>JALGAY010000002.1:28983016-31483016 GCA_029207805.1 Tribolium confusum | reverse complement strand
ATAGTCAAAACATTACAGAACATGGCCCATAAATGCCGGCCAAGGAAATCCATTAGCACTTCCATTCATTCCGGGTGTAGGAAAATTACTAATGGATTCCTGTTCACACCCTTAGGTCTACGACCATAAACTTCCAAATTTCGAACTGCTTGCCACATTGAAAATTTATGGGTGCCAGAATTGGACCTAAAACCCATTTTACATTTCCGATTTTTAACTCTTCTACTCTTGATGTCTTACATGATTGAGTCAGTTTCCGTTGGTCGTGTTGATAATTTCCAATTGATATTTTAAATTATTGGAGGGCAAGTTGATGGTGTAGGTGTTTGCGTGCTGTAAAGAAATCAGAGATCACACGAAAGCTTTGGAAATGTCTGGGCCGTGATTGTATAAACCAGACACGGTCATCGGCGCCATCCGGGAGAGGCCCAGACAACGACCACTCTCTCTGCATGCGTAATTATCATTATATTTGCACCATTTGCAATTCCTGGTATTGCACTTGCAAACATAGGGACAACGACAGTCATCAGACTTACCTGAGACGGAAACCCGTCATTACACACATTCTTCAGATGGAATCTGCATACGGACTTTGAATACTACATTCAAATTACGTGACTGATGAATATGGATAAACATTTTTACAAAATTAGTATGGCTTAGATGGAAATGCTAACAATAGTCTTAAACAAGATAGTCAAACACAGAACAACATTGCCTTTTCTTAATTAAAAATGTGTTTTTTATTTTATACTTTAGAAGTACGCACAGAGTAGTTATTTTACATTTACATACAAATGTAAATATACGAATTTTTAAGAGAAAACTGAGTTAGTAAGTTCAATACCAACAAACTTACCATAGCCTATTAATTGATTTACTACTAAGTATTTCAAGTTGTTAAAATAGCTACTGTTTTGATAATTTGACACATTTATAGTTGGTCCAGGAAAGAAAAAAAGGTATGAGGCTTGAGCTGAGTAGTTAGTATTATAAGTAGGAAACTAAAGACAGTATCAAGGATTTAAGACACGTGTGTGTATAAAACTGTATAAAACTTTTGATAAAATATGCATCAATATGCTTATTAGAAGCAGTGCAAATATTTTTTTATTTATTTCAATAATAAATTTATATACGCGAAGGTAATGACCGATAAACCTTTCAATATGAAAGATGAAAGAAGTATAGCCACCTATCCAATACAGTTTTCGTAATTTTTTAGGTAACATAATAATTTAATGTCAGCTACATGTTAATGCTGTCCATTAAAATTATTTGAATTTAAAACGAAATGTTGCAATTTCAAAATTGTTGTTGGAAATGAAGTTTTGGAAGCATATCAAATACGTACCTATATAATACGTTAATGGTTGATTTTATTTTAAGGTTCTGTCCAAAAGTTCAAAAATAATGAAAAATAACAGCGTTTTATATTCGCAAGTAAGTATATACAAGGGATGTCGTAACATAAACAATATTGCGACTTAAAACTTTAAGCATTATCAAAAGTAGATGAACATCATTACAAACAATTTGGTATTCAGTATGAAGCAACATGGCCAATATTTTTGTATTTAAAAAATCAGATACGTTAATAGTTATTTAACCAACAAGTTTGTTAATGAAGGCGATTAATAATTGAAATATTTTAACGCGTGAGCGAAGCGAACACGTTAATAGAAGTTGAGATTACAGATCGCACATTAACAAAAGCGTTGATTACTTCGAAAAACTTAATTCCAAAATTTTTTGGTTGCTTCTCTCTACTAACACATGTCTAGTAACACATCTAGATTGTGTTTTGTTACCTGGCTACAAAACACCTAAACAAATTTTTTAATTAATTCATATTAAGTCATTAATATTAATCAGATCTCACATACATAAAATATTAAATCTCACATAAAATAAACTTACAATATAAATTATGGCAATTTCAAGTTTTTTTAAATAAAGTATTTATCTTCAAGTATACCGTTTTTATAAATTATAATCATAACAGTTTATAAATGACAAAATTTTAGTTTGTATAGTTGGACGTAATAGAGTGCTTCCTTTGAATGGCTCGGAGTGCATTAATAACCCTTATATGTCAACGAGAAACAAAAAAATATTTCGGATGAAAGATAAGTTTAATTAAAAACTCTGAAACGTGTGAAATTTTAAAAATTTTAAAATTAGGTTAGTTGTGTCAAAATCGTTGTGTACAAAATGTGTGTTAAAATAAAATAAAGTACTTTCGACTCAAGTCCTAATGGCCACTCTGACTTAAACTGTAAATCTTTACATAATAGATCTCTTGCTGTGGTGACAATTGCAACTTTCTATTATCTCTTATTTACTTAAATGAGAAACATTTGGGATCTACCTAGAGATCTATTATGTAAAGATTTACAATTTAGGTCAGAGAGGCCATTAGAACTTGGGTCAAGAGTACAGTTTAATATTATAAAGAAAACAAAAAATTTTGAGATATACAGAATAGGAAATGTCAGCTACATAAAAAAAACAGTAAAGGTTTAAAAACGGATTTTTAAAATACAACACTAAAAACTTTTTCAAAATTAGCTAACTGATTCTTGGAACGAACATAGAATGATTGAAAAGGTAGAAAAAAATCTATGGTAAAAGAAAATTTCTTACACTAAGGTTTTGTAGTTTTAGCAATAGTCATCGTTTAGGTACCTTGTTAAAAGCACGCGACAAATCATTGTATACCTTGACTTTTATTGTTATTATTTATAGAACAAGAATATTTATACGGTTTTTTAAGATTATTCTAGGAAACAAGTTGTCAATAGAGTTCATAAATGTTTTTCATATATTTAAAATCATAACAAATTTAAATTAGTCCAATAAAAAAATATTTAATTCTTGATTTTTTTTCTGTTTTCTAGAAACGTCAACTTTAAACCCTCGCATTAACAATTTTAAAATAAGCTCAAAAATAAAAAGCTAAAGCAATAAAAAGTCACTAATAGAGTTAGCAAATTTTGCAATATGTTCTCAAAGGTCAGACAACACTCTAGTTCCTTCGTAAAGTTTTTATTTGATATAGTTTTATAATTTTTCTATAAGCCTCAAATTTGACACATATCAAAATAATCTAGAGGACACTTGCAAATATTGATTTACGTCAAGATATTTTGCAAAATATATAAAAGACTAATAGAAACTGTTAAATGCTTAATTTTTTAACAAAAAACTTATAAAACATAAAGCAAATATCATAAAAATTAAATAACAAATATATTTTTTTCATTTAGGTAAATTAAAAATTAATACCGTTATTGGTCTCCGCTCTACACCTTTTGAATGTAGGGTAACACTTAGAATAAAATTATCAATCGTTTCATAGTTTATTGCCAATCATTGGTCTGTCAGACACTTGATGAGTTATTCTCGTGTTTGCAACAATACATTTCGCCGCAAAAGACGCCTGCCTATCTTATCCCATAAATCTTTAATCGGGTTCAAATCAGGGGACTGGCCAAACGTCAATTTCATTGTTGGCTAAAAAAGTTTGCACCTAGCGTTACTTTTGTTTGTGAAATTTAATACAAAAATGCTCGGACAGAACGATTTTTTTTGGAAGAAGGACACATTTTAAGAATATTTTGCAACCTATATCTTTAACCCCCTGACGGGGGTGAACCACAACCCTAACATTTTAAATAAGAAGTTGGGTCGAGTGGCACATCGTTTTAAAGGGCACAAAATTATCTTTATAATGGTACCCCATTTGTTGCATTTTACTTGAACAGGTAATGTAAAAACGCCTACGAAACTTTAATCACGTAGTTTTGGTATTAGTGAAAAAGGCATGTAACTTTTAGCGATTAGGTGTCATAGCAATTAAAAACAACGTTTAAATGTATTGTTTATTCAGGATTACAAAAGTAATCTTCAAAAGTAAAATTTAGATACCTTTTTTTACTAATACTAAAAGTACATGGATTACATGGAATACAAGTTCCTTAGGCGTTTTTACATTACCTGTTCAATTTTAGCAATACAAACACGCATACTTTTTATTCTTATTTTAATAAGATATTTTCTGCCATATTTTCTACACGTGTATTAGTTGTGTATTAATAAATGTCGCTAAATAAACAAATTCTATTTTATTAAAAATATACAGAAACTTTGTTATTAAAAATTTTATTAGAAATGTAGATATAATCAAATCTGATTCAAGTTGAGATCTAAATTATTCAATTAAGTAAATTAAACATTCCCCATGTTGGTTAAAGTGGTCTAAGTACAATCGAAGCACGATTTAATAGCAATTTGCAATTCTTGTCGAAGTTACCTGAAGAAAATAAAGCAACACAATGGTGAATCCTATTGATCGTAGTCGAGTGCGTTCCGGGAGTCTATAAGCACTAGGTATAAGTATTTGCATTTGGATAAGGGAAAGAGACTTAAACCATAAATTACTTGATGAATAGGGATTATTTAAAGTAATAAGTGCTTTATAATTTATGACACTATTGAGGCGACCGGTACGTACCATCTGTTGACAAGGGTCTTGGGCGAGTGGTTGTCGTTCTTTCGTTCTTTACCTGTTTCCTTGCTTAGAGACATCATGCCGATATCGGGTAGTTGATCATAATTAACAACTTAATGTTTAATAATTGCAGTTTAAATGTAAACAAATTGGTGGCTCTCATATACCTGTGATAGTACCTTTTAGAAAAGTATTGCTAAATAATAATGAGAGATTGAGAGTCTTGGAAAAAGAGTTTTTTTCTTGTAAAATGAGCTATTTTTAAAAAAAATTTATTCTTTCAACATTTCAATTATTGTAAAATAAATAATATTCTTTAATAAAGAATGCAAATTAATAGGTATTTATTAATCATTTTTCTAAGAAAAAAATATAATTTCAAAGAGAGGAGCATGAAATAAAAAAACAAAACACTTAAGCAACATAATAAATTTATTTAAAAAACATTACTAAATATTTTCATCATTGTCACAATCATCGATGCCATTTATTGTGGGAATTTTTTTTTGTTACAAAAGTATCTGCTACAGTTTGAATCTGGTGAAAACAATTTACGTTTTTTGTTCATATCTTTAGCGACATAATAACTAATATTGTATTAACTATACTCTATTAATATAACAAATACTCTATTGTTAAATTAATATTATGCCTATCCTAATTATGTTTGAAAGTATTTCTTCGAAAAGTTTATCTAAATTCTTATTAAATCTTCTACCTGTTTACCTCTGACAAATATCTCAAATTGTACAGAAAAACACCCCCAAAATTTCCAGCCACATTTTCTTAGTAAAATGGATTAGAAAGTTCTATTTGTTATCCTGAAAAGCTTTTAAACTTTTATTTAGTTGAGTTTCAGCCTTCAACATCGTTGAATGTTCTCTTTGTTTTATCAAATTTTTAAAGCCAAATTTTAGTTTTTTTTGTTGTAAATATAGTTATTTTAGTGTTTAGTGCTTGTCTATAAGTTTTTTTTTAATTTAAGTGGATGCCTTCTAATTGTGATCAAGGTAAGTTTATTAGTTCAGTTAAATAGTAAAATCTAAAAAAAATCTTTTTGTATGTTGATTTTTTAAACTTTTTATATACCTGTTTATCATAAATTATTTTTGAGCATCTCACGTTTAAAATGTAAAATTTAATTAATAATTGTAGCTGCATCTGTAAATTGCTCTGTACTTTTTTTAGGAAGAATTGTTAACTATTTCGTAAATTTAAAATGAATTTGTGGCGTCCGTGGGATTGCGCTTGCAATGAGGAAGAACCAGATGATTTTCTACGTAGAGACCATCAAGAAGTTGTATTAGAAGATCGTAATAACGATGAAGTAATTGAAGTTGATGAAGGTAAATACTAAGTCGTTAACATTAAATACTGTTTTATTTAATCGTGTTTGACTGGAAGTTATAAATTTTTATACTTTTTCAAATAAACCGCTAATATCTGTTGTCTAATGTTGTAAGGAAAAAAATTTTAAAAAAATTAATAATTTTTTTAAAATTATGTTACAGATGCTTCTCCAGTCAAAAAAAGCCGCCAACATTTGCCTCTTGAAGCCAAAATTCTTGCAAGAAACGTTTATAATTATTTTTTAAATCAAGGGGTAAATGCACCGTTGAAAACAGCCAGCGAGGCAACACAAATTCCGCGTTCTACATTATCGCGAATTGTAAATTATAATGAAGAGGAGTTGAAACCATCTTCTAGTAAGTCCCGAATTCATATACAAGAAAAATTAAGTGAAAGTGAAATTATTCACATTAAAGAAACAATTTATCGTATGTACGACAACAATGAAGTACCAACTTTAGAAGGAATTAAATCAAAACTTAATGAAGAAGGTTTTCCTTTTCCGTATTGTTACAATACACTTCGAAAATTATTACGAGAGATAGGTTTTACATATAAAACAATTAACAGAAGGATGGCTATTATGCAATCTTCTAGATTAAAAGTATGGAGAACAAAATTTATCGAAAATATTCGAAAGTACAGAGCAGAGGGGCGTGCGATTATTTACCTTGACGAGACATGGTACGACACGCATGATGTTATAAAAAAAGGTTGGGTGGATGGTACAGGCAAGTGTCGTCTAATTACTCCACCTTCAAGAGGTAAACGTGTAATTATTTTAAATGCTTGTTCGGAAAATGGATGGGTAGAAAATTGTCTCCTTCTTTCAGCAAAAAATATTAAAAATTGTAACGCCGATTATCATAGTGATATGAATCACCAGCTTTTTGAGAACTGGTTCGAAAAACAGTTGTTGCCTAACTTACCAAAAAATTCTGTAATAGTGATGGATAATGCTTCATATCATTCCCGGCAAGATGAAAAAATTCCAACACGGTGTTCAAAAAAAGACGATATTAAACAATTTATGATAAAAAAAGGTCTACATGTTCCCCAGAAAGCAACAAAAAATATACTACTAGAAGTTATTGAAAAAAGCCCCATTGACAAAAATAAGTCATATGCCATAGATAACATGGCAAAAAAGTTGGGGCATGTAGTTGAAAGACTACCACCCTACTATTGTATATTAAATCCAATAGAACTAGTGTGGAGTCAATTAAAGCACAAATTAAGAAAAGGCAACAAAAATCCTAATTTGGATTCTACTGTTATAAATTTAATACGAGCTGTCACTGAAGGTATGAACACAAAGCTGTTTGAAAATTGTTTTAATCATATTAAAACTGTGGAAGACACATTTGTAACAAATAAAAATTTTCCCACATTTATTATAAATGTAAATGACACGGACGATAGTGACAATGATGAAGATATTTAGTAATGTTTTTTAAATAAATTTATGTTGTTGCTTAAATGTTTTGTTTTTTTATTTCATGCTCCCCTCTTTGAAATTATATTTTTTTTCTTAGCAAAATGATTAATAAATACCTATAAATTTGCATTCTTTATTAAAGAATATTATTTATTTTACAATAATTGAAATGTTCAAAGAATAAAATTTTTTAAAAAATAGCTCATTTTACAAGAAAAAAACTCTTTTTCCAAGACTCTCAATCTCTCATTATTATTTAGCAATACTTTTCTAAAAGGTACTATCACAGGTATATGAGAGCCACCAATTTGTTTACATTTAAACTGCAATTATTAAACATTAAGTTGTTAATTATGATCAACTACCCGATATCGGCATGATGTCTCTAAGCAAGGAAACAGGTAAAGAACGAAAGAACGACAACCACTCGCCCAAGACCCTTGTCAACAGATGGTACGTACCGGTCGCCTCAATAGTGTCATAAATTATAAAGCACTTATTACTTTAAATAATCCCTATTCATCAAGTAATTTATGGTTTAAGTCTCTTTCCCTTATCCAAATGCAAATACTTTATAAGGAAGATTTTAAATTCTCATAAAACTGACAGAATCCAGGTCGACTGGGACGGGGGTTGGATTTTACTTTAATATCCTCGTCTTTTGTGTTCCCTGGATACTGCAATGCTGCCATAAACGTATTTGCCATGTATTAACCAAAATAACATGTCTGTGGAAGACTTTCATCAAATTAGGTTTCTACCTAATCACTTACATTCGCTTCGGACGAACATAAATAATTCATTAAAATTCAGCAGCCCGCACTGTTATTACCTTTCCAATATTTTGCAATTAATATCAGGACAATTTTGGATAATGGGTTTGCTCAGTAGGACGCTATTTTCATCTAGTCGATAAATTATCGAATATTTTAAAGTTAAATGAGCGTAAATTTCGGATACGGAAAAAGATTTGAAATTCTGGGCGTACACCATTCGAAATGATATAATTCCTCGCTGACGGCCCAACGACATAATGATAATAAAACTTAAAATATATGAGTTTTAAGCTGCAGGAATCCCGATGTTTATCTTGAGTCCGAATTTATTCCGCATCGACCCTCTTCTACAGGTGACGTGTTAAAAGCGATCTTTCTAACCGCCCTCATCTAACATGCAAATGTCGATTCGCCCTTTTTGTTCTTTCCACACTACCTGCCGTTTTAATTGATAGAGGTCATTGGTCTCACTTTTAGAATGGCTCTCTGAACGGCACCTGAATTTTTATCCTTCAGGTAAACAACTTGTCATTTATTAACTCTAAATTTCAAACTTAATGCTTTCTTGTAATTCAATCGCCTTTGTTTCGAGTGATGATGTTGCTTCACGTCAACTTGTTTGCTGGCGGTAATCAACTTTTGATTTTATTTTTACGGGGGCACCAACAGTTTAAGACCGACATCTGCCATAAGGTTCCTGATTGACGCCGTACACACGCACTGCAACGAGAGAGGCACTAAAACACGCATTTCATTCGTTTCCATCAAAGATTTAAAAAAATTGATTCTGCAAAGATTTAATCGTAATTTTATAAAAAAAAATATAGAATCTGCTTTTAAAATGGTTTTAGAAACATTAGTTGGTAATAGTTGAACTGGTAAACTACTGAATTAAATACCTAAACTGTAGCTAAATAGCTAAAATGGCTTTATAATGCAATTTTATGTTTTCCCTTTTTACGTACAAAATGTAAACGTTTTGTTTGAGAAGTGCTGGTATTTAAATTTGGCGCCTTAATTCATAATAAATACGAGCACATAACTTCAAATTACGTGTGAACCAATTTTTCTCATAGACTTTATTGTATTTCAATAAAAGGTACTAGTTTTTCATCAGATGTTGTCAATCCTGATTTGAGGAAAACATAATGCAGCAAAAAGGTAAGAGAGACAGGGTATGAATCGAAATCCCAATTTATAATAATTTTTTAAATTTTTTTCGTAAATAAAATATATTAAAGGCAGAATTAAGGAGATTATGGCACGAGAGAATATTTAAATCCCGACGTGTAACGGAGGGCTTTTAAAGAAGATTGTTCCCATTTTATGGAAATCTAATGAGCACTCAAATTGAGATTTTTTTATATCAATCGATAACTCCTGAAATAAGAAGCAATTGATATCATTGCGCTAACTTTGTAGCTCGTCAAATAAAAATCTTATAAAAAATTAAGAATCAGAGCCTTAAGTGACAATTATGACAGTGGTACATTCAACGTTTTACTTTATTTTACTTTATTTTAATTCTTTAAATTAAAAGAATATTGTGATGTCATTAATTTGTTAGATTATTAATTTATTATTTATGTTTAGTATAAATAATTGTATAAATAACAAAAAAAAATTTTAACAATAATTTTAGAATATTAAACATCAAGGTAAGGTAATAATAACAAATTTTAATCTTGAAGAAAAAGAGTGTTTAATAATTATTGTTGAAGTAATTAATGATCAGTTTTAGTGCGGTATTATATTGAAATTATCCATTTTCTGACATTCTGTGAGTTTTAACATCATTCATTCTTATTATTTTTATCCTGGGAAACTCACCAGAATAATAATGTAAATATTTTGAAAATATTAAAACCAATTTTTCTGGCACCCAAACTTAAAATTATGTTAAACTAAACTTTTTTAACTTTTTGTATTAGCATGTCAAACCTGATTTGCATGTATTAAAAAAGTGTTGGAAAACAAGAGGGTGTGACTGAATTCGTTACCATCAGCCAGCTACTTAACCAAAATCGACAAAATTGCCTGTATGAGATTGTTGTAATCGATTGGTTCTACACAGGGTAAGCTGACACACTTCCAACGAAAAACCCCTCTTTGGGAATTTCAGGAATGACACATAAACATGTGTACAATATTTGAATAAAAATTAACAGGCACGTAAACCCATGCGCTAGCACGCAGCTCAGTCCATAATTCGTTTTTGTGTCAATATTTGAAATGTAAGCTTAGATATTTAAATTAGATGTCGGTGGCAGGCAATGCAAAGTATGCAGTTCTGGCTGATGTGAATTTTTTAGCGTGCAGGAATCTGGCTTAACACACGAGAATATCGCGTTATAAAAATGGCATTATTCGGATGATCACGCTCATACGCCGATAGGGGCTGAAGTAGGTATACGAACTCGTCCGGAATTTTCTAATTAAATCCGCCCGCTGCATAAAAGCCGTTATGGAATTCATACCTGAGAGCGAACAACTGTTTGACATAACAACGCGGTTGCTTTCATTACATTCCCTGTTTGCAAAGCCCGGATTGTTAAAAAGCAGAACTTGCGTGGAATTTCAAATTCAATGGACGCCCTCTATTCGTACTGTAGGTGCAACATGTAGTTACCACTCTGACTCTGAATTTATATTATTTTCAAGTTCAAAGACAAAAAAATTATGAGAGACAAAAACGGTAATTAACGCTAACGTGAATATGGCAAAGTGAGGTTTATGCCCTGCCAGGAGGTTTTTTATACCGGAGCGGATGTTAAACGTAATTGGCTGTAGCTACCGGAAAGAGCTAGGCCAAGTTTTGTATATAAGTCAATATTTATTACTCATTCTAATACAGATCAGCGAGGTCTAGTTACTACAAGAGTTACTAATGTAGTTGAAAAGAACAGGAAAACCCAAGAGAAGATGGTATCTTGTATTTAGTTAACTATTCAACTTGTTGGCTGTAAGCTGTAAGAAAGTTATACTGATGGATAAACAGCAAACATTATTTGATAGGGATTAGTAAAATGTGATGGTAGAGAATGTTGAATTACTTTTAAAAAAACAGGGTTTGATTCATGGAATTTGTAGACAATTTTGTAATTTTTCTATTATAATTCTAATCGCCATTCGTTGATCTGTAGACAAAAATCGTACTGCGTATTTCCTAATTAATGCAAGAACATCAACACGTTAGAAAAGAGTGATTACTGAAAAGAATATTGCTATTGTAAACGATATAAATGACGGAACATCAAAATTTATTAATTTGTTGTCCATTCAAAATTTACACACTTCGGTTCATTATATAAGTCAAATACAAAAGTTTGTGCAAATATCTTGGGTAATAAAATGTAAAATCTAACTAGTGTAGAAACTAAAACTACAAGACTATTGTTTGTAAACAGAAATACGAGTATTTATAGTAAACGGATTGAGCCAAAAAAGAAATTGAACTTTGTTAAAAACAGCCGCCAGTTTTGTATAATTTTGGTATAAACTAATATAATAAACAAATATACTTTTGAATAAAAATAAATTTTTAATCATAAGTTAATTTACTGTGTGCTTTATTTTGATTTAGTTTTACAACGATAAAAAAATGTCTGTTACAAGTACAACACCTGATTTGAATTTGGCGCTATGGTCCTCAAAGTTATGACAACTCTTAGTGCTCTTGTTTCTATTGGTTTTTTACGTAAAAATCGTGGGAGTATTTTAACGTGATACGAAGCTCCTTTTTGTTGTACCTTCTCGTTTGTTTTTAGCTTTGTGCATGCATGTCTACAGCTCTAGTTTTATTATCAGGTTATGAGCTTAAGATTTTTCATTTTACTTACATCTTAATTTTCTACCTTGTTGGAAGTGCACAACTGTTCCAATAACAACTTTATTTAAAAATCCAACTACTATCTGCTGGTCACCTTGTGTCAACAGTTTGCAGTAGAAATTTTGTTGTTCTAACATTTTTTAAGTGAAATTGTCTCTTGATATTCTTGCTGATGACATCAAGTTTATGTTGCTTAAAATCTTTTTTTTATGTCGTTGACTTTCTTTTGTCGATTGTATACATATTGTTTCTTGAAGATCTCAAGGCTTTATAGAGTAGACAAAATATCAAAAGACTAGTGTTAATGTCGAAACGTGCTTTATTAATGCGAACGTTTGTATTTTCTTGCAGTTGAAAATAATGTTGACTGGTAAAAATTGTAGCAACGTGTTGTAGTTTGTACCAATTAACATTGTTATCTATGTGAGTCGTTGGCAACATAGTTGACCTTTTTTTTTGCTGTTGTAGCAGATTTATGAAGCATTTTGTAATAAAGTTACTTGCAGCTATAGACTTTCCAAGATATATTTTTTTTGAATACTACTTCAAAATACGTGATAGTAAAAGACAAAAAAACATAACTATATTTTTATTGTTGTTGTTCTTGTCGCAAGTATTTAGTATCTCTTTTTTAGATACTTCTAAAAAGACAACCTATCATCAAAAGATTGTTCACTTAGAGAGATTTAATGGTCAGATATTTTTCCTGATTTTTAAAAAATTCCTCCGAGTCTTCTTTTTTTTCTGTTTCATATAACTTTTGATGAAGTTGTTTATTAAAATGTTTTGTTTTAATCAAAGTTTTTATAAAAGATTCTTTATTTTAAGTCAGCTTCTTCTAGCTGGTTGGCTACTCTTACCGCTTTTACCAATTTTCGGTTTTGATTTAAGACCAGAATTTCCTTTTTTTTTGACTTATTATTATTTATTTTGTTATTTATTACTTAAAATTAATTTTTAATAGCGTGATGGCTAGGAGTCTTTGATTCTGATAGGGAAACTGTTGAAACAATTTTACCAACGCGAATAATGTATCTGTTTCTTAAAATCTGGAGTCACACGTTAAAAACTTGATATCTAGTTTTCAAATTTTACTTTTAAGATTATATATTTCTGAATACAGAAAGCAAAGTTAACATAATATTATAAATAGCTTCAAGTGTAATAATTTTAAAAATTTTACAAATTTTGCAGCTTGGTAATTTTAACTAATTTGATGGTTGCAGTAAGGAAACTGGTTTAGTCTAAGTTGCAGGCTACTACACTGTAAAACTACATGCCAACAAAAATGCATTACTTAAAAGGGGTGAGTTTAAGGCAGTGGTGGGTCAATGAATAGGCTGACGTTATGTCCAGAAATAAGTCATAATTTTATCTGTGGCAAAATAAGCGTCTGTAATCGTAAAAATGTAGTTTGTATATTTTATTTATAATCGCATCTTAAAATAAAAAATTATACAACTTATTTAAAAAATAAATAAATTGTGTAAAGTACCTGTTTTTTGATGCAGTAATGTACTTGCAGTTCGTGGGAGATTTTATAAATAAATTTCGTATAACAGTTGATAAAAAACATTTAGAAAAACGTTCTTGGTTACAATTCTTGTACCACCATTACTTATTGTAATATTTGAAATCTAGAAAAAACAAAAAATTGAAACAATAAACTGTCCGGGCTTTAAAAAACAGCGGGCTTTTTTAAGAGAAAAAATCGAAATTTGTCGGCAGAAAAAAGTAAAGACTGCTACGAGACAGTCTATGTACAAAAACTCATATTTCGCTCTATAAGCCTCAATTTAGGGTGTTATACTTGCGTATTTTAGCAAATAGTTGGCTATAATAATAGAAAGCCTTTAATTTTTACTGTATTTACTATTTTATAGTACTGATGAAAACATTGCCCATCAAAGAAAGCAAGTACCTAATATTTTGTTATCTATCATCTTGCCTTCTTTTTGATATATTTTTTAATTAATTATTATAAGTTTTAAATTATAAACTAAAAAATTATATGAGCTCTGTAGGTAATAAAAAAAAATCATGAAAGATTGCGTCTTGTTGTTAGTAAAAATAGTATTTTGAACTTCCAAATAAAATTATGTGTTATGTTAGAATTTAATAATTTTTAATAATAATTTCAAATAGAGATAATACCGGTAGTATCTTCGTTTCCATAAAAAATAAAGAAATTCGGGGCTGTGATTGGTTGTTGCTACAGAAAATTATTAAAATTTGCATTACTACCAGTAGTATCTTAATTTAAAATTAGCTCATAAACGGTTATACAAAATATTATTATGTATCGTTACATATAATCAAGGATTAAGATTTTGCTTAATTTAATAATTTAACAAATTATATAACCCGCGTCATTGCAATATTAAGGGTGGCAAACATACATAAATTACGTAATCTCGTTTCCCACCTAAAAAAATAACATCCGTCATTTTCCATCTAAAAGAATGTCACTGGAATTAGGAACAGCGTCTAATCTAAGCGTCCACCTCTAAAAAATGAGCAGTAAACATATTACAATAATGATCGCAAATAAAATATTTTTTTCTTTAACTACAAATATCTCGTGAAGTCGACATGATATCAATAGGAAATTTCACTATGTTTATTGGAACTTTTGAGTGATGAAACCTAAAAATGACTGAACTGTGTTTCCTCCTTTGAAATTTATTTGATTTTGGTTTTGATGGATTTTTCATGTTTCTGAATTTGCATGTATATATATTTGATAAATCTCTGATTTTTTGCCATACAATAAAAGTTTTTAAAAATAACTTGTCCTAATTTCCATTTACAACATACAAGCTCCCGACTGCATAAAATTTGAAAGAATTATGTTTATGTTAATTCTTTAATATTTATATGAAAAGTCCAGTGAGATTTATAAGAAAAACTTTTCACATTATCGGTGACTGATAACAAGCTTGCCCGTCATGCCAGGTAATAATTAGCCAATGGCGTGCCTTGCTTAGCGGTCGATAAGAGCTCATGCATTATTGCCACCCTACCTGTAGTGTGGCAGTACGTAGGGTTTTATAGCATTCTCTTTTCGTGCATCGAAAACTAAGGAATTTTCAGTGTGGAATTTTAATCGGTTGATAAAAATTTGAAAACCTACTCTTCTATTATTCAAAACTAGTACAGAGTACTTTGGACTCCACTAAATATTTGTGTTCAATTTTGTTACTTCTTAACGAAAACAGGGTGTCCAAACATAATAAACAAATGAACATAAATTTGAGATTGCCGCTGCGGTTAAAAAGCTTACAAAAGCACTGCTTCACCTTAATACTAACTTATGCGTTTTGTGACACCTCAAGCGTCACACCTAAAAAATCTCTTTTGGTTTATCAATTTTCCGCATTACGTAGTTTGCATGTCGCATAATACTCAATGATCGCCATAAACTAGAGATTACAAAGTTTAATAACTCAGCGTTTTTTACTCGCTACAACAACATCAAAAAAGAATATATTGAAAAACTCAAACACATTTCGGGAGGATTACGGCCAATAATTCAGAATGTTTACAGGGCTCGCCGCCTGGAATAAACTTTTATAAACTTTCAGCTTTGTACGTAGAATTTCATTTTCTATGTGTCAGAATTTGTAATGCTTTAATGCCTCTCTGGTAACGCTGCATGGCCCTGAATGAATGGACCAAACTTTTATATTTCTCTCTCTAACTCTTCCTCTACACTCATAAAACGCTCTTTCTTCAACAGAGCCATTAGAGATGATACCAATTTGAAGTCGTTAAATATGGAAATGTTATTCAAAATACACATATCTCGTAGTTAAATTTGCTAGGAAAGGAATATATGTTTAAATTGGTTTACTTAGCCGAAATCTGGAACAGATCATCCCTTACATTTGCATTATTTTAACACGAACGCAGAACTATAGTTTTATTTGAAAATTAAAAAATCTTAAATTTTTTTAATGTTTTTTTTTAAAATTAAGTTTCTGTCTTTATAGAATGCAAAACCCTTACTGAAAAAGACTAAGTACTCTCACATAACAAAAATTCTAGTCGTCAACTTTGCGACTAGTCAACAATAAAATAATGTGTGACAACTTTGCTTTCTTGGACAAATCTCAGTTTTGTTTGAGTTGCATTAGTCCTATATTGACGACAATAATTTTTCTTGCAAAAAAAAAAACAAGTTAGAGTGGTATGATCTCTTGGTGTGTGATCTATATGTGGTATAATGTCGAATTTTCTTTTATATATGTAGTTGCAAACTATGCACTAGCTGTACACAGACAACAGAACTTAATTATAGCCAATAGCCGAAGAAGACAATCTACGCTTTGAGTAGTTCTTCTTTCAGTTTCTACTGTTCTATAACAACCTATGTTCGTCCTTTCTCTGCTCATGTTCGCCGTATAGCTGCTGCAATGTGTCCTATAACTATTAGGAAGCAATTTTACGGAACGGAGCATTACGTTCTCGCGGCCTTACAATGTGACTTTTTTCAAATGGGGTAAGTTAAGAAAAATTGATTTATTGCCTAGAGGGCACATTTGCAGCTAGCGGCTGTCAGTACTTACGATGAATTGACTTAATCCGGTGATGCCCAAAACTCTGTAACCAATAAAAAAACCTCATAATTTGCAACTATACTTTTTTTGTCAGAAAATTAGAATTTGACTTAAATAATAAATAATTGTTAACACTAGGGCTGGGCGATACCTGTTTTTAGGTATCGGTATCGATACTTGCCAAAGTATCGAGGTATCGGAAGTATTGAGGTATCGGAGGTATCGCGGTATCGAGGTATCGGAAGTATTGTGGTATCGGAAGTATCGGGTGGCGATAAATAAATATCGCATCAAATAGCTTGTGAATTTGTTTGTTTTCATCAAAATGGCTTGTGCTTTTAACATCCAAAGCACTCTGAATAGGATATTCATTTATAGCCACTCTTTATCAAGGTATCGAAAGTATCGAGGTATCGGAGGTATCGGAGGTATCGAGGTATCGGAGGTATCGAAGTATCGGAGATATCTAGGTATCGAAAGTATCGGTACTTTGATACCTGATTGCAGTCGGTATCGGTGTACGATACCTGAGCAGGTATCGATACCTTCTGTAAGTATCGATACTTTTCCCAGCCCTAGTTACACAGCACTCGAAGTAGTAGATGGCTAAAATTAACCTAAAATTATTACCTGCTTTTTAGTAAAATAGTGTTATAAATTGAAAACTTGTTGACAGAAGTACTGATAGCCTAAGTACGCTTGCATTGTTAAATAATTTCTGACTTAAGTCACATTCTCATTTTGTAATAAAAAAAAATATAGCTGTCCTTATCATGTCTCTCACTTTAATTCAAATAAAAGCCTACTACCACAAAACCCACACTTGTCTAACAAGTTGCATACACTTTTAGCACAGACAGACGTAAATACATATATTCAAATTATCTAAAAGTGGGCTGACTTTTAAAACATTTCTATAAACCAAAGAATAGCCTTTGTGCAATTTATGGTGAAGCAAACCACCGTAAGAATCGATCTTGATTTATGACAGTTTTCTTCGTCAGATGTTTCGCACGCAAATATGTATTTGAAAAAACTTTTATAAATCAAGATTTACCCTTACGGTAGTTTGTCTCTCTATAAATTGCACAATGATTCTTTGGTTTGTAGAAGAGTCTTAAAAAGTTAGCCTACTTCTAGATAGTTTGAGTATACCTACTATCTGTTTACATGACGTGTGCACTGTCAAACTAAGAAAAGATTGCATGCAAGTGGCGACTGGTGGTAAAATAAAGTCAAAAGAGCTTTACACTAACTAGTTATTCCCTAAGCTTTTTGAAGTACCTGACAACGATTAAGATTTTAAAATACATTTGTCATCTATTTTATGCTCCTCTGTGTGATTTAATTAAAAAAAACTGAAATTTTAGTTAAACAAATTACGTTGAGTTGTGTTTTAACGTTTTAAAAATTTTTCAATAAATTAACCAAAAACAGTGTATCTAAAAGAAAAAAAAATCGATAACACTTTTAGAAATATAAAATACAAAGTAATAATAAAATAAAATAAAGAACAAGATTCAAAATTACTGAAATATACCATATGTTTATTATAATTTTTGATCAGAGACTGTCATGAAAAACAAAAATTCTAAAAACGTAGCGCCTAGATTAATTCACTTGATAAATGTCATTTTGCTGTCACCGTCAAAAGTAAAAATTAGATTTGGTTTGAATTATCGGGTTTACTGCAGAACAGAAGATTTTTTTAGTAGAATCATATTTTCGTAATGAGCACTTAGCGAACGAAGAACGGGTTTACTCATCCAGGCTTTGTTTTGACGAGTTTCGAGAGAAATTTTCAGTAGAAATTACAACAGAGTCAAATTTTTATATCAGTTTGAAAAACACTATCACGTCCTTCAAAATCATAAACAAATCCTTTTGTGAGTGACAGTAAAATGATTTTATTATCAAGTGAAATAAGTTACGCTCTACGTTTTTAGAATTTTTGTTTTCATGACAGCCTCTGATCAAAAATTATAATAAACATATGGTATGTATATTGCAAGCTTGTATTAAACTAATTAAACCTATAAAATTTGTTTAAATAACCCGTAATTTAGTTTAAGTTTATACTTTTATTATCAAAATATGTTTTAAAAAAATTTAAAGTTGAGTTTCATAAAAATTTTTGAAAAAAAAATTAATTTGTTTGTTTTGTGTATTATAATTTAGGTCAAAAGTACTTCAAAAGGCAACTTATTATTCTTAAAACATCGTACAGTAAACCTTCTAAAAAAATTTATTTTAGCTTATCATTTATGAAGAGTTTAAACATAACCCTTTAACCCTTTATTTTTGTTAAAAGGTCTACTTGTGTTTTGCTCGTGGTTTTGCTAAACACTTAGAATTTTTTTTTTTCAAGTCATTTTTAAAAAAAGCTTTTTCAAAAAACACAAAATTTTTTTTCTCCTTTCTCACCACTTGTCAACATTTCTGTGATATTTTTTTTGTTGGTTGTAAGAGCTACAATAAATAATAAAAATTAATAATATCTAATTGTATATTATTATTCACGTGATATATGCTCCTATACGTTATTTGATTGCATCAAATTTAGTAGAATATTAACTTTTCATTTGACTTGACATACATTGACTTTTTTCAATTTATTTAGTAATTTTTACGATTAGAGTGTGATGCATAAAAAATTAGCAAGATTTTTTTGTTCAAAATGTCACTGACAGTGCGTATATTTTTTTTCTATTTTTTTAAATACCTATCTATCAGGTATTATTATCATTCGTTTCAAGCATATTATTGTAATGATTTTTAAAATTTTAGGTCTTAAAATTTTCAAGCTACAAATTCACAAACTATTCAGTTGATTCAACATCTTTTCCACATGATTTAATTCAAAATTCTCTTATCAAATTTAGATTTCAGTTTTAATAATTTTTATTTGTTTATTAAATTCTATGACCCCTTTATCTTGCAAATCTGAGACAATTTCTTGTTACAAGTTTGTTAAAAATCAGATTTTCTAAATTTTTTTTTTAAAGCTAAATATTAAGTTTGTTTTTTGCTTACGTAAACAGCAATTGCTTTTGAAAGCAGAAATTATTTCTTAGTTTCTTCTTATGTCTAAATTTTCTGTAGACTTTTATTTTAGAATATCGTTCTATCACTCTATCACAAAATAAAATAAATCCAACTAAACTCGACATATTTCTAATAAAATATCTTTCTTGTACTCAAAACAGCCTTTTTTTTGTTGTTTTAATACACTTAAAACAAAATCGATTTAAAGGTTACCTGCTAAAATCTCTCTGACAATCTTGCCAAATTTTTTAACAGTACTTACAAAAATAAAGTAGAGATTCAATTTAATTTTACTCTTAAAGGGGTAGTCAGCTGATCTCTATATTGTATAACTTGTATACTGGGTGTCCCAGAACTGGCAGATCAGCCGTAAACTACAATTTTCTCTCTTCAACTTAATACCAAATTCCAAATTAATATTTTTCTAAACTCTATAGTTGTTAAATTACAGCAATTTTATATTAACCAATTACATAATAAACATTAATTATTAGTAAAGGTAATATTTATGTTACTAGGCAATAAAGTATTATTTTATAAGTATAAAGCCGAAGTATATAAAGTATTTTTAGAGTTTTTCTAATGATGTAATAAATCACATATTTTATATTTTTATGCATTTAAAACTTTAACTATCATTATGTAAAATAAAGGTCAATAATAATTAATATTAGTCTGATTTTTTTATTTTTCTCTGTTTTTCTTAAATTTTTGATTTTTTATGAAAACTATATTTTTCAAGAAGAGTGTTTGTGTGAGAAAATAAATCTCGTGCATAATCCAAGTCTCGATGGCTACAATGCTTTTAAAACCCAGCTTCCCACTCGCATTACCATCCATCACATCCATTTATACCCACTCATTAAAACAGGTGCAATTTACGGATTATAGTCTATAATCCAGTAAATCCATATAGATTTAATAATCCAGAGGCAGCGTTCTGGTCTGAAGCAGGTGTGTTTTCTATGTGAAATTGCGGAAGAGGCTTAAGAAACTCCACCAGTTTGCATAGAAAGTGCTTATGTACAACGAGGGAGTGATTGTGTTTTCAATTTTATTCAAATACAATTACATGTAGCTGGATAAAACGGTGGTCGCTTGAATACAGACGGTTATAATTTTAATTTCATAAGTTTGGACACGGAAGAAGAGCTCGCGACATGCTTAATTAATCATTCAAGAAGAGAACTGGGATTTAATTAAACCAGAAGTAGCTTGTTCGTGATGGCGAATATCGCAGCCGCCACTCCAAATGTCTCTGAAGCGGCGGGTGCCCGCAGAGACCCGTCAGAGGCGTCCTAGCCATAATTTTGAATTAAAATCTTTGCTAAGTTTATCATAATTGAAGGCTTATTACAACTTTTTCAAATATTTATCGGTTTAAAAAATACATTAAAATTTTATTACCAAGATGCATTAAGCTAATTATTTACACAAGCACACACTTTTCTACCAACACCAAAAGTCAATTAAACTAAAACAAACAATTTTTTCTGACACACTACTAAATTAAATTTATTAAAAATATAAAAATAAACACTTTTGGTTAGTGGTCTCAATTTATATAATTAGACCTCCATTGTCTGCAATTAAACCCAAGTATGTCTCGAGTGAAATGAAATTTGCATATTTTAAACGAGCAAATACCTATGAAGTGAACACAATCGATGCAACAGTATTGACTGTAAAATGTGTAAAAGTTGAAAATAAAAAATACTACCGTTTTTGTTTATTACTAATTCATATTTCAATTTCAACTTTTGTGTGCAGGTACACATCAGACTACTATTATTCCAGCATGGAAATTATACAATTTGTAACTGCACAGCCTGAAATTCCCTAAAGTATTAAAACATGAAAAGTTATGCCGTGTCATGAAATATAATTTTGTTACATGGCTGCATTATTGCATGTAGCTGAAATTGACTGAAAAAGATCATTTTTCATTGGATACTGAACATCAGCGAATTTACAGGAATTGTCGGTTCGGGATTTCAGCTAATTGTAATAAATGAAATTATTGCTCCAAGGCAGTATTTGACGCTCAACATTGACTAAAAAATAAAATTTAAAATGGAAACAAAGTAAATACAATACAAAGTGTATTATTTAAATATGTAGATACAAGTTATTTTTCTGTGAAATATTCCAGGAATAGACAGCATAAAACAATGTTTTATTAGATATTACCACGCAATGTTTGAACAAAGCAGAATATTATCAAAGCTTTTAACACAAAGAATCTCATTTTTCTTCATTTATGAATTTTAATACAAAGTTATTGCATCTAAAATATCAGTCTAATTGATCTTTTTCAACTTTGTTAAATTCGCTGAATTTTTCGAACAATTTAATCTGATTTTGTTTGCTAATAGTCTTTGCATATTTGATTACGTCTAATTGTAATATTTGACTTTGAGCATTGTCTCCCTTAAACGGCTTATTGTTAAAATTAGAGCGGAGATGAAATTTTGCGTCGCCTCGAGTTAAATTATAAAAGCGGAAATCAAAATAGCGGCCAATTAAGACAATTTACGAGATTAAAAAACAACAATGAGTTTAGCCCCCGAAACGGCTGAGTCAGTCTTCACTAATCCCCTGATTGTTGCTGTGACCACAGTGACTGGCATAGGGATTATCCTGTATAAGTACGCAGCAGTTAGACGATTCGCTGCTAGGGAATGTAATAATTGCATACGGCGAGGCGCTACGGCCCATAAGTGCTCCTTGATGTTCAAAAACCCCACACACTTCATAGCTAATTGACTGACAGTATCTCAACTTTTATTAATTATCCTGTCTCTTTAAGATAAGAAAGAGATTAATGGGACTGGATTTAGACGCTGTAATTTCGGCTGTGTGTGTTATTCCCGACCAAATCCATATGTCATCAAAGGGGTGTTATCGTATGAGAGATCTCCGGCAAACTGCGACAGATAAAACTCCGGGAAATGCTGTTATGAATATCTTGCGAGATTCCAGGAAGCGGCGGGATAATGTCTTGGATGCGGTAGGCGCTAGATAAACATAAGTGTGCCACACGACGATGGATATAGCAAAATAAGAAAAAAACACTCTAGAATATTGCCAAACATCTGAAGGATTTTTTTCAATTAAATAATGTTTTAACTACTGTGTTTGGATAAAACACAAACGAATGTTTGGTAACAACAACAATAGTTATAACAGCAAGACTATAACCGCAACATGTGATACAATAAGATGTTAATAAAACTATTATTAAGACTAGTCTACAAAATTAAACTTTATTTTTTTTATCGAATAAAATATATTTTTTGTAGGGTATTTTTAAGAGTAGTTAATACACATTTCTTTGATTTCTGCTAGCACGTCACAATTTTTAGAGAAAACGGTTTCTTTTTCACTTTTTCATATAAGATTATTTGACTGACGATGATGACTACACTACTAGACCAATTTTAAGCGTAAGATAGGTATTCGTCGCAGAATTATATGATCTTTAAATTGCTGTAAGAGTTTTTGCTCTAAGAAGCGCGGTTTAAAAGTTATAGCCAAAAAAGGTGTTGACTTTCAACAGTTCTCTTGTTCTCAAAATGTCAATTTTACTGAAGTATACTTTTTCTAAAATTATTTTTAATAAAAGTTATTTACATAAAGAATGGCGTTACCATTTTTTTATACTTTTTTTTCGGAAAACGGTGGAAGTACGAGCGACGAACATGGCAAGCGATTTCATCAAGATCTGAAAGTATTTGCCAAAAATATCAAGGTTTTTGAGGTCAGAACATACTAGCTGAGTTTTATGGTTTGCTGTGAGAGACACAGATGCAAGTAGTTATAAAAAATTAGTTTAAACTCTACATTTTTAATTTTTTATTTATTGTTTCTTTTGTAATATTTTTCTTATTAAATATCTTAAAAGTTTGACGTGCTGAGCTTTTTTAAACATTTTTTCTAAGTTGAGGGAGCCTTATATAACAAAAATGTATAAATCTCATTTCATAAAAATGTTGTAGACTAGTGTTATTAAAGCTATTAGAACAAATAGTTTTTTTAGTTAATTTTTAATTTAGGTTATTTTAATATATTGCGCTTTAACAACTTTCCTAAATTGTATTGAGAAGTAAACCTTTCAAACCAATAAATAGTTATTTATTATAAAAAAGGTTAAAGTAAACGTTAATTGAGCGGATAATTAATACCGTTAAGTGACCGTAGGCCGCAAGAGTTGTATTCGTGAGTTAAGGGTAAACTCTATATACAAATTTCAGTATAGAGTAAACTAGGTAAGTTTCTTCTAATTTATCAAAAATTTTATGTCGGGCCAAAATAAAAATATCACGGTTAAACTCTACGAAAAATTCAGAACAAAATTGGTTTTTCTTTTTCTGATTTTGTTTTTTCGCATTTAAAATATTTAACTTGATGACTAGGCGAATACATCGACTGGACCTCGCTGTGAGGATAGAAGAACTCTAATCATAGTTAAAGCTATATATTTAAAGTAACTCGATAAAGTGATCACAAGTGTAAAACTACAACAAAAAAATTATTATTCTCATAATAAAATAAATATTATATACTCAGTGACATTAAAAGTGTAACACCCAGAAGAAATAATTTTTTGAACGTAATTTTTTGACACTCTGGGAGACCTACGTCAAAAACGAAACAATAAGATTTGCAGGAAATTTTAGTAACATTAACTTAAAAACAAAATCATTAGTGTGTTTGGCGACCCTGTATGGGCATTGACAAAATGAGATAGTCGATGTATGCTTGTGGCACCTCGTTCCAAGCTACTTAAACCTTATGATTTAACTGTGCAGAAGTCTGTGAAGAACAATGTAAAGTGGACAGTCTTCTTCCCATCATATCTTACACAAGCTCAATGGAATTTAAATCCGGTAAACGGAATGGCCACGTTAAAACTTTATTAAGTTTATAGTTTAAGTAGCAATTTGTGGACGTGCGTTGTCTTGCTGAAAAAAGACATGTTGATGGCCATCTAGATAAGACAGTAAAACGGTTCGTACTTGTCATACACCTTTCATACTGTCTCAAATAAACACAAGAGGTGATCGGCTTCCATAGGCAATAGCACACCAAACTATTACTCTAACAGTTCTGTGCACATACCTCTCAACAGCAAATCCAATATCACATTGCTATCTACCACGGCGTTTTACCCTCTGACGACCATCATGCTTGCTTAGACAAAATTGCGATTTGTCGCTGAATGTGACATTATGCCACTCTGCTTTCTAAACCTGCCGTTTTTTGCACCAGTCGAAACGTTGACGACATTGTTCTGCAGTTAAACGAAGCTCTAACCGTAGACATTAAGTAAAAAAAAAGAGGAGCTCTAATGCGGCGCTGTAACGTTCCCATATTCACAAGTCAACCTTTTTCTCTAAACCATTGGTCACCGAGTTGTCGCGTAGTAGCAAAGTTTGTTGTTTCTTTCAAGTTTCTCTAGCTTCTTCTGTCTACATTCGAAACACACGCATTACTGTAATTGCAGTAGAATTAACATGGCGGACAATTTCCCAATAGGACAAAACCAACGTCTCAAAAAGCCACAATTCTACCTCTGCCGAAATCTCTAAGCTTGTAATATCGTTGATGCCTTCAGACTGGAGGCATTTTGTTACGCTTAAAACAAGTAGTCCGAGGCACGACAACTGCAAATACTTTTACTTATCAGCTCTTATAAGTCTTTTTCTTAACAAAAAACTAAGAGGTTAAACTCCGTTTTTGCAAAAACTGTCAAAGATAAACCGTTGTAATAGTTACTATAACTAGCTCTAAGTTTACTCATTTTGTTGCTAAAAAATTATTTTCAAAAATTATTTCTTCTGGGTGTATCGCTTCTAATATCACTGAGTATACCATATTATAAAAACGTAAAATTTTAGCGGGGTTAAGACAATTTGGTTTTCATGATCCAATCAAAAATTAATTGAAATATTTTTATAAAATATGTAATAAAGAGCTGTGATTTAGTGGTGTTTATAGAATGTTAAAAAAATTATAAAAAATTTTGATGCAAAATACAAAAGTAATAAGATGTTAAAAGTATATTAAAAAGACTGTATTAAAAAGTTGTATACGCGAAGAAATCCAAATTAGTATTAGTTTTTTACTAGTGATAAAAAGGTTCTAGCATATACCAAACTTGAGATGATGTCCATTATAATTTAAACGATTACGATCATTTCAGCTAAAGAATTAAATTTTACTGTAAATTAAAATTAAGGATTAAAGAAACAAGAAGAACCTAATGCAAATTCTCATTTTTAAGTTAGAAAGAAGAGTTGATAAAAGTATCTAAAGTAAACAAAAAAAGTTTTTAGTAAAGGACATCTCGGGTCCTGTATTAATGTCCGGTGTAGGGTGGTATACCGTATTCTGCTCCCGTTCTGTGTCAACCGAGTAAAGTTAAACCTGTTAGTTCATTGGAGCATGCCTGAGTTATGGTAAACGTTGTAGCATAGCTCCCGTTAATTAATATGTTCGGGTTTATTAAGTTGTGAGCACAAAATATGTCGTTAAATGAAATTATTGTTATCGATTTCGCATTTCGACGAAAATTATATAATAATTACAACACAAAAACAGTCTGATAATATGAAATAGATGACTGATATTAAATTTATTCAGCGGAAACGGCTGAATAGCGAGAAAAATGTTGTCCATTGGAAAGCTCGCGCGCATCGCGGTTTCTGCTGAATCACTGATGTGGTGGAATAATAAAGCACGTTTGCAGCGCCTGGGGTAACCGGTAATGAGGAGTCGCTATCTATAGACACTTCCACGCCACTCGAGATGCTCACGTTCTTTTCTGAATTCTATTCGTCATCTTCAAGCTTCTTTCCGAGTTGTGGGTTACGGGTTAGTTGGCTTTATCGATTCATATCTAAAATGCGTTTTCCTATATTTATGCCCAGCAAGCATCATTTGTACAACAAAAGATAAAGCTCGACGCCTTCACTATATAAAATACTCTTTCAATGGAAATCGAATCAATGCAGATCGCACAAATCTCAATTTTCGCAACAGGTTAATACTATTAGAAGGGCTGCACTTCCACCACATTCTCAATCCAAAGGAAATGCTTGTATTACTGAAAGGGATTTTCATTTTATTAAACTCTTAACTTAAATAAATACCGTTCAGTTGATTTGTAGATTATTTTCGATTAGGAAATTGCTAGTTTAATTAACTTTTTTATTTTGCGTTTTTAACAAATTATTCTAATACTTATTTCAAAGTGTTAATCATTTAGCTAATTAGATAAGTAGCCCTAGTATACTTAGAATAAGGCTCAGGACTCTTAGGTAAAGTACACAGTAGCAATAAGTAGAGAAGATTTTTTTTTTAGGTCAAAACAAGTAAATAATTTTACATCAGTAAAATTGTAACATAACTATTTTATTGGTTTGACCCTAAAAAATTATTTAAGCCACATAAACCTCTACAGGTATTTTATATCACGTTTCGAGACTTTTCCCTCGAGAACTGCCTTTAGCTCCTCTATACAAATTGCGATCTAGATTTTGTGTAGTACTAGAAATTACATTCTTTGGAAATACATAATGACTGAAAACCGCCACGTTTCTTTAAATAATCGTCATAGCCGCACTCGCAAATCACATTGAATAAATCAATGAGGTAGATGGGGCTAATTTGGAGAGGGGTCTAACCGAATCATACAAATACTGAGACAATCAGATCAAAACAGTAGGGATCCGATGGCGGGCAAAAACCTGGTAGGAATATGAGTCAGCCCTCCCCCTAATACCTTAAGCCACCCCCGGGGGTCAATTGAAACCAGGCGAGATTCGCATGAATGGCATATGCGGAGCTACAGATGCTGCGGATTAAAAAAGTTCATACAAACCGAGCCTTGTATTACACGCAAACGAGATTTAAATTTTTAATGGCTGTTGTTCGCGTTTTATTTTTATGATAAAAAAGCTGGATGCCTACCTTGAGCTTGTTTATGGAATTATGGCTCGTAAATTTTTATATTTCGTTTTTAAACAGGGATGCTGTCAGGTCGTATAATATCCCGTCGTATTTGTTCGAGTGCTTGAATAAGCTTCTTAAATTTTGAATTGTGCGGTAATGGGTCATATATGGGTTCGCTCACAGCTGCTGCAGAAATTACCGCCTTAATGAATTATTGTTTTATAAATAGGAACGCTACGGGGATTTACTGATGCATCATGTAAACTAAAAATCGAATAAATTGTGGCCCCTGCAAGCTTAGCTTATTAACACCTAATTGTTGGTGTTAGAGTTCAGGCTCCCAGCGGTGGGAATAATTAAACATAATTAAACCTTAATGCAGTATACGAGTAGCAAAGTTTATTTAAAAAAAACTAAATGGAAGTTTAGCAGTTTGGCTTGTTGGTTTATTGTCGAAGACTCAGGAAGAGTTAAAGGTCTTTTAGCAAAGACATATTTCACGATTAACTGTGGCCTTCCCAAGAGACATACAAGTCGCTCGTTTGTCCGTTGCTAAAAGCGAAAGCATGTAGTGCTTTGAAAGATACCCCAAGCACATGTTCTCGTTTGTTGCGGTGAGGAAGAAACGACACTATCGAAAGAGTTGGAGAAAATTAACCAAAAACTAGTTGCTTCTTTTAGTCATAATAGAAGCAACAACTAAAAACACAAATAAGCGATCATAGAATAACCTATTTTGAAGAATCCAGCATAAAAGTCATATTTGCTTCAAAATTTTATACCAGCCTAAGATTCGGAATCTCGTTTCTACACTCAAGACATTTGAAGAGAAAACTACATACAAAACGATATAATGTTTTCCAGAAGTGGTCATCAAAAACAAGAATTCTAAAAACGTAGTGTCTAAATTGTTTTATAATAATTATAATGAGTATCACGGACATATGATAAATTTGTATTAAAATTTATTATAAGATTACCTACAAAGACTGATGGTAGAGTCTTACGACAATTTTCGTAATAGACATTTGGAAAATAAAAAATTAATTTGTTCGACTAAATTTTGTTACAATCAATTTAGAAATATTTCCAGCAGACATAAGTCGCATGACTCTTATCTAAAATTATATTTAGATTAAGTATTATGATAAATTTGGAAAGTATATCTTTTTTTACTCCACGACCAACTCTTTATTACAATCTTGTTTTTATTGTTAATGTTAATGTCATAATATTTCTATTTACAACTGTATTATATCTTTATTATTTACGACTGCCTGATTTAGCTCTATATTAAGTCATCTATTAACACTCTCTTAAGTTATGTGATGGAATTTATAACGCAACTTGTTATGTAATAATTATTCATAACACTAGACAACAAATTTTATTTTTTTTTTATTTTTTTAATAAATTTTATACAAATTAGTTCTATTTTATGTAAGAAATAATTAAAATAAAAACATTTTTTTTTCTAACACGTCAGGTTTTGCAAAAAATAAAATAAGTAAATTAAAAATTTTACTCTATGCTAACTAAATATGTATATATTACACTGGTCATGTTTTTTTTTGACGTCTAATACGTGTCTCTTATGTATTTTTTTATGCAGATTTTAAAAATGTTCTCAAAAATTGGCCATCACGTCAGGTTTCTGAAAAAACTTATAATTTTTTTATATTGTGTGAATAATGAATAAATTCGATAAAAATTTAAGGAGTTGCTTTTTAAGAAAACGCTCGGACAAGTGTCTTGTTATTTTTTAGCGCACATTTTTTACAAAAAAACTAGATATACAAGATGTCACAAAATTGAGATATCACCTTCAACTTTAAAATTTTAAATGAGAACTCTAATGTTTTTCAGCATATTTAAATTCTACATATAATTTTGCGTATTTTTTTATATACCTACCTTATGTCAATTTTTAGTTGTTTTTTCTTTAAACAGGCGTTAGAAAAAAAATAAAATTTTTAACATAAATTGAATTGTAGAAAAATAAATTTATAGTAAATGTTGAAAAATAACAGGATAAGTGTCCGAGCGTTTTCCTGAATGGCAAATCTCTCAATTTTTATCGAACTTATTTATTACAAATAGTTCCCGCTTTTTTTTCAAAAATAACTGAAAATCGACATAAGGTGTGATACATAAAAAATACTCAATATTATATGTAGAATTCAAATATCCTAAAAAACATTAAGGTTCTTATTTAAAATTTTAAAGTGGAGAGTAGTATCTCGATTTTGAGACAGCCTGTATATGAAATTTTTTGTCAAAAAATGCGCGTTAAAAAATAACAGGAAACGTCTAAGCGTTTGTTTGAAAGACATCTTCCTAACTTTTTATCAAATTGATTCATTACAAATGGTTCACAGTGTGTAAAAAAATATTTTATAACTTTTTTCAGGAACCTGACGTGATGGCCAATTTTTGAGTATATTTTTAGAATCTGCAAAAAAAGTACACAAGAGACACGTATTAGACATCAAAAAAAATATCATGTTGACCAGTGTAACTAACAATTTTGTTAATAAAAGCAGTTAATATAATTATGACATTTTAACGGCTAAACAGGACAAATTTGTTATACAGGTTATCTCAAAATTAGGGCATTCCGAGTGTTGTTCCTTTTTGAGTAAGTAAAAATGTACAAAACAGTTTTTTCTTAAATTGTTGTCTTTAAGGTTTTTGTCTTTTAACTCTGTTTATTCCAGCAACATTGCGCAAACTGTGTTTTACATCTTTTAAAAAAATTATTTTACGTTTATTATTGGCGGTCTTCTTCTAAGCAACAAAATAATATTCTAGTCATACTAGCTTTACCGCAACAAAATAAAATTCTAGTTTTAACAAAACTAGCGACAATTAAATATATGTTTATTCTATGTTAATTATGTTTTTTTTAAATGTTAGTTGTTACTTCATGTGAACATAGAAAATAAAAATAAACGTCTACATTCATAGACTTATTTATTTGAATATTACTTAATGCAAAGTTTTCAAATTAAGACCTTTATATCTTTGTAAGCAAAGATCTACTTTTAGTGAGGTCTTGAAGTCGAAATCGCTAATTTTAAAACATTTTGTAGAGTCAAAATTATTAATCTCTAATTAAAAAATAAAATGATTACAATAGTAAACTGAAAGAATCCTAATTTCAAAAACTTGATAACATTTTCGCAAATTGACTCTTCTTCTCTCTTTCTGCTTTTTTTTTCTTTCTGCGTTGACAATAATGACAACTGCCAAAGCTATCTGAAATCAACATACAAATTAATATAAAATTTACGATTGATTGTAAAACTGGGAATTAAATGCTTAGTTTCTTAAAAGAGTTTATTTTACAACAAATTAATTACCATAAATATCTTAAAAATAACCCTAGTGAAATTAGAAAATTTAATAATACACTTCGATTCTGCTCTTTTGCAGTGATTGCTGCTGATATGCAGGTAAAAATCGCTTTGTTTTGCTAGTAGAACTACTTCACTCTTTTCTCATCTTAAAGGCTCTGAAGAAATTTTTACAATTTGTTGGAGGTTTCGAGCAACGACCTTTTTTCTGCTGGACCCAGTTACTTACCTTCTTCGAAACTTGCCGAATTGTCGTTTAAATCGTACCGGGTCTTTTGATTACTATTTAAATCTGCTTTGGTGTAATGTTGTAGATGTTGGCCATTATTTCTTGAAGCTCTTTTATATGGCTTTCAATCTTTTTTTGTTCTTCTCTTGGTGTTTGTTTCTCTTGGGCTAAAATGATTAAAAGACTGTCAATACTTAGCAATAGATTCGGAACAAAAGCAAGAATAGATCTTTTTTTTTTTAATGTAAATTGACTCTTGCTCATTGTGAGATTTGTTACAAGAATCAAAATTTTTCCATAAGTTCCAACAAAAGTTTTTACATAAAAATTTATTAAAAAATGTAACTCTGCTCCGTCTAGCTTACTATAAAAAAATTACAGAAGAAATAAATCTTCTAAGTTTTAACTGATTCATTTTAAAATGATCAAGAATCACTTTAATATCATGACCATTTTCAGTTGAAAGAATTACTAGTGCTAAGGCCAACAAATTATTTTTGGTTGTTTCTAATGGTAGCAGCCTCAGAGAGGATTTTGACGGTCTTAATAAGAAACTTTTTAGTCAATATAAAAAGCACTCTGTAAAAGCCTTTTTTGACAATTGCCCAAAAAACTATATTTTTTTACTTAAGTTGTTAAAAAATAGTATATTAATTAACATTAAGTCAAGTTTGTGACACAAGCTAAGGTTCAAAAATTGAGCAGCAAGATTTATTAAAGAGTATCTAGAACGAAATAAAACAAAATTTTATTACAAGATGTTTTTGAAGTGTAAATGTAAAGGGTTTTAACAGGTGATAGCTCTTGTTGAAAAGATGCTAAAAAATTGTTTTTTAGTCGACTTTGACAAAAACTCGAATTTTTCCGCCTCAAATGCGGCCAAAAAATAACCTTTTTGACAGCGGCCAGAAATGAGCAGTTTTCGGCCGCTGCGTCAAAAAGCTAACCTAAAGATACTAATAAAAATTCAATTTTTTGTTAAAGTCGCCTAAAAAAATTTGTGTGCACCACAGCCAAAAATTTTTTTGTCCTCTCTGATTTCGGGCCTCGGCTTCGCTTCGGCTATTAAAATTTGACTCGGCCAAAAAACATCACTTTTTGGTCTTGAAACACAAATAACTATTATACAAATGTTTATAGTTTTGAGACATACGGCGTAGACAATTTTTTTCAAAAAACAGTAATTTTGAGATAGACGATATATGACACTGTTTTTAAGCAAAAACATTTACATTGTATACCTCCAAATCTATATGCTCAAAAACAGTGTTGTTATACATCGTGTACCTTAAAAATAATGTTTGTTTTTAATTTCTAGTGTATATTTTAAAAATTATAAACATTTCTTAAGGCAAATTTGGTTTTTTGCATCCTTTTAACGAGAGCTATCACCTGTTAAAATCTTTCACAGTTATCAAAAACACCTTGTGTATATATTGCCTGCAGATTTATATATCAACACATTTAAACATGATAGCACCGAAAATGAGTGTTTTACGCAAAAAGTTCCTTAAAAACAAATATTAGAAAAATATAATTATTAAGCTTTCTATTAAGTTAAATAGTCAATCTCCTTTAATTGTCTTCTCATAAAAATAGCTCTGCTAATTGAAGTAAGTTGCAGTTTATCAGGAACTTATAGTCAGCAACTACAAAGTGTATAATGTTAAATTAATCATTTGTAGTTTGTTCGGCAGAGAACTAACTATTCTCTTCTGTTCCGTGTGAGCAGAAACTGAATACAGAGGGAACAACTTGAGGCTAATTGATTTCGATTCTAGGTAACGTTTATACAATCTGGCAAAGCTGAACCAAACAATCGTCTGCAGATTCAATTACCGTGAACAAAAGAACCATTTCTCCTGCAAATGGCGGTTGCAGGAACAATTGCACTACTCTGTTTCTGCAACAATAGAACGGTTTCGGTTATTTTCGAGTCAATTCGCCATAGATACAATTATCAATCTTATCATACCAAAATTAATTAAACACGTTATTTAGTAAACAAATAATGAGCAATAAATAAAATGGGCAAATTTGGTGATGATTCATTGGTAAACTTATAAGGGCGGCTTGTTTGAATTTTCATTAGTGGAAAATGGGGTAATTGTTAATTGTCTAAGCTAATATTGTGTTGATGGATGGTGAAATAGACGACAGTTATGAATTTTAAATAGTGGCAGCTGGCGTTAGTTCTGGTGATATTAGAGCTATTAATTATAGAGCTTTGATTGAAGATGTCCCCTGACATACCCCTATTATCTGATTAATTAATGCAAGTATTCTGTTTATGTGTACAATCTCGACTTGCAGACTACTAACTGTTATCCAATTACAAGTGATCGAGCTAAGTTTGAGGTTGTGTTAGTGTTATTTTATGACTTCTTCAGTAAAATGCTAATTGCGAAATACAGATACCAATGAGAAGAATTATAGCAAATTTAGTTTTGCATTTGCATTGAGTAAACTAGTTTGGGAATAGATCAGATACTGCGGTAGTTCTGAACACCTGACGGACCGAATGCTAGAAGGTTTATATTGCACTCACGGGAAATCATGTGATCGAAAAGCCGCCACATCGGCCTACGAAGAGAGAAGGTCAATTAAACAAATTGTTCGTGTTTTAGATGTTTAGTACTCAAGAGAGACATCAAGATTCAATACGAGGCAGATGTTCTTACTTAATGGTATTACAAACAATACTTGTTCGGTTTACCGTAGACCCAACAAGCTTGCTAAATTCAGCGACAAAAAAGTAGAAATTACACGCATCTGGACCAAAGCCAACACTGCAAAAATCTCAAAGAGGATAAGTATATACACAGGTAGAGTTAAATCCTTCTGTACCGAGCTTATTTCAGAAATACGACTAATACGAGTACTTTTAGCAATTTACCAGTGGGAAGTTTTAAGTGGTTTAGGAAGCTTCCTGAAAAAGTTACAACGCATTAACTTTTTCGTGTTGTAATTTATTTCGTAGAAAAATACATGGAAACCCTCTATAATCACTCTTCAGTGGACCGACTCTGGAATAAGCATTAAAGATTTATAGGACATTTCGTTTGCGATTGTTGCAGGAAGCTGCGATTAGTTTAAGTCAAAAGTGTCGCGAGGTTTGTCTAAACGTTGTGATAACAGTAATTTTGCATTAAATTGTGTTGAGTAGACGAATTGTGGAGATGTTTGGGAGGGTTATAGAAAGTGTACATCCGTCAGCATCTATCAACAAGCTGGGGGAGCCACATTAGAAACATTTCCCTGCTGACGAAACTAATCTATCACCTGTCAGTCAGAATGCAATAATACAAATGTCAGAAGTGTGCGTTTGCTCATATTCATGGCAGGTTGATGAAGCTGGAGGAGAGGTTCATCAGCGGTGTGTCATTAGCAAATTAATAATTGGTAAAACATTAATCATAGAATTTACTGAAACAAAATATAAGTTATACTCTGTATAAACTATAAAGAGGTCAGTGGTTATCATTAATCTCTCTGTGTGTACGACCACTGTTTTAAAATTTTAAAATGATAGTATTTTAAGTATCAAGTCTAGAAATGCAAGTCGTCAGACGAGTACATAAACAGCTCAGTTTTCTAGGAAAGTGGTGCGAACAAGATTTTTTTACACCTTACTCACCATTACTCCTTTACTTTATTTTTAAAACTCTTTTTCAAAATCATTTCGAAAATAATCCTAAAATAAAAAAAAATTTTTGACGTAAATTGCTGAGTTTGTACTTTTTTATAAAAGGTAAACAAATGTAAACACCTCCTTAAGTCAAAATGCCCTACAAACATTTATTTAGCATTTTGTTAGAAATTCGCATTCTACGATTTTACAAAAGTACACACCGCACTTTTAATTGCTGCAAATCCATTTATAATATTATTAATTTATAGAATTTCAGTTTCTGTTAAGATCATGGTTAAATTTGATAAACGATTTGAAACATTGAACTACGTAAATAATTTTTATTTATGATTAATTTTGAAAAAGATCTTTTACCACGTGCTACAAAGACGGTTATAAAATTTTTAAAATTTATGTAAATTTGGAAAAGCCTAAAATAAATTATTTACAACAATGTATATTTAATATTTCTATAGGTGTTGTTAGGTCGATAACTATTGTTTTGAAAATATTTATTTCATTAAATAATTCATAACTCGTAATGACTTTTATCGTCTCTTTCTGTTAAATAGATATCTAAATTTGAACAACTTTTTTTTATATTTACTAAAAACTTAAAGACATTTGAAAGGTGAAATTTTGTGAAATCTTTGTTAAATAGAATTTTTTAAGTTGTCAAGAGTTGAAATTTTTTTAAGTAATCTTTCGTGGTAATAGCAGATTCTATGGCTAATTTATATAAAAAAGTGTTTTTTTTTTTAAATTCTGTTAATAGAAACTGGTGGGAAATATATTTCTTCATCGATATCTTTTTCAATGTTTTAGTCCCCAGTACAACGTTCTTAAAAATTTTTATGATACATACAAACATAAAACTTTGTGTGTGTTTTTCTTGCAACGAGTCTGACAGACTTATCTAATGGGAAACTTTCGGCGCTGCGCTGCTGCGTTTTCGAATGCCGCTATAGCAACATCTTCAGAGCGGTGGACACTCCATACGCAGCATGATTTTTGTCGGACAAGTTGACCACTATTTTTAAATTTTAAAACTATAATAGTGGTCAACTTATTCGACAAGAATCATGCTGCGTATGGGGTGTCCACCACCCCGAAAATCGATATGACTTCACTCTCTACTGTAGTCATCCCCGTATATCCAATTTTGATTTCTTGAAATTTGTTTAGTAAAATTAATTTAAAAATAGTGGTCAACTTGCTCGACAAAAATCATGCTGCGTATGGAGTGTCCACCACTCTGAAGATGTTGCTATGGCGGCATTCGAAAACGCAGCAGCGCCGAAAGTTTCGAATTAGATAAGTTTGTCGGACTCGTTGCAAGAAAGGCACTCACAAAGTTTTACGTTTGTATGTATCAAATTTTTTTTTGAAGGATTTTGTACTGGGGACTATTTCTTGCTTTTTTAATTAAAACCTCAAAATTTGCGTCTGTTTTTTCAATAGAAACAAAAATTTTTATATTTTGTAAATTTCGCACTTCTCTATTGTGTCAGATCTATTTTGAATTATTTTACTCAAAATATTAATTTTTTCTAGAAGAAAATGCCATATTGTTAAACTAGAAATAAATTTAAAAAATATTGAATAGTTGATATCTCTAATAAACTGTCATATATTTCAGGTAGCTAAAAATAGAGAGGTCTGATCGCTTTAACTCTACTTTTCCACCGAAAATAATGACAAAGGGCCGTAGTTTTTAATAGCAGCAATTGTTATTTAACATGCCCCACCACATTTTGAACAGTGAATGTAGTTTTAATAAATTCTATAATTAATTGCGTCTATTGCTTTAGGAGGCGGATGAAGGATTGTTAGATCCTTTATTTATTTATTTATTTATTTATTTATTTATTTATTTATTTTAGGTTCGGAAATAATTTCATCTTATTTTTCTAGTTTCGTAATTTTTAAAGTTTCCATATGTATTTATATAAAAAAAATTCAAAAATGCGCTTCCAAATAAAGGCGCCCGTGTGAAAATCGCGCACTGAACCCAGCTGCGGGCTTGGTCGACTTATATCGCAGCAATAAGAATAAAAATTCTCTTTTACATCATTCAGGTGTTTAAAAGTTATTTTGTAATAATTGCAACGCAGTTTATATCAGTCAGATATAATAATCAATTATTATTTAAGTACTACTGAGAAATAGTTCTCGAAAGCGCTTTGCCACTATGATGTAAGAAATTTAATTGATTAAACTTGTAAGTTTGACTTAAATTTTAATTTTCTCATCATCTGTGTGAAAATCACCTCACTTTAAAAAAAAAGCTTGCTCGCTTGGATTTTTTTTATTATAACTTTAGGTATTTTTTGTGGTAAACCTTGTTAAGAATCACTTCTAAACACAAATGAATTACTTTTTATTGGCCTAATTACGTTTTCCGTTCCTTTAATGAAACAAGACAAGCTTCTGACGCAATTGAGGAAAGAACACGAGCGAAAAATATGTTCAAAGCGTGAAACTTTTATTTTGTTTTAGACCGAGAATTCATTTTGGTAAAAGTAGCAATTTTTTGCAATCTAATTCTGAGAAAATGTTCTTACTCAAGTATGTATTTTGAGGAAAGTGTAATTTCACAAAGTAACACTTGGTTGACTGAAGTTTAGAGTGAGTCTCAAAAGGAGCAAGAGGCAAATAGAAACGATTTGTAAACATTTAATCTCTCTAATTTTTAATTGCAAAAATTGTTATTTTTAATTCTTGGTGAGAAGATATGTTTTAGCCGTCTGTTTGTTAATTTAGTTTTTACTAAGTTCCAAGGGAAATTATTTCCTTCATTTGGCTTCAACCACGCTGCACCAGGAATGCAGAGTCATTTGAAACAGAGACAGCATCGCCGGTGCCAAGCGTTGAGAAAAATAACCCTCTGGTAGGGCGCGAGTTAATTGCAGAAGAATTACTTTATTTGACAATTCGAATGGAAAGTTCTCTGACAGGCATAATATTGTGTGCAATTATTAATTCGGTCCTTGCATGACGAAGTATATGGCGTTTGTCTGTACCAAGCTCGACTTTGCGCGTAAATACGCGATCATTCAACGTCCATCAAGCTGTCAGAGTATGAGAGACGCACGCAGAACCATCTCCTCACTTCTGGAGCTTAATACATCACCTCGTCGGGATATTGCTTCTGTCGGGGCCGGAGCCGGTGCTGTGTTTGCTCTTTACAGCAAATTGTTTTCCCATACTTTGACATCCACAAAACTCTAGATCTGTACTATTGTCTCAGATGTGATGAATGTTGTGTTATTTGTTTGGCAAGACAAGTTGTGGATGATGCCGGGATACGTTTTCTATTCGACTTTTGTGCCCGTTTAAATTATAGACTTTTATTTATCTTCTGGAAAAATTGCCTGTCAACACAGAGAATTCAAGGAGTTCGCGATATGTTGCTCTAATATATCACCTCAATCACTGACGAAATATTGACTTTTATCAAAGAATCGCTTGTTTTTTTGAAAAATTTAAGACGCCGTGATCAAATCAAATTTGCCGAGAGAGCACATAAAGAAAAATATCATGATTGGCTAATATTTCACTGTCTTGTTTGAATATAACTCCTTATTCATATTTACCTACATTACTGGGAAATATACGAGCATGTGGAAATGTTTCTACCAGTAAAATATTTATAGTAGAATAAGTCACAAAGAATAAACACATGTCACGTTTGGTAAGTAAACATTTTCTTTGCTGTAAAGCGTGATCCATTGACAACTAGGAAAAGGAGAAGCCATTTGCGACCTCGACAAACTATCGATTTCTCATATCCGATAGTCTTTTAAACGTGTGATGTTTACTGTAGTTCTGTTACTTGAACCCCTATCTCTGATAACTCTTACTTAATCTACTCCTTGATAAATGGACTTAAAATCAACAAGAAAACATCTAATCACATGAAAAACAAAACTGTTTGAAAAATATAGAACAAAAATAATGTTTCTTGAATATATTTCTTGTAATAATTAATCTTTACAGTGTCAGATTCGAATGACTTAAGAATTATTTACAGACACTGGTACAATTTAACCAATTTTGTCTAATTCTAATACAAGTCGCTTATTGCAAATTTGTCTACACGGCATGCTCCTACACAGAATCGTCTAAAATAGTTCAAAAAAGTCTTCAAAAGATTAATTAAACTAAAGCTAAAAACCTTAATTTTGTCATCAATAGTCAGGACCATCAGACAAAAAATATGTTTATTTTTTGTTTTGTAAATATTTTTCTTAAGTTGAATTAATAAAAACTTTCAACCAGAATTGTCTTGCTTTAAAAACGCTGTTAATTAAAAGAACATATAATATAAATCCGAATCACATTTGTAATATTAAATTTCAAAATTCAACCCAAAATTTTGGCTTTGTGAATTATGTTTTTTACTGAAAATTCGGGTTTTTAAAATGTAGGTCATGTTATATAACCATGTCACGTTGACGTCATATAACATAATTCACAAAGACATAATTTTGGGGCGAATTTTGAAATTTAATATTACAAGAGTGGTCCGGGTATAGGTATAAAGATTCCTTATGAAAATCTGTATGATTACAAGGTGTTTCAAAATTAAGGCATTCAGTGTTCAGAGAGTTGTAGAAAATTTTACCAGAAGTCAAAAAAAATTGTTAAAAAATTCAGTGACCTTTCCTTACAAAGATGTAGAGGCCAGCTTCAAATACAACCTTTGCATAAAGTTATCTTCAAATAAAAGCTACAGATGTTGACGTTTATATTTACGTATTATAGAAATTATTATGTGTAAAGTAAAACTAAAAGAAAATCTTGAAAAACTAGCTTCAACTAGCTATGTAAAAAGAATAAATTCGATTTTTTGCAATTTTTAGCCAAAAAACGGCAACAAGGTTAGAAAGCTTCAATTTTGAAACACCTTATATATTTGAAGGTTTTTTTTAGTTTCTGCAGACGTTCATAACAATTTCCAGGAGCTCAAAAAACTGTGGGCATTATTTCTGCTATTTGATTATACATTATCGCTTATACTATTTATTTCAGAAAAATTCAATTGTTTCAATAAAATTTTCTAACAATTTTTGAGACTTATCATTATTTATTTATTCAATAAACTTGGCGGGTCAGCTTAGCAACATCAATCAACAGTATTACGGTGGTATAGTATTCCAATCCAATTCTGGCGTACCTGACTTTAAAAACAAATCTTCTGTTTACTACTAGTGCCATAAAGATAAAATTATTACTAAATGCAAGTAGTTTATGATTATTAGACTCTTCGATGGTATCTGAGTAAACCACCCGGAGCAGATAAAAGCTACGTAAAAGTGGTGACAATTCTATCTGCTATATACTATATACCTGTTGGCCGATTTTTATTCACAACATAATTATACAACTTAGTTAATTCCACAAGCAAAGTAAACATAAGACATTCAAAATAACGATTAATAGACTCAGTTATAATGTCTAATGTTTTACAGAATAATTATTTCTCCAAAAATTTTGTGTTCAAATTTTAATCATTTGTTATCTTTAATTAAAAAACTTTTCTTCCAAGTTTGGTTGAAGACCATCAACTTCTTCAAAGTCATACAATTTTTGTCACTTCGAATACAGTTTAAAAAAAATTCTAATATCAAAATTAATGCAAAAATAAAGCAAAATCAATTGTTTAATAAATAACTACAGTGTTCGATAATAACAAACTTTAACAAATTAATGAAAACGATTTTTTATAACTTAAAATCAGCAATTTTTCTAATTTTTGTTTAAACTAGTTTTATTTAAAAAAAATTATTTTTTTAATTTTTAAACTAATTATTATGTTTGTTATTTATATTAATTATTTATTTGCTTAATGTTTATTATAAATTTGTTGTTTTTAATACTTAACAAAACCAGTCAAAAAAGACATGTCTACAAAAGTTCTGAGCTTTGATGAACACTGCTAGAAATTACAGACATAGTTCTCGTTTTCTAGTGATAGATCTAGTAGTAGTAAAGTCCTCAGAAAGATATTTTGTGTTTACAACCTTTTAAGACTTTAATTCTAATTTAATTCTAATTTTAAGTTTATGGTCACCCTAACATCAGCGCAATGTTTAGCACGTCCAAGGACTCCAAGGGCATAGCCCAGCATTAAGAAAATTTGGTTAACCTCCCTTTATTGTGGTCTAGAAGGAAAGATTTGTGTCTAGACCTTCATAACAATGGGCTATTACACCATGAAACGAAATCGAAAAAAAACATTATACACACAAAATATATATAGGAAGAAGCCCTATGACACAATTGGTTATGTCAAAATGGCATTTGATTTTGAATTACGGGCATTAGAAATTTAAATCTGGAGGCCATGACGTAATAGCCCTTAATGACTCTATCAACCAATCGTGTTCAAGCTCGATGAGTTTTAGTTAGTTTCGATGTTGGGAGAAAATAGGTTGGTACCACTTCACTTGACATGTGTGATTTGACAACTGTGATTTGTTTTTGTTTACTAACAGTCGTGTTTTCGTTTCTTTAATAAAAGTGGAGAACACGTCATGACGCTGCGTACAAAAGGATAAAGTTAATAAATAAGTGTTAAATAAGAAAGTTTTGGTGAAGTGACCAGTTTAGTGATAAATCCCGTATGATAAATTTGAACCGTATGGACAGAAATAACCACTCTCTAAGTGCAGGACAGTTATAGAAAATACTTTTTTTGTATACTACATAATGACCAATAGACTGGAGAAATAATTGCAGATACGTACTAATGTGCGGAATGATTTTATAATGATTTAGAACAGTAAAGGTTGGGAAAAGCAAAACGAAACAGAATTGCTGCACAACTTATAATAAATATGTAAATTCTATATTTGAAGTGTTTTAATCAATAAAAATATTTATTTCTTCATTTACTTTTTAACACAAAAATTAACAAAAAACATAACTTAATTCACAAAATAAAATCACCCAAAAAAAGCATTCTGATTTAAAGAAATCATTTTCCTCTGATTCCTACTTGTGTTTCTTGCTACTTGTAACAAAATCTGCAAAAAGATCAATCATTCTTTCCCTTTGGCTATGTTGCTCGCGTAATAAAGTGGACAATGTGTTGAAATTTTCATTATTAATTTTACGGTCTTTTTCTAATTCTTCTTTAACTACCTTCATACATATATGTATTATGTATCTGTGTTTGATTTCACTAAAGTATATTTTTTATTTGCAAATCGGTTTACGATATTCTCTTTGTCAGACACTGCTGGCTCCTCCTCTGATAGAGTCCTTTGTTTTTTCGGATTAATTCTGTCCTTTGTACCTAATAATACAACATTACTAACTTTTTATTGAAATGGTTAAATATGTATAATTATTTTTCACCTAATATGGTATGTAGTCTTTCAAAATATAATGGGGTTTCCTGTTCTTTTCACCTGTAGTTTTTACGTCGGTAATGTGGCTAATATATTGCTTCTAAAGATTTGAAAATTTTTGTCTGCACTTCTCGGCCCCATTTTTTCCTATCGTAAAACCAATGGCTTCTAACTTATCAGCAATTCGTTACCATAAATGCACTTTTATGGTTTTACGATCATGAAATTGAGAGCTAAATTATTCCCTTGACTGGAGAAATAATTCTATAGCTTCTTCATCTATTTTGGCCGGCCCTTTTTCCGACTAAATATCGCCTGGTTGACCGTTTGAGGGAAGGTGCAGGTGAGAAACCATCAGATTCAGTGTTGTCTTGGAGTATGCAAGTTTCCAAAAATAATTTTGCTTGACTGGAGTCTACGATATACGTATTATTCGTTAATATTTATTACAAACAATAACCTTTAATGTAATTCAAGTATATAAATATGTACAAATCACTACGTACCCTTAAATAGAATATTTGCTGTTTCTAAATCAACGTTCACAGCCATATCCTGTACCTCATGGTTTGAGATGATTGTAACATCATTATTATTATTATCCATAATGATATAATTAATAATAATATAAACGTTCTTCAAATGTTTTTCAAGGCACGTGACAATATCACATAACCTCAAATAACAAACCGTAGCAGACATACTGACCGGTCTGTCACCAAGTATATTTTTGCGTTGTTAGGTGCGGTAGTGAATTTATTAATTTACCGTTTACTACTGAAGCGGTTATTATCGATAATTCGACAAAAAATCTCTTTGTTTACAGTGACTGGTCGAGTGACATATACAGTTAGAAATCTATTGCCAACTTAAATCGAATATATCGGGTCGAATGCGCATTGACGCAAATTAGTGCAATAACGCAAGTACAGGGCTATGACGTCACAAGCAAAATTTGAAATTAAATATTTTTTTTTGTACATTAGGGCAATAATAAAGTCCATGGTAATAGTGTCAAAATTTAAGTTGAGATAAATACTTTTAGATTTTGCAATAAAAAAAATGTGGTGTAATAGCCCATTAGTGAAAGTTTAATATTGGATTAAATTGTAAACACGAGATATCTGTCTGAGTGAGTACTTTATCTAGTTCCACCTTTCTAGTTATAATTTTTATTATTGTGATTTTTTATTTTCTAACATTTCCTATTAACATTTTTATTTTTACCATATTTTAAAAATGTGATATTTTGATTGTGTATATTATTTATTATCTTTTTATTTATTGAAGAGCACACGTTATTTGTATTGTTATTAATATAATTAATTGTTTATTAATTTTGCACGTTTAAATTGATTATTTCTTGTTCAACACCTATCTTAATAAATGTTCAAAATTAAATTGTTAAATATTCTTCATCTGATGAGAACATTATCGTTATAGTGTTATCAAAACCCAACTTTATTTCGATTTATTAAACTTTGTAATTCTGATGAGAAGAGAACTGTTTTAAACAAAATGAGATACTAAAATTTACAATATCTCTAATACTGCGAAAAAAAGCTGAGGCCAGCAAATGTTTGGTTTTGGTTTTTTCAGTAATCGCAATAATGCTAGTAGCTCAAGTAAGAGGTTTTTGTTTGTAAGATTTACAATTTAAGTCACTATTTCTCTTTCTTATTAAGAGCTGTTTTTGAATTATTGGAGTAAATAAATTTATTTTTAATTATTTTTTTTTAAACTTAACTGGATTGAGTCAACGTTATACACAATTTCTTTTGGTTTGGTGTATTGGATCCTATAATTTTGGTGAAGCGTGTTATCTAACCCCCACATTGAAGAGAATTGGGCATAAATCTTACCGTCATTTTATTTTTGTAATTTACACGCGGCTATATTCATAAAATTCATGCATATTGAAGTCACGCGAAGTGCAGAGTTCGTATTATCATGTCTTCCACAAGAACGATCCTGAATGCGCTATGAATTTTAGAAGCTATTAAACAAATCGAAGTTTTATTAGAAAATTGTTGAAGTTTTGGCTTAACTGCTGTTTTGAAAAGCCTCGTGTTTTCTTTTATTTGTTTGTACTCACAATACCTCAGCGATTATATGCAGGTACCCTCTATGCAAGATTGTGTATGAACAATGTTCCCGTAGTTGAAGAAAAGGGGGACCTAACAATGAAAGTTTCTTAAGAGATTGAAATTTCTATAGAGCGGAACTGATGTTTTTTTAGGTTGTCTCTGATGTAAAAATGTCGTTTAAAGCTCCGATAGTGCATCAAAAGATCATATTAATACAAATTTTTATATTTTTTGTGAAATAAATCTCTTTGAAGGTGTTGAACGTTAAACGATTTTGTCTGAAAAGGTGCAGTCAATAACCGTCATATATGGAGACGTTACGGCTTGACTGACATTTTCATATGCACTCCTAGGATGTATAATATGAAAGTTCCTCAACAACCATAACAAAGGAAAACATGATCCGAATTCAAATACTAAAAGCAGATATTGGTAATAACTGAGCCATGTTCTGCATTTACATAACAATAGCGAAATCGTACATTCCAAACTCATTGTAGCGTTTGCAGAGGCGGCTTTAATTTGACTTAAGCGACTTTTCCATTTTTTTAAAAAATATTCACGCAGATAGTTGCAGTCGATTGCCTATTTAGTGCATACTGGCCGTCAATTTGAGTGCATTCTGATGCCACTTTTTCGTAAATTTTATCATTAAATCCGTACACCTTGTATGGAGTGTGGCTACACGCCAACAACATGTGTAATTGTATTTAAATGTATAAAAGCTACAAGTTGGGCTCCGAAGCGTCGATCGAAGTGCACCTGAGCATTTATATATCACATCGCTCTCATGGGAAATCAATTGATTGAATTTCACCATATGTCTTGCGACATGTTCGCTAAGCGGATGTGACAATACGGCACAACCAATTTTCATAAATTTAAATTTCCAACACCAAAACACGGTAAACAAAATAGATTCAGAAGAAATTTAGATAAATTTATTATCTATTGTTATTTATTAAACGGTATATAAAGAAATAATTACGACGAAAATTTAATCATTATCTTCCCATCTGCTTGCCGGATCTTCTTGGTGTGTTAAATAAAACGTAAAAATACCCACTAACACCAAACACTTTACTTTTGCTAGAGTTGCAAACAACATGGGAGTCAAAATTTTTGAAAATTTTGCTCAAACCTCTTGTAATTGAAGGAGCATAAGGTATTGACATAAAAGTTGTTTTCTCTAATTTGTTAAAAAAAAGTCGCTAATTTAGTGACTATGTATTTTTATTTATATCTAATTTTTCAAACCATTTTATCAATAATTCCAGTCTCAAAACCTTTATACCTGGCTGCATTTTTTATAATTTTGGGCTCTTTTTCAAACCTATTATTACTCACGGGAAAATTAATGAACCGACGAACTAAAAAATTGAAACTCGCTATCTTGTTTTAGAGACAATGATGAGAGTCTGCAGTGATGTAGCGAAGCGTACTGGTATGTTTTTTATAAATATCAAATTCTAATCTATTATTACGTCTAATTACTAAAGCTTCTAAAAATGGTAACTTTCCATCTAATTTTTTTTCCTAAGTGGATCTAATGCTTTGAAAACGTTTATTTAAAATTTGGATAAAATTATCAATTTTACATTTTTTAGTGTTGAAAATGGCGAAAATGTTATCTACGTGCTTTAAGCAAGTACCTTAACCAAACTTTTGAAAAATATTTAGCTAAGAAAGGTGACAATAAGTTACCCATTACAGTACCTTCTTGCTATTTGAAAAAATCCTCGAGAAATTGAAAAATGTTTTGTTTCATGCAAAGTTTGGTAAGTCGAATATATTTGTCAATAACTGTCTAATCCTCTGATCTAAATCATTTTCAAGTTTAATTCCTACCTGAGTATGACAACTTTGTTGTCTATGTAAGTTGCCAGATGTAACTTGCTTTGTGATTTTATGGTGTTTTTTTGTAACTGCATTTTTGAGCATTTTCTTTGTTTTTCTAACGTTACGCGACTAACATGTGCAAATACACAAATGAATTTTTATCTTGATAGGCTTTTTATATTTTTATAGTAGATAGGTTAATAGTTATTGTATGTTTTTTTTTGTTTGTAAACAATTCTACTATGAGCCTGATTTGCAGACTTGAAGAAAAAAAAGTTTTATCCAAACGATACATTTGTTCAAATCTTTACAATGTAGAAACTCAGGCTGCAGTTATTTTTCCAGTAAATTGCAATGGTATTTATTTTAAAATTGTGAATGCCAAAAATGCAACGTACGCAAGAGTTTAAGTTACTTAACCTAACATATAAAGAATTCAAAGTTTTTTTTCCACATGTTTCCTAAATTTTACCAAAAATTTATAATCCATCATGGCGTTGTTCCAAAATTTTTGACATGAGTTTTTCATAGTTTTTCTTGGTTTTACTGCAAGTGAAGACAGATATTTGTTCACGCCGCTATGTGTAGTTTCCAAAATAGTGTAACAGTGCTGACAAACAACAGCATCTTCGATTGACTGCATTAGTGCGCACTGAATGTATTTCCATTTCTGTATATTACATATTGTCAAATAGAATATAGTGCTGCCAATTAAATACTCTATAAGTTATTAAGTAAACAAGTAAGGTAAGGAAGAGAGATGTTCTCATTCTATATGTATAACTCGGGTTAAGAAGAAACAAGTGGCAGGTTATGTTTTTTGTTAGGTAGTTGTTTCAACAGGTAGGCTACCATATGCTTCTATTTCACAGTGATTCTTGAATTATTTAACAAAGGAAGTGCAATGAAATAATGATATTTCACCCAAAACTCAAAAATATGCAACACATTATACTCTAATAATTTTTTAAAATTTAATTTTTAAAATTAAGGCATAGAGGGTTGTGAATTATTGTCAACTTTGTTGACAATACTCTTAGCAGTGCTTCCAGAGTCTGTTTATTTGGATCATTTGTAATTTTTCCAAAGTTGCTTATTGTTTGTATAACGTAATAAAAAAAATCACCCTGTATTTTCACCTGACTTTGTATATTCTTATAAATAGATGAGCTGTAATATTTTCATTTTAAAGTAATATTTATATTATAAATTATTAAACAAATGAGAGGTAAATGCCTTTTAGAAAGTTACAGATTATGTTGTTTTAGCAGATGAACTCTTCTATATATACGATATGTTCTGAAATGATCTCGTTCTACAATAATTCTATTCCTAAACATAAACTGTTGTGCAAATAGAAAGATAATAAAATTATTTCTACTTTTTAATCATTTAAAAAGTTTAGTTGGTCTAAGATTGTTCTAGGTTATATTTTGAATATAAGCTAACTCCATCGATCAGATTGGCTGTGAAATATTAACTAGTACTACGTAATAATACTCCTAAGCTACTGCGCAAATAACAGGATTGCCTATGAAACGGTTATATTCTATATTCAGTTGTTGCCGAAAGTTCCACTTTTTTCTAAAACAAGCACATTTACCAAATAGACTATAAAGTAGATTTTTTTACCATATTTCTTTTACCAAATGGGCTATAATATTATTTTACAACAATAAAACTGAAAAGCTTAACCCAAAGACAGAATACTCATAGCTTTATTTTATATGGTTTTTCTAATAGTTTTTAGATTTTTATAAACAGCCTTAGACCATCAATCAAATAGGCTGAAAAATTAGTCTTACCAGTATTTTCCCGTTTAAAGTTATAATAGAAAAAGTCTGAGGTTTTTATCTTTTGTTAAAAGAAATACGAAAAGAGACGATATACATTGTACAACATAAAACACACATAACTGAAATTGATAAATATATTGACTCGATCCAAGATACTATGTTAGGATACGGTGCAGCGAGATTATTCAAATTGCTTTAAATGTTGTTGTGCGCAATAGAAATGGACACAGATTAAATAATACCTACTACAGGGAATGTGAAGACAAGGTGCAAAAGTATTAGTTTACATAAAAAATGACAGCAAAAAATAATATTGTCCGCTTTTAAAAAAAAATGTCTGAGCTTTAGAAAGCTGCGACTGATCGAGGATGTTTTATTTTTAACAATTAAATTGCGTCGTCCGTCTTCTCTACCGAAATAGGATATCAGAACCAGAAACAAATTCCAATAGAAGGAAGTTTATAAGTTAAATTTGACAAGTCATATTGTTTTGCGACATGTCCTAGCCAAGATATTACGATCTCTGGCGAATTTATACAACATTTCAAGCGACAGTGGAGAGAGTATTACGATCTCACCATGTGTTCATTCCACAAATCCTGAAATTGTAGAGAACATAGTCAGCATCTGTGACACTAGCGTTGACGTTCTTGAACAGACTTCATACTTGGATGTGCAATCAAGCAGACTTATCTGCAAATTCTCTTCACAATTCGAGTGTATTTTCCTTTTAATTATACGACGGCAGTGCAATTATAAAAACTAAAATACACCACTGCACATTATTTATTGCATACATGGATATAACAATGATGGAAGTGTTACATCTGACTGGAATTTCTCCTAAATAAATATTTTATGACCACAAAAATTGGTTTATGGAAGACAAAGCGAGCAAGAAGAGTTTTTGTGATGTTAACTGAGGCAAACACCACGTGGACTGCAGCCAACTCAAGACGATTATTTACAATAATTTATTTGCTTTAAACGGATTAAAATATCATAAATTTATCTTCATAGAAATGTATGTATACATAATTAAAACTAAAGTTGCCGCCAAGCAAATAAACACTTTGAATCTGAGACACAAAAACGTCAGTTGCTTGTCGGCTGCATCTGAACTGATGTTAAGGAACTCTTTGTTTACAAGTCACTCGAACAGCGATGTTTTGATAAACTGCAGCTTGTTTAATATGATTCCTCATTTCTAATTGCCAATAAAAAAGTTGAGCAACGGGATTGAGTCATTACAGATTGTTCTCTCTAAACAACTAAAATCTTTATTAGCCAATTAGTTCCATTCAAGCAAACATTGACCATTGATTAAATTTTAAATTATTTGTTCTATTACTATAAACGGTGCTCCAATCGAACACAACACGAAGATGGTACAGTATTGATATCTTTAAGTGGGCCGACATTTTAAGACCCTTCTATAAACCGATAGCTCCATTGTACACTATTGACAAGGGATTATCACCGTAAGGATGGATTTTGATTTATGACAGTGCCTTCTGCCAGAAACATCTGAGGGAACTGCCATAAATCAAGATCCATCCTTACGGTGATTATTCCTTGTCTATAGTGTACAATGGGGCTATTGTTCGGTTTATAGAAGGGTCTTAAAAAGTCGGCCCACTTAAAGATACAAATACTGTACGTGTTTACGCATTAGTGCAGCGTATCCTAAGGCGTTGTGTTGTGTTGAAAGTTACTCTATGTTTTGTTATAATTAGAATTCGGCGGGAGCGAGCTCTTTGCAGTGGCGTGATTTCGCATTAATTTTTACACCTTAGTTCGCGTTATTTAAACGCGGTATAAGTAACCGACACGTAGAAAGTCACTCACTTAATCAGTATTTGTTTATTTTCAATCATAATAAAATCTTACATTTAAGTAATAAACATATTTTAGCCAAATTTTTGAAATCAACGCTAGTGATTTCCGAGCGCATTATGCATGATTTTCTAGACCAGTTGAATGAACAACATGCTGTCCGTTTTGTTTGTTCGATAGGTCGCTGTGGCCGAAGCATGGTTATAATGCAAAAAAAGCAGATTAACACTTAGACTACAACCGAGGTAATTTTGTTGAGTGTTATCTCATTGCGATGAAGTACCACCTACTAACTCTCCACTGAGCTCTATTTCAGAAGACAGAGAAAACAATTTTGAAAACATTGAGTGTTTCTGATTTACTTTAACAAAAAACTTTGTATTTTATAAAAAATTAGTACGACAACATTCTTTTTAAAGGTTTGTTTAAAAAAATATATAATAATTAAAGATAGATTTTACATCAAAACAAAAGTGTTGCTATAGTTATTTTAAAGATTTAAACAAATAATTGTTTTTTAAACATACCCTTGTGTAGCATTTTTATAATCATATGATGCCTATATTTAGTTTTCCAAAATTCTTTATAGTATAGTTTAGTCAAAAAACGGCCCTGATTCTTACATTTAGTCTACCAGTATGGAATTTTTTAATCAGGACATGGAACATTATTTTTTCATTAACGCATTTTAAACCAATCAGAGTACTTTACTTTAAATAATTAATTAGAGATTAATATCTCATCAGTTTCGATTGGCCTGTATGCTACTGGCCTTACATAACATTTACTCTAATAAAATTTTATTACATGAAGAATTTTAAACGTAAGTCTTCAAATTTTGTGTTTTTATTTTTGAGTAATATGCTACCTTTTAAAAATTTTAGCCTCAAGTTGAATTCGCTAGTTTTTTCTTAATTCTTGAACGTCATTTTGTCTTATTTTTACTTTCTAATTTTCACTTTGTGTGGTCCCTTTATTGTATATCCAAAAGCGCTTTTTTATTGTTGCAATTTGATAAAAGCCAAAAACATATGATGAAAGCAATGAGAAAGAAACGCCGTTTGTTCACATAAGAAATAATTTTTTAGATATTGATAGGTAACTCTTTTGTTGAGTGAAATTTTATTTATGCTATTTCTTTATTTGTTTAAATATTTTATTTTATTAAATAATTAAGCAATATTTGTTTTGATTTTTATTTACTTAATTGATTAAAAAAATTTACAGGGTGAGTTTAAAGTAATGCATAATATTCGTAATTCTTTTATTTTTCTAAATTTAAAAAAATATAAAAACAGAGAACTAAGCATATCAAAGAATCCCAACTCTGACGTAATTCGAGTGCGTTTGATTAATTCTATTGCTACTAATTCAGCGACACAAGTATTGAGCTCACTTAATACCATAAGTTCCTTGTTTTTAAATTTTTGAAAAGATCTAACTTTGACAACCTGTTTTTTTTTGGTATGGATTTGATGGGTATAAATAGACCCATTTATAGGTATCGTCTAACAGTGCACATTCGAAACCAATTTAATTAACTAAGCATTTAAGTTTAACAATTAGACGCAAATGGAAATTTAAATGTGAACTAAATATTAAATAGATTTTAGATCTTCGTTACACACACGCATTATTGAATGCATTTTTAGTATCCACATTTGTATTAAAAAAACAAAATCTAGCCTAAAACATGTGTGCACTGTTTGGTGAACTGAACGATACGTAGAAAAAAAACTTCTAAGTTGAAAAGTTAAAAAATATGTTTTGGTTTACTTGAGTGTTTAATTGGTAAAACCGGGTCAAAACTTTGTTATAGAGCGTTGGTCCATAAATTGGCTAAATAATAATTGGGCTTTACCCTAACTCAAAATATTTAATAGCATTAGTAAGGTAAGTAATATGATCAATTTTCTTATAGCTCCCTCATAAAGACGCTGCCAAATTTAATAAGCAAATGAACTAGGAGAGGATAGTACAATAAAGTAGGTAGCCTAAGGGTCCTATGAGATTTTATCTGCACGTGTGATCATAATTGAACTAAGCACTAGTGGGTAGCCACGTTTTCCATCTGCCACTCCTCATTAGCATTATAAAGAGAATTTCTATTAAAAAGTAAAACACTTATATGGGATACACTTTGATTAATTTCTAAGCGTTTGTTATTCAAATATGTTCTTTAATGGTGCACGAAAATAGAATATGTAACAACATAATTAATCATATTAGTGCCATTTATAGTAAAATTTCTATCTGCATAGATAAAATTTATGAGCACATGCATCCAGGCTGAAAGAAAACCTAGCCTCAATCGAACCGCTTTTAATTAATTTGCAGCCCCAGGTGTTTGGGGTTTAAACGCTCTAGTAAAGTGTATATGAGCATTTCGTGTTAGCCCGCAGCCCCATGAATTTCATTGGTAACATGTTTTTATTCATTACATACTGTTGTGATTGTTTGATTTTCCTAGTGGCAATTCATGTATTGCTCATTTGCAGTTCGGAATTGTTAAGAGACGAATAAAATTTGACGAATGATCGAAATAAATTGGCTTCCACTCTGGACGGTTTAATTAGTCGAGGTTTTGCAGATTAATTAATTCAAGCAGAGATTGGAATTTTAAAATGAACTTGTTTTACTTTTTACAACAGGGCATGCAAGCAAAATGGTAATTTTACCAGCGCAATCTCGGAATCTAATTTAAAAACATTTTATTGCGAACGGAAAAATAACTAGGTCTTACACAGGTCGTTTTATTAATGCTTTCATAACTTTTAGATTAATCAAAGTTTATTCTTAATTAATACAACTACTCCTAGTTGCAATTATTTACTAAAATTGATGTTTCCGGAAGCTTCTACACATAATTTCGTTTTAAAACCAATAAGACATTTATTTAACCTACTTTGTATGCAATTATTTCCTAGAATTAATTTACTAAACCCGACGGAAATTATTTTATTTGTCTCTGGAAGCCAGATAGATAACACTAATTCTGACAGATTCATGCTAATCCACTTAAATTCTATCCAATTTATTTCAATTCACACAATTTAAAATAGATTCAAAGTTTTGTGTAACAAATCCAGCTCAAAACTTTTATCAAATTTATTTGTTCTCTTCAAATCTGAATCACAAAAACTCACAAATTGCACAAGTAATAATAATGATTAAGGAACTGATAGTAATAACATAGGAAAGATAAAAGAATATAAACTTAAAGAGATAAAAAAATTCTAGCAAAAAACTATAAAATAGAAAACAAAATGTCGAACTGAACAATGCCGAGATTGAGATTAGTCAAAAAAAAATATTTACTTGTTAGTTTGAAATAAATATAATAGATAAAAATATTTGTTTATAAAGCACAGAGTTCGTAAATTTGTCATAATATTACTTTGTTATGGCATGCTGCAATTTTTTGTATGAACGATCTTCTAATATTTGTATATTTGCCTTATTTACAAATATGTATGAGCTTTTTTGTGAACACAATTATTCAATTTTTTGAACAGTAAATTAATTAGAAAGTGTTACATCAAAATTTTTCTATTTTGCGTCTGTAACAAAGCCCCATGCGATACCAATTTGAATGTCGTATTAGTCAATTCAGCGCCCATTTGCGTGCTAAAAAGTAACATGCAGAATTTATTTTTTAAGGTTGGTAACGCTTTCACTGGTATCAAACTTTAGAGAAAATGAATGAAATATCATAAATGTCAGCGTTATAACAAGTTATAATTTTATTCAAACAAAATTTTGTTGCCCATAATGACCAGTATTTCCCATTAAAATGTTTTGTGTGTGTTGCAATAAATCTATGAAACACTCGAACAGTGAAGTAAGCCACTTAAATAATGAGGTAATTTCAACTTTTTTTTGAGGGAGAAGACTTTAAAGCAGCTTGCAGTTACTACTGTTGATTTACAATCTCTATAGCGCTTGATAATTTACAAATTATTTGCTAGATGAGTATATAGATAGCACTGCTTGGTTTAAAATAATGATAAGTAAATTCGTATAAAGTTTACAATTTAATAATTTAATAAATGTTTAATGTTTTTGGAAATTATTTTATTGTGTTTATGCCAATTGGACTATTCAAGCAATAACCATTAGGTTAACATAAAAAGAACCGATTGTGACTTATTTTCACAAAATTTTTGACAAATCTATAAACAATTTACAAAATACTTATCACTTTTATGACATTTATTATCCACTACCTCCTACTAAGGCCCCTAAAAATTATAAAATTATTTTTTTGTACTTGAAAAGCACGTAAAACGCGCAAAATAGTAAAAATAGCATAAAGAACGCGTTTCTAAAGTCATCAACTTAAATTCGGATTACAAAATTAACTTTTTGAAACGCGTTTTACAATTGACTATATTTTAATTTATCTGTTTCATGTTGAGTGTATCTTGCGTTTTTATATGATGTACATTTATTAAGTAGGCTGACTTTATAAAAAAACTGTAATAAACCGAATAATGCTCATTGTTAAAGTTATGAGGGTTTAAACCATCATGTTTATGCATTAAACTATTACAAATCAAAATCTATCATCAAGATAGTTAGGACTCTCATAGCATTAACAATGGCCATTATTCGGCTTATTGCAAGATTTTATAAAGTCAATAAACGATTTCTCATAAAAAAAAAAACAAATAAATGTTTTAAATTTAACATTATAGTTGTATTGTAATTTTTTATCTTGAACCTTTATTCAGTCACATTTTAACAAATTTTGCCGTCATTTTATCAAACACAACGTAAGTTTCGTTAGTAAGTAATTTTAAATCAAAGGTTGTGAGTAAGAATGCCATTTTAAGTCATTACAAGCTTTTTTCCTCAAAACCTATTAAGCATTACTGTTTTCCAACCACTCAATAAATGTTTACATATTCAATAAAAAATAAAAAACAAGGAAAACATAGATATCAGAACTTTTCTTATTATTTATATTGTGTAGCACATAAATTGAAGTCTGAGCGTTGTATATGGTTTTACATTTCCTATAAATTATTGGGCCTTCAAAATATGCCCCAGACGGAATAAATTTTCCTTAATGGTCTTTTACTTGACGAAGGCTGGCTGTAAAGGGATGAAATATTTTTTTAAGCAGGTACGAACATATTTATAATTTGTTACAGGAGTCGACTCCCCATGGACTCTCTTACCGGGTACGTCGGTCGTTTGTTTCGCCGTAAAAGCCTTCCAGTGTCTCGTCCTCGCCAACGTTCTCCTTGCAGAGCCATTCAGGAAAAAGATGTACTCCGAGAACCTCCACGCGTATATTTGTCACTTACTTTAGTAGCTTGTTCGAATATATTGCAAATAAAGTTCCGCGACATCTCAGGATTCAACGCATAATTGAAAAATAAAATGCCGAAAAGTATTCGCTCTTCTTTACAAACATACAGGATGGCAATTCCCTGATGTTTATCTTGACAGCCCTTATATTTTTCTACGGGGTATTTTTACAGTCCGGTACATTCCTCAGCCGATAACCAAACTAAAGCTATTAGATTAGACTGCTTTCGTTTGTTATTAACAAGGGGAGTGTTGACTCACCTCGCACTTTTCTTCCAGGGGGATCATGATCCGTATAACTTCCAACACATGGGACCACCAAGGGACGTTTTATTCTGACTCACTCTATACCAATTTTGGACAAGCCGAGCCATAACCGAATTTACAACGTGTTTATATTTAATCACAGGGTTTTCTTAGGTCGGTTTTATATTCGGAAGCGGATTTGCTAGAGAAATGAGTTTCATATTTTGCTAGAGATAGCAGAACGAAAAAAAGAATAAGACATTGAGAGTTTTTTTGAACACCATATTACGCACACATGCTAAAAACTTTGTTCAATAAATGGGGATGAACTAGGTCAACTTATTAAACATGGATTTCAGCAAAATAAAATACTTGCCTGCACAACAGGGCGATATTGCTGCTGTGGTTACGCAAACAGATATGAAATTGGATACAGAGATAGCTCTTTCTAATCAAATCCGAGTAATACTTTATCTAAAACAATAATAGTACGGTACGTATGTATTACAACAATAAAACTTTAAATAAAAAAGTTTTTAAATAATAATTTTACAACGGTGATTGAAATTTTAAAAAAATAATTATAATTCAAAACACTCTTAATTATATAATACAGGGTGAGTTATCACTTATCAGTGCTCAGACAAGTGACACTTAAAAACTTAATTATTTTATGTCTTGTCATATTGTCAGTCGTGCACTAATTAAAAGTTAATAATTTAAAAACTTTTTATTCAATTTAATTGCAACTCTTATAATTATTCTCACCACTTTCTATACCTTTGCTGATCTTGGCTCTTAAAAACAAAACTTAACTGTTTCGTTGGTTACGGCGTCATCACTTTATTCTTTATTTTCATTAAGTTATTTCTAAAATATGCAGTTTCACTGAAATTTAATTAATTTAAAATTTAAGGAACTATACAAGCATTTTTACTATATTTTGCAAAATAATGTATTTAATTAACATCTACATTCAAGATGAGTATTTTAACTGAAATAAATTTTACGGGGTGACTTTGAAATATGTTTGGAAAATTGCACCAGCTGTAGTACATAATAAAAGAAGTTGAGAAAACTCAAATTTTCTGTAAAACTATATACACCCTGTAAAACTTTTTTTTTTAATAACATTACTTTTAAAATACACGGTGTATGACAACACTGTTTTCGAGCATATAAATTTAGAGATTTACCATGTAAAAGTTTTTGCTCAAAAACGGTGTTTTCATTCATCGTGTATCTCAAAAATAGTGTATATTTAAAAAAAATGTGTTCGGCGTACATCTCAAAAACTATAAACAGTTATATGAAGCAAATTTTGTTTTTTTAGCATCGTTTCAGCAAGGGCTATCACTTAGTAACGTTTGTAAAAAAAAATTGAAAAACACTTTGTATATCTGATTTTAACATTAAAACTAGAAATGTCATCAGAAAAAATTGTTTCATATATTACAGTCACACACTGTATATTAAAAAAATGTCCGTTCACTTATTATTTTTTTCTTGGTTAGCCATGAAATTTTGTTTTTAGGTTTTTCAGAACTAAAATCACTAGGTTTAATTTGACAGCAGTCAGCTGTTGTTTAATTTACAGGTTAATAATTTTCTTTTTTTGAATTATTTTATATTTTAAGTACAGCAAAATTTAGTGGCAATAAAAAAAGTTCTGTAAGAAACCGATTTTAGACAAAATTTGGCAACGTGTATATAGGAATGCTATAACCTAAGATTAAATGGACATAACCTAATTTCAATTCTGGATGTCATTCATATATACAGGCTGAAATCTGTCAAATTATCATAGCCAACCAATAGAAAAATAATAAGTGAACGGATTACACATTATATTCCGTACAAAAAAAGTTTCTTAAAAAAGTTGGGTTATTTCGACTTCTTTTATTATGTATAACTCGTTAAATTTTTCAAACATTCTTCAAAGGCACCCTTTATAACTCGACTCTCATAAGTTATATCAAAAAATTTATAAACACGTTTTTATCGTTTCTAATTTGTTACATTATTTTTACATATCTTTCGTTTTTTTTCTTATTTGAAGAAGAAATTATCTCAATTTTTTTTAAGCAAAAGTACTTATAATGATAGCTCGTTTAAAAGATCTGAAAACAAGAAATACGGTCTATTATAAATTTTTACAAGTTGATAAATTTCTTAAATACATAAAAATTGCAAATAATATTTTTGTTTTTTCAGTGTTAAAATTATCGAATTTTTTTTACTTTTTTTGGCAGATTACTAATATAAATTCAATCTTATTTTTGATGTTTTGAAACATTTTTGAAGTTTATTGTCTGATTTTATGCGTTCTTTTTCAATTGTTTTGCTACTCTTTCAAGTTTATCAGATTACCAAAAAGCAAAAATGTATAGCGGCTCATATTCCTTATTTGAAGCCTTTTCTAGCTGTTGCAACAAATACTTTTCATTAGAAAAAAATAGATATGGTTTTTTATTAGGATATTTATTTAAAACCTAATTATACCGAAGTTTAATTTAGAGCATCTTTAATTTAGAGCATCAATTTATTTGAACACTTTAGCAAACGTACATCATACTTTAAAAAAATCTTTTTCTCATCTCATTTTTTAATCAATCTAAAATTACAGCGAGTATGGCATTAGGAATAAATTATTTTTAATTATTTATTATGATTATGAATTATTATTTTTATTATTATTATGAACTATATTATTTGCAGCATTTCTTAGTTTCTTACTAAAATTAAAAATACATTTCTGAAAATTTTATAACATGTTATAATTTTAAAGATAACATTCTTTTTAGATGACCGTCTTCTTCATCTATTGCTAGAATTGCTAGAATAAAAAAATACGGGGCGTTCATATCGGTCGATCTTGATGAATATACAATATCGCCCAACTTTAAAATCAGACATTGCATGAAAGAAAAGCGTTGAAAAGAGCAAAATAGTAATCATTTTAAGGATGTTATTTCCAAATATTAAATATGTCTGTGTACCAGTGGCGGCTCGTCAAAAAATTGTTTGGTGAGGCAATGAATTACACAAAGGGACGTAGGTTACCAAAGTTTAAAATACTGAAGATGCTTTACTTAGTTCATAAAATATCGAGAAGCAAAAATTTCCAAATATTTTTTTTAACATCAAAACCAAATAAATACAAGCGTCGATCAGCCTTTTTTCAGCAATTATTTCCCTATTTTTACGGACGCTGTCATTATAATTTTCGATTTCTAATTTAAGTGCCGTATTTAACGCGGATACATTATTATTTTGTTGCCCTAAAACCGTTAATTTGCATGCAGATGACAAATGTGTCTTGCTTTTCCCAAGCTTTTCTAGTGAACTTGATAAATTTTTAAGATCGTTATAGCCAATTTTCCACCAAACGTCTTCGCCACCACTAACGCAAAAAAGTATACACGGCCAACAAAATAATTTGTTTATTTTCAAATTACCTGTTAACCAAGAACATTTGTCATACCACGAATTAACAAACTGCCGACTTGGTCTTGCCGGATTTATTAATGTTTTTGCTAGATCAGGATGGGGAACCCCAAGTTCCTTTACATAAATTTTATCGTCATACGACAGACGCGAAAATGGATTACGAATTATAAAATCAACGATATCAAGGCAATTTCTTTTCAATATTTTCCTCACCTATTTTCTGCTTACAAAAACCACAAACACGAACTAATTATACTAAAAGAACGAGATAGAGTTAAAAGCGTTGAAAATATGAAAACTGCTGGGTCGGTTAAACAATCGGATATCTTCGGATTAACAAACAGCGCGATGTTTGAATTTGTTGCAAATTTGATTCTGATTGGTAGGAGGCAGCTCCGCCTTTAAAGCTACTATCGTTGCTGAAATTTAAGATAATCTAGTGGAAACTATACTATCTAAACTGATAAATGTAGGGAATGTATGAGTCTTGCCTCTGGTCGCGTCTGCGTATTGTTGGATTAATGAACAAAGGAATAAAATAATTCAGTATGTGAACGTGATATGCGCGTGATCCAGTCAGTACTGTAAGAGCAACAGAGGAGTACGTTATTATGCATCGTACTAAAAAATACGATATAATACGTCACAATTATCGAACAAACATAACTTATTATAGGTTTCATTTAAATTCAAGGATAATAAATATTTATTTAAATATTAAAAGGGTAAATTTAGTTTACAATTTTTCACAGGTGAGGCACTGCCTCACCTGCCTACCCTGAGAAGCCGCCACTGCTGTGTACTCGACTCAACCCCAACCATTTCTTGTACTCAAGTATTTCTTTATTTCTTACACAAAACACAAAATTTTATTTTATTTTAAATATTCGATCATTTAGTTATTAGTGACAATATTTTGATGTTTTAACTAAAATAAAGAAGTCATTTGCATTTTTATAGCTTTACAGTTATTTACATGTTTTTCTCACAATTTTAACTTATCTTTGTAATTATACCTTGTATGCTTTCTTTCTGAGGGCAGTCAACTTTAATCTTGCCTATATTTCTATTATCTTGAGAGATTTAAATATAATTTAGCTTTGTTATTAACTCGTTTTATTTCTGTAGGAAAATGTAGACATCGGTAGTGTAATTTCTTTATAATGATTATTAGATATTCTGATAATGCCCTAGACGTATAATAAATTCTTCTTTTGCGTGTTGTATGAAATGTTCTGCGTAATAGATCTAATTTCTTATCGAATACAGAGAAGGTATATTGCACTGAAATTAGTTCATTTTAATAGTAATCGGTCCAGTTTGAAAACAATATTATTCGGATATGTGTGCAAAAAAAGTAATTATAATTTTAATTAATTGAGTAAAGAAATTACTCTAGTATGAAGCTTAATTTGTAACGTAAAATTTTGCAAATGGTTTTATGTAGCAGCTGTGAAATAAATTAATAAAATTATATTGAAGATTCTCTTTTGATTTTATCTTTTGGGTTGTTATTTACATAATTTTTGAGCAGGCTAATAGCAGTAAATAAATGTCTTCATTAATGTTCGTTAAATTTTAGCATTGTATTATATAAGGAATTTAAAATGTGCGTGCTAATGAGCTTATAGATTAAACATCAAAACAAAGCTATCTTTTTAGATGAAAGAGTTATGAAAATAAATTTATTCAATTTCAAAGTACCAATTATTTTTCGTTGAACGTAACGAAGTCCCAGAGAGAGCAGTTAGGAAGTAATTTGCTGTATAAGCAAAAGTTAATTAAAAGGAAACGCTATTTAAATAATTACGATAAAAAAACAATGAAAATGAATTTTTCCTTCGGCCAGCAGAAGCTTGAGATTTAGTAATTATCTTATTTTGTCGCTCTGTCTTAGCCCCTCAGTCCACACCCTTAATTGTAATGAGTTTTTTTTCGATGTGCGTGCTGCACACCCAATAAATCTCGATCTGTCAAATAGCGAGAGCGTAAAAAATCGGTGTAAAATACAATCTTGTTAGCGGCATTCTTGAATTTAATTTAAGAGAGAAAATACAATACTCAGGCCATTAATATTAGATGAAAACTAAGCGTATTCACACCTCCCGGAGCGCGAGGATCGAGGCCCTGCAGTGGTGCGGACAGGGTGCAATCTTGACCCTCCAGCCCCCCGGGGATGGCCTGATGTTCGAACAGTGAGACCCGCGAAGAAGGCGGACCCTTGTTAGTGTAGAATTACACTTCTCGGAATACGATTGAGGCACAGGTCTGTGTGCTAAGAGGCGCCGGTGTGATAATGGACGCTATTTACTTACTCATAATGCACTGATAGGAACGTGTGTGTATATTAACGGTAATGTGTCGTAGGAAGACCACTACTAATGAAACTTTGTGGTCATTGACGACGGCTCATCTCCGATGTTTGATAAGAAAAAGGTGCGGACTCGAGATACTTCACAAAAAATATATTTTCTGATTATTTAAAACTGATACGTTATGCAAATTGTATTAGTGGCTCCCTGATAGGTATTTTCCTATTATCAGATGAAAGTTAGGAAATAAATAGTTGGCTTTGGCTGGTAGTGATTTAAAGTTCGTATTGTATTTCAATGTCTAGAAGAATAAATACAGCTTCGAAATTTGATACGAATATGGTTTTTTGAATAGAACTAAAAACTTGTATTGAAATCGTAAAAAGTATGTATTGTCTGTTTTTAAGACTACTCTCAAATTTAATACTTTTTATGTCAACAAAGGCGTCCAAAATGTTATTAAAATTTCGTCATTAAGCCAGATTAAAATACAGTCAGGTTGTTAGGAAAAGAACGGAAGCTGTAACAGATTATCTGTTTATTGCTTCTCAAAAGAATTTATTTACTTTGATTTTTAGTTTTGAAATTGTAAGCAGTTAAATTTTAGATTATACGGAAATACGTTAGATAACAAAATTAAAAGCAAAAATAAAATGAAAATTAATAAAGTAGGTAGTTATTTTTGATTATAAATTGCGAAATGATACTTTTGCACTTGAGAAAGGAAGCATTCGAAAATACATAAGTACTTCACAATAGTGTATCAAACAATATTTTTTTCGAAAACTGCAGCTTCTTTTAGTGAAAACTCAGAAAAACTGGAAAAATTAACAAACATCAATGACCTTGATGTTAAATCTGTTATGTTCTTACTAACTACTTATGACAGCAATCACATAGTACCTAACCATCAAACAAACATAAAAATTTATAATTTTCCAACGTTTTTATTTGTAATTTTGACAAAAATACTGTTTGAAGTAAAAAAAAATAAGTTTTAAAAGTGATGAAAATAATCTGTCTGCAGATGTCGTATTACGAGTATAGTCTAAGAGCTAACTCCTTAGTTTGTACGCTTATCTGTAATTCAGTAATCTAGTGAGACATATTCTAATAGAACGTACACATATAAGGCTGTAATATAGACTTGTTGTTTATTTAAATTTAGCCGAAACTATTTAAAATAATTATAAATTTAGGTAAACTCACCAGTACTTAAAAGTTTAGGTATATGTATTTGGTGAATAGCGTTATCGTTTAAAAAAATATTCTACTTAAAGCCTGATTTACGTCTTGGGCATTGGAACATCCTAATTTCAATAAAGCCACCGCTTCTAATGTGGTTGAGAATAAAGTTTATAGTGGGCAAAAATTTCGTAGATGTACTATACCCTTACTGCTTGGTTTGGCAAAAATATTGTTATGAAATCATAATAAAAGTTCGCACTTGAACCAGTTGTATGTTTTGTTCGTTCTCAAGTAATTTAATAAGTTATCAAAGAGTAAAATACAGAATTTCGTATAATTTTAAAAGCAGCGACAAATTTGAAACAAAAACACCGAAATAATTTTGACGCATTTACACAAAATACTGCTAGTATTTACTAGTACTACTATATAATGTGTTTTGCCTTGTAAAACAATGTAAACTAAAGCAATCTAAATATTTCTATCTTAAAAACACTAACTATAACGTTTTCATTCTTATTTGTCACCAAACCTTAACAATGATATTATTACAAAATTTTTATAAAATTTTTGATATTTTTTAATCAATTGAATTTATTGTCTTGTCTCTATTCACAGAAATTGTACTAACCTATTGGGTATTGTTTTGATATTTGTATATTACATCTGTTTTCGTGCATTTCTGATTCCTAGAAATTTTATTTTCTGGTAATTTCTACAAGGTAATTACACTCTACTGCATGCTGTGCAATTAAAACATTGCAAAAATAACTTAAATTGTCGCTAAAATGTGGTGTTTAAGTCGGTCAGTAAAAAACTTTTTGTTTAAATTTTTTTTTCGAAATACAACGTATTATAATAATTTTGTCAATATACAGGTTGTGATTGAATCATGTAGAACAATTTTACTTGGTAAATAGTGACAGTTCTCGTTAAAAAGGTGCTGACTATCTAAAAATGTTGGTAATTTTTGAGATTGTCCGCTTCAGAAAAATTGCTTTTCAAAATTTTTGAAACACAATGTATACAAGATGCTCGGAAAATACCGCACTAACGATGCAATACCTTCTTTAAAATAATGTACTGTTTACAAAAAAAAAAAATGATAAAAAATTATTTTCTGTTTTTGGTAAAAAATAAAAGGCTTTAAAGTTGAATTATTTATTTTTAATTTTTATTGATGAAATTTTGTTAGGGCAGGTAAATGTAATAGAAAGTAACTTAAAAAATTATACTGCAACTATAATATAAAAAAAATTAAAACTTTTTTTAATTTTATTTTAAATTGCGCAAATTTAGGCTATATTTAACAATTACAACGTTTTAAGTTTAACAATGATTTCTAAAGGCAACAATTTATTGTTGCTATATATATTTATAATACTATCTAGGTTGTATGTATAGTAAATCCAACGAAATAGTAGAGTAACCAAAGCAATAAAGTCATAACTATTGTTAACTTAACAAAGAGCGGTAAATTTTTCTGTCACTTGATTGTGATGCTTTCCTGAAATCCCAAGGCTTCGGAGCAGGTAGGTATAACCAGCCCATCATCTGTGCAACCAAACTTGAGTTTATACCACTCCGTGTTAAGTTAACTATGGTTATGACTTTATTGCTTTAGTCACTCTACTATTTCGTTAGATCTACTATACTTGCCATCGTATTATTACTGATTTGTTAAATTGACAAACGAATTATTGTTGTTTCATAGTATCGCAGCTAATATGTAATCGTTTGTGAAATACTGTTATATGTATTTAATACTGGGACAATGTGGAGGAAGTTACCGAAGAGCTGCAGTGGAATATAGACAAATATATTCCAACAAGCAGCATCCTGACAAAAATGTGTTCTAACGCCTAGATCTGCGCCTCCGAAAAACATATTGTTTTTGACACAATAGGGCTGACGTTGGTAGACCCAGGACTTTAAAAACAATATTTGCAGAAGAGAAAGTTCTGAATTTTGTACAGAAGTTTCCGTAATCAGTTTAAGAGAAATTGCAAATAATGTCGAGGTTAAAAAAACTACAATTTACGAAATATTAAATGAAAAGAAATGCTATACTTAAGAGATATACTATACTTGCAAAGAGCAGGATATCTTTCACGCGTGAAATGTTGTAAAGCCCATTTTTTCTTAAAATCAATTGTCAAAGTGTTTTAAGGTTGGTAACCCCATTTAAAATTAGCCTTTTTAGTTTCATTTTCATGACAATCTAACAGGGTTCCAACATAATTTTAGAATTTTTGACACTGACAATTGATTTAAAGAAAAAATAAGCTTTAACTGGCTTTTGGAAAAAAATTGCACAAGAACCGAATTTTTTACAGCGTGTTTTATAGACATATATACGCATTTTTACCAGAGATAAAATTCTTAATACAAAAAATAATTTATTATTTTTGGGTTTCATCATTATAGGGCCATAAACATTTCTCGTCTAATTCGGAGAAAGGGATATCAACAATTTTCAGTAAACCTTTGACCTAGCATATTGAGCAATTATTTGGTTTCATTATACTACCAGAACCAGTGAAGGTAACAAAAAAAAAAGCTTTGCTGTGATAAATTATTGTTAGAGTGATCAAAGTTGGTATATGGTGCGGTATTTCCGAACACATTGTATAAAACCCTGTATAAAAAATTTGATAGAAAATAATGCGATTTTAACTATAAATTTAGTTAAAAGTAATAGCAGTTATACGGATATTAAGTGAACAGGTAATATCTACATATCACATCATATAACAAATAAATATATCAGAATTCTTCGTTGCACATATTATGATTAAACTCGTTGATACTCGCAGAGTACATAAAACGTATCGACATTTCCACATTTATGTATTATTATTTTTTTGTAAATCTACAGCTTAAAGTATTTAATCGTCTCTTCTATCTTTGAGCAGGCATCTCGTCTCTCTCCTCATATTTTTTCATATTAGTCATTCCGCAGTTACTTTAAACATCCGGTGTATAAAATAATTGTTTTTACGTACCCACTCGTACCAGTATTTAGCCAAATGTACATCTTTCGTTTTATTACTTAGCACAGCTGGACATGTCGAAACAAATCTATAAAACTTGTGAATTAAGGTTTAAGTAGTTTATAACAAGTAATAGTCCAAGTTCTTTTAAATGTAGCCGATGGCAATCATGCTAAATTATGGTTTTACGATACTCGTCTGCAGATGCTTTTCCAAGACAATCGTAAAACTGACTGGTAAGTTTGCAAGAAATTACAACTTTTCTGCGGTTTAAGTAACGTTTAAACTTTATTTGTGTGCAATTGAAATATTAAAGTGCCTGGAGAAAAGACGATAACTCAGTATGGGCAATGCGGACCTATTTAAAGGAAAAGTACATAAATCTGGATAAATTAGCAATGTTGTGTTGTATTTCGTAAAATTTTTCTTAAAAAAACAAATTTACATTTCATTATATTTATTGCTGTTATGAATCATTTAAGTGATGTTAGATAAAGTTTTCGTTTGCTCTGATATAATTTAATTTTGAAGATTATATTTTGAATTTGAATTAGTTGTAGCTTTGATAAAAATAATTTTTCACTTAGATTTTGTTAAGACCTAAAGCGGAAGACCTGAAGCAATGCTTTGTGAAACTTCAGAATCGAGATTGTGCAACCATTTGGAACAACATGAAAGACAGTTGTGATGATTAGTCAAAACATTTAAAATTTTATTGTTTAAATAAAAGGACAGTCATTCTCAGTTCAATCAATTTAGATCAAGTCATTGAACTTTAAGTGACATTTAACAAAGAAAATCATTTTTAAACAAACAAAACTGCTGATGTCAAATTCAAAATATTATTGTTTCTTTTTTTTCTCTTTTTCTTTTAAACTATTTTGTTAATTTTAGTTTTATTTCTTTTATATTTGAAGCAAATTCCAATAAAGTTTTATTGAAAATTTTCCACACCAAATTAACCAAAAATATTCATTAATAGTGTTGTCAATTAATAATATTATCTTGTTAATTTTCTGAATTAACAAACTAAATTGATTTTGTAGACAATATTTTTCAATTAAGCTAATTTTGCAGTTTCCAAACCTTTTAGTGCTTTAGAATTATCTTAAATTTTGTTCGGGTACATATTATCGTATCTTTTGTGATAAAACATATATTGTAAAATTTTTAAGAACACCTGCTATGTTTACTTAACAAACCAAACTAACCTGTTTTTGAATTAAAAAAAACACTCTTATTTACTGAGATTTTCTGACTGGGAAATCTCTGTCTTTTCTGGAGGCCTGTATATACAGGGTGATTTTTTATCTGTTCCCGCCCGAAACTCTAAAAATAGGCAACACGTTATACAAACAAAAAGTTAGTTAATTAATTAAATAATGTGGCAACAAATGATTTAAATAAATTGATTTAAATCATGTTTTCATTCAAACATGAGTTTGAACTAGTTCAATCTAGTTTTCATTACACAAATATTCTTTTAAGCCTTTAGAACAGTAAATCTACGAGTTTTAAAAGTTAATTTATTTACAGGATGAGATGTGACTATGAAGAACTACATAAATTATACATTTGTTACCATCACCGACTTTGTACACAAAATTGAAATAAAGTAATGCAGCAAAGAATAATATTTTTTGAAGTCTACGAATACTACTAAATATCTACTATTTTACCTAACAAAAGCAACAACCAAACAAAGTTTAGCAATGAAAAGCAAGAAACAACTGAGTATCATATTAAAGCCTGTATCTAATCACATGTGAGTGTTTTAATATTTTTGAAAACTGCATTTTGGGGTTAATTTGCAGTACAAAAATGATTAAAACAATTTTACAAATATACAAAATTTGGTTTTAAGCACAAATGTACAGGGTTATTCACGTAAGATGACAAGCCTGACCAGGTAAAAATGCAACCCAAAATACCATTGATATAGCTAACTGAATCTCTCTTGCATTATCATAATCCACATAAAACATAATCCACATAAAACATAGATAGCTGCTTGCTGCGTTTTTTTAATTTTTTTTTTTTAACAAAATTGCAAAATTGAAGCTTTCTGGGTAATCTGTCAGTTTTATCTCTTGGACAAGTAGTATATAGTACGGATAAAACTTATTATCTCTCAAAATCCAACAAACCGACGATTGACTAATTCTTAACTGTCTTGATATCCCTTTTTGACCGATATGTAGATTTTCGGTTGCAACTTCAATAACTGCAACTTCCTTTTCAGGACAAATAACAGTTCTAGTTTTTAGACAAATTATTTTTTAGCGTGCTTTCTAATCTCTTAAGAATTTTGGCAATCGGAGTTCGGCGTTTGGGATAATTATTGTTACTTTTATTATTATTAAACCCGGCAAAAGAATAGGAATTATTTCAACAATTAATTTATTATTATTATTATTATTATTATTATTATTATTATTATTATAATGTTCTCTATACAAATTTGCTGCAGCAACACCATTTTTTCGACATTCACCAAAAATTAGTACCATGTCCGTTTTTTTATCGCTAGAAAATTTTACGTTAAATAATTATGAATGAAAAATGTAATGACACTGACAACTACTTTTAATACGTACATACTTAGATTTCTATTACTAGTTAATTAGTTCTATTACTTAGATTTAATTTACTAGTTCCAAAAAACAATGAGTTTTTTGTAAACTGTATTTTGGGTTGTATTTTTACCTGGTCAGGCTCTTCATCTTACGTGAATATCCCTGTATATATCAGAAATGATGGTCAAAAATTTAACTAGTAACACATTTTATCAAATAAACGACTTTTCTATATACCATTTTTGGGATAGATGCTAAAAATTTTAAATTTAGATATACAGATGTTTTTAAAAAAATTTCTATCGATCTAAACTATCTATCAGGTGATAGCCCTTGTTGAAACGATGCTAAAACATCTAATGTGCTTTATACAACTGTTTATAGTTTTTAAAATATAAGCTGTAGACATTTCTTTTTTCAAAAAACACAATTTTTGAGATACACGATGTATGACAACACTGTTTTCGAGCAAAAACTTTTACATCGTAAACTTCCAAATCTACATGCTTGAAAACAGTGTTGTCATACATCGTGTATATATCTTAAAAATAATGTTATTTAAAAAAAAGTTCTACAGAGTGTACCTCAAAAACTATGAACATTTGTATAAGACAAGTTGGGTTATTCCGACTACTTTTATTATGTACTGTAGCTAGTTAAATTTTCCAAACATACCTTAAAGTCATCCTGAATATATTCTCAGTAGAATATTTGATTTTTTGTGAAAGGCTTATGTTGCATTATGTTACAAATATAATTACGGATTTTTAAGATAAAGTTAGCATTTTAGTATCGTAGAAAAAATAGTATTTACTACTTGACATAAAATATGAGTTTTTCGTTCGCGAGATTGTCTCACTCGCTGCTTACGCAGCTTGTATATAAACCATCATCTCACGAAAATTTTTTTTTATTTTTATGTCTTGTTGTAAAATATACTGTTTTAATTTTTAATAATAATAATCAGAGTCGAAATGTGAAAACCCTCATTTGCAGTCAAATTAACAAAATTGTTTTTACTGCGGTTTAATGTTATATTATTTTTGTGACCACAGTTAGACAAGGAATTTATTTATTTTTTTCTATATTAAACCATTATTACTTAATAATTACTCTGGATGAAAGCTTGTGGTGTAATTTGTCAGAATTTGTCTTATGTTATTAATGCTTTTTTTCCACACAATACACCTTAGAAACACGCTCTTTATTGTGTTATTCCCTTTCTGCGAAGTCAGGTATCCAAATATTGGCCGAATCGATATGAAAAGGTAAAAATTTATCACTTGGGGTTCGCTGTGGTCTGCATCCGACGTCGGTTCGTTTATAAAAGTCTGGTGAAAACTTAGTGTATCGAATGAATTTTGAGATGGTACGGTTCGTAAACCCCATTGTAAGTTAGCCGACGTCGTCACGCCTCTGACTGGTCATTGCAGTATTATCGGTCCCATTCTTTTCTTAATAGAGGCACTGAAATAATGGAATTTCTAAAGTAATTTGGGTTCACGCGGAACAGTTCCGCCCTGAAATCTCCCGACCATCGCCATTACCTACTCTTTCAGAGATTGATAGTTTCAGACATGGTTCAAAAACAGTCCCAGAACACAATCGTAAAACTGTCAAACAATGATGAATGGCTTTGAACACCCTGAAAGTTGTTTCCGTATTAGCCGGGCAATTCTTTTAAAATTTGATACGTTTTGTCACTTGCACAAACTTGATCGAACTTAAATTATTAAATCAATCATTGTCCTTAAAGTGTTCTGTATCACATAAAAATCGATTTAACAGTCCTTGTAATTTCAGACATCTAATAAAAATTTTCCAATAAAAATATTACGTCCAGATAACGATACGAACGAATCTACTAAACATAATACCGATCCTATCCCTATTGAACACATGGCATTTCCGTTACAATAGAACTTGTCCGGATCAAAATCTTTATTGGTCTGCGTGATTTATTTGTCTACATAATATCCCAAAGGCAACATATGACCTATTTTTGACTAAGCCATATGGGTACAATCTTTATTTGACTTGTACTAAATAGAAATGTGGATTCCCTGTATAATTTACCAATGCACCACCCTATCGTGATGAATCCCTATATCTATTTTTCTGTTGTTGTTGGAAAGATTAGGTGCTTAAACAAACAATTCACGACATGACATGACCCTATTCATTATACTATTGTGCATGATACAAATTAGAAATATTATTCATGTATAATTATATACAGAAACCGAAGACCCCACAAAGGCGAATGTTCATGTTTAATTTAGTTAAAGTTGTGTTTACATATTCCTGCAATTTGACTTATTTAGGGGAAAGAGAAGTTGATGATTTTATTGTTACATACATCTATTTAATAATATTTTTTGGTGCGATTAAATTCTGATTGTTTACCGAGTCTGTTTTCAAGACAAAGTGTTGTTTACTCGTTACTAACGCGAACTCGTTGGTAAGGATTTTGTTTACTTGATGCCAACAAAAACTTGACGGTAAGCGTTATTTACCGTCCTGAAACGGTAAGTACCTAAATTTATTTAAAATTAATTAATTTTTTCATTGAATTAATTGCACAAAAAATGTCATAAAAATCACAAACATTAGGAACAATTTACTGATCACAGACAATAAGTAGAGTTGTCGCTTTGCCCTCCTTGAAACACTTGGTTTCGATCTGTAAAATGTTCTAATTCTTCTTGATACTTAATATGCTATATTATTAGTTATTAATAATAACTTACTACTAATGTATTATTTTCAAGAGAGCGGATAGAACAAGGAAGGGTAAATGTCTAACCTATTGTCGAGTAACATGACAATGCTGCACCAATTTTTTTTAAATATTTTTTTCACAAAACAGTGTTTCAACATTGGGTCATTTAGAATAACATTAAAAATAAGGTATACTTTATATTTTTTTAACGAATTTATTTTAATTAATTATATATTGGATACAGAAAATATTAGAAAAATTCTGAAAAAATTTACAAGCCTAAGGAAAAAAAATCAGAGTTTTAATGGCAAACCGTAAAGTCAGTGTGATAATTAGTTTTTGAGAAAATATAAGATATTTTTTTTACAGACTCACGCTGTATTATTTGTTGGTAACGCAAAAACGTTGGTAAGTATTTTATTTACTTATTGCCAACGAAAATACGATAATACGTATGCATTACTTATCGGTCTAGAACGGTAAGTAAATTTATTCAAGATCAATTATTTTTTGTAATAAAAGCAATAGCACAAAAAGTATCATAAGCATTACAAATGTTGAGAAGATTTTACCGTAATAAGTAGATTCCTTACTTTTCTTTTCCTCTAACCAATAATTGTTTTCGATCTGTAAGATTTTCTTACCGTTCTTGATACTTAATACACTATTGTATTGTAATAATGAAAATGTGCATCTTGAAAAAGTCCATTCCCGAACAGATGTTTCTAACATTTTCTAATTTTTTCTAATTTTTTTTCTTCATTATTATTTAGGCACTGATTATGAGACATAGTTCTCTAAAGCGCTCTACCACTGTTATATTAGTATTTTGTTTGATTAAACTTATGGGTTTGTTAAACTTAAATTTTAATTCTTTTATTATTTTTATGAAAATCACTATAGTTTGAGAAAGAAAGGATGCTTTTATCGAATGTAATTTGTAAATGTATATGAGACCCGCCTACCAAAAAAGAGAAATTGACATAAAGGTAAGTAAAAGACAACCTAAGATTTTTTTTAAATGTACAGGGTCAGTCTGTTAAGAGTTTATCTCATCTTTTTTCAAAAGCTAGTTATCACATCAAATTCAGAGTTCGTCACTTTTGCTTTTTTCTCTACGCATGTGAATTTTTTCAGAATTTTTCTAATATTCCTTCTAATGAATATTAATTAGTTAATATTATTGTTTTTAAATATAAAATTTACATTTTTTCATATTGTTTTGTAAACAAAATATTTCAAAAAAATTGTAGATAACCGCAAGAACTAATAAGGTTTATTCGTTGTGTAAGACTTATTTTAATGCAGCATAGATAACTAGTATTTTTGAGAAAAGATGATATAAATTCTTAACAGACTCACCCTGTATATTAATTATTTTTTTGGTTTTAATTTCACCTTGTGCAATATTATAAAAATGCAAATGAAAGCTAACTGATGTCATCGCCGACAAAAGCTCGAAGCAATTACTGAATTTTATGCGCCATCTTTTCCGAAATGCCCAACTAAAATAAATATTCTCCTCATTTAAAACTGATGTGTTATGCAAATATTTATGAAATGTAGTTATGTTTCTTGTATGCATTAAAAATATCATCAGCTAAAAAATCATTTCTCTTGTGGCCCCCCAACGTGCCCCATTAAAAAATAAATACTGTCTTGATCAAGCCCATGTTTTTTAATCGCGAAGCGTTTCATTTAAATCTCGTAATCCCCCCAAGACCCGAACTCATCGCGTGTATAAAACTTTAAACGATCCGAAAAACATTCCGTAATCCGTAAAGTTTTCACATTATCGGTTGATAGCAGCCGAGTCTGGCCAGGTAATAATTAGCCAATGGCGTGCGTGGCGCTTCGGTCGATGTGAACTTATGCATTATTAGTGGGCACCTGTGCGGGGGTGAAGTGCCTGGAATATACCTTTTCGAACATATGGTAAGCCGGGGAGGCTTCAGCCCAGGAATTAGGTGGGCCAGGTCCAGGACTCGCTGGTGGGAGACGCTGGATGGTGGGGGAGATAGGGACCTCTCACCATTGGATATCCGAGTTTTCGCTTTAGTGTTCCGTTCCAGCGTTTGTTGTGTAGCGGCGAGAATTGAATCTTTACGAGTGGAGCTTTACGCGGGGTTTACGAGTGTGCCGTTACAGGATATTTTAATCTTTATTATTTGAATTTCATGTGAATTTATCGGGTTTTACAACTGCAAAAGGCATAGGGATTATATCATGTGAAAGGTGAGTAAGTAGCTCAAATATTTACAAGAAATTGCGAGCTTTAGCTGAAATTCCGACACTCACAATCAGTTATAGATTGAAGAGTTACAGAAAAATATGAGAAAAGTTGTAACAGATAATAAAGAGGATTTTTTACAAAATAATTTATTTTTGAGGAATTTAAGCAATTATTCATTTCGTGTAGATTAACCCTCAAACAGGCGCGATTCATTCATTATGAACGAATTAATTATTCTGTTCATTCATGAATTCATTAATATTAAAACACTCACTATTGATTAATGTTAACATGCGTTTTTATACATTCATCAAATTCTTATACTTTTACCACAATTCAATTACTTTTGTTGCAATTTATGATTTGTTCTTTTACAAATATTTACTAAAATGAAACTAGACCCTTTCGTATGTACAATTTTACAATTGATTATCATTTGTTGAACATTTTTGTTTTATAATTTTTTGATTTACCTAAATTAGTTGGACAAAGTTGATATAAATAAACTATTTACTAAGAGCAAGAACTAGATCAGCTAATTTTTATGTAGTTAATTAGGTTTTTCTTTTTTGAGTTTACGCACATACTCGTATTATTTGATCACTTGACATCCTTATGCTCAATGCCATTTTTGACAAAAAATCACATCTTTTCTAAGCTATTTCTACATGTTTTACGATAAAATAAAGAAAACTTACCAAAAAGAGTTCTACCCAAAAATTTAGTACAAAATAATGACAGTCGTTGTGCGGATGACAAGTGAACAAGCAGTATCTATTTCTCTGATAAATATCTTAATCAAATTTCTTGCTGGCAAAATTTTAATTTAAACATCAAATACAATTTTTTTAAAATAATAACCGCAAGGACTATACCTGCCATTCCAAAAGTGTGGGATCTACAATCTGACATTTTTTCTACATTTACAGTCACAATTTTTTCATCAAAGATTGATAAAAATGGCAAAACTTATTTTTATATATGTATATATATCATGTGGTATCAAGGGCCTAAAATTTTTTCATTATTTGTTTACTTGCCATAGGCACTACCATTATTTTTGAGAAAAAATGTCGAGTATTCTAAGAACTGTGTTTTATCCTAAATAGACAGAAGAATTACTAAATAAGAACCAATATAAATACAAATTTTCGAATGAAACACTGTTTATATTGTTGCGTTTTTTTTGAATTCAAGGAATTATCAAATTGTTGAGAATGTAAAATGTGGATAAGGTGCAACAGCAAAATCAATTTGAAATTCGAGTAATCGAAATTCGCAGTGTTCTATATTAAACGGTTTTAAAAATTTTAGTTTTATTGCTACCCTTTCTCAAAAATTATAACTAGTATTAAAATTAAACTAAAATTTAAAAATTATATCAACAGATAATTTGTTGATTTGATTTGTCTACGTTGTTTTTTAGAACGACACATTTTTTTCAAAAAAAAAGTAATAATAATTAAAGTAGTTTAAACCACAGTTTTATAAGTTTGACTTTGAATTATTGCTGTAATTGCGTTAAATCAAGTGATTTTAATTGTGCTTATAATCAATAAATGTTAACATTATATTGTTTTTTTCTAACATTGTGAAAATCTTCTTTGTATTGAATCATGTTCAACCATTAATTTTTTTAGTGTGTTATTAATACCATATGTTTATTATAATTTTTGATCAGAGGCTGTCATGAGAAACAAAAATTCTAAAACCGTAGGGCGTAACTTATTTCACTTGATAATAAAATCATTTTATTGTCACTAACAAAGGGATTTGTTTTTGATTTTCTAGAACTTTCTTTCGTTTGACGCTGCCGGTCTCTCGAAAGGACGTGATAGTGTTTTTCAAACTGGTATAAAAATTTTACTCTGTTATGTTTTTTCTGGAAATTTTTCTCTAAACTCGTCAAAACAAAGTCTGGATGAATAAACCCATTCTCCATTCGCTAAGTGCCCATTACGAAAATATGATTCTACTAAGAAAATCTTCTGTTCTGCAGTAAACCCCATAATTCAAATCAAATCTAAATTTTACTTTTGACAGTAACAGCAAAATGACATTTACGAAGTGAATGAATCTAGGCGCTACGTTTTTAGAATTTTTGCTTCTCGTGACAGCCTTTGATCAAAAATTATAATAAACATATATGGTACTAACCTCTTAGGGTCTTATGCTCTTTTGCATTTCAATTTTTAAGTTTTATCTGACCGCGAGTTGGAACTTTTGGTCAAATATGACTTTTCAGCTGGAATGATTTACCTTCAGATAAATAATGAAAAATTTAAAATCCAAGACCAACTCACAAGTTTACCTTCTTGTTGGATCTCCTTGGTATATAGAATTTCACTTTGCACGTGGGAATTTCTTACCTGAAGATGACAACTTTGTTGTCGAAACGTGCGTCGTGCAAAGTGAAATTGTTTGGTGCTATTGGGTGTTTTTTCCTTTCAACTCACAAGTTTAATCAAACAGAATTCTTGCATAACAGTGGCAGTGCTTCTAAATTATTCTTTTTTAATAAATTATGCTTCTCTCGAATTTGATTTACCTTCGTTCTCGGTCGTAGTATACTATTTAATTTAGAAAGCAAGGGCTTAATAGAATAAAATAATAGTACATAACTAAAACCTTTTTTTTTATATTTTATAGTCGTATTAGCAATATGTACATAAATTACATTGTTATACACAACTGCCTTGACATAACATATGAAAGCTCACTGAGTTCAATCACTATTGCCTTGTATTTTTGAACCGCTTTTCTTTTCCGTCATCGACTAAAGGTATCTGTAGCTTAATTTTATTAGGTACAACAACAAGTTTCTAAACTTGTATCACAGCTAATAGCTGACCATCAAATTTTCTTAACTAATTTTTCTGGTTGCTATAAATCTAGAGCACATAATTTACAGTTTGTCAAAATATTGCAGTTGAGAATTAAAACGTATTAAATCACATAGAATTTGTCATAAATTAAATTTACCTTTTATGATTCACAAAATTTCCAAGACGAGGTGTCTTGTTGGCTGTATTTTCTTCCAACTATTTTCATAGCACATAAAATTGTTTCAAAAAATGCTGAGCTTGGTCACGTTGTGTTGACTTACTAGGGGGAAATTATGTCAATTTAATTTTGTCAACTTTCGGAAATGTGTGCTTTACTTTCAAGAAACAAACTGGATTATTTGACTTTGCTTGCTTACTTATTACTAATAAGTAACGTTTTTTATCAACTATGTCAGTTCGTTTTATTTTTGTCGATAAACAAAGAAACACGAATAACGGAAATTCAATAAACTCAACGATAACCCAGTTATTGATTGACATTATTGTCACCGGTTACACCACACAGGTAATGACTAAGGGTTCAATAACGATTAGAAAATCTGCAATTAATCTGGAATTACTCGAGGCATGTTTATTGCTCTTCAAACGAAATGCTGAAAAACCTGAGATGGCAGAGTTTGCAATTTAGTGCAGTGTTTGTGGTAAAACAAATAAGTTAACTCTCTTGCATTGTACGTCCTGGCAGCGATTCGCTAAGCTGGATAATTATATCAGGAATATTTATGATTCCGCGCATTTATCGCTAAAATATTAAAAGGGTCATAAAATTAACTCCGTCGAGGCGAAGAGTATAATCTCTGGAGCCTTTTACAAAACAGTAAAAAAACTGCCACACAAGCAACTTTAGTATCTCTTCTTTAACCCACACAGAGTCATAATTTAGTCTTAAGCCTCATTATATATGGAAATATTTATAATTCTCCCGACAAACAATTTTTTTCGTCTCGGAATGGGGATGCGTTTGTTTAGGCTACAGTCAACCACTTGATAGCTCGTGTGTGCCCAAGATATTTAAAATTGAGTGTCTGAAAAAGCTGCTTATACAGGAAAAGAGAAGTTTTTCGCACTCGTAATAGACTTATTCTCGGGAAGAGGAGTCAGCCATTATATCGAAACCCCGGTTAAATCACCCCTGCTGTATGACGGGAGTTCCTCATATCGCGTTTCTTAACAGTCGTTATCCAACCTCCGTGGTGTGTCTCACTTTACACAAACATCCTTAAAACTTTCAACCATGTAAATAATCATGACATTTTTACGAGTGAATCTGCCTCCAAAAAGGAAATAATATTTCAGTAGTTACTTTATATTCTCGTAAATAAACTCACAAGTGCTGATTTATTCTATTTTGGTTGTTTGAGAGAGCTAATAGCTTCAAACGCATCCAGCGGATGACGATGATGTTGCCGAACGTCAACCACATCTGTGAAAATTTATTCAAGAGATAAGAATGACTGAATTTTTGATGAATTAATGTTCTTCAAACTTCTTATATCCTCAAGATAAGACACCGAAAAATGAGGCAATATTTTTACGGAAGTAAAGTGTTTGAGCGTTTCATTAGTCGTGGCTACCAACCACAAAAAGCGATAGCTGTTTTCCGAGAACCATAATTATTTAATTAGCTTTATGTGTCTCTCTATGAGATGGACCCGACACACACCTTCATTTACATAAAATAAAAATTTTATTCTCTTTTACATGATAAAGTAAATTGGACTGTGTGGTCATTATCCTATTATTTAATCAAATTTAATGTTCCTCGTGTCCTTCTTAATGTTTCCATTAGGCTTCAGATGGCCGCTATTATTTTCTCTATTCATTAAACAACACGAGATTGATCAAAAGAGATGTTTCGTAATTTTTAACCACTTTTCCAGTTATATGTTCGTCAGATCTCTTCACCATGAAAACGAGTAAAGTTCGGTGCCTTCAGAAATCACCAAGGCCGTAGCCATACAAAAACTCATTATTTTTTGTATTTAAAATGTTTAATATTAAAAAATTAGTACAATATATTTTTTTAAAAGCTTGATTTTAATAAAAAAAAATTCAGGTAAGTTTCCATATAAAAAAATGTTATCATTATCTCAAAAGTTATAATAAATAAAAAATGCTAAGTACGTTAATAAAGTTGCCATTTTGTAGCCAATTAACCTCTTTTTTTTTCTTAAAATAGTGTATATAAATATATAATGTAGTTTTTTCAAAAATTACTTTCTATATTTGGCCAAGCCTGTATGTATGGTGTTCAGTTTTATAAGCTTCTTGTTAAAAATATAATTTTCATTAATAATAAAAAATTAATTTATTAGTTATATTAGACAAACTAAAAAAATATTGTTTAACTTTGTAAAGACTCCAAATAGCAATACTTGCCTTCCAAAAGCCAAAATTGAGCGCTAAATGCAAATTTAGACAAAATGACTGAAACCCGTCATTATCGTTACTTTGTGTTTGACAAGATAGCGACAAAATTTGTTGAATTGTGGCTGCATGTAGGATCTAGATCAATATGGAAAGAACATTTATTTGTTGGTTTCTTGCAGAGGTATAATAAACAAAGAAAAAAGTAAATCAGTTATGGATAATGCAAACAAAACAAAATGAACATATATAACTCAAAGCAATACATAGGTACATCATAACGAAAAAAATCAAACAATAATTGGATTTGATAAATTCTTGCCAAACCGTGTCTACAAACAAAACTCAAAAATATTTTACATTTATTAAATGTGTGAGAAACATTTTCCGATCTGAAAGTTTTTCTTTTTTCTATCACAAAACGATTGCATAAAAAATAATTTTTACTGTATTGTAGACATCAGCTTTTAATTTGTTGATTTGCTAATTTAAATTAAAATCCCAATGATTTTTTTCAATAAATAGGCCGGATTATCGAGGTTTTATTTTACTTAGAAAAATGGGAAACAGTAAATTATACTTTTATTGTAGGAAGTTATATGTAGTTGAAATTATTAATCCGACAAAACTATTTGGTAGAAATAGAACATTTGGTAGAGAAAGCATTAACTCAAAAATTCTTTAGAATAGCACCAATGTTTCTACCTTTTTTTTTACAACATTTTGATGGTGACAGTGTTTTTATGGTCGTATATTATTATTTTTACTATTTATCTAACTTGTCTCAACAGTTTTCTCTTACGTTTTTACTACTAAATGGAGTAGTGACTAGTGTAAAGCTTCCAATGGTAAAAATAATATCATGTTTTTACTACAACGAATAGCTACAGTTAGAAGACTAAATAAAATTTTGTAAACTAAAGTGGCAAGGATATTTGGTGGGGGAAGGCTGGACATGAGAAATTGTTTGAATAGTGTTGCCCATCTGCCCAACGATTTAGCAACGAAATGGATTGAAACTCTTATTTCTCTTTCCTTTTTTTTCTAATCCTTAGAACGTGGTATGTACTTTTGAAAGACCTGACAAAGCTGTGATAGCGTGAACATTCAACAAAGCAAGCTTTGCTATGGCGGTGCCTCTATACTGGCTCTACACTATTAAATATCAACCATCCAACAACGCCATCAATCATCTAACAAATCAAGCAAAGAACAACAATCTTGTCACAAATTTTATAAATAAAATTGAAGCCAATACCATATCAATTTTATCAAATAATTTTATTGTAAAATTTAATACAAAATTAGGTGTCTTAAAATTGTAATTTGCGCCGTGGAACGATTTTTGGTCTATATTCTCATATTAGAAAGACCCAAGAACACATTATTTTAATTATTCATGAGTAAAATAACAATTTGAATTTAAATTCAAACAGACTCAATCGTTTACAGGCACTTTGTATTTTCTATGTTTTCTTTAATTTTAGACAACGAAAATTTATATCTGAGGGACTTAGAAAGCAGGTAATTTGGATGTAGCCTTAGGCTTAAAACGATCTTTTCAAAAAGTCAAAATTGAAAATTTAATAGAAGCTCATTTTTTTCTATCAATCTTAATTATTGTAGGTATAAAAATTTATTTAAGCTATCATGAATTATTCTAAGAATAGTCATTTTTCAATTCATATTTAGTAAAGTAAGTACAGTTTGCCCACGTTTTATTAATATAAATGCTTATTCAAGTGCAGTCATTGTCAAATAGTTCCAAGTTTTTTATTACTGACTTTCTAAAACACAGGTACAACTGTAATAAACCTTTATACCCGGAATTCTTGCCTAATCTTTAAAATAGTTTACCTGTTTTATTTTGTTTATCCACTATCTTTGCTTACTTAAAACCCAAACAGGTAGAGCAGCGTTTGAGGAAGGAAACACACATCATATTTTCCCAATATCTGATGATTAATGCTAAACATTTCAACCACATGCCTTTGCTATTAATATATCCGACTAAATATAAATCTTATTAACACTGCAAAGAAGCAATGTTTGTTTTAATACGTCTTGGTAAACGAAACAACAGTCTGGTATTGTCACAGTTTAAGACAGATGAGCCTATACGAGCTCCTGGTTATCACCGATTCTCATCATGCCATTATTTACCGGTGTAACAATAAAAGAGACTCAAATGAAAGCAGCAAGCACCTTCTTTCTGCCGCCAGGGGCAGGTCTAGAGTGAGATTTATGTGTGGCGGCCTGTCGACTATCGATACTGATCGATAAAGCTTGTTATAAATCTGGCAAGGCGGGCAAAAGGAGTACTGATTGTGACAGTGGAGAAGGCTTTGTTTCCACACTAAAGGTCAATGAACAATTTTGAATTCAGAAATAGAAAATCTGCATTTATTGGAACGAAAGCCCGACGAGTCTGTCACAATAAGGCACTTTAAAGTATGTCACAGTGACATATCAGCTGCTCGGGGTCAACCTTATCCCAATTTTAACAAAGAGACTTACACTAGTGTATGTTTTCAGCAAATTGCAAATAATTTATACATGCTTAGAAACATAACAGGTCAATATTATTCGTCTATTAATTTTTGATTGACGACGGAATGCAAATGGTGTCATTTACATTCTTAAGAAAGTAATGATTAACAATTCAAGATGAAGTTTTAAAAATTTACTTGTAGAAAAATAAATTTGATTCAAACTGAATATATTCATAAACCCTGCAGTCCACAGCACTAATTATAAAAGACTTCTATACTTGAGCGAAGATAATAGTGAATTTTGACTTAAGTTGTAAATCTTGTAACAAAGCCGCTTGGGATAGAGGTTTGTTGTATTGCAATAAAGTGCCTAAGCTGATTATTGCTGGTTTCGTCTTTTAAAAACATATCTTCAAAATGGCGTCATGGTGCAAAGGCTGCACGACCATAACGGGTAAAGAAATAGGGATAAGTAGTTTATTGTGGGGGTGGGGCGATAAAATTCTGTCAAACAGCATTATTGTAAAATCTGTGACTTAAGTCAAAATTATCGTTGGTCATCTACCTAATCCGCATTCGTGTATTTTAAAATATGAGTACGAATAAGAAGCGACAATAATTGTCTTGTTAAAAACGATTGCAATTCGAAAGAACACTTTAAAAAATTAAGAAGAACAGTACTAAATAAATAACATATTTTGGGAAGTTGACACAATGATTAGTTAAAGTATAAGGATTAGTTAAAATTGCAAAGTCTATCCATTGCTCTAGTGCTTAGAACTTTATTACGACCAGGGAATTAACGCCCTTCAGAATTTTTGGCAGATTTGGGGTTTGAGCGCAATCCACATTGTCTCAAAAATCTGTGCCAAACGGAATCCTTACAAAAGCAAAATTAATGTCAGGTTTCGTTTCTGCTTAAAACATTAGTTTATTTAGAAGTCTTATATTTACGTCCTGTCCTAACATTTGTCAGACTCTACTTGTACAAAATCCTAGTAATAATAAAACAAAGCTTTGTAACAAGTTAATTGATTTCTTAAATACTTCTCTAGCTTTTCCTCCTCATTTTGGTTGTGTTTATCTTATTTTTGTTTTGCAAGCTGTATCCATAAACCTGAAACCCATACTATGTGCGGTCTCCATGAAATTAGCGGTCATTTTAGTACGCAAATGTTGTGTATGGTTTGACACTTTACGACCAATAAAAGAATTAGCTTTGAATGAGCGGATTTAAAAATTTCCTCCATTTAAAACTAGTTACTTTTAAGGCAATGCCTGATCATAAATACTCCTCGCTTTATACAAAGTTAATCATTTAGCACAAAGTAATTTTACGGTTGATTTTACATCGGCGATAAATAGCTGGAAGGAAAAAATCCTGTCAAAATTTTAAAATGGCATACGGCATACGTGTTGGGTTTTAAATCCGCTTAAAGGTAATTAGCGAAGACCGCCTGACTCTTTATGATCACACGCTAAATCCCCGCGGTTGCATTATTCCAGCCCATTGCCACCATCCACGTATAATGACATTACGCTGATGGCTTGAATTAAAACTTTTAAACTACCACTCATTGTTGTTTTATGCCGATGAATCTGGTGGTGACGGGGGTCGAAAAGGGTTGTCATGGCAACAGGTGCTGGGACCTGGCTTCTGTTCTCACTTCTCGACCATGTTTTAAGATACCTCGAGAAACACAGCTGCGGTGGCAGCTACTGCACGCTTTTGTTATCTCAAAAAATAACGGTCTGTTAGAATTATTTGTCAATGAAAGAAGCGTTCGATCAAAGTGATTCTGTTTGGAGAACAAATATTGATATTTTTTTAATTAAGGAACGGGAATTTAAAAATATCATTCGGTCTGAAACTGACGTGTGAAATATGAAGGATTGGATTCCGGGCGTCAAAAGTTCTCATAAATCAAATCGACTTGGAAGGTGCAATATTAGAACAGTTATTAGGGGACGACATGCCACTTCCTGTTATTTTATACTCAACAAAAACGGGGTAAAAATACTTGAAACTAGAAAAAAAAAGTTTAAATTGAATGGAAAGTATTAGCATAAGCTGCTAACTCCAAAACGAGAAACTTGTCAAAAGCTTAGCCACATTGAGTGGAGAATGCTTAAAATACTCTATGTTAATTTTAAGGAAAGCCGAAAAAGTCTGGAAATAGGTTAAGAAGTTTTTGAAGATTAGCCCACATACATTTATAAGCGTAAACAAACTATTTTGTGTTTGTGGAACAGTAAAGTAGAAGCTAAATAAAATTAATTTCTATTAGCTACTGAGATAGGCGAGATAGCTTCAATACATTTTTTGGAATAATGCATTTTTCACAAACAGTTGTAGTAGTAGCTAAAATTTACTTAGTTTGTTTTCTGTTCATTTTCTTGTATAAAATATTAGACGAAAATTAAACTAATTAAAATTAAAAATTGCTGGAAACTGTAGTAATTTATAGACAAAATTGTTTAATTTTTATTATTTTTTTATTATCTTTGTCTTTCACGACAGAGGGAGTCTATCCCAATTTTAAGATGGTCTTGTACTTGTCATAATAATACTAATATCACCAAGATGAAAGTTGTTAAGAGTACCAAATGGTCTCTCTCTCTCTACACCAATTGCAGAAATAAAACAAAGGATAATTTTCAAATTGTGCATATTGAATTTTTTGCACTTCTATTCATTAATTTATTATTTATTTTAAATAATTTTTTGGTAGAAAATGTATGTTAGTGTTTTACACCTGGAATATGTTTTTATTACAATAGAGATTTTAGGTTTTTTTACCTCCAATTTTGACATAAAGATCTTTCCCTGTGTGACTTTATGGTGGGTTGTATTTTCATCAGTCAACAGAGAAAGTTCTTGAGGTTGTGTGTCTCTCCATTGTGGGATGCAGATAGATTTTACGTTGAGGATTTACGACATTTTCAATTTGACATAAGCGATCCGTAATGTAAAATCCAATTTGGTTTTGTATTGAAATTTTTTTTATTGTTGTATTTCTACTGTACTTACTCTTGGTCTGGTCTACTCTTTACTCTGTAAATAAATTAGTAAACGATAAGAGTGAATTGGAATTAATCTCATTAACGTTTTCAAGAATAAATCAAGCTGCGAGTACGGTGACCCCACATTTCCTCCCATCTGGTCCACTCTTAAACTCAAACGGCAATTTAAGACTAAAACCGCAATTTCCTCTGTCACACCGTTCCGCTCCTTATCCTTTATGATGAGTCAAAGTAATTGATATTTATATATGAATGAATGTCTAGGCCGTATCTCTTAATTAAAGGTGTTGTCGGATTTTGAAAGAGTCAAAAATAATATGATCATCCTCTTACAAAAGCCAGTTCAGTGACTTCTTTTCCCGGCACTCCCATGTCAATCATTTTATCGCTTGAAAATGTTCAAGATGATAATATATCATTTGAGTACATAGTACTAAATAGATATTTCCATAAGCAAATGTTAATGCAACCAGCAAATAAATGAATTTATTGATGGTGTTAGTTTTGTGGCAAACAAAGGCGTGCTGGCACCGACTGGTATTATTTTTCTCAAACTCTTCACGTCGGAAACTAAACAAGTCAAGTGGCTTCTTTACTTTAAAAATCCCACGCCAATTAAAATGGTATCTCCAATCGTCGTTGTTAACCCAACGGCTTAAAAATGAAGCAAATCTTACAAGGTTGACAGTGCGTCCCGGCCGTTGAAAATAAATTGACACTATCTATTAGCTTATTAATTTACTACTGTCGTGTCTTCTGATAACGGGAAGATTTATGTCGGACACAGACAGATTTAGGCTCTATCAGCACACAGTACACACAACTATTTTATTTATAATCATTGTAGTAAACTATTCTGAGTATATTATTATTGGTAAAGGGATAAAATAAGTCTTCTTTTCCACAGGATGAACAATTTATTACGCAAGTCAATTAGTTTCAATCCTAGTATAGTTATGGAATTACCAATTTTAGTTAAAAAATATTAGTTATGTAAACAATTTTGTTATATAGCCGTGCCCAAATAATGATGGATTTACATCACCAGCTAGAAATGTGGTCCGCTAATTATCACCTGTACATTTATATATTAAAGCGAGTAGATTTAATTGATTGCCTACTCTATAGGATTTTTAATATAAAATTGTTTAGTAACGTGATTAATAGATGACATTTCTAGCTGGTGACGTGAATTCATTGCTAGGTGGTCCAGACTATACAAGAACGAGTCCAGCATCACAACACTACAAAAGTGTTGAAATAAACAACAAATTTACAAAATTAATTTATGTCAAATATTGTAAGACCAAGTCAGGGTAAAAAAATCAAATGTTTAGTGAATGTGTTTGCAGATGTTGGTACTTTTTGTTTACGTTCACAATTATAGATTATATTGTTTTGTTGTTAAAAAAAATTGAAAATTAAGGCACTTTTTTGATTAATTTGCAAATTTAAGACATCCTTCTGGTTCTATGATAACAATCTTCCAATTTCCAATTTTTCAAATTATTTAAAACTATAGCTTCTTCTTTATAAATATGCAAAAAAGCTTAACGTAAAGTAAAGTGTAAAGTCTCTATTTTTACTATGATTGCTCTTTTTTAGCTATTTGGTGAGGAGAGAATCTAACTCATCTTTATTTTTATTTCTAATATGTTCTTGATACTCGTACATACCTCGTTTTGAAGCTCCTGAAAGTTTGTTCAATATATTTTGCGTTGCAATCGTCAGAGTCAAGTCTATCACATCTGTTTCTTGATTTCTTTTTACCTTTATTGTTAAACTATCTTTTATAGATGTTGTTGTTTGTATTCAGTTTGTTTAATAAATGTCTATTGAAATTTATTCTTGCATATAGTTTGTTTTCTTTTCTTTTATTTGTATTCCTATTGTTAATAATATAGCAATTTTTAAATTTTATCTTTTTCTTTTTTTTACCATCTTCTATATAATTGAGGGATTATAGCATTAATTCTTTCAATAGTCTTAATATGTTTTAACTATATGGTTTCTTCTTCTTTTGATAGGTGTATTAGTAAAAAAGTTGTTTACATCTATTAAAGATAAAAAGGAACCAAGTGAGATGTGTGTTTTTTGTAATTTCTGAATTAATTTTAAAGAATTTCTAATTGTTTTGTACTTTCTAATTGTATGTCTTTTTTAAATTGTGGAAGAATTTGTAAATGCCATGACTGGTTTCATTGGAATTTTCTCTATTTTTTTTATGAAGTATTATTAGCCTTTATAATTTTTTGATTTTTTGTACATTATTTAGTTCTTTATAGACTTTCAATGAAGTTGACCAATTGTTTTGTTTGTTATTGATTATTGTTTATAAGGAGCCTCTCTATTTTTTGATCTAAGTCTCATTTGTAGTAATTATTCTAACAGATTTTTTATCGGCTGTAGTGATCGTCAGGTTAATTTATTCTTCTTTTTTTTTAAACAGCTTAAACAGCTGAACCTGTAATTGTGAATGTAAACAAAGAGTACCAACATCGGAAAATGAATTCACTAGACTATTGACTTTTGTTACCTTGACGAGACTTAAAAAAATTTGATATACAGGGTATAATCAAATATTTTTTCTGGAAATTTTAACAGGTGATAGTCTTGTTGAAAGGTTGCTATTTACTCAAGCTTACTGTAAAACAGTTTGTATCTCAACAAAAATTACCAAGATTTGGTAAGGCAAATTTAAGTACCTAGTTAGCATTGTTTTAACCGGACTATCACCAGGTAAAATTTTTGCACAAATTTAACTCCCACTTTATATATCATCAAAATTATTATTATAATTTCATCTTATCCTGTACAACAACAAAAAGTTCTACATTGTATATCTCGAAAACGATAATTATTTGTAAAGGCAAAGTTGGGTATTAATTTCTACACAACATTTGATTACACCTGTATGTACATATTAATTTTAAAAATCAGTTTTTATTGTTAATTTGATTGCTTTTTTGGTGTTTCAATATTTGACATATTTATATTTTACTTATAGTTTCTTAGCTAAAATTCCATAACGCTTCTTGTAATTATGAGAATGACCGGATACTAAGGTCGAAACTAGCTCGCTTTCGTAATAAATTATTATTTATTCTAAAAAAAACTTATTTTATCCTTTTACCTATAAGGTTTCATTTATGTTCAATTTCGATCAAATCAACCATTTAACAAAAGGTAAGCACGTTCAATTTCGCTTCTATAATTCTCAAATGAATCGAATAATATTACTTAAACAGCTGCAGAGTTATTTATTGGAACGTTAAACATTACTGCCAATTGGCATACACACAAACAAGCCTGAAACCCAAGCATGTTGATCGATGAATTGCGGGTTTAAAAATTTGGCTGCGAATTTCCGATACAGTGTTTGAGTCTTAGGAACCCCAAGATGATATATGGCATCATAAAAGCTAATTCTTCTAACAATACAACATTGACGACTGCAATAAATTATGGTCCTTGGGTAAACCATGAGGGAGTAGTGTTGGTAATTATTACAGTCACTACCTCCCCTTTTCATGATTTTGCAATTTTTGGCCGAGACATTTATCATAACTAATTAGTTTCTCAACACAACCATTCAAAGACAAATTCTCATAAAAGCATTCAGGTTTCAAGATTTTATCAAAGTTGTAGTGTGGTATTAGCAGCTTCGTTAGTAAGTTTTAAGCCATCAAGTTTACCCTTGCACTGCAACCCTCATCTGGGCTGCACAGCTTAATTCATTAGTGTCAAAGAGTTTCCCTAACTGAAGGTTTTTTCTTTTCCGGGGATATTTCTTTTGTTCCGGAATGCATTATTCTGATACCAGAAAGCGCAATTATTATAAATCTAGACCAGAAACATAGAAACAATGGCAAATTGTTAGTTTTTTGGTGAGTATTGATCTAGTCGTGTTCTGAATAGCTCAGAACTCAATATCGACCGAAAAGAAAATTCTCAATGGAGTGAATAGCTGTGGTAGGTCTTTATGAATTGTGTTACGTGACATAATTACGAATCCTGGAGGATATGACCGAAATACGAATGATGGTTCTTTGATTTGTCGTGTGCGCTCCAATTTAGGTATCTGGCACGTGTTTGCCATCTGAAGCAAAAATGCGAAGAACTTTGATCTGAGAATGCCATTTTAGTGTTAGTTACGCCTCGGAGTGAATAATGTGTAACACAAGAATTTGAGATTTTTCCTCGAACTCCACTTACGCGACAACATCTGGAAATAATTGTCGTAAAATTAATAGTGTGTACAACATGACAACGCTGATTTTAAATATCGGATTATTGTTAAGAGCGTCGTTAGTGCCAATTTTAACCGTTTTACGACTTGTTTCTTTACCTGGTTAAATGCCTTTGAACTCAATTATTGTGTTCTGGGTGGTCTGCGCGATTTATTACCCGTGCAGTACTCACCCTGATGATGCCACTTTATTGGCGAAACACTTCGGGCTGCGACACGTGTTGTGGCGAGTTAGATAAATAATGTCGTTTGTTCGTCAGCCATCAGGATCAGTCATCAGTTCTGTCGGCGGTTGTAGACAGATAACATCTCAAGAACAAGCCGCCCTCTGTCTCTGGGTGCGCCAAGTACAGCTGCTGGTGACGGTAGCAGTGGGAAAGATTTAATTATTCAGTTTTTAGAATCCCGTTTCCTTTAAAGGAAGAACGCACTAATTATTTGATAAGAATAGCGGCTCTGTTCGTAAAGTGTTTGTAATGGGTAATGACGAAGATAAGCTGGCTGAGACCCGGAGACGGACGCCTTGTGCGGCCTCCTCTCTGCCTATTCACGGATTATACGCGCCTTAGATTTCATTCCGGTTCTGATTGTGCAACTTCTGGTTGACCCAACAAATCGTCCTCACTTAATTTTGAATAGAAACATTTTTTTTCTTCTACAATTTAGTCGGCTTGTATTACAAACCGGAAATACCGAGAGACTTCACCAAGGCAAGCACCGGTTTGTCTCGATGCATTATTAACGCTTCCATGATCAAATATGGAGTCAGTTTCGTGGTTTTTGCTTCTTCGTCCTTTACGTATTGAGATATAATGAACTGTCTACCAACTGTCAGGCTTCTCAGTTTCGATTACCTGTGCTCAACGGATCTTGCTTTATTTAAATAAGTAACTGATATCGTGCACACAATAGAATCCTTCTCGATTGTACCTCTATAATTATATTAAGTTACTAATTAAATATTAAATATTCTCAGGCAAGGTCTGCTATTACAATCATAAAATTGAGTTAAGGTTAAAGAATACTTGACAAATTTGCTTATTTCATTTGTGGTTGTGCTAAAAGTTTCAACAAACAAGTGAATAAATCAATAAAGCTAAGTTACTAGAAATTCTATAGACTTTCATAATTATGCGACTTTATCTAACTAAAAACTAAACTAAAACTGTTAAATTTTACAGTCGCACAGGTATAGTCAGAAAAAATTGGATCTAGACATAGGTGTTGATAGGACTTGGATAAATCTATCTTACGTTTCAGTAGCTTTTCTGGTTCTTTTAGCTGCTCAGATAATCTAACCTTTGTCGTTTGTTTCAGATAAGATAAATGTCGTGAGTTCGGTCTGGTCGGTCGGGTCTAAGATGAAGGTGCTCCTGTCTTTGGTGCCGATCCTGTTGGTGACAGCAGCAGATGGCGTCGACCCCTGTAAGTAATTGACCTCGTAGGAGGCGAGTGGTGGCACAACGAAGTGCGAGAGCACAAAAGGCCCGGTATTTGCATGTCACAGCGTTTTCAGTTGGGAATAGATCTCTAATGTGCCGGTTTCCCTTTGGAAGCTCTCGTCACAGACGCGCGTTTAATAAAGACCGCTATTTGCATTTAACGATATTAGCCACTGAAAAAAGCAGCGACAAATGGGGCTCAATCCATTTAATAATGTTTTACCATTGCAGCTCAGTGCATCGCGCCTCTGGGTATGGAAACGGGTGCCATCAAGGATCAGGATATTACCGCGAGTTCCTCGTTCGAGCACGGCAATGTGGGACCACATCACGGGAGGTTGGATATTCCTTTGTTGCGCTTTGCTTTGTATCAACGGGTTTTTTGTTCCAGGCTGAGGAACGAGTTGGATGGGGGAGCGTGGTGTCCTCAAAGCGCCGCCACTCCGGATTTGAAGGAGTGGATACAAATAGACTTACATACGGTCCATATGATTACGGCGACTGAGACGCAAGGGAGGTTTGGGAATGGTAAAGGCATGGAGTTTGCAGAAGCGTACGTGCTGGAATACTGGAGACCGCGCTTTCTCAATAAATGGATCCGGTATAGAAATCGGTCAGGCGAAGAAGCTTTGAAAGGCAACATCAATACATATCTCGAATCGAAAACTATTCTTGACCCACCGATATGGGCCAGTAAAATTAAATTTTTGCCCTTGAGTCATCATGAAAGGACTGTGTGTATGCGAGTGGAGATCTACGGGTGTCGATGGACTGATGGTATTTTAAGTTATTCGATGCCACAAGGTGATAAGCGAGGAACAAGCTGGGAATTCTATGACACTGCCTATGATGGTCATTGGGACGGAGAGAAACTCCAATACGGATTGGGTCAACTGACCGATGGAAAGGTCGCTCCTGATGATTTCAAAGCAGCGTTTTATCAAACCAATTCTCAGCAAGGGTGGGTCGGTTGGAAGAACGACACACGTAAAAATAAACCCATCGAAATTATATTTGAATTCGATAAAGTGCGTGAGTTTACAGCCGTTCACATTTACACCAACAACCAATTTACGAAAGACGTGCAAGTGTTTTCGCAAGCAAAAGTGATGTTTAGTGTGGGTGGGAAACGCTACAAAGGTGAGCCTATAACATTTGATTACATGGAAGATCGCATCTGGGAAACGCCACGCAATGTGTCGATTAGACTTTACCATCGCGTGGGGAGATTCGTTAAAATCCAGTTGCAGTTTGCGGCTAGATGGCTCATGATTAGCGAAGTAACTTTCGATTCGTCCATCGTTAACGGCAATTTCACCGAAGAGGAGGAAGAGGACCCCGACGAGCAAACTCTGCAAAAAGACCAAATCGCCACTCCGGGATCGGACAATAAAAACGTCGTGAGCGCCGTAAACACTCCGTCTGGACTCGGACAATACCTCGGCGTGATTGTCGGAGTGTTATCAGTGCTGGTAGTGTTAATGGTAGCGGTAGTAGTTTTCGTTGTAATACAACAAAGAAGATATAAATCATCTCCGCGACCGTCTCAAGTGCCAGGCGGCTGCGATAAGGCAGCGCTCTATCGTGAACCAAGTATGGGAAGACTTCCGGGTAGTTCTGATTATGCAGACGTTAGAGACCCCGAATATGCCGTGCCCTTACAACCTCCGCCAACTCCCCGTGCTCCGCCACCCTTGCACAACTTCCTTCCGAAACCGCCGCCGGTTCCGCCACCCCCCGAGCGTTACTATGCGGCCACAGAAATATGCAACTCTGGTTTTGTGCCACCACCACCTCCTTTGTCTACGCCGCCGCCGGTTAGGCTCAGCCGACAACCTAGATATGTCTCGAACACGAGAACCTACGTCGGACCTTAAACTGTGATAAATTGACTTTACGATGGGGCCGTCACCGTTACCATTACTTACCGGGTAAGAGCAAAATCAATAATACCACTACAACAAAACACCACACACTATTTTACCTTAAACAAGATGCATAGAAATATAAAAATAATATTTTTTGTTATCTAGAATAATTGACGGTAATGACGGTAATAATTTTACATAGAAAGTTCTTTAACATCAAAATTATCATTAAAAGTAATCTAAGATTTATTTTTAAACAAAATATTTTAACATTATTAATAAATTATTGAATAAAAATTAAAAAACTGTCTACGAATACAATAGATACCCGTTTTTTTTTCAAATTCGAGATCAAGTGTCAAATTTATGCATTCGAGATAAAATGCAGGTTGATAGTATTGAATTTGAGGCCTATTGAGCAGTGTTATCGAAATTTTGTGATATTTTTGAGCCAAGAAGATTTCAACAATTTGAGTTTTTCTGTCTCAATAATGCATGTGTCTACTAAGACTAAGTTTTACAAGGAGAGCACGTATCGCTTCTTGTTAATTGACAATTTATTGATTGTGTAATAATTTATCTTTGGCTTTTCTAACTATAAACACAGTACAACTTGTTTTCATATAGAGAAGGACCACACAAAACCACCTAATAGGCAAACGTTTTGGCGTTTTTATTGACTAACACCTTCATCAAAACAAATCAAAATTTTAAAATAAAACAGTGCATGTCATTTAGCTCTCATTCCAAATATAGCAAATATAAACATGTAATGAATGACAAACGGCATATCTAAAAGATTTAGTCAACAAGAGATTTCAAAACGTTCTATTAGATAGTTTGATTTATAGGTCTTCTTCTTGTGAAAACAAGTATTGAATGAAAGGGACGCAAGAACTCTTAAGTATAAACACAGTATTACTTATACGTCCTGTGTTGTGGAAATATGAACGAAATTAATGTGAAGGTAATTAATTAAAAAAGAATGCTTTCATCGAATTTAAAAGAATTACATTACGATAGTTATAAATTATTATAACACGTTGTAATTGTGATTTTTATTTCAGCTCCTCGCCATGATTGCCAAGGCTGAAGATTACCAAATATGCTTAACTGAAAATATCTTACGTTGCTTTTACGATAAGACAATCCAATATCATCATAAAATGTGCTATATGTGTTGTAAATAGGGACCCCTATTTTAACTTATGAAGTTGTTTATACCTTTGTACATAATCGTGATCAGTGTAAATAAATAGCGTATACGTAATTTTGTTTTATTTTTTTCTGTAGAAATTCTATTTTTACTCTATATCGAGCACTAAAAGTACTTCTTCTATGTTTCATTAGATCGCCAATCGACAGTAAACTTTAGGCGATCTCTGATAACAGCTGCTTTTACGCTAAAAGTGGAGTATAGTAAAGCTCAAATTTCCCCTTTTACTTGACACCCAACACTACGCACATTTAATTCCAAGGGTGCCACACTCCTATTCAGAATCTTCATTAGTTATCTATTATAAGATTAAGAGTAATTTTCAGCCTCTTTAAATCATATGAAAGACGGCATTATTAAATTTCTCGTAAAAAATTATTCAATGAATGACAATTAAGTGCATTAAGCCTCCTTGCAGCTTACTTGTAATAATTAAGGTGGATACCTATTATAAATTTAGAAGGTATTCAAAGGAACGAAATGAATTTAATTATACAATTCCATTTCGGATGATGTTCGATGTTGCGTTATTAATTCTTGAGGATAATAAGATCTCAGATAGGCATCAAAAAAGTAGGTAAAAAAAGTAATTTAATGCCATACGAAGCATCGATTGCTTGACTACGTTTCTGATGAAGACGTTGGCAATAATTTCATCGTCCCTCATCTTCAGTGTTTGCTAGGACGTAAACATGTCTCGATTCGTTTGTTCTCGAGACTTTGGCAGTAATCACGATATATGAAGTTTAACTGGCGTCAGAACGATCGTGTTTATCAGAATCGCAGCATAAGTTGTTTTCCAAAGATTTAATAAAGCCAATTAAGTTGTCAACATTGAAACAGAGCGAAGAAGAATTGGCAATTAGGCGAAAGCTTAAAATTTAATTATAAAAGTAATAGTGGAGTAAAATCGGTATGAAATTATAAAAACACGATAAATGTTGTTTATAACTCTTATCGCCATATTAATAATTTTTTGTTTCTTTGTACATTTGCCCAGAAACCTTGAACGTTTTCAGAATTTAAAAAAAGTTTGCAATTTTTTTTATAAAAAGCTTGAAACTTTTTAAAATGTGTATCCTAAACTTCACCACTGGAAGAGCTACATGCAATATTCAGAATTGCTAAAACACCATATGAAGGCACAAATGAAACTAAAGTATCTATTAGAATACTTTAAAAAAAAAAGAATTACAAGTCGTTGTCTTCAATACTTGTTAAAATATAATATTTTTTTGACGATACCGTTCTGAATATATCAGGAAAGGTAATAAAATTTTAGATCGAGAATATTTACTATTACTTACGACATACTAAAAAATTTGTCAGAGCTGTATTTATAAATGTATCTACATTTCTATTGGACTTTAGGTGTTTATTAGAATAGTCTAATCACTCTAATCAACAGCGCGTGGTTGATGTGCTCGAAAAAAATTATATTTTAACAACTATTGAAGATAATGATAACTATAAAAGTATAGAAGAAAAATGGGAAATTATAGAAAAAATTGTGAAACAAGCAAAATCAACAAACAAATTGTAGAACAGAAGAAAGAGAAGACAAAAGATTGGTACATAAAAAATTGTGGACTAGACGGAAAATAGAAAGTCTCAGCACGAAAGAAAATGGTAGAAGAAAATACACCGAATAGATAAAAAAATACAAAAAAGCAAAGAACAGATTTCAAAATACAAAAATAAAGAGATAAAATTTTTTATTAAAGGTGCAAACAAATTAAACAAAGATACTGGTTAAAAACAACATTTTGCCAGAATAACTATTAGGAAAAAAAGACGCAGTATTAGAAAAATGGGCAGAATATTTCGAAGAAGATTACATAAATAATAACAGAAAAGAAGAACAATGGAAGAAGACTGAATTAATAGACAAGATCAAGGCGAAGATATACAGACATTTGAGGAAGTAAAAATGTTATCGGAAAATTAAAAAACAATAAGAGTTTAGGGGAAGACAACATACGAGGATAATTATTAAAACATGAAGGAGAAACGTTGATTGAAATCGGGAAGCCACCAATGTAGATGGAAATTAAGAACGAAGTCACCAATAGAGACTAGTAAGACGCGGCTAGTAAGTATGGGCGCGGACGCCCGCAGAAATTTTTTCCAGAAGGGGCAAAAGACAAAATAACAAAAACATTAATACAAACAACCTACCAAAAGCTTAAAAATTCAGTTTCAGTTTATTTTGCAAATTGTAAATATTTTTATGTCGACAGTTTTTTCGCATTAAAATTTTGATAAGCGAATTGTTGGAAAAAGAAGATGGAAAAAGGAGAAAAAGATAAAACGCTGCAAAAATGGGATTGAAAATTAATGAAGACAAGACTAAATGCATGGTGTGAGAAAGACGAAGTATACAAAAATAGTAAATATTTAAAAGTTGATGTAAATGAAAACAAAACCTACAAGTTTAATGAAATAGAAAGATATATTATATCAACTTAGAAACTGGAACAAAAAAGAAACTAATAAGCATAGCGGAGATAAAAGCAAGGATAGCAGCTCGATGCAGATGTGTCTGGGCATTAAACGCAAGCAGTCAATATTACAGATATTGAAAAAATAAGTTTGAACAAAAATTTAAGGAAAGAAGAAAATAGAAAGAATTTGGATTAGAAGAACAAATGAAAAATTATGAAAAAAATTGATAGAGATAATTAAAGCATAAAGATCAGATGAACTACGTACCTAATAAAAATGAAAGAAAACAAATTTACCAGAAAAGTATTAGGAAGAGAACTAGAACCCAACAGACAAGACGGAGTACAAAATGGGAACCAGAGGTGGAAGACGATCTTCAACAACTAGGAATGAATCAGTGGAAGAAAAAAGCACGAAAGAATAAAGAATGGAGAAAGATCGTTCATCAAGCCATGAGCCTAGAAGGCTTGCAGTGCTTACATACATCACGAAGGAAATTACTTAATTCTTTTTTTTTAACTTTTTCAATACTTCAACTGCATTTACCTATTGTTTTTTCAATTTGTCGCGTAAAGTCACTTCAGGCCGATTTAAAAAGTTGTGACCTACTGAAAAATATTGCGATTTTGGTTTGATTGATTCTTCGTGTGCCCACAGATATTTTCTAGAAGTTGGTGTGGGTGACCTTAGGTGTCACCCAATCTAAGAAAAAAAAACAGCGTTTTATAGAAGAGCTTTTAATTCATTACAAATCCTGGGGAATCTCTGAACTGGAACCCTGTGGCCACATGGAGCCTGTTTATGATAATTAGGTAAGTACCCGAGAATTAGCCGCATTGACGGGGAATTATGTGGGTCCAGCTGCAGTGTCTGTAATGAAATTCGTCACAACAGAGAGGAGTCGAATAACGCACGGTGCGAACAATGATTTGAGAGAGGTGGCCAGCCAAGCCGCATATGAAACGACAATAGACGTCAACTAGGCGTGTAAACTGGGCTTTGATTGTTATTTTAGGGAATTTATGTCTAAATGCAAGCAGGCAGACAGCGTCAGTCGTTAAATTTATGGAATTAAGCGCGGTCCCTCGCCCGAATTCTGAATATCAATGCCTTTATACCGAAAGCTCTAAGTTAAAATGACTGCCATGAACAGAATAGAATTCGTTAAATTACATCAGACAAGCGTAAAATATCTGACCGTATTATCCTAAGCCTGATATCGTTTGTAATCTTCAGCACGTGACTGCAACCAACGCCTTCGTCTTAAATTAAAAACGATTATTTATGACCGCGTTGGGGTAATTATCCAAACACTTGATGGGATTTTAACCATTGCTATTGTTAACTATTCAATTTAATAAACGGAAGTTGTTAAATCAGGCCGGGCTGGGAACAACCCGCTGCGAAGAAATAAGTTTAAGTTATTGAGCTCGTTTAAAACGAGGTGGTTTTGCTGCATCACTGAATTCCACCTTATTGCTTGTATATCAACGTCAGAATTTCATAATATGAAATTTACCTTCCTTTATGTTACGACGAATATTAAACTGCTCTTTGGTGCGTATTTGATGCTAAATTATTAAAGTCTCGAAATGAATGTTTTCAATATTAACTTCGAATCTAATAAACTTTCTGTTCTTTGTTATACACAATTCAATGATTTTCGAACAAGTGGTTTGCCAGGACAGGTAGACCCGAGATATTTATGTCGTTTCGATGCAAATTAAAAAGACGAAAAATGATTATAATGTCTGTCGTGAAGTATCATTTTTCTGGTCTTCTTCCACTTCTTGCGTTATTTAGATTAGCGCATATGTCTTTCTTAATGTGACAGTCTCGTTCATACTTTATTACACCGTTTCACTAGAAGTTGCACTTTTTCTATTTACTAGCTTCAAACGAGATTGCTCTACATAAATTTTATTGAAAGGAAGTCAGACTTACTCGAGAACTTACTCAAATTCTTAGTCATATAACTATTTGTGAAAAATTCAGAGAAAAAGCTATTTCAGAACCAATCGTATTAGATTTTCCTTAATAAATTTCTTTGAAAAGTTTTATACGGTTTTATTATGAAAATTTATCCAATAGAGAAACATCTACAATAGCTACTCCTAAATCAATTTATTACAAAAGCTGTTCTGAAAAAGTTACAAAATTATTAGAAAGTATTTTTTTTAAGTTATAGAACCATATGTTTAATATAGGACTATTAGAAAACTTTTAATTTTTTTACCACAATTAGTTGTTGATTACAATAAAACAAAGCCAAGTGTAGTGGTGTATATAGATATACTCTACATTAGAAGTGTTACACCCAAAAGTAAATTTTTTTTGGACGTGATTCTTTTTTTCAATGTGACTTACATCAGTGAGATGTAATACCGACTGATTATAAAAGATTGTCCGAAAAAGAGTGCTTAGGAATTAGTGTTTTGTCTTATTTTGTCGCTCGCATCGCATTTCCCGACTCAAACCTCTCAAATTGGTGATTTTAGGTTATGTAACAAAATTGCAATTTTAAATAAAGGAAGAATAAATTAAAACTACCGATTTCATTTTATTCAAAAGATGGATCACTGAAATAAGTTTAATTTTTTCCATTTCAAAAAGTTTTGAACTTATAAGGATACAAATATATCCTGAAAAACTACTTGCAGGTAAACACTTTTAGCACCTATTTCATTTTAAACTTGGAATCATTTATCAATGAAGTCACCACGCAAGTAGAGTTTCTTATGCAATGCACTGTTTTGTTGAAATCACGCCTTCACGGAGGGCTTTGCATTCTGATGCTGCTGCTACAAACACACTTTTATTTTGTATCATCCACAGAGGGCTTCCCGATTGGCCACTGTATAAACAGCCGAAACCAGCGAGCAGTAAACTTGTGGAATTTTTCTGATTTTAGAAAACTATGAGTAGTATTGTAGTTTTGCAGACGTGTTAGCTGAAATAAGTTTTACAGATATTACAATATTCGCATTATTAATGTTACATGCATGGACAATAGTAACATCGTGTTTAAAAATTATTACGATCAGGTACAGAAGCACATCTGTTATCAGACATCTAATTTTCATTACATTAAATTGAATAATAATTCAATTAAGTGTGAAAAAAGTGATATTTTATCTTATTTAGGAAAAGCAAAATACAGTTTAATTAGATATTTGATTAATCAATGAACTTATGATAGATATTAGAGAAGATCTGCTGAAGCATATCTACAATAAAAAACAACGTATAAACGTTAAAATCTGCACAAGTTTTTAAAAATCTTAGCAATTATGAAATGAATTAGTACGCCACTAATGAAATTAAAGTTTTATTCAGGTGAGATAATTATCCACCATCATTAGTTCAATTATACTCTCGGAATAAAAAAATGCTTTGTGCAAAAACAGTGTTCTTCAAGTAGCCAAATATAGAGAAATCTAAAGGTGTCAAGTCTGGTGAACGAGACGGCCATGGAGTGTTTGTGCCTCGACTTATTATACGGTCACCATAAAATTGCCTCAAAAAATCCAAATTTTTGCGGGTAGTATGAGGTGTAGCCCCATCTTGTTGGAAATATTCTTTTTTAATTCATCATCGTGAAGCTCGTTCACAAATACATCTAAAATTTGTTTCCTATAACGATCAGAATTGATTAGAGACTTTAACTGACTGATTAGGTCCAATGACTCTTCTACGTGACAGAGCTAACCAAATTTTAATTTTTACTGCGTGCAATGGTGTTTCAATAAATTCATGGGAGTTAACTGAACTCCATATCCTCATATTTTGTGAATTCAAATAACTTAACATTACAACAAAATTTTTATCCAGTTCATTAATTTGATTCTAAATTCCTACCTGATAAATGAAACCATGCTTCATCCGAAAAAAACGTTAAATCCAACAAGTCATTATTATTTAAATGGTTTTGGAACCAATTACAATATTCCACACACATTGGTAGATCAGCTGGTTTGAGTTCTTGAACTATTGTCATTCGGTATGGGTGCAATTTTAAGTCTTTTTTAAGCACTTTGACAAGTACTGTAGGGGACACCCGTTTGCAAAGAAAGTGCCCTCAAAGACTTTTTAGGACTCTGTTCCATCTTTTCTCTGATGTCTTCCACAATTTCACCTGCAACAGTAGGTCTGCCTGGAGATTTCTCTTTGTTGACACTTCCAGTAGTTTCGAAGCGATCTACAGTTCTTTGGATATGCCGAATTAGCGAATCTTCGGCGATATCCAAATTAGAAAATTTCTGGAGATATTCCTTTTTGCAAGTATTGATGTTGTAGCTTCAAGAACCATCTTTTTGCAACCTACCACTTCGGAAGTAGGATGTGACAATGAACACGTTTTGATCCACAGTGTAAACCATATTTGTCTCTGGTTTGTTTGAAAAACTTGGACAGTCTACATCAGCTGAATAAAACCTTTTAAACTTAACAGAAGTCAAGCGCTAGAATAGATTTTGTCTTAAGAAAGACAGGTTTTGAAGATAACGGTAAATGAATAAGAATTACAGAGTCGCAACAAAGCAAAGTGGAATTATAAAAGCAGTAAGAATTAGAGCACAGAGCGAGGCAATTAAAGTTAAATTGACAATTAAAAAATAGTAATGAAATTATTTCAAAAAGACGGCAAATTCCATGGTCTTTTTTTTCGGACAATCTTTTATAATCAGTCGGTATACAATACATACCCTGAGATTTTAACAAGAAATTTTAGTATCATTAACTTGAAGTAAAAGTTTACTGAAAGTGTTCTGAAGCGCTTGTCTTGATGCTCTGTGGTACGCATCGGTTGATCTATTGGTCTGTTTCGTGTTCCTCTACCTTCTTCTGTCTACACCATGGGGGTATAAATAAACAAGACTTATTTATTTATTCCTCCATGGTCTACACCCAAAAAAAAACACACATTATTGTCATTGCAGTATTGCAGACAAACCAACTTCTCGAAAGGCTACTATTCTACATCTGTCGAAATCGCTGATATGGTGATATTGTTGATGGTTTCGCATTTTGTTACCTTTAAAACAAGTAGTCGGAGACACAACTACAAATACTTCTACTTATCAGCTCTAATAAGCCTTTTTTTTAACAAACTCTAAGAGGTTAAACTTTCTTTTGTAAGAGTTATCAAAGATGCACCGTTGAAATGGTTACTATAACTAGCTTTAAATTTACTCATTCTGCTCCCAAAAAAACACCTTCCAAAATTATTTCTTCTGGGTGTAACACTTCTAATATCACTGAGTATACTATGGCCAGGACAAGAAAATGTTTTGAATCTTTATTATAAAGAATGTTCCACTAAAAACAGGAGAAGACATAATAAAGGTAATTTTAAAGTTCAGATAGCATTCACCTATTAGGAGAAGCCACTGCACAATGGGTTAAGTTATATTGTTAAAAATATAATTAAATTTTTTTTACGAGAGTGTCTTGGTTTTAAAAATCGGACAAGTAGTTTCAGAGCTAAAGCAAATTGAAATTTTAAAAAATCAGTAGGTACATTTGTTGCAGATAATTTAACGGTCTTATAATTTCTTTTTTAGGCCATAGTAGTAATTCGGGTTTCATAACTGACAATAATACCGTTACCTACTTATTGTATTTAACTGAGGTGATAATAATCATTAATTCCTTATTACATTTACTTACTAGATGGCGTCAATTGTGGAATAAACGTTGTTAGACTTTTTTTATTTACCAAAAGTATGAAAATTTGCCACATTTTTAAAAAAATAACTTTTAAATGAACTCCGAAAAGATGAATTGTTTATGATTTGCTAAAATTTAAACACATAAAACCCTCCGACATGAATGACAGTGGCAATAATACGCCATTTTGATAAAATGGGTGCTTCGTTGCAGTACTGCCACTGGTGGAAAACAAATTGTTTAGCATCGCATTCAAATTTGGTCACTTAGGTTGAAATCATTTTTGATGCCTTTGTACATTGACAACATGTTAAAAAGATCAACGACGAAATCAAAACAAAAAATTCTTTTTCAGTGCGATATATTAACCAGTATTTCATTAACTTTAAGAGAAGCGTTAAACTAGGTTAAAATATCTTATTCTGACACATTAGGGCTATCTGTATCAACTACATACAGGGTTTTCTTAAAAACTGTTTATTTCGATTTTTTCGGTAGCGATTTCGATTTAAAAAAAATGAGATAAAACAATTTTTATTGGCGAGGGACATCTTTTGTAGTAAAATGACGTTGATTACACCAATCTCTTAGGGGCTTAGAATTTAAATAAGATCTACTCATAATACTACCACCGGTGTCAAAAAAACAAGAAACACCAACATAAATTAGATATTGTGTGGGTGTAGTGAAACGTCACCAAGGTAGAAGCGTTTTAATAGTTTTGAAACATGCAGTGATTTGAAAACTAGATTACAAAATAGAGACATTGGTGTTTAAATTTTTTTGTCGCCGATAGTCTCTCATTTTCTTTGCTTTAATTGATTAAAAGATCTTCAGAATAAGTTATCAAGAATGTTTTTCTAGAAATAAAAACCACCATGTCTGGGTTTGTTTTTTTTTTATCAAAATAGTGACAAAGAAATTTGGTATGGACTCTTTTTAAATAATTATTTAGTATAAGACTTTAAAAAGGGATTGACTCTTCTAAGTTATCGGGGTTTAAATTTGCACTAAAAATGTTATAATTTTACTAGAATAAAATATTATTTGTTCTTGCTTTTCATAAGCAAGTGACAGAGATCGTTGACTTTAGTTAGTTCAACTTAGCGAGACGAAGCAATTATCAGTTATCACGCACAAATTATCTGCAATTATTTAAAACGAGAGAAGAATATTATTAAGTTGTTAAATTATAATAAAATTTTTGTTAAAAATTATATTTTTATGTTGCTTGTGTAAATTAGTTCGTTAAACAAATTATTGGTTAAGACTGCTACTGGATTGCATGTCAAAATTTAAATTTTAAGGCAATAGATGACTAATTAAAGCGGAAAAGCTACTATTGGAGATCTGTTACAATTAATCACATTTCTAGTGTAGTTTAATTATTATCGAAAAATATGGCTGTTTTTTTAGAAAATTTAAATTTTTCGTTTATGAGTTTACGTCAGTTACGTCAGTAAACTAATAAGAATCTAATTAAAGGACGAATTAAGTAGGTATGGTAGGTAAATAAATCACAGAAGGAGGACTTTTATAAATTATTCTAATAAAGGAAGGGCACTGAGATGATTGTAGAGGTTCTACCATATAGTCTGAAATAGTCTAGTTTAGTGTCGGATTTTCTTTCTTGGCAGTACTGAAAAAGAAAGGATATGAACTTTTCAGTTTGATTATGTTCTATAAGTAATTTATAGTTTTAATCAAATTGTTATTTAACGTCTCCCAGTTTTGCTACAGTCATCGTCTAGTATTGCTATAGATTAACAATCTAAATTTTGTTTCTCTTTAAAAATTATTGCTTTGCAACTTTTAATTAAAATAAAATGTCAAACGTTTGTACTGGTTTCACATAAAAGTAATAAATCTACAAACATTTGGGAACAAAAATATTTTATCAAAACTCGGGCTAAACATATTTGTTCTTACAATATAAACAAAAAAGTTAATTCAGCTTTTTATTTGTGCTTTGTGTTTCTGTCACCATTATTCGTTAATCCATTTTATTTTAATAAAACTTGTCAGTAGCATCTATAGCCGAGTTTAATTTAATTTATTCATTCAAATTTAAAAATATTTATTCCAGTACAGGGACACCATTTTGTTTCAGTACAAATTAATGAATATTCATTCATCAGTTAAATAGTTTTTTCTACATAAATGAAAATATTTTCTATTTATTCATAGCTAAACGTTTTTCTCTCTTTTTATTTTTAATGAAAATCTGATATTTGTGTCTCTGTATGTTTGGTTTTGTTAGGTAAAATAATGCCATAATGGCAACCTTTATCGCTTTTATGTGTTGAAAACTTTTGTGTGGGAGAAGGCGGTCCTGTTTGTTCTCTGTGTAAATTACCAGAATATGGGCGACCGAGAAATCGTATCCAGCTGGTTGTAAATAGCAAGAACATACTCAACATTCAATTCGAACACCCATCACAAGGCTACCGAATTCAGCACACATCTGCCATGGGCGTTGCAATGTTATCAATGGCTGCAGCTACTCATTAGTGAAGGAATTTGATCATAATGAACTGGTTTCATATGTAAAAATGAAAGCTCAGGTTTCAGCACAACACTTTTCTGCACTAATTGGGGAAGAGATTTGAGATTTTTCTAGCTCCTGGTTTCCTGTTAAAAAATAATAGGCCACTAATGAAGATTTTTAGAAGATTATTATAGTGTGCATAATTTAGCTATTTAGTTACCTATTTGTCACCAATTTTGTTAGAGACAGGTCAAATGAATCTTGAAAAGTTAGATTGGAAAGTAAAAGCATAAGCGGCGGGTAATTTATAAGTGTCACAATAAAATATGCGACATTCTATGATGGTATCTCTTTAAACATCCCAAAACATTTAAGTAATGTTCTACGGGGATTGTAAGAACAAGAATCATTAATGTCATCTGTTGCTATAACATTAGCATAATTATGCATTTCGATATCAATCTCTTCTCTTAGTTCACCGGACAAAGTGAAAAGAAAGTTTAAAAAAAATAATTAAGATTCGTCACTGATACACGACAACAAAATGGAATTCTAATTAAGCAGCTTACGATGAAAGAATGTCTTTTAAACTAAGATGATAAGACTCCGTGCAGCTACTTATCGTTCGAAGCTGATTTGCAATTTAATATTCCAAAACTTTTACAAAGTATCTATAGATCAAAGGAAGAAGGGTCCTGTTTATGAACCGACGGTGATATGAGTTTCACTCAAATGTCACCTTAACTAACATCGTTTTAGCGATTTTGATTAAAATTCGGCAGTATATGAAATGCAGGGCGACTTAACCGACAAGATAAATGTTTGTCTAGTCATTTTCTCTGGGGGCTAATCGGCCAGTGAAATAACAGTGGAACCGTCGATCTTTCGATCAATGCATACAGATTCAAAACATCCCATCTGAACAAATAGTGAGAGGCTTATGGAAAAGCTTATGTGTTTGTTTAGGACGTCCAATTTTTCAGATGATTCAATAAACACAATAATACTTAGTATTTATAGGGCGGATTGAAGTACTTGTGAATGCACTGAAGCGATGCCTGTCGGATTATTCTAAGTCGGGTTATTCACCATTTTGTGTATACCTTCTGTTCACCTCTTCACATGCCATTCACCACGAAATGGTATTATCTAGGATGGGAGAACTAGAAATGGAAAAATAAGTTTGGGAACGTACTCTAACAAGAGATCAATTATTAAATTGAAAGCTTAAAGTCTGGAATTAACAGGACAAGTTTTACTTAACTTATGCTCTATATAAGTTAGGGATATCAAGCTTATTTAAATTCTGTAGCTTATAAGAGAACATTGAGAAATTTGATGTTTATCACCTAACGGAACATGTCTCTAAACAACAAATGGGTATTTTTAAATTTTGATGTTGTTACTATTTTTCGTTTTTTTTTTATTAAAAATGTTTGGACGGATTTTGAGCAAATTAACTTAAGGCTCTGAGATATATCAAGGCGTTATTTTTAAACAAAATTTATAAAATTTATAATTCCTTGTTTTAAGGGTACACTGCTGTGGGCATTTTGCAGAGCTTACGAACTGACTACTACCTAATTTAGATATGTTTACGGTGTCAATCTGACAAAACATTAGTCTACCTCGCAACAGACTTTTTTTATACAAAATTTGTAAAGTTAATATTAATAATAAAGAAAAAAAGCTTAACTGTGCCGTCTTTTAGCAACTTTATCCAATGGATAAAACCTGCTATGGTAATAAACCTGGAAATTCGAATAGTAAAGATACATGCAAAACAAATAAGGCATACCTGTTGTTGGCACAATAGCCCAGGAGTATTATTATTGTAAACTAGACTTATTTTTTAGCCCATTCGGCGAATGAAGACACCAAATCTGAAAGTTTCTAAAACAATTAAATTTTCGGAAAAAGCTTTACTAACAATCCTATTGTTTACAAAATAGCTAGAGTATTATTACCGTAAAATAAGGTTACATTTAACATTCTATTTAGTAATTTAGATCAACTATGGAAACATAACCTGAAATTCCTTGGAACAACTGAACTTTTGAAATACCGTGAAGGGAGGAATAGGAGGAGTGAGGATAAGAATTAAAGTCGTGGTTGTTGCACAAAAACTTTTTATAGCCGTTTTGAAATATTCGCGATAGCTTTTTTCCCAACTATAAATTTGAAAACAGTGGTCTTGACAATAGAATAAATAAGACCATAAAAAGTGTTTGTACCTCGATGAAGAACCTAACATTGCTAGTATAGGGTAGAGTCCGTACACTTTCAGAACAGCACGTTGGGTCATCAAAATCTGTCAGCAAACGACACTAAACAGAATGACCAAGAATGACGAACGCCGCTGACCTTTCGCTGACCACGTGCCGCTTGGCTTCTTCCCCTTCAATTTGCAAATGGGACTGGCCCGACACTATTTTGTCATCTGCACACTTTTATTGGTGTGCTGTTCTGAAAGTGTACGGACTCTATGCCTACTTCTCTTACTTCTCCCTCCACGTAAAATAGCGAATAAAATGAGGTTACCATAACTTAAAATTTTCAGGTATAGTATTTCTGTCCAAGTTTTGCCCACCATAAACATTATTGTTATTGGAGTTAATTAGGGTCCAACCCCAAACATTTATAATCGGTGATTCTTTTCAACAGCAGATGGTCCATTGCCCTAGGCTTAAGATGCTTTTAAGGGTTATATTTCTCCAAAAGATAATACTTTTCATCATATACATTTACCTAAACATTCCAACAGTTTGAAAGAAATAACGAACTTAAGCAGGCACGTGGTTTATTTGTGAATTAAAAAATCTGCTGTCGCATTGATCATTAATGAACTAATCAATAAATCGTTATTCAAATGTTCAATGGCGATCCGAAATCAAAAAAAGGAATGAAATAATGAACTTACCTGTTGCAAAATTCGTCGTACACAGTAATTAATGTTTATGTACTTAAAATTTTTAAAATTCACCCTCATTCTATGATTTCCATCCCTAGCCATGTGTAAACAATTCTAAACAAATACCTAATAAGAATATCTGGTAGGTAATTCTGTACCTTCTTAGAATATTTGGAAAGTAGGTACTAAACTTTAATCTGTTTTCTAGGTAACATTAATTACTGTGTACGACGAATTTTGCAACAGGTAAGTTCATTATTTCATTCCTTTTTTTGATTTCGGATCGCCATTGAACATTTGAATAACGATTTATTGATTAGTTCATTAATGATCAATGCGACAGCAGATTTTTTAATTCACAAATAAACCACGTGCCTGCTTAAGTTCGTTATTTCTTTCAAACTGTTGGAATGTTTAGGTAAATGTATATGATGAAAAGTATTATCTTTTGGAGAAATATAACCCTTAAAAGCATCTTAAGCCTAGGGCAATGGACCATCTGCTGTTGAAAAGAATCACCGATTGTAAATGTTTGGGGTTGGACCCTAATTAACTCCAATAACAATAATGTTTATGGTGGGCAAAACTTGGACAGAAATACTATACAACTGACCATTTAGAATAGGACTATTAGATAATATTATTCATTGTTTTGTTTGCACAATAGTTAAGTTGTACTTTCACTGCAAGATAAGACTAATTTAGAGTTTAAAATATTCTGAACAAATTTTTAGAACAACTAGCTCATAGGATGTAGGCAATTCTGTTGTTCTGACACCCTTTTGGGAGCGTTATTACTGTACAATAAGAATATTTTAGAGCCTATTTAGTACGCTGGATAGCTTTCTATCAAAACGTAACATAGAACGTCTCAGAACTGAAACTTTGATGAAATATGGTTGTTTCACGGAAAATCTTATTGTTCGCACAGAAATTTATGAACATTGTATTTGCTCTATAAATTGGGTTTCTCGCAATTTAAAAAATTGAATTTTTAACAAATAATTTATTTCACAGCGAACTATTTACACAAACAACATACAATAACTGCATAAATAAATAACTCAATAACACAACATTCTCTGCTCTATTGTTTTAGTAAATATGACTCAATTTGGAATTTAACTGTTTGGTAGTTGCTCTATTCTTGCTTTATATACAGTCAGGTCACCTTCTCGTAAATTCTTGATTGATTTAGACCAATGTGTAGGAATTCTTCAAATGCAGCCAGTGGCCGTGACTAAAACTTTCCAAAAGCAGGCACTATAAGCTTTTTGTTAATTGTCAATAGCTTATAAATCATCATTATTATGAAATGAGATAATATCTCAACTGCAGTTACATTTCCAACTAGTTGTCACTCTACTCTTGAAGAAGCTACACACGCAAAGTTTAAAATCTCCATTGCATGGTTCCTTCCAGAAAAAAGAAATTTAGGCGTAAGTACTTGTTTCAATTCATCTTCACAAAAAAATATTTTAAAATCAACAATTACAAATGACTGTTCAAATTTCCAGCGTTTACTGGTTTCTCTCTCGTAAAAAACAAACTTTGCCTGAAAAAAAAAATGTATAAAAGTTGAGTTAGAAGCTGTAATTTAGTATATTTAACGTAAATTTTGGAACTTTTCTATTCTAATTTTCTAGTTAAATTAGGCAACATTCTATAGACTGCCTAAAAGTTTAGTCTGTTAGCAGACTGCCGATTTGGGCATTATGAAGATTGTTTGAACATTTTGTAATAATGTCATTGTAGCAGCAAACGCTGTAGCTGTTATCTTTTTTCAACAGCGTTGACCAATAGCCGCTCCTAAATTACTTATTTAAATGACACTCCATATTTTGTCATAATTGTTGGAAAACCTTTGATTATAAAAAACTACATTCAGCTTACAAGTGAAAATTATACAACATGATTTTGATTTTATAAACCTCAATTTTTACGGTAAATGTTATCTGTTATGATAAGCTTAAATTTTTTTGCAGATTTTTATCATTTGTGATGGTGTATTTCTGATTAAAATGTTGCTGCATTTTCTTGCATTATCTGCAGATTTACTTTAAAAATAGGTTAAATGTCGCGTAGTTTAAGGTGACAAAAAAGGAAGTGTTTATTAGACTTCTTTCCGCTTATCCTGTAGCAAATCTTGGAGACTACCCTAACATCAACACCCTCCTTCATTTCAGACGTAAAACGCCTTCGTAAATCTAAAAGTTTATGCACTTAAAGTGCGCCGGCAATTTGTCATTAACTTAGAACAAGTTGGATGTTTTGTTTTTTTTTTGAGAAAGTTTTGTAGACACAAGCATAAGTTACCTAATTGCTACATATAAATTTATAGATATTGAACATTAAAAGCTTGTTCAACAAATTTGTTATTGCAATTTAAGTTTCAAGCGAAGTGTAAACAAATTAATTATATTTTTCTTGTTTAAAATACGATGTTTACAAATCTTCCACAATGAAGAAAGGTACACCTAAGCAGGAGTAAAATAAGTGAGATGCTATCAGTGCAATAAACTGAGACAGAAAGATTGATATACTTACCTTAAATTGGCAGTAACGAAGATACTAAATTACTACTGATATTTGCCTGTGTCTGCCGACTAACCAGAGAACATTAATTTTATGGCTATTTCTAAAGCTTGTGGTCACTGCCAAAATTTACGACTTACAGGACGAGAAAAAAAAAGTATATAACTCTTGCTGTTTATTCGTCTAACAGATAATGTTCATTTAACGTTACATATTAATTCAGTCGTGTCATTCTAATTCTGAATTAGAAGAATTTAAAAACAACGGTTTTACGACAAAGGTTTAATGGTTATAAACAAACAAGTTTTAGATTACAATTTAAACAAACCAATTTAATAGTCTGCTCTCTGAACTAGATCCATTTTTTCCGTATCAAGCCTCCTTTATTTTCTTTCATTGTTATTTTAGGTCTTTATTATTTTCTTATTATAATTCAACTCGTGAGCCGGTATCTTTCATTTCCTCTTCTCTCTTTTTATAGAGGGTGAAGCAAATTGGACGAATGTTACTGGAGTTTTTCAATTCTCATATTGTTTTTTTTTTGTTATCAATTTCTTATCTCGGTTTAGTATGAGTTTCAGATAAAAAGGAAGCAGTGTTGTTTTTCGCGACTGGTCAGGCGACCTCTTGGGAAATCTGTCTGTATTAGTTTTCGGCTCGACCGTATCGCCTATAAATGTGTGGCTGACTTTGATCCGTACCAGATTAGCAGGATGAGGGAGATTTATAACGTCATCACTACGTAGTAGTGGCTTATTTTAATGTCTGCTCCCCTGTAAACATAAATAAGCATCATCCCCGCCATAAACCGGTTTAATATATTGTTTAAAGAAAATTGGAATCGTAGTTACCCCCAGTTAGAAAAAATATAGACAGGATTAGGTAGAAATATGAAATATTTTAAATATAGAGAGGGTGTCTGAGTGAAGCGCTAAATGTTTAGTTGTATAGATAATACAAAAGTAAAGTTTACAATTACCAGTACCATTGAAGAAATTATTTTGTAGTGGTATGTTTAGCTACAATATCACAACAGCACGGAAAATAATTACTACCACCACAGGTTTAACACCACAGAAAATAATTTTGTATGAGAGGTATTTAACGAATACCTCTCATAAAAAATAATTTAGCTCGAGCAGTGTTGCCAACCCGGGGCATTTTTCTCTAAATTTAGGGTATTTTATAAAGAAGAGGGGAATATTTAGGAAAAAAAGTTTTGTAGATTTTTTAGGGAATTTTTAACTACTACTACTACATTACCAAGAAAATGTTAACCTGTAATTTTTTTGTTACCAACTTAATCAGTGTTTCTTAATCACAGCGTAATTTACATTTATCACTTATTTGGAAAGTGATTTATTATCCATTCAACAGAAATAAATTAAAAATTATATGTTGTTCCTTTGTGATTGTAGTCCTTTTTAAAATGAAGTGTGTTTTGGTGGAATTTAGCTTAGATTTAGGGGATTTTGACTCATCATATGGAGAAAATTATCGTCAATGGATTGGCAACACTGAGCTCGAGCGGTGTTTTAAACAAATACGTCGAATGCCGAATTCGGGATTTGTAATCATTTTTTTCTTAAATTTTGTTAAATATGCCCTAAAATAGTAATTGGTAAGTTTTCTACTCTATTACCCTGATTTCTTTTCATTTAAACACCCTGATTTCTTTTATTTTGGACAAAACTTGATTTGTACTTTTTCACTGGAATGACCCATAACAGAAAGATGGCCTGAACCTAACAAAATGAAATGAATCTGGAAACCCATTACACCATGCGCAGCTGGTAGCAAGGAAATTTGATAGAAAAATGTTCTAGTTCAGTGGCTTTAGCGGCGTTGTAGTAAATAGGTGGTTACTGAAAATAATAGGTAAATCTAGATATATATTTTTTTGTTTTCTTTAGTTTTGATAAGATCAGGTTTCTACTTTGACTAGGAGATGGTTTGGGACTAAAGCGAAGACTTGGAGCAGAAAATATTTTGGATTTAGTGGTTTAGGCGAAACTGAAAGCGATGTTATTTGCCAAATGAGAAATCCATTCGACCAGTCGGAGGAGTTTGTGATTGTTTGAATTCTTGGAGTTTTCGAGGTTTTGAGTGGAAAAGACATTTTGATGAAGGGGTTTGAAGTTTTTGTCGGATTTGTTTGGGTTTTGAAAATTGGGTGCACCTGCAAGACCAATTATGGAGTTTTTGAAGTCTAGAGTGAAATTGGCAATTTTGATGGAGGCGACTTGAGTTTTTGTCGGATTTCTTTTTGGTTTTAAAAATTGGGAGACTACGTTGGGTGATAACTTTTGCATAGAAGGCCGATGCGACAAAAGAATTGGGAAAATAAGAAACAGACGGTTTTGTTTGGACAATTTGAGGAAAAGTGCTCAAATGTGAAATATTTTGTACACTAAAGAGGGGTTGCAGCGGAGAATTAGAAGGCTTACAAACATGGACAATTAAAAAGAAATATCGTTGACGAGAAGATTGTCAATTTTTTTTGTGATTGTATAAAAGAAAGAAGAGAGGCGATTTGTAATAGCTAAGATGATCTTCTAGCATTTGAGAATTTTGAGATGGGAGCATTCTTAAATAATGACAAGAAAAAAATATAGGGTTCTTGGTTAAGGCGCTGGTTGTGTGGCAGAATTTTAAAGTCTGTTGAGAGTTTTGTGTTTAGGGAGATTGCATTTTGCAGAAATGCGTAAAAAGGTAGAGTTAAGCAAGCGTTCGTTGGTTATTAGAAGAGCGAGATTGTTATATTTACAGAAAAGTTATAGTATATAGTAGATTGAATGCCAGAGGCGACAAGAAAGTAATAAAAGGATTTTTGTAAAGCAAGAGAATCAGGGATGTTTCGCAAAGACCAACGAAATGTAGAGATATTTTTTTATGAGCTTAGAAGAAGCCGAGGTAAAGGTATTTGTGGAAGTGTCTAAAATTGTTGAGGGAGTTGAAGATTTCTGAATTCTCGACCTGGTTTAGGTTTTTTATAAGTTCTACTTTTTATAAGATTACGGTATAATGGTGCGGTCTTGGATACGGTTGAAGGTGGACAATTATTTGTTATTGGCTATCATTATTTACCAATAACAATTTTTAAATTAAATTTTTTTTTACATAAACAACTTGGTTTTCTTTCTTTCCTTATATTTCCTGTAAATTTTTTGAACGTGTTTGGTTCTTATTATATCTATTTAAATGTAGGTTATAATTATAAGATTATGTGTTTATTCTTCCTAGTAATTACATTAAACATTCAATATTATTGCGAACAAATAACCGCCAAAATATCTGTTAGAACATAAATCTACAACATATCCTATAAATTAATATATTTGATCGTTAAATGGCTTGCCTAAATGCGGCAAGCATTGGCCAAAAGAAAGAGGTGATCAATAGCGTCAGCTCGAGTTTAGTCTTAAAGTGAAGTATGCTTTAGTAAAGGTAAAAGATGCAAAACGCTCTTAAATAACTGGTCATATGTGTACTAAAATTTTGTTAATTATTTGTTCTCAATTATATTCGCACTAATATAATAAGAGCGATTATATATTTGTGTTTTTGTATGTTTGTCTTCAGATTTGTATTTGTATGGACGGATAGTGCAAAATTCTCACTGCCAAAAAAAAACCGAAAATTACTCCTTTAAGCCTGTACACTTCTTTTGGCACTATTTGTAAAGAATAAGATAAAGTAGTAATATTACTAATATTCACATTATAATTATGAAAAACCTTTTGAATATTTAAGAATAATTTATTAGCAAAATTAATTTTAATATTAAATATTATAAAAAAATGTAAAATTTTGATTACAGTTGTTGTTAAGGTGCATCATCTGTTAGTGGAAAATAAATTTGTCCTAAAGCTCTACAGCTTAGGCAGCTTTATGTTCCATAAATGTTAATGTAGGTTTCAGCGATGACTCATCTTTGACAAATTGAAAAATTAAGAATGCATTTGTCGGCTCGTTTATTGTTCAGGTAATCAATTGAGGATGTGTGTGTATCCCGACCCATAAACCTGAGAGAATATATTATGAGGGAGTGTCAATCCGACCGTTTTTGATTTATAGCGAACAATTACCGAAGCAAGACAAAAAAACTTTAAAACACTGTTGAGCAAGTAAACAATTTAAGTGCTTAGATATCGAGAGGTTAATGTCGTAAAACACTTATTGTAATAAATTGTAATAAAGCGTGTATAGTAAATACCTAAACCAAATATTTTGTCCGATCTAAATCAAAATAAATTCTATTAATGAGAGAGGTTAAAAGGTTCAGTGCGCGTCAATAGATATAAATTGACTAAATTAATAATATGATTTATTATTATTACCACTAATACACTCTCATCAAATCGATAAAGAATTATTCAAATTTTCCTCGGGCATAAGTCAGTCAACGTATGGCAAAAAACGACTAATTTGGAAGGCACTTGGCTTATGATTTATGGATTGCAGCTCGCGTAAAACTCATCTCCCACTCATCTAAAAATAACCGCAACTTCGGGTGTGGCAATTAAATGAAACTTTATTTGATACTGAAACTTGAGCATTCGTATAAAGTGTAATCTAAGCGCTGTACTAAACATGTAAATTATTACACTTCGATTTTTTTCCAATTTTCGAGCGATTGTAAAGCCACAAAAATTCTTACCAATCGAAATTGAAGATGAGATAACATCAGTATCAAATGTCAATAAACTAGTGTAGGTTTATTGAAATGAGACTGATATCAATATTTAAATATGTAAATCCTTTTAATTAAAATGTAAATCGTCAAAGATGTACTATCTCTTTATCTTATGTCTTCTTGATAACGCATATATTTTTACTTGGTAACATATGTTTCTTATCGCAAGATAAGAAAGCTCAGCTTGAATTTCTATTGTAATTAGGTAATGATGTGTGACTATTTTATCACTAGATCTTCAAGTTTAATGTGAGACATGCTGCATTCTTGGTAACCACAATACACATGATCCTCTTTTATACTTTATCTAAATAATCCCAAGTACTGAATTTCATTATGATTAAGTGTCTGATTGTTATCATTTGATATTAAACTATTACCTCCCGGGTTTATAATAACCAACAGTAAGTAAATTAGATATCTTCCAAATATCTCATAAAATGTACTAGTAAATATCTGTGTAAGCAGTGCAGTTCCAAGCACAATTCGCTGCTTTATATGGAAAGTAAAATCAATTTGCAAAACAAAGCAGAAATAAAATTAAATCCAGAACTGTCTATAGTTCAGACAAATAAAAGTTTGTGGTCGTCCTCAAAAAATATGACATCATTATTAGGTATAGTTCAGATCACAGTCTTTGATAAATTCAACAATGCTCATAAAATTTGCCCTATTTTAGATTGTGGATCTCAGTCCAGCTACATCACTAATACTAGTAGAGTTTTTGAGTTGCTTGGTTTAGATTCAGAGTTAAACATTATTAGACTTGGAATTTGTCGTTAAAGCCTATTATGTCAGAAGATGAAATCACTTGGAAAAAGATTTTTAAAAAACCACGAAACGCGATCCAAAAGAACGACTTATAGTTACCATACTATTCGAACAGACTTTTGATTTGCTAGGTGAGTCAAGAGAAAAAGCTACACGGTTACTATATTCATTAGAGCGAAAGATTCAGAATGACAGTTTATTAAAAGAAAGGTATACAAGTTTCATGAGTGAGTACGAAGAATTAGGTAACATGACTCGCGTTAATGATGAAGGAGTTTCACATAGTGTTAAATCCTATTATATGCCTCACTATGATATCGTACGTGAGCAATACAATAGTAATACAATACAAAGTTGCGGGTGATTTTTAGCGCTTTCTCTTCATCGTTTAATACTTATTCTCTAAATGGTTTGCAGTATGTCTAATAATTCAGGAAGATTTGTTTTCAATTTTGTTACGTTTTCGTCAGCACACCTACGCTGTTTCAGAAGATATAACTAAGATATACCGTCAAATTGTAGTTAGGAATGAACAGCAGCCACTTTAGAAAATTTTATGAAGATCAGATTCTTCATTACCCGTTTTGGTTTTGAATTTAAACACAGTTACGTATAGCACTGTAAGTGCACCAATTTTTTGCTACGAGATGTTTTTTCGAACTAACCAAATATTGTGAACAAACTCTTTCAAAGGCTTTTGAGATAATCAAAAGAGATTTTTAGGGATCTTCACAGGTGCTGATTCTACTGAGTCTTTATAAGACATCTGTAAACAGGTAAGAGACGTTCTAAAGAGTGGACAGTTCAAATTATGGAAAAAAATTTCTAACAATCCTGTAGTATTAGCCGATATAGACAAAAATAATTGGTCAGTTTACAATTTTAATTAATTGGACAACGATGCAAATAAAACTTTAGGTGTAGCTTGGTCATCAAACCAAGATTGTTTAATTTATCAAATTAATATCGATGACTCACACAATCGTAGAGTTATGAAAAGATAAATTCTTTCAGTCATTTTGAAAATTTGTAACCCTTTAGGCTTATTAGCCTCAGTAATCTAACTGCAAAAACAATAATGCAAAAATTGTGGAGTTTCGAAATTTCATGAGATGAATCTAGCATACATTTAGAATTAGTATCTGATCTGTCAACAGAATGTTTTCTGATGACTTTGCGACGGTTTGTATCGAGGCGAAGAAAACCCGAGAATATTTATTCTAATAATGGGACTAATTTTATCGGAGCTAATAATGAGTTACGCGAACTAGGTCAAATGTTTATCAAAAACCATGATTCTTTGCTAGAGTTAACATCCTATAAAGGAATTAATTGGCATTTTATTCCACCACGGTTCCCTACTCCTCTCATACCCCTCGCCTACAAACGAAAGCTATATATTGCGCCTACCGCCACCGATATTTTCATACTTGCAGGAGCATTAACCTTGTAAGTAGCCACCCCCAGACCCGTCCTCCCCTGGAGCATTAACCTAGGGGCTTTCTCTCCGATACCGCTACCCACGGAGCATTAACCCGTTGGTAGAGTCCTCTCCGAAACCGCTACCCACGGAGCATTAACCCGTTGGTAGAATCCTACCTCCCCTCCAGCACAAGTGCGAGCCACCGACACCTGGAGGACGAGGAACCGTCGACGAGGAGTCGAGGACGAGGAACCGCCGAAGAGGAGGGGCCGCCGAGAACGAGGTCGTGAACAATTTAGTAGAAGATTCATTTTGTTTTGTTCAGAAGTATTATTTTTATTTTATTTTTATTCTGTACATAGTTTTATACTGTAAATAAAACCCCATCAAAGCCGCTCTTCTCTCTTTCTACGATACCCAGAACCCGACACGGAATCAACCGTTACACGAATTTGTGAAAACGTGCACTTAACTTTTGAAGAAATAACAACTTTGCTAACGCAAATCGAATCGGTTTTGAATTCTCGTCTCTTACATTTCATTTCATCAGATGTAAATGATTTTAATACTACAGGACATTTTGTAATTGGCCGACCTCTAACTTCGAATCCTGATTTAAACCTAAGTGATGTAAATTCGAATCGTTTAAGTCATTACCCGCAAATTCAACAATTACTACAGCATTTTTGGATTCGGTGGAAAAAAGACATTCTAACTGAGCTGCAAGTGCACACCAAGTGGAGCGAACCTCAGCATAGCGTGAAGCTTGGGTCAATGGTTATCCTCGTAGATAAAATTTTGTCATCGTTTAAATAGAAATTAGGTAGAGTCATAGAAGTACACCCTAACAAGTTCAGCTTGGCGTGTGAAGGTCAGAAGCGCAATAGACTGGGTGTTGTCGTGATGGAAAAATTTAGTTGAAACCCAGTATTTGAAATGTAAGGTAAAAGGAGCACGTAGTATGTCTTTCCTTTTCCGCTTCTATGCATCTCACACGTCAAGCTAGATTTGTATACCTATACATCCCGGCTTTGACAAAATCGTTAAAACGGTATCAGTGAAGACTTTAAGTGGTGTATTAAACGTGCAGTGACCAAATTGTGTCCTGTGCCAGTGCCCGAGTAAATTAACTATTTTTCTTTGTTTTTTGAAAGGTTTCTTTTTAAGTGAGGGACATGTTTAGAACTTATAAACTTATTTCCAACAATTGTTCTGTTATGGACTGGGATGGGAGAGCTACCAGTCTGGGTCTGGCGAGGAAACAAAGAAAAAAGACAGTGTTTTTTGAGCGATGGCAGAGCACGCATCGTTTTTGTTGCTTTGCAATTTTACAATATGTCATTTAATGTGAACTTGTGCAATATAAGTTTTTATATGTACTTTAACAATAAATATAAGTTACCAGCAATAAATAGAAGGTAATGATTCATCTAAAAAAAGAAATAATTATTAGCTCACACTCCATTTAACCCACTTTTTGTAATTGTTAAGCTTTAAAGCGACAATATTTTATACCGATTTGTGCCTCTCCTTTAATAGAGCAACTCTCATTTTTTCACGAACACAATTTGTATTAGAAATATATGAATTTGTTGAAGGTAGCAAAAATGTTTTTACCATTGATGTTGTTTCTGTTGGTAACAACGTTTTTGAACGTGATGGTGGCCTGTAAGTTTTTAATAGTAAAGTAGGCATTGGGACATATTCACTTATTTTTTTTTACAAGGCATAAAGATTAAAGACATAGATTAACAACAAGACTAAAAGATTAAAGATCGAAGACATAGAATTAATTTTTAAAGTTTTTTTTGCCAAATTGTGTAATAAAATTGTCTGATCTAAAATGGTTGAAACAAATTTTCGTATAGTGATTAGGTCTATTTTTTTTTCGATTTGGGTACTATTAATTCAAGTTTATAGAAGAAAAACTAAAAAAAACTGAATTTCACTATTCTTTTTAAACTGCATCATACACTTGTATAGACGAATGATTCATGTTATTAAATATTATCACAAACAATTCAAAGTCAAAATAAGCGTACTTAACTAAATTGATAAATAAAATACAAAGTAGTCAAATAAGGGACGAGTTGAAAGTTACATAATTGATAGATTTTGTAGAAAAAGCAACTCAGTTGGTGGAAACATTCTAATGGAATGATAGAAAACAAAATCGTAAAACAATTATAAGAAACAAAAGTTTAGGAAAAAAGAAGAAGAAGGCTGCAAGAAACATTAAATAATGATCTTGCAAAAAAAACTTGAAAGGAAGCAAATACAATGTCAAAAATAAGAAATTGTGGATTGATTTTTTGTACATACATATTACTTTTTAATTTTAATTTTATTGTGAATTTATGTTTATTTATGTTTATATAATATCTTTACACCAGTAGGTTGAAGGAAAATAATTGTACTATATTTTTAATAGTGTTTTAAAATAATAAAATGTTTTAATAATTAATTTAGAAGTTTTTGCCACTATAAATAAAAAATAATTACCGTTATAAATATTTATACAAGTCGTATTTATTACATTTGGTGTGAAAACCATCTTGATAAGGTTTGAATGTATTGAATTCTTTTTATTTCACATGTGAACTCGTCATTAAAAATCTGAAGAGACGCTCATATTCCTTTTATGACATTTTTATAATTCATAAATTAAAACTTGCGCTGCAATGTAAAATTTATTGTTTCCTACAGACCGTATTCTAATATTCCCATAGCATAATAAATTAGAGTGTAGTTATCCATGTACCCAACAATGATAGGTAGTAGGTGCAGTAATAACCGAGTAAAACGAAAGTAACTGGCAACGAAATTTTGCTTGTTAAAAATCCATTCAGTGCCATCCAATTAAAAATAATTTACTGCGATCTTTTACGTTAGATTTTAAAGAAATCAACAACAAATGGGTGTATGCATGTAAGCTGTCACTGCGGCTACCCACACAGTAAGCATCTCGCAGGAAACGGCTATTCAGCCAAGCAAAAATGAAACACGCACATGTATCGATGTTCTCGTAAATTTGCTCTTTTTTCGCATTTTAAGGAGGATAAATGAATTTAATAAATTTCCAGACGGATAATGACAGGTATTAATGTTGGAGGGTTTAGTTACTTATAAGGCGCCCACTATAGGTACTTTTGTCTGTGACATACGAATGTAATTTATGAAGTGAGAACAGCTTCACACCGAATAAATGAAAATAAATTATGCTTATTTATAGATTTGCATTCAAAAAATCAGCGTTTTCACAATCCAACACCTTTAAAGTCTGGAACAAATTAATTATGAAGGGAGTTTGAAATATTTATTGCTTGCTGGTATTGTTTATCACCTTGACTGACATTGCCAGGGTGGGTTTAACTTCTTATTAACGAGTGAGAGGAGACGCTGTGTTGTTGCATACATATTTGCATGATTAAATATAGCAAAATTTCATATTAAACACCCTCTTTTTCAATTTTAATAAATACATGATAATTATTAAAATAAAAGAGATTAAATGAGAAAAGTTTTTTTGTCTTCATTCTCTCTTTAGAAGAAATACTTGTCTTATTTTTTTTAAGTTTTCTTTTTTTAATTTTTATTGTTGTTAGAATTTTACTACTTTTGTCTATATATTTACACTTTGTTTTTCATATTAATTATCTTTTTATTAGATTGTGGTAAATATAAATTTTTTACAACTTTTTATTTTCTCGTTCTTTAACACTATTGCACTGAATTACACTGAATTACCAATTACATCTATCATTTTGTTTTCAGTTTTCGCATTTACCGACGACTACTGAAGCTGAAAAAGGTTATATTATTATACCTACGTCATAAAAGACATTCAAAGATTCAATGAGTTTTATATGTACTCACAAAGAATTTAAAAAAAAATAAGTATTTTTGCAACATTTTCATACTGAATTGAGTATATTTACTAAGTAATCTTATTGGGGCAAAAGCACTACCAATATCTTTGTTTTTTGGTCATTGTTTGTCGTTTTTGTATTTTGGTCTATATATTTTTTGAGTTATTTTATAGAAATAGTATTTTTGTGATTGTTTTTCAGTTTTTCTAATTCTGGCTGTAGCTTTGTGATTTTTCTATTTTTTGTTTACTTTAAAAACTTACCCTCTTAACAAATGCCATTTTAACGTGTGTTAATTTTAATTATTTTATTAAAAACTGTATAATTTTTTTTGTTAATAACAATGTTCAACATAAAACTTACTACACAGATGACAGCAGATGTCAGATAAAAAATTAAAATCGAATACCATTTAAAATAACTCAATAAAAAAATATTTTTTTGATATTTTTAACTTTATGTATGTTTTCTTTTTGTAATGTTATTATTAGTCACTGAAAATAACTTTGGATTCCAAAAGCGCTTTGCCACTGTAATATTGGAATTTTAATTAAAGTTGTGGGTTTTTATTGATTTTTGTTATAATTATTTATAAAAAAATAATTATTTAACCAACAAGTTGGTTAATGAGGGCTCTTGATAATCAAGACGTTTTAACGCACGAGCGAAACGAGTGCACTTTATAAAGTAGAGATCGCGATAAGGTAATCGCGAATTAACAGACAAGTTGTTTACAAAACTTTTCCGGTGATCGTACCCTCGTTAATTAAGAAAAAATATACATAGTGTCATCTATCGGTTATTGGACAAATAAAAAGTATATTTTACATTCAAATTTTAAATATATTTGACAATTTCACTTTAATCGACTATCGCTACGTCTTGTAATCACTTTTATTACTTTCATTTTATATTTATATGACAATTGTACGCATGCGTATAGTGTTGAAAACACCTCTTTTTTTACAACAATTTTTCAGAAACAATCATGTATTAAGAAACTTTTTTCTAAACGATTAACGGAAATAGTACAAAAATACATGATACAACATGTGACACTCATTTTTTGTAACACTCGCTACTGCGTGGCTCGTGCTCCGAGCAACTTTAATCGCAAAGAGAGTGATTGTCAATCTTGTTTTTTAAATAACTATTTTAATTTTTTGTTTTCCGTTTATTTTCTACAAAAATCTCAGTATAAAATTTACACCAAGATAGAATAACAAGAAAAAAATTAAAATTCTTTACGCTTTTTTTTATATTCGCAATTTTGCAGTTGTTTTATTGTTGCCCTTTTCCCGCCTCATTCTTTATACTATCAGCAAGAAAATTGATGTATGAAGGGAGAAATAAAGCTTGGAAGGGAAGTTTAAAGATTCTGCTTACTTTACGAGTTCTGATACAATAAATATTATTGTTTTTAATGCAGATTTATTCTCAGGTGGGTGAAGTGTCTTTATGCAATAAATTGTTGTCGTTGGTAGAATCCACTTATTGGTGTCAAAACAAAGTATAGAAAATTTATAAACATTCTAATTAAAAAAATAAAGTGTAAATCACTGCCGTACACATGTGTGTTCCTTCGTTTGTAAAACTATAAATCCTTCAAGGATCCCTGAACAGTGGCGGTGGGGAGCGCCTTCTGGGGATTAGGATTTGCATGAGTATCGAGGTGCGTGTGCCGCGGCATTTATTCGTTTGGGGGCTCAGTATTTATAGCGGCCCCCGTTTATACAGTACCTTGGCGGCGGTGTCGGTCTTGATACATCCAATAATAACAGCGCATTACGGGGATTTATTCACCGATGGAATTTATTTCGCGTAATTCTACAAGAAAAAACAACCCTCTAGTTATGGAAATCTCAAAGTATACTTTGAAACACCTTCCGTGGCCATTCTGCAATTTCGGAGATTTATGAGCGCGGGGTTTTAATTTAAAATCTGATGATTAAAAATTCGCAAAGTTTGTATCGATTCAGGTTTTAGACGTATTGGATAAATTGCGCTCGATGATAATCAGGAAGGATCTTTCTGAAACTTGATTAAACCAAGTCAGTCATCAATGAAAAATAATTTCCTGTTAGGAGATGAAATGGTTGCCGGTGAATATAAAATACCTCTCTTCCACTTACATATCAGCGAAAATTTTATCGGGAGGTATTGATTGGAAACGGGTATTGCAAATACGGAGACTACAAAATTTTAATTAAAGAACAAGTTCTTTCAAAGTTTTGCTTTGATCGAAACTTGATTTTGGGATAAACCGATAATTAAACTAGCACATATCGGGATTGTAATGAACCAAGGCTGGGCGGATAGACACGTGGTAACACGCCCTCGTCTGATTAATGGTGCGGGCAACATGCTTTACATCGGTGTTCTCATATATCAACCTGCACACTGTCCAAATCTCCGGTTTATAACTTATCTGTCCTGAATTGTAAATTGAACGTTTCTCTGTTGTGAATTTTGATCGGATATGGACTCCGGATCAAATATTCTAGCCGAATATTGCTGTCTGCGGTTAGCTTGGTATGCCTTTGCAAAGAACTGTCATACTTGAATATTCTCCACCAAACGGCAGACCACAAAACCAACAAAAATATGTGGGAAGTCTTTATGTTTTTGCATATACACCGGGTGAATTAAGTTATACACCCACCCCAAAAACACGTCTTAAAAAACGGAAAAAAAATATTATTAAATTTATATATTGCGTTAAACTGATATATAATCCAGTATCTCCAAGAAAAGAATTTTGTTCTAGAAATTTATTTGACCTATAAAACTAAGGAAAAATGATTTTGGGAAAAAATTTTACGTCCTGTTTTTTAATACTACAATCTGCAAAATTTATTATTATAAAAAATGTTAGACTTTGATTAAAACGCATTTTTATATTATTTGTCAAATCTTTTGATTTAATTTATGACATAATAAGTTGGAGTAGTAATAAATCCTCGGCTCAATACCCTAACAATTGACGTATATTTGTAGCCTGGAAATATATTACCAGCTGTCTTAACTTTTAAGTCTCCACAATAGTTGTGTGCCATTTCTATGACGAATACCATAAATTTCAAGAAACCACCACTCTGATGAGATTCTTTTTGAGTAAAGTTTATAACACTCTTATAAATTATAAGAAAGTAGGTGCTTCAATATCAAAATGTTAATTGTATTGTAGCAAAATACACCTGTACACAAAAAATCGTTAACGTTAATTTATAATCAAATGAGCTAAAGTAAGAAAAGTAACCGTACAAGTAAACAATTTGAAACTTGGTCAAAATATTCTTCTATTTGAAAATATCACCTACAAATTTATTGAGAATTTTTACTTAATGTAAAAAACTGGCTATTTTTAGGGTGTGGTTAAAACTTGATTTACCCGGTTTATAAAGACAGATCTTATTTACTTATAATTATACAGTTTGCAAAATAAGTGTTTACAAATACAAAAAAAATTGTAAAATAACAAAAGTAGTAGCATTTAACAAATACGTTGACGGCATTAACTAAAAATGTCATCTGCTAATTAGTACGTTTACAATTAATTAAACCAAAATTACATTACAATAAATTACTGTACAATTTCCTTTACATAAACATTACAAAGTGCGTTCAAAAAATAATTTATTTGACGTATAACTAAATCAAAATTGCTTGCTTACATCTTGGTTACTATTTAGTTCCTAGAAACTTAAACTTTACGCTCACGGGCCGTAATGGGGCACGCTTGTTGTCTCTATTACCAGCGTAATACCATTGCCAAGCTCAGGCTTGTGAATTTTGACAACTACTTGTCAGCTAATTTTATTAATTAAATTTTACTTTTTTTAGGTTTATGCTTCTTACAATTATGCTGAAAAATTGTACGTATTTTAAACCAAAAGCAAATTATGCCCTTAGTTACATAACTTTAACTGCAGACGAAAGTAATCTTTTTCTTTCAATCTTATATACATAAATAACTGTTACATTGAGTATAAACATCTAAATTTACAAGATATAAGTTTACCACGTACATACTTTACTTACAGAAAAAATAGTAATATCGAATAGAATCATAAATGACTTCAACAAAGGCTTGGTATTTTAGCTTTTTGTATGAGTATTATTATAATTTATTTATAGCTTGTCGCTAATGCTATCTGCTGTTCTGTAGTCTAATAAGACTAATATTATACAGACTGTCTATTAAAAAAAATAAAAATAAATCGTAGCATGCCGTGAGCAGAAGTATGTCGGATATTAACAAGTACTTTCAGTTGCCTATAGCTACTCGTAAATTGTTGGTTGCCTGAGCCATTTATTCTTGTCTCTTTCTTCGTAGCACTCATTCTATAAAAATTTTTTGTTTATTATAAACTAGTAACTAATAGTCATATCCGTATTTTTAGTGCTAAATTTTAACAAGGTAGTGATTTTGGTCTTTAGTGTTGTTCACGTACAGTTCTAACAATTTGTTATTGTTACCTATTATAAACGGCAAGGACACAAGGGTCTCTATAAATAAGTGAGAGCCCCTTTTATACAAAGAGCTTTAAGCTTATGAAAACCAGATATGTATTATAATGTATAATTAAAAATTTACAAGTCTAAAATTAGTGAGAGTTGGTAAAAGTATTGCAAATCGTGTTAGTAACGTAAATATTTTTATCATCTTTTAAAGTGAATCTACATTTTTAATATAAAAATTTACATCTGTTTAAGAATTAAAAAAACTAAGTAACTCTAAATAACGCTAATATTTATGTAAAAAATTAAAAAAAGTAAACGAGAAATGACAAAATAATTAGAGATAAAATGATTAAACAAAGATAAAAAATAATACATTAGTTAAAAGAAAATAAAAGATAGTACGATAAGATGATTATATGTCACGTAAAAAAATAATCAAATTTTTGAGACAAAATTTAAAACTTTAGATCCAAAAATATTTTTTTCTACCAAAATACCAAAAAAAAAGACGCATATCATACCCGGCGCATCCACCATATGCCTCACATGACACATAGACCACTTCTAAGTTATTAATTTATTATCTAGCTTACAAACATATACAAACATGTGATTAAAATTACTTTCATTTTCATAGGGCAGGTCAAACGTCACACCATTTTAAATCCTCTACTCCTTTATATTGTGAGTTCAACGTGTGAATTAATTGTTTTGACAATCCGTTAGTTACCACTTTCTCACTGTTAACTTAGCTACTGTTTCTTATAACTAGAAGTTATTATAGTGGTCATCAACAATAGCCTTTGCCATATAAAAGTTTTTTTTAACTATATTTGATTGCTAAACTTCTGTTTTTTGACAATATTTGTATTTATTTTTTTTATATATATTTTTACATTTTTTTGATTTATTTTTGTTTGTTTTTGTAACAATTTTATTCTTTTTTTATTATTTTTACAAAGTAAACCAGTAAAATTAGGTTTGAAAAAGAAGAGAATTTCCAAAAAATGGTGATATTCTAAAAAGTGTTTAAATTATTTATTAATTAATTTGTTACAATAGACAAATTGAGCTTTAATTTGTATTAAACCAACATTAAAAATTTTTGTGTAATTTTTTCAAATTTCTTTAAAATTTTAATTGCGATTAATGCACAATTTTACTAGTCAACAATCTATACCATTAATTAAATTTTACATTAATTCAGTAACAGTTTTGTGTATAACAGTTTCATTAGCCGTCTTGCAGAAAAAGCTACCGCAAAAAATGCTAGTTTTCCATACTTGCTAACAAGGAGTATATTAAGCATCAGGAAGGACATCTTACCGATCAAAAACAAAGTGTTTGGAAGGGAAGCAAAACATTTCGTTTAAAAGAAGCGTTGTTATTTGTATTGACTAACAATTTTGTTTAAAAATCTATTCTAAATTCTAAAAAATCAAAATTATAACTAGTGTGAATTAAGGTAAACAAAAAGAAGCTAAGTAAAAGAAACTAACAAGAAATAAGAGTTTTATTAAAACTGTTGTTTAATATTGTGTAATTATTAGTATTGATGCAGTTTACTTCATAAATTATTAATAACTAAATTATCTAAATTTATGTTACAACAAAAAAGAAGCCTCATCAAAGTTGAGAATAAGTTTTTTTAAACATTGATGAAACGTAAAAATAAAAACGTAAATAATAATTTTATATATGTATAAAATGTATAAAATATTTTATATTTAAATGTGGAGAAAACATATCTAGTCAAGTTACTAAATTCAGCAAAAGTTAAAAAAATTACAATGATGTGTCATGAGTAAACAAAAGTGATTGAAAATGTTAACAACAAAGCCACTTAAAATAGTAGCTGGAATAATTGATAGAGAATTCTTTGTCACAAGAATTAGTCTTAAAAATAGCCCCAATATTTGATAGCTATTTATGTTAAACAATATTTAATAATGTTAAAATATGCCCAAATTACCTGTAAAAGAGTTAAAACACAAAAAAGTCTATTTTCCACTGGAATGTCTTGTCTCTCCACATAGTTTCCGATTCATCAACGAAAATCTCTATTTTCCAAAGTCATCTAACTAAGCACCATCGTCAAAGTTTTTCTTAATAGCTTCACAGTATTTTGCCGTAATTATTTCATTAAAATTACAACAAGGTAGTATTGTTGGTTCCAACGATAAATGAGCTGGAGGCGTGGCCTGAAACTTGAGAGGCTCGATCATAAAAAGTAATAAAAACAATCATTAAGTCTAGACAGCAAATCTGCAATGTTTTGATACAGGTCCGCACTTGCATTAGTTTCGTTAGTGTATCTTGTGTCTTGTTGGGTGAAGTGCTAAATTACCGTGCTGTGTTGACGTGCAAATTGAACAGGTAAGTATATTTTTATACCTACATAAAAATGTTATGTCCTTGGGAACCGCCCCAACCAAGCATCAGTGCCGGAAATAGTGCAAGTGCATCCTTAGATAATAGTGATTTATGTAACAGTGATAATAGTGATAGTGATAAGAGTAACATTGATAATGAAGAACCGACTGAAGACTGTTACACCGGCAAAAGGGCAAAATTCATCGTAATGAACAGGCCAAACAAATGTGCTTGAATGGGTACAAAGGTCTTCTCGAGAGGCAAAGAAATTGGAATATTAAGAGCGTTATTAAAACAACCTCAAAATTACTAAAAACTCTGTATTCAACTGTTAGCAGGTTGGTACGAGACAGAATCGTAAAAAGAAAAAAGCGTTCGAATGCTGGCAAAGATAAAAAAATGATAAATTTCTTGTAAAATTGTTGTAAAATTGATGCTCAGTCTACGATGCTTACAAACAAAGTCAAATTCTGCCAATTGAGACAATATCAAAGACATTAATGGAAAAAGACTTGAGGGTTCCTGATAACACCATAAGGAGATGGTTGAAAAAAATTGGATTTAAATTTCAAACGATCGACAAAAGGGTTACAATTAAAGAAAGCTGCAGAATCGTGGAATGGCGTCAATTGTATTTAAATTGTATGAAAAAGTCATCGAATTAATTAGGGTAGAAGCGTCACAAATCACAGCAGATGACTGAAATAAAAAAAAAATAAGAAAATGGTGGAATATGAATCTTACTATTTAGAACTAGGAAAATTAATTACTTAATTTTTTAATTAATTTTAAATTAATTAATGGGGGAGAACAACTTATTGATGAAGAAACCGACGATGACTCAGATTTTGAATTAAACTGTGAATTGAGTGAGTGAATATGAAATTTCGTCAATTTTCAATTTTTGGTTATTTTTTATTCTGGTACGTAGATTTATTATTACTGTTATTAGTGATTAGAATTATTCTGTTTTACACTTTTTAGAAGGTATATATTTATTTTTTGTTTAATATTTTAATAGTTATTTATGTAGAAAATAAAGAATTATTTCTATTTTTTTAAGGCAAACATTTTTTTAATAAAAACATGTATTGTAAGAAATTTTTGTTGTCGAATTCGGGCATAAAAAATAACGCACCAAGAATCTAAGTACGGTCCTGCGGCCTGCGGCACGTGCCGCCACTTAAGCATGTAAGGGGCTTTCTTTGATAACCAATTTATTGCTCGAGCCTATTGAGTTTCAGGCCACGTCTCCGACTCATTTATCGTTCGAATCTTCTATACTTGTAAATGTGAAAATTGTGCGTACCGTATCACTTGGTGTGCCAGAAACCACTCATTTAGCTGATTTATCTCCCCTCCACTAGTGAGATTTACGTTACCAACATAAAGTTTAAAGCGGTTGGCATTCGTGGAAATATTTTGAATTTAATCTGGGTGGCTTCAACGCTTTTGAGATACTTGAAAACCATGTTTGCAATGCATGCTACGACTGGAAGTATGTAATAAGCAGCTTTCATCTCACGTCTCGTGGCTCTCAATTATAGGTGATGACGACTATACTAAGATACCTTACAGCCTTCCAATATTTCGGAAACCTATTTTTTTGTCGCCATCTTCCGTTCTATAATGACCTTATGATACTAAAATGTGGCTATTATATTTTATTATAAATTTTATAAAATTTTTGTCACTTGATGTTTTAAAACACAAATGATTTACAATTTCGACATAGTTTAGACGATGATCTGGCTGAAGAAATATGTTTCTACTTGCTACTTGCTTATTACATTACTAAATTTTGTTTAGTAACATTAAATGTTCTTTTTTTAGTTTATTATGTTTTAAACAATGGCAGCAAATTTCAAACTAGAGATGTAGTAATTATTATTTGGATTTAGCTCTGAAAATTTATATTACACTATTATACTTTTCCACTTCTTAATTTTTGTTCTAATATATATTTCTTAAATAAAAATGATAAAAGAATAATCTCTTCTAAGGAGCAAATTGTGTTTGTCATGAAATTCGATTATCGTTGTCGTGTGAGGTGTATTTGTTTGAAACTACTGTGGACACCAACAACAACTAACAGACGCAGAGTTTTTATTGAATGGCGCGTTGGAACTAACAGCGTTAGTGAGAAATTCTCGATCTACGTGTTTGTCGTGTTATCCATTTACTTAATTTATTAAAGTTGCCTGCAAAGTAAGTTCATCAAAGCTGGTTCCCGAAAAATGAAAGCCTCTGTATAACATGATTAATGGTAAAGCTCTATTACGATGCGGTGCTTTAAAATGCTCTCGCAAATCATGGTTTAGCTATTGAATAATTTAATTCACGTCATACACAGAATACATTTGGCAACACATACCTGATCCAGTCTGAGTAATAACTTTGAGAATGCGGTGTTGTTACTGATTTATTATTAATGGATTTCCATTAGACTTGAACAATAGTGTTAGTAAAGTGGAGAATAACGAAATGAAGGGAGCTACACCATCTATTGTGGCCACCCACGAATCAACCTTACCGCTTACTTCAAGAAATATTTACGAATTTCCCTCTTGCCGAAGACATAAATAAATTACGTTAAACGCGTCTCCCTACACTTGATTCATTGGCTGGGATCGAATACATATTTCCTGACTGGATACGAGAACCTTACCACACGATATTTTAAACAAACCTAAACGAAATCAAGGCTAATATAACATTTAATATAACTTGAATCATATTTACCAAACGTGAGATCATAGAGAAGTAGAGGAAGAGCCAGTGACCAATTTGAGGTAGTCATTTCAAAAGTCACAAAACTTTTCATAGTAAATCTTTCATACCTGCTCATTATTAAAAGCCACTTCTGGCAGCCCTCTGTGGCCGGGGTAAACTACCCTAAAATTTTAAGAAGGGTACGAAATAAGATTCATTTTAGTCAAAGTATCAGCCATAAAATTTCAGGAAATTACTTTTGACAATATTTTGTCTTCATAGAATTTTTGCCAGAACATTTACATCCCTCCTAATTGTTGACAGAACGCTTTAAATGTTTATAAAAAAAACTCTATTTTTGTCATTTCATCAGTCTTCAAATTTTAACACGATAAATTAAATTAATAATAAATATATAATTTACAATGCCAGAACAAAATTCCATCACCAACCATCTGCCAGAGCAAAAAACATGTTTGTGCGAGTGCAAGTGAGACAGGAATATAGAAACGTGCGGGTTAGAGAGAGAGCGCTTATTGGAAAGTAAAATATATACAAGTTGAATGTATACAATTTAAGCAAAATTTTATTACACTAATTAAAAAATACAAAATTTATGTTTGTAAAATTATTAAATCGTTCAATAGTCTCCATCCTCATGTGAACTATCATATATATCACTTCGATCTTCAATGAATACAGAATCATTCGAATCTTCGATTAACTCAATTTGACGCTCTAATATCTCATCATCTGTAAAAAAGATTAATAATAATTAATGTATTATGATTTGATATATACATAGGTATATAATATGTACGCAATTCATAAAAAAAATGCACTCACAATCGATATTAGCATAATTTGCTTCGATGTCAATGTTGTCGTTAGCGATGGCATCACTTACTGTAGGTGGTAGCTGATCTCCCTCGAACCAGTGAAATTCATACTGATCATTATTTAACAACCATCCATTGTCTTCTGGACTCAATATTGTAGGTAAATCCAGGTGTGCATTTCTCCAAATGCGAGCGATATATTTAGTTCTCAATACGTGTTGATAGAGTTCAGCTTGACATGGAGGCAAATGACATGCATCAAATTTAATTACTCTATTTTCAAATGGTTCATCAATATTTTCAGCGGTAAAATTCTTCATGAATAGTTCAAATCTTCCGCTATTTGTGTCATCACAATTCTTTATTTTATACATCTGACATACAAATTTTTCTAATGTTGCGAAAATGTCAGTATCCATTACATCTTCACTTACATTGGCAAGATTTATGAAAGCTTCTTGATAAACTTTGGATTTCATCAGAAGCTTGAACGGATTAATTTTTCCTTTCTTATAAAATGCTGGATTATAATCACATCCAGTAAAAGCGTGATATGCAGGTAAACTCTTGCAAAGATCTGGACCAATTTTTTGGTATATATATGATACGTTAATATAACGTTGATTATTACCTGTACTAATATTCATCCAAATTTTCACATTTATATTACGCAGGTGATCCATATTTCCGAGCATAATAATAAGAACATCTGTATCAGAACATCGAATAACTATATTTTCTTCATCTTCTATATTACAAATATGATAAACAATTTTTGTGTCTGCTTCCTCGTGATCTGGGCAAGATAATTGTGGAAAAACTGTGGAGATGACTTTATCATCGATACATTCATAACGATGGCATTCTTTAAAGTTGAGATAAATGACTTTATTACCAATAAATGGAGCCATTTCATCTGTTGCCCAGTGTTGGATAAAAAAATTTACTATTGCTTCTTTAAACTTGTTATTCCTCAATTCTTTTGTAAAATCAATTGGTCTCTCTTGATCGGCTCCTACTATTGTATATTCTCGAATATTATATTCTCTTAATTGTCTTTCATAAGTTTTTATAGATGGCTCGAAGTATTGGTCGAAAATAATATCAATTCTTCTGCCTCCAAATTGTGCAGCCATACTCAGAAATCGTTTTGAGATTTTATCGAATGTTTTTGGTACATCTTTCATTGTGTGTAATAAAAAGAATCCATCGATGACTACTACACCTATAGAACTCGGCTCATCATGATTGACACTTTTTTCTAAAAATTTCAAGAGGGAAGATTTTTCTGTTTTACAGATTGCTCCATCTATGTGACACATTGAAAAAGGTACTGGAGTTAATGGATATGACAAGACTTTAGTAATATCTACTTTATACTTGATTGATATTGCTAATAGCCTACCAAACAAATCTCTTTGCAAACGAACTTCTTGAATTTGTTGTCCAATTTTTATTTTTTTTCTCCCCAGTTCAGATGAAAAATTCCGTATTTCTACTTTCTTGATGGCTTGTTCAAATCTTACAGTTGATGAAGAACATTCAGAAATAAACTTTTTTCTTAAGTTTTCTCCAATGGTTTCAATATTTAATAAATAATTTGCAACTTCTTCTGATGCTGCTTTTCCACTACAGATGTTGAAAAGAAAATCTCGGGATAATGCAGAACTAAATGGATTTATATACTTCGAAAAAGCATCGAGAAATCTTTGAAGTTGTATAGAACTTTGTCGCATGGAATGTTTCTCTAAATCTGTGGAAATGTCTTGTTTTTTTTTAATCCCTGTCTCATTATACGTGTAACTAATTACACTTGTTCTAATATCATGGCTCTTTGCCCACCTTTGTCGAGCAGATATTGAGTTCGTAAAGTGTAAAATTCCTGTTAATCGTTTGGCAGCATCTGCATTGACTGTCTGCTCTAATGTTAAATCAATCGGTTGTCTGGAGAAAGCCTTATTCGTTTGTTTAACTCCAAAAAATCCGTTCTCAAATGCTTCATGCAATTCAGGGTACTCTTCTTCAACTTTCAACAAATTATCATAATATTTAACTAACCATCTAGCGTAATTTTGTTGATTACAACTAAAAAATAAATTTGTTATTTTTGGTAAGACCCATTTATACAAATTAAAGTCTCCAGTGCGAAAACTTCTACTTAAATACAAATAATAATGTACTAATTTAATGTAGGTCATGTAAAATTTTTGTGTCAATCCAAACTCTCCTTTCAATGTATTCTCCTGATATTCAGTGTATTCAGTTAATAAGTTTTTTAATGATGGTTTATTTGTTTTTGCGTTAGGCGTCTTATTGCTCCAGAGGTTTGTGAGTTCAGACACGATTTCATCATTGATTTCAATATTTTTAGTCTCCAAGAAAGATCTGAAGTGTAATATTTCTAGTCCAAGGGCCATCATCGGATGAAGACGCTTGCACCGATTAAAATGTTTTCCTTCAATAAATCCTGAGATTGATCCACTCGCTAATAAATCGCTCTCCATCATTATTGTTGTTAAGCCACAATCGTTGATAAATTTGCCTATCGTTTTAAAATATGCCATCATTATGTGAAACCCACCTAAATGAATAAAAATATTATTGAATCGTGGTCTTTCTTCTGATTGAATTTGCATAGCGATTTTTGCAATCGCTAAGTCGTAAGTTACTTGGATGAACGGCTGCTTTACCTCTTCTGCAATTTTTTGGCTCTGTTTTAAAGTTTCGAAAACAACAGTTTTATCTGTAGGGGATAAGTTTACTGGAGTTAAGTAACAAATTTTCTGTGGAAGACTTTGATCTTCAATGATTAGGCTATTAAAACCAGCCCACATCGGCAGATTTGGAACTTTGAATGCATGACATAACATTCAAATCAGATCAATATTCTTTATTATTGTAATGTCCAATTCAGTAGCTGATAATTGACGATGATCTTCGTTTGGTAATAAAAGATCCATCATCTTCGGCTTTTTTAAATAAGGTGTCAGTTCAGGTGCTATTGCATCAAAAGTTCTTCTTCTTCTTCGTCTTGGTTGATTGGCGATTTCTGTTGTATTTGTTGAGATTTGTTCAGGTTGTACCTCGGGTTCCCCTTCAGATTCTTCTACAGATTCTTCTTCATTTGTTTCTGATGTTATATCCTGATAAATTATACCAACAGTGTCATGGAGGGTATCTTTTCCATTAACAGTTTCAACATATCTATCAAAATTATCGAATGCAACACCAGTGTGTAAATTTGGTGATTGAATTATACCTGGTGGGCACAAAGTTGATGAATTTGAAGACGAAAAAGTTACTTCTGTTTCCAATTCTTCAATTGTGTGGTAGCTACAACAATGCCCATAACGGTTTATGATATCAATGATTTTTCTGCTGCTTGTAAGACTCTTTAATGATAAACCTAATGTAACATGTTTTGATGTTTTAATGCTACCATGAGACACATTATATATTATATCTTCAGCAACGGACTTTACAATTCTTTGACAAGCAGTACTTTTATGGCGCCTGCGATTTGTACCACCGAATAATGTATAGCAAAAATCTTCCAAGTTATGTGGAATTGAGCACTCACCAGCAATCAAATCTTGAGTGGAAATATCGCTTGAAAAAGATTTCTTTGTAATTTTTAATACAGTTTTTCTCAAAAGAAGTGCCGCTTTTTGTAAAAGTTCAGATTCTTCTAATTGTTGGAATATTAAGTGTGGTATTCTAGAGTCTTTTGGCATAATAACGATTCGATTATGCATGTTGACAATTCTTAAATCTTTACCATAACTTTTTTCAATTTTTAATTGTAATTGATGAGCTGTATATTCAGCTTCATATTCGTGGGAGTGCTCCTCAACTATTGCTTTTAAAGAAGTCATGTATATAGAATGAAGGTGTGACAAAAAAAAGCTTCTCTTTGCTGTTAAAATATTTTCTTCAATAAATTCACTTAATTCATCAAATGCTAATTCATGATAGCGACGGTATGTATGCCAATCAGTTGATGGAGTTTCTTTTTCAATTGCTTTACATTTATTTACAATCGACATTTTACAAATATTATGATAAAAAAATGTGTCTCCATTCAAATTTTGAAATCTTTCCCACATATTATCTGCGTTATTTAATTTACAGTATTTTTTAACAAGTTCAGTTACTGTACCTTTTTTTGTTGCATACAATTTTTGCTCTTTACCACGATGTTGTTTCCTTTTCTTTTCGCAAAAGAAACATTCAGCATCTGATTGGATTATTTCAAGATCATCATTTTCATCATCGTGTCCTTCATCATTGCTAGCATCTTGCTCTATTTCCGTGAATGTATGTGAAGTCGATGGCTGAGGTGATACTGGACGATTCTCTGGGGTGGCAGTCACAACACTATCTTCATTTAAATATTTTTGCCCCACAGCAGTAAAATTTGCGTAACACTTGCTGTGGTATCCAATATCACTATTAATATCATCAGGTAAAACCACATCACTAAACCGCATTTGATGTTTCTTACGAGCGGCTAACATTCTCCTACATTTATTTAATTTTTCTACTGTGTCAAACAGTAATATTTTATCACCAGTTTTTTTGCAAATTGCACAAATCATTCTTTTAAAATATTTCTAAAACTGAGTATGAAAAAAAGTCTGTAGTATCCGAGTCTGGAGTATGTTATAATAAAATGATTTAATTAAATAAGCAAATGAACACACGTATAAATATACTTCACGATACTTTAAAATTGTCTGTACATGAATATATAAACAAGCTTTAACGAAAAAAAATTTTCTTTGTAATATTATAGTATAAAATATTTATTTTCGACGCACGAGTAAAACTCAACTGCACTCCAAAACTATTCGTAAACGAATACTGAGATGTTGAGTCGTTACAACACCCTAAACCGTTAGAAGATCCTTTTCTATATTCCTGTCTCACTTGCACTCGCACAAACATGTTTTTTGCTCTGGCAGATGGTTGGTGATGGAATTTTGTTCTGGCATTGTAAATTATATATTTATTATTAATTTAATTTATCGTGTTAAAATTTGAAGACTGATGAAATGACAAAAATAGAGTTTTTTTTATAAACATTTAAAGCGTTCTGTCAACAATTAGGAGGGATGTAAATGTTCTGGCAAAAATTCTATGAAGACAAAATATTGTCAAAAGTAATTTCCTGAAATTTTATGGCTGATACTTTGACTAAAATGAATCTTATTTCGTACCCTTCTTAAAATTTTAGGGTAGTTTACCCCGGCCACAGAGGGCTGCCAGAAGTGGCTTTTAATAATGAGCAGGTATGAAAGATTTACTATGAAAAGTTTTGTGACTTTTGAAATGACTACCTCAAATTGGTCACTGGCTCTTGGTCTAAAGGGAAATTTTATTAATGCTCACACTCAGAGCACTAAAAATGACCCTCTTCTAATCTCGTTTATGTGGGGTTAATATATTAAAGACATGTGGAAGATTCTCACGATTTACTCCTACGTGTTTTTCTTCTTTCAAAATCTCATCTTATCAAGAGTACCCTTATTCATTAAAGAAATGATGAGTAAGCGGTCTTATATTTCATTCAAAACATTTCTATTGTCTGCTTTTTGACGTGTGAAGAGGATTGCATTTACTGGACGGACAAAACATGCAATTTCCTATGAACGATATCTAACTCTCAGTAAAATGATACAATTTGCGAAACGTCTTGGCGCCTTGCAATATTATACTGTATATCCGCGTTGATAATATATCAACTAATATATCAAAAATTAATAAGCTTAGTTATAGGCTTATTACATAAAGGCGTTAAATAAATATGTAAGCAATATATAAATATGGGTGGGGCACTAAGAAAATAAGAATTTGACTTAAGCAATAAATAATTGTTAATAAAGCAGTCGTATTTAAACGAGTAATAAATGAGTAATAATAAAGTAATAAATGGCTACAAGCAACGGCATTCACGAATCAACCCTTAGCTCAAAATTTTTATCTGCTTTTAGTAAAATAGTGTAATAAATTGAAAACTTGTTGACAGAACTACTGATAGTCTAAGTACGCTTGCTTTGTTAAATAAATTTAGGACTTAAGTCACATTTCTATTTTGTGATAAATGAAGTATACCAGAATGCAGATTCTTAAAAAACACATTTTAAAAATATTGTCTGTTATACAGGGCTGTCCTAAAAACAAGTGAGCCATAAAAGATATACTTTTATAAATGGGATTATAGATTACTAAACACTTTTTGTATAGCATGTTCTGTACCTATCTCTAACCGTTTTAGAAATATTTACACTTAAATTTAAAAAAATGATAGTTGCTATCATTGATAGAAATGCAAAATCTTGTTAATGGTAAATTACCTTGCTGCCATTTTTTGCAAATTTTTAATAGAAGCCTGCATGAAAAGGTTTGATATAACATACAGTGTGTTTAAAAAAAATTGTCCAACTTGGCACTTTAAAATTACAAAAACTCAACATTTTTAAATAAGAACTCCGTTGTTTTCTGGCGGATTTAAGTAGGCCGATAAATTACCTTTAATTTGCTACTACATTGTCTTATACTATCTTGTATAGTTTTTGATTCAGTCAGATTTTTACGAATTTTGGACAAACAAAAGCAATTTTTTATTGGATGTCGTGGTTACAAGACAATTCTCAAGTATCCCTAACAAATAATAACATAAAAGGTTCATAAAACTAAACAACAAATTACTCGTTGTCAATACAAGGTTAAACTTGTTTTGCAAATATTATTTTACCTCGTGCCAACACATTTGGAGTTATTTTCCTAAACACATTTTAAATACAAATTTTTATATCATCTTGAGTTGTCAGCGGCACTTTATAAACTTAATCTTTAACATAGCTCTATAAAGAAGGCTATGGTAGTAAGGTTAGGCGACCTTGGTGGCCACAAATAAAGGCCATGACGACATGACGTTCTATGTGTGACTAGTCCTATTATTATCTATTATAGAGAGAATGAGCTTTCCTAAAGCCTTTATAGAAATGCGCAGGTGCACCGTCTAGCTAGAACCACATTCGCCTTCTAACCGTTGTTGGCACTTCTTCCAATAAGGCAAAAAGTCTGTTTTGATAAAATTTTTGAACATTTCACCGTTTAAATATTTATCAAAAAAGGGAAGACCTATAACGTGTTTTCTAGAACTCTGGGGACTATCTATGTTGGCGGTTAACCACGGTATCTAATAAAAAATTGCTTTTGTTTCTCTAACAATCACATAAGTTTGATTTAATCAAAAACTAGACGAGATAGGTGTTAAATCAATGTTGTATTAAATTAAAGGTAATTTAACGGCCTACTTGAATGCGCCAAAAAGCGACAAGGTTTTTATTAAAAAAGTTGAGTTTTTGGTAATTTTAAAGTGCCAAGTTAGACAATCTGTTTTGAACAGCCTGTATGTTATAGTATAGCAGACCTTTTTATAAGCACACCTAAAATAAGGCTTTAGTTAAAATTATGCAAAAACGGCGGCGAAATAATTTACGTTAACGAGATTTGGTCATTTCTCTCGATAATCATCAAATATCATTTTTTAAATTCGAGTGTAAATATATATTTCCAAAACAAGAAGTGATTAGAATGATCTGTAAAATGCGATTATGGAATAATATAGGTACAATGTATCCTATTAAAAAAATATATCTTTGACGTGTACCTTCTTTTTGCGACATTCCGTATGGCAAAGAATATTTTTAAAATGTGGTCTCTAAGAATCTACATTTTTGTATCAAAGCGCGTTTTGATTGAATAAAACGTAACTACGTAATGAACCAAGGCGGTCTCAGTGCCCTACCGTGTATAGTATACAAGGTGAGTCTGTTAAAAGTATATGATAACTTTTCTCAAAAATTAGTTATTACACCGACTCCAGGGTTTTCCATTAAAAACTTTGTGTTTTCTCTATGTATATAATTTTTTTAAATATTTTTTTTAATAAGTATTAATTAATTAATATTCATGCTAAATTACACGATGTTAAAAGATATATTATTAAAAAAAATATTTAAAGAAAATTGTAGATAACCGCAAAAAATAAAAAGGTTTACTTATTTTGTAAGAGTACCTAACCTTTAGTTTCTCTGTCCCACCCACTTTCTTGGAAAAAATGGTGTATTTACTCAATGTCCTCAATTGAGATTTTTCCTGAAAATAAGAGTTTTTACGAACAAGAAATGGTTTTTACTCAATTTTTTTACTGGGTAAGTAAGTATTGTCACTAAATAGACAAATAAAAACAAATTGATGTTTTACATTTTTTTAATTTTTTTTACATTAAATAATACGTCATTATTCTCAAGGGAGTGGGTGGGACAAAAGGTAGATGTCTATCCTATTGTCGAGTGAGGTGGCAATGCTGCTTTAAAATTGGTCTTGTAAAACAAATAAACTTCATTATTTTTGCGATTATCTACAAATTTTTCAAAATGAAATATTTTTTTTTACAAAACAATATTTTAAGATCATGCCTCTAACGTAAATTCTATATTTTTTTTAAATAAATTAATATTAATTAATTAATATTCGTTAGAAGGAGTATTAGATATTTTCTGACGCGTAGAGAAAAAAACAAAGTTTTTAATGACAAGCTCTGAAGTTGGTATGACAACTAGTTTTTAAGAAAAGTTGAAATATATTTTTAACAGACTCATGCTGTATAAACTAAAAAGATAATTTGATAAAAATAAAGCTAGAAATAAGAATATACTTTTTAAATTTGGCAACTAAAAGAAAAAACAAGAGCTTGAATACCAATTAAGAAAAGAAAAATAAAAAAAAAACATAAAGAAGAAAACCACGTTTTAAAAAAAATATTCGACTAAATAAATTTAAATTTAATTAATTTATTATTTTTATTTATGTACTTTTTCTATAATTTAAGACAAAAGTGGTACCAAACAGAAGCTGAGATTGTCTATAAGAAAGTGTTTAAAGACCTTCAAAATGTGGTATCAGTCGCCCCACTTTCCCTATTTAAATTGCAGAGCTGAAAAATTCTGTGTTTGGTTTGCGTTTGGTAGGAGCAACGTAATTTTACCACAAAAACATGTCTCCCTAGTAACAAAAATCAACCTGTCGTTATATAAACCTAGTGATAAAAATCGTTACCAAGAAAATTGAGGTGGACTGTTTTTAAAAATTAATAAAATCTTGTATAACGTGCCCAGACAAACATTTTTCTCGAGGTGGTAGTACCAGCGTGATTCTACCATGAAAACATGTTTTCCTGGCAAAAAAATTGACCAGTCTTGTTTTTTTTATGAAAATTGTTACTGAAAACTTTTTCAAAAAATCACCTTTTATACTATTCCTCAAAATTTCATCTATTTAGTAAATAATGCACTTTATTTATTATCATTTTTGCGGTTGTGTTTCTAGACTACACTACATACTTCAACAGTTAACCAATGTAAAAATTCAGGAAGCTACGTTTCTGGTCAAAACTTGTTAATCGAAGAAAGTTCCTTGTGCTTATGCTCTTCTAATGCTTTTAGAATCATTCTTTGGTAGGTAAAAATTTTTTTAGAAACAATTATTTACGATCGTATGGAATGTAATTGTATTTTTAAATGAAAATGAAACAAACTAATCATAAATCATAATAGAGTGAAGGGTAAGAAAGGCATAATACAGGTCTTGGGCTGGCGCTGACTAATGGCTTCAAGACAGCGGCCGCGCGTTCAGTTGTCAATCAAAGGCGCGAGAACAGATGCTGGAACCCATCCATCATAGTCGTTGAATTGTTGAAATGCTGACACCAACTTTAGCAAATATCTCTCTAGTGAAAAAGGTATAACACTTTAACAAATTTTGACAAAAATTGTAAATTGGCTTAATGACGAGTCTAATATCACAATGAAGTGTTAAACAGCTATTAACATTATTACGAGAATGTGCAGATACGTGATAAGATCTACACAATGTAGTGCCTCAATAGTGGATAATGGAATGTATAATATCCAGTAATGACATAATACGCGATTATATTCCATTATTCTGGATCATACACGAGTTTCTCAGTGTCATCCCAAACTAATTTATCGTTTGAGATTTACTAAAATGGTCAACCAGCCCATGTCATCAAAACCGAATCGTTTGTAATTTATTTCGATAACAATGCAGCGACAAGGTAATTGTAAAATGTTTTTAAACGTTACAAAATATAAATCAAGCCGAAAAACTTGTAGCAAACAGAAAACATAATCACAAACATCATAAAGTTTCATATGACATGGAGTAAAATTGTTTTGCTGTCACTAACAGACTCTATATTTTAGCCGGTAATTTAAAACTCGGCTTTGTTTTCCACCCCATGTGGTCGATGTCAAACACAGATGAAAGAAACTATGAAATACTAAGTGAAATCCAGCTATAGTTTCAAGAAAAAGTTTGCAGAAACTTTGATTCTTATAACGTCTTGATCCACTCTCATTATTCATCGTTTTACGAATCTTGACAGCTCTTTGCTATAATTTTCCACCGTAGTTGAAATAGGAAAAGTTTTAAGCCCCAGTCTATGCAAATACCTACCGCAGGAAACAATAACCAGACAGCGATTTCTTTTATTTTGTTTACTCATTTTGCTTATCACAACAATTTTGACAACTTATGAAAAAGGAGACAAATATCTGTTTTTCTTTCTAACCTTTTGGAATTGTTCGGAATTTATTTCTTACTCGCACATACATATGTATTTGCAAAGAATTTCATTTTTCCGATTTCTCTTCCGAAAAAACATTTGAAATATGACCAGATCTTTCTTATTGAAAATCCTCACTGCCTTACTTCCATTTACAATATTGACCGTCTCGATAAGAAATTATCTAAATATTTCATAAAAGGCGTGCTTCTATTCGTTGCTTTTTCTGTTATTAATGGCTGAAATTTCTATACCTACAATTGCTTTAATTCTCTTGCAATTTTCGTGTTATCGATCAGTTCTTTAGACGTAAGTAGTGCATTTGTTAGGATTACTCTATTCTGCTTGTGTAACAACCCTCCTTCTTGTGTAACGGCACGACATCACCCTCGCCCTTAGATTTTTCACTCCCTCCATATTACATTCAATGCGGTCAATCGATTCGACAGTGGGCATTTCTTTTTCTTCACACTTTCTCTAAGTGGCGATAAATACATTTGATAATAAGTAGGTAATAAATTGTTCCTCCACTTATCAGCATCTCTTCAGAAGGTAATTGAAATTAATGGGATATCTCTGTCCAATTTAACATCAGATCGAATCGAATAAATAAGAGAGATCAATTGCCATTAATTTTTTATGTCGGAAGTTTACCTATAACCCACATCGGCTTTTCTTACATTTTCTCGGAAAGTTTCTTGCGATTCATAAATGGTAATATCATGCAACCCTCGGCAGCAGTTATGGAAAATTAGAAAGATTTATTGGTCATCGTCTTACCACAGCTCGGTCAAGCAGAAACCGTTTGAGTGAATTCCTCACTGAGATCTGCGCGTAATGGCTTCAGGGTAATTTCAGCAATAGTGAAGGGTAGTGAGTTCATTTAGAAGTTTCAGCTGACCGAAGATGGAATTATTTTTGATGAAGACATGGGGTAACTTTATACGTATTTGCACATTTTCTCCAATGTCAACAGGAAAAACTGTAATTCCGAGCCATAAGCAATAAAAGCTAAGATTTCACTGCCATGTGTGTCGACGAAGTTTGCTAATAAAATAAAAAAAGTTTAATAAAAAACAAAGGCTGTGGTTAAAATTCTACGGTTATTGTTATAGGCGGAAGTCAGGATGGGTGGAGAATCCAAAAATATTATAATTGCTCAGATTTACGCTATGAGAGCGAAATTTATCGGTTTTGCTGTTATATCTCGTAAATAATTTCGGCTGTGAGTGTTTGGTATCAAAGTGAAGTCAAGTGAAACCATTTAATTTGTAAGTAATTTAAAGTGAGTTCGTTAAAATATTTATGCACATGTGTGTCATGTTTAACCGGCAGTTTATATCCCGGCGGTCACAAGCCTATCCTCACAGCCTGGTGTTAGGCACGATTGGGATGGGAGTTGGTTAATTTTAGATCACGTATTATGGTTAATGGCAAGGTATCAAAACTCTTTAAGTTTTGCTCGAATTATTTTTATTTACGCATTGCGGAAACGCTAGTTTAATGAAATATTTATGAGGGCAGCTGATAAAATAATCGAAAAATATGATATGTTAGTGGCGTATCTATAACCCAGGATTTCGATGTTATGTGGTTAAAAACAGCGGTCATTCCCGAGGGAAATTTTCGTCTGCGGTTGATCCAACTGTCGGATTTAATATGTCACCTTGTTTGATAGTGGTTCGTAACTCTCGTTCAATGCGACACCCCGTAACGACATTACAACCCCATTCGCTTCAAAGAACTCCTAATGCACTACGGCTAGACGTCTGATTTCGTTTGAATATCTTCCGAACGTTTGAAGATCATCTCTTTCACTTCAAAGTTGATGTAATACAGTAAAGTAAGCGTACACAATGCCTCTATTTGCAATCCTTTGGATTTATGTTTCATGTTGCTTACCACTTGTTGCGATGCGATGATGTAGTACAAAACATGCAAATGCAAAGCCCCACAAAATTTCTCTTTTATAAAGATTCTTCAAGTTATGACTTTTAGAGGTCGTTTATTATCATTTTCTGCGAAACCATCAAAGCGTCTGCTTTATACAGAAAACTGTAAAATGCAAAAAGAAAATTACAAATAATTCTAATCAATTATAAACTTAACGTCCTTTCTGACTTTATTTTATGATTTCTATAAAGATTATAGAATTATTATTGATGATTACTTAATTAGGTACTAGTTAGTCATAATATTTTTGTAAGTAGTAAGTTGTATTATACTATTAACAGTAATTATCATGTTTAAGAAAATTATAACGCTTCTTGGATTATTACTGCACAATTTAATAAAAAGTTTATTTTAAACAAAAATAATAAAATTTCGGCTAGACGCTAGATATTTCTGAATTAACTTGAGACATCACACCACATATATTTTAAATCTTCCAAGATGACAATGCGGAGAAGATATTGTGTTTGGTTTTTGGTTGTGGTAGTGATTTATAGATCTTCTTTACATAATGTAAATAGTGCATTTCTAAATTTAAATATACAGTTGAAACTAAATTAACTACATTAGATAAAATACTTTTACTTTTACCTGTTTTTTTTTTACCTGTTTCTGTCTGTTAAATTTTGGGTTACGTTATTAAGTTACATACTCAAAAATAGGCTTAGACTCGTAACTACGGCATAATGTATCAGTCGTATCGAGAATGTTATAGAAATGAATTATTATGGACAGCTAATAAAAACTAAAAACTTGTCAAAAAGCTAGCATCCTTTTAAGTTAAATGTGTAAAATGGAGCCACTAATGTTTAGATTTACTATAGGCAACTAATAATATACAATTTAAATCTTAAAGTCTTAAATCTTGGTTAAAGTTGTTATAGACTGATTTCTCTGTTTTACAGACTTATACATCAATTTTACGTATAAATTGGTCAATTTTGACAATGTTGATTTGTCAGTGTTATAAAATGTAACTTTTGTTAACTTTTGTAAAATGTACGAAAAATAGATAAATATTTATAAAAATATAAATAGTGACAATAAAAATCAATCTCAAACCCACAAGTTTAATCAAAATTCTAATATAACAGTGGCAAAGCGCTTTCGGAAACTAAAGTCCTATCATCAGCGCCAATCTTTTGGCATAAACGAATAAAACATTAAACAGTTAAATTGTATATTAAAAATAAAATAAAACGTTATTTCTAGTTTAATACTTTTTAATTGACTCAATGAAAAAAATATAAATAAACAAATTAATGATTTATATTGTTATTATTTATATGAAAATTATCCACTTCGCAAAAGAAAGACTGTTTCCATCAAATTATAACAATATTTTGCCATTCAATTGTTTTTGAATATATTTGATATTCGTAATTTTTTTTCTACTTGCCAAAACGAAATGATGATACATTTGTCCCATCCCTGGAATGTTTATATTTTAAATATAAGATAATTTGGTTGATTATTCGCAAAAAAATTACACAAACATTTTGTAGTTTTTTAGTTTGTATGGTACAAATTTTATACAAATTTTATAACCTGCGTTTATTATTTATTTAGATCAACTGTTGCTATAAATTTATTTAAAATGTTATTTTCTGTACGATTAATTCAGATATTGGCGAAGATATTGGCGTGGCCCGCGTGTTGTTTACGATTAAATAATAAATGTTTTATGCTCTACAGTAAACACTATTTTGCACTTTTATGAGTTTTTTTTGCCGATGTACAACAAGGGTTGATCTAAAACGTTTTTGAATGCTTTGTACATGGTTTTAAAACATTTGCAAAATTCCACAAAATGGCACTATGTAAACGTTGTAATAAGGACCTGAACCTCTTTATTTTTTAATTTAGAAGTTACAATGTATATTTTAAGTGATGAATAGACCTCGGTGGGAATATGGGAACAAAAACCCTTTGCAGTCGTCTAGCTAACTACTCGTACCCGCCACGCGATAAAACATTGAAACTTAAATTGTTCGATAGCGGTACTAATTCGGTACTACTATCGACCAATTCAAGTTTCAATGTTTTATCGCGTGACAGAAGCGAGTAGTTAGCTAGACGACAGCAAAGCGTTTTTGTTCCCATATGTCGTGCGAGCTCTAGTGATAAAAATTTTGAAAATGTATTTTGTAATATACCTAAAGAATGCACCCATTGCGTAATTTTAAGGATAGAATATAAAAATCCAAGGCCTAGATTTCAGGTTAAGGAAGTAAGTGTAAATTGCATAGTTGTTTTTATAACTGCCAATCACAGCCCATTTTTATTAATAATTACTGTAGAAATAAAAATCAGCAGGTGCAAATTAACTTTTGCAAAAAATTTTGTTTATTATTTATTTTTATTATTTTGATTATAAATATTTAATATTAATAAAACAAAATTATGAAAAAAAAAGTGCGGTTCCGTTACAGATGAGGCACGAAGATAGATAATTTTTTTATGGAACATATTTAAAAAGAAAATGTTAGAAATTTAACATTTTGAGAATGCATTTTAAGTGTCTATTACGCTTTTCTGTTTATTTATGTTGATGATGTTTTCTTTATTATAATAGTTTACAGTTTAACACCAGAGGTATTTTTGTCAATTTTCTTTTATTTTACAAAAAATAACATTCATTAATTATACTGTGAAAACTGATTTCATTCCTCTCAATGTTTAAACTAGTTTCAAATTATTTTTATTTTGAGGGTCCTGAACAGGAGTAACGCATTCAATAGTTCAGAAAGCCAAAAGTATGTAATAAGTTAAAAACCAGTTATTGTCTAGATCCGTCGTTGATCTATATGAATCGGTCATTGCAAAAACCGCATAAATCACACAATTAGAATTTTTCAAGAATCAATAAAAACTGTTTAATTCGTAAATAAACGAGATTTAAAAAACTTTTTTGGACTCAATAAAGTGTTTGTGGTTTAGAGGATTGAAATGTCGAATAACCTTTACAGTTTGTCAGTATTAATGATAAAAAAAACTTAATAAAACTGTTCTTGACTTACGTTGTTTTAGCAAGAAACAGAGTTATTATTAAAAATTACATTGAACATTAACATATTAACATGTCATATGTTTTAATTTTTCATTACTTATATCTTTAAGGTAAATTATTATATTCTCCATCATTCGACATTTGCAATTAGCCAGATAAATATGTTCTAATAAAATTAAATGATTAAACGAGCTTACCTAGTAAGTGAAGTTCAATCATGATTGTATGAAGCGCCTCTTCCTCGAGATCAAATTGTAGTACCTCTACTCTACGTCGTTGTCGCCACATACTTCAAAGTATAATAAAAAAAAGGGACTGCGTCTGCGCTCAGCACGCGACGCCATGCCACGTCATTCATTCCAAGTCGTAACATGCCGTAACAAACAGGGGGTTTCTTACTTATTGGTAAAATAAGTAAGAACCAAAGGGATAAATATTGGGAGGGACTTTGATCTCTTCGGAAGAGGCTCTTCATACAATCATGATTGAACTTCACTTAAGCTCGTTTAATCATTTAATTGTATTTCGCGCCTCTTCCTCGAGATCAAATTGTAGCTGTTTAAAGTTGTTACGGCTATACTATTATAATTACTCAATTAATTCAGCCGGTAAATAAAATATTTATTAAAACTTAAGAGCACATGCCTTAAGAATTTAAAACGCTTAAAGCAAAACCATTTTTATCTTTGACCAGCTCTCTTTTATAAAATTTTGCAAACGTTTTTGATTTTGATGACCATCCCGGTGCTTTTAAAATACAGTCAATAGACATTCCACTCCTACTAGCTGCTGATGTTGAAGCGTGTCGCGTTCTGTACGCACCGAAGATAGATGTATCAACTTCGCTGTTCTTCAACACTTCCTTAATCCAACGGCTCAATGTCTGCGTAGATACAGCCTTGTGTGGTGAACGAAACGAGACAAAAAGCTTATTTTCAGACTTCCTTATATCTTTAGTTTTTTCTAGATACACGTTCAGTGTAGTAGCTGAACAAATTACTATTTCTTGAATAGACCGGGATCGAAAGCAAGAGCTGATTTTTATTAAGACCCGATGTTTTAATTTGTTCTGGTATCTTAATTTCAATAGTATCACAATTTGTGTAAATATTCCTGATATCAATAAGAGATAAGGTTTGCATGTGCTGTCCTGTTACCAAGGCTAACAAGGAAACCAACTTCAATGATAACTTTTCAAGTCTTAATTTATCATTAGTTAATTTATCATTACTTTCCCATTTCCTTAAGCAGTCCAAAACCAGCTCTGGATCCCACGTAGAATCATACTTAGCTTTAGGCGGCCGTAATTTTGATGCGCCTTTAAAAAATCTTTTTATTTCTGCATTCTCTCCCAGATCAGGACCATGAATAAGAGCGATATCTGAGCGTAGACTATTCAACGTACCATGCGTAGCGCCCTGATCGTATTAGATGCTAGAAAACTCAGCACCTTTTGAGATGTACTAGAAAAAGGGTCCAAATTCTTGTCGATACAAAATCTCCACCACCTTTTCAACCCGGTGTCGTATTGTTTCAAGGATCCCTGGCTTAGCGACGCTATCATAACTTCCATAGACTTTTCTGGTACAGACTTTAGTGCGTACGCCTTTCCGATACAACTCAAGATACCAGGGTAATCCCCTGGATGGATTTGTCTGTTAAATGTAAGAAGAAGATTAATATCAGGTTTAAAATAAAGAGGTTTTGAGCAAAGCATGGATAGAAAAACTCGAAACCAAGCTTGAGCGGGCCAAGAGGCGCGAAATACAATGGCATATGCTCTTACAGAATGTTATTTTGATCTTGTTTTAAATCGTCTAATTTTTTACTATTAATGGTCATTCTCAAATCATAAATAAACCTTGGCTGATGGAATAAAGCAGAAGTTGAGAGTTTTTTCATTAGTATGTTCAATAAATCCTTAATACCAAAACAGTGAACTTACAATTACCGTAAACAAAATAAAATGTTTGGTTTAGCTATTTTACATAAAATTAACCCTATCTCGTTCTTTGCATAGATTATAGACTGATGATTTTTTTTTTGTAATTTTTTTTGGAACATCTTTTGTAAATCATTAACTCAGCTACTAATAAATGTTTTGCATTTTCTGGTAAGTGTGATTGTCTTATTTTTGTTGTCAGTTCTTTGCAAATTACACTTATGTCGACTTGTGTGTCTCAATCGATTTAGTAGTGTATGCAAAAACCACTTAACTCACTGACTTATGTTGTTTATGCACTGACCGTTTATAACGCGGTATTATTTTGAAGAGGAAGGAATGTAGTGACTGACGTGGTTTTCAGCCAGACAGAATACGTATCTACCTTTAAGGAAGCGTTTACAGCAAAAAAAGCATGTTTGAAAAAAATGTGATTTATGTGGTTTTTGAAATGACCAGAATCGTTTGTTGTTCTTCTAAAATCATTCTCAACTTTTTTTTTAGTTATTGTTTTTTAAGTTTTACTTTTTCCACCAATAATTGTCGTTTCTCAAAATTAAAAAAAAATTCAACACCGCTTATTTTCTAGAAATTTTTCTACCCAACGTCATTGTTTAAGCTTTCTTAGAATCATCTACTGTTTTTCCAGAATCTTTTTTTACTCTTCTGCAAACTTCTTTTGTCTTTTTTCTTCTAACAACATTTTTTTGACTTTTGTTTTATATCATTTGTTGTTTTTCAAATTCTTGTATTAACTTTTTGTTTTTCTAGAATTTTCAATTTGCGTCTTTCAATAGATTATAGACTTTTTTTCTTGCTTTTGTGAAGTTGTTTTTCACATACTTATAGAAACTTTCTTCTTTTTTATTTTATTCAAACCGACGTTTCATAAATTTTTCTAGAATTTTATTTTGCTATACTTTTTCCACTTTATGTTGTTTTCCGAATTTTTCTTGGTATTCCAGATACCTTTTCCAAAATACTAAAGAATGTGTGGTGATTTTGTCAATTACTTTGGTTTTATGATGATAGTTTTTGAGTGTTTTGACAATTTTATTGAAATTTGTGTTTAAGTTAGTGCTGACTATTTAAAGAGTGGATTTCTTCTTTTTTAAGACTACAGTTTAGTTTAGACTATAATGGAAAAGGGTTTTTTACACTGCAATAATGCTGATTATTTGAAGAGTAGATTTTTTCTTTTTTAAGACTACAATTTAGTTTAGACTATGGTGGAAAGGGCTTTTTACACTGCAATAATACCGTGAGAACAAAAATTTGTTGAACCTAAGCAAGCTCTGGTTTGTTATATTTTTGTCTTTGCTCGATAAGTCAAGAGACGCCGAGCTAGCTCTAATTCAGTACATTTTCGTTTTTATTGTATTACTGTGTTACGTTATCATGTATTGTAGTTGTTTAAAAAATTCTCAAATTTAAAAAAAATATAAACAAATTTTAGATAAATAGTAATTTCATATTTAATTTAGTAGAATTATTGGACACAAAATCGTATCATTTAGTACAAAATTAATTATGTGTCATAAGACAAGCTTTTATACTGACAATTTCTATTTTCATATCTCGTAAATTTTTTCTCGAGCATTTCATAAACGTCTAATTATCTTTTGCTTTTTGCTGAAGTTAATAACTAATGACGATTTTGAAATGCACTTAAAATTTTTTTTTAGAAATAATTGAGGTTCTTGTGATATTATAACTGATAAATTTATTTAGGCGAAATTAAGAAATATACAGTAATTCTTACAGCATAAAATGTTATTATAAAGGTTCCTTTGTCTGTAGTCTGTTTATGCAATTTCTGCTAATATGTTTTCATTTCTATGTAAACTACTGTCCTTTCAAAGGTACATTAGTTGGCGCCCCCATGAAAACAAGTTTCCTCCTCGCGTTATTACAAACTTTCTTGAAATAATATACAAGCAAATAGTATTCACTAAAATTACCGCTAACATTCATGTGGTTTCACTAACTACTGACTTATAACTACGTCTATAAACTTTACTCCAAACCAAGTTTTTTTATTTAATTTTTAGTAAGTAGCTTACAATAAATCATCTCTTATTCTTGACCTAACATAGGTCAGTGTCTGAACCTAAAACTGATGTAGTACAGAAGACAATTTCTGCTAATCCTGATGATGATCTAAGTGGGCAGTGAATGAAGAGGTAAAGGCATTTTTGCTTTGAAGTGTTGGATATGATATGTAGCCTCATATAAAAGACTTATTATGAACAGGCGTCGCCGCCGACCTTCATCCTTATTAACGAACACAAATAAACTCTTCATCCTAAACGCATCCGGTTTTTCTCTCGACCAGAACGAACCGAGCGTAAAAACGGCGCTTGTTCATTCCTTTCCCAAACCACAATCTTTGAATTGTTGCAAACGGTGCTTTGTTATTCCCACGTAAATAGCGATGAACTTTTCCATTATACAAAATAAAATTTATTTACCAGGAAGTTAAAGTTGTGATCATTCTTTTTGGTTTGAACTGTTTGGTATTTCAATGAGCGATGTCAGAATTCAGAAATGAAATTGTTTTCCACAATCCGAATCTTTTGTGGAATTTACTCAACTGCAAACTCGTGAATTATGTACATGGTTGTTAGACCCCGCTCTTAATTGTAACGATGCTGGATATTAAAGTTTTAAATTTAGCAGTGCGCTTACGGTGCATGCAAACACAAGAGTAATTATGATACAGCAGGAGTACAAAAGGCAAATTAATGAATCCACTCAACTTTTTCCTTTTCGGTTGTTTAATTTTCTTTGTCTGTAAGCTTCCAAGTTGATACAAATAACGGCACTTAGGTATTATGCACTTTTGTAGTTTCACCCAAATTGTTCTTTTTATTAATTAGAAGCAATTAAAACAGTCACTGCTTGCAAAAATAAAAGGAAACTACCCTTTCGTTTTATTTCCGAGCAGGCAGCTGCTGGAGATGAGTGAATATAAATAGAAGCGGGCGGGAAACGCCTGATAAATAGCATTCCTTGCCGCAAGTCTTTGGATACAGCGGCGCAGTGTGAAGTGTGAATGAGTGATTACTTTTAGCTGCCTGAGTGCGATCTTTCACTACTACAAGACAACTTTTACAACAGAAAAAGACCCGGTTTGCTATCAACTGCCATCACCAACTCATCTTTAAAATTATTAAAAACCTTTTTAAACAAACTTCTTTTCAGAAGATTCTATTCACTAAATATCACCACACAGAAATGTCTCCAAGCAAAGTAAGATAAGTAAAAAACAAGCTTATTCTACACTAGAAAATATATAACGTATAAAAGAGCTGAAAAGATTTAGTTGTGCTGAAACCTGAATCAAAATTTTGTTTAAATTGAAAATCTTTGTAAGATTGGAACAAGGTAAAGAATGAATAAATTTATTACGAATAAAATTTGAATCGATTTTCTCCTATTGGGGTGGATAATTGAAGACAGGAAAGTAAGTAAGTAAATCCAATTATTTTTTATAATTTAATTTCTAAAAGAGATTGTCTTTCAGAAGGAAATAGTGGGATTTTAATTAATCTTAAATTAATTAATGTTTCAAGTTGAACTTTGTTGAAACTTGACTCTTACAATTAGGTCACAGTTACGTTTAAAGAAAGTAATTAAAATCTCTAAAGAAAATACTGAAATCCAAAATTTGACACTTATTTTGTAAAAATACTTCTTTAACATTAATTTAGCTAACATTCTTACCTATTCTTGTGCACGACTGCTCTTCAGTATAAATAGAGTTAATAAAGTCATTCAAATTTTTTTGAATTCTTTCAGTTTAATTGATGGCATGTCTGCTTTCAAGATTCCAAATAGCTAAATGCTTGAGATTGAACTGATGAAACAATACAAAACAAAATTTCATTCTTTACTTGAGCAGCTCTCAATGGAAATCGAGTGACTCACTCAAGTTTTTTGTAGTTAACAATTCATCTTCTTTTTGTCTTATTTTCAATCAAAAGAATATTTCAATCTACGTTGTATAGTTATTAATTTTGAAAGCTACAGTTAGTAGCTACAGTAAATTAAAATTATAAACACATTACATTTAAAAGGGGTTATAATTTTGTTGCTACTTACGTTCTGAGTGTGCCAAATTTTACATCTACTCCTAAACTAGACATTTTTATTTATATATGAAAGTATATATTGGTATATAAAAGAACGCATTTTGGGTACTATAAATCTATGTGAAAGAAACTTTTTTTTTAACTTTTTTTTACTTGTTACTACAGAAACAGATAACATAGTATTTACTATTCGATAATACGGTTTTTTTGTTCGTAAAATTGTATTACTCGCTGCTTACGCAGCTCAAAAACAAACCATCGTCTCACAAAAAAACTTTACCTTTATGTCTTGTAAAATGTACACAACCACTCAAAACTATTATCCTATTTACAAAACAATAGAAAAATAAAAATTTTGGTTAATAAAACAAAATTATAATAAAGAACATTATATTTTAGTTAATTATAAGTACAAATTTAAACTTTTTTTTATGTATGTTGCCACCTTTGTATTTTATCACCACTAAACAAATTTTTGGTAATCCTGCTTTTAATTCATTTCACGTTACCTCTTTTATTTTTTGCCATTCTTGTTGTAAAATATTCCATAAATGTTCCCTAGAGGTTGAGCAAACTTTACGTACTGTACAGTCTAATTCATCCCACAAAAGTTTAATGGGACCGCATTTGCGGTTTAATTCATCCCACAAAAGTTCAATGGACTTTAAGTCCGGTGACTGAGGTGGCTAAACCATTTTTCTTAATTTACCTAAACGTTTTTGATTTTCCAAATACGTCCTACATAATCTTGAGAATTGCATATCTTTGAAAAATTTGTTTGTATCCTTCTTTAACCAGAATTCCGTCATTTTTTATAAAACCTCCAACAGCAGGCTTTTCAAAACAACCCCAAAATATGGCAGATTCTTCTTTATGTTTAATTGTAAGCACAAGGAAAAGATCTGAAAATTTTTCAGTTACAGTTACTCTGCACATACACACGTCGATGGTCTTCAAAAACTTCAAATTTTGACTCACCGGTCCAAAAAACTTTTTCCAGTCTTCTACTGACTAATTATTGTGTTCTTTTGTTTCTTTCGACCGTTTTGCTTTATAAACAGCCTTTGAAAGTAGTTTTTTCACGAATAATCCTCCATACAAACCAGCTTTATTTAAATGTCTTTTCACAGAAGAAACGCTAACTTTGTTTTCTTTAGTTTCCTTCAACTGTGCTGTAATTTCGGGAGTTGTGAGGCGTCTGTTTTGTTTACTACACACTACTAGGCTGATATCCTCTAAAGAACTTGTAGCTCTAGGTCTTCCTGAAGAACGTGGTTTGTTCTTGAAACTACTAGTACTATTGCATTTTTCAACATTGTAATTGACAGTTCGACGGGATATGTTTAATTTTCTTGCAATCTTGCGATTGCTTTTGCCTATTTTATGAAAAGCCACAATTATTGCGTAGCTTTTCGTGCTTAATTTCAGTTTTTTTACCATTGTGAGAAGTACCCAAAAATAGCCCAAATAAAACAACGTTTATATCAATGCCCTATGTTTTCACAATTACAAGAGCTTTAAATAAAATATCAAAAATTTAGAACCACAAGTTATTTACAACTCTGGTACAAGTCTACAAAGTCTCCTCGGTAACCCTAAAGATAAAGGTAACCCTAAAAGAGAGCATCTAGAAAAGTTGGGGATTGATGAAATTAATATATTGGGCAAACACGGAGTTCAATTCACACTAGATTTAAAGAACACATGGCTCATGTTAAATTAAACAGAATAAAAAAATTCAGTGTTGCCCAACATATATTTGAAAAAGACCACAGAATTGATGTAAATAATATTAAACTTATCAGGGTGGTTAATAATTGTAAATTTCTTGACGTTTGCGAAAGTCTAGAAATACATAGGAACAAAGGTCGTCTAATCAACGCCGATTTTAGACCTATCCCCACTTCTTCTCTTTTTTCGTTGATTGAGAGGCGGGGCTAGTGTGTATATAAGCCGAGAAATTTTGTAAATTATTCAGTATAATTCTCCACCTGAGGATGACAGCTTTGTTGTCGAAACGTGCGTCGTGCAAAGTGAAATTGTTTGGTGCTATTGGTGTGTTTCTTACATTTCATAACGGTTAAAATGTCCTCTAAAAGATTTATATAAACTTACACAACTTAAAAATACTTATAGAGAATAGCTACAGTTAGCAAATCTAATGTCAATGTAAATATTTCTTCCAAATTTAAAGTTCTGAAGAACTATAAATATATGAAAAAAATCTACAAAGAACTATTAGAGAAAATCTGCAAAATAAAAAGTATAGGTACACTTTTTCTACAAATGCTCAAAGTTTATAATTTTGACTTAAATTGTTAGCAATTTAATGAAGGTGGTTGTAAAGAGAAATTGTTTATTGTTACCAAAGAGACCAGATGGCCCGTTGAAGTTACCGTAACCGTCGAAATGACGGTTTATATCTCTAAAGACCTTAAATGTTAATTGATTTTCACAAAATACAATTATTTTACAAATTACAGCCTAGGCTGAGAAGCAACAGCCCAGTCTGAGAAGTTTTTACTTCTCAGTCTTACTTTCTACCGCTGAAGGTTTGTGACAGCAGAAATAAAATAACAAAATTTAGAAATAGTATAAATTAAAAAAATTTCTAGATATAATTAATGCACATTAGAGATTATAATTAGAGTTTATTAAAAATTTGTGTTTAATTAGGTTTTATCAATTTTACTCTTTGTTTTGTTCTCTTTTGTAAAATATTATTTTAAAACTATTTTTAGTCAAATTTTGTTGTTGCGTAGATATTTTTTTGTCTAAACTTTCTCAAATTTTACTTATTACTGTATTGAAGGCTTTTTTAATCTCTTCTTATTTACCCAGATCTTATTTGAAAAGATATACAACCGAAAACTAATATTTCTTATTAATTGGTTCAGGTATGGTAATTAATATTGTTTTACTTTGCGTAGGAGCTTAGTTCATTAACATTAACACCCAATTTAAATAATTTGCAGAATTGTGTAAAAGTGAAAATACAAATAATTCAATCATTTAGCTGTTTGTCAATTAACACCTTTCTGCAAGCACTGAAAAACCTGTATTTACTGCTTTAATTTTTCCAATTATTTATTAACATTTATGGATGAATCTACCCACGCCTGTGTAAACATGTTAATCTCTGTAAAAAATCGTTTCTGAGAAATCGGTTTAAATCATTTTTAATTAGAACTGTGTGCGGGTATATTAAAAGTTCATATTCTATCAGCGACCGCTTGAAAAAAAGAATTACAACGCACGACTTACAGTATTTTTAAACTTCAAAATAAGCCGATGCTAAACTTGAAACAATTTATATTTTTTGCCAATTAGTTACACCTTCGCTTTAGGTCTTCCGGTTTGCGGTTTACTTGAGGTAATGGATGAAGTGAAACCGTTTCGGAACAACGCGTTCAAACAAAGCGCTTTCTTTAAGGACTCTGAGAGGTGGTGTGGGAGTGATTTACCTTCCTATAATTTCGTGCGATTGAGTTATTACGCATAACTTGATAGGTTTGACGCGACAAATAGATAAAATGTTATTTCAGATGTAGAATTTTTGTCTTTGGATGTTTTAAGGTGGCGCTTTGAAATAAGAATAGTAAATAGAATAGTAAAAGTTTGACAGGATCGAGGGGTTCACAGTAAACCTCTATAAACCTCGACCACCTTTACGACTACTGTAGGACTGATGGACTCTTCGAATCAATATGTACTTCCCCAGTTTATAGCTCTCGAATTTTGTTACATTTTATGTTATGTGCATCGACCTATGCAAGTTTGTTACCTTTTATGGATAATAAATTTTGCATTTAGGCTCTACATTGCCATATATTCTTTACGACACTTGGAAACTGATACATGGTTTTAATCTTAACGCTAATTTGGACCACTCTCTGCGAATCATGCAACATGCAACCACGGCAACCTTGAAACATTTTAAAGGTTTGCTAGGTTAGTACCCATATTGTAGATTTAATTTTCATTTACACTTTTCATCTCAATAATAATCTTCTCAAAGATTCATTATTATAAACGGGGTAATAAAAAGACCCGAATGATAGCTTTTTAAACTCTCCCGACTACATAACGGCATTTAGATGACCGGACAAAATTTGCAGAAGTTGAAATAGCAAGATTAATTGGTAGAGGAAGTCTGGAGTGAATATAAGTGACAATAGTCCCCCCAATTTATATTCTCAAAAAATTTACTAATGAATCATCTGCCATCTTTCTTTTTCCTTCACATAGAATATAAAACCGTAGTAGCGTAAACATTCAACGAAGCAAATTTGGTCATAATGGTCCTGTAACATTAAAAGTTCACCAAATGGTTACTTTGCTTGTAGATTCTGATAGAAGAGACGCATCAGTTTTTTCATCATTTGACTTTGAAAAAAACTAAACTAAAGCCAATGATATCTATATTATGAAATAATTTCGCATTAAATTGTTGACAAAACTGTAATTTAAACATCAAAAACGTAAATTATTAAATAGAACAATCCTTGTTGCACGTTTTCACATAAAAAACAACAATATCAAAACGTATTTGAACTATATATAAATGAAATAACTATTTAAAATTAAATTTAGTATAGTAAAGAAAGATTTCGGCAAAAAATCATACGTCCTGTTTTTTAAATCAACTAATCAAAAATGTCTACCAAAGTTAATCTGCAAAATTTATTATTAAAAGACTTTGATTAAAACCCATTTTTATATTACTTATCAAATACAGTCAAACTCGGATATAACGTTAATCACCGGACCAGCGGAATTTTGACGTTCTAAGCGGACTGACGCAAAATCCGTGAGATTAAAAGTCTAATGTCTAAAAGGGACCTTTTAAATGTTGCGTACTAATCGAGTTAACTCTCTATCCGATAACGTACTAAACGAGTTTGATTGTATTTAAGCCTGAATTATGACTTGATAAGTTAGAGTAGCAATAAATCCCTTGCTCAACTCCCTAAGAATTGAAATAAATTTTTAACCTGGGAATTTGTTACCAGCTACCCTACCTTCAAATCTTTACAATAGTTGTGTGTCATTTTATGACAAATACTATAAATTTCAAGAAACCACCACAGATGGGGTCCTTTTTTGAATAAAATTTACGACTTTTTTATAAATTATAAGAAAGAAAGTGCTTTAATGTCAAAATACAAATATAAATGATAATAAAAAACTTTAAAATTTTAATTACCCACTTTGATGTATTGATGCATTAACGGTAATTTATAATTAAATGAGCAAAAGTGAAATAAGTAACCGTATAAGTAAACAATTTCAAACTTGGAGAAAATTATCTTCTATTTAAAAATATTACCTTTTGCTTAATTAGAAAAAAAACTTGATTTACCCGGTAAAGAGTGTGACTAAAATATTTTGCAAAAATGCAGTTTATTAATGACATTTTTGATACTTATTTCTCGCTTTTTAGAATACCTAATTAGTGGCTATTAGCACACCAACACATGATGCTATTAAGCCTATCACAGTTATTACAAGGTAGCTTTATAACTGCAGCTGCACTGTAGATTTGCAAAAGAACATAAATTTTATTTTTATAAGTGTACGTAGCGCTGTAACATAACCCTATAGAAGCGAACTGATCAGAGTGTATTTATTGTGTAGACAAAATGACTCAGAGCATGATCCATTTCATTTATTAATAACAATGCAAAGGAGTAAAATGTCATAAATATAATTATTTTGCTGAGGAATAGTAAACCCAACTTAAAACTTGAATTAAAAATGACAGTAATTATGTGAATTTTAGGTGAACAGATAGTATATAAATAAAAAAATATTCTTGTAACTTAAATAAAAATCTTAATAAAAATACGTAGATGAAGGACTTATTTATATTTAGTTTCTTTCAAATTTATAACGTAAACAAATTGTTTTGTGGTGGGTAGTATATATCAGTCCAATGCAAATAGTCCTATTTAATTTTACTACTGTGTATGCTCGTAAAATAGAAAAATGAAAATATGTAAATTGTTAATGCCAAAAATAAGTGGTTAGGACTATATTAAAGCAACATTGTCCTATCCGAATTAATATAATTAATTTGTTGATATAAGTTATACAGTTTAAATCATCTTTTCATTTTTTTGTTTTGCGACTATACACTTGTTTATAAAGAAAACAATTTAATTTTGTTAGCCTTTTTCAAGTTAAATTTGATCTTAATAATCAAAATTGACTTTGCTTTTGGTTATATCAAAATTTGATCTCCATTTGGTGGCGGCCTTCGTTAAAAAGAATTCCAGATAATGTTATTTTGCATCCCATGTGGCGTATAAAACGCGAGTAAAAACCTTGTTAGGCTAAAATGTCTCCGAACAAATCGATGAATAAAAACGAACGAATCATTTTATGAAATTCGTTACAAGCCAGGAAATGTTCGTAATTGTGACGGATTAGGTCTTTGATGGCCAATTTAAAGCTGATTAGAACCACATGTGTTACTTTAAAACTTTTTTTGATGAAGGTGTTTCGTTTAACCGTTCCATTAACTAAATAGAACACATGAGGTTTAAAAAATAGTTCAAAGCTACCACTTAATAATTACGAATGAAAGCATTTATTGACTAGCGGTAGACATTTGATATCGTAGCACCCTTACTAGGGCAGTTTAGCTCTATTGTTACGACACGTTTATTCTTTTGTGGTTCTAAAAAACCACACGTGAATTATCGCCCCACTGTTGATGTTTTAATTGTGTCATTGTTATAAAAGCAAGTCATTTATTTTTACAAAAGATTCTTAAAAGCAATAGTGTGTAAGTCATGCTCAGTTTCCCATGCATTTTTGAATTATCCTACGCTGATGGCCGTCACAAGGGTGATGATTTTGTACCCTAAAATTTGAGTCACTTAACAATAAATCTAACCAAAAATTATTTTTTTAAATATATTTTAAGAACATTAAAGTTGGTAGAAATGTGTCAGTGACAGACACAATAATAATATTTTTTCTAGTTTTTAAGATATCTACATTTAAACCATAAATATTCCTACTTTTATTAGACTTCATTGCATTGAAACAATTTTTCATATCATTGTATTAGTCATTTTTTATTTAGAGGTTGCTATGTAATATAGATTATTTGTTAAAAAGAAACAGACAACGGTATATAAACAAAAAATGACATATATTATGAAACTTCAGTAAAATTAAACTCACTATAACTGTTATTATCAGTTTTATTGTATTTGTGTTGAAAATTTGTGATAGTAGAAATGATGTATTGTTATTCTTATAAATCGTGCGTTTGAAAGAAAAATAGCGTGTCTAAACGGTATCGGTAGCGAAGTCATTGCTTGTGTCTCATCTGTATCATTTTTATGCTTAAGTCAATGCTTTCAAAAAGTATGACCTTTTTGCTATATAAAGAATCATACTGTTTTACCTTACCCCTTCTTAAAATACCTTTACTAGCCTTTCCTGAAATAATAACCATGCTACAGGCCTGTGTGTTAGTTCTTCAAACTATTTTTTCTAGATATTTTAAATTTTTCATTATTTTTTAAGTCATCATTATGTTTATTTTGCGACTTCTAGAAACGGTTAAAATTGGCTACAGATGAACGATGGTGATGATTTTGATAATAGACTGTGATGATTATAACGTTAAGTTACCTGAAAACCGCTACAAGTTTAATTATACTAAATTTTTAACTAGATTTCCTAGAAGAGAGCTCCATTCTAGCTAAACTTACAGAAAATCTTGTTCAAAAAAAATATGGAGTATGTTATTATAATAATGATTTTTCGATTTACGATGTTAGGTTCTCTTGGTGTTTTGTTTGTGACGACGCGTCAGCCAATAACTCTTTTGTTACAAGAGGCCGCCAATCCAATTAGTGTTATAGGTGTACGTTACGGGCACGAGAGCTCAAATGCGTCTGTCGTTTATTGTAGAGGTGTCACAAACAGCTTCTGGTTCCCACTGGCGATTGCCATAGTAAGACTGTTAAGACTTTCCGCTGAAACGAACACGTACATACTCCAACCATTTAAAAAGACTGATTTACGTTCCCGAGGAGTTTAATTAAAAACTTATACATTCCTGCTAAGTCAAGTGTTAAATACTAGATGTTGAAAGTTCCAAACGCTATATAAATTTCCTATTAAATATACACGAAGTTGTCTAGAATCAAATTATTGATAAGCTGTGCACCGAGAGACAAAGGTAGAGTTGTCGGTGGACGGACCTGTGGGTTAATATTGCATATTGCTATCTCTGAACTGTGGTCAGTTTCCGCAGCAACCGACAGAGCATATAAATTATTCAACTATCTGTTCACTCCCTTTGCTTCTGTATTTCGGCTTACACTAACACATATACCGTTTTATGTCTTGTGTCTTCTCAAAGCTTGTACATTTTACATTCACGTGGATTTATGACCGACCTAATGGATTTCCTGCGCCATTTTTTCACTCAGATCTTGTCTCAAATGACAATAAAAATATATAAATAGATGACGACCAACGTTAAACTAAAGCAAAGGTCGTTACTGGAGCTGGAACACCACATTAAACATCCAAATGTCTACTGATTTGTAGACATTTGGAAAATTACCATTTCACAAGTATACCTACATAAGTATGACAAAATAAAAAATTCAAATAAACATTAAAAGATATTGTAAAGATTTTCTAAATTCCGGTTTCTTGAAACTTAAAGAGTTAGATTTTTAACTAATATTTTTTTTTTTTTGCTACCTAGAATGTAAAAAATCCATACATGCTTAGATACGTAACAGGTAAATAGTCAATTTTGTTCGTTTATTAATTTCTTTTGACTACGGATGTAAACGGTACCTAACATTTACATTTCTAGGATAATAATTAGTAATGACCAACAACGTAAAATAAAGGTTCAAAAATTTATTTGTAGAGAAAGTAAAAATCCAGACTAAATATTACATTGTTAATTTTTTTAAGACTGAATATCAAATACATCCTAAAACAAAAAAATCTTCAAAAAAAATTTACAATTGTTTGACGATCTATAGTTAATTTTTCCAAACTTTATTAGTTAAATTGTTTTTAAATTTGTATATGAACGTGGATAAAGACAGAAAATCCGTCTTCTTTGGTCATGAAAATAGACTGGGTTTGTATAAAACATTTCCTACAAGTGCGTACCAGTTTTTGCATTTTTCTAAAAGTACACTTAATGCTTAACCAATTCACTCAATTTTCAATAATTGTTTGAAATTATTGTAAATTACTCTTAAGACAGCATAATCAGTTAAAACCTTAGCAAACGAAAAAAATTGAATTTAAAATTAATTTTGTTAACAAGTGTCAAATAAAAAGGATTTTTTTACAAAATTGAGGTAAAATTTGATAGATAGCAGAAAAACTTAAATGAGCAACACGGAGTGTATCGGCTGTTAACATCCTCGCAGCTTATACTCGATTACCTCAAATGTTAACATGACTTTACACTCCTTGTTACTTAAATAACTACCGACTGATTATAAAAGATTGTCCGAAAAAGAATGCTTTGGAATTAGAGTTTTGTCTTATCAAATCTGTCAAATTGGTGATTTTAGGTTATGTAACAAAATTGCAATTTTAAATAAAGGAAGAATAGATTAAAACTACCGATTTCAATTTATTCAAAAAGTGGATCACTGAAATAAGTTTAATTGTTTCCATTTCAAAAAGTTTTGAACTCATGAGGATACAAATATATCCTGAAAAGCTTCTTACAAGTAAACACTTACAGTATTTTATTTCAAACTTGTAATCATTCATCAATGAAGCCTCCATGCAAGTAGAGTTTCTTATGCAATACCCTTTTTTAATGAAATCACGCCTTCACAGAGGGCTTTGCATTCTGATGCTGCTGCTTTTATTTTGTACATCCACAGAGGGCTTCCCGATTGGCCACTGTATAAACAGCCGAAACCAGCGAACAGCAAATTTGTGAAATTTTTCTGATTTTAGGAAACTATGAGTAGTATTGTAGTTTTGCAGACGTTTTAGCTGAAATAAATCTTACAGATATTACAATATTCGCATTATTAATGTTACATGCATGGACAAAAGTAACATAGTGTTTAAAAATTATTATGATCAGGTACAGAAAGAAGCACATCTGTTATCAGACATCTAATTTTCATTACATTAAATTGAATAATAATTCAATTAAGCGTGAAAAAAAGTGATATTTTATATTACATATTTAGAAAAAGCAAAATACAGTTTCATTAGATATTTGATTAATCAATGATCTTAGGATAGAAATTAGAGAAGATCTGCTGAAGTCTATCCACAATAAAAAACAACATATGAACGTTAAAATCTGTACAAGTTTTTAAAAATCTTAGCAATTATAAAATGAATTAGTACGCCACTAATGAAATTAAAGTTTTATTCAGGTGAGATAATTATCCACCAACATTAGTTCAATTATACTCTTGGAATAAAAAAATGACAAATACATGATGTGTCACACTTTATCCAGAGTTAGCGTTAACCTTTGTAGGCAAAATTTATTCACATCAACATTTGAAAGTGTCCACTGTTTTGTTTAAGATACTTTAGAACCCTTCTCTGGCTTCTCTCCTTGTTGTTGAAAATATTTTGCAACATTTGTTGATCAATTGTGGCACATGCTTGAGTAATTTCTTCTCTCAATCCTTCTAAAGTGTGCAGTCTTTGTGCAAAAACAGTGTTCTTCAAGTAGCCAAATATAGAGAAATCTAAAGGTGTCAAGTCTGGTAAACGAAACGGAGTTTTAACAAATTCATGAGGGTTAACTGAACTCCAGTGATGGGTGCGTAGACTACGTCGGAGTAAACAATTTAGTTGTCTACGTGTAAAATATGTAAAGTAAACTTTAAAAAAGTTTTACCTTAGACTATGTAGACAATGTAAACAATAAGAATATTACATAAATTTTTATTATTTTTATAAAATGTGTTATAAAATATATGCATAAGTTGTTTGGAACGTTCAAAAGTCAAAAGTTCCTAATTGGTGTGTTACAATAGGTATACATCATACAATAAAAAATCTCAGACGATCAAATGCAGAGTTAGGTTAAAAAAACATAACCTCAAAATAGTTATTGTATACATTGTCTACACAAAGTCTACATTGTCTACATTGTTTACGCTTTTTCTACGATGTAATGTAGACTATAAAAGTCGACACGTAGATGCACATCACTGCTGAACTCCATATCCTCAAATTTTGTGAATTCAAATAACCTAACATTACAACAAAATTTTTATCCAGTTCATTAATTGGATTCTAAATTCCCACCTGATAAATGAAACCATGCTTCATCCGAAAAAATCGTTAAATCCAAAAAGTCATTATTATTTAAATGGTTTTGGAACCAATTACAATATTCCACACACATTGGTAGATCAGCTGGTTTGAGTTCTTGAACTATTGTCATTCGGTATGGGTGCAATTTTGAGTCTTTTTTAAGCACTTTTGGACAAGTACTGTAGGAGGCACCTGTTTGCAAAAAAGTGCTCTCAAAGACTTTTTAGGACTCTGTTCCATCCTTTCTCTGATGTCTTCCACAATTTCACCTGCAGCAGTAGGTCTGCCTGGAGATTTCCTTTTCTTGACACTTCCAGTAGTTTCGAATTAGCGAATCTTTAGCGATATCCAAATTGGGAAATCTTTGGAGGTATTTCTTTTTGCAAGTATTGATGTTGTAGCTCCAAGGACCATTTTCTTGCAACCTACCACTTCGGAAGTAGGATGTGACAATGAACGCGTTTTGTTCCACAGTGTATACCGTACTTATCTCTGGTTTGTTTGAAAAACTTGGACAGTTTACATCAGCTGAATAAAACTTTTTAAACTTGCCAGAAGTCAAGCGCTAGAATAAATTTTGTCTTAAGAATGACAGATTTTGTCTTAAAAAAGACAGGTTTTGAAGATAACAGTAAATGAATAAGAATTACAGAGTCGCGACAAAGCAAAGTAGAATTATAAAAGCAGTAAGAATTAGAGCACAGAGCGAGGCAATGAAACTGACAAAAAATGTAACGGAGATTGACAGATGACAGAAACTGTTAAATTGACAATCAAAAAATCGTAATGGAATTATTTCAAGAAGACGGCAAATTCCATAGCCTTCTTTTCCAGACAATATTTTCTAATCATTCTGTACTATTTACACAAACAACACAACAATAACTTGATAAATAAATGATTCAGTCACACATCATATCGTCCACGATTATCGCTCAGTATTCTCGATTTGCTTCCGAGATCTCGTTCAGTTGAACTGCGGAACTTAACTCATTCAACTATGTATTCGGTTTTGACTGACTGGTCATCGTTTTCTCACTATATAATTGGGCCATTTTTTAGTACATTCTTTATTTATCTATAGCAACGTGTATTGTGTTTATTACAATTATTGGTAGTACATATTGTTATTGTTAACATATCAGTGTCTTATTGTCCGATACAACAAATATCTATATTACAATATCTTGATAAAATACAAGTGCAGTTAACGACGTATTTACTGACTTAACTGTAAACTAGTGATAAGTTTTGAACAATTATAAGATATATTTGCATTTGTTATTGTAGAGTTTTTCCACCTTTGTTATAATTTGGTTAAAAAAAATTATCTGACAACATAAATTTCTAAACTTTACTATTGCAACCATTTTATTAAATTAAAATGTCTTTTATTTCAAATGTCATTATTGTAACATTTTTCTTAAAACAGGGATAAATTTTTTAAATATTTTCTTCGTCATGCTTGTTTCTTAATTGTGAGCAGCATATCAACAATTTGGGACGTTTTTTCAAGACACCTGCATAATAAGCCAAATGTAAGAGATAAGAAAAAAATGTTTGAAAAAAATTATAAAAGAAGATAAAAAAATTAAGACTCATAATCTAAAACAAAAAAATAACGGAGGATAAAAAGTACTAAAACAATATATATAATATAAGGAAGAAGCAAATAAAAATCTACGTACTACCAGAAGTCGAGAAATCCAAGAAAGTAAATATCAAATTAAAACAAAAAAACGTTTTACTACTCTATCTTTTTTATGATTATTACTATCTTTTTCTACATCATGACCTAAAATGCAATGAATACAAAACGTATTATATTAAGAAAGTCCCACATTTCTATCTTTTTTCAACTTAACGCAACGAAAAGGACAAAGCATCTATGGTGAATGTAGTATTACAAATAAAATGTTACCAAAATATTGGCGCCTAATAAATTTACAAATTTATCTTTATTTAATGCATTCTATTAGCTATCGCTAATCGCCAAGCGCTAATCGCTAATCGCTATCGCTCGCCCATGTTAGGTTTCTTATTTTATCTCCACTCTCTTTTTTTAATTTATTCATTATCGAAAAAAATAGAAAAAGTAGAATGTGCTTTGACAAGGGTCTACTTCAATTGTACCTTCAATTTAGTTTTTTGTTTGCGGCTGTAAATTAAAAAAAATAATTAAGTGTAAAATTACAGCAAATAAGAAAACTGATAAATTCAACTAAAATATTATTATGCTCTTCTTCTACTTGCACATCTTATTTTATTAACTGATTTCAGATTTAACATCAGGATGTACTCCTACATTTTTTTTGGAATTTTTGTTCAGTTAGAAAGTTTCATTTTGGGGGCGGAGGTAGGTAAAACTTGAGAGTTTATAAATTTTCTTCCAATTTGTTCAGTTGAATGTAAATATTTTTTATTGACTTCAGTTGGTAATCACGTCATTGTTGATGTCTTACAAGCCCTTGGTAAACAGAAAATACCACGTCTGGAAACTAGGTCAGGAATATTATGTTTGTGGATTTAGTAAAAACAGATTTATGTTTGCAATTCTGTTTTCCTTCCAGAATTTTATTTGATGAATTCAATCCATCCGTTTCAATTTTTGTTTAAACATTGCTCGCGTTTATTAAGAAATGAAACACAATTGTAGCGACATTTATGAAAAATGTGTACTTTTTAGCTGACACATCTTGGAAACTCGGAAGCGAGACTTTGGTATTCGTTACGGATCTTGTTTCTTTCGTCGCATTCATTCCCATCCCACACAGTTACCGTGACAATATTTCCTTCTTGGAGATAATTTATCATATCTGGTATATGATGTCGGTGGTTCATTATTTTAATTGTTGCGATGTACAAATCTCAAAGACTGATGACGTCACATTTGTCTTCTGTCACATTTCTCATTTACTAATGTATCGTCGCCCAAGGATGAAGTTACAACCTCGCTTATCAAAACGATGATTAGGCTCTTGAAGACATTATAACATTTCGCGTTTACTTCTAAAAATGGCGCTTTTTGTTACTGCCTAGTTCAGTAAACTGAACACCTGCCAAAGTTCTTTGGATGTTTGTTGCTGCCGAGCATTACACGGTTTTTAGTGACACGAACCGTTCATCAACTCTCGTAAGAGCTAATTTTACTCAAATTTCCCAATTCGTGACACCGTTACTTGTATGTAACCATAAATCTAAGACATGAAACGCTTTCGTGCGAAATTTACATATCTAAATTTTTCTCGCAAACTCACACCTACTTTATAAATATAAATCGTGTTTTAATTCATTTAATTAAGCTTTTTTGGTTAAAAGGACATAAATTAATGACTAAAGCTCCTGAAACAAATTGATGGTTTCTGAAAGAAACCCGCTATTCAGCAGTCACTCACCCGCTTGTTCTCCAAATGTGCTGATTCTACAACCTGTGATTTGTAAGTACATTAGCTGTAAGATGGGTCATGAATTCAAAGATCGATTTTAGGATGCGGCTAGAATAGGAAATATTTTCCTTGAAATAGATAATACATTACGTAAGTCAGTAAAAGAGTACATTTGTATCGTTCCAGCTCGATTAATCACGAAACGTTTGTTTCAACACACATCTCATAAAACATACTTTATAGCCTCGATTAAATTGTTTTCACGTTTTTATCATAGGTAGTTGCTCTTATTACTCTACAACTCAAGTGTTAAAATATCATTACTCCTAGGATGTTGTAAATTGTTATATGACGAACCATTAAAACGCATTAATCGTGTGGGATGGATGCAATGAAGAAACTGGTATTAGATAAGTACCGCACCCTCATGTCAAATTAGAGTAATTCCTTCACAAGGATGTGATTAATTTGCTTTGCGAATTATCTCATCAGGTATGACAGCAGCGAGTCAACAACAACTTTATTTACATATTTTAATCTTTATACAAATAGATTAAAGCATTTTAAAGTTATTAAATCTAGAAATTCATTTTTCAACAGATATCAAAGTAAATTTATTTTAATTTTTGTAGACCTACCACAATTATGTTACTGTTTATTTTTGATGTTACTTTTTCTACAATTGGTTTTATTCTGAATATTCTATCCTGTGTTGATCTGTCTGGTCAAAATGCAGCTTGTTAATCACAGGTATATCTTTAATTTTTTCTAGTTTCTCTTTTATTATCTGTTCATATAGTTTTTACGAGATGCAAAGTAGTGATGCCTCAATACAGTCATTAAAATTTTGTGTTTTATGTATTGAGTTTTATTATTGTTTTATTCAATTTTTGGGTACTATCTGTTTGCATTTGTTATGTCAGATTTAACATTATAAAACCGTAACGGTAAAGACAAAACAGGACAAAATTAAAACAAAGAAAAAATTAGAACAACCCAATTATTAAAATCAATAAATAAAATTGTGACTGGCAAGGCACTATAGGTCTTTTCAATGACTCTGAAGTGCCGAGCAATAAACTGTTTATATTCAATTATTAACCGAAGGCACCGCAAATGCAGTTGGAGATGCCGACCGTTTAATTTTAAATTTACTTATAAAACGTCGTAACATAGAAATAGTTTTTGCCTGAATCGCCATTCTTGTCACATCTGCGGTAAAAACTCTGAACAAGTTCAGTTCCTCATTTTCTGGTAGCTTTCTTAGTAAATTGAGATTTAAGCATAACATTTAGAGAAATGCAACTACAGAATGCCGCTCTATGTGTTTAGTGAATATTATAATTTTTTTACTTGGGACCTCAGAGCCAATGAAATCCACAATAGGCATAGATGTCTTAACACCGAAAATGATTAAATGTATAGCCATCATTTACTTAAGTAGTAATATGTATTAGTACTATTAGTAGGGGTGGCAGAAATATTTCCGAAATACAAGGTTTCGAAAACAAAATTTAGAATACAAAAGCTCGAAAAACAAAAGATCGAAACTACAACTGTTCGTTTATTATAATTTCAAAGAAGTTAATTTAGAAAAACATAATTTCTACTAAACTAAAAAAAAGGAAAAAATGTAGAAAACAATTTATTAAAAATACAAAATATATTTTATTTAATTATTAATATAACGAATGTTATTATATCTAATACTGAATGATCTCCAAACAAGCAAACAAAAGTTTTTTAAAGAAGAAAGTAGTTATTACCTTCCAAAAACATCCTCGATTAATCAGTCTTCCGGTTAACGCTGCTGACCGCCTTTTTTATAAGTTTTTTTTTCGCCTAGTAGAGAGCTTTGCCTTGTTTTGTTACAGTCGCTAATTTGATTTGACGCTATTTTGTTATAAGCGCTTTTTTTACTACGCTATTTTATTACACGCTATTTTGTTATGCGCTCTTAAGAATCAACGCTGTTTTAAAACGCGCTTTTTTGTAAAACGCTATTTTCATTAGCGCTATTTTATTCCAGAGCCAATAAAGCCCGCCTATTAAATTTACTACATATTTTCAAAATTTTGTATTCAGAATTATGTTAGTCGATCTAATAATATTCAGACAATTGTTTAATCGAAATAATGTTTTCGATCTTCTATAATTTAAAACTAAAATTAGCAAAGAAAATTTCTTCGATCTTTTGTTTAATCGCTTATATAATTTCGTAATTAAGTACTTTCGATTAAATGTTTATTCCATTTTTTGTTTTTCGATCTTTTGTATTCTAAATTTTGTTTTCGAAACCTTGTATTTCGGAAATATTTCCGCTACTCCTATTAGTAGTTAATTAGTGATTTTTGTATTTCGGTTTTTTACGTGTTTTAGTAGGTCTTTTTTTATGTTTCTTAAAATGTCATACAATAATTTTGCATTGCTTTAATCGTTTGCTCTCAGTTTTATACCAAACTGTTCTATGCTTTATTTTGCGGTTTTTATTTTTTCTGTTGGTAATTTGCATAGTTGGTAATCATTTGGGTTGTTAAGTTTCTAACTACTTTAATTATTAATAATTTTTTAAATTCCTTTTATTTTTAATTTCAGTATTTCAAGAGTACATTAGCCTTTTTCTATGTGTTGTTTTATTTACTTTTTATATTACTGTAGTTGCTGCTTTAATTGTTGTTTTGTATGTTTTTCATAATTTCTCTTCAGTCTCGTCGGTTATTTTATGCAATTTTCTTGTCGTTTATTATATCATTAGATCCTTAAACCCTATTTTTAGTCAGGTAGGTACTTAATCTGTAGAAATATAAATTGAAGTCTGATAGTAGTTGATAATATTGACAAAAATTTCTAACACTATTTTATAATCAAATATTTAAAAAAATAGACTCTGTATATGTGTGTATTTGACTTCGTTGGAGTAGGAATCCTTGGTACAGAATTCCCACAAAAGCTCTATAACTTTGGTCATTACTATTACCACTAACAGAGTGCTGTACCTGTTAACTTAGCAAAGCTCCCCATCTTGCCAAAGCTCTCGCTAGCAGAAAGCTTCCGCAGGCGTCGCCACCTCCTGGCTGGTCTGGTTGCAGGCGTCTCCCAACAGAGGGCAGATGTTGGCGCGAAACTGGACTTTTCCATTTGAACTGAACAGCGAATGCAGTCACGATACGACTCCACACAAGAATTGCCGTGTCAGACTGTGCTCCAAACTTCAAACCACACGTGCTTCAAACTTTTCCGACTCGAAGCTTCGCTTAATTCAAATCGTACGAATTTTAAATAACCGCCTGTCACACAAAATCAGGACGTTTTCAGTGAGCTGCTTCGAGTTTTCTATTCGGTAAGTCCGCAAGTTGAGCGCTTTTGAACTTTGCCAAGCTTTTAAATTTTTTTTGCAAAGCACCTGCGTGTGCAACAGGAAACAATGTCCCGAAAATATTTCTTTGTGTAAATGAGCCGCGGTTGGGTAATTTGAATTATGTGCTTTTTACCGGGTCACGTCAAACGGAGATATGCCGGGAATGCTTTTGCAGATGAAATAATCGTAACTTAAAAACATATTTGGAGCGCTTATGACGAGGTATTTTTAAACATGAATGACGTGTTGTGACATGAATTCTAATTAAATGCACCGCAATTATTCCAAGAAATATTGCTAAACTCGCTTTTCAAATTAAATTTTAAATAACAAAGATTTTAACTTTGTTACAATTTATCTGATTCAGAAGTGTAAAGTATAGGCAATAAGAAATTACATTTTTTATTTTAAGTGGCGTTTTTATGGTCCTTACTTCCCCATCCAAGCTACTCGTACTTTCTTTAAAATACCTTTTTATGATCTTTGTTCTAATCACTTCAAATAATTTGTTTTCCATTTATATATCACTTTTTCTTTCTGTAACAGTTGTAATTGTTTTATTCGTGAAAATTATTTCTGTTTGTGGTTAAATAAAACAATACAGTAATCCATACTTACCACAATGGGAACAAAAGAAAGGAAAGGATTATGTGATTTGAATGTAGAAATAAATGCAAATTATAAATAATGCGAGTATGTACGTGATCAAAGTTTTTAATTACTGAATTAAATCTGTAAAAAAGTGTAATAAGAAAAAAAATGTTTTTAGTAGATGTATACTGAGATGATTTTCAAAGTTTAAATTTACATAAATTAAGAAGGTGTCGTAGGATCTATAGAAACAGTTCTTTAATTGTTGAATTTCAAATGTAAGTAAAACAATGTTGAGAAAATTTTGTGGTTTTGTCATAAAGCTGTTTACCAAACAATCAATGCAAATAAGTTTAAGCTTTTTGTTATATTACTCGGCAAGTTCTATAATACTATTATGTTTGTTCCGCTATAAAACTTTTTACAGGATTCTAAATCAAAATTTTATATTTCCAGCTCATTTTTCAGTGAAGTGAAAAGTTTTTATAGTCCTATTTTCGTTATTTTCCCTAACGAGTATGAATATCTTCAGTAAATTTTTATCTGAATAGGATATTTATTAATCTTTTATAAAAACCGAAATTGTATATAGAACATTTCGTATGTCTCTTAGAAAATAAGTGACGAACAGTATAAGTTTGTTCGCGGTCAGCTTGTATGTATAATAAATAAATGTATAATTCTATTTGTTTCAGGTTATTAAAAGAGTCCAAACATTTCTAAGCCTAGTATATAAGAAGTGTAGAGGCGTTTAAACTATAACCTGACATTTTGTTTACTAAAAAAATATTGTAACACGTCAATATGCTATGTTCTCTCGATCCCAGTGGTTGTGCTACCTATTGGGTGCCTTTCCAGACAGAGCAGTGTTAATTATTGGTTATGGTTGGTAACAACCAGCTTGTAACTCATACCGCAAATTGTTGTAAGGTGCAAAGACTCCGGGGAATGTATAGACACTTCTTGAGTAGTACCATGAAAGAATAAATAAGACTTTAGGGAAGGTCGCCTATATTCAGCATGTAAAATTATTGAGTGAAACTCAAACACTTTTTATGTTCTTTTTGGCCAACGCGCACAGAAAGGCGCATTCAGTTTTGCCGATTACTGACGAATTTTGGAGTTCTGTTATGCCTCAGTGGCGTCCTGTTAGAATACTGAATAGTAGCATTATTGTCTCACCATATAAGTATTGTATTCGTTGTATTCAACTTACATGAAACGTTTGGAACAACCCTTTATTTTATTTATATTATAAATTTATTATTGTTTTATTTATAATGCTAGGCCTCTGGAATTTGGCATCAACTTCACACACCTTTTATGACTTTGCCGCTTAGCGTGCAATCTCAACTTTTTAAACATCCTTCTCTCCAATCTTATTTATTCCTTCATGGGTAGTACCGACAGAGACAATGGGATTTATTTATTTTTTTATCATGGGGGCTTGAAGTGGTACTTTAATATTAGTTTCGGTCTAGCGTTCCTGGCAAACCAGAGCTCTAGACCTAAAATGTTCACTGCGGCACTTTCAATATTCACTTTCTGCGGCATTCTTTGGCAGTCGGATTTTTACCAGGCTGCCACTTCAACTGAGCATTTAATAGTACTCTTCTGCATTCTGGCTGGTATTTTTTAGTTGACAGCGCTGTCGGACCTAAAATGGGGACCACATACCAAGTTTGCCACTTTTACCAGTACTTTCTTTTCCTCGCTTTTTTCTGAGGCCAACAGCACTTTTACGCTTAGTTTTAGTCTTCCTAGAATTGTCATCACTTTCTTGGTTTTTAGAAATGGACATTAGAAAGGACATTGCCTGGTCAATGTCTTAGGCACTTTTTTTAGTTCAACTGTAAAGATAATATCGCCTATTGAAAATCATAGTGGCGAAACTCCAAAAAATCAATTTTTCACTTAAGATTATCGAGTGGTATTAACATGTCTTCTTTCTTACTCATCTAAAATTTCACTTGGCTTCATCTAAAACCGAATTGACTATTATTTAGTAAATTATATTTTTCAAAGTAATGTAGTAATCTTTTTTTGATAAATAACTTAATAATTTTGTCCAAAAATGGGAATGATTGCAATTGTCAAAGATTTTTATTAGATGAGTGTTGCGGTTCGTTCAAAATTTGTTAACTTTTATGCATTCGCAGACTTATTAAGTGATTTAAGACTCTTTCTCACATTTTTCTGATAGTTTCCACCTTTTTCATCTAAAGCAGGTCTTCCATTTTTTTTTCAATGCAATTCAGACTATGAACGCTTCGTCAAAACTTAGGTGTGCGAGTTCTACACAGATTGCAATTCCGGGACTATTTATAACATGACCCGCAGAGTTTTCCTATTCCTTCAATGGAGAAATAAATGCGATCTAAGTGTAAGAGTGACGGAAAGTTTAAAGAAGCAGTTATTGATGGACATGGCTTACTAAAAAAACATTTGCATGTCATTGCACTTAGTAAAGATTACAGCCGCAGAGGTGCGAATGATGAGAAGATTTCTTCTATGTTCTCTTGTTGTTGTGCACTTGCAATGGTTTATTTCTGAGTTTCTGATAACTGGAACCCAATACTATCGAGAAGATTTTTTAAACAAAGTACTGAGCTTTATTAGGGGTACAAGGTTATTGTTTTAGTTTTATTATTGCAAAAGGACACAATAGATATCTACGCTTCAGTGTGCTCCTTGAACCTCGGGCCGTTATTCTACAAAAATAATAACATTGTTTTGCCAAGCAGTTATTTTTTTGGGTTCTTGTAAAAGTAAAACTTTTTTTCATACATCTTTATCACAAGAAACTCTAACTCGTTTCTTTATTTGGTTCTTGCTTTTACCGGATGTTTTTTCTAACTTTTTCAGAATGAAAATACTTATATACAGGGTATTTTTTTTATTTGCTTCCTCCTGAAATTTTAAAAATAGGCATCACGCTATACAAACAATAAGCAACTTTGGGGAAACTACAAATGATTCAAATGAACTGACTCTGAAAGCACCATCAAAGATATTGTCAACAATGTTGACATTAATTTTCAACCCTCTATGCCTTAATCTTGAAAATTAAATTCTAAAAAATTAGCAATGTATAATGTGTTGCCTATTTTTGGAGTTTCGGGCGGAAGCAAATAAAAAATCATTCTGTATGTATATATTTTAAGTTTGTGCAGTTTTGCTTATTATAGATAGTATATAGTATTTCAAAAAACTAGTGTTACAACCACTGTCATTGTGATACGAGAAGACATGAGCCACGTAGCGGCCAGTGTTACAAAAAATGAGGAACATGTATTATTTATATTTATTATTTTTTTCATTGAGTTATTTTAAATGGTATTTGTTTTGAATTTTTTTATGAAATAAAAAGTAACCTACTACAATGCTACAATTTTTTTTGTTTGATTTAAATTTTTGTTTTTTTTTTTAAATTTTGAACTGATGGTTGAATTGCATTTTTTATCTATTAGTGATCCAGTGCACATATGTATTCATTTTAAAACAAATTTATGTATGTTTAGTAAGTGCAAAAATGTAAAAAGATTTTCGTGCTTGCAGGACTGTCATGTTGATATGTTTTAGTAAATCTGAGCATTTACTCGTATTTATAGAGATCGTAAAATATGTTTGACTATTTATAGTATGCAAAATGAAATAGATTTGGAGGCTTTCCTATCAAGTCCTGCCTAGTGTTTTATTCAATTTTCCATTTTTCCATTTAGATAAATGGTAAAATGTATCTGGTTTGTGAGTTCTGTTAGTTTGGTTTGTTGAAACAATAAGCAATGAATTAGGTAGGTAAATAGAGTTGTCAGTGGCTTTATAAATTTTCGATATCGGTGTTCCTTCGTCGTCGTTTTGTCTGTATGTACGGTAGAAGCGATTAAAAGATGATATCATAATTGCGTTTAGTGGTTGTACCTCAAGCGAAAATGGATGAAAATTGAGGCTAATGGATTCAGGTAGGCAACATACCGTTAAATAAATTTGTATCGACGTCAACTAGATTATTCATAATCACGTCTAATACCTATATTTTCGGAAACTCGTGAATGTGGAATATAAATCAATTAAATCTTTCAGGTTTCGGTCAAATTGGGTTTTGGGTTCGGGCCATAATCCTTGTATTAAGTTAAACTCTAGGCGATATTATGAAATATTGTTTGAAATAGCGCTGGCTTCAGTTACAATAGCTATATCGCTTAGTTGAGAATACGAGGAATTCATTGAGCCCGTTTAAAGTGCCATAACTTCCAAAACTAAACTTTACACTCAAGTCATAGTTTGTGCTTATGAACAATGAGCCTTCAACAGTTATTTGAGCAATTCTATTGATATTCCTTCTAGGTTTACTATTTTAAATTTCTCTGATTCAATTTCACCCTTTATCGCCGTTACATTCGTATAGTTTCTGCCCATTCTTTTGGAACGTTTTTCAAATGAGATGCTACAAAGTTGATATAAACTCGTCTTACATCTTTCATTTCCAGTCGCTTACAATTGCGCCTATTTTCTGCTAGATGGGATTAATTGTCCGTGGATTTAAAGTGCTGAAGACACGTGCTGATGCTACAAAACAGGAATGCCTTAGATGTTTTTGTCGCAGGCGAAATTGTTTTCCGTGCCAAAGGATTTATCAAAATGTTCAAGTTTCTGTAATTATTTTTGAAGTAAATTAATCATCAAAGAAACGACTCCAAACGTAATTGTCTTCCGGAATTAACGAACATGTACAACACTTTCTCTGACTCTAACTTCACACTCACGAATGACTTAAGTAATTTTTAATTAATTTTTAGACCAATTATGCTAAGTAAATTTATTGAAAACACAAAAGTGTATTATCAATAACACATGCTCTTCCTTTTTATAACGAATGATACAAAATGAATTGAATCAAAGAAGATTATAAAAAAAATAGAGTTTATTGATTTATAACATTGATTTAAAAGTAGGTATTTTCACCAAAGTGTTACTTTTGTACCAAAAATTGCTGTTGTCAAATAGCTACTAGCTACCCTAGGGTAGACAAATGAATTTTAATTCTGACAGATTTGGCAGTTTAAGACGATTTAAGTGAAGCACAATTCTAAGAAATGATCAGCTTCTTCTATTTCTTTTCTTCGAGATTTCATTTGATTTAAATTTATTCAAAAAAATCTTGAGTTAATCTGATCACATGATATACTTTTTTTCAGAAGCTTCAACTATTAAACTGCAATTTTCTTTGATCTGAAACTTAGTTAAACAAAAGGACTTTTATGTCCTCTTTATTTTTAAAAGGCGCGTTGCTGTTGTCTGAACTAACCTGTTATGATCGTAAAAAAAGAAAAGATTTAAACAAAACCAAGAACACAGTTCTGGAAATTACAGTAACATATTCAGTTTTTAAAAATAACATTTTATTGAAACTAATACTTTGTTTAATTTCAGACTGAAAGAAAAAAACTGCACTTTTTAAGATATAAATTTTTTTGTATGTTGTTGTTTTAGGACCGCTCTGAGAAAATTATGCTGTTAGGGTAACATTGGGTGTATGTCACTGACTTTTAGAAAGAGAATGGGCCAAATTAATTGTTGGTTTCCCATAAATAAATTTACTAATTATTAGTTTTTAAAAAGACAGACACTGCTTGATGCAGATAATCAATAGTTTCTGGATTTTTAAAACCATTTTTTATTTTGGTATAGTCCTCAAGTAAAAGTTCTCATTTTTTTGTTTCTGTGTTGTCACTGGATGTTATATATACAGTATGTAACCATCTACGTATTTCTAAACGACGTCTTTGCCATAAATTTTTTAATGTTTTGCTTAATTTTGGGAAACAGAGCACTTTGTTAATATACAAAGTTTTGTTGTATTATGTCGACTTCTTACAACCCCTTGGAAAGCACTTGTGGTCATTAAAAATTGCTATCAGTTTTTGCTTTAGGTAATTAATATCTCCTACACATTGACATATTAATTACACATACACTTTTGACTTTTATTCCATCACAAGTTAGCGTTTTAACCTTGGCAATAAACTTTCTGTTTGGTCAAGACAACATTTGCAAAATTTTCAATTGGAAAATTGTTGTTTTTGGCTAAATTTGCAGTATTTTTGATGTTGTCAAGCTACTAACACAAGTCTAGAATAAATTGTAGGAGGCAAAAATTTAACTTTAACAATTTAGACTCTAGAAATGTTGAAAGAAGATAGTTGAACAACTTTTCTCATATAGCTAATAAAGATTTATAGTGGAAGAACATTTTTTTGTATTTTTGTATCTAGAGAAAAGAACACAAGAAATCAGAGCCGGGTATAAGTCTATTTTATTTTTGGGGAACTATGCGATGTCTCTCAAAAAATAGTTATAGTTAAGAAGAAGAATGGCTTCTTTTCAAGTTAACTTTCACTAGGATTTTCAATTGCGTTGATGAGCTCTGGCTGTTTTTTGAATTCTTTTGTTGCTAAAAGGATGCTATGAAAATTTGTTAAATTTTTTTAAAGCTCATCTTTGTATTTGCGTTGAATATCAAAAGTCAAAAGAAGCGACTGAGTATCAACACAAGGAGAATTTTTTTGTGACGCTAGATCATAACAAAACTACATGTTTGATTTACGAGAAAAGATGTCATTATGTCTTGTAATAAGTAATAGGTTCTTACTGATGACGTGCCAATAAAACGTTGCTATAGCCACTTTACAAGTTTTTGATGTCACAATACAAGCTTTTCATGTCATTTTGTATGAAGTTATTTATGACAATGGTTAACGTTTTACTATTATCCTCACACAAATACTTCTCTAAGAATTATATTTTTTATTAGGCAAAAATATTACAATATATTTTTATTGCAAAATTTTGAATTATTTAGTGTTGACGATTTTATAAATTAAATATTAGCATCAACGTGAAACACTCTACATAACTGACTTGTAATTCATTAATGACTATACTCGCAAATGAAAAATAAGTGTACATATTTTTTGTTCTAAATATTTTTTTTTATATAAATATAGCCTATTATTCGCTGTTAAATAAATGAAATTGATTAATACATTTTTTTCCTGACAATAAATATGCATTCGCTTAATAGCGTTTTTTTAATTTCAAATTTAATCTGAATTAACGAACGCAAAATTTTCAACCAATAACAATTCAACATTCTAAAGTTACCTCAATATTTCTGTTTACATAATTTTTTTTGCACACCCGACCGGTTCTAGAAATGAGGAGAGAAATGATTTGCTCCCATTGCTAAGGATATTTGCCCTCTTTGCTAAGGTTTGTGTAAATAACAAATAAAACAAAAATGCAAATTACAGTTCAATTTCATCGCCATTTTAATTCAGATCGGGCAAAAATTAGTATACACACCACTAGAAAAAAGTGCTTATGTAACACTCGGGCTTCGCTCTCAAGCTATAAACTGTACCTCATGAATAATTATACATTTCTCTCCATTGATACACAATGTACTAATAATTCAACGATTTTAAGTAAGAGGACATGAAAGGTTGTAAGCAGCTTGTCTGCAATTAGCCTTTATTAGACTCACCGTATTATACTTAGATAGGACTCGTCTTGTTAGCCTCTTCTCTTTTGCTTGTGAATGCTAATTTACTAAGTAACGTAAATAACTATTACTATTTGTTTACTTTTAAAAAGAAAAAAGTCGTGTATTATTAATTTGTGAGTGAAAAGAAGCTTTCTTTACTTATTTGGGATTAAAAAAGCTTTCTGAAGTCACAAATTTTGATTAATGTTCAAGAAAAAGTGATAAATCTTCTTAAAACAAGATAAAAGATAGATGCAGACAAATTTGTTAAATTTTTTAGTAAACAATTTTTACTAGAATCTAAAATGCATTTACGGTGAAGATTTATTGATTACTAAGTCCAAAATAAATAAAGTGGACGTGATTTATCTTTGTTTATTCCAAAATAAGCTCTTTGATTGACTTATTTTGGAGATAGTCTATTTACACTTCCTCAATTGAGTAGGAATTTATACGAGAAAAAAGGTCTGGAGAATTCACACAAAAGGAAAAACAACCGTAAATTTAGAACATCTTATCAGCAGTTTTATTCCTGTAGGTCCTATCCTAAATTCAATATGCATTAAAAAATGAAAAATACATAAGACAACATAAGACTAATTTTTGACGTAACTTAAAGTAGCATAATCTACTTAATATTTTGGTTAAGGACAAGAGGTCACGCGCAGGATCACTTCAGAAGAACAAAACAATATTGTAGTCCTGTTTTCTTTTTTCAAAATATATAATTTTGACGTGTCCTGTTGCGACCCTTGAAAGGATTATCCCATCGTTGAAATCCGGGTCGGGTTTATACATTTTGGCGAATGTAATCTTCGTTGTCCGTATTTTTAATCCATGGTTGAAGTTTATTGTTCTCCGGTTAGTGAATTAGTAATATCCTTGTAACACAAGTAGGATAACGGAAAACAAACATTACCTGCCCAGCGTGAAAAACAGCGAGAGGAAATTGAAAATATGAATAAAACAGGTCACGTGGCCCGCGTGTGTCGTCCATAGGGAGCGAACATGCTTGTGACATGCGACAAAACATAGGAACATGCGGCCCAAGACTCGCAGACGACGGCCTTATTGGAATAGTTGCGCTGAGGGGACACTGCGAGGATGTCTCGCGAACATCTACATCAACATCACGCCTCTCTATTGTCGGGCGCGTTTATTAGGTTCTGCCGACACTCAATAAAACCAAATACGTGCACTGAATTACCGCTTTAAAAGCAAAAGCTGTTAGTTTTTAAATTTACAAAATACTCACGGAGACTCAACGCAAGGAAATTTACTCGTCAAGTTAAGTACGCTCAAGATGATTTTTTTGCGATTAATTAAATATACAAACTATCATCGCGGCTTAATTTATGTTTGCTTTTTTCTAGATCGGGCAGGGTATAATGACTTTGATCTTTATTTCAAGACCGAAGAGATGATGCGATATAAACGGAAATCGCTCCAGTCTCTCGAAATTGGTTACTTCCAAATTAGGAAGAGTTGGATTTTTTGCCATTAAAGTAATATGAGACAATTTGTTTTTCAATTATCTTTTTATTAATACACAATGAAGAAAGAAAAAATTGGCTTTAGATCAAATTACAATTTTTTTTAGATTAATGAAAGCCAAGCGATCATCTTCGCACACTAATTATCACACAAGTCTATTCGCAACTGTTTATCGATATTTAGGTAACCATTTGGTCACTATTTGATGCTTTTTCCTGATTGACAACTTTTTTAAATCAGTACTTTAGTAATTTTCTACTCAATCAGTTTACTTGATGATCTCAACATTTATAGAACTTACGAATTTTACTTGTACATATTTTCTAGGATAAAATTCTAATAATTACAACAAAATTTGACATAAAACAATAATGAAAAACCAACAATTAAACATTGTTTTTGGCACATACTATTTATTTTTTTCTAAGGAATTGACGTACCATTGCCATAGGCGCAAAAAAATGGAAACACCAAAATAAATTAGTTATCAATTTTCAAGAAAAACGGCACCAATTCAGAAGCTTTTTAAGTGATTTGAAACATGCAATCATTTGTAAACTAGATTACAAAATAGAACCATTGCTGTTTTCTTTTTTTTTTGTCGCCAATAGTTTTCCTGAATCTTAAAGAATCTTTGCTATGGTAAAGAAAATTCTGATTTTTGCGATCTTCTTTCTATACAAACATATCTTTGAAGCATTATACAATCTTTTATAAGAGCTCTCTGTAGTTTCGGTCATCTTTCAACGTTTCTAATCCAAAATACGATTCTTTGTCAAACTCTTTAGTTTTCGATTATTTTTTGACAGTTTTATGCAAATAATAATAACGTTTATATTATTTTCATGTTTAAGTGTTGCATTTACCTGCTACCGCTCGCAGTACCTTGATAAAGGTACCTATTCTCCTACCAATTGTTGGTAGGAGAATTGTTAAAACTGTGGGTAGAACAAAGTCATGAGGACCAAAGTCTGCTTAGAGTTAGAATAGCAAAAATGCAGTGAAGATGATAAATGCATGGAGCATGTGCTCTCTCACGTGCAGCGCTCTCACCTCATCATGCTGGTGGACTTTTGGTCTAATAAGCCAAGTCTTGGCAGTACTGCATCTGGAAAATTCAAGTACATTGATATATGTAGTTGGTTTGCTTGAGAAGTAACCAGAGTGAGATCCTCCTCTAGGAGATGTGTAAATATTTAAATAATAAAATAAGAAACACAATATTATGGTAGTAATGCTACTAGAAGTTTTTTGGTCGCATCTACAGTCTTTGACATGATCTTCTCCGAAAGACGAGATAGTACATAATTTTACGTGTGTCATCCATTCAAATGATTACCGCTGTCTGCCTTGCTTAACTGTATACATTAAATATAAGTAATATAACCTATGAAAGAAGATTTATTAAGCAGCTAGTCAGATACTTTGTTTTTGTAACAAGTTCTTGTGTCTTCAATATTTGTTTCAATTTTTGCTCTAGTACTGAAGAATTTGGCAGTTTTTTTTGTAGAGTAGGAATTGTAAGTTTTTTTCTGCGTTAAATTTTTTTTTGGATGCTAAAATCTATTGAGAGGAATATATAGCACATTTTCTGATTCTTAAATTAATAACAACTATTAGATCGTCATAGGAGTAGGACAAATGTCTTTTGAAGATAAACGTTGCATTATAGTTCTACCTCTTAGCAATAGTGCCAAAACATTTTCGTTCTTTTGAAGATAAACGTTGCAATATTGGAAGAGTTTTACTTCTTAGCAAGATGTAATGCCAAAATATATTCTTTATTGATCTAAAATTATACATTTGGGACAGGAATCCCGATGCTGAATCAAAAATCGAATCGAAACCTATTTTTTTAGAAAACCGGAACATAAATCCGAACCCATATTTAAAATTTATTTTTTGAACTACCAAATCAAAATTTTTTCAATGTTTTAGAATTATAGTAGAACCCTTACTTCATTTGAGTGCATGATACTAAAACTAACAAGATATGATCACTTGCCGTACGAATTTTAGACTAGTTTGCGCATGACGTCATCGCGTGACAAAAATGTACTGCGGTATTAGAAAAAACATGCATTTAATAGTATTATTAGAGAATTACTCGGAAAATTACTAAAACTTTTGTTGATTCTAATGTCTCAGATGAATATTATTTAATAATACTTAATAAAAAGGCATTTTAGAACCCTATTAGATTTATTTTTACAGTTCAAAATAGGGCGGGTTATTTAAAAATATTTTTTTTTATTAATGGTTAATTTGTAGGATGAAATTGTGGGTAGAGTGGTACAAACCACAAAAAATAGATTTGTTTAAGCATAGGCTTTTCCTGCGAGCGGAAATCTGGGATGAAATAATCTTTTGGAATAAATGGTTGCAGTCTGAAATCCCTAAAATTAATATCGAAAGTAAAATCAGTTTTAAAATTAAATTAACACGTATATTAATTAAATATAAATTGATATAATAAGATAATAAAATATGTGATTAAATATAAAATTCTTAAAAGCTAATAAACAAATTAAAATTTACTTGCATGTGAATTTTAAATAATCATAAGTTTACTAAAGCGCCATATAACACTTTTTAAATTTAAAGCGGTTACATAGAAAAAACTATAAGTTTAGAAGTTGTCAAAAAAACGATTAATCAATTCTGCATTTAATCTGACAAATATTGAATAATGAAATCAAAAAAAATAATTATACTAAAATATTTCTACCTTAAATTGATTACTAAACTATTTTAACAATTAAAAAAATATACTTAAGTAAAAGAGAGGATAATGCATTTAAGTGTATGGCGATCACATAACTTCAATACACAAATTTAAAAAGCAAAAACTCACTATAATATCTTTTAACTTTTTCCCAGCAACAAGTAACACAACTTGTTCTTTAAATTAATGATTAATAAATTAGAACATACTTAGGTCAAAATATTAATAAATTAGAAGTATTAGAACATAAATTAGTTCGAAACTGCTGGCAATGGATAACCTCTTCTTCTAGTAAACGGTAAGACCTGAGCCCACCAGCATACAAAGATATTGCAGAAGTAATATTTTGAATAGACCACTGAATTTGTTTCTGAGTTTTTAGCTTACGAAGCTGTCCTACAGTAAATATCTTATCAATTTGTTTTTTCTTTTCTTTTTCTTTTTCCAAAAGTTTTTTTAAACGTAAGTTTTCCGCTTGGAGATTTTTCATTTTCTTACACATTTCCGATTCTTCTTGTAAGCTAACAAAGTATAAGTATTCAATAAAAAAATATCCCAAATAAAATTAATGAAATAAGTACTTACATGGAATGTATGTTTATAACAAATTCTATCTTTTTGATTCTTTTCTCACGATTTTTCTGGACAGATGTTTGCACTTTTAGTGATTTTTGTAAATTAAGTGAAGGCACGCGTCTCGTTTTAACTTTCACTTATTTTTGAACACAAGCAATAGTTTTTCTTTAACACAAAAATCATCATGAGAAAAATGTTTTAAACATATTCCAGCATTATTTACATTAAAACCATGCTTTTGAGAGCATTTCTTGCTCCCATAAATTACAAAGTTTGGCATTGGTCAAAAAACTAAAGTATCGACAATCGGACGAACAGTTCTTGCTTTTCTTATTATTATTGCTGGTACAACCCATCACTGCACAATAAACCATCGTTCACAAAATCAAACAAACAATATTCAATTACAAAAACGAGTAAATCACTCAAAACAGAGAGAATTTAGACGCTAATAGCCACACTAATAACGCCACGTTTGTCACCAGATTTCAGATTTGTCACACAATGACGTCAGAGTCGAAAGAGAGAGAGGGAGAAAACCTGCGCGTGATCATATCTTGTTTAGTCTTAGTATCATGATTTGAGTGCAACCAGCAGGTGCTTGCATTGAATTGTCAGTCAAATGATTAAATAAAAAATAATAATGGCTGCCTTTACCATCGACATAAATCTGTTAGCTGTTGTCCATCCATAACTAGACTAGGACTAAAAACCGGACCGGAATCGAAACCAGAACTTGTATTCTATTTTACTTTTTCGCTATCGAACCAGTATCAAAATTGTCTTATTTATTTAGAGCCAGAACCGTAACGGAACTGATATATTTTACTCTTTAGCACTGAGACCTGAACTAAATCTCTCATGTCCCTGCTTGGAACTCTTTCTATGTCGATTTTTATTTAATTACCTAATTCAGATTTTGTGGCAAACATATTCTTCGATATTTGTTTCTTTTATTAGTATTTTAACTGCATTGATAAAGCAATTGGTAAAGAAATTTTATTGTTCTGGATTCTGTATTCTCCAATTATTGACGAACTAGTCTTTTCATTTTTTTTTACTTATTAATATTTTATTTTACTGTTTTGTGTTTAGCTCGATAAATTTTCTTTTGCATATGTTTTAACGTATTCTTATATTTCCCTCAAATTCTCTCTTTGTATGTCACTTTTCTCGAACCAATCAGTGTTTTGTGGCTAATTTAGTGCTCAAATCGCAAACACAATGCAGCTTTCCATCGCTTTTTTGCACTTTAAACTTTTTTGTTATATTTTTCCTTTTTTTTTGATCAAACACTTGTGAGTTTATTTTTTGGTTTAATTCGGTTTTTTAGATTTGTTTCTTGCTTATCTTTTTTTTTCTACTATAAATTTGTTGTAACTATTCTTCTAGTAAGCTTCGTCTTTTTTATTATGTAAATTTGAATCCCACTTCTGATACTAGTATTAGATTGTTGTATCATTTTTTGCAACCCGAATTTATTCGTTATTTTTCTAAAAGATTTCAAAAAATCTTCCACAATTTGAGGATAACATTATAAACCGATAATTGTTACAAAATCCAACACATGATAATGACTCACATCAAGAACTTCAAACGACATTTTTGTCACAATATTAATTTTTAATAATTTTGTATTAGACGACATTACGTGACTATACAATTTTGTTTTAAAAATTAAAATTGTATTAAAGCCATCTATCACGTAACAGATTGTCCTATCACTTTGATGTGATTAGAGGAAAAAGCTCGGTCGCTTTATAATTTTCTCATTCATATTTAAGTCGTTTAGTTGTAGCGTTAAGCCGCCGTCATTTCTATAAATGTATATTATAATAGTGAGTAAATATGATAATAGTGGGATCTCCTGGAGAGAATGATTGTGTTATTTATGACAATATGATTGGGGTCGTTGTAGGTTAAATCAATGAAAGCGCGTCTGGTGGCGCCGAACTTCACCGGACACTAGAGATAATAACACCTAATTCCCACTTGAATGTCGACGATGAGTTCTCGGCTCACACCCCTCTTGTTGTTTACTCCGTTATAGTGACAGTTTTGCAATAAGGAAGATGGAATATTTGTCTTTAACTTGAACAAACACAGCTTCAAGATGACTGGCACTATCTTGGCTAGTGCGTTCACTCGAAAAAAGTAATTAAAATTGGAATTTAACAGCGATTCGGCTGCTCCTTCAACCAATTTTAATCCTCAAATATTTTACTACATTATAGAGATCTCATTTTTTATCAAACACCTAAACATTCTTTTTTAAATATGTCAAGCAAGAAGATAAAAATGTGTTCATTGGCTTGTTAAGAAAACGGAGGGTATTCAGAAAAAGGACTTTGTTTGCTGTATCAACACATTTTTTATAGGTCAAGCGTTTTTATTTTGACTAAAAACTGGAACAAGTTAACTTTCTTTGATAATCCTAATCACTAAAATTAGATTTTTTTTAAATGGTAGGATTTCTGATAAAATGTAGTCCTATAGCATTATGCTAATGCAAAAAGCGCCCTTTGCTGATGCTCTACGAGAACAAATAGAGTTTGTTGCTAAAGGAGTACCAAGACAAATCGGCTAAACTGCAGTGTTTGGCAATCCATTTAGCACCACTCGAGCTCTTTCCCATAGCAATCGATTGGAAATAATAGCTTGGGCATAATTAGTATTTGAACTCACTTGAAACGTCCAATTTGTGAATAACAACAATTGAAAAGCAATATAAAATCGATTATTATTAATTGTGAGCTTTTGATAGGAACACTTTGTGATGTAGTCGCAGGAAATCATTTCTATTTTTTAGGCCATTAGATTCCGAGCGAACATCGATTTTTTAAAACGTTTTATAGGAAGACTCAAATGAGGGTTCAGACAAATTCACAACTCTCAAACATTTTCATTAATTAGAATCTAATGGCTATTGGCGGCAGAGTAAAATTCTATTCGATGGATATTTTGTTTCGTTATTGGAAATTAGTTCGTAACCAGTCGCAATTTTGATACTTGATGGAACACTGTAGCCAATTAGGAGTCATCCACTTGCTTGATTATCGATAGAAAAATAAATACAACACGAGAAAACTTGGCGCTGAAATGGAGGGCAATTTGTGGATGCACTAACTTACTACCGGTCTGCAGTCGAACTCAGCCAATTTCTTTCAGACTTTAATGATGCAAAATTTATCTATTTTTTAAATTGCTGATTGTTGAATTTTGTGTTATGATATCACTGTCATATTTTTACAATTTGCGCCATTTGGCACAGGTTTCGGAAATCCGCCATGCCGTGTTTGCGGACAGTTTCGATAAGCTGTTATCTATACAACGCCATTTCCGATTCTATAGCTTGTTTGACATCCAACCCACTATCTGACGACCTAACGACTTACCAATCTTTACGACTGGTCGATCCAAACAATAAAGCGAACATTTTCATTTTATACTGCTAAATGAAACACCAAAATGACTTTTCTATTTAGTGAAACAGGCTGTTTTACAAAAATATTTCAAAAATGTACCTGTTAAAAAAACTAAATAAATATACAAGTAGACTGTATTATATGTATGTACAACTAATATAATCGGGAAGATAGATTCCCTCACGAGCACTTTGTTTTCAGCCAGGATTGCCAACTTTCCAATACTGAAATAATAAAAATTCTTAAAACAAAACTTAGGTATAAAATTTTTTTGGAACAACCGTTTGTGAAATTCGATTTCGTGGCCGTTGCTGCTAATGATAAATCATGGTTGCATAAAAGCGTTGTATGTACACTATTCTAAATCAGTTTTGGCGTACCTGACTTTAAAGGCAAGTTCTTTTTTTAGTACTAGTGCAATATAAATTGTACTGTTACTAACGCAAGTAATTTATGGTCGATAGGCTTTTCAACGCCATCTGAAAAAGCTGCTCGTTGCAGGCAGATTTGTCACCACTTTTACGTAGATTTGATCTGTTCTGGACGGTTTTGATACTATTGAAGAGTCTATTGACCATAAGTTACTTGCATTTGGTAAGAATACAATCTTTATTGCATTAGTAATAAGCAGAAAACTTGTCTTTAAAATTGATTTGGAATAGTATACCATGCTTATACATATTATTACAATTTTTTTCTCGGAACGTCAAAAAATGATTTTTTTTGTACTTCATGCAAAACAGTCATTTGAATCTCTAGAACCAGCAATTATGCTGCTTTTCTTGTTAATAACACTTTTAGTTTAGTTTTATGCACAATTATGTTTTTCGATGCAAAATATCTGTTTTGTACAGAGCTATTATAAATTAAAATATATTGAATCCTCATATTTTAATAGTGGACATTATTCGGTTTACTGCAGCTTCTTATAAGTCAGCCCACCAAATGTTACCCGAACTCTTAACCTCAGAAATAAACTAATAAACTCAGCCTACGTGACCAAATAAAGGTTAAAAGCGAAACGTTTGTGCAAATTCCTTCAAACTGACTTCTGAGGCTGAGGGAAGTCGGTGGGCGGTAAGAATAGTAGGATTTATTTTTGTAAAGCGGCAAATAAGCCACATCGTAGTAAAATTTATTAGGTCTTAGTTTGTAATGCCGCTTGATAGAACGGCGCAAGAGCGGGCATGTCAAATAGTTTGAGCAGATTCAAGCGAAATTAATCCATGCCCGTTCTTGTGCCGTTCGATTAAGCGGTTTCATAATTTAAACTCAATTTTTTTAAGAATTTTATTACGATGTGGTTTATTTGCCGCTTTATAAAACTTAAATCGCACTATGGTTACAGCCCACCGACTATTCCTCAGCTTCCAAAGTCAGTTTAAAAGACTTTAAAACATTTTTTAAAAGTTACGCATTGATAAAAGCAAAAGATGGCAAAAAAAGCAAAAGCATTCGTTTAGCAACATTTTCGTTAAAACAATATCAATTTGTATGTTTGGTTTTATGAGGAGGAGTTAGATTATTTCTAGAGAGATTGCAGTATACATTTCTAACGTTTCTAGCGGTGGGTATGGCAAGTATTTATATGGCAAGTATGGCAACTGGCAAATGTATTTAAAAATGCAGTTATGTAATTTATTGGCAATCGGGGCTTGTGTTCGCATCGAGGTTCCTAGTTTTTTTCATCTAGTCGTTGAAGGTACTGTGTTGAACGTTAATTATAAGTGGCGATTTTTGTTGCAACGTCTTCACTGATTTTTTCGCACTTGTCAACATTCTTGCTTAATTACACTCGTAAAAATCATTCTGTCGCTGGATATAAGCTGCTTTACAATACTAGCTGGAATTTTTTTACTAGCACTAGGATACGCTATACTTATGAAGAGGCAAAAACCTTGAAACCGAACTGTAATTTTCTAGTATCTACGTTTTTGGTAATCTTATTATTATTCAAAACTATAAAATTTTACTGCTTTTACTTTATTTAACACTTTCTGCTCTTTAGCTTTTTTATATTTTTGTCTTGCTTCTTTTATGTTTTAATTTTTCTTGACACTTTTTGATCTTTGTTACTCTGAACTTTTTTTCACCTTCTGATTTTTTAAATTATTTTTTTATTCTTTTTTCTTTTTCGACTATCGTTTTTGAGATTTCATAATTTTTTGACGTCATTTTTCTGATAATTAAATTTGTTGTACTTATCTGCACTTATCTGCACAGCAATTATTGTTAAATTGAAAATAATTCCACTACTCTTTAAAATAATAAAAGCGTCTTTAACTGATAAAATTTTGCAACTTGACTTTATGGATTTTTTCCTTTTCTTTTATTTTTGATAAGGTTGTTTTTAAAAGTACTTTTATCTTCCTCTGATATGTTTCTCATTTTTCTTATCTTTATTTTTTGGCACTTTGCTTCTTTTCTTTATCTTTTTACTAGAAATAAAATAGTTATTTACACGATAAGTGCGGGAGCATACTTTGCATATGAGGTCGACAGTTTTTACACGAGTGCGCTTTGCGTACGAGTGAAGAATGTCGCACGAATAAAGCAAAATTGTTTCTGCACGTTTCTTGTATATTATTTTTTGCACGGATCCTCCACAAGACCGAAAAACGATAATTTTAAAATTTATTTTTTATTTGTCGAAAAAATCAAGTGCGTTGATTTCGATAATGTAGGTAACTAACTGTCAGATTTTTTCAAGTTACTAAAATCTTCTGTCAAAATTTGACGTTTTAATGTCTTACACAATTTCTCACAGATGGCGCTGTTTAAACTTAAACTTTAAATGCAATATTGTGAATGCATTTCTGTTGTTTTGTCTGAATAAAAGTGGTAAAGTGCAATGTTTTATTATAAACTTGGGCTCTGATACGATAATCTAATTTTAAACCGTTTTTTAAACGAGAAAAATCCCTGTGCTTTTTGAAGGCACTAGTGCGGTAAAAATGGAGGATGATTGTAAAATTAACGGGTCCGATTTTTCGCTCAGTGCGTAATCACTTGATTTTTAGTAAAGTAGTGCAAGAAGTATATATGCATTGGATTGGTATAAATTATTTCTCTAATGGAAATGCAACAAAAATATCTATTATTTTTAAAGTTAACTTTATAAAACTTTTATAGTTTATTTTTTTATACGTTATTGTATAAATGTGGAACAAAATTTTTTTTTAGGCGATGTGTTAATTTTATAATCGCTAGACAAATATAGTTACGTGTTCTATACAGTTGCTTAATTATCTACTCGACGTTGTTTATCATCAGTGTCTGTTTACTGATGTCAGTGGACAATTATTGTCTAGTAATACAGGTATAATGTACTGAGTTGATGGTTAATTACATGTGGGTAACTAAACGGTGCAATAATTATATCTAGAGCTGCAAAATTGAATAGTGGAAGACCAGTAATCTCTTAGGAAAATACGTAGGTATATGAGATAATATTCATGCTGAATTTTGATTTCATATTACTAGTTAAACAAAAAAATTGTTGTACTTTAAATACCGACAGCATTATATATACAAGTATTTAATCTATTTTAGCAAAAAAAAAACTTTGGTACAAACGGTTCATTTTATTGACCGAAGCGTGTAAAAACCGAATTGGGTCTATTTGCGTTTGATGATAAACACTGAATATTTTCTATTTGTGTACTGTCATGTCTAAAATTGATTAATTTGTAACTAAACTCTATTGACAAAATTGAGCTAGATTTAATTAACCGACTGATTTGCTGTCGTGGTTTTTAATTTATGAAACCTCTCGTTGACCCATCCTATCATCCAAATTCGAGTAGTACAATTTAATTCAATTTTTTGAGTCGAAAATTTTGTAAAATACCAGAAAAGTTTTAATTAACAAAATATTTCTGTTATTAAAATTACGGCATGACTGCACTTAATTAAAAGTCTAGACTCCCCCATCTGGTGTAACTAAGTCCAGTATATCGATCCTGTCAAAAGTGACTCTGATATATCGACGATTAGGAGGTAATTAAGTGCGCGGTTGGTAGAAATCGTTGGTTAATGGAAACGCGATCCGCTGGCCGTGATGAAACTCTTAATATATTACAAATTAAACGTCATGTGTTAGTGACTCAACAGTCGCATTTTGAAATAACCTTTGTTGGGAGCTGTATACCAACATTCCCTCGGATAACACAGTCACTGTTAAAACTTCTCCAACTTTAAAATAATTGCTGTTCAGAATTGCTGTTCTCGGTTATATTCTCTAAACTAGTTTCTCTAATATTGTACATAATAAGAAATCTACAAACTCTAATAGGCATACAGATTTCAAATACATATATTTTAATGCATAAATGCACATTTTTAAAAATATTGGACTTTACTTTTATAATTTCTTAATTTTTTAATTTGTATTAATCTTATTATCTGCTATTTTTGTTTGTTTTTTTTACCATTTTTTTCTTTTTCTTTTCTTTGAAATTATTTTGCCTATCTTGCTTGCTGGGGTTATTTTATCTTCTAAACTTAATAAATGTTTCAATCAATTTACCCAATATAATTATATTATTTTTGTTACTCCAGATTTATTATATGTATTGGTTTATTAATTTTTTTTCCTCTATATATTTCAATTCAAAACATTTAAATTTTTATATGAGATTGTACAACAGTCAAACGAGGGTAAATTCCGTCTCACCGTTTTATCCTCATTTGTGATAAAACTGTCAACACAAGTAAAGATTCACGATCTTATTGCTATCTCTTTCTACATCATGGTCTAAAATGCAGTGAACACAAAACGCATTGTATTAATAATGTCACACTTTTTATCTTTTTTCAGCTTAAAGCGACGACGAAGACAAAGCTTTTAGGATAGTATTAGAAACTTGAATGCAAACGAGATGGTCGCGCAGTCAATGACCTCAGCATAATTTAATACCTAAGAAATTAAAATTTTGGGTAAAAGAGTATAATTTCTTGTATTCAGATCTGTTGCAGAAACAAAGGTTTCTAAAATGTAGTTTCAAAAATTACAATATTTTTGTTATTTAAATATTTTGTTTGTGTTCTGTCAAATGTCAATTTTACAAAAAGCTATATGTCGTAGATTGAGGCTTACTCTAATAATTTTATTACAAATGGGGATAAGACGGTGAGACGGACTATATTTGTAAATATATCTAATTACAAATATAAAACTCTTTTCTTAATTTTTTTGATTTTATATTTACTTACATTAATTTGGTAGTTTAGTCTGTTTTCAAGTTTTTTCTCTTTTTTTAGATACCAACATTATAGACCTACTGTCACATATTGAAATCGATTTATTTTTATGTTTTTCTGTCTTGCATTTGGTGCTTCCAATTTCTAAAATTTAGCAGCAATATTCTACCTCTCTTCTAATCAGTTTTCAGTTCCAAGTACCTTTTCTTAAGAAATTATAGAAATAATTGTGATTTAATTATCTTGTTATCGTACTATTCTCTTTCAGTTAAAGAATATTCTAAATGATTAACCTAACTAGGAGTTGGCTGTTATATTTTACCCTTATAATTAGCTAATCCCCAACAGTTTCTTTTAATTCACCGCAAAGGTCGATTTACTGGACACTTTATCTAAAATTGCTAATGACACAATGACGCTAATAAACAGCTTCTTGTATAGCTATAATGTGGATTTCTAGCAGTCTTTCCTTCTTTGACGGGATTGTACAACTTAGCATTTACTATTAATTGGGACTTTTATGATGTTCTGTTCTACTGCTGCTGTTAGAAACTTAATGTTTATTTTTTACTAAACAATGACAGGTAAATATTGCTTTTGTTACGGTAAGAATAATAATAGGCTTAATTCCCTGGTGAATTATAGAAGGGAGTTATGAATTTTTAACTTTTGGCAATATTTTTTTGTTTGAAGAATTAATAAGGATAAATTGAATTTACTACAAAAATTGTTTTCCGAACTATAAGTTTTCTAGGATTTTTTGTGTAGATCGTCTAATTTAAAAAACAACAAAGTTAAAACAGTATTTTAAATATAAATTTGTTATTTAGTCGGAAATACAATTATTTATGTAACATGTGAATTATAAAGATAATAATACCTTTGGATAACTTTCGACACCTCAGGCCTAATGGCCCTCGGCTCTGTAACTCTGTTGCCCTAATTACAATTGCTTTGATACATAAATAACCAATTCAATTTACATTTGTTTGAGTTATTAATATTCAGTTAGCAATAATTATCAATCAGTTGAAATTATGGAAAATATAATAATAGTTTTACATATTTAGGACGAACCGAGGCGAGGAGACAAAGGAGTTGGCAGGAGTACTATCGAAATAATACTAATGATTTGTACAGCCTCCAGCTAGCTATATAGTAGTACTTGTTAGTACACTGGTCCTACCAAAAGTAAATTCAAATTTGAGAATCTTTTATCCTGTTATCATTATTTAGGATATTTCTTGGCTTTCAGCCCAAAAAATTTGAGTGTTGCATTTTCATGTTTAGCAAAATTGTATTAAAAGTAATAAAAGCGACCTATTTGAACGCGTCTAATGATAATTCCTGAAGCAAATATAAATTTGGTACAAAATACGATACAGTAACTTGTAAAGGTACATACAGGCGATACAGGAAGTATTAGTTCTTGTTGGAATTATGCTAAAAATTCAAACTTGTCTTATACCCGATGAATCGAGTCACAATATATCTGCACCTCAAAACATGTCTTAAAACACGAAAAAAATATATAAAATTTAAATATTACGGTAAATCAATATCTAGTTTTTCTTCAAAACAAAAACGATTTTTGTTCTAGCAATTTTTTTGACTCATAAAACTGAACACATTTTTATATTATTTATCAATTATTTTAGTCATATTTATAACTTGATGTATTGATATATAAACCCGCATCACTTTTGTAAATTTCAAAATTCAATCCAAAATTTTGGTTTTGTAAATTATGTTTTTTTCCGAAAATTCCGGTTTTTAAAATGTAGGTCATGTTATATGACAATGTCTCGTTGACGTTGTCATATAACATAATTCACAAAGCCAAAATTTTGGGTTGAATTTTGAACTTTAATATTACAAAGGTGATCTGGGTATACATATAGTAATGAATCCCTGGCTCAACACTTTAACAATTGAAGTTAATTTATGACCTGGGAATTTGTTACCACCTGCCTTAACCTTTAAATCTCCACAATAGCCGTTTGTCATTTTTATGACAAATACCTTAAACAAGAAACCATCTCTCTGATGGAGTTCTTTGTGAATAAAATTTACGATACTTTTACAAATTATAAGAGAGTAAGTGCTTCAATATCAAAATGTTAATTAAAAACAAACGACACATTTGCTCAAAAATTGAATTAGCCACTTTGATGAATTGTATCATAATACACCTGTACAAAAAAAATGAATTTAGGTTAATTTATAATGAAATGACAAAAGTGAAAAAACTAACCGTACAAGTAAACGTTTGAAACTTGGAGAAAATTTTTTATTTGAAAATATCACCTACAATTTTTTTGAGAATTTTTGCTTAATTAGTAATGGCTGTTTTTGGGGTCTGGATAAAACTTGATTCACCCGGTAAAAATGTTAATAGTTTCTGATATACAGTAAAGACTCCTTTTGTTTGAGAACAGCTAGTATAATTTTAAAGTGGCGGCTTTGATCTTGGTAACCAATAAACTACGACTTCACGATCACGATGATTAACGCGCACTCAACGATCAACTGCAAACACGATGTCGTCGAGTCAGCGATCAGTTGAATGTAAAAATAAAAAACAAACTTTTACAAAAGTATTGTAATAATAATCTGGTTATGTATTTAAAGATCTAATTGTTGAAAGAGGAGTGCTTATTATTCACAGCTGCAAGTGTTTCAATAAGGTTAATTGTTGATAGCAAAACTATCAAACAGGTTACATATTTATGTTTCAAAATACAACACAAACAGTGAACAAATTACAGTCGATGACAATAATTTAATTAGATAATTTGTTATTAGTGTAACTAGTGACTCAGTTTTTACGGGTAATTTTTTTTTAAATTTGAATTAATTTTTAAGAGGGTAACGTTACCTAATCTAAGTTTTTGACAATTCAACAAGAATGAACGTCAATAGGCAACAATTGGCAAAATGCAATAAAAATCAATTTGCTGAGTGGGCTGTAGTACGTCAAATGTTACCAGTCCGAGCAATACTGGATGAAACTACAAGGGGGCTAATTGCACATGCCGGAAAAATTAATGTCCATCCCGTAGAAATACTTGTAAAAACTGTGATACTCTATAAAAATGTTTTTTCTATCGGGAAATCTGTAATTTATAATAATGGAAATAAAATATGAGTCGTTTATTAAAATTCTATAAAATGCCGTTTAATTTATTAACAATCAACGGTTTGAAAGTAAACACTAATTCTAATAAAATAGTATAAAAAATAAAAGGAAGGACAAATTGTGTGCATATAGGAACCAAATGTTATTCTCACGTTGTAATAAAATTTATAGCTGGTAAAATCGTAAATTTACAATAAAAAAGTCATTGCCTCAAATAACCAACATTATTTTTTCCGTATGATCAATTATATAATAGTCCCTAAACACACATTCCAAGACTAATAAACTTAGGGGTTAAAAACATGCACTATGCAGCACTAAACTCATAAGTTATTTTTTATGTCAAGAAATAAACCATTTTAAAGCCTAATATTATTCTTTATTTCAAAAGTCCTAAATCTGATTAGCCACATATTTTTTATTATTATTGTCAGCTAATTTTTATTTTTATTTGTAAAATATTTAGAAACTTTTGGATTTTAAAATAGACATGATGTAAATTTATTCTTGTAATAGGTATGACATGGTATGAGCAACCTGACATGTGTCTCTAATCATTTTCAACAACGTAATGTCTGTCATTCACTTAATCGGTGATGTTACAAGCAAAATCGTTTTAACATGGCTTAACTTATGGCTAAATATAACTGTACGTTCCACAATAGCAACATTTTAAAAATAAAATTCAATTTGTTGTAATTAAAGCTCTACAGTTAATTTTGAATGCGTTTTTCAAGCTTTCGGTGCAAACATCATAACAATTTTAATTTTGCAATAAAATAAATAAATGTGCGGGAACTAAACTTAGTTAAATTTAACTGGGATAAAAGTGATGTAATAAAATTAAAAGAGCGATTTAATAAAAGTGAACTTAAAAAGAACACCAGGTGTTTGTAAAAAGCTGTACGGAAATAAATTAAAGAATCTCAACTAACAACAAGGGACTCGACGATGCAATTGCCGTATGGGGTTAACAAGGACCTTATTGTTTTAAATTGGCACTCGAAATTGAATTGAATGAAAGGGTCGCATATTTTTCACTACCCCTAGCAGAACAGTCAGTTATAGAGAAATAAAATTACGGCAGAGAGAAATATTCTCTCGACCAAATTCCACACATGATTGATTCAGTTAAACCCAACAAGGTAATTAAATTGACTCTTTTGACATCTGCGTTTTAAATTGGGTTTCTATTTTTGGACGATTTTTAAAACTCACAGATCACGGATTTTATCAAACGTATTTTTTTTTTACTACCCACAGAGTTTGCCGTTGACATATTCCTGTGTTTCCGATTATTAAATGAATTCGCTCAGTGAGATGTCTCAAAGTGACAAGGACATTGCATTTCATAAAAATAACCTTTCTCAAAATAAAAAAACACCCGATTCTTATAAAGGTGATACAATTAGGGAACCAGATACTTAAATCTACAGATTATTCTATCAACTTATAAACTATTTGATCAAATGTGATCAAATTCTATAAGAATTTATTGTTAATACTAAACTTAATACAGTGAATTAAGATCAAGCTTTAATCACTTAGTTGTTAAAGTGATATATTAGAGATCACTGACCGCGCATCCGGACAGATGCATTATTTTGTTAAGATCGTATACTCAATTTATACAAGAATATTTTACATATACAAACGTAGATCGCCTAAAGAAGACGACATATGTCGTTGAGACTTCTCGACGAATTTATTGTTTTTGTTTTATCTGTTCTACAACATTTAATTTTTACGTGCCAACCCTTAATAAAAAATTCAAGGACGTTTAAACACGTTAAATTCTAATATTGATAAAAACATTTTTTTTTACCAAGAGTTTGATATAAGCGAGATATTCGTTAGAAACCGTTTCCAACCTCTTTCACATGGGTTTGGTATTTTCGGACCATTATTTTGGTTAATCCTTTTGGATTTATAACTAAGATTGGTACAAGATTCTACAACATATTAAAAAAAACAAGATTTTCTCAAAAATTGTTTTTATTTATTAAATTTATTGTTAATACTAAACTTAATGCAGTGAATTAGGATTAAACTTTAATCACTTAAGAACTAATTTGAAGTTGAGATAATACCAGTAGTATCTTTGTTTTCATGAAAAATTAAAAGAATTTGGGATTGTGATTGATTGTTGTCATGAAAAAGTATTAAAATTTGCGATACTACCGGCAGTAACTTAAGTTGAAATTAACTTATTAGTTGTTAAAATGATACATTAGAGATCACTGACTGCGCATCCGGACAGATGCATTATTTTGTTAAGATCGTATACTTAATTTATACAAGAATTTCTTACATATAGAAACGTAGATCGCCTGTAGAAGACGACATATATCGTCCAAACGTTGGCATTGCGACAAATTTATTGCTTTGTTTTACCTGTTTTACAACATTTAATTTTTACGTACCAACCCTCAATAAAAAATTCAAGGACGTTTAAACATGTTAATTCTAATATTGATAATAATATTTTTTTGACCAAGAGTGTAATACAATATAAGCGATGTATACGTTACAAACGGTTTCCAACCTCTTTCAAATGGGTTTGGTAGTTCAGGACCATCAATTTGATCTTTTTGGATTTATAACTGAGATGGGTACAACATATTTAAAAAAACTAGATTTTTTCCAAAATTGTTTTCATTTGTAAATATGTTAAACATTTTTACTGGGCAATGAATCGAAATTAATTTCTTCTGTCAAACGTGCTGTGTTGGTGTTTTTTATATAATTTTGCTGCTATACAAACTTAATTGTTAAAATTTGTAAAAAAGGTTTTAATTTTTGTAATTATTAATAAAATTTTGTAATAAAGTGTCAATGTTTTAGTTTAGTGCAAACATATTATCTTTTTTTTGCTAAATAGAAAGTGGCTTTTTATTCTGTTTTTTGTTTTTCTGGTTTGTTTTGAATTTACTTCTAAGTAGTATCAAAATAAAATTGTGAAAATAATGTTACTTTTAATACAAGTCTAAAATTTTTTTTTTTATAGTTTATTAATTTTTTTCAAAATTTCTTTTTTTATATGAACATAAAATTTTACAACGAACGAAATTGTCAGCAATTTACTGGAGTACTTCAGGCTTTAGTGCATCAAACGCTTTAAAGAACATCAAAACTATCAAAAACGATTTGAAAAGAAATGAAGACTCTCAAACTTAAAAATATTAGTTCGGCACAAATGTCTCATTAGTCATTACAAAGGATTTAAATATTACCAAAAAATAGAAATTAGAAATAGATATAAATAAGTTTGATAAAAAATTTAGAAGAAAAACATTTGAATTTGAAAACATGAATTTTGTCGAAGGAGCTAATGACGACTTTTAAAAAGATAGGAATTACATATAAGAAATTTATAAATTTTGATGAAATTTGGATATTTGTTAGAAGCGCAAGAAGATTATCATATAATGCACATGTTAAATTTATCAAATATAAAGGAGGAGAACGGAAAAGCTTTTACATGTAGGATATGGACATGGGTTTATAGAAAGAACAGGTTTGATTTTTTTACAAAAAATAAAAGTGCTGACTGTCATGACTCGATGAGTGGTGAAAATTGTATTAAATTTTTCTTAGGATTAAGTTAAGAAAAGAATGTATTAAGATTTATTATTGCTATGGCTAATGCTTCCTACCATTTCGGGGTGGTAAATGTCTTAGCAATTACTTGTTGCTGAAGACGTATATTGCAAATATACTGAATAACATTAGAAGTGCAACACCTGCAAAAAATGTTTTTTAACACACGAAATTTTATATACATGTTTGGTTATCTAAGCGGATGCTTTGATTAAATTTTTACCTTTTTTGGAGTAATCATTTTTTAAAATAATTTTTTATTTCTGTTTGCTATCATTCGGCTTCATTTAAAGTTAGCATTTTTATTTTTTATAATAGTCAGTAAGTTTGTCTTGATTTAGTAGATTTTAACCATATATAACCACATATCACTACATTTTAGCTGTTGCAGATTTCAACAAGTTAACCTAGTATGTTCCTCCCACATTCAAATGTAAAATGTTTAATGCTTATTATTTCAAAATACATTTTAGCTGTGTTTTTGGACACAGTTTAGGAAAGTTTTATCTAACTCTTCTTGCAGTAAACTAATCAATGTTATAACAAAATTTTACATGTACTGTAATATTGATTTATGTGTTGTGAATTGAGGCTTGTGCTTCTATTTGATGATGTATACATTTTTTCTGGTTTTGTATTATTGCAACAAACTTTGCCACCATCTTGTTAAACACAACATAAAGCGCAAAATTTGGGATTATAGTTGGCAAGTATATATAGTATATATAGATGCCAATTGAAATAAAAAATAACAATAAGCAATATTTAAAACATATAAAATATAATATTAAAAAATTAGTATTGACTAAACTTTTAAATAAAATAAACACATACGAGTAGAATATACAATACACAACAATAGACTATGTATTGTTCTTTGTTGAACTGGAAAATACCGAATAAAACTAAATTAAAACTGGCAGTCAATGTTTTTTAGCTTATTTATTCAAAATAATTACAACGGCTTTGTGCTTGATGAGAAAACTTTTCAGTTGCGCTTTATGATTTAACGAAAGCAATCTAAATGTCCATCTCTAATGTACTTTCATGCATTTATGTCATTATTTTAACAAAATTCGGGTAGATACCAATCACATCTACATTTAGTAATTGACTTGCTCTTGTCCATTTGTATAATCAAATAGAAAAGACATAGCATTTTAAAGCAGAGAGAAATATTTATCAATTCATAATTATTGAAGTAGACGCACGAATTTTTCTTGTCTCTGTGACAGAAAATCAGTTTTCTCCGTTCCATCAGCGTGAATAAGAGAAATCCCTGCAATATTTTCTCCCCGAAAACTGACTATCTGCTTTTTTCGTTGTCGATATTTTTTATCTCTCTAGAAAATAATATCTGAACCGTAGGTAGCTCCGTGGAAATTTTATGAGTTTGCTCTCCTGTCTGAACTTAACAAAGGAAGAGGAGTGCATTTACAAAAGAGTGTGCAAATATATATGAAATAATCAGAGGTCACCGCGATGGCGCTCTTGCACACTTGGCTTTAGTTTTATATCAATCGATATTTACTACTTTAGTGGGTTGCCTGTGTCAGGCACCAAAACACGATCGTATCTCATGGCCATGTCATATTTTCAAATAATAAGAATGATTTAAGGGTACACACGTGACTGCTTTCATATGTAACCTGATATTTTATTATAACGATCGCACCATACATGAAAAAGATTACCTAACTGATTACAACCACTCATCACGGATGATTAAGATTTACTAGGTGTATGTCAAACTAAAATTATTAGATATTTTAGAACACGTCCTCATCTTTTATTTCTTCCAAGTTCTAACTAATCGTAAGCTTTCACTAATTCAGTTCAGATTTGTCGAAAATTAATTCAAGTTTATTAAAATGTTTGTCTACAATTTATTTAGTAAAACTTTATGAGTTTACACCTAATCAGAACTTGATTATACCAAAGCTCTTCCAGATCATGTTTTTCAGTATAATCAGAGCTTAATATGCTGTATTTGTGAGATTTTGCATAAAATAAGCTAAACATAACTTGGTTTAGTTAAACTGAAGATAACAACAAACAAATGGAAAATCACGCTCCTATTGCCATCTTATTTTTCGTCATAGCACTAAAGCAAACAGAAAACGGAACTTCATCATATATTTGTCTTCTTTCAGCTTAACGTGATGACAGAGACAAACTCCTAAGGTGAGTCTAGTATAAGACGTTCTAGTTGAAATCTCGTTATTACCAAATTTACTATTGGAAAAAATTTATATGTAAATGTATTTTTATTTAATCTAAATTCGAATGGAATTTATGTTGCTAGATCGGAATTTAATTTTGATTAAATAATTAATTCAGGATGAAATATGTCAGTTTTGACCAATAAAATATCAGAAAAGCCACAGATTACTCGAAATACCAAATTAAAAGCTAATTAAAAAGTGCGGAAATTAAAACTAAATATTTGTTAATAAGAACCCAGTTAGTTCAAAAAATATAAAAGTTTTACCTCGGCCGACATCGAAAGTACTGGAAATCTTGCTTTTTAATACTGAAAAATTGTTTTCTTTTGGCAAAAACAGTCGTTTTTAAAGTAAACATAAATGTGATATTTTAAAGCAAAAACGCTTAAGGCAGTTTTCACAGCTTTCAAGAACTACAGCTTTAAAAAGTTTCAAAATCTCAAAAAGCAAATATTTTGTTCTAATTTATTTTTATTTAAATTTATTGTTGTCTTACGTCGTTTTTTGTAATTGTACTTACTTCATTATTGTTTACTACCTATTCTTCACCTACTCTACACACCAAAGTTCGTTTTAATAGTAACGACATTTGCGCCTTTCATTTATTTCGCTGATGAATTTTTAGGTTTATTGGGTAGTATGGATATAAAATAAATATATCCTTGTAGTAGTAAACAGAGTGATTTAAAAAAATCCTACTATTATTGGGATAGTTGCTAGAATTATTAAATTATATTCAAAAATGTAGTTAAAATTACTACTAGTTTTTCTCAGGTATATACGGCTCTTTAAAAATGCTGCTTAAAAGTAAATTTTTTTAAGCAAATACCAAACGTAATTTTATTATGACTAAGTTAAACTTAGAAAAAAGAGTCAAACTAATATTACTTTTTTGACAGGTTTGACAAGTAATAGCAAATCAAAAAATTATCATATTCGTGCAATTTTTAAACATTAATATTAAAAAAAATATTAACACGCACAAGCGGTGGTCTGATCTTTTTGAATTACCCGGCATTTAATTAGTGTAACTATTTTTTTCCTTATTTCAAAGGTTTATTATTAATAATAAACAATGTAGTGGAAAACCATGAATGATATACACAACACCAAAATAATAGGCTACCATAATTAGAAGATTATAAAAAGTCTTTGAAATGAGAATGTTTAAGGATGGGAATTTAATAGAATCAGACAACCAGTCTTACAACAAAATCTCAGAAAACTATGCCGATTTCGCTAGTGAAAATCAGCTTTAGCAAGCAAGTAATCAAGTTGAGATTTTTACACAACTTAAAACAAGGTTTGAGCATTAATACAATTAACACAGTTCTTAAAATTAGAGCGCTGTGCATCAGAAAAAAATTTGACAAACACCACGTTTTCAGGCGTAAATTCAACTACTTTTAAACATGGTTTTACATGGTATTATTTTATTTGTATAGAAAAAAAATTATAATCCCATAGTAAATAATACCTTTGTCTTTCAATTTATATAGTTTTTAAGCACTTATTTTTTAACGTTACTTTTATATATACTAGAAAAAAAACTCTGACACAAAGATTGTGTGATTGCCTACATCAAATAAAAACGGGGTTATTAAAGAGGAGTCTGCAAATTGTGTGCAACTGCGAGTTTGGCACCTATGTAATAGAGGTCGCTCCATATTTTCAAAAAAAATTTCAACGGTAGGGTTGAAATAAAAAAAATTGCTCCTTAGTTCTGACCAGTCATTCACTTGTGTTTGTTAATCTGAACTATTTATTGTGTTTTGCAAAAAGTAATTTTCATTGCGAAACATTTTTTTTATCTTGGTGGCAGGTTATAAAAAAAGGTGATTTAACAATCAATTAACAATATCATTTATTTTTTAAGTAAAACAGGGTTAATTTGTATCGTGTTATATATTTTTGGTTTCAAACAATTATTCCAGCGTTTCAATTAATCCAGCATTTTTCTCATTTCTCTTTAAAAAAGAGAATAATTGTATTATAAATAAAATAAAATAATTTCGAGGGCTTATCTTATCTTACATTCTTCTACTGCAACGTAGGACGTAGGCGTTACATGCCGACCATATTATAAAACTTGATGTAATAATTGAAAAAAATACGTCTGTTTTAATTTAACAACCGATTTAATTTTTTGCAAAATAAATATATTTTTTTTAAATTAATGGCATATTTTTCTTACTATAAAAAAATTTTAAAAACTTTTTTTAACATCTTGGCGTCTATTAATTGAATTAATTTGAAACAAACGACAAATTATTTGTAACAAATTTACCACTTTAGTTTATACTATACTATATTTTAAGTAAGTTTTACCAAAAATTTGGAAAGAACAAATTAGTTCTGAATCAAGTTATCAGCTCCATTCTAGACCCTTGTTTTACAAAAGTGCTTTTAGGTAATCATCAAAACGTCGTTGTTTATCAAAAATTAATGAAAAATAAATCTAGTTACTTCAATAGTTAATGTTTTGCAAGATTTATAAAGCTTTATTTTTTTTAAATTTTACAATAATTATTAAAATTGAATAATTATAAAAATAATATTTATAAAGTAAAGTATGATCTAGGCAAAAAACAATAAAGGTTTGATACTTCTCCTTCTCATGGCTAGCTGCAACGTTTTTTTAAGGAATGGAAAATTAATATAATTATTATAATTATGTTAATTTTTTTCTACAGTAATACTAAAATATTTTTTAAAGTACCTATATTACTTATTTAGTAAATTAATCATAAATGTTATCAAAAATTTACATTTATCGATCTCACACAATAAGCAAAGTTGTTGCTTTGCTCTTCTTCCAAATAAATTTCTTTCAACAGTCAAATGTTCTTACCGTTTTCAGTACACAATGTACTATTCGAAATGAAATCAGTCATAAAAAGACCGAGTTTGTTAACAAATATAATCAAGTTTCGTTGGCAAAAAACTTTTTTTCTCTAAGAAAAAACGACATTTCGCAGTTTTGAATATAAAATAAGTATCTTAGATTTCAAAACATCATCAGTCGTAATCAAATAATAGTTCAGAAGTATTTATCAATTGTTATTATTAACCTTTGAATAGTTCTGAATTACTGTGTTGGTTAATGCAAATATACGTATAATAAATACGGAGATTTAGCGCGTCGGAGCTTTGAGCGACAAAGCCTTGTTTTAAAATATTAATGTTTAGGAAAGAATTTGCTCTAATAACCTGATTTTTTTTAGAAAACCTATTTAGACTTTAGTGATTACGAAAATGTACATTTTATGCTTAAATTGTTAATAATTCACTAAGCTCTCCGCTACGTGAAATTGTCATTGCATAATTTCACAGCTAGTCACTTTGGAAGCCCCTTTCTCAAAAGCAAAAAACTTTTTCTAAAATCTGTGATTACTGTTATGCGCTGTGGTTTGCTCTATAAGTGGTCAAAATGTCAAATTTTTAGCTTAAGTAGTTAATTTATAAGTGCGATGTATGTTTTCAGAAACACGGTTTTAGAAATTGTTGGTCCCACATAAAAAAACTAATTTTACCAAGTTGATTTCTACTAAAAAAAGTTGTAGATAGCAATTTCAGATGACCAAAACGATACTTTACACTTTACAGAACTGTAAAAGTCTCATCTGGTTATATCTTCATTTCAAAAATAGTCGTTGTCTTTGCTCGACTTTGCTTCAGTACTACCACAATGACTTATCTGTTAAATATCTCTTATCTTATGTCTTAATTGGTCTGACGAATGCTAATCTGTTCAGTCTCAAAGAAAATATTTCTGTCCGACATCTCTTAGTCGATAGCGCAATTACTCGAGCACCTCTTCAGCAATTTAACTAGGCTTTAACTAGGCTTCAGCGATTCGCCGAAAATTCGTGGTGGCACCACATTGGTTGCCCAGTCTTAATAGAGAAATTATCGACACAAGTGTTTTTTAGAGTATCACCAATATCTACTATCTATTCTTTGTCAAAGATTTGTTTTGGTGTTTCGATGGTGTGTCTTGGTATAATACACTGGCGAGCAAAAAATTGAAGTTACCTTAAATTTTTTTTTGTTTTTAACCAAAATTTGCAAATTGTAAACTATTCTACTACATTTGTAGGTTAATCCAAACTTTAAATAGTAAATAAATAGTATGTTTTTGTTTTAAAATAAAAAAAATATATAAATTTTCTCAGCATTAATACTGGATTAAAAAATAAAAAGAGTTATCAGTAACAGTAAGAAATTATCTGTTATAAAGTGTATTTTTTCTTCTTGCGTTAATAACAGTCTTCATTTGGCAAGGCATTCTTTAAATTAGATTGAGGATAACATTTTTGTCAATATATGACAAAATGTTACTACTCCTACTACTCCTGCATTAAAAATTCTATTTGCGGGTCGGGTCTGGGTTGCGGGTCGGGTCTGGGCTCGTGTAGTGAGTGGAACGCTTTAGCTTATCTGGTGAATAAGATGGCTATTCCTCATAAGATTAAAGAAATGTTTACTCTATGAACCAGAGCTGAGTTCTTCTGAACGATCCATTTCTGGATCCATCTGGATTTTGGTTCTAAATTAAATTATTAAAATATTATAAAAATATATTAAATTACTTGATATCCTTAGACCATTCACGAATCCGCTTCGCTCTAATGGACTGCTAATACAGTTCAGAAACACACGAAAACATCTAAAGCACAAAAGTATATCTTGGTCCTTTACTGTGCCGGAACGATTTCAAGTTCTTGCTTTGTAACGTTGCCGTATCATGTTTTTTAATTTAAATTTAGTGTAAGAAAAAAATATATAGGTCTGCAGAATAAAATAATGAATGAAATGAAATAATGAAGAATGTTACATGATGTTTCTATTTAAAATTGGCTGTTTTTTTTTAATCCCCAACTTTGAAGCAAAATAAATTTGACAACTGCGTAGACCTGGGCGCGGTGTTGAAAAGAAAGAAACAAAATATATATCTCTGTCACTTCCATGTTGGCGTGTAACTCACGGACAGGAAGGTTAGGAGATTGTCAGTTCATTACAGCGAAGCGGTTTCGTGAATGGTCTAAGTTGATATCTAATATGCTTGTAATAGACTAATAGAATCTCATTTGTAACTACTCAGGTGCATAAATCCTGGGCACGGTGGTCTCTTACCTATTTTTTGCCAGAATTCTGCTAAATATCATTTTGGCTTCTTTTTTTGTATTGTAGACAACCTTTTGCTTATTATCTAACGACACTTGCTTGGTTTAATATTTCTTGTTTTATAGGCAAGTAAACTATTATGACATTGTTAGTACTTGTAATTTCGTAGGCTTGGATTTCTGTTTCTATACAGGTAAAACTAAGAATACTTATCAGAGTTATTTAATGTTGATGCATTAGTGGAGCGGTCTACATTGTGAAACAAAAAAATCGTGTGCTAGTAATATCTTGTTATATTCTGCATTGATCAAAATTTTTTTCTCAGAGATTTTCAGTTGTCTGCTGTTTTACTAGTTTTAGCGATCGCTTTGGTGGTGTTCAGATACTTTCACGTGTTGTACAACACTTACGTTTTTAACGGGTTTGTTTCCATCGTTTTTTTACCTGCAGCCCAAAACTATCTTTTGAGTGCTAAGGATAGATTTTTTAAATTTTTTGCCAAGTGATTTATTTCTATTTCTATTATTTCTATTTTCGGCATGAACGACAACACTAAAACTGACTTGTTATAATTGAAAAAGGGCTTTTTTAATAAGAGAACAAGAAAAATTTTTTGAACACTTACTCAAATTTTTGACAAAATTATGTTGTTGACAGATAACACTAATCTGTAAATTTAACTGCGTTCGTTTTTTCCTCATTGACACACGTGCTCACTAATCTCTGGCAACTGGCGACAAAATAAGTATTAATTATTTATTCAAAAATTATTTAATATTAGAAAGAATATTTGATGCATAAAACATTGTACAATAAAATATAGAAAACGTTTGGCGAAGTAGATTTTAGGTAGAGTGATGTAATGCAAATAGATATTTTATTATTTGCATTATATCCGGATTATTATCCGGAAGGTTTTAATACAATTTAAATTAAGAGTGAAAATTTAAATTGGATTATTCAAAATATGAGGGCAAAAATTGATTTGATACGTATCAAGTAAATTGCCAGGTGATGCAGACCTGGTTGAAATTTAATATCAAAATCCCTCTTTCCAGTCACGTGTTATAATTCTCATGGGTATAAATCTGAAAGTGTTAAAGTTTGAAATCCTGCACTCTACAGGTCACACGTTCGCATTCAATGTTTCTAACTAAACCCTAAGAGATATTGCAGTATCATCGTAATCTGTTATACTGCAGTTAAGATTGAAACTTCGAAAGAATAGCGATTTATCAGTAATATTGTTTTAGTTCACATAGTTTGTCGATAGTAATCAAGGAACGAGCTCTAAAATTGGAAACGAAAGAGAAATATGTGTGTGTCAGAAACAAGAATGTTTCAATATCGCAACTATTGCATTTCTACCTGGTGCAAAAGAATCCCAGAAGTGTTCAATCCCGTTGTTTCTTAATTAAAAATGCCAACTTTAACAAGTTCAGCAACAAAGCCTATTAAAGCTCTAGCTGTACAATTTTGGCGTGTAAATTGGGCAAAAAACCTAATTCAAATTTCACAAAGCACGTTAATTTCGCAAAGCATTTCGGTTTGAAAAGTAGAAACAGGGATATCGGTCGTACACTAAAACGACTTGAAAGATAAAATCCACAAAGAGATTTACGGCAAAGCTACAAAAACCGTAATAGGATGACACAGGTACTACGAAATTGGGTCAGCTTTCTGGAAGTTTACGTTGTAAATTAAGTCTGGTAACCAGCATTTTTCACTTAAATGACAAATTCTTTTTTCGTGGAGGTTGCAGCCGCGACTTACAAAAATATAAAGTAAAGTGACAGCCTGTCAGTTTTTCTTTCCCGATTATTACGAGGCTTTACCTCAGACGTCTTTTTAAATCAGAAACACGAATGATAGAACTTTGAAGCAAAAAATATTTTTATATTTAAATTTTTCAGCCGAGGAACGACTTTATCAAATTTAAAAATAATTACGAGGCTTTCACTACCAGTTTGTTTTTAATTATAATTTAACAAATTTATAAGAAGATGACACTTTTCAGCGTAACTGAAAAACTTTTTTAGAGCCACAGAATTTTGTGGTTGAGGATAATCTCTACACAAATTTTAGTATAGGCAACACAATGCTAAAACTTCTTTCTGTTTTAACAAGTCGAATGAAAATTAAAAAATACAATTAAAATCCACGAAACAGAAATTTGTTCTTTTTTTCGATGTTTTTTGTAAATTACTAATTTTATTGAGTTGAAAATCAACTATTACTATTACGGCAATACCCGTTTTCGTTTTATTTAACCGATGACTGATTTTAGATTGTTATGTATCCGAAATTTTAGTGTGTAATAAAGATACTTATTAGAGAAAACATAAATGAATTAATTATTTTGAAAAGTTAGAATTGACAACTAGGCGACTGGTCGAACTAGACCTCAAACAAGTTTAAGTTGGGTGTTTAGTAAAATATGAAATGTAACCCCATAAAAAGATAATAATAACGAGTGCAAAACTACTATAATATAATAATTATGTAGTAATAATATGAAGTAGCATTGTTACATAAAGTTGTTTTTTTTTAAAAAGTTTTTATAAAATGTTAGTTGGTTATTTGTTTAGGATGGTGCAGTTTGGATGACCATATAGAGTATCTTAGAAACAAGCGGGTTCGTTTTTTGAGAGTTTAATTTTGATGAAAATCTTGTTTTGCTGTCTTTTGTTTTCAAGTAGTTTTTAATATATGCAAAATTTTTCTTGGTGATAGTTCTAGTTTTATTGTCAAAAGCAAATACACAGTATGTTTTATAAATAACTTTACAAATTTTAACAGGTGACATATATTGAGGTATATTAGGGTGGGCCAAAAAAATCGGTTATTTTTTTGTAGTTTTGGACACTGAAATATTCGTTCCTTGGCACTTTTAAAAAATGCTTTTTAAAGATGAGCTCTTAATTTTAATAGGAAAGGCTCCCTCATCACAGTTTTTCATTTTTTTTCAGTTCCATATGGTAAAATCTATATCTCGCCACTACTTGATCGTACAAAAAAGTTTATTTAAATTTTTTGTAGGAAATTTAACTCTCTAAAAAAGGTATCTTAAAATTTTTTTATAACTTTTACCGTTTAGAAGATATCAGAGGTCAAAATTTAAAGAATTTAGCAAAAAAAATTTTTTTCACTTCTAAATTTTATAACTCGTAGATAAATAAATATTATAAAGTGCGCAATATACGGTTTTGTAGGAAATTAAACGCTCTACAAAAAAAGGCGTTTGTGGTTAATCGATTACTTCAATCATTTAAAAAAAATGGGGATTTAGTATCAAATTTTGGTTTTTAAAATGCGAATATCTTCTAAATGCTTAGAATAATCAATTAACCACAAGAGACCTTTTTTATAGAGCGTTTAATTTTCTACAAGGCTATATGTTGCGCATTTTCAAATATTTATTTATCTTCGAGTTATAAAATTTAGAAGTAGAAAAGGAATTTTTGTTAAATTTTTTAAACTTTGACCTTCGGTATCTTCTAAATGGTAAGAGATATAAAAAAAATGTTAAATAACTTTTTCGTAGAGCGTTTAATTTCCTACAAAAAATGTAAATACAAATTTTTGTACAATTAAGCAAAAACGAGATATGGATTTTACCATATGGAACTGAAAAAAAAATAAAAAACTGCGATGAGGAAGTCTTTCCTATTAAAATTAAGAGCTCATCTTAAAAAAGCATTTTTTAAAACTGCCTAGAAACCAATTTTTCAGTGTCGGAAATTAAAAAAAAATTAGCGATTTTTTTGGCCCACCCTAAGGTATATGCTCGTACACAAATACTTCAAAATCTATATGCTCAAAAACAGTGCTGTCAAAAGCTAAAGATTTGTATGAGAAAAATTTGGTTTTTTAACATTTTTCTAACAAAGGCTAACGTGTGATAGCTTTTCTTAAAAAGATGCTAAATAACTAAAATTGTCTTATAAAAATATTTATAATTTTCGAGATATACACAGTAGAACTTTTTTTAGTTGATCTTAAACAAGATTTAAAGAACTATAGCATTTTTTTGGTATACAGTGTGTAGATGTACTAAAATTCGTTTTTATAATTTAAACATAAATATCTCGAAAACGGTACGTTTTAGCAAATTTTTTTGTTCTTAGTTTTTTATTGAGCATGTATTAGTATATTTATTTTTGTAAAGTTGGAGTTAGTTAAGTAAAAAATTGATTAATTATTAAAAATATGCGACGGAAGTACTCAACCGGAAATTGAGAGGATTTAGTAGAATTTTCTTATTATCAGAAAAAGAAAGAATATTAAACTCTGTTTTTGTACTAAAGTTTATAATAATCGGTTAAACGGTTTTTGAGATATTTCAAAAATGTTTTCTATGATCAAATTTGAAAGCCTATAATTTTATCTATCAACATAAAATTTTTTTTTTTAAATTATTTTATTTTTGGTGCTACATATCAGATTAAAATTTTGCTACGTACTTTTGAATCACCCTATATTTTCATAGAAATAATGTTATTTAAGTGATTTTAATTGGCATATTTGGAGGATTTATTTAATTGTTTGAATTAGAATAAATAGAACGTACCGCATTGTCTTATTATATTTAGTAGAAAACTCCACGAAAAAACGTTAACAAGTCTAAAATTACAACAATAAAATATTTATTATTATTGTTATTTAAAATTATTATTATTTTAAAAGCGGAAAGTTTATTTACCGAACTACATTTTGTTAAATAAAAATAATCTACAATTTTCAAAACATAATGATATTAATAAGTGGTGGCTAATGTATTTTGTAATTACTGTATTTCCAAAACGAGGCACCAGAACCAAATTTTGTTGAAAAAGGTGATTACTGGTAACAAATATTAATGGATTCCGCAGTAAAAAAACTTTGAACAAAATTTTTAAATTTGATTTGTGATTTCCATAAATGTTTCTGTGTCACCCTGTTACCTTCGAAACAGTTTATACAGGGTAGAACTATGTCGTTTTTTTGTAATTAAGAGACAGACATATACAGGATCCGGTAAAAAACGAGTTGGTTTTTTAGTTAATAATGCAAAGATTGAATCAATTCTTTATTTACAATGGTGATATTTTTAAATGTATCAATAAACCCTTAACTTTTTTGTTATAGTTATTAACATTTATAAAAAATATTGCATTGGTCAATAAAGCAGCGGTCGCTTTTCCTGACAAATTTATTTAATTTAATTCAAAAGTAGGAGTTTAAAAGTGTTTTTGTGTTGATTTTTAGATCTTTTATCATCAGATTATTTTTATTGAGGCGATTTAAGCATAAGATCTTTGCAATTTCTCAGAGATTTCAGGAAGCTCAACGATGTCGATGGACTTGTGTAGAAAACAAAAGTTAGACAAACTAAATTATTTACTTAAATAAAAATAGTTACATAAATTCTAATAAGAGTCAAAATAAGCCACATAAAAATCTGATCGCTGAACTTGTCTTTAAATTATTATAATCAAGAAAATTTACAACTGTTATGAAGTGTACAGTTTTATGTTATCTTTATAACTGACCATATGTGGTTTAATATTTCTATTTTCACATTTCTTATGATATGACTTATGACAAAATCGATATCAACGATCTGCAAAGAACAGAGTTGTAGAGTTTAATGTTGTCTATACTCGTACTTGTCTGTAACATTTACAAATATTATCTTTATGGGCGACCACATCTGATCCAACATTTTGAATTTTTTAATTAATATAAAGATGATACTTAGTGACCCCCGAGTATTCGTTCTGATGCAATTTCGTTAATATTTTCTGAAATATTAATTTTGCAAATAAATATTCTAAGTAACAGTTTGTTTTTAATCTTGTACAATGTTTTTTAATTGCTTTTTACTTTTTGTCAATTTAGATGCACAATATTTCAAATGACTTTCACATTAGACACCTTTATTTTATTAGTGACAAGAGTGAAATTTATTCGAAACATTGTGAATCTTAATTGACAAAAAGTGAAAATCAGTTGAAAACTACTGTAGTAAGGAATTCAAAAATAATACGGGGGTCAAATTTTTTAAGTCACTTTTGATTCGTAAATAAAGTAACGTTTAAAAAAATAATAATAATAACATGAAACTAGACCGATTACTTACTCGCAAGATGTTCGGTCATTTTATATTTTTAGTAGCTAATTTGACGCGATTAAGCTCAAAAATAAACTTAATGAAAGAAAATGCAATTATTTTATTCTTTTATAATTATTTAAGTAACTGTATAATTATTTTTACCAAATAAGCTTTTTATTTAAGAAACAAGAAACAAATTGATTTTAAAAAACATTCACAAATTTGTATTTTTTCATTTTGTAATTTTATATCTTGTCGTATGTAGACAGCAGTTTATTTAAGAAATGCTTATAACCTTTCTAATGGCTTTCGCTGAAATGTCCCTAGTATAGCTTGCCCTTAATACTATAAAAAGCTATTTAATTCCACACTGAAAATCTTGATAACAAATTGAATCAAACTCTGCTCTGACATTTGCTGTTATTAGTCAGTGGTGCACATAATAAACGCAACTTTCGCACGTGAGAACTTTAATAAGTAATTAGCTGGTCACCAACATGGCCGATAAGATGCAAACATGCCTTGCTTTGATATCATCTCTATCAAGCGAGATAAATTAAATGTCGTGTTCATACCTCATTAGGACTGCACCATGTACGTTTGTCCACCTCTGGAGATTCATTTCGATAATTATAAAACATACAATTGCATAATCTGAAAATATATCATTGTTCATTTACGAAGGCTTTACAGAGGCATCTCTCATGAATATTCATTGAGTTTCGTTCCGTTCTCCGCCTACGCCACTGCATCTGCCCCTACATTAATACAATTACAATGCTTGTAAATGGTCGAATTTGAAAGCAGATGCAATATCGTCGAGTAAATGTCGACATTGTGGTTTTCGCAAAACTAATATTACCAGTTATATACTATGAGATTTTTCATTTGATATTAACAGTCCTCTTTTCAGTTAGAGTAATTGGACTGTAAATTGTTGCAACATCAATTGAATTTGATGGCAATTTATTACCTTGTTTGAGATTTTTTATTTAAGAATTAATGTTTCTAGACGTAACTGTTTATTTTTAATTTCTGATTTTGTGACAGGCTACTCAGGCATAAATAAATTTAATTTAGCAGTCGTTATTAAATCGTATTTTCAGATTAACGTTCTCACTGAAATAATTACAGCTTGGCAGGAAATATCATATTCAATAAAATTTGCTTCAGGTTATTTGTGCTTGGACGACTATAATCTAATGGAATATTCATTAAAGATATTGATTTTACGAAAATATTGAATTTAGTAGACGTGATGTAATTATTGGTTTGTAATTAGATAATTGTGTATTATAATCAATTATGATGTTTTTAATCGACAAAGTTTAAAATAGACGACATTAATTGATTTTACAACTCGAGTTTCTTATTAAATATACAAATAAACAGATAAGTCGGAGAATTTTGGATTTTAAATTTCCAAAGAAACAATAACGAGGTGTAGTCAACAAACTACATACAACAGTAAATTCTATTTTTAATTTTTTAAAAATTTCCAAATAAATATTTTGTGGTCAGATCATTTTACACATTTACTTAAACTCAAGCTTTAAAATTTAGTAATTTCAGATTTTAAATGCAGATCGTAAAACTAGTCAAATCTAATTTTTTTAATATTATTCGAAAGCTCTTGAAAAGATGATTATTTTACCGTTGCGTTAGATTGCAAATTTTGTAATTTATGTTGCAGTTAACTTGCTGCCAACCCTTATTGTACATATATAAATACGTACCGACAGGAAGACTATGTTATTTTTAAACAGCAAAATTTAGATATTTGATTTATACTTATGTATGTATTTAAAACTACTAACGAACATTTGTCGTTCCAGTAAATAAGTGGTTAAATCGATTTTTTTTGTCAGGCAACCTACAATATATCAAACAAAAAACAAAATTTACTTACATCATAAGAATAAGGTAGACAAATCAAAAAACAAATCAATAAAAAAGTAGAAGTACCTAACATTTTGTTATGGTTTTTTATGATATGCTTAGTGCATGGAGAACCAGAAAAATTATGTCCACTCTGTAGAAACTGTAGAAACAGGCTGTGAATTATGAAGAACGCTACATTGAAGAACACATTTTTTTTACAAAAGTTGTTTTAAAGTTTGTATTTAAACCACATTTTACATTATGCTCTATATTCTCAATTAGGAAGATTTATAAAGTTATACCTACAGTGCTATTCACGAGAGATTTACTTCTGAAAAAATTTGAGTCGCAACCCATAATACAACTTACAAAGGTTCTATCTTCCAAATTGTAAAGATATTTAATTTAAAACCAAGAGTACTTTGAATATTTGTTATGTTATACATTATGTCAATTTGTATATTGAACGATTTTGTACTTGAAACGTATAATGCCTTATTACACAAATGAAGAGAAAGTAGATATATGATTCTTATCTATAAAGAATGTCAGAAAATGCATCGGCTGCTGCTGCTCTGTATTTTCAGCGGTACCCAAACCGTTTACATCCGGTTCCTAAAATCTTAAGAAAATTGAAAACCAAGGTACGTCAACTCTAGCCCCCAACACATAAGATCTGTCAAAAAACTGCTACTGGTCTAAATAATAAAATTACAGTGCTTCAAGCAGTTGATGAAAACTCTCACATAAATCAAACCGTATTAGCTAGACAAACTGGTATTAACCAGTCACGGTTTGTTAAATCCTTCGTCAAAATAAATTTCGTGAAAATTATTTCGATAATTTGCTATGTTAGTTTTTTTTTATTACACATTTACAAGTTTAACTCTGTTCTTGTCACTTTTGTTGCTTTCATGTCACTGTGACCCAACGTCCAACTTACTTTGATCACTGATTTAAATAAAATTAAAAATGGTATCCGGTAATCTATGCCAATAGTATTTTGGGTTGCGGCTCAATTTTTTTCAGAAATAACTCTCTCGTGAATAGCACTGTATAAAGTTTTTCATATAATGTCTAAACTGATTTTGTAGATTATAAAATTTTATAAAGATATAAGCAAACTTTACAGTTAAAACAAAATTTTTTCCAAATCAGTTACGCAAAGCAACTACTTTAAAATATTTTTTTTAACAAATAAGATTAGATTCTTGATCATATTAATGTTATTTTGTATTACTAATTACGTAATGAGGAACGTTAAACAACTGAGGTGATAAATCAAAACATTGCTTTTCGTAACTGAATTGGAAATAGTATTATTTATGTCAAAAACTGTTGAGAAAACCTCCTTATTCTTAGCGGGTGTGCATTAGTTTCTGCATTTTTTGTTGAATTTTGGGACATTTGTAACAAGGATAGACTTTTTCTGTTCAATTACTTAACACTGGAACCGCTAAGGGGACAAATTTGTTCTCTAGTACTGTTTAAATCTATTTGTTTACAATTTATTTTTATATAGATTTTTTGTGCTTTACGATTCTTATATTGTGTTTTTATAATTTTTGAATTGTTTTAAACAGTGTTTTTTCCTATACATTATAATTTTTTAAACCAAAATCGCTAGTGAAGGAAGATTTAGGTGTTTACACACCAGTATATAAATAATTATTACAAACATAAGCATTGTTCTCTGAAAATGCTTGAATACAAAAACAAAAAAACTGAAAACATGTGGGCGGACTAAAATGTTCTTAACGACGCTGCGAGTGTGTATCTTGCACTATTTTGGCAACAGATTAGAGCAGTTTCATCTGGTCTTAAGAAGATTTTATTCGATTTTTTCTATTCAACAAGAAGGTCCTTGTTAAAAAAATCGATGTTTAAAAATTTCTGTTGATATTTTCCGACAATTTCGCTATAAGATCAAAAATTGTATTGACGTTGACAAATTTTTGGTAATCGGCCAATTGGTGTTTTTAATGTTAATAAAAATCTTTACTGTTTATTTAGAAATATAGAAGATAATTCTATTAAACAACTAACAAAAGATAAGTATGAAACAACAAAAAAATAACACTAAAATATTTAATAAAAGAATATGCACTATTGTCATTTTGTTAGTCATATGAACCTAAACTACTGTTTTATAATGTCATTAGACATTGATCTTTAAGTTAAATATTAAAATTTTTTGATTTTTAGTTTGCAATATTTTTTAAAAGAAGCATTTTTTCTGAGATCTAAAATTTATTTTATTCAGTTTATGTAGATTCTTATAAAGCCTAATTTAAAGAAGTTATCGCTTTATGCAAGTCTTCTATTTGACTTATTGTTCCTTAAAATCACTTTGATAACACATTTTTGAATTACAATAAATAGTCAGACGTAAACAAAGTCTCAAATATTGAACTTTTACAACAGTGGAAGTAGTAGTAGCAATCATAATAAATTAAGTACAAACTCATTAAAACTACTAATATAAGTTAAACTATTTATTTTGCTGCTTCTATAATTTAATTTGCTTTTAAATTCTGATGCAATCTTGTTCTTTGTTAAGTTATAAAAGATCTTTTGCTCAAAATAATTTTCTGCAAGTACTAATTTTTCTACTTATTGTAGTTGACGTTATTTTACATTGCCTTTATAACTTCTAGTTAACTTGTTGTATAATCTAATATAGTTGTCCTTTCTGATGCGCCTATCCGCTTAACGAATATCTCTTTGATGTTTATAATGAAGCTTGCCTTTGTTTTATATTAAGTGTTTATTTCCAATGGCTTTCCAACTATTATTGTTTCACTCAGCGAACAAAAGTTGCTTGTGCAGTTGGAATCTTTGATAGCCTTCCAATTTTCTCACATTTTCACTCCCTAAACAACTGCTTAGCCATTTGTTATTCCAAAAGAATTTTATTTTTAAATTTAAAACGACTCTGATGACGATGATTTGATGAAACAGATAACATTATTCCAAATGAATCATCATGTTAGAAACAAATTTTAGTATTTGACATATCTGTTATCTGAGATAGTAGAACATCATGTATGAGTGGCGGAACAATATAATTTCAGCGTTGTCTGAGAAATACCTACATGACAAAATGAAGTAATCGATCAAAGAACGTGATTTGGTGACAAGCCAAGAGAGCATCAGATTCAGTTTCGAACATCCATCATGAAGTGAACAACTGTTGCTTGTGAGTGGGGCAGCCAAGTCAGCGATGAACGTTCGCTGTGGGGGGCTTAGCTCCGGCTATCTGACCACCGATCCGGGAAGATGAAAGACAATAAACCGACACATCGTGATCTAATAACGATTTTACGCCCAAATGAAACAACCCTCTTTTTTAAAAAGTTACATGAAAATAGAGACATATACAGTATATAAACATAGTTGGTTGTGATAACCAAGATGGTTCTATCTTAAATTCCTGTTGATTTTTTAAAACTTTTTTTAAGTAATTAATACCTAGTTATAATTAGATTTAATAAAGGTTGGGAGTTTAAAAAGACAATTTTAATGACAGCGAATGTGGCGACTAAGTGTTTGATTCAGGAAAAATTAGGAAAAGTTCTCTTTACATTATTGTAATGTATACTCTTTCCGTGTTTCTTACGATTTAAAGAGTTATTTAACAACAAATTATGAATTTACACAAATACTCAAAAATAATTTACGGTACACAAGCGGTCACGTACGAATGAATTTACGTCATTATTCATTATTTAGAATAGTTAATATTGAGGTACAAAACTTAGAGCAATTAACAGCAGAAAGTTATGACTTTATGAGACCCTGGCCAAGCTTTAACTTTGGGGTCCCATATGTAAAGGTAAAATTTACTTTTCTTGTACCTACTGACTAATAAATTGGTTAAAAGTTAAATAAAAAAAAGATCTACGCTGCACTTAGATCTTGCAATCCATTGTACCCGTACACTTTTTTAGAAGAGTCCTACATTTTTAAAGAAATGTAATATTTCTTTGCAAGATGCTTTGTTTAATTCTTCAGTTTCCACAAACTGAGAACTGAGATTCTCCTAATTTTCTGTCTTTTAAAAGGTTTACAATTAGTAAAGGCATGAATAAGTCCATAGAGATGCTCTTCAAGCCGACAGGGTCGTGCAAGAGCAACTGTCAGCAATCGTAACTGAAAGCGACTAAAAGATTAATAAGAAGTTATTTGCGTTTCTGGGCAGACGAAAGTCTTTCAATGAAAACCCGTGACCACCTATCTCAGTTCCAACGCGCATTCCCAGTATAAGCAAAATGTTGATCAAGTCACTTTGCCAACTCGGGCTTCAATCTACTGTAAGGAATAATAATGCAGGTCTGGGAGCTAGTATTGATTACCCGAAGTTTGGTAGAGGCAGTAAATTCCAAAATTACTCATTTTTTCCGATTTGTATAGCTGCTGCCTTCTACTATGTACCAGCGGTAATTTCTTTATTCTACACCATTCTATCATACCATAAGGTAGATAGACAAAGATCTCAACAATGTCCTGCACACTGGGTCTATTCTTCTGTTAACACATTACTACTACAAGGTCTTTTTTGATAAAGTTTTTAAGATTATGCGCTCAAATTTTCAATCACCAACCCGATAGCTTTTGGTCTATTTTCTAATGCAACGGAGCTTGCAAAATTTTAAAATATATACAGTTAAAATCTTCAATTGTCGCTTGATTGACTCCAGGTTTTTACATTAAAATAATTTCTGGATTTTGATCAACCGAACTCGAAGGAGACAAGACGCTTTATAGCTCTGATCGAAATTAATCTCTTTGGAAAAAAGGCTTGTTTTTCTATTTTTCAAACGCTGCAGGTTCATCAAAGAAAGAGCTCAACAAATAGAAATGTTCAATAGAATGAAATTCTGTTTATTGTGGTCTGTACTAGACAACCCACTTGTGTCTTCTTGGGGTTTCGGTCTCGCTTGAACCAAACTAGAGCTGGTTCTTTCTCCAAGTTAACAAGACTGGATTTGATTTAGTGTTTGGTTTTTTTGGCAGGTCATCAGAATGACGCCTTACCTTGACTAACAAAACTTGTCAAAGCGAAGCACTTTTGTGCCCTCAGGGAACTCATTTCAACGCAACTTTTTCATAGGATACTATCCAACTGTGAGTTGCTTAGCCGGGGAGTTATTCTCTGCTACCACCTTTTGCAGCTGGGCATTATTAGCCGCTTGTGTGGAAAGAGTCATTTTTAGCATCATGTTTTTTGTTTATGGAGGGTGTGCCCAGAAGCAAAAAGTTAGGATGTTACAAAAGTGGTCCTAGGAGCAGAAAGATCTGGTTTCGCAGAAACGGTTCCAGGTGACATGTTTCTCGAGTTTTATTTGTATGCGGTATTATACACTTTCTACGAGTACACGGAAAAAAACTACTTAGCAGAAGTAATATTACACACGTAACCAATTTGATTAAACAAGTTATTAAATTTGGCACTTAAACTCGAATTGAAATTTTAATATAAACTAACTATTAAGCCTACAATCGTTAGATCTCTGTTACTAAAACAATTTGGAATGTTCTAATTGTATTTTTAATATCTTAAAATCGATCTTAAAAAGAGAAAATCGGATATATATGTGTTCTGCTTACTGATCTAGACGATATAATTATATCACGTTCAAATTGTACCACTATGGCCTAGGGATCCTTCATGTCGTTTTTCTGGCGTTTCTCGTCGATTGAGTGTAAGGACACTGATTCTCTCTCTCTCTCTTTTTGTTTTTGACTCTGGTGGGCACTTTTGTAACAAAGGTATAATTTATTATTTTTTACGATCTTTTTACTTTTTCTAATATGTGAAAAATAATATTTTGGATTAGGGTAAAATGCCAATTTAATACATAGGTATACACCTTTTTTTGGGGCGTTAAAATTTGCAGGTGTAAAAAACAATATTTACACAGTCTGATGTGTTATAATATGTTAAATGAAATTAAAACATAACGCAACTCACCGCAAAAAAATTCGCCTATGTACTGTCTTCTTAATATATTCGTTCATTTCATTCTAAAACGTTATTTTTTACAATTTAAAAACACGTGTTTTTTAAAGCAGAAATTTCGCAGAAAAAGCATAAAAAAGTAGCGTGTTGTGTTCGAAGTTTCAACCAAAAATAGTATATTATTCAACGAGTTTGGGTGGATAATTTTATTACACAAGGATAGAGTTTGCAGCACGAGCGAAGCGAGTGCTGTAATTATCCGAGTGTAATAAAGTAACCACACAACGAGTCGAGTATAATACTTTATCTACTGATCTCGAAATAACACAATCAAATTTTTAAAACTCAAATTTTAATAAAAATTTAATTACAATTGTCATATACATACATTGCTTTGTATTGAAATGTACATTAAAGTTGCTGCAATTATTAAACTGAACTGTTGCAGGTGCAGTTCTTATTTCAAAATTTAAATTTTTCTCCAAATTTATAACATTCATGTCAGCAGAACTAGTCGATGTGGATGGTTTATTATAATTATTATTAGTAACAGGGGTGTTTTGATTAATTTGGTTTAAAATTCTAGTAGGATTTTTAGTTTTATAACTAATGGAATCAACGACATAACTTTTAACACAAGAATTGGACATCCAGTCACGATGTCTCATTAAGTCATCCACGTTAACACCATCAGATTCCATAAAAATATTAGCTGATGAGTGATGACCTACGTAAACAATACCCAGTGTAGGAGTTCCAATTAGGAAGATTCAGAAATTTTGCGATTTCTTTTCCGGTTTTAGCAATATTATTAATCCCAACATTTTGAGAAGTACATTTTCTATTTCCCTATTGTAAAAAAAATGTGTAAAAATTGCATGTGGAGGACGTAAATTAATATAATTTTTACAAATTTTTTAAAAATATTTGCCATTTACAATAAAGGTTCGTGGTCTGTTACTCTTAGTGGCTTTTTTTAAAATGGTAATTTTTAATGTCCTACCTAAATCTTCGACGTTATTTCTTTGTAGTGAATGTAGTTCATTACCACGTAAGCAACCCATCACTCCCGTAATTAAGATAACCTAAAATAATAATATAATAAATAACAATAAAGATCAGTAGAAATATTTGTTACTTTGGATAATAAGTATTCCTTATCTGGGGCTTCTGATATAAATTTATCCACTTGTTCTGATGTAAACGTAGATGCTTTTTTAGGAGTATAATCTTCATTTTGACGTTTCAAAAACATGTGAAGTTTGAATAATTGTCGATGTCAATGTTTTCCTTTAATTTCAATGTTGCTTTTATCATTGAATGGTAAGACCATAACGATGATGCCTTGTACTTTTCGGCCAATTTAGTAAAATAACAAAGTAATACATTCTCCGAAAAATATGTTGCACCGTTTTTCCGTTTCCAATTTGACAAATTTAGGTACGTTAGTTCGTATTTATCTTTCGATTTTCTGGGCAGCAGTTCTTCGGATGCTTTTTAGCTGCATTAACTAACTCTGAAGGGGTACGAAATATCTATTTTAATTTAAAACGCTTTAAATCAATCACAAAACTGCGTTAAAACTAGTCCGGAATGAATAACCTCAAAATACTGTTGACAGTAATAGTTGAAAATGTCCGGTGTCAACATAAAAAAATAAATTATTTCTTTTTCCTTTGAATTTAATTGGTCAATTTTAGGCGGAATTTTTTTTATTAGTAGAAAAAACTGTTGAATAAGATTATTCTACGGCTTCGTATCCAATCAGATTTTTTTTTAAACAAACTGTTTAATTATGAGAGCTTGTAAAGTTTAATATCGGTGTAATTTTTGAAGATATTATTTGACATCAGTAGATAAAGGACATGAAGAATCTTTTTTATAGCCAGTTTTGACAACAACTGTACACAAGGTTATTCACGAATGACGACAAATCTATATACTCGTACAACTAAATTTACATATTAAGCAGCTTTCTTGATAAAATTTTTAACTCAGTGAAAATATTGAATTAAAGTTACCCTAAGTTTATCGATTTCTATCAGTTTTTTTTCATAACGTGTAAAATTGAATGACTACTTAATAATCCGTTATTTATAGTTCTTGTTCTTGTACCTACCAGTGAAACATGGCAAGGATAGTATTTATTAGGATATGTCAGAATTATGCCAGTTTTCTCGTTATCAGTGAACATTTTGACTACATTTGCTCAAAGACTGTCAAATTAACATAAGATGATATACAGTAACTATGATCTCAAAAACATTTTTTAAATTAAATTATATCAAAGTTTCAGGCGAAAATTTAAGATTGGTTGCATAAATCTTTTGTCGTCATTTATATAAATAATATGTATACTTATCATCTTATTTTTTTCTGATTCGCGACATAAAAATTTGAACTAATTAAACTAATTTTGTTTTAATAAAATAACATAGCATTTTTGAAATGACAGAATGCGATTCATTTCGGTTTAATCAAGAGTTTGGTATTCAAAATCCTCAAAAACATTTTGGTTACTTAATTTCGGTCTAAGGGAGCGTTTTGGGGGAGATATATTTGCATACATAATAATGGAGATTTGTGGTGTTGAACAAATTAAAAGGTTTGGGTTGGGTGCGACTGCATGGGCACTCCTTTCGTTCTAAATGTGGTGTCTATTCAGGGAATTTTTATTTTAATGCAGCTTTAATAGACTGCATATCTCCTGTTTACGCTGTGAATATTTTAACAGTCGTTCCATTATCACTGAAAATTGTACAACACATCGAATATGTTGTTTGCAGTTAACACACTCGGTGTGAAGTTTTATCACAAATGGCATCTTTGTTAATTACATTCAGAAATTCAGGACGGAATAAAACTGGCTCGTTTATAGCACGGATACAATTATATTATAGCTTTTTTATATCACGGCAAGTGTTGCGATTTTTTAAGCCTGTAAATACGTCGCCAAGGATATTGATTTTAAGGACACAATTGAAAGAACTGGAATTCTCAACAACTCATTTAACTTTAAATAAAATAATTTCGTAAAAACGCGGGAATTTCAGGAAAGTTTTATTTGAATTTTGAGATTTATTGTGTGCTAGTTGAATCATTTTCTTCTCTTACGAACGCAAAATTAAATTAATGTTTCAGAAACAATTTTATGCTGTTGATGTGGTAGAGGATTTACATTTCGAAGCCAATATAATATACACATTTTCTTCAAAAAGCGCATCACTGCTTTGAAGAATCAGATTTCAAAACTCATGTTTGTAATTAAATTGGACTGGAGTCGTGTTTCAGCCTGGAGTAAAAATAAATGCGTTGCTCTGACACTTATATCAGCTTAACAAAACATATTTTATGCATCTGCCTGTATTTTTGCAACAAATAAAACAAAATAATTTTTGCTTTAGTAAAATATTATGTTAGCTAAATTAAAATTATTGAATATGTTTTTGACTAAAACCAAATATTAAACATCATCATTCATAAATAATTATCTCTTCAAACTAGTTATATCTGTATTAGTGAATAATAAAATACGTTCAACGCAGATATTTTAGCTATATTTGGATCACATGGATAATTAAACTAAATAACTAATGAGTTTCATTGATATTTCATCGCAGTTCTTTGTATAGAATAATTCTAATTGAATAAAAATATCGAGCTGACGTTGAGACACGACGACAATATCTATTGGTGAAATATTTATCGGGGAAACAGTTTATTAAAGTGGTTTTATCAGTCGGAGCGCAGTCAACAGTCATAAAAAAGTAATTCGGAACTTTCACATATTTCCACAAAGTTTGCATGTTCTGAAGCTGTTTTTAAACGGTTTATCGAGTACGTGGTGGTGTGTGAAATAATTAATAGTTCTAAATACGAATGCTTACAGAAACACATGATACTCTTTCTGCTTTGCTGGCTCTGTGTTTTTATACTTTTTATCTGACGAGTTTTAAAAATAATAAAATCTGGGGCTTTATTTATTTTCGGTTTTAAATTTACGCTGCATTTACATAAAATTAATATTTAAATTTTAAATAAATAGTGCATAATCTAGCTGCAGTTTTTAAATTGTAAATTAAACTTTTACTTACCTTCCGTAGTTCTAAAAACAAATTTTTCAATAGCAGTATACCTTTTTACATATTTTTGACATATTCAGAGCTAAAACCTAAACCAAAATAATTTTTTTACTTTTATTTTGTTGTTACAGATTTTAAAAATATATATCTTGCAATTTTGGTTTACCTAATAGGCAAAATCCCAAAAAGGTTTATAATTTGGGTTTAAAAATTGCCATACATTATTTTAAAATGTTTGCTTGACATAAGAAAAAAATTTTCAATAAAATAAGACAATTGCAGCAACAAAATTGAAATAATTAAAAGCGCATTTTAAACAAGCCCTTGACTGAGTTGAGCTTTTTTCAAGAGTATTTCTGTAAAAAGTGATCTGTTACCAGAAGGACTTTAATATTTTTTTACAAGTTAAATTTAGACTAGATCGAATAAAATTTCTTTGAAAATAGCATCTTTTTTAAAGAGTGAATGTGGATCATTTTTAAAAAAAAGTTTATTTAAAATAAAAAAAAATTTGAATAAAATATAACAATTGTCAACAAACAAACAAACAAGTTAGAACTAAAAACTTCAATTTTGACGCTCTTTAAGTTCGAAACGGTGCTACCTGGTAAAGTAAAAATTATAAGAAATTATAAAGTATGTATCTAAACGTTTAGTACGTCGCCTCTTACTACGCGTACATACATGGATAGTTTGAAACAAAAAAAGAAATTACATTTTGGAGGATACTCTTCTGTTTAGTTGGTTGCACCACGACCTGCCGAATGCCTTTAATCTTAAGTTACTAATGTTAGGTCAAGGCTTTTAAAAATTTGAAGGTTTTACTAATACGCGACTGCCATCAACAAGTTTAGTAAAATTATAATTTACCAAAACTCTCATTATTTTATTCTACACGATTATTTATTGTTCCTTAAATTACTCTTCCTATCCTGCATATTTTTTCTAAAAAAACTTTTATTTTATTTTAACTGTGCGTACGTTGTTGTCCCAATTGTTGAATAAGTTTGAGTTAGAATCTCGGGTTGGGGACAGTAAATTAAATAGTTGGATGTATTGCCGACGTTTCGTCAATTTATTTTGACTTCTTCAGGGCTAAAGCATAAAATGGTACTGAACTAATAACTTAGAACAATTCCGATGTGCATAACAAAATTAGGACATGCACAAAGCAACGAGATATTAGGTTATGTGTCGTTGCTTTGTGTATGTCCTAATTTTGTTATGCACATCGGAATTTTTCTAAGTTATTAGTTTAGTATTATTTTATGTTTTAGTCCTGAAGAAGTCAAAATAAATTGACGAAACGTCGGCAATAGATCCAACTATTTAATTTACTGTCCCCTAATTCAAACTTTTATTTTATTTTTCAGAATTTAAGCGATTACTTTGAACTCGCTGTAAATGCATATTTTTTACTTTTTTTAATTTTTTCATCAAAACAAGTAATTTTAATATTTGTCCGAATATTTTTTCGTTTCAAGTAGCACATTATCTCCAATCTTATTATTAAGTGACGGGTAGGAAAATCGATTAAAACCATTAGTAACTTGAGTGGCTGCTGGTGAAGTTAATATACCAATATGCCATAACAAAACATTATTAAATTGCTAGTTTCAATTATTATTCTTATCGATCTATCAGCACCTCATCTGTTTTCTCTTTATTGTTATTTTCAAGCATATTTTTACAGAAGGAATCCTTATATTTAGATTTTTATTGAACATTACACTTATTTATAGGGAACTATTATTTATTTTAAATGCTACACTTCTGTTGCAAAAATTGAAATTATATTTAGGTATTAGTCAAAATGATATTTTGCTAGTATTTAAACTTAGCAGAATAACGAGTGGTCAAGTACGAGAACAGAAAATTGTGTTTACTGGTGGAATATCTTGAATGTGTAAGTCACTAATAAATAATAATAAATAATTAATCCCACAGGTTAAATTTTAAAATAAAAGCTTTTTATGGTAGACAACATTAGGAAGTAAACTCACTAAATATTGAACTACCACCCCAATGATACTTTGACAATGGGTCAGTGAGTTTAATTCTGAATCAATAATATACTGGGTGGTTATAAATGAATATCTCATCAAAGTATTTGTAAACTACTTAACTACCGCAGAGATGGCATACTGTTTCAAAAATTGAAAGCACTCTGGATGGGATATTTATTTATTGCCACCCTTTATAACAGAAAAATATAATTGTAAAAGATATAGATATGTGGTAACTATCAAATTTCTTATAAATTTCAGAATATATAGATGATAAAATTAATAAGTAGAATAAGTATACCTTAAAGCCTAGGCTGAGGAGTAACAGCCTAGTCTAAGAAGTGTTTATTTCACAGCCTTATTTCCTACCACTGAAAATTTATGAGAGGAGAAATAGCGTTTTGTTGGTGGTTACAAATCGTGTACAAAAATTTACACTGTGCACAAAAAGTTAGGGATATTAAGAAAATTCGTATAAAATTAGAAAAAATTTAATAAACAACACAACAAAATATTTACTTTACTGATTTTAAAACATAATTTGATGCTTTTATAAAAAATAAATTAAAAATTAAGTTTATAAACGAAAAATTAAAAAATACATTTCTGGTGCATAAAAAAGAATTTCTTTAACACGTAAAAATTTTCGAATTCTACGGGACATTCTCCTTATGACACTATCAATTTGTTCCTGAGGAATTGCAACCACAGTGTGGGTAAAAGCTGCGCAAACTCCCTCACTTCTCGGGTTGAGGTCTATATGAATGTAATGCTCTTCCACAAAGGTCCCATACATGCTCTATTGGATCTAAATCTGGTGAACGTGGAGGAAGATCAATTTGTTCGATTCCATAGAAATCAAGTGCATTTAACACTTCCGCGGTAGGGAATTATCGTCAATAAAAACAAAATTTAGACCAACAGCGGCTTGAAAATTGAGAACAATGTTGTTTATAATGTCGGTTGCGTATATTTATGTGGCCGGTTATCGTTCCATGGCAAATGTACAAATCAGTGCAACCCGCGACACAGATTTCTCCTTACACCACAATTAACCCCTTTTGGAATAGAACAGTTCCTCGGATAATTGATGCTGATACCGTTCACCAGCTATTCTCTATACTCCAATACGTCTAACGTCACTTCTGAGGCCAAATCTGAATTTGTCAATAAACAATACCGAGTTCCATTCCAGATCCCAATTTTTATATTGAGTGGCCCATATCAGACATGCCGCATGGTTTTGGTGTGATAATCGAGGACCTCGATATGGTAAATGACTTTTCAATCCAAATTCCCAAAATCGATTTTGAATGGTTTGGACGCTTAACCTTGGTCCATTCGCTGCATGAAGAGCATTTCTTGCTGCCAATGCATAAATTACTGGTATTCTTCTTACCACTACGCGTATATAACGGTCTTAATTTCGGGTTGTACAACACTTGGACTCACTTTAAGGGTGTGAGCAACATCCGATTGAGTACGGTCAGCCTGCAACATCCCAACAGCTCTGTTGCATTGAGCTTAAAGCAAAATTTTTCGTCTTTCTATGTTTTGCACAGAAGGTACTAAATTTTGTGCAATAATAAATATACGACAACGACAAAAGCGAAACTGATTCAAGTATCTAAACTTTAAATTTAAAAACTTATCATAAATAACAAAAAAAGGATTAATACTGCCATTGTATTATAATCAAGAATAAAAATTGTGCTGCAACCCGAAAATAATAAATAAATTGCAATGTAAAACTATAGTTTAAATTTTACAATATTTCTAACTTTTTTTGCACAGGTAGTTATTTATGCGGCAGCAGAGTCACTGTTTGTGCCTCATCTGTATTAGTTTTATGCCGGATTCACCTTGTTCGTTTATCATATTTAAACTGCTACAGTTTCGGCACTAAAAGTGTGACTTCTCTGCCATATAAAGAACAGTTCAGAATCGTTTAAATTTAGACTGCAGATACGCAGTACCGCTTTAGCGGTCCGAAATCTCTATTGCGCATGCTTAATAGAGTTCTGAACTGTTGTTGGGACAAACCTATTATTGAAATTATTGTTTTGTTGCTATTGAGGTAATTCGCACTTCTTTGTTTTTAATATTTCTGAAATTAAATTTATAAGGTATACCTACATAATATTTTGCTGGCGCGATGTTTTTACCGAATCTGCTTTTGTGCATTGATTATTTTTAGAAATTCTTTTTTGTGTATAATTTCTGCAACGTAATTATTGTAGACATTGCAGATGGTACACTAAAATTTTTTTCTGAAATAATAAATGCACTTAAGTGAAAATTATATTTATAAAATGCAAAAACACCTCATTGCTATTTTCTACATTATTTGATTTAATTGCAAAATCAATTTGATTCGTGCACTGCTTAATCTAATCCATCCATCCATCTCATTGAGCCAATGCAATAAACCCGCGCAAATATACATACACACATCCAATTGCAGTGCGCATTTTCGAAAAACAAAGGGTTATGTTTAGCGTAAAACCCCGTCATTAGAATCCATTTTATGACAGAATCAAAGTTGAAATCACACATAATTAATTTCCGTTTTCCATGTTTGTGCGCTTTTGCAAAGAATACACGTGTCGCGTTATAACCAAACCCTTTCGGGTGTTTCTAATGACCGCAACGTTTCGTTTGTAATTCATTTCACCCATTGGTATGCACGAACGAGCGCTGACTATCTTTTTGTTTCAGGAGGAAGAATAGAATAAAATGTGGCGAAGTGGATTCACAATCGGCCCTCATCAGCGTGTGGAGAGTCGAAACGAGGCAACAATGAGCGAGTGAAAAGCGTGCGTGAGTCGGTGCGTGAGTGACCCGTGCGTGAGCTGCCATGCGGCCGGTGGCATGGCGATAATGACGGCGGTCGGCATGGGCACTATCGGACCATCGACGGTCGCGGCGACGGCGTCGACGCTCGTCCTGTTGCTCCTTGCTGGCACACACACCATTGCATTGGAATTAGGTAAATTACGGGTGTTTTCTTAATTTATACGGGGACGGTTTAGGGGGCAGAGGCCACGCAAGCGACGAAATTAAATTAACATGCCATTTTTATGGAAAAACAATTTTTACTGGAATATGGACTGGATTTATATCGGAGTGATATTGAATAAGCGAATAAATTTTAGTGGAAAACGCAGTTTCATATTACGACTAACAATAAACCATTCTTGTAATTGTAAAATAGTAATTGCATTTGTAGTTAGTTATAGATAACAGATTTTGCAAAAGTGGATTGAAGAGAACAATCAAATAAACTCGATCGTAAATAAATACGATTACATTGCGTATACAAAAAAAATGTAATTTTACAATTAAGGTAATCTAACTTAAAAAAGTCAATCTCCTATTTTGGGTGCCGGTGAATTGTATTGGAACAGTTGGAGCAAATCAGTTTAATTTCTATGGTAGAATGCGTTCAAAAAATTTTCGTCTAATTGCGTTTCCTTAATCTCCATTCTCCAAGTAGATTGTGTTCAGGTTGGTTGTTAAGCGCTAACATTGTAGTTAGGGTGTAGTAGACTGACTGTATTTTACTTTTTCCAAAAATTGATTAAAAATCATTTAGTAAAATTTTAATTAGATGACATAGACACCCATTTATCGTCATGTTAGATCCGTCTTAAAAAATATCATTTGGTTTTTTGTACACTTATACAGAAAACTTAATACTTCCATAATTTTTAAAAAGTTGCAAATTTTTTATAGAAAAATTAATGAACTCAAAGCTTTTGAATATTATTATTCTATTCAACTATTATACTCGTAACCCAAGTCTACTCTAAATACGTGAATACTTCTCAAGTGGGCGTAAACTATTCAGATTAGTTAGTATTTGTTGAGCACGTGGGATATACAGGAAGACTATTGCCCGAAAATCTTTTCAACCAATGCAAAAATATTCAATTTTTTTCGAATTCGAGTTTTCAAATTTTTTCGAGTGCATTTCAAAAACGTTATTATTTATAATTTAATAATTAATCAGACGTTTTTAAAATGCACGAGAAAAAAATTTCTAAAAACAAATACAAGTTCGTGTGGTATTTAAAAAAAAGTCGCATGACAAATAATTAAATTTGTACTGAAATGTGTTTTTGATACGATTTTGTGTTCAATTATTATATCTCTTGATACACGTCTTTTGTCACTAAAAGAATATGAAATTATTTATTCAAACTTAGTTTTTCTCTAATTTGATATACTTTTGGGAAAAGTTTGAATTTCTATAGAAAGAAGTCGTAGTCATTTTTTTTTAAATTAAGACTTCCTATTCAATAGTCTTACTATTTCTTTTCTTCGCTGTAGTCCAGTAAAAATGTACATTTATAAAAAGAATTCTTATAGGAGGGGTTAAAAACATACAAATAACAGACAACTGCATCAAAAAACTTGAATCATTTAAAGAAAAATTGGTTTTTCAAGCCGCTCATTAAAGAAGCTATACCATCGTCTGTTGGTTGTGTTCTTCCATGACCTTTAATGCACTTATATATAAGGTTTATTCTTAAGTAGGTTGAGTGGGTGGAATTTGTAGGGTTGCATTCAGGCTGGGGAAAACCAGTGATTCCAAACCGTTTTGTTTATGCATTGTAAAATACATGGCGCACGTTGAAATGTTTTAGAACTATTGACCTAGCCGAGCATAAATGAGAGCATTACTTTGAGATGCCACCCACATTAACTGGTTTAGGAACGGCCCTTATTTACAAGTACGTTAGAGGTGATGAAACAACACAACCAACAGACGACCCATACCAATGCCGTGCGTATTTTACAGAACACGTGTTAAACGTTACAACCCCTTTTATGATCTCACCGGACAAAGCCAAAAAATAGGCTTTAAAATTGTCACTAAATGTGGTATTTACTCTCAAGTGACAAAAAAATTATTTGTGCATTAATTTGCTGATTATTATTTTTTGAGATTTATAAAATCTAATTGAAACTTTCAATCTCAGTCATTTTTGGATCTGTTAGTCAATTAAAACATTGTTATAATAGGAATATTCTAGAGTTCATTATTGCCGGGAAATTAAAGTATTTTGTTTTTATAAATGACAATTTGGTTAAAACTGTAAAGATGAATCAAAAAAAGTTTAGTACATTAATAATAGCAAACTAATGTCAAAAAATAATCTATCGAATACCACAGAAAGTCTGAAAATTAGAAAATTTTTTTTTTCAATCCCATACTGTAATTGGCTTATTAGTTGCAAATTACCTGTACTTTAATGATGTTTATTATGATACAATTTTTTTATGAAAATACAAAGTTTGACCAATGAGAACGATGTACTACAGCAAGATTTATATATTTATCAGATTGCCATAGACTTTTGACATTGAATCAACAGAAAAGGAGCCAGTATGGAGGATAGTGATTGTGAAATGGAAAATCTTACTTTTTCAGAGATTGTAGAATAAACCAGAAGCGCCACAAATTCTTTGTTGCTAGCAAAATATGCTAAAACCTATGAAATATTTCATTTCTAATTTATGAATCAGAGAGACGACAATAAAGCTAACATTTATATACCGGACACTGCTTCTGTTGCAGTTATGCGACAATATTGGTTGACGCTGGTTGTGATGTTACATCGCCAAAACGCCGTGGTGGGTGGAAGTTCACTAGAGTGGCCAAAAGTTATAAAGAAGAATCAGTCCAAAGTAAAATGAACATGAAGTAAAAATTATGAATTCGATTGAATATAATCCGACCAATAATTTATTAATAATTGCTCCATCAACATCAACAACAGCATCTGCTAATATTATGGACTATAGGACTGCCAAAAATGCCGCAGTTGCAGTTTAATAACTGCACTATTCAGAATGTGACTATTTATCAAAAAGATTAATTTGTTTACTTTGGGTCAAAATTTTAATTATGACTGGTCTGAGGAAAAAAGTGCATTCAACACGCATTTAATGGCTATTAAGACACCTGTATTTTTTATATTCGTGTCTTAACAGCTATCATTAAATGCTCGTTGCATAAAATACTATTCCAGAACATTTCAATCGTTTTGGCATTTGGTAATAGGCTACTCCACTCTTTCGGGATATAAATCACTATTGTCTGGCAACACGTTTTCGAAGCTTTGTGAAATTATTATCAATTTACTCTCACTTTCTTGTGATATTACAACTGATTATATTTTGGAATTTTCAAAATCAAATAACAGAATCTTTCACTTTTATACAATAAAAAAATTAGTGTAAATAATTTAGTCTATGCAACGCTATTTATATCTTATACAGATCTATCACTATAGAATAAATAAATCTTTAGATTTAGTGTTAAAAATAAGAATAAAAGTGATCTACAATAGAGTAATTCTGATCTTTATAGATGTCAGGAATAGAGTAAAGTAAAACACAATTTAGTGCGTTTATTAACCATGTAATTAACACTAGGAAACTTATCTCTACATTTTAGAGTAAAGCAAATATACTCGTATGTACAGGGTGAGTTTGTTAAGAGTTCATCTTATCATTTCTCAAAAGCTAGCTGTCACATGTTTTCAGAATTTTTCTAATATTTCTTCTAATGAATATTGATTAATTGATATTAATTTTTTGAAAAAAATATAAAACTTACATTTTTTAATGTTATTCTAAATGAAGAGATGTTGAAATACTGTTTGGTAAAAAATATTTCAAAAAAATTGTAGATAATCGCAAAAACTAATAGGGTTTATTTGTTTTGTAAGACCTATTTTGATATAGCATTGCGGTTTTCGACAATGGGGTAGATAACTTACCATATAGCCGCTTTGTCCCACCTACTTTCTTGGAAAAAACGGCGTATTTAATCAATGTCTTGAGTTAAAGTTTTTACTGAAAATGATAGTTGATCGGTTTTCACTCATTTTTTTACTGTGTAAGTAAGTATTGTCACTAAATTGACAAACAAAAACAAATTGAACTTTTTTAATTTTTCCACATTAAATAATACGTCATTATTCCCAAGGGAGTGGATGGAACAATGAAGCTGTAGGGTAGATGTCTAACCTATTGTTGAGTATAACCTGGCAATTCTGCCTCAAAATAAGTCTTACAAAACTAATAAACTTTATTATTTTTTGCGGTTATCTACAATTTTTTTAAAATATTTTTTTCACAAAACAATATTTCAACGTCTCTTCATTTAGAATGACATTAGAAAAAATTTAATTTTATATTTTTTTCAAAGAATTAATGTTAATTAGGTAATTAATATATATTAGAAGGAATATTAGAAAAATTTTGAAAAAATTTACCTGCGTAAAAAAAAAGTTTTTTTCTACGCAGATTCTTATGGCAAACTCTGAAGTTGATGTGATAATTAGTTTTTGAGGAAAAATGAGATAAACTCTTAACAGACTCACCCAGTAGGTAATGTTTTCTAAAGTTAGTGAATATAACATTATTGTTTTTTTGGGAAACGTAACTCTATTTCACATAGTGTATAGTGTCAAGAGTTTTTAAATTCTGTGGTTTGGAGGCAAAATTGAATAAAACTTGATTTTAGTGATTGCTTTAATTACGTCGTTTTATTAATATTTGTTTGTTTTTCAATTCGTAGTACTACGATTCTCTTATAACTTTTTATTTGATAATAAGTTAATTTGTGGTTTTTAAGTTTTTTGGGGGGAATGTTCGGTTTACCACTACATATTTGCATTTTTTCTATTACTGTATTAGAACTACTGTATTAGATGATCTAATTGTCGCAGTGGCAAGTTTAAAAATTATTTTTTCTTTTTCATAAAATTTACATTTTTTTAAGTTAATTTTAGATTGTTTAATTAGAAAATTGTAGTTAATTTTTTTTAATAAAATTTTTTGTAAATGTTTTCTTGTTTTTACAACTAATTCGTTGGACTTTCCTGTTCGATCACTATCATGGTTCTTATATAATAAAGCAGTAATCTAGTGTCCAAAACATTTTTAGTTTCTTCATCTTTATGCTGTCATTTTTTTGTTTCGTTTATAAATTCACGACCCCGCTCTCACCTCAAAAAAAGCTGCCGGCTGTGGTGAAAATTCAAAGAAAAGTTGTTACAGAGTACTTCCAATTTCTAATGCTTACTGGTTTGTCTTTAGAAGAAAAAAAAAACATAACTTAGGTAAAGATAATTATTTATTATTAAAAAAATCAAAAGGACTGAAGTGTGTTTTTCTAGTCCCGACGGCGAAGGTTAGAGTCCTAACCAGTGATGTGCATCTACGTGTCGACTTTTATAGTCTACATTACATCGTAGAAAAAGCGTAAACAATGTAGAGAATGTAGACAATGTAGACTTTGTGTAGACAATGTATACAATAACTATTTTGAGGTTATGTTTTTTTAACCTAACTCTTCATTTGATTGTCTGAGATTTTTTATTGTATGATGTATACCTATTGTAACACACCAATTAGGAATCGTTTGACTTTGAACGTTCCAAACAACTTATGCATATATTTTATAACACATTTTTTAAAAATAATAAAAATTTATCTAATATTCTTATTGTTTACATTGTCTACATAGTCTAAGGTAAAACTTTTTCAAAGTTTACTTTACATACTTCACACGTAGACAACTAAATTGTTTATTCCGACGTAGTCTACGCGCCCATCACTGGTCCTAACCCAGCGAGATATTGAAAAACATTTCAGTCTTGTAGTTTATACAGTTTTTTCGCACTTCCGAGCTATCATTTTATTTTTTTTTTAAATTAAATGTAAATTTATCTAAAAGTAAAATTACTTATTGTAATTTTTTAACCTGACCTAATCTGGTAAACCCGCAACTTCAGTATCAACTAAAATTAAAACAAAACATTTTTTTTATAGAAATGATGAATATTATATATATGGCATAATGGTTAGATTAAATTTCGTATTTACGATTTGTGGTCGTAGTGTTTCATCAGTCAAACTTAGTGTAAACAGAATATGATTTAAAATTTATGGTTTCCAGTTGGAAAATAAGAGGAAATCCTAAACAGAGCAAACAGTTTTTCGTAAATTTACTTTACTAAAATAACTCAACAACTTTATATATTTATCATTGCCAGATGCAACATGTATGTAAAACAGATTTAAAGTGCATGCAAAATTAATACAATTTTCCATCTTTTGCCCATTTCCTTAAATTTAAAACTCACGAGTTTATCTTGTGACTTGTAACCTTCTTTAAATCCATTAGTGTGCAAAACGGAATTACCAAGCTTATTCAAAACTTACATTTAAAATCTCTTCAATTTTTCAACATATCGAACTGATTTTAAGTTCATATAAGTAAGTGTATGATACTGTTGCGTAGTAAAATATACAAGATTTCATCCTATAATTGGATGAGTGGCTTCTTCGATTCACTTTACATTTTAATATAACGATGTGCAAGGCGCTGAAGCATTCGAACTACACGAAATTGAATATATACCAACTTCAAACTGGATATTGAACATTCTTATATGTATTCTTGCATGTCTGAAAGTCGATAAGACAAAACGGATGAAGCTGTAAAATACAAAATTTTACAGACTCTGTGCACGTTAGCGACAGAATGTGTCAGACGTTTCTTTCAGCAAATATCTTTTCACTTTATATGTGTCTCGGCCCAGAAAAGCCGCCTGAGGTCAATACTTTATTACAGATACGAAATACATAACTCTAGAAAGAAGACATTTCATAATTATTTATGTCCGAAAAAGACGTTCTTTTCTGTTTAAACAACGAGCAGAGAATATACTAACTAGAAAATAGCATTCATCATCTGATTAGCCTAAGATATGCGTTCGTCGGGGTCACTTAATCTACTTATCTTATTGAACTGAATAGTTTGTAGAACCTAACTAGGAACAAAGTTAGTATTGTAGTAAGTACTGACTGGAAATTGCAGTTTACCAATGTTTGTCATGTCTTGGAACTGAATTATCATGTAGTAAAGGAGAGCAGTGCGACAACAAATTGGATTATGTGGGACACTCGGTCCTAAAGTCTAGAGATGTTGTCTGTGCTTTATTTCTTTAATGCTACATTAGCCAGACGTTTATTTTCTAAGATTTGCTTTGTTAGTTTAAAAACTTGCTAATGCAGCACAGCTGGAAAAGTAATTTAATCAGATTTTTAAGTCAATGAATAGTAAAGCGTTTTTATTTTTATATCAAATTAGGTAATCTGAAAAAAAAGTGAGAATGAGACTTTTATCCCTTTTATAAATAATTTAAAATTAGAAAGAATTGTAGGTTAGTCTGTTTTTCAAAATCATAACACAATATGGTTTTAGGAAATGACAATTAACAAGAAAGGATACGCACTTTATTTAAAACTATCGTGTGTTTAAAAAAAAGAAACTCTAGAGTGCTTTGAAACTAAAAAACAATTGTTTTGTATGTCTGTGATTAATTTTTTACACACTTGTCAAACTGACAGATCTCATAACTTTACTTTTCGACAGTTAAAACAAAAATACGTTTTTATAAAAATATTCATTTATTACCTACAAAAACTGTTGATAGCTGCTCAAACACCTACAGTTTGTGAATGGAGAGGTTCTTCTACAATTTCATGAGGATGTTCTATTGCCCAAATTCTCATGTTTTGTGAATTCATGTAGCCGGACAGGTAAAGCCACGCTTCATCCGTAAAGAAAGTTTTTTGAGGGAGTTCATTATTATTTGCAATGTTATTTAAAAACCACTGACAATACTGCAATCTTCTAGGGAAATCTACGGGTCGTAACTCTTGAACGGCTTGGAGACGATAAGGGTACATATGTAAATCTTCTCGTAGGAGTTTATGACATCTACTAACAGAAAGTTTAACTTGCTGAGGCAGATGTCTAATCAACGTTTCTGGCTCTTGCTGTAGAATCTCTTGTGCAGCATGAATAATTTCTTCTGGTCTTCCACTGCCCTCTTTACGTCTAACGGACCCAGTTTCACGAAACATGCTCACACTTTGGTGGAGAGTGTTTTTAAATTCTTCACACACAACAACAACGTCGGGAAAAGCTTTTGGAAACTCTTCCAGGCACGGCTGAATTGAATATTTTTAAACACCCATTAACTTTCTCTCTATTTCGGAAATAACTTTCCAACAAAAAAGCTTTTTGTTTACTGGTGTACACCATGATTACAAATCAAGGAAAACACAAAATTTAGTATTGAAAAATACTGATAAATAAAATAAAGAATGTTTGAAAAACAAAAACACCACAAAGACAATTACAGAAAAACACACCAAGACCAAGCTCGCTTTGGCGGAAAGAGAAGATATTCTTAGGTTATCGTTAAGATAATTTATGACGGGTAAAATAGCATAGCAGGCAACCAACAATACATGAATAATATAAATAATAAAAAATTTGTTGTTGTATGGGCTCATGTACGACATACGTAACAATGTCATGGCTTGCTACGGGTTTTTTTTTAAACGAACACACATTAGTACTCACGTGCGTTATTAAGGGACCTAAATCTTAAAATCTTAACGATTTAAAATACCTTTTAAGTTAGGGTTATACTTGTAAATTATATAAATAAATAAATAAATAAATTTGTATTTTTGACAAAAATGGCAAAACAAGATGTATTCTTAATTCTTTAAATTTTGTGATATTAAGGTGGAATACATTGCCAATTACTTTGAGAAAATTGGGCTGCAGGAGGTAATTATGTTGTTTAGGGGATATGCCTATCTAAAAGTGTTTGCGAATATGCCAGAGGAGCTCTCCTTCTCGAATATGTCATACACTACTGTCTGTTTACGCGTTTGAGCTGGCTTTTATATCTTTCATTGCAGGCATGAGGAGGAGATTGCAGGAGGTGATTGCGTAGGAGTGCATCTGTTTGACTAAACATAGAGTTTATTGCATTTTGTATTGTAGTTTATTAATAAATTTAAATTGTTTGTTGCCTATTGGCTTGTGTTTTTTTATTAATATTTAATTATTAAAATTTTTCTGTTATTTTGACGAATTTATGATTAAGTTGTAAAATTATTTTATAAAAAAAACTTTTTTGCTGACGATTTATTAACGGCTTTGTATGGAAATAACGCTAATGAAAATAACGCTTTACAAAAGCGCGTTTTAAAACAGCGTCGATTCTTAAGAACGCGTAACAAAATAGCGTTGTAAAAAAGACTGGTTTAGGATCAAGTCAGGTTAGGTTAGGCCAGGTCAGGTCAGCGGTCAGGCCAGGGGTTAGGTCAGGTCAGGTCGGGTCTAAATCATTCTAAGTGAGAGAATTTTTCTTTTATTTTTGCACAGGGTCTGTACTATTTTTTTAATATTGAATGGTCTAAGTCAGGTCCAGGTCAATTTAAGTGAGGGAATTTGTCTTATATTCTTGCGCAGGATCTATGTTAGCCTTTTAGTATTGACAGGTGTAAGTCAAATCCAGGTTAATCTAAGTGAGAGAATTTGTTTTTTATTCTTGCGCAGGGGCCATGCTAATCTTTTAGTATTGACAGGTCTAGGTTTTTAGTCGACTAAATTTTGTATTATACTTTTGTGGAATGCTTATTAGTCACTTATAAAATTAGCTTATACTTTCAGGTGTCGTGTCAAAAAAATTTTCGTGACTAAAAAAGACTTGTGTCACAAAATTTTACAACATAATGTATTTTCTACCATAATTGAAGTGAATAACTTACTTTATTGTTATTACTGATTTATTTCTTTTTAATGCTACACTAAGCTAACAGGTAGACATTTATTTTACTAAGAATTGCTTTTTTAACCTCAAGATTTGCTAATGCAACACAGCTAAATACATAATGTAATCAGATTTTTCAGTCAATGAATAATAAAGCGTTCTTAATTTTGGTATCAAATTAATCTGAAAAATTGAGAGATTGAAAATTTTTTCCAGAAAGTGAAATTGCCATCATCCCTTTATAAACGGTTTTAAATTAATTTTAAATTAAGTGGGAATTGCCATTTAATGGATTATCACAGAATGAAGTTGGCTATTTATTGTAATTAAAAAGTTGGGAAGTTTTCGCTCGAACTTTCTTAAAAATTTCGAACTATTTTAGCCAATATTTAACAATCGCGAAACTTTTGCTTTATCACTATTGATTTATTAATTTGGGTGGAGTAATGTATGGCAGTAATTTTTGATACCCACCCAACTAATACTTTATAATCAAAGAAATAGAGGAAATGCCAACTAAATCTCCCCGAAGGACAAAGTTGAAACACCGATACGCCCTACAGGACCGATACATCTTAATATTACCAAACGAGAAAGTATGTTCTTCCAGTTAGCGCTGTCGCATCTAAACTTTGCAAGGGTAATTAGAACACAATGAATAATTTAGCTCCAGAGTTCATAAATACTAATTACCAGCACACTTGCTATGCTAACGCTCTCTGTCGCTTGCACTGAAATATAGACTCTGTCTGCATTTCTAGACACAGAGGGCATTTCTCTTTGCTGTGATCAATTTACCTGATTAGAATCTGTTAAATTTGTAGTCAAGCCATTACATAGATCAGTAAAATTAGACTTTAATTTCGAAAATTTCTTGATCAAGTTGGATTTTTGTGGAGACATATATTTAGATGTCCTAAACATATTCTCAAAAGTATTCTTGATATGAGTCGTTAGTTTCAGTTTTTTATTTTAAAGTTAATAGTTGATTAAATATTTTATACCTACTTCTTTAATTTTACCGATAATTTTGGCACCAATATTTTCTAGAATTTTTAATGATGGTTATAGAAGATTATCCTTTTTGACCTGATAAGGTGAGACGCCTCAACACTGCCAACAATAAAGACAGGATCTCGGTACGTTATAAAATAATCTACTCAAAATTTGAAATGGAATTTTTGAATTTATCTCTTTTGAGCATTGAGCTAATTCAAGTTGTGTTAATACCGGTAGCATTTTTATTTCTATAACAAATTAATAAAGGATTTCGATTGGTTGCTGCTGTAGAGAAGTTTTTAAATTTGAGATATTACCGACATAACCTCAATTTGAAATTAACCCTTTGACTCGATTTTAGATTCTTTCACGAAATGCTTTTTTGTGTTGGCAATTGCAAGCAAAAATTATTTTGTATATCCTATATTTACTTGCAATGATACATTTATTATCTAAAAATGGTTATCTTTCATATGATTGTAAATGTCATTAAATTTTCTTTAAGTGGCAGAATAAAACAAATAACTATATTTGATGTCCGCTAATTAAATTAGGGAAATAGAGATTAATTTTAAGAGGCACAATCCCGAATTTACCAGTTGGCTTAACATGTCCTTAAAGGGTATTGCCAAAATTACTAGTTAGATCAACACTCTTCAAACATATTTTATTATTGAAAAAGTAGTAGTTTATAAAACTATTCACAAAAAGGTTTTTAGACTTTGTTTCATGGAATCATGGAATACTCTTCAAAAATATTTTCTTATTGAAAAAATCGTAGTTTATAAAACTATTCACAAAAAGGTCCCTAGACTTTGTTTCATGGCATTATTTGGTTTAAAGTTATGCTGGGTGATGTCTTTTTTACTGTCCTATTAGAAATAAACTTTTTTTAAAAAAAACAGTTTACCACAATTTTTTCGGTAACAATTTAGCTTAAAAAAAAACAATAGAAACCGAGGCAATTTGAATTTTATTGCCAGGAGGACATGTTTTTGTTTAAAAATTACACTTATTCTACCAACACCTTCAGTACAGGGTTTAGGAAACTTTTTTTTTGGAATTTTTTTTTTGTAATCTTTTATCAGCGGCTGGTCTTTTTGAAGCATTTTCTTTTTCAAATAACAGCTCGATTTTTATGTCAGTGATGTCTACTGTGGTCCAGAATAAGAGAGCTGCGCAAATAATTCACCTCTTTTGCTTTCATGAAACCACCCTTCACCTGACTTTACGAATTTTGCTACTTGTAATAACGTATTACAAATAAGATGTTGTCATTCAAATTATTTTAAGGTTGAGTACGTAACAGATTTTTAAAATATTATTATTAAAATTTTAAAAACTTTAAAAATTTCAAATCTAAACTTTTCAAAAAAGTTTTAAATAAATTTCCACTAAGTTGGATTTTTGTGACCTTATATTGGAAGTACATTAATTAGAATTGTGTTTTTTATAGGGTGAAAAAGAGTTAGGTATTTAATTCAAGTTTTTGTTTTGCACACACGACTATTATAATAATTAATATAATAATAATCAATGTTCAAGTAGGTATTTAAAAATTATATAAATTTTGCTGTAGAAAAATTTTGCTTAATCTCTCTGCAGAGTAAAGGGTCTAAAAGGTTTATTTCTTGCTTCTTGCATTTTTTGAATCAAGAAAGCTATTAGCTTTACTTCTTTGATACAGCAAGACAAAAAATAGTAAAAATTAATGAAGTTTCTTTATTATATCTTCAGATTTTTTACTTTATCTGCAAATAGATTAAATTATTTTTATACACAAAGAATTTGAAAATTATATAAATTATTAAATGATTTTGTGTTTTTAATTTAATTACTATGATTTATTCTATATCTTTGGAACATTGAAACAATTAATTTTGATAAACAAAGTCTAGAGACACTTTTTGTACAAAATAGAACTTTTATTACAATTATTTTTTTACAAAATTAATAATTTTTAAAATATTTGCAATAAACTTGAATTATTTAATGCTGCATTAAATGCTAAAGGAAAAAGAAAACTTACGGTTTTAGTTAGAGTAATTATTAAAATAAAGTTTGGGTTGTTCAAATAATAAAGCTTTCGACACAAATTCGGCTTAGAATTTATTTGAGGTTTTATTGAAGTTTTTTTTCAAAATTTTTTAAATAAAATTTATAGTTCTAAAATGAAAGACATTATAACAAAATTTTGGGTAAAATTAAATTTTTATTCTTTATAGTCTTTTAGAAATAAATTTTTATATGGGATTTTAAAACTGTTCATTTCTTTAGAAGAAATTAATATTTTCAAAGCTGTTTACTTTGTACCTTTTTTTTTTAATTTCACTGAGTTTTTAGACAAATTTTGTTAGAAAAAGAATTTTATACAATTTTTACGTGTTAAATTACTAAAAGCGCTTAATTTTTATAATGCATTAGAGTAATTTGTCGACGTTATTAAAGAAATAAAAGAAACTATCCATTCGTTTAAATATTTTTAATATAAGAGAGAATATTGTCTACTTTATAAAGTTCTGACGAAAATAAGAGCTTTCATAAAATTATAATCTAGGAGAAAATTTTAAGCAACGTGGGGTCATCATTAAAAACATTAACGTTAAAAGTTTCCGCCTCTTTACCATTTCAGTTTAAAATTAATCAGTGGGGATAATTGCATTCTGAATAAAATATAACAGTTTACGAATTTCTGCTGGCTATGCTGAGTTGTGTAGAATTTAACAGTGTGTGGTTTAGACACTAGCATAAACTATGAAAATCCTATTCAGGGTTTCCCATTGTGTAATTTTTATAATTCAAGAAGAATTGACATTTAAATAGTTCTTTCTTGTCGGTTAATGCAAACTTTTTCGCTAACTGAAATACTTGCTTTACAATTTACTCCAATGTAAAGCTTTATAAGTCGCCGCACATAGGTTAATAGCTCTCGGTTTAAAGTACTTGACAAATGTTGTGTGAATGCACATAACTTAGCGACAGTTGATTTTCTAGAACGTGTAGTGAACGTTAGTAGGGTATTTAACCCTCTACAGTTAATAGAGTTTTTGATATATTTGCTAAAAATTTTCAGTTACGGTTTTTATTTTACTTATAACTCGAAATTGGCTGCTAAAATAAATAAACGTCTAGGCATTGATCGCGGCTTACAACGAATTCAACTCTGAAACAAAGAATAATCTTCTACTTTTTAAGGAAATCGTTGAGAGGAGGTTGACTGAATACGGATTGGATATTGGATGATGTAACTAACCTCTCAAATGTATTCGTGTTTTCCTATCCATCCAATTACTAAAATTTATTTAAATACTTTCACAGTAGTTGATGAATTTTAAGCATTGTTATAGAACCATTTTGCGGATTAAATGCATAAAATATGAAACGGATTTTATCATTTTTGCCTAACATTAAAATAGATTTTCAATAACAATACATACGAGTATTGGATATTGTGATGAAAATGTCGGTAACAAGGGTTGTTGTTTTGAGTTATTTTTGTTAGTTTATGTGTTTTGTTGTAATATTGAAATGAAATATGTTGGAAATGAAGTGTTATGATACATACCTCCTAGGTACTCAGAGGTTTTGATAAAGATATTGTCTGCCTTGTCAATTTTTCTGATGGAGGTGGATATATAACATGTGACGAAATTTTTGCAATTGCTTTGGTGAATTTATGTACATTTTTATCACGTTTTTCAAGCGACGCCACGTGGTTCCACCATTCTGATCAACACCTTTACCTATTTATTTACCTTAAAAGTTTTTTTTTTTCAATTTTCTTGGCCCTACTTTTACTGTGAAAGTGTTGCCTGTAACTTGATTTCTTTTAAATCCGAAACGAAATTAGGGTATTTGGAGTATAGCAAGCGCAGGGACATTCACTAGGGCTGTATCGCTGCAGTTTGGGGGATTAGTGCATAATTTAAAAGTCTGTAAGTCACAAACTTTGACTCTTCTCATTTTAAAAAACAGGCTGATAATCGCTGATAATCGCTCAGAGTGTATTCTTGGATTTTATAAACGTCCATTATATTTACTTAAAAACAAATTCTAAATTAATCACATTTTACATTTGTTACGTAAATAACTATGTAGTAAATTAATTAAATAAATTTTTTTGCTCAAAGTACTTGTAGGAATTGAAATACTAGCATAAAAATTCTTTTTTCTAGATTTTTTAAACTTGGTTATGGTTATACGTTATGCTATTTACTGAAGAAAATATACTAAAGTTTTCGATAAAACTTAATGATAACACTACAAACAAAGCACAATAAAACAGAATTTTAAAACAAAAAAAAATCTTTTGAACATAACAAATAATGTAGGCTGTGGTGGTAAAAATACTCTCTTCACTGTGACGTCTTCATCGCTTATTCCAGTTACCAATTCATTTCCAAAAAATAAAAAACTTGATTTAAATTAAAACAGAGTGAGCTTAAAGATAAAGTTATTAATGCTAATAAAACATTTCTCCAAGGATTTATTTTAGATTTTTTTCTTTAACTTAAACATTCTTGCAAAGTGGGTTTGCTTTGAACTGCTGGTGAACTTCTTGCTCGCATTTTGCCTTTGAGTTAATTTTATCTTTGAATGTGTTTGAGAATTTCGTTTTTATTTTATTAGCACGTTTAATCCTCTTATCACTTTTAGATGTGGAAATGGAAATATAAAACATTGATTACGATAGCCGCAAAGCACACCATTAAGAATATAGCGTTATGACGTTAAGCAAAAAGAGATAAAGTTGAGTAGTGAGAGCGACCTAGAACTTCTGTTAAGTTCTAAACGAGCCCAAGGGTGCTTTAAAAGAAGCAAAGAGTGTGGCAATAATTATCTGCTGAAGCTTTGAGACAGATACGTGTAGGTAAACACGAAACCGTAGAACGTGCTACTTCTAACGCCATTATAACTATGAGATATTTGCGTGTCGCTTCCCGTGCTCTGGAGGGATGTAATGGGTGATATCAGCGTTTTAGCTACTAAAGCTATCTCGGTGAAGTGTAAACCCGGAGCTAACAGTTTGCGAGTGTTAAACAGCGAAGCCGATAAGATCGCGTTCACACAGTCAAATGGCCCATTGTCCCATCAGGTTTTAGATGATTACTTCGGCCTGCACGAATAACGACTTAAGTCTTTCTTCGGCTCCTCGGAACGAAAATTATGCGAAAAGTTTTCTCTCTAAAGAGTGGTTACGTTTCCGGAAAATTTCCACCAGAACTGCTTTTTTGATACAAATTCATTCCCTAAGATAATACCGGGATCAGTTTACACGTCTTTGTGTCATTCGGATATAGAATTATTCATTCCGAACAAGACTTAGTCATTTAACTAAAGGCTGAATTTAATTTAACACCAAAATACGACCGCACTCTTTGTGCTCTATTGAATGCAAATCGCGATCGAGCGCTTCCAGTATACGAAAATACCCTTTATTCAGATGTCTTTGATCCAACTGCACTAATTATCACAACAGTTCGAACCAAGTACAAATTGTGGGATTTGCTCCGATCATTATGTACATTTTAATCTACCAGAGACGAACAGCTGCTCTTCGGATATGTTTGACTTGCTAACTGTATAATTAAAGATTATCTACATCTATCTTATATCTACATCCACAGATGAGTGGTTACATTCAAACTCTCATCAAACTATTTTTGAAAAGTAATACATTAAAATTACAATTACCTACTTATGTGTAAGTATGTATAACAGTATGTCTCCTGATCGATTTAAAAAAAAAATATTTCTTATTTTTGATTTTTCAGAAAATTTCACTCTTATTTGTCCCGCTTGTTTTCAAACACCCAAAATACAAATTACTTGTTATTTAGGTCAAACGGTTCTTCAGATAATATTATTTTATTGCTAGAAATTGGGCTCAACTTTTATTTAGTAAATTTAACAAACAGTATAATGAAATAAAATACTCAAAAGCTAAACTATTAATTTTCTATTTAAATAATGTTTCTCCTTTTTCTGCACATATTTTAATGCAAGCTCTAAATTAATTGAAACTGCGTTTTATTTCTAAGACTGATAAGGACTGCATTACATTTTGTATCCTATTTTTTAATTGCTCTACATCATTGTATAGTGGCTCACTGTACACAAGTTGTTTTAAACGACTTCACAGGTAATAATCCATTATTATGAGATCAGGACTTCTCGGTGGTCATAAAATGCTACCATCTTTCCCTACCCAGTTATGATGGAACTCTCTATGGAGCCACTGGTAAACTATGCCGGCATAATGAGCAGGGCACCCATCGTGCTGGAAAAACATTTCTGTTTGGTAGTTTAACAGCAATTTATTCAGTTTATTAGCTAAAAAATTTTGCAACATTTCTAAATATGAATTACGGTTTAAATTATGATCAAAAAAATGTGGGCTTATAATATTATAGTACGAAATTGCACACCATACATTAACTTTTTTAAAAAAATGATCTGCGTCAAGAAATCTTGAATTTTGGATTTGTTTCACTCCGGTACCGGCAATGTTGAGATGAAACAACTCCATTAAAAGATTGATTCATTGGAGAATATAATTCGTTTATGAAAATCTGAATCTTTCAAAACTTTGTAGGACATTTTAAACAAAAATCCAGACGTTTGGCTTCATTATCACTTTCTCAAGTTTGCCTAAATTGCGGTTACAATGGTAAAATCTTGTTCTTTTTGAAGATTTTTTGTAAATGAGATTAACATATCCCATTTTGTATTCGGCTTTTCTAAAAGACAACCTTAGAGCTTCTCTTGCGGAATGAACGGCAAGAACTGAAGCAGCATCGTCTTTATTGAACAACTTCTTTGAGTTTTTAATCTTTAAAACCAAGTCTATTTTAAGGAATTTGGTCACCAAGTTGTTACACCGGAGTTTGAAATGGTAACTTCCGGGTATTTTTGGTTAAATTTTCTGATAAAAACTCGGTAGCACTCATTCCTATTCCGTTACATTGAATTAGATAAATTCTTTGTTGCAAAGTCAACCTTATAGCATAAATACTGGTTAAATTAGCAAAGATTTAGTCTGTAGTTGTTACTAGTTGTTATTAGTTGTTAATAAGTTAGTCTTACTAACTTATTAGATTTGTCATCTGCAGTCAGTGGTATTTTCCAATAAAATCCGCCTACCAAAATTATTTCTAAAAATTACAAAAAAAAAACTAATTTCACATTTTGAAGAAAAATGATATTATTTCGACAACTGCTCGAGTTGAAAAGTAATTTGTGTTTTGGGATATTGGCAGAGCATAGGTATGGAGGAGATTAAATAAAAATCCGATAATCAGATTATCCGTTTTAATGCAAGATGTTTTCCTGACAACTGACTAACAACAACTAAACTTCATTATAACAAAAATAATTTTATATACATCTGGGCTTAAAAACTAATTTTAAAAGTCACGGTTAAGTGTTTCATAAAACGCTTCATTAGAACAGATATTAGTTAATGATCTGAATAACCCCAAATAAGTTTATGGTTTACTCTAATACCCAAAACATTTTTGTTCGATCTGTAATTATGATATTCCAACATTGGGGTTTATAAACAAACAGGGCAAATAACAAAAGTGAAATTTTCTGAGAAATCAGAAAAAATTTCTTTTCTTTTTTTAAAGTCGATTCGGGTACATACTGTATGTATGAACAGAAAATAAAAGTAGAAAATAAAAACTTGTAAAGTTATTGTTCTGCGGTGTTTCTGTAAAAAGCTACAGCTAACTGAAATTGACGATTCGAGACGTTATTTTTAAATATCTCAAAAAGATTTTCACATATCGCAGTAAAAATGGGGCATCATGTTTAAGACAGATATTTTTGCCAAATTTGTTTAACTGAAATTTTAATTTTTGCTTTAAATTTCTCTCTTCTTTAAACAAATGTGTTTTGAATCTCTTATTCTATCTTTACTAATTTAATCTTCATTAGTTAATTAAATGTTTTATTTAATCTTGTTTCTTCACTCTCTATATTAGTACTTATAGGAGTTGTAACTGTGTATATTATAACCATAAAATGGGGGAAAGCCCAAAAGATCATATACCTAAAAATGGCTCGTGTAGAGAGTGAGTTGCAAGTTAGATTTGAACGAAAGTAATGAAACGAAAAAGTAATGGATTTTTACGATTACAGCTATTCAAAAAATCCAATTTATTACAATTACTAATTACTTTTTATAAAGAAACATATATCTAAATAATTTTATGAAAAAATACTTTATTACAATTATTGTTACTCAACAAAGTAATTTATTATAAGTAAGATATTGTTTGTAGGTAATTGAATTACTTTCAATCAAGGAAGAAATGAAAAATATTAATAGTATTTTTCACTCCTAATGCAGTATAACCGTATTGATTTTTCTACTTTAGTTTTTCTTTTGTGTTATATCTAGTCTTGAAACAGTAAGATCTATTGCGTTCTATCCGTTACTCTACATCAATAGATAATACCCATTTTAAACCTGAAGAATAATTTTCAAGCACAATGTATTATTGATGATATAGTATCAAAAACGGTAAAAAAAACTTTAAACTGCTATTTCTACCATCAATATAAATAACTGATGGAGCTTATAACATAATGAGGTTTTTAAAGCAGGGTAATATTCCGCTTGGAGCGTTTTAAAAACAAGAGATATATTTTTTAAAATAAAAGTTAAAAGCTACTTTTGTAACAAACATTGTAGAGTTAAGAGGACAGATGCAGTAACTAATTTCAGTGTTATTCAAGAGATATGGTAAGTACATTTTCAAACTAACTGCATTTGACGTTTTAGAATTTATCGCCAGAGGTTTGCAACAATTTATTCCCTCTTAATGCTCAGTAAATTCCGAACATAAATTTGTCATTTAAAAATAAAGTTGTAGAAGATATTGTTCGCTTTTCACTGTTTAAACATTTAAGGAAAGGTGATTTCAATTGAAAACAAGATTTTGCTAGAAATTCTTGTGTATAAGAAACATCCATTTTGCTGCTTCTGTTATTTTCTCGAATTTAGCACAAAAGAAAAAATAACAATCTTATTGAAATATAGGTGTGTATTTTTCCATTTCTGTGTTGGGATAAACTAGGAAAATACCGCAATTTCAACTTTACAGTTAATTCCCCATTTCAGCTTTTCAGCTTCGCCCATATCGATCTTATGGTCCAGTAACCTATATCACCGCTTGCGTTCTACAAACAATAAATCGGCCATTGCTTCGTAAGGAATTCAGTAAATGTCAGGATTCTAATAGACTTTTACTCTGGAAAATTGTGCTTGTGACTGTTTTTATTCTCTAACATAAAAATAAAGATCCATTTCTTAAAAAACGTTAAAAAATAGTATATTTTCCAAGAAGATACAAAATAAAGTTTGTTTAGTAAATCATATTTTGTGTGCGAGCTGTATAAGCAGTGAACGGTGCAATTCTATAATAAAGAACCGCAGGTTTTTCGAGTGGTATATACAGTTTTTTCTACAATACCGAAATGCTAATTTTGCCTTGAGGAATCTGTAATTACCTTTACAATAATTTTAATATGTCAGTACTGTGTCAATGCAAATTTTTTACTCGTTTTCTTAGATACAAGCATTTTCTTTTTTATTTATCAAATTTTTGACCTCAAATTGTTTTCATCTGTAGTAAAAAAATTATACAGATGGTAGCCGTAAAATTGCCGTCATTTAGACAAATCTTGGTGTGAAGAGACAAAACACAGCGCAGATCTAAATGCTGTTTTAACCAAAGTTAGTATCAGGGCTATTTCTACTAAATGTTCTTACTACCTGCTAGTTTAGTATTTGTATTTCTTTAAATCTTCTTTTAAAAATTCTTTAAAAAATCTTTTAAAGGTAGTCGATGAGTTTGTTTTGTATATTTTAACCGCAGATGTTTACGTGTTACAGCTTCCTACATATTTGTTTTTGCAGTTTTTTTTTTAAATTAATTTAGTACTTTCTTCTTCATTATAATGTAGATTATTTTAAAGTCGTTATAAGTAATTTTGCTTAATATTTGTGTAATATATTACTGAAAATTCATGAATGGTTATTATTGTGGAAGATTGCCAAAAAAAATTCTACAAATCAGTCTACGTTTCGGATGTTTTATTTATAACTTATTGAAACTTCAATAATTTTAAGAAATTCAAAACTTAAGGAATAAGAAATAAAAGTGTTCATTTTCTATGTTTTGAGTTTTTTAAAATTTTGTTTTATCTAGTCCTGATAATGGATAAATAAAACATTAGAAACGTCGACTGATTAGCAAAAAAGGTAATTTTTGTCTACGTTTTTATAATCCTTAATAATTATACAGGGTGTCCCAGTACTATGGCAAATCAGCTGTAAACTACAAGTTCCTTTCTTTAAATTAAAATCAAATTCCGAAAACATATTTTTCTAAACTCTGTCCTTTTCAAACTATAGCGATTTTATATTAACTAATTACATAATAAATATTAATTATTCGTAAAAGTAATATTCATGTTACTAGGGAATAAAATTAACCCTTAAACTTTCAATATTTATTTGATCTTTTGAACTTGATCACCAACACTAATTATTAAAAATGTATATATTTCAGTTCTTTATGGGCACGGTTTAGGAAAGTTGATTTGGACCTTCTTGCAAAAGAGTAATTAGAAAATGCTGAGAAAAGTGTCACAATAAAATGCTACTTTTATTTTATTTTTGATTTATGTTTTTTTTTTAATTTTTCTATGTATTTTGTGCTGTACTTGTTTTGTTTGACTTATTGAACATTGATTCACTTTTAATTTATTTATTTAAAACGTTATACCCAATTTACACTGCAAGAAATAAACAAATATGTATTTTCTTCCACATTGTAAGACTCTCCTATACTAAATATTTATGTAGTCAAATCTCATCACAGGCGTCATCTTGTCAAACACAACGTAAGACTACTTTTCAACTAGAAGTCGATCACAAATTTAAGCCATATGATGCATTCTTTTTTCTCAAAGTGGGTTGTTTTAGTTTTTTTATCATTAGTATTTTAAGCCATTTTGTTTAAACTTAAAATTAGGGCGCTATTTTGGGTTTTGGATGGCAGATGTTGTTATTTGGGTCATTACAGGTTTATGGTAGAAGAAATGCGTACTTTTATATGGACGAGTAAAAAAACAATTTTGCAAATATAAATCTCTTAAACAAAGAATGTTGCTTATTGCATCTGTGCTCCCAACCTTATTTGGTTATCTTAGTTCGTCTTTGTCTTTGATACGTGCACATATTTCAAACGTCATAACTTTTTCAATTACAAAGTTCAGAGCACATAACTTGCAGGGGTGTAAAATTTAATGCTTTTGGTTATCACAGGGAAATTACATTTATAAGATTATCGGTATATTTGTATGCACCAGATAATAACGTCCAATCTCTGCTTTTCTTGGGGATTTTAAATTCAAAATAAAATTTACATGGATAATTGGCATTGTTAAAGCTCAATATTTTTGTATTATTGAGTTTGTACAGCGAATACATCATCCTTGACACTTCAATTTTGAAACGCGCTCAAATTTTAGGATAATTTTCGATTAGGGCTTTGGTTTGTTTGTCAAGTACTTTGTTCCAAGTGCTTGTGTTCGATGAAAGTTGTTTGCTATTTGCATAAATCTGTACATTTACAAAATATAGGAAAACACAATTCTATTGACACGAAAACTATTACAGGAAAAAGTCCAACTACGACAAACACGCTATATGCATTTTGCCTTTATTCACATCATGTGTGCACAGTATATTCTGCACGTTGCTATTTCGTGTAACAGCCAGAGTGTCTAGATTTGACAAACAGAATTTAAATTTACACGTAAAACGAGCAGAAATGTAAATATTTCATAGCGAATGCTCTACAAACAGCGTAGGTAGAATAATTTATAGTTGTGTAAGATTTCTTCTAGTTTTCATAAATTCGGGTAAAAGCATATTTTTTCTTTTTTTTGTGTCACAGGCAATGTACGCCTGCAAAGACTTGTGCGCTAATGTGCAGCAAATGCGAAAACACAAACAATAGTTGTACCGGTTTGAAACGTGTAGGACTTAAAATGACTTAAGAAACATAAACCCACTATTTATACTCGGATTTATGCAGCTTTAATGAAATCTTGTAAAACACCTCAAAACTGCATTACATCTGTGTAGTCATAATTTAAGCATAACATTATTATGTTTTTTCAATGTATAGTCATCTCTAGCATACCTAAATATAACATATTTGTTCGATTTTTATCAAACAATTTAACAAACAACTATTTTATTTGACGATGGAAGCATCCTTTCTCGAAGTGGGGTGATTTTTATGTAAATAATGACAATAAAAATTAATGTCGAACCCACAGGTTTAATTAAATTTATTTTATTTACACAAAGGATTCAATAAACAACCGAGTAACACACTTCTATTGCCTCGACCAATTGCCGTTGATTCGCTCGTGACTACTGCTTTATTTTGCTGAGTCTAACGGCCGGTCGACTGCCTTCGGCTTGTTTATACTAATGCATCAAGGTCGGACACAAGACTATTCTAAATGTTTTCTAACACCCTTCGGAATAATATTATATAGATAGATGACGTTATCGTCTAGAATTCTCACAAGTATTCGTAACAATATGAAGTGAGCGGCGTTATAAAATTATCAGACTTATAACAAATAAGGTCCTTATTAATAAAATATTTTAATATTAGGTACTTCATATATCTAATTCTTTGATCAAAAAAAATTGCAAAAAGATTATTCTTGAGAGAATTCCCTCACAATATGAAGTGAGCGGCGTTATAAAATCAGATCTTAATTTATAACAAATGAAACCTATTAATGAAATATTGTATATTAATAATAATACTATCTTATTACTTAACCAAAAATCTGTGAAAAAATTAAGCTCGATTTAAGATTTAATTAACTAATGGAATATTAAAACGTTTTATTTTTTATTTTTATTTATGGGTCAAACCCAAAATGAATATTTTACTTAAATTCAGTCATGAAAATTTAATCATTTGTATTTTTGAGAAGGTTCTTTTGCAGACATTTGATGATACTACACTTGTTGCAATGTTGCTTGTTTTTTTTATTATTTTAGTTTCAAGTGCTAAATTCAACAGTTTGCAGTTACGTTAAAAAATATTATATTATGCACCAAGGGACTGAAGTAGTTTTTTAATCAGGCAGATGAAGGTTAGTGCCAGAGCCCAGGGAGGGCAGAGAGATTAAAATTAACTTCTTTTATGATAGGCATTTTAATTTATGATTTTAATTTTGTCAGTACGACTTACACACAACATACTTACAAGTACTTAAGGCTAGCGTTTAGGCGTACTCACGCCTATGTAAAAAATAATCGTTTCTTAAATCGGGTAGCATTTGAGTTTAACAAAACAAAATTAAAAATGCGTGTCTTAATAAACACTCTCTTCGTTCTAAAGCCATAGTTGAATGACACGACGCAACTAAATTGACAATTATTAAATTCGGTAGATAACAAATCAAAAGGCTTTAGTTAAGACATTTGTTCTTTTGATGGTGAATCTCCAAGATTTTGGATTCTGGGTTAAAACTATTTTAATATATAAATCTTTATATCTATTTTTGAAATATTAATTACTAAACTTTAGGTTTGATTTGGGACTATTTTACAAACTGAATTATTTTTGTTTATGAAACTTTTTGATGATTAAAAAGTATGTCAATTCGGTAAGAATGATGTTGGCTTCCATATGCAAACAAATTTATTTAAATTGATTTTATAAAACTCAAATGCTATCTTTTTTTAAAAAACGCTAATTTTTTCCATAAGCTAGAGCACATCAAACTAACCAGTTGATTTAGTTACTAATTATTTTAATTGGTTGGTATCTAGAAGGTGTTAAATAATTTAACATAGGCTTATGTAACAATTTATTAAAATTTCTAGCAATCTCATTCCTAATATTTTTAAAATGTTTCAGTCTTAACATAACCGTTTAATTTAATAAACCATATTTTTATTGAATTTGACCTTGGAAGCTAAATTTTCCGTCTAATAAGATTTTTGCAGAGATAAGCTGGAAAATTTAGAATTCATGGATTTATGAAATACTTGGAAAAAGTAGCAGTTTTGTAGCATTATTGTAAATAATATTTAAGTATCTTACATTTGTTATTACAAATATCTTTTTAGAGTTTGTTTGTAGAAAGTGGTGGAAAGCTTCAAATAGCTATCACGTGCATAATGTTTATTGATTAGATCTGTTTATTACGTATTTTGTTGTAACTTGCAAGTGGCGGCTCATCACTTAACCCAGTTTCTGTTGTGAGTATCGCTATGGGTATATTTTGGACATAATTTCCCCACGGATATGTTAACTCGTTGTTATTAAACTTAATGTAACAATAATGTTAATAACAATTACACGATCTAACTAAACCACTTTACAGTTATTTACCCTTTTTTACTAATCTTCAACCAATCGTCTTATTTATTTTAAGTTTAGGTCACGAAATTCATTAGCTATGTTGGATTTAAATCACTCTCTAACACGCAACCAATCCAACCGTAAACCATCTCCAAGATTATTTCAAAAGGTTAATACGCATTTCTAGATGTTTCAGAGCAAGTGCGTTTCAATTAGAAGCCATTTTAATAAATTTAATTTATTCTTAAGCGTTTCTATTTTGGTACCTGCCAAAAACCCTTTTAGTTTATTTTTATGACAAGATAAATAGCTTGGTGTTTTATCTGTTTCCTGGGAATGCAACATTCAGAAAGAACTTCAAAGTAAACTTGTCTTCACGACTGGTTCACTTGATTGACATGTTTGTATGTCGCTGATTTGCCCCGGAGCGTGGTTTCTAAAACCGTAAATTATTAAAGCGCAACCTGAGCTCGGAGAGGGAGATTGATGAGCGAATATCTGAATTTAACGTTGGTTCTCTTTGTAGATCGAGAGTCTCCCTTGGGCTCCGTCTTTCTAACTTTTGTCATTGTTGATTAGAAATCTGCTTTATGGAAGTTTAAATAAACGAGAACTTGTTTAAGACTTTTATTGTTGTTTGCAGGATCATGCGGATCAGCTCTTGGAATGGAGTCTGGAGCTATCAAGGATTCTGCAATAACCGCAAGTTCCGCTTATGATTCCAGCAGTGTCGGACCGCAACATGGAAGGTAAATAGAGATATTTACCAGACATTTTAATTTACCACTACATCACTTGCAGTCTCAGACTAGCATTACTAAACTCGGGTATTTACTATATACACACACCTAATAAGTAATAACTACATACTACCTATGACCAAACAGAAAAATTATAAATATTAAGTTTCTTTCAAATAACTACAATGAAAAACTTTATATTTTATTATAAAAACGATTTTTAAATTAACCGTTGTTAAAAAAATTAAAAAATATAAAATAAATTGTTGTATAAATATGGCATAAAAAACAAAAAAAATTCTCAAAAAAATCAATAATATTGACTTGAAAATGATATTGAAAATCAATGATATTGAATTTTTTTAAAGAATGTGCGTGAGGGTGTACTAAAATAGTTATTTTATATTTTCAAGGCATAATAAAAGAGGATTAAAGCACGAGAGAATATTTAAAGCCCAATGTAACAGGGCTTTAAATGTTCTAAGGGCTATTAGAGACGTTTATGCCCGTAATACATACGAGGGTTGCCTTCTAAATTTCGGAATTGGGCAACCCAACTGCTGCTATCGGGCAACTGATGTCTGCATTGTAAAGTTAGACATTTTTTAGGGTACTAGTTCTCCGAATGTTTTGATGTATGAGCTCTTCTTATGTTATTTATAGTATTTTGAAAATTTTAAATCAGCCAAAAACGGAATTCAATCATGAAAATTTTCGTACGATTATTTTTTACAACTTTCCATGTGGATTAATTCAACAACAGTGTATTAATTATTTTAAATTTTGAAGATGAAAAACCATGAAGAAACAGTGCTTAATTAACGATAGTTCTCCAAATTCAGTCGTAGCGCAATTTTTTGAACGACGAATTTATTTAAGGTCATCTAAAATTGGATGTTGTTCCTGCAAAGATTGTTGGCATGAAGTAATACTGCAGGATTGTCTTGTGACTTATCGTGAGATTATGGCATTTTTGGGCTTTAGTGGGACCAGCATACATTTAATTTTGCATAAACCTTTAATAGAAAAACCAACCAGGGAATCACCGAAGACAGATCATTCTCTATTTTTGAGCACGATTTGATAGGCCGTTCCTCGTGTAGGCTAGATTTGGAATTAAGTGACTTCTTTTCAAACTATGACAAAACAACAATAACACAACCATAAATCCATAGAAACAAAGAAGGGCTAAGTTCTGAAATATTGACGTTAGGACATGGTTTTGAATCATTAAGGAGAATGTTCTTTTATGACGAAGCAAAAAAAGAAATGTTCAACTTTTAACATTAATTTTTTTATTTCTATTCCGAAAACAAAAACATACGGATTTTCTCATTTTTTTAAAAGTAACTAATGATATAGTCAAAAGCCAAAGTTTGAAACATAGTTTAAGAGCCCATCACACAAACAACCACAGTGAAGGTTGGAATCACAATGATCGCTTGTGATCATCTATCGCTAGATGTGTGTCACTCTAAAAGGGTTAAACAGACAAAGTGAAGACTCTAGTCGTAGGGGTTTGCTGATTACCAAAAGTAGACTGACTAAAAATTATCAGTCAGTTCGTAAACTAGCAGATCTGACTAAACCTGTAGTAATTTCGTAGATTGACTGTTGATTTGGGCATTTCGCAGATTTCCTAGACATTCTGAGAGATAAAAAAGAACAAAGTTTACGTACTAATTAAGTTTAAATAACCCTTCTGTATAATACATACATATCAACCAATATACCATTTATTGAAGACTGAGTACCAGCAACGATTTGTTTAATAAAATTTCTGTAAAAATTAATCGTTTAAATTTTATAGGATCAAGAGGCTTAGGAAGTAGACGATAGTTGTGTTCCGTTGTTTTTTAGTTATTTCAGTTGCTCAATGCTTATCTGAAAATGAAATTTTTTATTTAGCGTTCATGTTGTCTATGTTATACATGTTGCTTAACATTTTCTTAATTCTTATTCGTGAATTTTTCACACGTATCCGTTTTACCGCCATATCTACAAATTAGTAGCATTAGGTACACATATCTAAAATAAATTATATAGTGCTAGATTTATTAATATTGATTTTGTGATCAGTGCTTAATGAAAATGAAATTATAGGTAATGACTAGGGCTATGCAGAAACGTGGAGTTTTTGCCGCTCTATAATGTACTAAATATAAGCATTGAGTTTATTATATAGATAGAGGCGCAATGCTATGTTCTCATTTATGGCGAGCTTCTGGACGACAATACCAGGGGGAGCTATAGTAAAATATTTTTACAAACGCTGCGACAAACGTTAGGGTTCGAACGATGTTTTAAACGTAAGTCTTTTCTTGTACCCACACTACCGCTGTATTGCGCATGCGCGGCCCATCGCCATGTTGGAGCACTCAACTTGACATATAGAAAGGTGATAGAAAACAAGATTATTTCTGTTGTTTTTCGTGTTTAAATGGTGTTTTGTGGCGTTTATAATATTGTATATTAAAGTGTATGTTCAGACAAGAAATAAGTGATAAACAATAGTGAGGAAACATGATTTGTTGCGCTGCTCATGAGTGTTTAAATCAAACAGACAGATCTTGTGACACGACACAAATCCAAAAATAATCTTTTATTGGTAAGTTTTTAAAATTTTACTGGCAGATGCTACCTGTGAACGTTACAAAATACTGAATAAATAAAATTTAGGTTTCCCAAGAACAAGGTATTGCGAGAAAAATGGATAAAGGCAGTAAGATGTGACAAGTAAGAACCCAAAGACAGGACTCTACTTTGCTCGATTTATTTTACATTCATTTGTTTCGACCGAAGTTATGTCAGTGTTACAATACTTAAAAATGATGCCGTTCCATCAATTTTTTCAGCTTTTCCTAGTTATTTACAAAAGGTTGGTTAAGAATTCGGTAGTTTTAACGACGTTCTGAAACTTTGTTTAATAGCCTTTACCCAAAGAAAGACCAACTTTTAAAAGAAAATTTAAAAATCGTCCACCTGAATTTTCTTCTGATGAGGCAGGCCCATCAACTTTAGGTTCCACAGAACAGCAAAGTGGTGAAGGCCCATCAACCTCAGGTGTTATTGAACAGTTAATTGGTCACGCCCTATCAACTTCACCTGCAGGTGTTACTGGTCAGCAAATCAGCGAAGAAGAAACACCATTAATTTCTTTGTCAAATCAACTTTATTTTCACCTGATAGGAAACACAGGTAATCATCAAATAATTTTGAGGGTGTTTAATTTACTATTTGGTGAATTGTGTTTACAGATTTGTATCACCAACATGTGCTAAAATTCAACATAAATTTACAAAAAAAATCTAAGTATTGCGGCAAAATTAAAACCTTGCAACAAACTAAAAGAAGGCAAAAAAAGAAGGCCACTACTATAAAGAATGTAATATTAAGAGCCTGAAAGAGAAACAACTTGTAAGAAGACAGTTATAATATACATATAAGTTACATATTACAATTAATAATTATTATTGTTAAAATGGAAATAATAAATGTTATATTTTTTCAGTTGTATGTTGTCTTTTTCATTTCTTCTCTTGCGTCAAGCGTTAACTTTGTTGAGATTATAATTATACGACATGAAAATAATGTTTATCCCTATGTTTCTGATTAAGAAGCGTATTTTGTAGTTTTTGCAAAAATGGGATGAGTTGTTTGACTATCTTTAATAAATTTGGTTAGCTTAGTAGGTCTTGAACATAAAAGCATTATATGTATGTTATGTTTATAATTATTTTTATTAAATTTTTCATTTTTGTAATAAATGTTGCTGGTACATTGGTGTATCTTATTTGTTTTTATTTTTGTTTTCCTTCATTAATTTTTAGAGATTATTTACAGCGAAAGTAGCAAAAATCCGATATTCTTAGTTACTTAAAAATTCTTTACTTGAATTACGTTACTTAAAAATCTATTAAAAATAAAATATTGTAATGACTTTTTTTACTTCATACTTCACACATTTACTGAACCTCCAATTCTGTGACAAAGGTACCAAGGAAATGTTCCAGAAATTTTTTCAACAGCATAATAGCAACCAAAAGCCCTCAATCAGCACAAAACGAAATGCTATGTAAATGAACATCTAATATCTAATCAAGTAGTCAGTGTTTATCCTCTAGTTGAGTGGGGGGAGTGGTACTGAGCGACGCGACGCGCGGTCCCATAACGAATAAAACAGTACAGCTGTCCAGAAGATTTGAGCTACTTACTAATATTACCAACTTTTCTGGTCGAATGGAATTTTTACTGTAAACCAAATTATACTATTGTTGCGGCATCTGGTACAGTCGTCCAAAACTAAATAACTCTGTTAGTTTCCAGGCATTTACGTTGCGCCTCTATCTGTTATAATAAACTCAATGATATAAGCTAAATGTCTGTCAATGGCGTAGAAATTTTATGGGAAACGCAAGGGTGTTTAGAAAAGGATTTTTTTCTAGCAAATGTCTGAGTAATGCTCGCTGTGATTTTATAACATTTTACCAACTAAGTTTGTACGCTTGGTGAGTACTACATACAGGCAATATTCCGTTTAGATTAAACAATCCACACGCTTGCGCTTCCCGTAAAATTTCTACGCCATTGACGGATATTTAGCTCATGTTTAGTATATTATCGAGCGGCAAAAACTCCACGTTTTTGCATAGCCCTAGTAATGACATGAAAAAGTTTGTGATAATTGAAGATTATTTTCTGGTCAGTAAAAAATGAAATGTATTAAATTAAATTTACATCGTTATAATTTATTAATTTTATAAAAAGTTTTTTATATAAAACGTATTTCGCTGTGATTTTATTAATTTGCCGCTTTATTCAAATAAAGCGTGCACTATTTTAGCAGCTGTCATTAATGTCAAATCTGTCACTCATTTGTCACTTTTAAACTCAACGTTTTTCTTTCGAGATATTCTACGATTCGTAGCAATTTCGATCGTTTTTAGCTCAAAAAAATCGTTTTTACAACAAATATAATCAGTTTTTTTGAAAACTACATTACTTGTTTTTCATAAAATTTTCTTTAAATCAAATAAAAATTTTCTTAAAACAAACTTGCAATGGGGTACACTGTGGAATAGATTACTTTTATTGTGATGTCATATTTATCGAAATAGAATTTTTGAAGCTGGTCAGTAGATCTATCCAATGTTAGCTTGTAAAAATGAATTTCTTTAACAATATCCTGATCTACAAATTCAAGAAACATTCTTGGTCCATATAAGAAACGTTTTGGACAGATTTATTCAGACAGGCAGTGTAAACAAGGGAAAATCAACTAGAAGATCTCAAGTACCTGAAGAAATTGTTCAAAACATACAAGAACGAATTTAAAAAAATCCACGAACATCTTTGACAAGGTTGTTTCAGGTGTTCTTTAAAGCACCACACAAAGAATTGTCAAGAAAAACTTACATAAATATCTATTCAAGATAAGAATTTTGCATCAGCTTTTACCAGTAGATCCACCACGTCGAATTTAATATTGCAATTGGTTTCAAGACAACATGTATGACAGAATATTAGATTTTACTTTCTATAGTGATCAGGCCTGGTTTTATCTTGCAGGATATGTTATTACTTAAAACTGCAGATACTAGAGTTTTGAAAACCCACATATTTTTGTTGAAACACTTGTACATCCTTAAAAAGTTGGCGTATGGTTAGCTGTGCCTCGTAGAAGATTATGTGGGCTCATTATTTTCTGTGGTAACATTAATGGAATTAGGTATAGAAAAGAACCATTGTATCCATTTAATAATCAATAGGATGATAAAGAAATTCAATTTGGACACTTTCAACAGGATGGAGCCCCTGCACAAACTGCGCGTGAAAATTTTTCCTTTTTAAAAGAATTTTATGAAAATCGTGTTATCGGTAAAGGTGTACATCCTGCATTTTCTGCACCATTTCTTGATTTGACACCTTTAATTTTTTTTGTTTTTGGTTATTTAAACGACAAAGTGTTTGAGAAGTGAAATATCTTTGAAGAGTTGGAGGCAGAAATTGTAAGGTGCTGTCGTACGATTGATCAAAATATGTTAGAAAATATTTTTGCCAATATGAGGAGAAGAGTACAAAAATGTTTGGAAAATAATGGTGAATTTTGAGTTTTTGTAAACAGTATAGGTGGTTTTTATTTGACTGAATATTTAACGTGTTGTTATTGTATTGTATAATTTAATGTGTTTGTGTTTTTATTTAACCAAATTTAACCTATTTGTGTTGTTGTTGTGTTGTATAGGTTATCAAATTTTAAGGTTTTTATAATAAAGTTTTTTAATATTTAAATAAATACATGTATGCAGCTAATTACACACTTTTCAAATATTTTTTTTTAATACCGTTACACTAGTACATGAAAGTGGCACATTCTCACAGCTGCCTACGTTCTTATAATCATTTATGATGACGCTGTACAAAAGGACAGAGCTATTAACTCAGTCAAAATTTAGTTATTAAATTTAATAAAAAGTGAGAAAGACACTATTACATTGGTTGGTCTTCATCTATGCGGTTTAGTAAAATTAGTTAAAATATTAGCTATTCTGCTGGAAATGAATTGGAAAGCTGGAGTTATGTATGTAACTTTAATAAAATGAACTTTTAATAAAAGTATTGAAAGTCTCCGTCAATATTGTACTGATTTCGCAAGATCTTCGTTGTTAAATACAACGTGAATTTTTTTTTTAATATATTTTTTTCAAAAATAGATAATATTTAAAATGTGCATATGAAAGACTCTGTACAATCACTTTTGTGATTTAAAACAAACAAAAAAGTTGAACCACCTCCTTCTGTGATATATAATTCATTAATTTCAATAAAACCAAATGTTTAATTTTAAGAATGTTTTGTTTGTAAAGGAACGGCCGCGGGGAATGAACAGACGAAGATGAATTGCATAGTCCATTTCTATTTTATTAATTCTAAATCTTTGTTTTATGAGAAACTTACGGTCTTCGTTCAAACTTTTGTAATGTATTCAGATTACTTGCTACACTTATTACAACAAATTTTAATTATTTGTCCTAATGAAATATAAAAATAAAAGCGTTGGTCTACTTATGAGAACTGTTTAGTTAGTTTATTTTTCTTTGTAAAAGGAAAGACTTAGTAAAAAGTTTGTTGATTTACTAAATGAGAGCACAGCTTTTTACGTAATTATAGCATAAGATGGGGAAACACCAGTAACCTACAAAAATACTTAACAGCTAATAAATTATTAAAATTTTGTGTTTTATTTTGGTGACTATGTTCTGTATTTGTAACTGGTTATTATCAAACTATAGATGAGTATTTCAAATTTTTAATGCATACTGGTTTCTCTCCGGTAAAAACCTATTTAAACATTGTTTAACGTAACCATATAACAATTTGTGGTTTTTTTCATAATCTCGTGGAGCTAATGACATTTCAGATGGCATTTTACTTTACAAATAACAATAGCATTTATATTAAGAATAACCAAAATTACTGATATCTCAAAATTACATTGAAAACCAAAAACTAAAACAAAATACAACAAAAAACGAATAACATAAACAAAAACAAATTGTCTGAAGAACACTTTCTTTAAGGTTTTCTGTAAAATCACGAAAACAGATTCCCATAAATTGTAAAAATGCTGATTAATTATATAAAAAACAGCTTTCGTGTTACTTGTGGAAATGCCTTTAACCAATTGTATTTAAAATGGTCTACTTTCAAGATAATGCTATATGCACAAGGTGATTAAATTAATGAATACTTAACAAAGTTCTTAAAAGTTGAAAACTAATTAAAAAGTCTGAGCGAATGGTGAATAATTTAGGAAATATCAGTCGCCCACCGACCTTCTGCGATTTTCATTTAGCTCCGGTCGGAAAAATAATATCAGAGAGAGAGTGTATCCCAACAAGCCATCCTCGTATCGGCTGAAAACCAAAAACTGCACAGGTCGATAACTGGCAAACGATGGTTGCTGCTTTATAGAACCGATATCACCTGCCATCAAAGAGCAAAATTCTGAAAGACTGCGTGGCTCTGTGAACAGGTACCCCGTAAAATGTCAAAACGTTGATGGAGATCGGCTGGAATAACATTCCGTTAAAAGCATTTCCGGATCAACGACGACTTCGGCGTCGCTGGTTGGAAACTGCCAGTCGATATGGTCGCTATTCAATTTCCTAGAATATAAATTTTGTCGCGTCGCGTTAAAACGATGGGCCGTTCATGATCAACATATGTATACGTAATAAATTCGCGACGCACTCTCGCGGTCGGCACTCGCGAATAACGCGATTTTCATAAATTTTAACGCAATTTAACGATTAGCAAATTTTAATGCACTGGACCTACAGCATATTGCAGCCTAATGGACGGCCGATAATTTAACTAGCAAATTCCCAATTTTCCTTTTATGGCCGGCTATGCAGAATAATCACCTTGTCCCAGAAGTTCCTGTCTAAGCTCCTAAAATCGTCTTTAAATGTTATAGGGCCCTACAGAGTTAGGCCAGTTAGGACGGCCGATTTGTTTGCTGTGCTCGATTAGGATCTCCTCGATTAGAAACACAAAAGTAGATTAATTAAGACTAAAGACAGGATAACAACACAGTGTTGCTTTTACTTTATAGGATCTTTGAATCACTATTAAAGTCTAGCGAAACATTTTTGTTTTTTCAGTAACTCATAAATAGTTAATATTTTAATTATTCATGAACAAATATATAGATCTATATAACAACAATGAATAATAATTAAAATAAATAAACTACTATTTGCATACAAATTATGTAAATACATCCGAGTAGAAAATTATGATATGAAATAATTTAGCAAACGCTTATGGATTAGTTATATTTTAAACAAAGCATCTTAGCATTTTAGATGTTATTTTAACTATTAAAAGTATATATTTTTTGTAATTTTTTTGTGATATTTTCGAATCCGTTTTACGTAGCAATTAACTAAAATTATCAATATTTATTCAAAGATGTTATTCAAGCACATTTAGTCAATTTCTTGTTCTCTGGTATCGAGGTGATCAGATGGTTATCACTACAAGATTATTATTATCAGACAATATATATCTGTTAAAATAAAAGTGACACAATGAGAGTAAACTATTTTATTATTATGCCGTCTCAAATTAAAAATTATTACCGCGTCAGCTATTTGATTATAACATAATAGGTCAACTGACAATTTTGTGTCACTGAAACTTCATATTTGGTTATACGATCTATGACAAGCACTTAAAAAGCAATTGAATAGCAAAGACAAATTTATTTAAGCGCTTATAATGTTTATAGGTTTTTTACGGTATTTATGGGTAAAAATTTAATTTATATCTTATATACAATTATAAATTAGGTATAAATTATAAATTAAAAAATTTAAATTGTTATATACAATTGCGTTTACCACAACCGTCTGAATGACATTTTTTGGAAATTGACGTTTGTAACAGGCTGTTCATTAGCTCACTTAGAGAGATCTCCGCGTGGCGCTGCTAACATCGGCTTTTCTTCAGCCTTCAATATCTGAAATCTGTCAAAAGCAATATTCAAATCTTTCAAAACTAAAAATTGTGCCAAAAATAACCAAATAAAAGATTGAAAATTTTTTTTATCGGACGTTTTGATTTGCATTACTATTTTGGTCCACGTGTATAAGGTAAATTTAATATTTTTTTACACCTCGCATTACTGATACCTGAAATAGGGTGCGTACAAGTGAAGGTATATTCTCTTGCCTAATGGTACACTTTTATAACAATCATTTTCAAAATGAAAATTGCTAATCTTGGCATTTTCAGAGAAATGTGAATGCGATAGAAAAACCTTACCACGAAAATGATAAATGTTTTTCACTCATTTATATATCACTGTTGAATCATCACTCGGTAACTAATGAACGGTTTTTTGAAGAGCAAAGCTCTTACATAGAAGCACGGTGCATTTCTGTTTAAGTGACATAATGCTGAAATATTTAAAGAACTATTAATAATTAATTTAATTAAAAAAACTTACAATTAAAACAATGAAAAAATTGGCAAATCTTCAACAAAATCATTAAAGAACTGGACCTAAGTAAGCGTGTCTAGCCATAACTAGAATAATAATAAACTAAAACAACAAACAACTGAGCAAAACGTGTGAAGACTGCAAAGTGATGAACAGAAACACTAAAGCAAACGTGAATAAGAAAAACTCAATCTAGAACAATAAACAAACTAAAACTATGAACAAGTAGTCAAAACGATCAACACAAATCCTTAAGTAAACGTGACAGGGGCAAAGGTTTTAAAATATTTTAGTAGAGTAATCTGACACTACTTTCAGATTTGACAGATATGAATTTTGACTTTTGAGAGATTTGAAGGAAAGCCGATGTTAGCAGCGCCATGCGGAGATCTCTATAAGTGAGCCAATGAAAGGGCTATTATAAACGTCAATTTTAAAGAAATGTCATTCTGACGGTTGTGGCGTTTACCATTTAGTGATTTGTTAAGATTGAGAAAAACTAAATTAAATATAAATTAAGAACTAACTGTTATTACTAGGACTATCGTTTAATATTGCAATTATAATTGAAGCTCTTTGCTTTGAGTATTTAACTATTGTCAATTAGGAATTTTAGTAGGTCAGATATCTAAGGATTCCAATGAAAATTTTTTCTATTTTTTTTTTGTGTAGTTAACTCAAATTATTACAAATTTAATGTAGCAAGTAATCTATCAAAAAAATAATACCCTAAACTATTTTTTGGACGAGTAACTTTATTTGACTGTTTACAGCATCTGTTTTCTAGACAGTAAGGGTTATTGCCTTGTTACTAATGCAAACTCGTCGATAAGAATTTTATTTACTCTTGTTGCCAACGAAAACTAGTCGCTAAGTCATAGTAACACTGTATTACTAGAAGATACTTACTCTAGCACGGTAAGATAATTTATTTAAAATTAATTAAATAATTGTTTTTTTTGAAAGAAAATCAGTCGCACACAGAATGCCATAAGCACCTCGAAAATTAAGAACATTTTAACAATTTTAGACAATAATAATTGGAGTCGTCGTTTCGTTCCTCCACAAAATTGCTCTCGGATGGTAAAATGTTCTCACCGTTTTTGATACTTAATATGCTACTGTTACTTAAGATAGTAATTTTATTAGAGTATTAAATATTAAATTTTATTTTACCACTGTTCAGAGAGATTTGAATTTTTACTAAACAGGCCTGCACAAAATGCTAAAATAAGCTTTTAAGTAAAGGCTTTACTCGTAGCTTTTACAGAGGATATTATTAGAGAATTTTTGTTTTTTATTTACTCAGGTATAGTTAGTAAGCAGAAATGATTAAATATTGATTACGACTATGAGTATTTTATTAAAACACTCTTTTATAAAGCTTATTTTTTTTATCAGCTTATCTTGATTCGTCACAAAAGTGGTGTTACAAAAATAATAAATTACGTTTTCAACGCCTATTGCTATGTTTTTCTACATGGCAAGAATGACAATGATATGAATTTAGAAACTATTGTATAAAATGTCACAATCTATGTTATTTTAGTTTTAGTTCTAATTAAAATTTACATAGTGGATGAATCTTAAGCTCAAAAATATATATAGCGTTATAAGAAGATACCTGTCTTTATTTAAAAAAATATACATTTAATAATATATATTCATTAATAATTTAATCATAAAAAGCGTAATTCCGGCTACTACAGTTAACTAAGTTACAAAAATTAAGGCTGTCATTTGCCCAATTTTAATCCAAACATTCACTTAATTGTAGACATTGCTTTGGCAAACAACGAAGGTATTTTGGCAGGCACAGAAGTCAAAAGGTCGTAGAGATTTAGGGGAAGTTTAGATTTGAACAGGAATCATAAAAGTGTATTTGTAAAAATTATTCTCTCTCTAGTTAAGAGAATAAATATTTTTTGGTTTCAATATCGGTAAGTATAAGAATAAATAGATGATTTTTAAGATTTTACATCCGTTTAAAAAAGATGCTAACGATGTAGAGTGGTTTAGTCGACTTTGTGATCCGATACATAAAAATTCGAATTTTTTTTATTATTATTTAACTTATTTTAAGGGTGGGTTTATGGTATAACCGTCGATGAAAATAACCATTTTCAGAAGGAAATATCAAAGAAATCAAAAATAAAGTAGATCAGCAGAAAGAGTGTTCAAATCTTTTAAAAATGAATATTTGGCTTCATGTATCTGTTTAATAAACTATCTCTCTTGCACGGATGCTGCTGCAGCGCAAACTCTTCATTTTACTCACGCACAGTTTTAAATCCCCTAAAGATTTAGAAAACGCCTGCCATGTATTTCTGCTCAGCAGAATGGCTTGCCATTTTCTTTACATTGATAAAAATATAAACTTTTATAAATTCTAGTTTTAATGAAAAAATTTTTTGTGCATAAAGAACTGCAATTTGAAAAATTTATAAATCGCAAACTCACTACCAGCTAGCTGATTAGTCAATGGTTTCATAATCAAGAAAGATAGAAGTACTAGACTACCAAATTTCAGCTTTTATCTAATACTTTTTCCAAATTACTTCCTATCTCTTTGGCTAGGTTGCGAGCACGGTGTTCATGGTAGGTATTAAGTGACGCTAACGGCAATGCCATAAAAAACCATCAGTTGATGCCGTGCAGTACAACAAGCTACATTAGTTAGCATTATTTGTCCATCATGCAAAAACCATCTTTGTTAAAATAAGTTGGTTTAGGTGATCCACAATGTAAGTAAGTCCACAATGTCATTCTCTTCTAAAAATAACTAGAAATAACTAAAAAACAACTATTGTGTTACAGCATATTTAGCAGATTTTAAAGTGTTTTTTTCGTGCATGGATAAAGAGTCACAAACTTTTGACAATGTTTTGCACGCTGCAACTTTTTTTACTGATATTTTGCCTCATAATAAAAGCAATGTTGGTTTTACAAAGCCTCAAAATTTTTGTGGAGTCTACTAGCCTAATTGAAAATTGATCACTTTTTGCATTAGATTTTAACCTTACGGATTGCAACATCTAGTTAATTCTAGAGGTAGGAGATGCGTCTAGGTGCCACAAAAATTAAAAAACGTTAAAACAATTATACCGGCACAAAATACCGTGATATCAAAAATTAAATGAATCGGAGGTGCTTGTGGTGTAAAATGTATTTGTCTTGGCTTGAACCATTTTTTTTTTAGTTACTTTATTAAAATCTGTAACGTTACGTCTGTGGTTCAATAAAATGTCTATAAAGTGCGAGGAACAACTATCCAAACACCAATTTTTTGGGGATGTAGTAAACTTTTGCAAATGTTGTAAATTTTTATTAATTCATATTCGCATGTCTTGAGAACCAATGCATCTCGAAATATAAAATCAATTTTTTGGGTTTTTTTTCTATCCGCCTACGAACGTTATTAAGAATTTCTCCTGTGTGAAGAAGGCCTACCAGCACCATTTTCATGCGTTAATGATATTTTTTACTAACTCTAGCTCTGGAAAGTTCTCTCAAAAATCCTCAAAATACAATTTCTATCTATATTCTCCAATTTTATTGACCAACCTCCCATTTCGAAATAGTGAACACTATAATCAATACAAAATCTCTAAAAAGGCTTAAAATTACGATAGTCAGATCCTGTCAATTAATTTTTCTATTTCTTACTACATCAATATAGCCACATATTACCTTAGTTACGGTAACCATTATGACATTCATAACTCCCGAGGGAGTTATAGAAGGGAATTAAGAATTCTTAATTTCCTCTAATTTGCATTTTAAAAAGAGTTACAAATATTGTGCTCTAAAGTTACAAGAGGAGAAGAAATGTTATTAAATAACAATTTTTGGCTTAAATTTCGTAATTCTTCTGAAATTTTACTATTTTTATTTATTTTTGCGATCGACAAATTCAGAAAAAAAAATTGTCAACAAATATTTTCCATAGCAATCATGCACTAAGTAAATCGTCCACAAAATTCTATTTATTCACACAAAAATACGTTAATTAAGTAAGAAATAAAATTATTTATGAATCACGTAAATTATTAGATGTTAATTACCCTGGGAAAGTTAATGTCCCTCGGGCCTAACGGGCCCTCTGGACAGTCGTTGCCCTCGGTAATTAACATCCTTATAATTTCCGTGATACATAAATAACTATTAAATTGTTGTATGAAACTAGTTTCGACAAACTTATTATGATCCAGAGGTATCTGCCATCTATGTAATTTTTCATCTCACGATAGTAGTAAAATAGTTGAGACAGCGGCAATTAATTTTGTCAAACCTTTGAGATTCTGCATACGTGAAAAATAAGCCCAGTTACACTTTGAAACCATCTGAGTATGTTGTTATACAATCGTTCTTTTGTTATTTCTTGACTTTTTTGTTTCGATTGTTAATAAAAATTTTGTTTCAAAAAATGTTTTATACACTTAATACTGTTTACCCTATAATATAAGACTAACAAACTTTTGAGAAATTTCTCGAAGATCAGTCAATATTCTACTCATTTCTCAAAGTTTGTATCTAGTAATTTACAATTTTTTTTAAATTTATTATATATAAACAAAGTTTTGCAATTGTTGCTAAATTATTGTATTTCTCCCAATCGCATACATTTATTTTGTAAATACCAGAAGCGTGAATAATGAAAGCAGCGTGTGGTTGATCGTATTTTTTAGTAGCTATCAAAAAGTAATTATTAACCGTTATCTGGTTTTATGTTTCCACACTAATTCCGCAATTGCACCACCGTTCAGATGCCCGATTGGTGGATAAAAAAGTTCAAAGCACAGATGCAAACGTGAATGGGGCGTCGATATCGCTTTCTGTGTACATACACGCTGTAAAAGCCACGTTTGTTATAAAGTATCGCATATTGTGATCTCTGATTGCTTTCGGTCGGAACTTTTATTACGTCCAGGTCGTTTTGTAGCCAAGAATGCAATAAAATATCGCATCCACGTCAAAAATATTTTCAAAAATGAATATTTGGCAGCTTTTTGAAATTAATAAATTCTGTTGCCCAATTTAATAACGTTCATTGTTCCAGGCTTCGCAATGACAAGAACGGAGGCGCCTGGTGTCCGAGACAAATGGTGTCTCGAGATGCGAAGGAATATTTGGAAATAAACTTGGAAGAGTTGCACGTAATAACAGGATGCCGCACTCAAGGACGGTTTGGGAATGGCCAAGGACAAGAATACGCAGAGGAGTATATGATTGAATACTGGAGGCCTAATTTTACAAAATGGGTTAGATGGAAAAATCGAGAGGGGAAAGAGGTAAATTGTGAAATTTATTTATGATCTGTCAGCTACGTTGCTGAAAGTGCAACCATTTTGAATGTCTAGCAAGATAAAATTTCGAAACTTCTAAAAGAGGAAATTTTACTTGTCTTTTACATTCCTATTAAGATTTGATAGAAAATTTGACTGGTGTTCAGTTCTCTCCACTTCAAAACTTTCTCAAACTTGGTCAGAAACTGTCAGAAACACCCAATCGATGCGTGAGTGATCTGCTACATAGAATATAAATTATTAACAAGACAAATTATTTCCTAAAAAAGAAACATTCAGTCAATTTATATACCAAAAGAAAGGAAGTTTTATAGAGTAAAATAAAGTTGTTAGCCTCACTACTTGCTGGATAATTAGTTAGACGTTGGAATGTAGTGCACACTAGGGCATTGGTAGTAAAAATGTTAAATATATATATATTTTTTTGAATTTTCCGATTTTCAAGAGTTGTTGGTCAGCTCAATGAGTGCAAGAAGTAAGATGTTTGAGGTTTTAAGTTCTAAACTGTCGCAAATACCTAAACAAGGATAAAAAACGTGCAAACTCTATTATTTCTAAATCTTCACATACAACTCCGCATCCCCCTTTTCTTTTAAACAAGACAAAAACCTTGTTTTCTTTCTCAATTCTTGCAATTGAGTACATCTCCAACCATTTGTTACTCTACTCTCGAAGAAGCTACCTACGATGGCTGCCAACACGTGGAGTACAAAACCTCTATTAATAAAATACGTTCTATTCTCAGAAGAAAAAATTCACATAAGAGGAAACACTTAAATTGTTACAAAAGAAGAATAAAAAAAAATACTAATTAATTTGATTAAACATTTTAAAGAAAATTATTATACAAAGAAGAGAAATTAAAAGACCCTAATGAATACCAACAATTTCCCGAAAATTAGAAAACACTTTAGTCATTTCTCTAGGATTATTGGGTTTTATTTGGTCATTTTCTACAAGAAATAGAAGAGAAAAAAATATCAAAACAGTTTACAGTGTTTACACTACATTTAATTTTGTTCAAAGAAATGTTTATTAAACAAACAAAAATAATAAAAATATTTAATTAACACAGAATCTTGTTTTAAAAATTAGTTAATGCAGTTTTGCAGACAAAATGCAAAAAAGGGCAAAAATTTGTAATTAAAGATGAGATGAAAAATCAAAAGAAATAAAAAAATGATTATTAAATCGGTGCCCAAAAAAAAAATTGATTTAAAATTAAATAAGCTACAATTTTATGCAAAGTGGACAATGGGAGCGGGAAGTTTTAAAAAAAACGTATTTTAAAAAGTAACTATTTAATTAAAACAAAGTATAACAATAACAACATAATTATTGTAGGCAATTTTTATTTCTTAAAAATTATGCCTGTTAATTGGTCTTCTCTTCTCTCTATACACTCTTAAAGCCAAACGTTAAAAAAGTTACTAAAATAAAATTAAAAAATGTCTTCTTTATCAATGTTAATAGGATGCACACACAACTAGATACCTCCAAAATAAACACAATAAACACAAAAATTACGTTTCACCGTCACCTGCAAAAGTGAATTAATTGTTAAACTTGAAGCCAACCCTGTTCAAGGACACAGCTGCACTTCTGTGATCAATTAGTAAAGAAATGTTAACATAGTTGTCTGGTTGGACAATAATTAGTTATTTTACGCTTTGTTACATCGAAAACAAAGCTGGTAGACTGTATCAAGAAGAAGTGCTCTTAATTTAACGATTGTTTACATAGTTTTTACGACTATTTTACTTTTATGATTTAATTGGCGAGCCTTATATCTCTTGATGCAAGAATATTTGTTGTGGGGATATCTAAAAAGTTTTCATTTAAAGTTTTCATTATAAAATCACGAGATGTTGGGAAGCTAAAAATGAAAACTCAGCAAGAAATCGCTAATGTTCTATTGGATATTTGTGATGCAGAATTTCAACGTTCGACTCCAAGAGTGTGTAGAGAGAAGAGGAGGTCATCTGGCAGGCATATTTTTTAAGAAATAAAAATTATCTACAATTCTCTTGTTATTGTTTTACGTACTTGGTTTTAATTAAATACAGTTACTTTTTGAATTACGCTTTTTTCAAAACATTCTACTCTCATAATCCATTTTGTATTTGTTTGATGGGACAGAACGGCTGCGCGCATTCTTTTCACCAGTGCTGGAAGGTTTAAGAGTAGAGTTCGGAGTAGAGGGAATGGAGATTGATTATTATTAATTAATTATACAATAATAAATTGATCTATTCCTTTTTTGGATTTTTTGTTTTATGAACTTTGTATATAAAATATCTTTTGCTTTTTGTGTAAATGTTTGTTATAAGTTTATTTATTTATGCTTCCTGCTCATGGTATTCTAGCTTCTTTAAAATTACAGATGTTTGAAATCTTCTATGATTTACTACGTAAAAATCAATTTCTTTGATTAAGTTACAAAAAACTTTGCTGCTGGGACAAAGCTCAGTACAAAGTTATGCCTAAAAGTCATTGATTACGCGTTAGGATATATTTTTTAAAAACTTTCTGTCTAGCAATAAAATTTTTTAAACTTATAGTTTAAAAATATGAGTATCTAAGTACTTGTATTCTGTGCATATCAAAAAAAGTTATTGAAGATTATCTACGGTAAACCATCCAGAGTGTTTTTAATCTGCTAAGAACAAAAATATTTTAGGTTACAAAAGTCAAAATTAAAGTAGCAGTGATTGGTGTTATAAAGTAAAGATTTCACTTTACAAAAAATTGTTTTTTGACGGCGTTTGAAACATTCGTTGTTTTTTGCGTAACTTTTAATTTAATTTACATAAAATGTTTTTAGTTGTTACAATAACATTAGGTTGGGTAATATAATAAAACTCTGGGTCTTAGTAAAGTAAACAATTTAGTTGATTTGTTGAGTACCTGACAGATATTTTTTTAAATAAATTTACAAATAAAAATAAAAGGCACACAAAGGTCGTCTTTGCGGAATATGTGCCAATTAGTTCAGCTTACGAGTCGAATAACCCAAGTTGCAAACATGACAGCTTTTATTTTATAACCTTATTTGTCCTTGATATTTTAGGTCACGATGTATTAAGATAAAACAATAACAATGTAAATTTTTACTTAATAACAGGACATGATGAGAATATTAATAATGATTACTTCTTACGTTTAATTTATTTTTTCAAAGAAATGTATGCTATTTTTGAAATTTTGTCTGATAGATTTTTTAAGAAAATAGTTTTGTAAACAGCCTCATATATCATTGAAAAAGCAAGTTTTGTGGTAACGTATTTAGCGAAGAACTGATGTTTTAGGCGAGTTTTATGACACACTTGAAGCTCTTAATGATGAGACGTCGGAAAATTTACGAGTTTGGTAACATTACGGAAACTGTTAGCAATTCAGCAACATCAAAGGCATTTTATGTGTATAAATTTCATATACGTCGCAATTATGAACACAAAATATTAGTGTGATCTGAAAAAATATACGGATTATTTAAAATTGGTCATAACTTTATTTAATAAATCATCAAACTACAAAGTTTTGATGAGTTGTTTAATATGTTTAGTTGAATGCTATGAGGTGTATTGAAAATTTATTTTCCATTATGAGAATTTATTCGGGGCCCTAAATGCAAATGTAATTTTATTTGAAAGGCTTTAATTTGTAAATCGCTTTTAATTGGATTTCGTTGTTAAATTCAACAGAAAAGTTACATTTCAAATTTTGAATTCAACAAGCGTTCTACCTCACTGTTTTAAATATTAATAGCATTAATTTGCGATTCATTTTCATAGAGATATAATAAACAAACTTAAACCGAGCGGAATTTGTCATGTTCAATATCATCACCATCACAGGCATTTTAGCCACCAACCAAAATTATTTTCAGTTACAAATTCTGGCAAAATATTTGAAAATATGGTAACATTTGGTATTTATGATCTGTCTAGAAAATTTATTAAATATTTTATGATTTTTTATTTAAAAATGATTTCAGAATGCTCTTTTGTAAAGCTTCAATCGTTTTGGTTTGTCTTCAGGCTGTCTTGAAAAAAAATGAAACCTTTTAAAGCTTAAAAATCATGATTATAAGATTTTTTTGCGATAGCACGGCTAATAAAAATTTAACAGAACATAAAGCTTTTATTGAAAGCATATTATAAAATGAAAGTAATGAGATACAATCAAGGTAATAAATGGGTATGTACAAACGTTAAGCACAGCCATTACACTAAACGATCACATTATTTAAATAAAAGACAAGATTTTAAAACAATTTGCTTGGTTGTAATAAAGCGGCCCATTAAAATATTTTCATGTTTTTTTAACAACATACCTACAAAAGATAAGCGACGAAATATCAATTATCATCTACTCCTCAGTGTTTACACTGTTCGTAGTTCCTCATTCACATGCATTTAAAAAATATAATTGTATGGTCATATTTTTTTTTATCTAAGCCCCATTAAAACATTTGAGATAAATATTTTCTAAATGATAAAGGTAACAATACTTAAGTAATAGCAACCATATTCTAGAAATGTTTCTAAAACTTAAAACACTTTATTATTATTTGAATAACATTGAAAGTACAAAGTTTGAGCTCTGAGAATACCTCAAGCTTAGAGCTTTACCTATTTTTACATTTAAAACAAACAAGTTTTCGTAAACTTTTTGAAAAGTGTTTACTAGATACATAAGAATGATTCTTTAGTTGAACTATTGTCATGACATTAGATTTTAAATACGTAATTTTATTACTAATTTGTTAACTTTTCTATTTTTTTTTTGAAGAAAATTGATGAAAATGCAAAGACTGATCAATGTTTTTTTCCTGCTGCACAACATAGTTTTTCACATTTTTAGATACAATTTATTGTGTAACAAAATTTATTTTGTTAACAAACATTAAAAAAATAAAATGTATCTATAATCTCACGTATTGCGTATTGGTTATATTCTGTTTAAAACAAAAAGAAAACGCTAATCAACTTTTGACTCGTAGCACTGTAATACAGTGTGTCTCAAGGACAATGAGCCACTACGAATATCTTGGAAAATGTAAAGAATTTTCAAAAACGTCAAAACAGGTTAATTTTATTTCTAAGGAGAACATTTTTTGTCGCAATTTTTAAAACACTTCAGTAACTTCCTTACACCCACACACCCCAACTTTGAAAGGTCAAATAGCACTAACACTAACTAATTATAAACTCACATGAAAGCTTATCTAATTTGCTTTTCAAAATTTTTTACCAAAGTTTAATCTGACCATCCGTTTGTGAGATGTCTGCAAAAGATAATCTTTCCGACTAGTAGTTACTTTTAAGAACTATTAGAAGAAATTTATAAATTTTATTGAAATGAATGTTTAAAATTAGTTTTATTGGCCTTTTTTTAAATAAATTTGGTTGAATTTTATAAAAATTTAACTTTAGGTGTTTCCATAAAAAGAAATCTAAAAGAAAGATAGTTGGAGATCTTGATTAACCGTTGATCTAACACTTTGCAGCATTCTCTACTAGTTACTCTAGTAGGTATCACTTGAAACTAGTTCGATTTATAAATCTTAAAATGTTTCTATTATTTATTTATTGAAAACTATTTTTTTTGATTACATTTTAAAATTAACAAAAATTAAGCTGTTGTCAAGACATAGTCATTAGCAGGAAAATTTACTTTTTAGTATTAGATTGTTATTAATGTCGTAAATGGGTGACCAAAATGATTTAAATTATGTTTGAGCCGTCGTCACGGTTCAGTAGGTTGATTGTGACGGCATTCGAACCTTTTTGGCTTTCGTGCACGTTTTGGCCCGGGACTCTTATTCAATCATTCCCCGGTCAATTCGACCTGAAGACGGTTTTTCCTCATTTAGAGCTACTTAGATTTTAGATTGACAGAAGTGCAATTTTTAGCCTACATTAGATTAAGAGTGTGTTTACAAAAAACGAAAAAGTTTCTAATTAAATTTTCTGACCAAAAATAGTGATGTTATATTTTTTTAATATTTTGTTTTTTTAACTGTAGCATTCGTCTTAAAGTTATGAGGAGAAATTTGAAGGACTTTAACAAAAATTACTCTTTCAGTTAAACGAATTTAATAAAATTTGGTTTGGATATGTATCTAGAAAAATAAATACTCTATTCAAATTTCAATACAATCTCAACTTTTTTAGGTACGCATCAACTTCAGCAAGTATCAATTTCGACCAAGTCTGACTATTTTAATAATCGTTTCAAGAAACATTTTACAAACTACGATACTTTGCTGGACTAGAGTAATTATAGTTAAATATGAGTCAAATAATTCTGGAACATCTGAAGTACATTTACTCTCCCTCTGGCTTTACATGTCTTGAATTCTGAAATTAGAAATAATCACTGAAAATAATTCCGGTCGGATGATGTTTTGTGTGATTGGTGGAAATGACCAGGTTTTGAACTGATTGACTTGTATCGGGATTTGCAGTCGATAGCAAACAGTTTCCAACCAGCCGCTGATTTTATTTCACGTATTGTGGTGCAAGCGATAGCGGATGATGAATGGCCTCTCTAGATTTGCAACACTAATGTCCTTCCTCCCCTGTTCGATATGAATACCACATCGCTTCGTTGCATTCATTGTTAATTTATACATTTTTTCGAGAGTGATGTGAAACTATTCTTCGTTGCAGATCATGTCAGTCGATGTTGACATTTTGGTAACACTCATGCAAACTAATTTATCTAAAAGCAACTCCATTTCAATTTTAAAAAATGTGTTTGAATTTATCTCTCCAGATTTTCAGTTAGGTAAAGCTAAGAACATTACAAATCTTGTAATCTACTTTAAGCCGGATTAAAATTTATTTAAATAAGATGAGCTTTTAACGGGGAAAGAAATACTGATTTGTGGTACGCGCTGCTTATTTATTTTTACACTCGTTGAATTTTTAAATTTCCCTAATTGCTCAAGTCGGCTAAATAAAAAAGCAAAGGTAAGCTGTGCGTGGCCACCACAACCAAAAGAATGAACATAAATAAACCCGACTGAGACAACATCGGCTTTGTGTTGTGATTTCGTTCAGAATTCTTAATTAAAACTTGAACTTTTTAGCTAGTAATTAAAATTTCAACATTTTGCACCTCGAAAACGGAATAATCAGATTTTTTGCCGTATTGCCTCATCATTTTTTAATTTGAATTTATTGCAGATTATCCAGTAAAATTATACTTTAAAGAAAAAATTCAGACCAAGCTGGATTTTTGTGAAGATCTTTATTTTTTAGATGCCCTAAACAAGTCACCAAATGTGATTTGAACTGTGAATTTTTTTAGCAGTTGAAAAAGGACAAATTTTAGTTTTTTGCCAATATCTTGCAAATTATAAATTTTTTGTAATAACAAAATTTAAATGTTTTCAATAGAATTTAAGTAGTGTAGTAGTGCTTTATAATGGCTATTAGTAAATAATTGTAGGACCACTTTGTGTAAGCTTCTTTGTACATAGCTTTTAAATTTTTACAGTTTTTAATTTTTACATAAAAATTTTTTTGTTATAGGTTATTAAACAAAAAAATCAAATTTTACTCAAGATTATTGCTAAGATGTCTTTATTTGAAATCAATTCTTTCAAAGGTATAGACTAAATCACAATTATGTGCAGACTCGTCTGTATGCACACTAGACTACCTATTATAATTATTATTTATAATTTTTGAGTGTTGTATTAAATACGTTTTGCTATCGGAAAATAATTTAATCTATCGACAGGCCAAAACAAATTTTTAAATAATAAAGATTAATGAAACCTAGACTTCATTAATTTTCGTCATTTGGGTTTTGCATTTGATGAATGAAGAAAGTCATTATGGGTTTTTTGTTTTGTTTATAGAATTACTTTTGGTCTATAACCCCTATAAACATGGATGTCCACAAAAATGCTCCTAGCTGAAGAAAGTAGTCTTTCTTATACTTGCAAAACATATTATTTAATAATTTGTCAGGTGTTTTTTTTTAATTAGGTTTTAATCTATTATCATCCATCTTCAGCCTTTAGAATATAATTTATTTTTAAGCCAGAAAAATAAGATGTCTGATGTTCTTTGGGATGAAGGCATTACCGTGATGAGCAATTATGTTTAAATGCAGGGTAATGGACGAGTTTGTTTCCGTTAATCTCTATAAGTAAAATGATCAAAAACTAATAGGTCGCGTTGGTTACAAGGCTACGGTCGACTTGGTTCCTGGGTGAGCAGGTAAATTTAAAGGATTGAGGTTTAGGCATATTTTTTCTATTTGTAATTTAAATTCTGTGACTAATTGAAATCTATTTGATCAGCTTTATTTTTATTTGAACAAATTTTTATGTACCAAAAGAACTATAGTCAATAAAATTGACTCCTGAAGCTTGAGGGTTGAACAGAACTTTAGAAGTGTGTGTGCTGATGGTACCTAAAATTTAATCCCGTTAGCACGAGAGTCTAAGAAAGCAAGTATAGATAGACATTTTTACCAAACAGTATCTAATAGATTGCAGCATCTCACTTTTTTTCTAGGAATTTTTGTCACTTAGTACCACATTTGTCGGTTTACACTTAGCTTTGAAATTGAAGGCGGTACTTTTAGTAAAACCCCCTGGCCTCAGAAGTTAATTTTATTGACGATAGTAAACGTTGTGTTTGTAGCAAATCACAAATTGTAAGGTTTTAAAGTGTAGACTGATTTTTTTCAGGTATAAATACCTGAAAAAAAAAACAACATCAGGGTTAATTAGGATCTTGCTTTCGGGATCTTTTCTAAGTAAAAATTAAAATAATATTGGAAACATAATTTGGTTCAATTACTTTTTCTTAATATGGGCAGAAAATTTAGGGTTAGGGGGTTAGTGGGGGTGTTTTGAAAGTTGCATCAGAAGATGTCTTTCTCAGAAACAAAATCAATCTGTTTTAGCGTTTTTGTGAATTTTTTTACAGTTTCTGAGATATTTGGGGTGGTTTGTTTTTATTTGTACACCCATACATTTTTTTATTCATATTTGTACCATCTTAACAAAATCTTTATAAAGGCGAACGAACCAATACGAATACGAGAACCAATTTTCAAAGAGTGGTTGCGGAGAAAAATTTAGCATTAAAACTTTCGACTTAACTCTATTAAATTTTATTCATTTAACAGATCTTTGCTTTAATTATTACAGGTCTTATTGCTTTAAGTGTAGGTTTATGTAGCTAGTTATCGTAGATCTTATAGATTAAATTCTGTAGGTTTTATAAATTTAACTTGGAGTCTTCGGGAGCTTAGACACTATATTGTCTCAAGTATGATCGTCACTGACCTACTGGATACCTATGAGGCATCAGAGACTAATTTGACTGTCTTAGGTCGAGGTGTAGGTCCAGATTACATTGTAAAAAGAAAAGTTATACAAAAAGTTAAAAATGTTGAAAAAATTTACCAATCTTTTGTCAAACACAAATTTTTACATTGTTATTCAAGCACTAATGATGGAACTTTAGTTCTCGAAAGCACTTTGCCACTGGTGTAATAGAATTTTGATTAAACTTGTGGATTCGACATTGATTTTTATTGTCATTATTTATATGAAATTTACCCTACTTCGAGAAAGAAAGGATGCTTCTATCAAATTTAGAATTACAAACATTTAAATTGTTTAAATGAAAATTTAACCACATTTAACTCTAATGGGTTAAAAGTGTTTAGGACATCATCATCATCAAAGTTTTGCGCATTTCTTGTCTAATCATAGTGGGCTAAGATTCAATTTTAGATAGAAACAAGCTGGGCTTTAGTGGGCTTTGATAGTTTATTTTTTCGTTGTGAATTTATTAACGTGAAACTTATCTGTTGTTATTTACGCTGGGCTGTTTTTTGAGATGAATTTGTAACGCTAAACGAAGTAGAACCGTAAAACCGTAATTACAACTGAAATTAATAACTTGGTTTCGCTTAACAACGGCCGCACCGAATACCAATTACACCTAACTTGTTAATTCGTCGAGTTTTTTTCTTTCGAACTGTGAGTCGAATTGTTTCAAAAGTATGCCTAAACTAACTAACACAATGAATAATGGGTTTTATACAATAATTTGTTTTACTCAAACATCTTAGCTAAGACGTAATTTTGTGAGGAGACCGCGTTTTACTCTACTTTTAGGATTAGTCTGCAGACATCTGTTTACACAAGAGGGAAATGCGCTGAAACAATGGCACGTTTCAAATCCGACATGATTGGATACCCATTTCACTGCAAGAAATGCACTAAGTTCCTTTTAAAGCAAGCTTTAATGCGGATTTAGACAACTAATTCATTAGGAAAATGAATTCCTGGAGTTATTAAAAGCTCTTCCTACTTAAAATTATTGCTCGAATAAAAATATGAATCTCTTAAAACTTGGCTTATTTAATATCTTTTTTTACTATCGGATTTAAATGTTTAAAATTATGAAATACTAGAGATGATTTAAAATTTGATAATTTTGAATTTTTAGTGCAAGCCCTTCCGCGCACGCTTGGACCATTAACTATAATGAGCGCGTCGCGGCGCTCAACTTCCGGTCGTCACAGCTGAAAAGCGGGCTTCCATCCATATCAACACCCGTTTCCTTTCATTTCTACTGTGCCTCTCATTATCGTTTATGCCCAATATTTTTATGTATATGCGATGACACAAATGGAATAAAAACGTCCCATAAAACGCTCTCATGCAATTGTTTTAATAGAGCGTAACATTTGTTTAGTTTATGACCTTTGTGTTTTTCAGTTTTTTGCTTTTGGAATGGTGATATGTTCTTTATAAATCTCGGAAAAATACTAACTTCAGTAAAACAATTTTATGCAACACGCTTCTATCTAAAGAGCTCAAAATTATTTTCTATTTAATTAAGTAAAATGGTCAAAAGGTCACTAATAAGTGAATAGTATTTATAGGAGTAGATATGATCATAAAAATTTATCTTTTTACTGTTCTTTCATACCGAAAAAAACAAAGTCATAGTCTTCTAGATCTAGAGAATGAAATATATTGATTATATAGTACATTAAAAACCGCGTTTTATAAGTTTTATATATAAGAATAAGACTCTTATAAGACTCCACCTTACGAGTGGCAATACAGTAGCATTGTTAACAAATTTATGATTCGATTAATTCGTGTCTGTCGCGGCTGAAGGTATTACGTTTTTACCTGTAGAGCTTATTAAGTTTTATTGTTGAAATTATTTGCAATTAAAGTTATAAAAAAAATACAAAAAAGTTCTTAGAAAAATACAAAAAGTTGATTTAAAGACCTAATAATAAAAAAGAGAAGTAGATTTGAAGACTTAATAATAAAATAGAGAAACAAATCTGGATAAATCTCGGTGATTTAAATTCCAACGTGCCATTTTTTATTCAAAGCTTATTCTTAGCGAACTTTCACTTTGTACACTTTGACAAAATTTCGTGCTAGCACGCATGTTGCATGTTCGTTGTGAATGACGGCATGCAGTAACATTTGTTAAACTGTCAAGTCAGAATTGATGCTGGCACGAAACTAAACGCAACTGTTCCGAACGGATTCAAAAAGTGCTATAATTTTTAATATTTATTCAAAATTTTTGGTATATAAAAAATTAAATCGGTTATTACATTGAGACAATTTATAGTATTTCTAATTAACAAGAATAGATACGCACTCTTGTGGCAACATCTGTAACCGGTAAACACCTGTGCTTTTAGTTATACCAATATAAAAAGATTGTTACAACCAGTTAATAATTAGGTAGAAAAGCTCTACTTTCTACAAATAGAATTTTGTTAAATAGTTAGCCATTTATCAAGAAAATTGACTTTTTACTATTTATGAATATAAAACAATCCGTTTTATCGGCTATCAATTAATTTTCTTTTAATCCAACAACAAAAAAAACTGAATTATTACTTGGAACTAAAACCTGCTCTCTAATTATTTTACCTTAAATGCCTAATACCTGCCAAAGCCAATATTACGTAGTTTGAAAATAGGCCACCGACCGCTGCATTGACGCTAATTCTGAAAACTATAGTTTAAAACATTTTTTTTATTTTCAATAGTTAAGGGAGGCGGTTAAGGACTTTTTGTGTCCTTACTTTCAATCAACGAGGAATGTTAGAAAAATTATTTAAAGAAATTCTAATTTTGAGTTTAGGTCCTTAAAACATAAATTCTAAAATAAAAAAACAATACAAAATAAAATTAAAAATATAAAACAGAATAACTTTACGCATGGCGACAATAATTGCTGAAACAATCTAGAAGGATTTTATTCTTCTTAAATTGAGAATTAGAAATGTGCCAAATTGCCTAATTTAATGATTGCAAACCAAAAAAAAAACACTTGAAGATACCTCTGGCTCTATGTAAGTAAATAAATTATTAATAAAGAAAGTGTGAAAGTGTCTGTTATTGGTTAGTTTAACATCGTATTTATTTTAAAACCAATAAATGTAGAGCGGTTTTTAAAACAAAATTTAAAAAAAATGTGTTACTTTGAGCCTTATCAAACTTTTAGTTGATTATTTATCTGTTTTTAAATCTTACCCTAACAATTTCTGTAAGAAATGTTTGCACCCACTAAATATACTACATAAATATTATTCGTTAAGGTTCCCTTGCGAAAACCTGACCTGGACCTGTTAAAAATTGCAGCTCTTAATATTTTAGGATGTGGGTTCCAGGTATTGTTATCAATGTAAAAGAAGGCAACCTATTTGCCATCTCTTAAATGGTTACATTACTTAGATAATCTTGCCCAAAATTTTGATGTTTTAATTTTTTTACCGATCAGCTTTTCGATATACATTTTGCAAATTTTATTCAAACTTTTTTTATTTCTGGAACTCAGTTAAGTTCCAATAGGAACCTCCTACAACAAAATTTGTGTCCCATTTCTCGTTTTCACGATACAGAAATTAAAAAATGCACGGGCCGCTCTCCACTGCTAACAAATAATAAGACTCGTAGATTTATTAAACTATTTTATAAAACATTTTATACATCAAAATATTCTTTATTTTTTTTAAATTTTACTAATTTTTAATTTAGACTTAACAGTTTATAAGATATCAAATAACACAGAAATAAAAAATAAATCTTTACTTACCAAACGTTTATGAGAAACGATGACGCTCTTGCTTTCTGAGTAACCAACTAATCACAGATTAAAGCTTTCAAAGAAACATCTTTGTATCTGCGGTAATAACACCAATACTAATAATCTTAAAGTGCAATCTCGAGTCCTGAAAATGTAATAAAAAACATAATAAAAAGGGTAGGGCTTGACATTATAGCACGTATGTGCTTGTTGTGTTATTTATAGGTAAGAATGTAATGAAAAAAAAGCAATTTTTGCTCATTTTGCCGCAAGTATTAGATTTTTGAATGGCTCAACTAATTCTTTTTAAGAACACGTTTTCTCCAAACCATTGATATTTAAATCTTTTTTTTTTAATTTTGCGTGCGTGAAAAAGTAAAATTATGCATGCATAATTACATTTTTTCTTAATTGAACTACATGTGTATGTAAATGTCATTTACATGTTTATCTCGTTTAAAAAGCTAATTGGTAACATTATTCCAATTTTGTGTTTACGAGAACGACAGGAAGTGTTTTTTTATCCAAATACTTATGGATTTGGTATTCAAATTTTTTAACATGCCATTTATACATTTTCAAGATTTTGACATGTTATTCATGAGTATTTTTTAAGGCTATATTTAAGAGTGCCAAAGCACTTACAAATTTATAAAGCTGATTAAGGGATCGTAAATTAGAATTAAAAATTAGAATATCTATACTCTTGAATTGATAAAACTTTATTTACATGTCTTTGTTACAAAACTGGAATATTTTTTAAAATGGTGGAAAAATATAAATTATCGTCTCACAATAACTTTTGCTTATTTCCGTCTTTCATTCATATCAGCCGTCTGAGCGTTTTAGTCCAAGCAAAAAAACCTTGAAGGAACATGAAAACCAACTATGAAAAGCAGCGAACAGCTCTTCTTACTATTCGTATGAGTACGAAACAAAAAGAACAAAAACAGCTGGATCGGTTGAATCGTCTCTTCAAAAGCTCTTTCTTAAAATACATGATATTAAAATGCCTCCTCCTCGTTTTCCTTTTTAAGTCCTATCTTTGTTGGTAAATTTGACCAATAACAATAGATAATGTACGTTTTATGTAAGCTTCGTTATAGCTTTTCAAGACGTTTGTCTTACAGTCTCTTTACAAATACCTAAAGGAAATAAACCTCTACAGATTGAACTCCTCTTTTAATATTTATTTTGAGTCACAAAGAATATTTTAGTTGATTCTCTCTATATGTTAATGCAATTCAGTATTTGTATACGAAATTTGTATTGTTCCAGCTTCTACCAGGAAATACAAACACTTTCACGATCGTAGATCAGAAGCTTGATCCTCCTGTAATAGCCTCGAAAATACGTTTTGTTCCATATAGCGATCACGTGCGTACTGTTTGCATGAGGACCGAACTCATTGGATGCATATGGACAGGTGAGTTATACGCACTCAACTTACACAATTAAACTAAGTAAATATAGTCAAATGGATTCTCTACATGCGAATGCTAATTAAGCCACCAATATTTAGATAATTAATGACAAATCCACTAAATAACAGGTAAATTGAAATATACACACTAACAGTTGATCTCGTCAACATCATATTCTAGAATAGAAATATCTAATAAATTTTAACTGCTTAAGGGCATTGGTCATTTATGACTCATGACTTTATATCACATAAAGTTCACTTTATATCAATTACAGATTTGAGATAAAAAATTTATTTGATATTACAACTAATCTGACATTAATTTATTCTAAATTTGATATTTGTTAGTGTATATTTAATAAATGTTAGTAAATTAATGTATTTCCTCTTATCTGATAGCTACAGCTATGGCAATCTTAATAGTATTATACGATTCTGTATTTGTATTCTTGTATTATACCTTGTATTATCTTTTATCAAATTGATACTACTCACACTCAAATTATTACCAAAAATTCAGTTGTTTTATGAACTTGTCCAGAATGTTTTATTTATTTTATGACATCGGCAAAATTTGTGTATATCTTATTATAATGCCAACTGACTAAACAAACAATGTTGCTACTACCGCAGCTGTAATCGTATAGAATTTTAGACTTTGTCTTTTGGACATTTGCTTTATTTGTCAAAGCAAAATACATTTGACAGTCCTGCCGTCTTGAATTGTCCTAGAAGTAGGATCCTCTTTACTAGTCAGATGCTCTGAAAAAATGCATCTTAGCAAATATATTTTTCAAAGTAAATTTTTTATTTCTTATTAAGTGGAATATTTTCCGAGCTTAGCAGAGATATTAAACTACAACATCGTCTCTTATTCCAATTTTTTTTTACATTTGCTCCTGCAACTATTAATTGAATTGCCCCGTTTTTAAAACCAAACCTAAAAAAGAAAAAAGCTTTATATTCTTCTTGACGCAGGAATGACCGTAATAAAGAATCATGAATTTATTGATAGATTAAAACCAGAAATTTCCTGCTTTCATTTATAAAATTAAAAAAAAATACATATTTTATTAAATGAAATATCACTATAAGCACAACTTTTATCCGGTCTATATTGATGTTACTCTCGATTATTATCTTACCTAACAAATGCCACAAAATAATACAAAGAAGAAACAACATTTTGAAGTTAGGTGGTTCGATTTATACTGCTAATACTAGAACTTTTTGTATCTCATCTCTTGCATTAGTCTTCTCAACGTCAGAATACTTTAGTACTGTTTGGATGAACTGTTCATCAGAACAGCAATCAAGCAAAATAGATTTTCAGTTAAACACTGCCATGCGAGACATAAACGACACTTTAAAATCAATTCTTACGGAATGGCTTCCAGTACTTTTTAACATTGCTATACTAATAAGAAAGTTTTTTAAAAAAGCTTTGAACAAAATATAGAAAGCATGCGAAAGAATTAACCAACCAATATGATCTTATCTGATTGCCTTTGTGAATCGATTAAAATATGGAAAACTCTTCTGGGTTAACATGATCAATATTGAAAGTTTTCCGCTTTTATGAGTGGCATAATATGATTTAATAGAAAAGATTTAATGGAACAACCAACAAAAAGAGTGCTGGATAAACCAAGATGGGTCTGGGTAAAATTAAAGAGATGAGGAACTGGTTGTGCTAGATAAAATTTAATGTTGTTTAAACGGAATGTTGTTGAAAATCTATAATATCAATGTGGTCAAGTGGAAGAGCCTTTACAGCATCTTGTCGAAGAGTGTTAACTTACGGGCCCAATTTTCAAGGAAGCTTTAAGAAAATTTATGAGTTGTCGCTAGTAGCTAAACTTGGTCTACCACCAAAGCTTTATGTGATAAATAGTACAACTGCTTCTTCTGAAGGTGGTTTTCCAATACAAATTTGGTACATATTTTTTTATCTTAGGTTTTTTTTCTTACTACTGCATTAGTTTATGATAATAGTATATGCATTAGAACTTTTGAACCGGAGCTTTTCATCGCTTGAATCAATATTGGTAAAGTTTGTCTTGCCGTTTTATACCCATTTCTAATAAAACCTCCAACGCAAGTAAAGATTCAGGTTCTTATTGTTATCTCTTTCTACATTATGGTTTAAAATACAACGAATACAAAACGTATTGTGTTAAGAACATCGCACATTTCTATCTTCTTTAAGCTTAACCCGACGACAAAGATAAAGCTTCTAAGGTTGTATTACAAACTCAATACTTAAGAAATTAAAATTTTGGGTATAGGAGTGTAATTTCTTGTATTCAGTTCTGTTGCAGCTACAAAGGTTTCTGTAATGTAGTTTCCTAAATTACAATATATTTGTTATTTAAATCTCTTGATTGTGTTTTGTCAAATGTTAACTTCACACGAAGATGTACGTCGCAGCTTGAGGCATACTCTAATAATTTTATTACTAATGGGGATAAGACGGTGAGACGAACTATATCATCTTTCTCCAAGTCACGTATAATATATTTACACTCTGTTCCCAAAATTTTTGGGTCCAGATGATAGAGATTTCTCCGGATTTTTTTTAGGTTCATTATCACTGGTATCAGTATCGGATGCCGTATATTCTCCATTACCAGGTAGTTTAATATCTGCTAATTCACATAATATGTTATCTTTTTTAACTTGCGTCTAAAAGTTGAGCCAAAGTTATTCTACTTTTAATAAACAATTACTTTTAACAAAAACAACACATACAACTAGAATTCAAAAACGTTGACAAAACTGTTACTATACTTAACAGTGGGCACAGCATCCGGTATAACAAATATAAAAAAAATATGACAGTATCTCTGCATTCTCTGCAACTTTGTGTAATTAACATAAGACACATTTGTCAATTTAACAAAACAGGTAAAATATAAATAAATAATTACATACCCTACGCGTCTCTAAAAATAGTGAAACTAGTCTATAGCTACTTAATTTTACTAAATACTCAAAAATATATAACCAGAAATTACGTCCCTGTCAAAAGAATAAATGTTTTGGTGTTCGAAAAAATTCATAAAAATAATGTTAGGTTTAACAATTAGGTAAGTAGTGGTAAAAATATGCAGGTCTATTAAACCTTATGAAATCATATACAGTAATGGGTCAAATGTGTTAAGAGAGAGATGCAAAATTTCTTACATCGTAAAGCGATATCTGAAATTACAATAAGTCTACTTTATTTTTCGAGAAACTTTTTGTGAATTTGTAGGTTTAGTACATGACAGAATATTTAATAATAATATATTAATTTTATATTTTATTAAAATGTGAACTTTTCTTTGAGGACTAAGAGTAAAAAAATGTACTAAATATTTTAATAATATTTTAATTAATAATTGGTAGATATTTTAATAAAAATACTCAGTAATATTATTATTAATTCAGCCACAATTTGAACTATTAAATTGTTTCCCGATCAATACAATCTGGTACCATGAATTTAGTTTTTGGTACATTCTAAATCTTTCTTTCAAGCATGCCACATAATGAGTTAAAAAACATAGTTTGATATGACGTTTAGTAACTTTGTTGTGTGGTAAAATTTACGTGGGATAAAGTCTTAATCACTCTAACTACTCCTATGGATAGTTTGTGAAGATGCAGTAAAAATTAGGTCGGTACTACGCTTGCTCAAATGTTTGTAAGAACTTAAGAACTTGATAGGACGAAAGTTGTAATTTGAATCAAATTTAATAAAAAAAACATTATTGTTTAAATTTTGTTCTGGTGTATCTTCTGGTGGTTTACCCGCGTTTGCAAACAGAAAGCTTGATGGTCGGTTCAGTGTAGATTCTGGTAATTAGCGGCCACCGCGTAAAAGTAATTAGCAAATGAAATAATTGGGGTTGTTTTGTGTAAAATGGTACACATAGTTGATGTTTTATATGTAATTGGGGTTTTCTGTACGAAGTTCTCTAATAACGATGGTTTGCAGTAGTATACGTTGTTTTGTTTGTAATGGCCGCCCCTGCTGAACAAGCAGGGAATAATGTAGCGTTCGTGGTAGATTTCAATTGTTTCTAACTTTCCGATACCAAACTACATGTCAGCAATTTAGCTTTTCGCCGTGAAAAGCATGTTCAACTCATACGTTACGATATTGAATGGTTACATACAAAAAAAACTAAATAAATTGGATGCCGAGCAAATTATAGCCTCGTTTTGGTGGCTGCGGTGCTGCATTTACAAATATCTTTAATTTTTTACGGTGGAGTCTAACAATCGGTTGCTGTTGTGTGGAGGAATGCGCACAGTGGAAAGCGTATGATAAAATTAAATGAACAAAAAGAAAAATCTGTATTATTTTACAAAGATATATCTTTGTAGCATCTAATATTTTATTGCATTTGCAATCTATAAAGTAACTAAAATTTAATTTAAAAGTCAATAATAAACTGATTTGACTGAATTGAGGTAAAGTGTGCGACTGTTGTATACCTATATGTACGTTATTGTTTGTTTTGTTATGGGTAGTTGGTAGTTGAAATGATTGATAGCTTTTGATTTGTTTGCAACTATTTTTAAATAAACTTTTGACAAACATACGAGCATATCGTTGACATTAAATAATAACATTGCTTCACAATACATTGTCGCAGTAAATCTATTTCATTTATAAATATTTTATTCTGTTTAAAGGACAACACTATTTTCCATAAATATGATTTTGCATTTTATGCATTGCTTTTAATAAATATAATAAATCTTTTAAAAAAGTAGCAGCAACAAAATACATATATAGTATTATTTGTTAAAATAAGTAAAAATAGTCATAAGTAAAATACCAAGTAAAGATCTTAATAAATAGTCAGCAATATTTAAAAAGTGCACTAGTGTCAATCTAACAAGACCAAGCTGACATTAATAATGTAACTGAATTATTAAACCTGAGTGTTTGTACAAGTGCTTTAATCTAAAACTATTAAGACAGTCAAGTCTGATTCTAGAGACCACTCGAGAAAAATTGAAACAATGTAATGGTCACAAATTTATCAAGATCGAGTTATACTAAAATTTTTCATTTGGTCCACTGAGTGCAAATGACTGATTACTGCGATAAAAATTCAACAGAAAGGTGTTGGATGACAATGGCTGATTTTCAGTCTAACATTATGATTAAACTTGAGCTAAATGAAGGCAAAAAGAAATGGTTTTTAACCAATGGCAAAAAGAATAAGGGGTTGGTACAACAACAAACAGTATAATTAACAACACTCATCTTTCAGGAAGATTATTTGGTAACTTTTAGTTTTCCTATGTGAAAACCGCAGTGGAGCTGCACAAAAACGGATAATAACATTGAGTTTATTATAACTGTTACAATAAACTCAATGATAGAGTTTATTATAACTGTTACAATAAACTCAATGATAATACGGATCTTCGTCAGTACCACGGAATGGGGATTCTTATAGAACCCTCACTCCGGGCGATATATTTGATGTTCAGCCTAGAGCGGCAGTGAGCTTGGACATTTAAATCAGTAGTGCACTATAAGGATGTGTGCCTTAAAGTTTAGTTAAAATACATAGGGCAACATAGCACAACTTTTAAAAAGAGATGCCATAATAAATAACAGTTCCTTAAATTTAAAATTTACCTCTTCTATTGCTAAATCGTAACAGCGAGTTACAGTTAACTTCAGTTTTTGACCTAACTTCTTTTTGTAGTATCTTTATCTTATTTTTTCATTTTAAAACCGAAATTTTTCTAACTTTTTTAAGCATGACAGGGGCGTGACCAAATAACCAAAAAATTTTTAGTAAATTTTATTTTTTGGAATTTTTTAACGAACCTAATTCAACAGGTGGTTTTTTTTGATAAGTAAACAAACGGTAGTGATGCAGTTGTAAAATAAAAAAATCAACCAAAAATCGTTTAGGTAGGTATTTGCAATAATGAAGAGTAGAAATAAAATAAGGACAAATTAAAGAAAATTTTCTATGGATTGGTATGTACCTGTTAAGCCATTTTGATTTCATTAAGCGGCGTCTACTGTAGTATGTGATACACCTTATTATAAACTCAAATTAATAATTCTTTATTCTTAAACTACCTGTTTATATACAGTGGTCAACAATTGATAAGGACCATTAAGGATAATTTATAGGAAAATGTGTTAATTGGAATGACTTTTTTGTCGGTAGCTTATTTTTTATACTTTAAGGAGTTAGTTACAGCTGGCTTCAAAAAAAAACTGGAACTGTCAGAAGAAATTCTGTCAGATTTTATTAAATTTTTATATTTTAAAACGTCCTTTTAGAATTTAGGTTAAAAAACTGCATTTATGTGTGAGAAATGTGTCAGAAATGTAGACACAAATTGACATTAATTGACAAATTAAATTTCCAATTTACATTAGGTACCAAGGTTACTTAATAGTAAGGTTTGCTGTTGTTCCGGATGTGACTTCATAAAGTTGTCAATTCTCTGGAGAATTATAGTATCAGGTGTTGGTCAACGTGCATCACAGACTTCGAACTAAAACCGGTTGGCTGACAGCATGGCAACTGCATCAACTCGTCGCGCCATTGTCATTGCCATAAGTCACTGCTCTGTCTGCTGGTTTCGTATACGGTTCGTTCTTCCATTTAATTCATTTTGTGTTTTCTAGTTTTGCTGTTAATTTTGAATTAAAGTTTTTTAATTTAGTAGATTTTTAATAATAAGTTTAGCGGTTAGCTAGTTTTGATTTATTTACATTAATTCTCTTTTCAATATAGTTAGGTTAAGTTTGGGAGTTTACTATTGTTATTTCTGTTATTTGTTTTATTTTGACCCATCAGACTTCCGCGTCTCGCGAAATTTTATCAAAACTAGTGGGCAATTTTGTGAAAATGGTTGGTCACACGTGTGCAGTTTCACTTTGTAAAAACAAATCAAGTGTGGAAAGTGCATATCGTTCCATCTTTTTCCAAAACCGCTACTATCAGAAAGCTATGGATCACTTTTTGTCAGCGAGGCGAAAATTGGGAACCAAAAAAGCACAACACTATTTGCTCTGAACATTTCAGAGCAGATGATTTTGAACTAAATTTTAAGAAAGAATTGTTGAATTGCTCTACCAAACGAAAGTTAAAGCCTAATGGTATGTAATAAAATATTATCGAAAGTTTCAAGTTAACATCACTGTTCATTCTTTTATAGTTGTCCCAACAATTTCTACTAACGAAAATAAAAAAAATATCAACATTTTTGCAAAGAAACGCGACCAACACTATATTGAAAGTGTTTTAAAAACGTTTCCGATGGATATGGAAATTTCTCCACCTTATGAAGAACTAAAAAAAATATATGATGAGGCCATCAAATTAATCGACCAACTGAAGTTAAAAATAAATGACTTGGAAGGAGAGCTTGCTGATCTAAAAGAAGCATCAACCAAAAAAGAAGTATAATTGGATGCTGCTATAAAAAAAGCGTTGTCTGGTACATTTTCTCCAAATCAAATTGATCTGATAAGAAAAACAAAAAAACGAGTTGTTTGGACAAACCAAGAATTGGCTCAAGCGTTTACACTGAGGTAATTTTTGTTTCAACAACTCACTTTTATACCATCTCGTGTGTTCAAATAGTTGTTCTCTTGTAGGTATTTCAGTAGCAGGGCTTACATATTTTTGCGAAATAATAAATTTTCTCTGCTCAATCTAAGCACACTCCGGAAGTATGCTGGAAAAATTACCTTACAAAATGGGATTCTAACAAGCTCATTGAATTTTATGAAAATCAAACGGCACTCTCTTATGAATAAAGAAAGTCTGGTTGTTCTTATGTTTGATGAGATGCGAGTGAGAAGTTTGTATTAATACAACAACAAAGAGGATGAAATAGTTGGTCCTCACAAATATCTTCAAGTGGTGTTGGCTCGTGGTTTGTGTGGCTCCTGGAAGCAACCTATTTTTATGGGTTTTGACCAAAACATGAGTGTGGATATTTTGCACAGCATATTTTGATATTTTGCAGATATTTTGCAGCAAGAACACTCATATGCACTTCCACCATGGGTGCGTCATGTGTCATATGGAGGTTTGACGGAACCAACTGAGAAATTAAAAACCGTTATAAAACTTTTAAACCATAAATTCAAAAAAACAACCAAAATAATTTTTTTTGTGAAAAAAAGAATTGTGGCCACTTTAACGAAAAAATATAAAAGTATTGTGGATATTCGTGAGGAAATTGTCCGCGGCTTTTTCAGACAAAGAGTATTCATCAAAATGAATTTTTTAAAGAGTGTAAAAAAAAGTTGTACAAAATTCAAAAATTAAAAAAATTATTACGTAAATTGAAAATGTTAATAAAAAAATGATTGTATTTTTGTAATTTTTATTGTAAAGCATAATTTCCCCTTACTACAAAAGGTACTACCGTGACTTTGCACCAACAGCTGATTTAGTCCATCACTGGGCTGATGCGGAAATAAAGTGCCAGGTATCGCGGATAAATTTTAAATTTAGCGCGCTAGGAGTTGGCTGTGGAGAACTTTATGACGTAGTTCCGCCCGTGAGAACAGCACATGATACTAAGACTAAACAAGATATGATCACGCGCAGCTTTTTTCCCTCTCTCTCTTTCGACTCTGACGTCATTGTGTGACAAATCTGAAATCTGGTGACAAACATGGTGTCATTAGTGTGACTATTATCGTCTAAATTCTCTCTGTTTTGAGTGTTTTACTGGTTTTTGCAATTGAATATTGTTTATTTCATTTTGTGAACGATGGTTTATTGTGCGGTGATGGGTTGTACCAGCAACAATAATAAAAAAAGCAAAAACTGTTCCTCCGATTGTCGATACTTTAGTTTTCCAACCAATATCAAACTTTGTAATTTATGGGTGCAAAAGTGCTCTCAAAAGCATGCTTTTAATACAAAACATGCCAGAATATGTTCAAAACATTTTTCTGATGATGATTTTTGTGTGAAGGAAAAACTCTTGCATGTCTCCAAAAATAAGTGGAGGTTAAAACGAGACGCTATACCTTCACTTAATTTACCAAAGTCACCACAAGTGCAAACATCTGCCCAGAAGGATCGTGAGGAAAGAATAAAAAAGAGAGAATTTGTTAAAAACATACATTGCATGTAAGTACTTATTTAATTAATTTTATTTGGAATATTTTTTTATTGAATGCTTATACATATTATTTAAAATTCACATGCAAGTGAATTTTAATTTGTTTATTAGCTTTTAAGGTTTTTATATTTAATTACATATTTTATTATCTTATTATATCAATTTATATTTAATTAATATACGTGTTAATTCAATTTTAAAACTGATTTTACTTTCGAAATTAATTTTAGGGATTTCAGACTGCAACCTTTTACTCCAAAAGATTATTTTATCCCAGATTTCCGCCCGCAGGAAAAGCCTATGCTTAAACAAATCTATTTTTTGTGGTTTGTACCACTCTACCCACAATTCCACCCTACAAATTAACCATTAATAAAAAAAATATTTTTAAATAACCCGCCCTATTTTGAACCGTAAAAATAAACCTAATAAGGTTCTAAAATGTCTTTTTATTAAGTATTATTAAATAATATTCATCTGAGACATTAGAATCAACAAAAGTTTTAGTAATTTTTCGAGTAATTCTCTAATAATACTATTAAATGCATGATTTTTCTAATACCGCAGTACATTTTTGTCACGCGATGACGTCATGCGCAAACTAGTCTAAAATTCGTACGGCAAGTGATCATATCTTGTTAGTCTTAGTATCATGAGAACAGCAAACCTTACTATTAAGTAACCTTGACATTAGGTCAAGTTTTATATCTCGATTTTTTTGAAGCCAACTGTAAGTTTTATAAAAAATTTTTGATTAACTTATACGGTGCGTCGTAGGCAAACACTGCAAAAAATTAAAAGTTTAGACTGCTTCCATTTCATCCTTAACAAAGAGGTGGGACGGTTGTAACAAAACCAACTATTGACAATACTGAATTATCTTCTTGGTAAGAAAAAAAATCACACATTTGTGAGCTCTTGTAACACCACATCACCAAGAATACCAGCAAAAAAAAATGTAGAAATAATGATAGTCAGCAGTGTATACCGGAAGTTGCAAGAATTCAGTTAGTGGAAGCTTATTTTGACAGTGTATCAATTATTAATGTCCACAATTGAAGATGTAAGTCAAGCAGAACTTGCTCTGGAATTGGTTTGGAATACCCTAAACTGGATTTATAGACGGTATACAGTGTTGTTTGATTATTTATATATGCTTATTTTAATTGAAACTAATGCCTACTTTGGTTTGAAATATTTTCTCAAAAAACAAAATAAGTCATTTAGAATTTATCTAAAACTATAATCCATTTAAATGACTTTGACCGGTAAAGCAATTAAAAAGGTGGAGATGTTTAACACAGTGTGTTAAAGTGAAAGTGAGAAATATTTTTTTGGGTAAGCGGGAACTATAATGCACCTTGGTGCACTTATAAACAAGGCTGCTTTACAAACAAGGCTAATTTGGTTGGTGGAAGTTGGATTTCGAGTTGACCAGTTTCACTTAGCTACACCAGTGGATATAAAACGTTTTCGTTATTAATCATTTCGAGTAGTACCAAAGAACCACAGTGCATAGGTGGAGGATTCAACAGTTTTACGGTCGCTGGCTTAGAGGAAATCGAGACCCAACTTTTAACTTCGGAGCTAAAAAACCCTTACTTATATAATAATAATGCACTAAGGGCCATGAACTAACTTAGAATTTAATGTGGTATAGGTTTAGAAAAGACGGTGTTTCCTACTTTTGACAAGCTTATTGTTAAAGGGTTCCACCTCTTTTATAACTACATCGGTTAATGTCATTTAAATGGAGATATTAACTTATTACTCGTAAGTGAGAGGATGATGGCGTAAGTCAAAAACAAAATAATGACAAACAAGTTAGTACTGACAAATAATAATAATAATAAAAGAAAAAATCATAAATTAGTAGCACTTAGTACCATTTTTAACAAACGTGCATTGCAAACTTGTAAAAGTGCATCGCATGTACATAACGTAAATGTATTTTTTGTCTAATGGGCTAATTTCAAGCTGGAATACTACCGGTTCTATCGCAAATTTTAGTACTTTTCCCTGACAATAACCAATCACAACCCCGAATTCTTTTAATTTTTCTTGGAAACAAAGATAGTACCGGTATTATCTCAACTTGAAATTAGCTCATAAGGGCACATGAGAGACTTAACAAAAACAAACTGCTCCATGTAGTGAAAAAGTTGTTGATTGTGCACCTACAAATGACCATGATTATTTCACTTATCATATTATGCATGATGATGCTATTTAAATAATAAATGCTTTTTTATAAAATTTTATCTGACTTTCTAGCCAAATTTAAAATCATTTCAGAGAATAAATATTTTTTTCACTATTCATTAATAACTAATTTTAGTTTTCTGTTACTTTTAACTTTGAAAAGAACCTCTTGTTTTTATGTAGCTGTACTTATTAAATGTTTGTTAAGTGGCTTTGATATTATAAACAAAATAAGGTACTACAGAGTATATAAATATATCTTGAGGACTTTTAAATATTTTGTAGAAAGCATTGCTTAATTATTGCGTCCTAGAAGTGTAAGTAAGTATTTCTGCTTTTTTAAACTGACATAAACGTATAGTATTACATTTATATACCTTAATTAGTTATGACTGTGTAAATATTGTTGATTGTAATGAACCACCAAAAGCGAAATTAACCCCTGTACAAACATGTCACTTAAAAATTCCATAAATCAAAATTTTTAAAACATTAATATTAATAGCCTGTATTTGTATTTGTATCTGGCAAAGTGATTTTTCTCTCTTTACCGTTGATTTAATACACCGACTCTAACTATGATTAATTATGAGGGTATTTGTGCCGAGCGCGAATATTATTAATTGCGGAGATTAATAGGTATTATAAATAACTCGTCAGCCAGCACAGGTGCTTCCGTTGTCACTGTTGACGTGTTGCAGACGGTTTGTTGAGCTACGACGTGCCTCAAGGCCTCCACCGGGGGGCCGAATTGGACCTCACCGACCGCACCTACGACGGCCGAGAAGAAGGTGGTCAACTGTCACGCGGCCTAGGCCAATTGGTCGACGGACAAAAGGGCCAGGACAACTTCAGGCTTGACCTCGCAGGACATGGTAAAGGTAACAGCATTGCGATATTTGCTTTGGACGCATTTACATTTATATTACGGCCCTTGCCACGGGCACTTGCTACAATGTGTTGTTCGGGACCGATTCATTCCACTTTATGTCTGTATTTTGTCTCCATCTTGTCCGCTCTCTGCCACACGTGTGCTTTTTGATGACACGCTCAAATTGATATGGCCTACAGATTTATTCAATTGATTCTTTTCCATAAATTTCGTTCAATGACCCAAGGGTTACGAGTTTTAGATGATCAACGTTTGTCATTCTGTCCCACGAACATTTGCTTTATCGTGATTATTTCTCGGAGATTTACACCTAACTGACTTTTAAAAATCATATTCCAACAAAAACATTTTTTTGTCAAAAAAAAAGTCCAGTCATTTGCACGGTTTTGCACTACCTGTGGAGTAAAATACAAGGCTCGTTTTTTAACAGAGTTTTTCCTGTAGGATGAATTCATGATATACAGGATGTTATTACCTTTTATTCTAAACATTTTTTTGCGTTTTATTAAAAAACATAAGCTCTGCAAAATGTTAAAGATTTTTTTTCTTCTTCTATTTCTACTCGTCTAAGCGATTTTTCATCAAATTTAGTTGTATTTAATTTTAAATTTGATGGGATACAACTCATAAATACATTTTGTTTGTTTCAAATCACAAATTAATGTGATTATACAAAATCTATTTTATAAAATTTTAAAATTTTTAATTTTTAAACTATGTAGTATCTTTAAAATTTAGAAGATAATATGTTGGAAAAGAAAAAAATTTTTTCACCTATCGTCAGTATACACAGTCACATCATATTCTAGTGACAACTGAAAAACACTAAAGAATTACAATTATTGACTAGTCAATATGTCACCGTTTTTATTGACTAGGTAATAAAGTAGACTCTTTAAAGCCGATTAGGGCAAAGTCATTTGATGTGTAAAGTAGCGTCACGAACAAATGACGATCGCCAATTGAGCTCAATATCGATTTTTTCGCTGCTAGGATCGCTGTAGTTAATGGATAAATCATCATCGCCAATTTAATCAATTTAATAATTTATTGTGATTCATGCCGAATTCATTTGTTCTGTTGGTACTTTAAGTCATCAACTGGCTTTGGATTAGGGTATTATGACTGTCATATTGACGTTGATATTGATATTGACGTTCAATAGCAAAGAGCAAATTTTTCTAGGAAAAATGGTAAATTGGTAGGTTCGGCGACAAAAATTATCTGTTCAAAAAAAATTATTGTTGTTTATTGTTGTGACTGGTAGTTCTAAGTCGAGACGCAAGCCTAGACTTAACAAATAGCCATTTTGGCATCTAAGAATTAAAATAAATAAATAAAAAAGGACTTCTACCAGCCTAGTAAAATTAAACAAAAAAAAGTCGAAAAAACCAACCTAGCTGAATTTTTGTGAAGACTTTTATTTAAAGGTTTTAGACATATCTTCAAAAGTATCTCCGGTTTAAACCGTGGGTTTCAGTTTTTTATGGAAGGAAAGGGGGAGAATTTCAGTGATTTGCAAATATTTCAAAAGTTGTAGTTGATAGAATTAGACACAAAAAAAGTCTTTAAACTATATTTCGTGAAATTAATCAGTTTGGAATTGTACTGGGTGTTTAATGTTTATAACTTTTGAGATATACGCCGTAGAAGTTTTTGCTCAGAAACAGTATTGTCATACATCATGAATCTTACAAATAATATTTTTTGAAAAAATTTTTTTACAGCGTGTGTTTCAAAAACCAGCAACATTTGAAAAGGCAAATTAGAATATTTAACACCTTTTTCACCTGCTAAAATTTGTGTCACAAATTTTTTATATCAGGTGTAAACGAAATTAGGCTGACATCTTTTTTTAATGTTATTTTTATATTAATTGAGTAAAAAATAAACGTCTTATCACTTCCCGTTTTACCAGAAACGACCGTAATTTTGGATTTTTAAATAGAACACTGCATATTTTTATATTTTTGGAATCTACGTTAAATTCTGAGTTAAAAAAATTCTGCGTCCGGTGAGCCAGTATTGTTCCATTCGAAAAAAAATTAAACAGGAGAAACTAATTTATTTTAATTTAAATTTATGTATTTTTCAAATTAGAATATTTATGGGACTGGTTTTATCTTTCAAGGTTATCTACATTATTTAGAAATATTTTTTATCATAAAAGCTTTCTAGATAAAAAAATTACATAAAAAAGTTTTTTATTTTACAAAAAGTTATAAAAAGTAGTGCATTACAACTCAAAATTTAATGTAAATTTCAAAAATATAAAAATATAGATAGTGTTGTATTTAAAAATCTAAAGATATAGTCATTTCGGTAAAACCGGAAGTAATAAAAAGTTTATTTTTTCTCAATTAATGGGGATTAATTCTATTTAGAAAAATACTATTAAAGAAAGGGGTGAGCCTAATTTTGTTTACGCCCGGTATATTTCTAAAGAACCAATAAAAGAGGTATCAATTTCATAAAATACCTACTACAATTTTTTTAGTAATGAAAAATTACTAGTATATGAGGTAACTGTAAAAAACTAACTTATTCGCCCTTTTTTGCTTCCTAAAAAACCAAAACCCAGGGTTCAAATTAAGGGTACTTTTAGGAATATGTTTGGGACATTTAAATAAAGGTTTCCACAAAACTTCAACTAGGTTGAAATATTTTGTAAGTTAAAGTCTAATTTTACTGGGTTAAGTACTTCTAAACACAATTTTTTTCTATTATACGAAAGGCTGTGGTGCAAGTTATTTACATATGTAGATAACTGGGTTTAAAACTGTCTACGGTTTAATACTTTCAAACGATGTCACAATAGTACCGATAGTATTTCAACTTAAAGTTAGTCCATAAGAGAAAAAGAAGAGGAACTTCAGCATCTTGCAAGGAGAGCTTATGTATATATTTTAATAACACGCAAAAAAATATCAAAATAGCAAGTAATAGGACAGTAATATTTAATAAAAAGAACTCTTATAGCCCAATTTGAAGTTGAGATACTACCGGTAGTATCGCAAATTTTAATACTTTTCCCTGACAACAACCAATCACAACCCTGAATTCTTTTAATTTTATACTACCGGTATCATCTCAACTTGAAGTTAGTCCATATGGCATATTTGACCACGAATATCTCATAATGCCGGCACGATATCGATGGGGACTTGTAATATGTCTATAAAACATTAATATGAAGCTACATGCAAAAATCCTGATTTTTAATAAATTTTTGGCAGATTTGCTTTAATATCTGCTATATTAAAAAATACTGAACTATATTTTAAAAAGAGGTTTTACCTGTGAGAAAACTTTTTTACAACAAGTCAGTTTTATAGTTAGGACACTTCATAATGCACTTTAAAACTATCTAGTGAGTAAAGACCATCACATCTCAGTCACTTTTTACCCATCACATGATATTTCACTTGTCCCTTGAGAGAAATAAGTAAGAGTTTTTGCTCTAACTTCTTAAGAGTTTTAGGAGGGCTATATATTTTTTGAAATAAATTTGTATTAAATGAATGAGACTGGGATTTGGTAATAATTAATTTTTGATCATTTTTCATAATTTATTACTGTGTGGTCGTATATTTTCCGTGGGATTTAATGTTCTTTGTTCTTGTGTACTTATACAAGAAGGAAGAAATTATAAGGGATATAAAACCGAAATACATGCAGCAGCCGCAGCGCACAACCCTAATAAAAGAAGTCTCTTCATTCGGCGAGCTTTAGGCATGATTAATGGTGGGTGAATCAGCAGTTCGCGACTAGATTTATTACGAGTTCGGCTGTTTCGTGGGATTAATATCAGGGCCCGCCTGTTGAGCAAGTGCGGTCATCACCTGTGCAGTGACAGTTCCTTCAGCTACGCCAAAGCTTGCCTGGCGTTAGTTGCTCCCTAGAGGCTAACTCTTTTCCAAGATAAATGAAACTAGACCGGAATTGGAAAGATACAAAATGATCGAACTTAGGTTGGATAGGGGCCAGCGAGAAAAGAGTTTAATACTCTAATTTTGGCCATAAACTAAATTAACAACTTCAGAAAATTATTTTAGTAAAAAAACAGTGAAGCAACATAACTCTACAAATTGATTAGTTTTCTGTATTTAGTGACAAATTTAGGGAGTATTACAAGTATAGTCATATAACTACAAAAACTATATACAATAGGTTATTTAAACGGTTGAAATAAGTTATGGTAAAAGTTTTAATAATAAGTAATTATATATGTATATGCTGATTATTAACCTCAAAACTTTACATTATATTCATGTCTGTCTAAAGATTTTCTAAGTGTAGCTAATTGAAAATAATCTGGGTGTAGGTTATGAGTGGGTAGGATGGCGCAATGACACACCTGGTTGGGATGGCCACCCTTTAGAAATGCGTTTCGAGTTCGACAAAGTACGCAACTTCTCTGCGGCTCATCTGCATACTAACAACCTCTTCAGCAAAGATGTACAGGTAAATTATGGGTAATTACAAAAAGACAACAGAATTGTTTTACTTTCTATTCGTATTGTATTGAAATAAGGCTGTATGAATGTTAAACAAACGTAATTTTATCTAATGATTACACTTTTTTTATTTTTTGATATAACTTTTTATTAACTGTTTGTTTTAAATTAAGTTTGGATTCGAAATGAGAGAAGTAAATTGGAAAGAATTTTTTTCAATACAGAAAAAACATTCTGTTTTCCTGCTAAAATGTAGTATTGTATAAAATGAAGACTGCTCTTAATAAACAAAAACTAAATGGATACTACATGTCTAAAGGTTCAGATCAGTTTAAAATTTTGTTTATAATAAGTCAAAAAAATTTAAATTTCATATCTTTACGTTATGTAACGAAAAAGAATCTACTAACACTAAACATTTATTTACCTAATATGACGCGCATTTCGACCACAATGTGGTTATCCTCAAGTAAAAATTAAAACACATCTGAGAATGACAACATTGTTACCAAAACGCGCGTTGTGTTAAAGTGTTTAGTGTTGGTGGGCTCTTTTTTGTTTTATTAGGCACTCTAAAAGAAGCAAAAAGGAAGACTTTTTCATGTTATATTATTCACATTGATCAGTAGTTGCGGTTAGGTAAAAAGTGGAATTTGTTGTGTTATCTACAGTTTGTTTAGTTGTAAAAAATCGCAACCTGTTGATTTAAGTTCCGAAATCTTTAGATCAACAACGGAAGCTAACTCTAACTCGCTCTTTTTTCACTTAATTAAAGAATAAAGTGCATATCTCAGGTTCTGCTGAATTCAGGTTAATTTCTATTTTTCCAATTTTGAAAGTTATTATGTTGGCAGATTTATTTTGAGTGTAAATTATAGTGTTGATGGTTTCTAAAAAAATAAAAACAATCAGTATTAGTTTTTTAAATTAAAAGCACAATAACACAAAATTTAATTATTTTTACTAATTTATTAAAGAACCGATTAAATTGTTTTTTTATAAACAAACTTTGTCAATTATAAAAGGTATCTTTATAAAGCACAGAATTGTACAATTTAGAGTTATTTGTTTTTAACATTGGTTACTAAACTGCTTTCTGAAACTTTTGTGGAACTTTAGCAACTAAAATAGAGTAATTCATAACTGCACTTTGTGCACAGCTCTCATGATCGATGACCTTGAAAAAGCTACGCGAAGGGAGGAGCTAATTTTTAATAAGTGATACTTAAAAACATCGTTTCTACTAAAAACTGACAACAACTCAATGACTATGGGTTGTCTATATTTGGATGAATTTCATAGTGCGATAAAGTAATTAATTTTTTTGGTCCCTCACCGATAAAGAAACACCAGCCCCTGAATTTTAATACGGTTCTGTTTGATGGTAGCTTCAGTAACAATAGGCTTCACTTATCTTTACAACCACTCTTGTTAAATCTCTCATAAACTAGTTTATAAATTCATCCAAATATAGACAACCATTTAACGTTGCCGAGCGGTGCCAATATTTTTGGTTTGATCAGTACCGCCGCTTCAGTACGCATTTTGGTTTCTGCGTCATCGATCAAGAGAGCTGCCACAAACTCTACATAGACAAAAAAAAATAATTTGAAAATTATCGTAAACATTTTTTTCCATATCCAAATTTAAAGTGGTTTTGATGACACTGCGATTGTCATTAGGACCGTCAAAATGATGCTATTAAAAGTATTGTCAAAGTCTGTTGTAAATCAAATTTGCTTGTCTGAGTCAAGGTTCGCCTAGTACTAGTAAGAAAATTTATGTTTATAGTTGTATTGCTCAACGACACCTTTTCTTTGTTACTATTATTACTTTTAATACAATAAAACCCCGTCATAAAAACCATTTTGGATTTATATAAGTGTACTATGTAGAGCAAGCGTTGAGTGCAATATTTAATCAAGCAAAACTGTACAACAATGTGCTCCAATTTGGTATTTTGTCGCTTTGTTTTTATTTTTTCAAGACAAATCTACAAACTTAAAAGTCGTATGTTGGCAATTAAATTAACAAGATTGAATGCCAAATTTACACTTCCAGAGTGAAACGTCGATAGTGCTGCCAATGTCACTTCTATTATCTTAAGATTCTAATTTTCTTAAATGACTTATCTAGTTGACGGGAACCAGTTCGTCGATGACTTGGAACCAACTCATTAGATCAATTAAATATTTCTAGAATCAACTCTTTAGGAAAATTTTAAGCACCTTTTATTGGCTCGTAATTTGTTACTACTTGATCATAGAAGTGCAGCTGTTCAAAGGCACAATATTGACATAGTTGTCTAGTTGGACAATGATTAGTTATTTTATGCTTTATTACATTGAAAACAAAGCTGGTCGACTGTATCAAGGCCACGGCTACTTAATTTAATGACTGTTAACATAGTTTTTACGACTTTTTTACTTTTACGATTTTTTAATTGGCGACCCCTATACCTCTTGAATAAAAAACATTTGAGAAAGTTTGCAGAAGCAGAAACTGAATCAGCAGCTGAAAACAGCTTTCTTGAACCATTCGTCTAACGCGTAACGATTATACCGTCAGGTTGTTTTCCATCAAATCTTGAAAAACCAGGTGGTTCCAACATATACGAAATATTAGCCGATGAAAACGCACGGTTTAAGATTATATTTATTTTATTAAGCCGAAAAAATCTTTTACTCCTTTTAATACAAGACAAACCGTGGTGCCAGTTACATAATTGTAATTATATAATATATATTTAATTATATAATTGTTATAATTTTTGCTTCCTAATGGTTTCAATAGTTTTTGTTTCGACTAATGGTTTTCATTTACTTCAAATATAAGAATTATATCTGACTATTTTATAGTGCAGATGATATCGTTTATTGTAGGTACCTACCTAATTATGTCTCGTATATTGTATTTAATTTTCGTGCAATTATTCAATATGCAATTTTAAATTTTTTAAAATTATTCTAACCTTTAGTGCTTTTTGTTGTCGTTTAATATTTTTTTCTGCAGAGTAAAATAGTTTAAGGTCGTTAAATATATATATTTTTTTGAAATGGTCAAAAAAGTGAACAAACTAGTCCCTAAAATAAATTAAAATAATATTTAAGAGAGTACTTTTGTTGACTCATATGTCAAAATCAAAAATTTAAAAATAAATTTTATATAAACAAATTAGATTATTGTTTTTTTGTAAAAAACAATTATTTTGTTCAAAACGGCAACAATAGGCTTCTTTACCGTTTTTGAGTAACTTTAAACAAAAACTCTAAATATTTTTTATGTTAAACTTATTTGTTACTGAACACAAAATAATACTACCGTGAGGTCAAAAATTAAATGAATTACATGTGGTTTAAAATATACTTATCTTGCATTGTGCGATTTTCTCGCAGTAAATTTGTCAAAACTTTTAATCAGATCTTTAACAAAATTGCTTTGTAAAACATGAAAGAAGATTGTTTTTTTTTCTTAATTTTCTCTGAAAATCTAATAACAAATCATCGTTGTTGAATAAATAAATTTGTTTAGCATTCATGCCATTCCAAATTCGTCAACTTTAATAACATTTGTATATTTTTTTCGCCTCAGGTTTTCTCCCATGCTCGAGTATTTTTTAGTGTGAATGGTAATTTTTTCAACGGCGAGCCTGTTCATTTTTCGTACATGCCGGACTTAGTCCTTGAACATGCCCGCAATGTTACAATTAAACTCCACCACCGCATTGGACGATTCCTCAAACTTCAACTATACTTCGCCTCCCGATGGATCTTGCTCAGTGAAATCTCTTTTGACTCCGGTAAGCGTCTTTAATCTTCCAGCCATCCATAATCAGGCGAGTGACTTATTGTTTGACTACCGAATCCATTTTGCAAACGATAAAATACCAACATTAATCTCTATCAAATAAATCAAAATGTCGCACGCAAAATGCACCAAAATATCGATTAAGCTTTCGCTTCATCATCTCTAAAAAATTTGTAGATATAATTAAAAGCTGCTTGACCTAAAAAGAAGTATTCGCTCGCCGCTTTTTTCTTATAACAACGACGAGCTAAAATCGTAATACTTTTTCCTACTTTCTAAATGTTATTTCAGTGGTGATAACAGGCAATTTTACGGAGACGGCAGAAGACATCCCAATTCCAGATTCCGGCAAGGAATATCCTCTACAGAGAGATGAAGTTAAAAGTACGTCCAGCAAAGCAAATCGCAATACAACAGGAGCTTCCACAAAAAGCGGAACTAATGAAGAACCTAAGCACTACATTGGTTTTGTTATTGGTATCCTTACGGTTGTGATATTGATCCTTGTAGCAGCGATTGTGTTTATCGTGTTTCGAAATCAACGACTCAAAACGACCACAGGACTTACAGTCGTGCCCAGATTGGACAAGAGAATTGAATGCGACAAGGTAAGAAATCTCTTTTCACAGCTCACAATATATGGATATATTTCAAGCCTCACTCTCTTTTCAACATTATCCTTCTGTCGTTTGTACACCTATTACTACAACAAAAAGTTCTATTTGCAATAAAAACCAAATTCGTTTATTGTACATAATTCTAGTAACCACAAACGAATGCGTTGACGTCATCAGCTAGAAATGACATTGCCTAGTTACTACTTTTACAATAAATCAGTAATATTATAAAAACTTTAGTTGTATAGTGAAGCCGTATTGCAAGATAAGATAACAGAATAATTAAAGATATAAAAATCCGTTCACACAACAATTAAATTTATTAACAAAAAATGTTTAAAAAAAAGTATTTTGAGCTTAGTTTAGAAATTAATTTGTTAATCTAATGCAAGTTTTTGTAGTAAATTAATAGAAGAATTAATAGTAAGTCGTTTAAAGAAGAAAAGTGATGGAATTTTAATTAAACACTAGACGAGTAAACAAAATAAATACAATAAGAGTATATTAAATACCAAGAAAGGTAAAGTTTTTTTAAGGTTTGTTGCTTATGTCATTTATCCTGAGATTGATTTTTGTTCAAAAAAAATTGTTTAGTTAATTTTGAGTAAATGTACTTACTGTTCTAAAACATTAAAAAATGCGTACCCACGACTTTGCACTAGTAATTGGTAAATAACTTTTTATCTTCTCGTATTGTAAATGTTACCGTTGTTCATTCACCAGTAGCAAGCCGGATTTTCAGAAACTGCGCGGTAAAATTGAGAAAAACACCGGGTCTCACATTTTTCGGTTAGAATTACCACAGGAGGAAAAAACTATTCTTGCAGTAATAAAGTTTTTGGTATTTATTATTTAAGTAATAGTTTTATTGGTCTCAACAAAGTTGTCGCCTGTAAATTTAAACTTACTTAGTTTAAAAACCGCATACAAATGTAAATAGTTATTACTGCATAGGAAACAGATACAATCAATAATCAAGTAAAGTTTAACGGCACAAAAATTATATTATTAAATTAATCTAGATATGCAAATCTAAAGTTTAATAAACTACAAATTAGATTTTTTAGAGAGAGGGATAAGGTATTTGCAGTCCTTTCACCAGTGCGTAAATGTGTAATTAAAAAAAAAACTACCAACGACTACATACCTGCTCTATAGTACAAATTTTAGATAATTAAATTGTATTAAACTAAAAAAAATTTGAAATTTTAAAATTATAATTCCTAATCTGAATTTAATTGAAGAAAAAATAGCTTTAAAACAGTTACTTTTAAAATAGTAATAAAAGGCTAAATTTAAAAATTATAAAAAACAAATAATTAATAAAGTAGCGATCAAACAACCTATACACATATTTAATTTTGATTTAAGTGAACATAAATTTTTAATATATAATTACTTTTAGCAGTCAGAAAAAAGAAAGTAGATAAAGAATTTGTTATTAACGCATTCATTACAGCCTCTAATATACCTTGCTACAATTTTTTTTTATAATAACTCAAAATTTAATTAGGCAAAAAGCTCACACCTGTTTACACAAAATCATTCTAATTAAATTATATATTCCACTACTTTGTCTGCACGAGATTTTTTTGTTTTATTATCCTGGATCCTGGACGTGAAACGAGTAGTTCGTCTGAGAGAACGCAATATATCCTTTCGTCTTGTTAGTCGCGAAATTAGGTACCTAAGGCAATTTTTTACGGCAAACTCAGCAAAACGGAATTAATGTAGCAAAACTTTATATTGAAAAAGTAGTTACGCAATCGAAGTTCGACAAACAAACATGATTATAAAGTCAAGAAACGTTAACGTGTTTTATGTTGTGTTTTCTCTGTTCGTACAGATGGCAATGGAAGACTGCGACAAATCAGCTCTTTTCGTCGAAACTTGCAAAGCGAATCTTTATGCTCGTCAGACGCATCCTAATAGTCCGGATTATTCCGGTAAGTAATGCGGATAAGGTAAAGTTTCTCTGCTTGTTATTTACCGTATCGCATCCCATTTCAATAAGGTTATTTTTATATTTTTTATAATAATTAGTAGTTTTATGTCTATCTTAAGTGTTTTATTTGATTTAAAAAAAGTAAATTGTAGGCAAACCAATTTGTGTAGTTGCGAACTATTTTGGAATTTTGGGAGTTTTAGCATTAATTATTATTTATTGATTTTAATGGAATGTTCATATTTCATGAAAATTTTCCAGAAATTTCTATAATAGAGGAAAAGTATTTAACCAGAAAGGTAAAACACGCTTGATTACGACTCTATAATAATGATATCTATTAAAAATGTCGTCATGTATTTTACATATTAGAAACATTTCTTGAAACACTTATTCTTTTAAGCAATGTTAAAGTGAAGTTATCTTAGTTTATTTATAATAACTATGAAGTATGCATTTTATAGAGTTTAATTTAGCAGTTTAAATACAGAAAGATCGTTTAATACTTGGCTTGGCTTGAGAAATACAAATATATGAAAATTTACAGCATGAAGTTTCTTTCCAAGGCCGTATATAACGACTATCTTTGCGAAGCTTCTGCTTTAACTCAAAGCAACTTTACTGCTGGGAGATATTGATATCTCAATTTTCCACAATCGTCGCAGCGTTGCGACAGCTGTAGAAGTAATAAACGGTCATTTTTGCTATTAAAGAATCTTGTCAATCGAGTTTTTTTATCTGAATGAGAATTATTAAGTTTCTCTAAACAAAGAATGTTGAAAGCAATATGCGCTTATTCTTAAGTGGGCATGGCATGTTTTTATCCTATATTTAACAAAAAACAAAATTGAAATGTTTTATCTGATCTGTAATATTAAAATGTCTCCAGTTATAACTTTGTCTATTTTTTTATGTAATTTTAGTAAAAAAAATAATATGTAGATTTAAAAATTTTGGCATTACTTAATACATGTAAGATGTATTAAAAAACATAACATTTTTTAAATTGTTTATAATTTTTTTAAAAACTGTCGAGGATGGAATTATAATTAGGTAGCCTATTAATTATTTAATAAAACAGATACTTTACATTTTTAAAACCTTTACTTAAAAAAAAATAAAGTAAAATTATACAAAAGACCACTACCTAAATAAAATAATTAAGAAAATAATAAATAAAAAACGGAAAAATTTAAATAAAAATTATTGAGGTTTATGGAATATATAAAATTGATTTGACATGTCTTTTTGTTGTTTGCTATAAACTATAATAGTTATTTACACGATAAGGGCAAGAACATATATTTTGCATATGAGTGCCACAGTTTTTATACGAGTGCGCTTCGCGCACGGGTGAAGAATGTCGCATGAATAAAGTAAAACTGTTCTCGCACGTCTCTTGTATATTATTTTTTGCATGGATTCTTCACAACGCCGAAAAGCCATAACTTAAAAAGTTGTCATTAATTTGTTGAAAAAATCAAATGCGTTAATGTCGATAATGTAGGTGACTAACTGTCAGATTTTGTGAAATGCATTTCTGTTGTTTTATCTGAATAAAAGTGGTAAAGTGCATTGTTTTATTATAAAAAATGATACGATATGATAATCTAATTTTAAATCGTTTTGTAAAGGAGAAAAATCTTTGTGAATTTTGCACTCACTAGTGCTGTAAAAACGGAGGATGATTGTAAAATTGACGGTTCCGATTGTTCGCTCAGTGCGTAATCACTTGATTCTTAGTAGAATAGTGCAAAAAGTAAATTTTTGGGTTTCATTTTGTTTCAGTCTATAGTGGCTATTACAGCACTAAAATGAATTTTATATTAGTTTTTTAAGCAAATTATAACAACAATTTATCAAATCATAGATGGATAGCCGTGTGAATTATATAAAAAAAATGGGCGAGACAAGAATTTATAAAAACACATCGCCGCTAAAACTGACAACGTAAAAACCCTTTAGTGGATACAGTTTTGTTAATGTAAATTTTAATTTTTACAGCCGCCTAAGATATCAATCATTTTGAAGTGCTTCATACAAGACGCCTTTGAAGTATATTTGGAAATTTTACTTACTGGTAGACCACCATAATAGGTTACAATTGAGTTAATAATGTTTTATAAAAATGTTAATAGTTTTCGAGAAAAAAAGGTTTAAACGTTTTAAAAAAAGTTTGAAAACCACTCGTAAATCTGAGAAAAAAATTTAAAAATTTTTGTAGTAGGTTTTGGATTTTTATTGGGCGACGCGTTTGTAGTTTTCGCGCAAGCTCTAAACACTCCAGCGGCTACCAAACTTTTCTGTACCTTTTTTAGAAAAATTTTAAACTTAAAAGGGAGCGAATTGTGTGACATATCTGTTAATTTTGGAGCTATAGTAAATTACTTTGCCAACATAACAACCTTTTGAAGAGGTACATATCAATTTTGAAATGACTGTTTATTTTTGGCGACCACTTAAAATTTAGCTAAATAAACCCTTTTTGTTTGAAAACTATTAACATTTGTATAAGGCAAGTTGCGTTATTTCGACTTCTTTTATTATGAACTATAGCTGATTAAGTTTTCCAAACATACTTTAAAGTCACCTTGTATGTATGTTTGAATAATTTTAGATTAAATCTAACATTGAAAATATAAATATCTGTTGGCAATTCTCAGTAATTTTTAGTATAAAATATTTATTTTGGATATTAAGAACATTTAATTGGGAACGGTTATTTTTTAACACAAAAAATGCTAAATAGAACAAATTATTAGCTGCAGAAGGCTCAACAGTCTCATTTACATTAAAATGTAGCATAGTCTAGGGACGCAAATTGGTGGAGGCGCCGGGTTACCAATATTTTATTTTTTATATTTATTATTAATTATTTAATATATGCAATTTAATGCACTAAATTAGCAGTTTATTATTAAAAAAATTTTATGAACAGCTTGTTTTTCCAATAAGTGCAAATATTTTAAATATTGATTTGGATTTAAAATACATAATTTCTTATAAAAAACTTTTTTGCTTCGGCATTAGGTACTCAGTTTAATTATAATATACTTAATACTGTTTAATATAATTAGTTTAATTTTCTAAACAAATACATGATTCAATTGGAGAGACTTAACTTACTGTCGTTTAATTTAAAACCGCGTTTGAGGGTTATTTTTATGACTAGTTGAACAAAAGCGTAATTACAGTACTACTATGAGTATGAAAATTGCAGATGTGGAGGGCATGGCTCAAGTTTATCTGAAACTAAACGAGTTGATGCGATATACCTTAGACTAGGTGTGATGGACTATAATGGTATTTAGGGCTGCCCAGAATTTAAAGAAAAATTTTGTTTGTTACATTTTAATTAACATCTGCTTGTAAATAATTTAAAATTAACCAATTTTATTACTTTACTTTATTACGCAATAAGTTCATTACATTACAAAGCTAGACAATAAATTTATTATTACCTTATTAGTTTGTTATTGGATCACTCAGATAATAAGTTTTATTATCTAACTTACATGAGAGATGTAACTTGATCTTTTTTGTAAATATTTTGTTATCTTTACATGAGATATGTATTATCGCGCAAAAAAATAGCGATACTCCTACGGGTCAAAAAAAATATCTCCTCTTTTTGAAGATTCTTGTCTCAAATTTGTAAAAGCCTTCTTTTTTGTGCAGGCTATATCGTTACTTATTTTAATTTTTTTGTTTTTTCCGCGTATCTAGTTATAATTAATATTGTAGTTACTTAATCAATCTAATTTTAATTATTATTATTAACGGAAGTTTGTTCTGGCTCTTACATCCTATTTTCACTTCCGCATTTACATTTCTAGAAGTCCCGGATCTGGTTTGCCAGGAATACACCGTTCCGCACATGCTGGACAAGTCGTTTTCACAATCGTCCCGAGCTCCTCCAGCAATGCTTAACTTCCTGCCGAAACCGCCGCCTGTGCCTCCACCTCCGGCGAGCTACTACACCGACCAAGATATATGCAGTCCTCTTCCGCTGGTGTCATCTCCAGCGCTGTCGCCCCCATCCCGCTCGAAGCCGTCTCACCACTTCATGCTGCCCCTGAGCCCCGAGCCGGAAGATTGCTCCGACCAGGAGAACGACGTCGTGATCGAGCTTTTCCCCCGCGAACAATTAGCCATAATCGAAAAAGTCGGCGACGGTCCGTTCGGAGACGTGCACCTGTGCGAAGTGATCGCCGATGACGGCAAGTTCAGTGAGTGCAAGTTCGTGGTCGTGCATACGCTGCGGCTGGAGACGTATCGGCAGGAGTTTAATAAAGAAGTGAAAGCTCTGGCGAGACTCAACGACCCGAACGTTGCCCGGCTGCTGGGCGCTTGCCTCGACACCGAGCCAATATGTGCCGTTAGAGAGTACGCGCCAATGGGGGATTTGTGCCAATTTTTGCAAGATCACGTCGCTGAAACGGCTACTCCAATAGCTGCTACTGCCAAAACGCTGAGGTAAAGCACTTACTTGAAATTATTAAATTTAATTATGCATCAGATGTGATCGTAAATCGCTGGAACAGGTGAAGTGCACGAAGATTGGAGGAGGAGAAAATTTATTTGTTTGAAAGGAAAAACTGTGGAAAAGTTTACTCAAGCTCCTTTTATTGAGATATTTATGTTTCAAATACTTCCCAACGGTTTTCACTGTTATTCAACTTTTTCACAATAAAATAAAGAAGGGATAAAATTTAGTTGGTTTTTATGAACACGCGATATTATATCATCCAGAGAATTTTCTGCTTGTGGGAAGCAAAAGAAAGCTACAAGCTTTTACTTCAAAAGAAAAATTAGGTCAAAAGGAAATCAAACAATTACTTTTTTTATCAATAGTTTAATTTTGCATTAGATGTAGAAATATCTACTTTTTACAAACTACAAAAAAAAACAGATTAACATTATGAACTCAAGTTACTTTATTAGTTTGTTAATAACAATGAAACTTTCAACAAATAGTGGTAGACTCTAGTTACAAACTTTTTTGCACGTATAACGATAACCGGAGTCCATTTTCTACCTCTACCATGAAACCAATTTATCTAAGTAAGATCTTTTTAAGTAAACTAAAACTATATTTTTATGCTTAATTTACTAAATAAAATAAATCAATTTATAAAACAAATATTGTTTAATCATTTAATAGAATAGTATAAACAAATAAAAAAGTAACATAAACAAAATTTCATTTAATAAGAGCGTAACCTATTAGAAATCTATGTGCATAAATGGCATTTTTTTAACCCTGCATTCATTATGTGTTCTTTAGCTTTTAGCAAACTGTGACAACCCAAAAAAAGCATTTGATAAAATGGCGAAGAAGTAAAAAAAAAGAAGTAGTTCTTGGATATACAGGGTGAGTCTGCTAAAAGTGTTTCTTAACTTTTCTCAAAAACTAGCTATCACATCAACTTTAAAGTTTGGCATTAAAAACTTTGTTTTTTGCACTACACAGGTGATTTTTTTCAGAATTTTTCTAATATTCCTTCTAATTAATAATAATTAATTTTTATAAAAAAATCTAAATATTTCCAATTTTTAACATTATTCTAAAAGAAAAGATGTTAAAGTATTATTTTGTGCAAAAAATATTTTTAAAAAATGTAGATAACTCGAAAAAATATAAAATTTCAAACTTAAATACGCCATTTTTTTTCTTAGAGGGTGGGTGGGATCTTGGTAATACCAAAACACTAGTTTTCAAAACAGTCAATTGCAAGCTACTATTCAAATGTCCCGGGCAAAAGTGGGCGGTTTTATTACTATACCTGTTAGACGATCGGACTCTAGAGGGGTAGGTATTGTCGAGTTACGGCAGACGACAGATTCAGCTTGGCAGTGCTGCACCAAAGCGCGTCTTAGGAATCAAATAAATGTTATTATTTTTTGGGGTTATCTACATTTTTTTTAATAATTTTTTGCACAAAATAATATTTTGAAATCTTTTCTTTTAGAATAATGTTACAAATTAGAAATATTTAGATTTTTTTGAACAAATTAATTAATATTAATTAAAAAGAATATTAGAAAAATTCTAAAAAAAATCACCTGTGTAGTGCAGAAAACAAAGTTTTTAATGCCAAACTTTGAAGTTGATGGGATAACCAGTTTTTGAGAAAAATTAAGAAACACTTTTAGCAGACTCACCCTGTATAATAGAAGAATGTAAAAATAGAGAGCGTACCGAAATTATAAACGAGACAAAATGGCGTTTAAGGATTACGATAAACTAGCGGATTTAACTTGCGAATAATATTACTAAAACTTTGTAAAACGAGCCTGGACCATGCCCAAAATTAAATACACCAAATTTAAAGACCTATATAACATTTAAAATTTTTAGTTGTAATAACATAAAAAAGTGAAAATAAATTGAAGATAATTTGACAAAACTTCGAAAACTTTTTTTTTTCGAAAAATTTTTTTCGAATTTCTACCGTTATTAAGATAAAATTATTTACAAATTTAGTACAAAATACCATACCCGCCACAAACGTATGTATTACTATAATGGTAACTAGGCTATGTTATAATGGTAACAAAGTGATCATAAGCGTATCGTAATTTGGGGACAAAATTAAAAATTTTTAGCATCTTTTGCAAAAATGGTATATAGAAAAGTTGTTTCCTTTGTTGAGATGTATCACTGGTTAAATTTTTGACCATCATTTTTGATACACCTTGTATTTATGCCTTGATAAATAAACATATAATATTATTCAGAAAACATTCTGTTCCCTCTGCAATTTAGAATAACATAAGAAGTAACTCAAAGAAATTATCGGTATCAAATTTTGTATACACCTTATGTATTTAATAATAAAAAACCACCGAGCGTAACTGTTTTCTGATATGGTCAGAATCAACTTTATTTAATAAAATCGGTCTGTCAATTTAAAATGTACCTCGTTTCTAGGTATAGGGGATAAACTTACTGTAAAAGCTAGTTTCATCGCTAATTATTATTATAAAATTCGATAGTAAAGGTACTTATATACGATAACAACCAGCAACTTCCTAGTCAAAAATTATTCACGCTTACCAAGTTTACAACACATCAATTTTCCACGGCCAGTTGGTGTTACACAATATTGAGGAGCTTTACTATTTAGTCTTAATAGGGATCGGTTGCAACACACTTGGATGTCAAGTTTTATTTTGAAATTACAGAAATTTAAAAAGCAATCAGTCGCCACTGATCAAAAGCACAACACCGGATATGCGACAATGAATTTGGCAACATTTTACGATTTTACGTTAACGATTTACACATTTTTTAAACTAAGATTTAGTTTTTGAGATAATCGTTGAAAAGCTATTAAGAATCTTAGTTTGAAGTAGGAATTTCATGAAGAATGAGTACCCACAATAGAAACAAACACAAATTTTTTTTTACAATTTGCGCATCTTACTTATTTTAGTTATTTATTTTAGGTAAAAAGTAAAAACCATAGTTTTTTATACGTAATATCCAAATTTAGCAATTGGTGCTAAATAGTGCTACAACAGCTAACAGCAGCCAAATGAGTTTTATAATAAATTTCTTAAAAACGTAAATTTTATAAAAAGATATACCCTGAGACTTGATGCTAGGAACATTCATATAAAACAATTGAAACTCGTAAGGATGTGTAAGGACAAAATTTATAAGCAAAATAAAATTATTTTGTTTTTATAAAAACAATTAACAAATAAATATTAACTATTAGTTTTTAAAAAGTGTAATGCCTAGTGTAAATCCTACAAGCTTTATTTCATGATTTCCACACACTGATGTACAAATTAAAACAAAAAAGCAGTCGGCTGGTTAAATTAGACAATATTAGTGAGTGTTGAAAATGTTTGTTCTTTTATGTGAAGTTATTAGAATGTTTATACTTGTTGAGAAACCATGTATATTTACAATAAAGTAATTAGTAAAAAAGGTGGATGCGCCGGGCGAGTGTAAAAATTTAACATCTCTCGCTCAACAAACTTTATTTAAAAGACAACTAATTATTTTTCTATGGTTTTAATTTTGTTAACACACATGTCCTACAATCAATAAAATTTTTGATCAACGGTTTATATAAAAACAAAAATTCAAATCGTATGGCTTAGTTTCAAGTTTAATGTAATGTTAAGCTGGACATGACACACATTTTATGGACAAGTTTATCAGAAAAAGTGTGAATCACACGGTACTTAAATAGCGTTGTATTACTTTTTTGCTTGGTTTCATGAACAATTTTTGTGACAATACAATCGATTTAAAAGAATTTATACAGATACTAAATACGCATCTAATGCTTTGTGTATTAACAAAAGGCTCAAAAAATAAAACAAATACATTAACGTTTTATCTATTTTGCAAATGTAATTTTAGTTCTTTTTCTATTAATTAGATTTGAAAGAGAAGAACCATTTTTGAAAACAGAATTTATTTAGCTTTATATTTACGTAACCTGTCTTGTTATTAAAAGTTTTGACGGTGGTCCGCTAAAGAGATGAAGTATTACTGTTGACATTACTTCAGGTACATATATTTGTTCCCATAGTAAAAAAAATCACCTGTTCAACTGTTTTCGAAGAAAATATCTAGGAATAAAAAAGAAACGTACTTGTTTGCTTTTTGAATGCCCACTCTTTATGCTGTACGTAAAAGCGAAAATAATACGAACTAGAGTACAAAATTGTGCAACGAAATTACTGCAAACCCTAATTGTGAGTAATAGCAGAATTTAGGTATTATTAGTAAAAAAAGCATATTTAACTTTGTTAATGAATCAAATTTTAGTGGTTAAGCGGTTGATGAGATATAGCAAAAAATAATTTTTTTATATTCAATTTTAAAGTAATCACTGATGACAAAAATTTTACAGATTTTGGTATTTGTATTTTTAAGTCACCTGATATATAGGAAAGTCGACATAAAAAACAGTATCTACTTGATGATTTTATTCTAAAAATGAATATAAAAATTAAATGTTATAATAATTGTTTTAAGCGGATTATATTACCTTTTAAAAGCGCCTGTTTTAAAACAACAATTATAATTTTATGTATTTTTATGGAAAATTATTTGTACAGCTATCAAAATATATTAGGCTGAAACAAAATCAATAATGGCAGTTACGTGTTGGTACTAATAATCAAAATTTTATAAGGACAATAAAAGAGTTATAAATTTTTTATTACTCAAATCAGGAACACAGCGGGTTTTATACTTTTATTTTTAATATTATGTGCTTTCCAATAACAAATCAATAAAATATAGGTATATGGTAATCTAAGCAAAATAAAATATGTAAAAACTTATTGTTTATTTTTTTTGACTTTTACTTGATTAAAATTGAAAAAATACAAATCTAAAATTGAAAACAATTTACTTTGAATTCTTATTTCGTAACTTGTAATTTTCAAACCGTTTGTTAACAATTAATTTTTTTGGAACAATGAAGTCAGTTCTGCCTACAGAATCTGGGTTTCTGCATGTCTTAACATGTCTAATGGAATTAACAAGCGTGGATGATCTGCCCAAAGAGGAGTCGTGCGGACGTTTCCTTCACATTTGGATGAATTGTTGAATTGCCCAAATGATAATTTTAATATGTATACACTAACTTGGTTGCCTTTACATAAAGCCCCAGTTTAGAAACTTGGCTGTTCTCGAACTTAGTTAAATGCCTAGTTGTAGTAAATTGTTTTCAATCAAATTTCTTTCTAGTTATGGTTGTCTCGTTTATATGGCAACCCAAATAGCGTCTGGTATGAAGTACTTGGAGTCACTGCGGTATGTTCACAAGGACTTGGCTGCGAGGTGAGTTATTCATTCCATAATTAGTTGTAAAGTGTTCCTTTATTATGTATGCATCAGACTTTATTTAAATTGTCGAGTTATATTTCACATCACGTACAGAAAGTGTTTTCCATTACTCGGAAGTTACCCAAACCTTAAACTAATTAAAACGGCCTGAAAAATGAACACCAACCCTTTCATTTCTCGAAACGTCTTGTCAAGCTGTCGCATTGTTTATGTACATAAATATGTACTACAAATTGAAATCTTAATGGCGTCAAGATTGCGCCCTAATAACTAAATTTATTGTCATTTACATTTTACGATAGCGACGAAATTTCATAAGTACGGCCTCTTTAATTCGATCATTATAATATTAACTTTCCGACGTTCTCCCCTAACTTTAAGGAAGTTTATCAATATTCGTATATCACATTATCATTCCTTTTTTCAAGACGTGACTGTGCGGCAATTGCTTAGTCAATGGCTTGCTAAACTTTCTTCCCCATTTACTACCAAATTATTTAAGGAACTTTTTTGCAATGCATGGAAATTATCAACCAGTTTTATCAGAAACCTCCTCTTGGAGATATTATAGGGCAACGGTTTACGAGGGGAACCCCAAACGAGATAAAAAATAATTGTATAATAAGATACGCAAAAGACAAGTTCTAAAAATAACTACAAGCTTCTGCTGCCATATTATGGTTTTGACATTCTACATATTTAACTGAAACGACATTTTACAATAATTAGATTTCAATTATGTACAAAAGTGTCGTTATCCGCTATACATAGAAAATCCATTTGACTGTTTTTAGACTAACAGACGTCACATTATATTAAGTCTGGTGTGAATCAAACAGGCAGCTGTGTAAAAGTAAATTAGACGTAGCATATACTGAAAAACGAGAAATTATTGTTATATAACGATAAATTATCGTTATATTATAATATCAACAAATCCAACTGTTTAATTTAGCAACACAAACTTTAGATCTTTAGCTTTATTTTGGTATTTTAGTTGGTTATTTACATTTTTGACAAACTTTTTATTTTCCGAATAACTTCAGTAAGAAAATTTATTTATTTCATACGTTTTAAACAAACATTTTTAGGAACTTTATTGTCTAGCTATAATCAGTATTTGATAATTATTATGCCTATTAATAACTTATTATTAATTTATAATTTATTATTAATAATTTTATGCTCTATAAAGTTGTAGTTTATAGTATAGTAACTAGCAAATTATAACAACAGTTTATCAAATAATAACTGGATAGCCGTGTAAATTATTACCAAATATGATTGAAAAAAATGCACGAGACAAGAGTTTATGAAAACACATTTGCTCGCCGCTAAAACTGACAACGTAAAAACACTTTAGTGGAGACTGTTTTGTCAATGTAAATTTTAATTTTTACAGCCGCCTAAGATATCAATCATTTTGAAATGCTTTATACAAGATAACTTTGAAGTATGTTTGGAAAACTATTATGTCTATTAATAAATTATTATTAATTTATAATTTATTATTAATAATTTTATGCTCTATAAAGTTGTAGTTTATAGTATAGTAGAATTTTTAAAATGACCATCTAAAAAATAGGATTTTTCCGAGGATTTATACAAATCAATACATGCCAAAATTTTTAAAAATCTGTGTAGTAGCTTTATTCAACAAGTGAGAGTGTTTCGTACTTAAATGTGAATAAAGTTTTTTTTTTGTTACCTATTATATTTTTAAAATCGACAGACAAATCATTTCAAAAAAGAAAAAATAATAATTCGGTACACAAGTTTGCAGTGAGAGAGTTATGTTTAAATGCGGCTTGCCGTTATAAGCTTCCGGAATACGAAGTCAAAGATCTTGTAACTTGTCCAACTTCAAGATAAATTAGTCAGCTGTGTTTTGATCATACTCTACACATCTAGTTAGTAATATTCCAAGCCACAGATGAACAGATGCTTCAAAATTTCAAATTCCATTTCCCATTTTTTTTACACATTAACAAAAAGCAAAGTTATTATTCTCCAAATTGACGTTAAATCTTTGGCAAGTGCGTAAAAGAAGCGAAACAATAAAAACTTTATAGGGGTTTCTCTCAGGACAAAAAGTAAAACGTAAAACATTTCCTTCAGTGAATTACAAGCTGTCATAGTAGTTTTAAAAAAGTTGTTAAATTTTTGAAGCAATTTCTCACTAATGTGTTTTTTCCAAATGCACTGAAATTACTTGAGATATTTTCCGTGTTGGATGTATTAAACATGTCCGCTTTCAAGACACCGGATTGTTAAAAAAAGTCAGACGAAATAAATTCACATTTGCAAAGTTCACGTAAAAATTTAAAGCCATTCTCTGAAGCAGACAAGAAACTTGTGAAAAATTAATGTTTTCAGAAATTGTCTGGTCGGAAGACGCTACGAGATCAAAGTATCGGATCTGGGGTCGTATCGGCGAATGTACAGCTCGGATTATTGTCAAATCGCCGAGTCTCGACCCGTACCTCTGCGCTGGATGGCCTGGGAAAGCGTTCTTTTGGTGAGTAAAATTTTATTTGCTAAATAGTCCAGTTATTTTAGATTTTATCTCTTGAAAATGTATTGGAAAGCAAGATTTTTTTTATTGCTTCAACTTAATTTTGCGCGCTAGAGTAACAAGGTTGTATCTGAACAGTCAGTTGTTCGGCGCAAATGGCAACTGAAGGTTGCTATACGTTTAAATAATTTAGGTTAGCTTAAATCAGTAATAAATCGTGCTTGTCAATTTAAGCACCCAAAAATACATTAAATTCAGTCAAGATATAAGCAATAGTACCCAAGAAATTAGCATATTGAGAGAATAACAAATACAGATAGCACCTTATTACAACCAGTTTCAAAAATATTATAATAACACAAGGTTCTAACTGTCACTTGCAACTTTGTTTAATAATCGATTTTACTTTAGGAGCAATAAATATGTAACTAAAACAAAGTTATATTTACGAGTGCTCAACTTTTATTTTCACTTAGAAAATAAAGAATAAAATAGTAATAAAAAAAATATTTTACATTGCACATTGCACTTATAAATTTGAAGGCGATTTATAAAAAATTTTGTCTGTTTCGGGCATATATTGCATCATTTTTTTTTATGGCAGTTATTTTCTCTTGGACAATTTTTTGTCTTTTAGATAAAGTCTTTGGCTTGTTGCTGTTGGTACTTCTTTCTGTTTTCCTTTTCGAGTAAGACGTAGGACAGTCTGTCGTAAGTATGCTTTTCTCGTGAACGCTTCTTCTACATGACTTCTACTTTATACTGTACTTTGTTTAGCTCATCATTTCTAGAGTGAAGAGCAGCCACTTTTAAAAAGGGAACTTTGTTGTAGTCTAATTTTGAGAAACACTTTTCAAGATTTTTAAAATCCTCTTTTCTTGAATTTGCATTATAACAAATGGATTTTTTCTGTTAACATGTTTAAGTTCTCTTATGAAACCTAAAATCGGGTTAAACTTTTTGCGCGCCATATGCTTCTCAATCTGACCATGGAGATTATCAATTTCCTGAACTGTTCCGTGACCCGGTATGGAATATTTCATTGTTATACTTCTTAATGTTGGATTCGTGTCCAAGTATTTTAAGAGCACAAAAAGCTATAAAAGAATTTCTGTTTTGTGATACACAGCTATCACTCCATGTAATCAAATTTTCAATATGATTATCTTCATAACGCGGTTACAAATTTTTTCGAATGCACTTGCCAGGAACTTTCCGCTAGGTCCCTGAGAAGTCTCGATCTCTATTGCACAATATGCAGTTTTACTTGTGGACAAATGCGTTGTGAGGTTATACATATTGAGTTTTTGTAAATAAAAGTCGTTTTCTACAGATGTTCTTGAGCATGTTATAGCATTTTCTAAGTTGAAGTATAAAATAGGCACTTTACTCTTTTTGTCTACTTCTTTTTCTTTTTGCATAGCGTTTTTTTCTGCAGTGTATTTTCTTATCTCTTATTCTTCATCATCCTGTGTTAGCAGACTTTCTTTTTGCATTAGATACAACTCTTCTTCTTCTCATAAGTCGGATGTATCTTTTTTTTGCTTGTGAAATCCATAATTGAAATATGTGTTGAACATCGTTCTGTACATAGATAATTTAACAGGTTCTTCTACGTTATTTTCAGCACAGTAAGTTAAATAAGAGATCGTACATTTTGGGAAATGTTAAAGAAGATTCTAAATCTTAAATATTAATAAAATAATAATATAATAATATAAAATATTAATAATAAAATAGTTAAATCTTTGGATGTCAGCTCTACAATAATGTGATTCCACCACACAAATTTTTTTCTTTTGGGAAAAATTTTTTTTTGGCATTTGTGGAACAACTACATGGGACGTAGAAATTGGTTTTTGGAAGATACTTAAAGTTCCCAAAAAGAAATTCTTGCAGACTTGTACTCGTACTTCTGTTATTTTGAAAACATATTTAAAAGAATTATTTCGTCGAAAGTTTTCTCCCACAGTCTTTCGTGCTTTTAAATACTTTTCCGTACAGATTTTCAGAAAAATGTATTTTTTACTTTGATTTAGTTTATAATAATATTTGAAAACCAATAGCCTTTTGCTTTCACCAATATTTACAGCACATTTGAACTTACAAACTTGTCTGCAGTCTTTTCTGTTTTTTCTCTTTATCTCACTACCTTTTTTACCCCGTGCACTCACATATCCTTTCCCCGACTGACAAAGTCTATTTCTTATGTTACTTTTACACAGAGCAGGCTCAGCTACTCTTTTCCTACCATTCAGTCTATCTGTTTCATTTTCTTTATTGTCTTCGAGGTTCTCTTCAGAAATATCTTCAGTAGTTTCTATTACTTTCTTTAAATTTACAATATTTTTACCTCGTCTCTCTGTTTTGTCTAATCTTTTTATTGCCCATTTATTAAATCTTTTTCAGCACCAGTTTCTTTGCCTATTATCGTTTCTTCTGTACATTTTGTAAAAGTCAGTTATTTCCATGCATCTTCATACAATTTTACACTTTTACTTGCTTCTTCCACCAACTGGGAATTTATTTGAACGTCTAGTTCTTCCAACGTTTCCTGAATAACAACTTCAAAATTTTGTATTATTGTTAAAAAAGAATGATTTTGCACAGAATCCTGCCCTGTAGTTGTTTTGTTCGGAGAAATGATGCAATCCCTGTCAATATTGTTTAATGCTAAAAAATAGCGCTTAGTAGCCTAGTAGTTTTATGATTCATTTATAAAACTTATCCATTTGTAGTATTTTACTCGTTCTTGTACTTCACATGTTGAAATTTTGTTTAGGTTACGTTTCAGTTTATTTTCAACGCCAAATCTGTTTACGACTGCCAACCTTAGTAATACGCAGTTCTATCTACAATTATTTTAGTAACATAGTTCTGAGTACAGATAGAATTTTGTTACAAAAAAATTGTGCAGTTACAACTTTGTTTTATAAAATCTATAAGACCAACGTACAGATAGAACTAATAAATTATTATTATTTTCTTTTTGGATACTAGATGGCCATAGTTTCTTATTTATTTTTGTAGAACTATGCAGATAGAACTCAGATATGCTTAAGTACAATATTTCATAAAAATTGCAGTTAGCACCTTGTTACTCTGAGGCCGCGATTTTCTAATAAACATAATAATTCTCATTGATATCTTGTCGGGTTTGCGAGGTATTTGTAGTCAAAGATGACTAAGAGTGAGTTTACTTAAATATTTTCTTTCTATAAATTAAAAATGTACGAAACAAAGACTCAAAGTGATGTAAAACAAACAAAAAAATTAAAAAGTTTATTACTTTTTGCACCATCTGTGAGGTGGTGACGTAAAATACAAGGGGAGTTTTTATTACTGGGTTTTTACCGGAAAATTACAAGTAGGTAATCCATGATATACAAGATGTTATTACTGATTATTTTTTAGTTTATGTTTAACAAAAATCACTCTTTATTTAAAAAAAAATTAAATACGTGTCGATTTATTTTGGTTTTTGATTTATGGTTAAAATATTTGCACTCGTTTGTGGGACAGCCTGTATAACAAAATCTTGCGGAAGTTTTAAGAAAGAAGCAATTTGAAATACCAATTTATACATTTACTTTAAAATTATTTATAAATTTAAATAATGAAGAAAAGGATGTGCTTTCATATAGTGAAAAATTTTTACGCTCGAAATCGGGAATGTTTTATCTAATATGTTTGTTAAAACATTAAAATGAAGCTAAAATCTAGCTAACAATACATTTTAAGCAGACTGGCTAATTTTAATCTAAAATTACTGGTATAAAAATAAAATTAAAATTTTGGTTTAGGGAAAATTCTCGAGCAAGAGCGACGTGTGGTCGTTTGCGGTGCTTCTGTGGGAAATAATGACGTTCGCCCGCGAGCAGCCTTTCGAGGAATTGAGCGACGATAAAGTGATAGAAAACGTCACTCACTTCTACCAAAACGACGGCAAACACGTACGTATTGTGTTTTTTGCGAGAGCGATATGTAATATGTTATTGTTTGCAGGTCTTGCTGAGCCCGCCAATCAATTGTCCTAAGGAGATATTTGATCTAATGTGCGAATGTTGGCAAAGAAATGAATCTGACAGGCCAAACTTCCGAGAGATCCATTTATTCCTCCAGAGAAAAAACTTGGGTTACGATCCTGAGCTTCACTGACATCTGCTAATGATGTACATTATCGACAATAAATTGAAAGAATTGCGTGATATATTCCACCTTTAATTGTGGCAAATCAGACTAATTATTCTAAATGACCCCAATGTTATTCTATTACTCTATTACGCATTTGTTCTAGTTATCACTTGCGCTTCATTGATAGTACGCTTAAATCTGCGTTTGTGCCTTCTATATTATTCTTCTCGTATCTCTATGAGATTTTTTTGCAGTCATAAGGCAACACCGAAGTCAACACAAAGTCTTTTCTCAAATGTGATATATTATTTTATTTATTTGTATTCTAGTTAGTCTCAAATACTTTTTATGTAATAAAAATGAAGTTGACAAAGTGATAAATTGCTTGTTATTTATCTAAACTTGTATACGGAGAATTCCAGACAGGTTTTAGGCAAAATCGAATTATACGAGCATGAAAATTTGCTTCCCTTTGTACAAATGAGAATGTCGTTTCCTTATAGGCCTAAGCAGCGTTAGAATGTTTAAATTAACTAACGAATAGAGATTTTTACTCACATTTTTATTTTTTATATCTTGAAATGTCTAGACTAAGTGATTGTTTAAAACGAAGTTAACATCTTTAAAAAAATTATTATATACTGCCTGTATTTTCGACTGAATTAATAGTGCAAATAAATATTAAATCGCATTTCTTGTTCATATCATATATAAATAGAATTAAGATGTAAATATGTATGTAAAAAATGTATTTCCCTTCAGTTTTTATACGATTTAACATACACATTGTTTGTTGACACTGGTAAACTGGACCAATAAAGAAATTAAAACTTGCGTTTTGTGTTTTAATCTTCCCTAAACTTGTTGCTTGAGATAATCCCGTTTAATTAAGTTTATCTTTTATGAAAGAATAAATTTGCTCTGTTTGTGATAAATAATTTGGTAGATTGGTTAAACGACGTCTCTTCTACGGCTCGTTGATGGCGAGACGCATCAGTGTTATCGTTATGATGGATTCTGGCGGCATATTTGCCCCTAACGATATGCAAAAAGGAAATTAAAGATGTTGCGATAAGTTTACATCGTCCTGAAAGTCTGCAACTGAAGATATCATTTCTCGTCTAAGATTAATATTCAACGTTTTTTCTTCTTTGTTGATTTTTAAAAAGCTAACACCAAACACTATAATGACCATTTGACATTCTCCAACATTTTGCGTACTTTTGAATAGTGTGAAATGATTTTTAAGGAAATGTAGACATGTTTATCAAAAAATGTAGAAAGTAAAAACAATTTTTTTTTCAGTACAAGTTATTTATGCTACTAGCGTGTTGTTGGTTAAAAAATTTACGAAAAAAAATTTTAACTCATAAGCCACAAAGTGGAGAGGATTTGACTTAAATTAATTTTATTCAAAAACCAAGAGTTCTGTCACAATATAATGACATTTCAGATAATCTTAAAATAAAAACTGTGCAAATTTTTATTAGTAAAACAAAGTAAAATACAAAAGAAAAAGGTTTTCCCACTAAAGTAAAGGTACCAATTGGAAGTTTAAATCCTCAAAATATTAAAACTTAATAATTTTTTTGATGGTTTTTCAAAAACAAATTTGAGTGAGTTTTGTTGCTATGTCAGTAGTGACTTAAAAAACTTTTACCTCACTAGCGGCTTAAACGGCTTTGTATCTCACTAGTGACTTATAGGGCATTTTACTATTCTAAAATGAGAATAGTATTGGGCTTATTATATAAGAGCGTTGGGTAGAACTATTATTTTTTTACCAACCCTGAATAAATTAAATTTTAGGGTTTTGTTTAATATAAATTTGCTTTTCTACATTTGATCTTGTATTAAATTTTGAAAGAAATGACAAAGGCAAACTATAGGTTTGCTCCTTGATGTTGCACTACTTTACTAGAGTGTAGAAAAAATGCAGCTGGTGCCAGGATATAACGTCAGCAAATGTAACGTAATATGAAACTTTAACGAAAGCAAACAAAATTCAGCAAAAATTGTTAGTTTTACGTTAATTAACCACTTTCAGCCAGATTCTTATCAGGTCTGCTGTCATCAAGATTAAATCACTATTAATGAATAATACAAGACTATAATATGTACATAAATAATATGAAAAAAAAGAGCTCTTAATGTAGAACTGCCTCAAAGTAAAAGTATACCTTAATCAACGTTTATTAGAAATATGTGTAATTGTGTAAATGTTATCATAAAGAGTTATGCCTGGTTGCACAAACGTTCATCAAAATTGATGGCTTGCTATCTCTCATTAACGTATTTTTTGTCAATCAGAGCACGATATTTTCATTTAATCGGAGTTTAATGGTTTGTCAATTTTGATTGACGTTTGTGCAACCGGGGGTTAGACATATAACAGAAATATTGGGGAGAGTCTCCAATTTTATCCTCTTAGAAAGAAATAATTGTGGAGAGTTTTCAACTCTATCCAAATAGAAATAAATAATTCTGGAGAGTCTCTGACTTTATTCGCATAACATAAATAAATAATTTTGAAGAGTTTTCAAACCCACTCACATAGATAGCGATAATTGTTATTAAATGAGATGTTGTATGAAAAACATTTATTTTAGTAAATAAATAAATGAACCAAACAATATAACAAACAGAAATGGCAAATAGATTCTAACTGTCTTTGTTTTACACATGAAAATTGGTAATATGCATCTCTCTCTCTTGTATGTCAAAATAAAGTTGTAAAGATCAATATATGGGCAAAATTTTAATACTATCTAGTTATTACTAAATTTACCGTATTTACACTAACACTCTCATAAACAAAACAGAAAGCTCAGTGAAAATGCTCACCCTTAACTGAGAAATTTTTCTTTACATTCTAACACTTTAATTACACAGGTCAACAAATTTAAACCCTTTTTTGTAGCAGAAAAAAATAAACTTAAGATTGATAGAAACAACGTTAGTTTATAAGCAAACTATATCAAAATTGTCTAAGTACAAATAGTTTTTTGTTACACCAAATTTTAGTTTTTGAAAAAAACACAAAAGTTGACTTACGAAAATAATGGTAAATGTAATATAAACGTTATTCTATTCTATTTTTGTTAATTTGCCTTTTTATGGTCTTTCATTAGCTAAAATGTCTTCCATTCTTATTGTTGAGAAAAAATGCAAAGTGAGAATATAAGTATGTATATATTCTAGTTTTTCTACAGCTTATTAAAAATATATGTTTTAATATTATCTCCATAATTATTTTAAATTACAGTGGAAACTTAGTTTTGAACAAGCTGTTTTGTTAAATTTTAACGCATTTTTTAATGAAATTGATGTTTGATTGTCTTTCATTTTGTTTTTGGTATTTGTATCAAAATTTTAATTAAATATTTGTATTTATGGAGACCGGAGACCTACAACCTAGAAGGAGAGTAACCATGTAGTAATTTTTCTGTGCTATCTGTATACAGCGTGGACCAAATGTATAGAACGGGCGGTTTTTTGGCTAAACTATAAAGAATTTTGAAAAAACAAAATATAGATGTTAAATGGCTAAGAAGATGCTCGCTGAGGCAATGATAAAAAAATTTTTATTTGTTTAAATATTTAAGGTAACTATAGCAACATTTTTGTTTTTTTTTGAAAAATTTTTTTTTATTTTTTTAAAAAACATGTTTTTTAAGAGAAATGTAGCTGTATATATAAGTTGTTTTAATTTTAACTTTATAAATTTTTTATTAAAAAAAATAAACATTTGTAAACTTTATCTGTGACTTTCGCCTGACTTACAAAATTTTGGTTATTACAAGTAATGCATGTTAAAAAGCAGAAAAAAAGTTTTTTAAAAAAGTTTAATAAAAATAATTTATTTAAACAATTAATAATTGAACAATAAAAATTAATGTGCATTTCTTTAATTTTTTATTAATTTGTAGTGCACATTACGAGTATGTTGTAGTACTAAGTATAAATAAATAAAATGTAAATATTACCTGTCAAAAACGTCATAATTTTTATTTGAATAAACTGAGAAAAGAAAGATTTTATCAAAACTTTCTTCCACTGTACAAGCCCTTGTAGAAGGTCAAGTAGGCGTTCTCATTCTCACCAAGCTGTTCAATCAAAACAAATCAAAAATTAGATAATGTCAAAAATAATAAAATCTCTACCGTTTAAATCAGATTTTTTTTCTAGTTTACCAGCACTGAGAATTGAAAATGATTTTGTCATTAATTGAAAATAAGCAGAAGACTCCGATCAGTATTATGGAAATCTGTAACCAATGACAATCAGCTGGTACAGTTTATTCTACAAAATCATTTTCACTTAGTAGTTACTGCTAAACTAGAAAAAAAAGTGATTAAATGGTAGAGATTTGAACATTATCTAATTTTTAGTTTGTCCTAACATTTTATGGATACCGGAGGTACATATCTTTATTTAAAAATTGATACCAACTCTAACGAGCAACCTAAATTCTTAATTTTACTACTCCATCGGTAGTAAAAATACTCCGGCGTAAAGTTAATCCGGAGTATCTTTACTACCAAAGTATCTGACTTAGAATTAGTCAGATAACAATAGAACAGGGGAAGGGGAGAGAACGCCTACTTGACTTTCTACTGGCGTGCGTAAGGAGGAAGACAGCTTTGACAAAATGTTTCTTTTACCAATTTATTTAAACTTCATCAAATTAAAATCCAGACGTTTTTAATATGTACTATTTACGTTTTATTTATTTATACTTAGTACTACAACATACTCGTAATGTGCACTACAAAATAATAAAAAATTAAGGAAAAATACATTAATTTTTATTGTTTAATTGTTATTGTTTAAATAAATTATTTTTTTATAACTTTTTAATACAACTGTTATTGTTACAACAAAAATCAAAGATAAAATTCAAAATGTTTTTTTTATTAAAAAAATATAAAGTCAAAATTAAAACAATTTGTACAACAACATTTCTCTTAAAAAGCTTGTTTTTTAAAAAAATCAAGAAAAAATTTTACAAAAAAACAAAAATGTTGTTATAGTTGAAAATTTAAACAAATAATTTTTTTAAATATTATCTCAAGTAGCATCTTCCTAGCCTTTTAAGTTTTTATATTTTGTTTTTTCAAAATTATTTATAGTTTAGCCAAAAAAACGGCCCGTTCCATATATTTGGTCCACCCTGTATAGGCGCCGCCATGGTAAGACTTATTCTGGTAAATGTTCTAAAACGATTCATTATTTTAAAGATTTTTCTACCAAACATCCTTGCTACTTTATTTTTAAAGCTTCTGTTTTAAATTGCAATTGTATCCATTGGATTTAGTGAAACGAGACCAAGATGCTAGTGTAAAAGTAGGTGCTAAATACATATTTTTCTTATACTCGTATTATTCGATTGTCTTCATTATTGTGTTTATTAATAAACATTTGGAAAAGAGTGAGTTGATATAAATTGGATATCTATTAATAGTAACCATATGCTATTTTAACAAAAATTGGAAAGGCTCTAGAAAGATATGGGTATGGTAGACACAAAATTATTACTATCAAAACGAACTTAGGTGTAAAAATCAGTAGGTAATAATAAAGCATTAGCGGAATTATGTTCTAAGAATTTTTTGTGTCAAGGTTTTTCTAGCAAATGGTTTTGCTATCATTTCAAAATGGTTTTATAGAACAAATAGTATTCCAACTGGAGAATTTCTTGAAATAAAATAAATAGTTGAAATAGTTCTACATTGTTCTACACTTACTCGTAAGCCTCACATTTTTATCAGTTTTACTAAAGTCGATAAGTATGATTAATAAATATATTTCTTACTATATTTGTTCACATTTGTTCATATAAATTACAACTTAAGATTTTGTAAATTTTAATAAATTAAATATAATTAGGCATATTTTTTATCACATTTAGCGATTTAAGAACAAAATAGTCGCTTTTCTGTGCTCGTTTCTGTTTTAAACAACGTAGACTTACTGAGGACTGCAAAATACTAAAAAAAATTGAAATATCAGAATTTGTTTTTTTTTGTAAAACAAAAAAATGTTACGAAATATAAACATTTAAATTTTTTTAACAGTTTTGTTTGTTGTCCGGGTGTTATTGGACATCCTTATTGATTGTTATAGTGATACTATAACAATCGACATAGTACGATAGAAAATATTAAAAAGTTATTGCAGCTAATTCCGTTTAATGTTTGTATAATGTGTTATTTGAAAATCAACTTGAAATTTGTTTATAGACTGTTTATAAAGGTTTTATCCGGTCTTTCGTGTAGGAAGTCAATCATAAAGTGTTATCACAAAATGTGTTTTGTATCTTTTTATTGTTGTATGTGTTTCTGATTTATTTATTTTATTATATGTTTTATTTTTGTATAAAGCACATTTTGTTTTGTTTACTTGTATTTCATTTATTTTACGTCCCATGAACGATTTAATACTGAAAGAAATAAACAAATGTTTTTTACAAATTGTAGTTTATTGTGTTCTCTCCTGTCTTGAATACTCCTACAGTAACATTTTAACAAATTCTGCCCCCATCTTGTCAAACACAACGTGTAGCTTCTCTTTTCTCCAGATGATAATTACAACTTTTGGTTATTTTGTTTAAATTTAAACTAAAATAAATTGTTTTCTAAGTTATTAAAATTTAAAGTACTTGTAATTAGTTCAGGTTTAGGTTAACAAAAAAAAAGAAACAATAGAAAAAGTGAATGGATATTTGGTGGTAATGTCAACGAAAAAGTTTTAATTAGTTGTTTAATTATTGACGTGTAATTAAAAATAAAATGTGGACGGGATTGTGGTAAAAGCGAGGACATAAATGTGACAAAGTTGAAATATGTGAGTAAAGGAGTGATGTGGTGCACGTTTTTGGAAATATATCAAAGTAAAATTCTTACAAAATTCAAAATCCATGTTTATTTGAAGGTAAAGAGCCCCAATAAAACTGAAACCCTACGTGGAAATGTGAAAGCGTCCAAATCTAAAACATGTTTTATATTCTATACATGCTGGTCACGAACTATGACAAATATGGAAAGCCAGGGATCGAAAAGAAAAAACGCGTCTAATGTCGCTTTCGTCGAAGACCGATGAATGATTCCTCGCATCACTGAATGTCTGAGAGCCAAGATGGGGTAACAGCCAGTAGGAAATCCACCGTTTCCTACGCCGATAAAATTATAATCAGTTCGATTTTATTATTTCAAGTGTTTGTACATTCCGAGAGGATCGCGAAAGCTCAGCTTTTTAAAACAATAAGACGAGCAAATCTCATTTGTAATCTTGTCTTTGGCTCTACAATCCGCTGTATCATACCAATTAGCAAAGATAATCAATTACACGGCACAAAATTACTAGCATAATCTACGGACTAAATGAACGGGGTGCACCGCAACTAGAAAGCGGTGAGGGAGAACCGAGGCGGCCCTCACATTCGTCTTCATTACAGGATCCATTTACCTTAAAATAATAACAACCAACACAAAGCTTCTTTATATTTTAATAAGCTGCCTTTGAATATTGCCAGATCGGCATTATAACGTAAACAAGCGTAAGATACCACTTTTATAACGCTATTTTACGTCAAAATTACCGCTACGAGCTAACCGGAGACAAGCAAAATTCCAAATTAATGTGCCAGAATAATTCTTTACAGCACATTCCAAACATTGTCTCTACAACATATTTTTAACACTGCTTTTGAAGCAAATATTATCTACTTTAAAAAAACTATTGTAATAACAAGGTAAAATTCTATCGGACTCTAAAGTTCGTTTCAGTAAGTAAAATAATATATTGTATGTAAGTGTTAAAGTATTAACACTCCAACTCCTCTAAATTTTTAATAGGACTATATCATTTGTGATACATACAAGTTTATTCACGAATGATGACGAATTTATATCCAAACAAATTAACGTATTAAGCAGCTTTCTTGACAAACTTTTTATTTCAGTGAAAATATTGAATCAAAGTTGTCCAAAAGATTATCGATTTCTGGCAGTTTTCTCATAATTTGTTAAATTGAACGACTACTTAATAATTCGTTATCTTTAATTCTTGTATCAGTGTAACATGGTAGAGATGAAATTTATTAGCGCGTATTATTCTAAAAGCAGAACTTTGCCTAATTCCTAAATTTTGTGTCACAGCATTTTACCCAACATGTAGATTTTCTGTAATGACCTGAATTACAGCAGTTTCATTGTTTTCTTTTGTCCAGTTTTTGTAGCTTTTTCAAGGGAGGCCAGCCTTGTTTTAAATCTTCAGAAAATTTTGTCAGTTGGAACCACTAATTTTTGATCAATGTTAAAAAAATGGTGTTGCTGCAGCAAATTTGTGAAGAAAACGTTATCCCAAACGCCGAGCTCCGATCGACAAAATTTTTAGAAGGCTGGAAAGCACGTTAAGAAATAATTGGCTTTGCGTTAAAAGAGTAAGAACTAGAACTGCCACTTGTCTTGAAAATGAAGTCGCAGTTATTGAAGTTGCAAACGAAAATCCACATATCGGTCAAAAAGAGATCTCAAGACAGTTAGGAATTAGTCAATCGTCGGTTTGTAGAATTTTTAGAAAGAATAAGTTTCATTCGTTCCATATACAACTTGTCAAAGAAATAAAACCGACAGATTACTCCAAAAAGCTCCAGTTTTGCAATTTTGTTAACCCTGTATTGTTTAATGTAAAGCTACCTTTTTGGCGCGGTTGAACACAAGATTTCGTGGCTTATCTGAGTTTCCCAAAACCTAAGTCTCTTAACAAAATCTTTGGAAAGGGTACTACTAGGTTTCTTTACCGCGATGATGTGGCAACTACTTCCCAAATTAATAAAACTGATTACGAAAGTATTATGCACATTTATACATAATTAATTAAAGAATAAAAAAAGAGTTCTTTAATAAAAAACAATATAACTCAAAACATTAAACTCAATATTTTGTCAATACACAGTTTGCTTATATACTGTATTAAATTTTCGAAGCAATGAATAAACAAGATTTACAAATAGATCAGGGTTTGCTTAAAGATCATTCTAAGCATTAGTATAAAATTTCAAAGTTGCTCTGCATTTGGAGCCTAAAATTTATTGTATAAATTTTTGACCTGCATCTCTCAAAGTTTTTTGATTAGATTTAAATCCGGACTGTTTACTGACCAAGGTAACAATTCAATGTTATTATTTTCAAACCAGTTGTAAACAACATTTGCGGTATGGACAGGACAGTTGTCTTGTTGGTAAATAAAATTATTATCAGAATACACCTGACTAATCAAAAAAGCATAACGTTTTCCAAATATCACAATAAGTCTCTCTGTGAAAGAACCTTCAATTCGGCAACATCCCTACATACACATCCAAGCCCAAACATTCACAGAAAAATGTGCGGACTTGTTTGAAGAAGTAACATATTGTTTATTAAATCTAAAATCTGGTGGTCTATACATTCGAGTTCGACCGTCATTACCTGATTTTAAAAAAATCGTCTGTAAAGACCACTGTATTCCAAAATTCTAAAGACTGATAAATGTAATTTAAACAATAAAAAACTCGCGCTTGTTTATTTTCTAGGGAAAGAATTTGTTTCTTAGCACTCGATAATTATTTTTTTTCGAGAGACTGTAGACCAGGAACCTGGAAATTGGGACTACACAATGACATTACGAGCACAGCCAAACAAATTTTCCCATAAAACATTTAAAAGAGTTTTATTTTGTTGAGCAGTTGACAGTGTTCAACCACTAGAACCAACTTTTCTTGCCACTGTACATACCTTCTTGCTCCTATCTTGTTTTATTCTAAAAACTGTGCTTGTAGAAATTCCTAATTCTCTTGCAAGTCTCCTAATTGACAAGCCTTCCTCTAGTTTTGCAAGTTATGTACTTTTTTGCTCCAGAGTAAGATTTGGCATTTTAATGACTGACGTAAATAAATATTAAATTAAAAAAAAAACGCAGTCCACACAGCCAAAAATTTCGTCTAGTCATTTTTTATACAATCAAGTATACGTCCAATTTTAACAAACTTACCCGAAGTGTTAATGCTGCATGCAAATTGTGAAACGTTGTTAAAGACAAATAACGTTGCAAAAACAAAACTCGATCGACTTTACACACTTACTGAAGATGTTGTAGAAGTTATTTGCGTTAGAATGGAGAGAAATACGCGAAAATCTGTGAATAAACGCTTATTTTACTTCCTATTTATTCCAAATACACTAATTACTAATTACAGTATTATACCTGAAAACAACAAGCTAAATTATAGATTAAAATAAAGGTGCACAGTTTAAACCTTACCTTTAAATTTAATTTCTGTTTTTTATTTGTTTTATTTTTTATTAGATTCTTTAATAAAATGATTATTGTTGTTGAAAATCGAATAGTTATCAAATATCATTTGCTATTTTCTTGACAGGTACCTATAAGATATAACCTATATAGGTAATCTTAACAAACCAAAAACTTGAAAAAAAATAGTAACTTTATTGCCAAATCAGTCAGTATTTGCTAATCACGGTGTAGTACTGAAATACTGAAAAGGTTTATTATGCAGAACGAACATTATTTATGATAGGGAAGTATATATCTTTATTATTTTTGAAATAGATTCTGAGCGTTTAAATAACAACGGGTTAAAGTGTTAGTGTTATCTCCCTTCTCGTTTTAACACTACCGACATAATAAATCATTTCTGCAAAGTGCAGTCTCTATTGCTCAGGGTTATTAGCTGTGCAATTTATCGTAAAATGAACTGTATTGTTTCTCTAATCAGAATCGAATGCGGTTAGATATTTATGATAGCTCTTGATATTTGGATAGTTTGGAGTATTTTCTTTGTAGAAGGAAAAATGTTTTTGTGAAAGATGTCATTAGGTCGAGGTGAGAGAATGGTGTGGACCGAAGCTTCTGTATAACTCTTTAATTGCCGCCGAGAGAGGAAATAAATCAATTACGTGCAAGGACTGATAACCCAATTACGGAAATAGTGGTTTCACAGAGACAGAGAGAGTGTGGCCTGGCTGGGTTTTCCGTCAGACAAATGTACGAAATCAGTTAAGGGAGCAAAACCCAGAGAGAAACTCATTAAGAAAATTTCACGATATTTTAAACCACTGTAGCTGGAACGTGAGTTATTAATTTTAATTTAGTTTAAAATTCGAGCGTATTTTCCTTTCATGAAAAATTAATCAATTAAATCAAGTGAAAAGAAAAAATAATTGTGAAAGATCACCTAACTTTGGTTTGCATCCGGACGCCATCAAGGTCTATTATTTAGAAACAATGAAGTGAAACAAAAAAACTTAAATAAAGAGTTTGAGAAATGTTAAATTATTTCATTTTCTAAAGTTTGGCGAGTCAGCAATGTCAAGAGCAAAATAAATGCCAAGCAATTTCTTAACTTGTTCTGCGAGACTGTGATAAGACCTATCAAATTTGTTCCCTTAAACATGAAAATCACCATTATATATTACCAATAAATAATGCATAATTTACTACAGAGATCAAGCGAGATATTATTTTTCCATTATGTAGTTATTTATCGAGACTGGGGGAGTGACATTGGCAGTCCCGTCACGTGCGTTCAGCTAATGTCTGCACCAGCTAGGGATAAGATAACTTGCAATATATTATCATCCACGCTCTCTCTGTTTATATAATATGCGAACGTGTCACCATGAGTTAATGAATATTAGCTGTGAACGTCAATACCAGCTAAATTAAAATTCACCCCAATTTTTTTACTGCTTAATCATACCATACCTATGTGAACCTATATAAAACTACAGAAATCTATGAAAATGTAGTCTTTATCTATATTATTAATAAATTTTAATTTAAAATATATCAAAAACCAAATAAAGTATTTTTTAGTCTCTATAAAAAAAAGACCACGACTATACAGACTTTTAGAAAAACACTATTTTTTGATCAATAACTGAATCTAATTAGCTAAGACTATAACTTGATCGTAGAAATTAGTTTTTTAGAGCAAAAGAGAGAATAAATGAATTTTGTTTGCCGCGACGAAAACTGCTCCTTTTGTTCCAAAAAAACAATTTCGACGATCAAGTTAAAATCTTGAATTTTTAGAACGATAAAAATAGCTAATTAGCTAACGAGCTAAATATAGACAAATGCGTCTGAAAGTAAGACACAGGCTTAAAAAAGTTGCTGAAGCTGTGGAAGTTTAGAAGTAAAATAAAAAAGTACAAACAGGACAAAAAATCGAAACTAAGGAGGCCAAACAGAAGCAACTAGGAGATGAGATAGAAAAAGATTAATACAGATTAGGGTAACATTTTGTCACAACAGAATATTAGGAGAAGATTTGCAACCAGTTACTAACCTTTTACAGAGACCTGACTATAAAAAGAAGATTGCAGATGTGCTTTTTCCAATACATATCGTAACAAGTAAGCGATACGAAACTTAAAACAGCAAAGAACTAACTTGAGATCAAAATGTAACTGAATCGAGCAAGCCGAATTACCATTAGATACGTCATTAGCACAACCTACTCTGATTCAGTTACATTTCGATCTCATCATATCTTGACAATATACCAGTGGAGATGGTTAAAACAAAACTTAAAGTAAAAAAGGATAGAATCAGAAGAAAATAATAAGTTTTTAGAGGAAGGCAGCTAGTTCTTTAAGTATGCTCGGAAAATCGTAAAATCTCGGCGAAGGTCGCTTCTGTTAAAGCAGAGATTAGATCTATTAATATCAGAATTTAAGAGACGAGAAGAGTGAAAGGTAGAACACATAATATTAAACAAAAAGCTCGTGGACAGTCTATTGCAGAATGATAATCCCAATAGAACGAAAGTACTGAAGAAAAATAAACTCAATATAAGATGTTGAATAGAGAGAAGAAATTACGCTGAACAGGTAAATTACTACCAAACCCAAATACCTAAATATCGTCAGATCGTAGAGATTTTCGATGTTATCTATACAAAATGCATCAAGCAGATAAAGATAAGTAAAAATAGCAGAGCTCTAAAATGTCAAAGATGGGAAATATTTTTAGTCTGTTCTAGAAAAATCCCACACATACGTAAAAGAGAAGATAAATTCAGGCAATCTTTAAAGCAATGAGAACTAAAAACTAGTGCAAAGTAGCGCTCAGAAAATCTTAGAAACAACAATAGAGAACGAAATAAGTGAAGTACAAATTTGCTAAATAACCAATCAAAAAGTGCCGCAAAAGTCGGTGGACAATACAAATTTAAAAGCGTGGATTTGCTAAGAACGTCGGAGTAAGTCCTGGAAAACGACAAGTCTGTTGTCTTGACGACAAGGCTACTGACGATAGCAAGGCGGAAGAAAGTAGAAAGCGGAGAGACTAATTTATTCTTAAAAGCAAGTCTCACCTTGATAGGTGAAGCAGAATCCGTTGTATAAAATAGCAGGAGTCTAATTAAATTTTTGGGAGATACAAAAAGCACTAGATCAGTTTAGCTGTTTGTCAAACTGTTAAAATGGCTTTTTGTAGATTATCTTATTTATTTTCTTAACCGTCTGGTATAACCAAAAACATAATCAATTCCAACTAAAAATAGAAACAAAGAGTAGAATTCCGTACTTGATTTCTTTAATAAAACAAACAAATATTTTAAGGTCTACGTCCTAAATTTTATGGGTATCTATTCTTAATGCAGAAATTAAGCACTGAATCGAATTATTGCTAAATAATTATGTTATAGCATGACTTATAGAAAAAATACTTTTTTTGGGTACTGTACAATATTTTCCAAGTTTGAAGTAGGTTTTATCTATAAAATCTTTGCTTGTTGGTACGTAACTAAATGCAGATGTAGATCCTCTACTAATGAACTTCTAAACTTTTTCTTTATTTTGGTGTTAAAAATCTTAAAGAATTGCATCTATTTCACTTTCTTTAGTTTATGCTTTAAACCTCATGCATCTCTTCACGCAGTTTCTAAAGACTAAAAAACAAAGATGTGTTCTTTTTTTTTAAGGTTTTTCTGGCCAAAGCGTTCAACAATAGTAGTAAGCTAGAAGTTTCTTCTTTAGTCTAGGTCTAGAAGGAGTGGAAAAGAAATACAGCTATTGATGAAAAGTCAAGTATTTTTTTCTAATATTTTATTTGTGAAATTATTTTAACATCTGCTAAGTTATTGCAAAATCATTGAGTTTGTGTATTTACTGGAAAATTGTATGAAGCTCTGGGTATAATTGCGGGTTAATTAAACACATAATAAAAATCAAATAGAACAATAGTTCTGTGATCGCTAATCAGTTTTTCCGTCGCGCTGACTGCAAGGATCAAACAGCGGGCTGGTAAGATAAATGAAAAGATTGAACAACAAACAAGAAAGTCAAGATGAGGCCGGCGTTAAATTAAATTCTTCATAATTGTTATTCATAACGCTTGAAATATTCTCTCATTTATTTAAGTTAATGAGAAAATCTAAGAGTGGTCCAGGCAGCAAAAGCCATGAGACATTCAAAGACACATGATGTAATTGGTTGCTTGACAGATTGCATTGTTTTGGTTAAAATGATAAAAGTCGGTTTGGCCCCGACAGAAAGAACAATAAAGCCCCTCCTTAACTCTGATAAATGTAGAATAAAGAAGGTGCATCCGCAGTAATAATATTCAACAACGAGCGAATTATAGCCCCATTTATGTTAATTTAAGTTTGCCGAATATAAAACGGAATAAACAGAATCGCCGATAAAAGCCCTTTTTCATTGCGGTTTCGAATTTTGGTAGATATGTCGTATTGAATTTAAAATAAAGCGTAAAAATAAAATTGTTTTGTTTGTTGCTGGTTTAGGTCAGAATTGGCCACAGGTATCGGTAGCGTTAAAAGCATTGTGACCCAAATGGTACCTTCAGGGAACAAGACCAACTCAATAGATTTTCGCCCGCTCTTGTTATTGTGGCCACACGTCGATCCGGCTTAGGTGTATGGAAATCAGAGTGATCCAATTTCCCTTAACAAAAATATCAAGTCTATCGTCCATAAATGGATGAAAGAGCTAGCGGCTATTTGCTTGCTCACCCCAAACAATCCCCTATCGATCATCAGGGCATATTCCACGATACAAGCGAATCACTTATTTGGAGGACACACTCTCAGGATAAGACGATAAGAGCGCACTGATAAAAGTGCTTTTTATAGATGTGCCTTGTACAACAACCCTAATCCACAACAAAGTTACTTGTGTTAGGACACTATTTTCAAATTTTTCGCTTAGCTTGTTTCCAAATACGATATTATGGATAAACGTTGTTTGTGTCAATCAAAATAATGCAGTGTAATTATATCTCTTTTGTTTCAGTGAAAGCGTGCTAATTTTAAATATGCATTTGTTGCAAACGGCCTACAAACATGAATTTTTAATATTAATACATAATAATAAATCATTATCATTAATATTATATATAATATGTACAAATATCAAATATTTCTAAACCTATTCATCATTTAAAATTTTTGTAAGCCACACTAAAGCTTTAAATTTTTCGTGGTAATATTAAAATTTTGCCATATTCAAACACACACAAGTTGGGGCGTTTCAAAAAAGATAAAAATGCGCCTCTAATTAAAAAAAATACATTTGAATTTGCTTCGTGACATCACCTACTGCAAGAAATAAAAAAGAAAAAAAATTATAAAAAAGTTTTCAAAGAAAAGATCTAAAAAAATTTAATTAATTACTTCTAATTAGCTTTAATTTGTATTTTCTTGAGATACATGTCTCAAATCATAAAACATCTGAAAAATAAAGTTGGGTTCCCTAAATAGAATAACATTTATGTATGAACTTATGTAAAGTTTGCTTTTTTTATAATAAATTGTGAAAGTGTCGTCAGACTGGTACTGTCATTTGTTAGTAACAAATGGTAATTTCGCCATGTTATGTTACTAGGAAAAAATGTCAGTAGCATTGCATTTGTGTCGATAAATATTTATGAATAGTTAAAGCAATGAAAACAAAATTTGGATTTAAAACTAAATTTACTTCACCACCGAACAGCACTGGACCGTTATTGTTAAAAAGTAAAAAAAAAATATTAGTGATGCACATAGCTTAAACCCTGACATGAAAAAAATGTTATAACTTTTGTCTATAAATAGAGGATTTTAAAGTGGTACAATGTGGTTTTTTAAAAAATTTTGACAAATGATTATTATGATAATAATAATTGACAATTAATTATAAAAAAAACTGTATATATTTAATAATCTTTCTGAACTAAAATTGCAAATTTAAAAGTTGCACACTTATATTCTCATTTTTTTCTGCTTATCAGTGAAAAAAAACCGTAGTTAATTTTTTTGCATTTGTTTTCTAAAACGGTTATATTGCCGCAAAACGTCTATTGTTTGACCAAATATTTGGGCATTTAACTTTATTATCTACTCAAATTGTAAACAAATTATATTTGCAAATATTCAATAATTATATTGAAAACTTTTTTTGAAAGCTATCGTTTCTTTAAAGCATATTTGTTGCAGGTTTAGATATGTAGATGACATCTCTTCGCTCAAAGACGCCAAAGCAAAATTAGATAATTTTCTTTTAGTTATTAACTCATTACATAAAACATTAAATTTATTGGAGAAACAGAAACACATTTTTCATCATGTCAATTTTTTTGTCTTGAGGAAGTGGTCAAAATAATAAAACCACGAAACTTGTCGACAAAAATTTGAAGTTTTTTTTTAAGTCCTCAAACCCCAGCGATTAAATAGAAATTTATTTACAAAATTTACTAAACTTAAACTCACAAAATGAAACAAAACCGAACCGCAAAAAATTGAGTTTTAACATAAAATAAACAAATTATTTTTTTTGATAAAATGTGAAATTCTGAATGCTAACCTTATTGCCGTCTCTCCAATTTATGAATTGTGAGTAAAAGCTTTTATAGGTTTCAACAGATTTTGCCGGCAACAAAGACTTTGTAGTGCTTCTGGCTTGTTCTACAATCTCTGGAAGCGTAAGATTTTTTATTTCACAGTCACCTCCTTTCATACTGACTCGTTTTCTGTTGATTGTAATTGAAAATCACTGCAACCAGTTACAATTTTAAATGTCAAGAGTCCATGACAATTTGATAAATACTTAAATCTTGCTGTATTACGTTGTTCTCATTGGTCAAAATTTGTATCTTAATGAAAAATTTGTATCATAATAAACATCATTAAAGTACAGGTAATTTGCAACTAATAAACCAATTACAGTATGGGAGTAGAAAAACAATTTTTAGTGATTGTGTACACATTTATTTTGTGTGGTAGTATCTATATGAAAATAAAAAAATGGAAAAATAATAAATTTAATGCATGGCGCGTTTGGTAAAGAAATAATGTTTCTATTTGTGGCCAGAGAAGTGAATATCAACGTGACAACCATTTCCATAAAATATGTATACATGTGCCATGTTTTGCTCGGTTTTAAATTGGGTGTTGCGACCTGATAAAATAACAAAAGTTGATATAAAAGTATTTCTCATTTATTTTCACCTGGTATTTTATACATATGTAGCTTTCTATAATAATGTAAAGACTCCAAAACAGGGACTTGTAAATAAGTAGAAACGGAAAACCTGTGTTGTTAGTCGGCGCTTTGGGATTCAGTTCCAATATTGCACACCATTGCAATTCACATCTCATCTGCAATATCATGAATTCTTCATGCCACCAAATAGAAGCTGTATCACTTTATTTTGAATTGTATGATTCAATACAATTGTGAACACATTGGCAGAGTCCGCTCTTTTGCTCTTATTGAATCATCTAGACGAACTTGTGACAAATAAAATTTTAAATTTGATTTCATTTACTATACTCGTAGAACGAAACTTCTTAACTTGAAATGGCACTACTCCATGCGGTGTTGTTGCATACAAAATTTCCTTCAAACAAAAACGCAAAAAATACGAAAATAGTGCATCCAATTAATAATCCCTTGTTTTGAAATATCAAACCCCCCAATATTGACAATGGAACATTGTTGAAATTTTAAAATGAAAACAAGCAAACTGTTGTTTTAAGTTTAAAGCAAATCGTTACAACTTTGTCGAATTTGCATGTTCACCCAAATTTAATCAATTGGATATTGTCATTTTAATTAGCCAGAATGTATTCATAGATGTATACCCCTGCGGTTTCTAAAAATACATGCGAATATTTGTTCTAACTTTCCCTTATTTTAATCAACGGAAACATTCTCCAACGTTTTTTTATCGAATTTATGAATCCAATTTAATCAGCGTTTCAGGTAGGTTTCTAAATTCTCCACAGGATTGTTTGTTTAATACATTCTTTTATTGTAAACGAATTGTATAATTTCGTATCAATTAACAGTCGTCTGAATAATTAAAACATGTCACCTAACTTCTTAAATATGCTTATTGGGTTCATAAAAACACATGAATATTCCGATTTTAAGTTCTTAAGTTAACTTGAATATAAAACTTTTAAATAGGTACTTACTTCTATAAATTACGCGATTCATGCCAGACCATTCCTTGATTTCCCAGTAGGCATTTATAAATTCTTAGTTTGACAAGTTAGTAACAAAATTATGAAGAAAATCTAACGAGAATGAATGTTTAGCGTTGTCAGAGAATCAGAATAAATGTCATTAAATACTGCGAGAGACGGACGATCCTCTAAGGAATTTATTTAAATAAAACAACATTAATCTTTTGCTTATTATTAACTGCAACTTGAGTTTTTAGGTTGGGATTTTTGCATAATTCCGATTTATCGTTGGATCCTTTTAAAGGGGTCTCAAAACTAGGCCACGGTCAGTAAACCTTTTATCTGCAGAGATAATATTTAACACATTACTTTGCTTTAAAGCTTTACATATTTTAACATGATTATCCTTTGTTAAAAGTTATCAACATATTGTAGACTTATGAGCGATATAAAACTTAACTTTTAGCCAAAATAGTAAAACAAAAATTGTTACTTTAGCAACTTTGTAAGCAGATATGGTATGTCTAGTTACCAAAAAAAAATTTAAACATAAATTATGATTTTTAAGTACACTCTATTTATTTTACTTTGACCCGTAGGATCGTAACAGATGTAGTGCCATTTAACAAGTGTTCGGTAAAAGTACGTATCGGTCGTCTGTTTTTTGTATTGTTTCATGATCTCTAATTACGCACTTCTAAATAAGGTTCTTTCTTAAATCAGTCGATATTGGTAGGATCTATAAACATTAAAGTCAGTGGTTCGAAAGCATTACAACGTGCGCCATGCATTTTATTAAACAAAAATTTTTGAATCAAATTCTACAAGCAATAAATAAAAATCAAATAAACACTTTCTTAATTTTTTTGATAAATAAATTGGGAATAAAGAAATTCAAATTAGAACAAATTATTTTTTGCATTTAACTGAGGTAGTATGGTCATGAAGTGTTGAGGTATATATATAGTAGCTATACCAACAAATTTTTACACAACATATTACATAAATATTAAGGTATACCAATAACTTTGTGTTCAAATTTGTTATTGTGTATTTATTTAGCTTTGTACAGATGTATATACAGAATGAACATTATTCTTCATCATCACTATTTTTATCAACAAATTTATTAACAATATAGTGGTTGATACAAGGGCCCATGTCTTCTCAGGTATTTGATCAAAAATTTTTTCTCATACATTCGAAATATCTTCATCTTTTTTATTTGTCTTGCCAATATTTTTATCACAAAATAATTTGTTATCCCCATACCATTTCAATCAAATTGAAGTGACACTGATATTTAATACTAATTTTTTTTTTGTGGCGCACGTCGAAATGTTTTATAACTACTGACCTAATCAAGTCAAAATGTTTAGTTCGAGAAGCCATTCACATTATTTGATTTAAGAAAAAACTTTGACAAGTGTGTTAGAGGTCATTAAACAACTTAACCAACAGACAACCCATACCAATGCAGTACGTACTTTTAGCGAACACGTGTTAAACAGTACCACTTCTTTTATAATGCTACCGGACAAAGTCAAATAAACGATAAATAATAGTGTATTTCCATCAAGGAGGTTAGATAGGACGGAGAGAGTACAACTTGAAATAAATGGACTTGCCGCCTTCACTGCGCAAAGCTATAAACTGGTACTGAAAGCAGGCGCATCACGAGGTTGAAGTCAGTAGCGCTACATAATGTAGTGTAAAAAGTTTAAACAAAAGATAAAAACACAACAAAATGACAACAACAATAACAAAAAATATTAACAATCAATTCACACAGACTAAAAAAAACAGTAAAAAAAACAAAACAACGTTTGTTTGTAAACAACCAAACAAAAACTAGCATCCTGCGTCAGCTACGCCACTGTGCAAGACCAGACACAGCCAAATAGGATCTGTCGATTCTGCGCTTCATTTGAAACCTGTTATAAACTGGTACCAAGCTGGTACCAAACTATTTACACGAGAAGTATAGGGCGTACTCTCTCCTTTCTATCTAACCTCCTTGATTTCCATAGATCATCTATACCTACTTTTAAGCACTATGGTAAATCGACCATTGTTTTTTTTTAAGTAGAAAACAATTTAACATTTACACATGGTAAGGAAATATTGGTTTGTATTAGTTATAGATCTATAGCTGTGTTAAATATTGGTTGATTTAATTGATTGCCTACTTTACAATGTTTTCATTGAACAATATTATTATAAAAACCCTAAAAGTAAGCAAATGATTAAATATATTTGCTTTTATGTTTAAATATAACGTAATGATTAGCATTTACTTAATTATTAGCATTACCAGATAAAATAACATCTCTGTCTGGTGACGTAAATCCAGCGTTACATGGCCTGGCTATAGTTACAAAATCTTACCTAATTTAAAGTAACATTTTTTCATTAACAAAGTTTATAAAAGTAAAACACGTTTACCTGTCATTTATAAACAAAATCACAAAAGAATTTCCATTGTTTTATATTATGTTCAGATTCACAATTTTATATTTTATTCTTAGATTAAGTTTACATTTTGTAAGCTTTAATAAGCTTTAAAATACATTGTATACTTTTATATTAAAGAAGAAGCTTAGAGGGTGGTTTCTTTGCAGTCTTGACATTTATAGCTTATAAATAAATTGTATTAATACATTTTTTTTTACAGATATTAGAACCAAGTTGGTAAAATTGCAAAACTAGCTTAAAATAAATTTATGTATGAGTAAATTCAAACATTAGAAAACTATGTACGTAAAACCTCACAGAGACCTTAAAAACTTAAATTTTGACTTTTATTCTCAGATCTTTAATAGTCTCAGAACAATAATTTCTACTTTATTTGAAAACTAATATGAAAATATTTTACTGCAGAGACCTCGGCAAGAACAAAGCTTGCGGAGTTTTTTACTTTTATTATAATTTGCTTTACATTTCTAAAAATGTAGACAAAACTTTACATAAAAATTTCTATTGTTACCCGTCTAAATCTCATCCTACCTATTAAAGCCGATGGAATTTCATTCATTACGCTTGAATTTGCGGTTTGCTCGGTTCACGTTCACACTCATATTATTAAAATTGATTAAATTTTCTATAAAAAAAATTAATTCATTTTTATTATTAACTCATTATTTTTGTAAGTGTTTTCCGGAAATAGCAATAAAATTCCCTTTAAGGAAATAGCAATACATATTTATATTTGTTTAGAGGTCAAGATCTCAATTAAGATTATATCTGATTCATTGTTTCACGTTAGAGTGTCGAAAAATCCCAACAATATTTTTTTCAAATAGGCACGATCGACAAATTTATTATTGATAAAGTTTTGATGGGGTGATTTTATCTGAATATTTTATGTAGAATATTGCATGATTTTAGAACATTTACTGTACATTCTGTACAATATAAAGTTTTATTACAATCCCATCAAGATATGGTGACAGTGTTGCCATACTTTTGCAGCCTCACGTGACTACATTGTTACAGTTCCTATTTTAGTAAAAAATATTTTATGCTTTGAGAAACAATTTTGTGTTGGAGAATATTTCTATAAATGCATGAGCTTTGAAAAATAGATTACAAATAACAGAATCTACTCTACTTTTAGCTTTTACTAATGACTTTTTCGATTATCTTTTATTCGATTTCAGTTTAAAGATTCATAATGCGGTTATCACAAAACCATCATCGATGAAAGAGCTTCAGTATCTCTAAATCTTGTATAAAGTTAATGGAATAAATTTATTTTCTTTTATCCTAGACTAGCAATACATGTTTAAGCTTCAAAAAAGGGTCATTATAAGATAATTTTGTTTTCAATAATTACTATAAAAATACTTTATTATAAATAAATTAAATTGTAAAGACGAATAAATGGATCCAAATTGGTAAGGATATCAACGAAAATTACCTATATACTCAAATACAAATTTAGCTTGATTGACTGCATGTCATCTGGTCATAAAGAACTTATTGTAGTGATCGTCAATAAATACAAACATTTATGGTTTTCCTTATAATCTCAAAGCCCCTAGCCAAAAAATGTAAGAGATTTTTGATTGTTCAAAATTTAATAATAGCTTGCTATTAGTATGTCAGTAAATATAATTAGCGGTAACAGTCTGGCTTGCAGGACATCTGTAAATAGCACACCTGAAGAGCTATCAAGAATTAAAAATATTGCCAGATGTTTTAAATTATTTTTTTTAGTTATAATTTTCATGTTAGTACAAATAAATATAAAAAAGCAGTCAGATTTCAATTAAGAGAAATTTGTCAAAACAGCAGGCGCCAGAAGTCAAAATATCTACCGAGACAGCGGTTATTATATGTATTTATTTAATCATCTAAGGTACTCGTGTCTTAAGTTAAATGCTGAATATTTTAAATATAATAATTGTATAAAAATATAATAGATTTAATATAAAAAGTTAGAAGATAAAAAGTTAACTATAAATTCCAATTTTTGGCGGCTGCTGATTAGTAATTAGACACATTTTTTTGATTAAAGTCTAACTACTTTTTTTTATTAATATATCATTATAATTAAATATATTTTTAAATTTCTATTTTTAGAAATTATTTTTACTTGTTATTTTAATAATTAAGTTGGACCTTTTTTTGCCTTATCACTTGCTTATATACAGTTAGACTACTTTCTAGTAAATTTTTGTACATTTTTATTTCTCTAAGCATTTTTCAAATTTATCAATAGCTGTGACTACTATTTCCTAGTAGTCATTGCATAGCGAGACTTTAAATATCTGAGAACTCCTTGAAAAATCCAGCGATAGATTTTTCTCAAATAATTCGTTACATTGGTCTCTTCTAACAGATCCTTTATCCAAAACAATCTACCTTAGACCTCCTTGTTTTTCGAATAATTTCTGACTTTTTTCAGTCTACCAAGTGCCTTAGGATAACATCTTCTTTTTAGATGTTCTTCTCTACCACAGTTAAAATACTAATTAGTTTTTTATAGTCATAACATAGTCTTAAGCTCTTCTAGCTACTCAACATTTTCAGATAAAGCTTCTTCTGCTGGAACAGCTTGCACGAGTCAGCTGGTTTATACTATCTGTGCTAACAAATTCTTTGTATTCTAAAGACTGTAAAAAAGTCTTACAATTTTCCAATCTTATAAAACGTTGTAACTTTTATTTATTTTTTTTTTCCATCAATAGAAGCACCTGTTTCTAATTGGTTGCAAACCGCCTCGAGTATGGTCGGTTAGGCCTAATTAACTATATTATATTATGACTATACCGGGCCATTTTTTTAACTCTAAACATAGTCTCTATGTTCAATTTTAAAAGAAATAGATCAACAGTATCACAGACGTCTGAATAATTTTTTTGAAATTAACTTTTGTAACATCTTGTTTATTTGCTCACTTAGAGAGATCTCCGCATGGCGCTGCTAACATCGACTTTTCTTCAAATCTGTCAAACTTAAAAGTCAAAATTTAAATTGGTCAAAAATAAAAATTGTGTCGGATTACTCTACTAAAATATTTTAAAACCTTTGCTTCTGCCAAGTTTTGAATATTTGTTCGTGGTTTTCGTTTGTTTATTGTTTTAGATTAAGTTTTTCTTATTTACGTTTGCTTAAGTGTTTATGTTGATCGCCTTGTGATCTTTACATGTTTTGCACAGTTACTCGTTGTTTTAGTTTTTTTATTATTCTAGTTGTGACTAGATCCGTTTACTTCAGTCACAGTTCTTTAATGTTTCTATTGAACATTTGTCTATTTGTTCATTGTTTTACTAAATTTTCTTTTGTTAACTTACTTAATTATTATTAATATATCTCTAACTATTACAGCATTATGTCACGTAAACAAAAGTGCACCGTGCTTTACTGTAAAAACTTTACTCTTCAAAAAACATTTCATGAGTTACTGAGTGATTGTGATTGAACAGTAAGAAGTAAATATGTGCAAAACATTTATTGTTTTTGTGATAAGGTTTTTCTATTATTTGATTAAGTCCTAATCTACACCTACAAAATTTAACAAAAACTCAGTACGTACAACCGCAGAATTAATGCGTAGGCAGGAATGATCAACGACACATTGATTGGTCTATTAAGTGGCGGCTCGTCCCCCTTGAGTCGGGTGAGGCCAGGAGAAAATTATTGCAGATGATTTTTTCTAACATTCTCATTAAATAAAATTTTATTAAAATTAGAGTGCTCTTGCAATGCTTCTGCAACACTAAATACGTTTTTCTTAATTCTTTTTAAACCCATGCAATTTTTTAAATGTTCTTTGCATGCTTCATGTAACTTTACTCCACGTGAAAAATTTTTTAAGCTTTTGAAACCTTCGCCCAAACTCCACACATTTTTTACATTGCCGATAACAAACACGGCCAACAAAATAAACTTTCCATAAAAGTGCTACCACATAACCAAGTATGACAAGCTTACCAGGAATTTTGAAAAGATCGCGTATGTGAACCTGATGATGTGAGTATAGACAATCGTGGAGTTGGTCTCCCTAACTCCAAAATTTGACGTTTTTCTATTTCTTTACGCCGAGAATGGAATGGAATATTTAACAAAACTATTACAAGATCATATTGAGGATTCATCTTACCCGTTCCCGATTTTTTAAAAACGTACGTACGTATAAAGACTATAAACCCTACTTGAGACAATTCCAACTGATTTCAATCTCGCTGCATGCTGCCAATGACGAATGCTGCATCCAGCCTGCAGGCGACGAAGTAACAACGAAGTTTTCCGTGAGGCCACAAACTCTTCGGCCTCTTTTAAAGGATAAAAGATACAGCTATGTGTATTACCTTTCGCTCTAACAGACCGTAATGCGCGTGCGCTAAAGGCTTTAACTGAGTCCCCAGAATATTCGGCCTCATCTGTTATGCTTGCTTTCTTGCTCTTGCTCATACTAATCGCGCTGCATTTCAAACGGTTAGGTATACACATATTCGGTGTCCGATCATTTTTTTAACAAAAATTCTCTTTACTAGGAAAAAAATTGCATCTAAATAGTGATTAATAATAACAATTAAACATAAATTTATGTATTAAAATTCGCTTAAATTAACTGAGGCCCGGCCTCAGTTGCCTCATCTGACGAGCCGCCACTGGTCTATTGTTCATTTAGAAAAATTTAAATGCAAACTATTTTTGGAATTACTTTGAACACAAATATTACCTCAAATTCAAAATTTCAATGTCAATGAGGTCTGGTTCCAAATGGATAAGACCCCTCCTTATAACACGGCAATCATCACACTTTATTTAAATGAAATGTTTGACACTCCACCCAAATTTTATTAAAATTTTTTTTCAAGGTTTTCGACATAGGCTGGCGTATTGTCTCAAACAGAAAGGTGGTCATTTTGAATATTTGTTAAAGTAATAAAAAGATTTATTACCTGTTTCTATTAGTCGATTAATAATTTTGTCTAAATTTAACGTGTCGTACTTCGTCATCGTCAAATCTGCACTGGTCACTTGTCGTTTTGTTTTTTTTTTCGACATTTGCGGTAAACAAGTATACCTGGTTGCATAGCAAAACTCCTAATATAGTTGATCGGTGTTTTTTTTTAATTTCCTAAACGCCATTTTTCAAACACTCAAAGTTAAAATCCTCTTTTCTACCAGTATTGTTTTCTACATTTTCAGAACCTTTTTTTGTTCCTCTTTTTTTTCGGGAGTAGTTTTCCGAAATTTTTTAAAATTATTAGATATTCTTCGTTTTTCGACTTCTCTTTCCTCCACTTCTCGTTTCTATTATTTATAGCTGACAGCTTGTCATCGGCTTCTGAGCACATTTTCAAATTTCATTTTCGACATTAGTAAAAAATCTTCCAAATTTAGGTTTTCACGATTTAAAGAGTTGGATTTTCTAACAAATAATTTATTCAAAAATCAGTTATTTGTACGTACAATTCAACAATAACTCTTATTAATTAACTCAATATCACACAGTATATCGTCCTCAATTATCGCTCTAATCGCCGAGTCGTTATTTTTTAGTAAATTCTTGTACATTTCCAATTTATCTAGAACAAAACGTAAGCATTTTACAAATCTGTCAATGGCTAACATAAGGACTAACATTTTCTAGTGCGCTATCGGTGTATAGCGCGATCATAGATTTTTGAGAACTCTGAGAGCGTTTTCGCCCAACGCTATATATCGCGCAAAATTTCTACCATAATTCATATAAAAAGAGAGGAATTGTCGTAATCTGTCTCTGTCTTTTGTTCCATAAATGACAGCAATATGGAGCGATATATCGCATCGTGTGAAAACTGCAAGTTATTATGAAATTTTGAACGATCTGAAAACTTGTGTAATTTTTTACTACAAGCTCTAGGACTATTAGTTTTAGTGCCAAATTTTGTTTTTGTGAGGTGTAATATTAAAGTTTGTGTTGAACCAGGAATCGAAATAAGAACCCCATTTAAATTCGTATTCTTATAGGGGAGATGACCCCGTCATATGTACAATAGCTTTCAATATGAAATAGAATCGATGTAGCCATTAGAATATAGCAGCACCCGAAACCCTACACCTGAAATTGAAAAGGGATGCTTCCTGCACTGTTTGCTACCGAATGACAAAAACACTTGCACAAGTCAAATCTATATTATACGAAATAAACTTCATTGCTGTCAAGTGCAGAGCTGTTCGGTGGTCACGTGTATAGTTTCCCAAATAAGCAACGATAAAAAACGATATCAAATTGCGGTTAGCATGAGTTATGAAGGGATTTGGGCAACAGGTTCATACGCGCCACTACTTTTCTCAATCAATTTACTAAATATCACGCAGGAATACACTATTCTTCCATTACAAAAAAAACTGTAATTTATTGCGTACGCTTAAATAAAGATCTTGGTAATTACTCGGGTAGGAAAAATGATCAATTTTATCTAACGACGAGTCATTTGTTGCAAATTGTAATGATAAATTCTTGCACAGATAATTACAAAAATGGAACCTGAAAGTAGTTATTAATTTATAAAGAGATGATTTATTAAGCCTTAAACGAGGCATTTGAATTTGTGATATAGCGTCTTCTAGGTCGTGGGTTAGCACAATGGTATTAATATCAGCTGACAGACACACTCATCAATTATAGTTTATTGAATATATTATATCTGTGTTGTGGCAGTACTATTTAGGGATCAATCATAGTTATCATTGCGGTGGATGTGGAACGCGAAGGTTTATACAGATTTCCAAATTTAATTACTGCTATTATTACTATAAATAATCGGGATACCTGTGGGGCCACAAAATTGTTTGTTACCATTCCATTTAGATATTATAATGACAAAACATATTTTGATACATTTCTACAAACAAAAATCGTCCAAAAATATGTTAGGTAATTCAACATTATTAAACATTTTTGTATACATACAAAATTAGGCGTAGTTTCTCTGAGAGCAAATTATTTGTCGTGCTTGTAGCTAAAGTCCTTATTTCAAGAAAAGTACATTATAAAACTTACAGTTGTTTTACTATCATATCTATTAACGACATGTTAAATTATTTTTTTAACCGCCTTTTAAACATCGTGCAGTCTTAATGCCACAAAATTTATCATATTTTAAAATTTTCATTTTATTTATGTAAAATCAATTAAAGGCGATAAAAATTATTACTACCTGTGCTTTACTGAAATGCGTTTCAGCATTGTATTTTAAATGTTTTAATATTATTCGTGATGTACTTTTCAGTTTTAGTGAAATCCCTATTTCCTACATAATTTATGGCAACGTAAAATTGGTTGACAAAAGAATCTTGCGAGCTTCTCAATTTAAGGATGTTAGGTAGCTTTGTGTTTCAAATTTATGTGAACCTCAAGTTGATTAGTCATAAATAAACGTTGTATTGATCTATAATATAAAATTTCGTAGTCTCGGTAAATTCTATTTATGTTGTAATTTTGTGAACGACAAATTGATTTATTATAAAATTCAAAAACTTACTCATGAATGATAAACATAAAATTAAAAATAAGAATAAAATATACTTTTTTAGAAGAGTTGTTATTAATATCTGAAATACAAACTATATATTTTTTAACACACTAATGTTTTATTAAGAGGAGTAGTTACCAATTTCTCTAGTATAGAGATTCCAATGTAAACGCGCGAATCTGTAGCTAGTTTATTCATAAAAAAAATAAAAACGGTTTTCGCCACAAGTATTGTAATAACATGGAGTACATTTTGACTTTTTTAAATTTTTAATTTCGTTAATTTTTAATTTTAATAATTTTTTAATAATTATTTTATACTATTTATAAACATTTTTTTAAAAATCACTTCCAGTCATTTTTTAGTTAATAATGAGAAGAATGATTGTGCCAAATTTTGTGAAAATATTTTCATAAATAAAGGTGCTACAGATTTGCGCGTTTACATTGGAATTCCCATAAGAGAAATTACCTCCATACTCCTCTTAAGTATCTACGAGTACCATGATACCAAGAACTATCGAGATTGAGGGTAGTTATAAAAAACAATAAAATAAATAAACAGTATGTCTTTGATTAATTATGTGCGAATCTGATACTGTCAGACTCCTAACCTTATAATTTATAGTCAAAGTTGCTGGTTAAAGTCAAGTGTAGGTCTTTTTTTATTTATATACCGTTGTCTGTCTATTTTCAATACATTGTTGTAAATGGTAACGTTATTGTCTAATAACCAATATCTTTTAAACAATATTGTTGTAAATGTTGCTATATAATATATCATAGATTATGTGTTGGAAGGAGACAGACAACGATATATAAATAAAAAATGACCTTTAACGTACGTTCAAAAACCCAAAAAAAAATTATTGAAGGCGTAATTATTTAAAAAGTTAAAGCCGTGTTTAACCACATTCAAAAATATTTTATTAATCTAAATGATAAACCCACTAAACAACTAAAATAAAAACACTATATAAGCTTGAACTTCTGACTTTCTAAAAAAATGTTGAATATGTTACCCCCAACTTGTATACAACGGAATTCGTCTTTTTATACTTTCATATGCATTTGCAAGTATCCTGTTATTCTTGAGTTATTTATGCATATTCTTCAAGTACCCTTTCTTGTACTTGTTGTAAATTAGCTATCGGTGTTCTAAATATTTTGTTTTTTAAGTAAGAGAACACAAAATTATCTATAATTGTAAGATAGAGGTGAAAACTTTATGTCGGTATAAATACTAATTAAGCGCTCATCAAAAAATTTTCTTAAATATGCAATAGTTTCTGCTGTTGTGTGTGCGGTTGCTCCGTCCTGTTGAAAAAACCATGCTGCAGCTTAAAAACATCTGTTTCACAAAAATACTTAAATTGTTGTTTTGGTATCTTAAAATATTGTTTCGGTGTCTTTTTGCATTCACCGTAAAATAAAAAAAATGACTCAACAATTCTACGAGACACCGCCAACCAAACGAGAATTTTCTGGAGGTGTAAAGTCAATTTCACCAAAATATGAGGGTTTTCAGAAATTCACATGCGCTTACTTTTTGAATTTACGCAGCATTTAAGGAAATATCTCTAAATCTTTTTTCAATATAGTTCTAAATTTTCATAAGATATACTTTTTTCTTGGCGCAAACACTTGCTCTGTAGAAATTCTTGATCGTCCATCTCCTTTTTATGAGTATTTAAACCCATCTTCTTAAATACTACTAAATGACTATACTAGGTTAAATTTGTTTTTTTTTTTAATTCGTTAACTGATTTTGGGCAAGTGAGTGCTATTGCAAGTTTAAAAAATTATCCGACCGGAAACACATTATCTTAACAAATAGTTTTATCGCAACTTAACCCTCTGAAATTTTATCATTTAAGGTTTTGTAAAGTTTAAAGCGAAGTCTAAAAATTATGCTGACATATCACCATTACTAATCTAGATAAAAATCCAACGCATTATTCTTAATATTAAAATAACTGCAAAAATTAAAAGTTTTGTTAGAAGAGGCATAGTTTGCTACGAAGTAGCATAGCCGTGGCAGCTATTTGGCTAAAATTATATTTGATAATTATTTTCAACATATCTGCTATAGAAAACTTGTTTAAGTGGTAACAATTTATTTTGTTTTGTTTTAAAATTAAATTTAGATTTAAAAAAACGTGTGCAACAAGTAGTAATAATGTTTAATATTAAATTGAAAACATTTTGAACAAATAAATTTTTTTCTTTATTAACAAGATAAACAGGTTATGTTAGCAGTTTAGTTTTCTACCAGTCATAACTACATATATGTTATATTGTTATGATTATATTTTATAATTATAATAGGTATACTTAATTCTATAGTCCTTAATGTACAATGTCTTTAAATTTTTTCTAGATACATACAAATGTAAAACTTTGTGAGTGCTTTTTTGCAACGAGTCCAACAAACTGTTCCAATGGGAAACTTTCGGCGCTGCTGCGTTTTCGAATGCCGTCATACCGACACCTTCGGTGTGGTGGACACTCCATACGCATCATGATTTTTCTCGGATAAGTTGACCACTATTTTTAGATTAATTTTATTTAAAAAAATTCAAAAAATCAAACTTGTATATACGGAGCGTCAATAGTGACGTCATATCGACAATTCCGGGAATCGGGCATTCGAAAACGCAGCAGCGCCGAAAGTTTCCCATTAGAAAAGTTTGTCGGACTCGTTGCAAGAAAGGCACTCACAAAGTTTTACATTTGTATGTATCAAATTGATATTGGACATTGTACTGGGGACTACAAATCTTTCAATTTTGTAACTGTTTTATAATTCTGCTCTAAAAAAATGAAACACGTCTCTAAAATGTTTAAAAATTGCAGCATATAAATTAAATTTTTATTAAGGTGTTACTATCAGCACATATTCAAGACTACGTATGTAAAAATGCCGTAGTTAAAAAGTAATATATACTAATATAGTATAATGCCATAGTTAGTAAGTAAAGATGCAAATTCAAATTTTTTTTGCAAACTTCTTAATGCTTACTACTGTATTTACTCACTGCTTATACAAAAAAATTTGTTACATTTTTTAACACAAAAATACAAGCACTGATTGTTAGTAAACAGTATTTTTAAAAAATAGTTATTTGCTTAATTAGGCAATAAATTATACAGTGATTTAGTAACGTATCTGGTAGTGCAAAGGCAACATTTCTCAAGACATTAAATCTGCTTTATTGTTGTATTGAACATATAATTTTTTGTCGATTATTTTAATTTTAATTATTACTATTTAAATTAAGCGTCAAATTTTTATCACAGCTAGGAAGTGTTTATTTTACTGCCTAGTTAATTAAAATGTTACGTATTAACTAGGCAATAAATGTAGTACTTTAATAATAAGCTCCAATGGTCATTAAAATGTGACATTTATTGTCAATCAACGAAAAAAGTGTTTTTACTACAAAATTTTACAAGTTGACTAATTGGACTAAGGTTTATTTTTATTTGTCCTTTAAATATAATTTAGATTAATTTTTTTGTCAGTTAATTAATATTTGTTTGTTTTGTAGAAGCTTTGCTTTAATTGTTTACAATGGCAAGACTTATAACAAAAAATATGTCTCTGTAGATGTTGCTAATTAATTAGGAAAAAGTTGCATTTAATTGGTGTAAGTAATAATACTAATATATTAAGATAAATCTGGTAATGAAGTGTAGGATTTGAGTGCATTATGAGCACTTAGGTGCGGATGATAATGCGCTTCAACGGAAGGCAAACAGGATTTAGGTCGACAATATGTACAACGTTTGAAATTAGTCGTGTTACTTGTCTCGTACTAACAATAATAATTTTATTATAAATTAAATTTAATATAGTCGACATGCACAGCCGTCGCATGTTTGCTCGGTATCGCATAAATCGAACCGAACTCGCATTTGCATAATATCTGTGCTTTCCCTATTGATTGAAAGGGTGGCGTGTGTCCGAGTCCGCACGGAATCACTGCCCGTTATCAACTGATTAGGACTCAATGGGCAATTATTGCATTTTAATTAATTCATTTCAATTAGTCATTCGGTGTCACGCTCTCCGCTCACTTTCTCCCGAAATAAAGGCCGGCGATTAATTGACCGCCTTTGTGACCAACTTAAACAACCCCAACCTAATAGATTCATGACACGAAAATTTTACAGGGATATTGAATTTTAAGGGGGTAAATATTTCATACCTGCTTGCATGTGTCTGGTAAAGCAACAAGCGCTTAACGTAAACATTCCTGATAATCGTACATAACAGCGGTCTCCTACAACCACCATTGTCTGACGTTTATGTTGGTTCCGACGCTCCAGGAAAATACATACGCCGAAAGAGGAAAATAAAGCAGCCACGGAAAATACGATACAACCACGTTATGATTTTATATTGCGCTAAATTTATGCCTTTAAAATACATTGTGTCAATAAATAAACCAAAAGCGTCAAGATAAAAATCGATGGGAGAACGCTGGCACCAAAAATATTGCATGGTCCAAAATGACGCCTAAATCATTTTAAAACCCTAAATATGCCCGATTTTATCGCAATTTCTAGTTAATTTCTGACTACTTTGTTTAATTTTCAAACATTGAAGTATAAAGTTTAGTTACTTACAAAATTGTGAAGACATTTTTGGGTGGTTGTGTTTTTCGTATTGGTGAGAAAAGCGTCTTTGGGAAGTAAGCAGGCGTCGAAGGGAGAACGTAGGACGAACGACGCTAATCCAGAACTGCTAGGATCTGCGATGTTTTATGCCGTGTCTTCATCGGCTTTAATTCGAGGGTATTAAGAAGCTTACCGGTAAGGATTATGTCATTACTGAACCTTAATCCAACCACATCCATATTTAAAATTTACGTAAATTTACTGAAACGACAGTTGCATCAATATAACTTTAGTTTCCACATAATAATTAAGAACAAATGCCACCTTACTTTAACAAAGTTATAATTAGTGCATTACAATTTTAAAAACGCTTGTCATAAAATATACAAGTACTCGTAAAACAGTTTCTGATTGTATAATACAAAATTTTGTATACCTGTAAAAACAGCAAATTAAAAAAAATATAATTATTGAAAAGTTACTGGTAGCTAAAGTTGGTATTTCCACATTTTGCCGTTCGTAGAAAATTTGACAAAAACACGAAAACACAAAAATATTTTTCTACGATTACTAAATTTTGATAATCTTTGCTCACTCAAAATGTAAGCAAAATTCGTATTTAAATTACCAGTGAGCAGATATACATATATTGTAAGGAAAAATGTATTTGTCAATACAGGATACCAAAATGATTGCCTTAGTTTTGACGTATTTAAAAATCCCAAATTTTTAAACGTATAAGTCGAGCTTGTGTCTGTATCTTTGAATATATTAGTCCAAGAATATTAAACAGAAATTTCTACAAGTCTGGAAGAAATTCGTACAGGCTCAAAAATTTAGAGACACCTTAATTTCAGTGTTATAAACTTTGTGTAAAAGTTCTGCAGTAATCTAAGTTCAACGCGACTGATTGATTATACAAGGTCAAAATTCGCAAAATATTGCGAATTTGAAGTTCGTTTGGTCCAAAGAATAGGATTAATACTTATTATATAATTCATAATAAAAAGGAATATTTTATTTACCGTAGTTACGATATATAGACTAGCGATTAAACCCTCAACGACGTAATATAACCGTTTAGGTTATTCGCAAGATCCTACAATTAAAAATATTCAATCTAGAGTCATGATTATCAAAATCGTTGATATTGCAATGTCGTTGTTATTTTAATAATTTGTATATAACTTGATAATTTTTCTTGTTAAATTAATTTTCCATTCGTTATATAATCATAGCAAACTTCACTCGATCATCAAAAATAATCGATTACTTCCCTCCAACTCGACGTTTACCTTAAAAAGTTACTCCATCTGCGCTGTCGTGATTTTTTGCGAAAAACGTCTCGTTAATCGAGAAGTAAAATAATCGATTATTTTTGATGCTTTTGTGATATTATAACTGATTAGTTTATTTCTACTATATACACGAATACACACAATAATAAATAACTCTGTGTTCACACTACGATCGCTGTCTCTTTTAAACATAACGCTTATTTTAATCGCGAGTTCCACACTAATTAACTGACTAACTGTTGGTTATTGTTTTTGTCCGCTAGTATAATAAAACGTCTCTTCTTTAAATTCCCTAGATGTTTACGTAAACATTTTTCATTTTGCAGAAATGACAACTGAGCTTTCTCGTATCCCGTGACAAAAATTTTTGGGAATCACGCGTTATAGTGTAATTTATAATTCTGGAAGTGCTTGGCAATTTTTTAGACTAGTTCGTAACACTGCCTCTCTCTCTAAAAATTTGTTCGTCCCAAACAATCTACCTTAGACCTGCTTGTTTTTCGTTTGCAATAACTTGTGGTTTTACTTTGGCTCGCCATGAGTTTCTGAGTAACGTGTTTTCTCAGATTTCAAAAGTCGTTTTTAGTTGACGGCAATCTCTTTTTAGATGTCCTCTTTTACCACAGTTAACAACACTTAGGCCTTTTCCAGTTGGTATGTGTCGCAACTCCAACAACACAGTCTTAAGTTCTTCTAACAACTCAATATTTCCAGATAGTCTCTTTTGCTGGACAGTTTGCACGAGCTTAGTTTGTCTTTCTGAACCGTGTTAGAGTATCGGAAAAACTATGGTAATTCTCCACTCTTAGAAAACATTGTAACTTTTCGTTTTGCAGCCTCTCAACCTAGAAATCCGTTTCCAGTTGGTTACGAATATCTACGCATATAGTTAAGTGTACCAAATTACGCAGACTCTATGTTTGCTCTATATTCTTGCAGTTTTCGTTGCGTTTTTAAACTCTTGTGTTAAACAGCATCGGGTACACTACCTTCACGTACCGGTTTTTACATCGTTGCAACAGCGTAGTAGTTTTTCTGATCCTGTTCCAATATAGCCTTTAACAGCTTGAGAGCTGAGCCTCTTAGCGCCAACAAAAAGATACTAGAATTTTTTTTCTATTCCAGTCGTCCATTTCCGCTATAAATTGTCTTTTATATAATGGTCACAAACTTTGACTCTTAAATAACGGAAGTTCTATTTGTTATAATGCTTTTTCGATCGTCATAATTTCAGTATTTTTACTTCTAGTAAAATTTAAAATTAAAATTTAAAATTTATACTTCTAGTTTCATATTTTTTGTTTGTATTTTATAAACCTTTTTGTTAAGACCTTTTTTGACTTTTGTTTCTATTGATTCTATTAATTTTTTTTTCTAAATTTTCTTAAACTTCTAAGACCTTCTCAATTCTCAAATTTAGTTTTCACATTTGGTGTCTATTTAAAAATCATCTTACAAATTTGTCAGACTTTACTTAATAATTGTGTCAAACTTTTAGAAGATAACTTTCAGTTTTTCTGATAAACGTAGACACACTACACAGTAGACTTTTAGACAATAAAAGTTTATTAGTTTGTTGTAACTGAGTAAATTCTCTACAAAAATGTTTAAAAGTACTTTTCCGTATGAGTGATTTTTCGTGCGATAAAATAATCTAAATGTTCATGAACATCACGCTGCAAAACTAAAGAGTTACCTAATAAGTAAAATTTTTAATGATCGAAAAAATGTTCAGCTGTAGACGCTCAAAAGCTGAGGTAAACGAAAGAGTCAAAAAGTCTAATAATTACCGTTAAGATGGCTTACAATTCAACGCAATGCCACACAAAATACAAAAACTCTTGCATATGTACAAGTAGATATAAAAAAGCGTCTGAAATTCTTTATGAGGAAGAACAAACCAACAAAATTTTCACACCGATCGCGATCGAGTATCCAAACTTTCTTATTTCAAAAGTAAAGCTAACAAAATCGACAAGTTACAACAAATTTATTAAAAAAACTTTGTAAAACAAATTACAAGCCATACGTTGATTATCTTCTGAAGCTCCTAGCTTTCAAAACTACAAAATTATAAGAAACGGTAACTTTTGTCGGACGTCCGCAAGTAAAATTTTTTTAAAAACGATACAATACCCAAGCAAATTCCAAAACTCTAGATCCTTTTAAACCGAAATGAATGCAGTTTTAAAAGTTTTGAACTTAATGCAGTTTTAAATTTAACGATATTTGTTTTAAGGTATTACAGTAAGTTGTTATTTATACTACACAATAACTTGTTGTATTTACAACGTATCAATGAAAGGTTGACAGAACAAAAATAAAAAGATTTACTCCTCAGATTTACCTCTGTATTACGCTTTAGCTCTACCATTATTGTATTGATAAACCAATAACTACGTATGCCAGACTAGTAGATCTTGCCTTAGATTCAATGTCTAGCTAATCTACAGTTACAGTAGTCTTCAGAACTACATTGAATTACAGAACTACAAAAATTTGGTTACTGTTAACTTTTTGAGGGTTTACCTGCGATTCGCAAAGTAAACCTGTTAAAAATATCAACTGAAGAAAGCCATTTTTGATCCTCTCTTACAAATATTAAATCTGAATCTTATTGATAAATTGAAAAGTAAGACTACATTTTTCAGAATTATGAAAAACCATAAATATTTTGTTTTTAACCTTAAAAAACCCTCTATTAAAAATTTTGAAAAATAAGAAATGAGCGGCAAAAAAAAAAGATTATTCCGATTAACAAAATTTTTTAGAAGTTTCAAGATTTTTACCTTTGTTGAACACCCTAAATTTTAATTTTGTCACAATTTTAGATTGTTGATTTCAATTGTTGACCACTGTATGGGGTATTAGGGTGGGCCAAAAAAATAAACTATTTTTTTAACTTTCGACACTGAAAAATTGGTTCCTAGGTACCATTAAAAAACGTTTTTATAGGATAAGTTCTTAATTTTAATAGGAAAAGCTCCATCGCTGTTTTCCATTTTTTTTCAGTTCCATATGGCAAATTCCATATCCCGTTACTACTTGATTGTACAGAAAATTTGTATTTACATTTTTTGTATGAAATTAAACGCTCTATAAAAAAGATATCTTACAATTTTTTATATCTCTTACCGTTTAGAAGATATCGGAGGTCAAAGTTTAAAGAATTTAACAAAAATTCTTTTTCTACTTCTAAATTTTATAACTCAGAGATAAATAAATATTATAAAATGCGCAACAATTAACCTTATAGGAAATTAAACGTTCTATAAGAAAGGTCTCCTGTAGTTAACTGATTATTCTAACCATTTAGAAGATATTCGCAATTTAAAAACCAAAATTTGATACAAAATCCCCAATTTTTTTAAAGTGGTTGAAGTAAACGATCAACCACAAACAACTTTTTTTGTAGAGCGTTTAATTTTATACAAAACTGTATGTTGCGCACTTTATAATATTTATTTATCCACGAGTTATAAAATTTAGAAATAAAAAAGAATTTGTTGTTAAATTCTTTAAATTTTGACCTCTGATATCTTCTCAACGGTAAGAGTTATAAAAAAAATGTAAGATACCTTTTTTAGAGCGTTCAATTTCCTACAAAAAGTGTAAGCAAAATTTTCTGTACAATCAAGTAGTGACGAGATATGAATTTTGCCATATGGAACTGAAAAAAAATGGAAAACTGCTATGAGAGAGTCTTTCCTATTAAAATTAAGAGCTCATCTTAAAAAAGCATTCTTTAAAGATGCCTTGAAACCAATTTTTCAGTGTCGGAAGTTAAAAAAAACATAGTCGAATTTTTTGGCCTAACCTGGTATGTATATAAATATTTATATTTATTTAAAAATAAAACTTTTATTACAATGAGTTTTATTGATGTATGGTACATTTTTCAATATGTTTATGCATTTTTGTAGCTACCTTTGTTAGCACTTTATTAAAAAAAAATATATTTTGCGTAATCAGTTTCTATCGTTTAGACACGCTTTTTAGTTGAAAATGTATGGAACTTAAAAAAATTAAATTGGAATTTTAGTAAATGATTGGGCAAATAACCCTTTTATTATGTTTGACCAATTGAAAATGCTTTGCTTGTTTTGTTTTGATTTAGCTTAATCGAATTAATAATATCCAGGCTAGCTGCAGCCGTGGCTTATTCAATTCAAACTTTTTGTGTTTGAACCCATGCAGCAATGATGCTAATGGAATCGGGCATTGTAAGCATCAAAAGACGCCATTACCTAGGTGACTGAATACACCACAGCAGTAATTAACGAGCTGCATTGTGTTCTAATTAGCGGCTAGATACAGTTACCTGCAAACAATTGTCGATGGCCGTGCGAAATAACAACCAGCAAGTTGAGAATCGTATTCGGAGGGCGCATTCCAACCATTCGCACTCCGCAAATACAAAGTATACGTCCGCTCTTAATTGCGGATTGTTCCCTGAAATGTGTCCCGGATAATATACGGGCGAGCGCGGTGGTGTGTTATGGCGGCGGCCGCTGTAATTTTCAGACGGCGGTGGTATTTCGGAATTCACGACCGGTCTCTGAATATAATATGTTCTTTTGTGTCTGTGTTGCGATTTCTCGGATCATTAAATTGCCACCCTATGTGGTCCGGCAGCTTTTAGTGAACCTGCTAATAACGTTTAGAAATCGATTTCTCTAACCCAACTTGCTTTAAGATTGGAACAGCACACGCCAAACGGGTCACTATAATTTAATTTAACTTTTCAGATAAACGTGCCGACGATAAACCCTCTTACACCCAAGATCATTGCCGGTTATTATTGATTAAGAACATCCGCCACACAATACGCAAATTTACAAATACTGTATTACATTCTACATCTAGAACTGAGTCAAACAGCATAAAATAAAAGGAATTTTGCTGTTTTATTATTTTTTGAAACACAATTTTTTATTAAAGAGGTTTAATCCAACTAAAAACTAAGAGGAAACGATTGTCATTGTTATATCAAATAGAAGCAAAAGCTTCAAGTGTGCATGTAGGTTTATATTTTTTTTTAGCTTTTTTAAAAAGTTTATTTTTTTTAGTTTTTTAAAAAAACTACATACAAGTTCACTTCAAGTTTTTATTTAGCTTTTATATGTTGTAAAATGCAAAAATCTATGATGAATTCAAATTTAGTGTTTGACTGACTACAAGCGATAAAAATTTGGCGTGAAATGGAATGCAACATTGATTTATGGTCATTTATTCATCAGACTGGCTGAATACAAATCTATTTTTGGTTTAGTTGGTATTCAATTGCATAATTTAACTTTTTAAATTAACTAAAAAAATTTAGTTTTTAAGTAAATTAAGTTGATGGGTGTAATCCTAAGGTTCAAAAATATTAATTGATCTTTTTAACTATAAACACAGAATTAACAACCAGTTTAGGTCCTAGTAACTTCAATTTACAATATCGGCGAGTTAGCATGCAACGCAAATTTTTTCTTTTTTTAGTTACTTTAGTAGGTAATTATTAATATATCTGCTTTTTTAAAACCACTGTGGTGCAAATAAATGCCACTCTGTTACTGTTTCTTGTTTTTATTATTTATACATATATTATCCACGATATAAAGAATATCATAACAGTTGTAGATATCAGTTTAAATTCTAAGTGCGCTTGCGAACAGACATTAAAATATCTAAGGGTAATATGACATTGTTACATATGCAATATGTTTATGATTATATCTGTTTCTGTTGACTAGGTAAAAACTACATTTTATAAAATAGACATATTGACAAATAAACGTTGCCAAAATTGACAAACCAATACGGTAAAACAGACATATCAATGTGTAAAATCGAAAAATCCAAATGTAAAACTATTGCATTCTCCATACGGTTATGTCTATTTTCTTATATGTAAACAACGTAGTGTTAGGCAAACAGATGCAAATTAAATATATATAATATTTATTTGATGTTAATTTGTTAAAAAAACAGTTATATAAATTAGAATGCATTAAGATTTTTTCACAGCACGACAGATCACTTTCACATTAGTTAAAGTGCTGATCAAAGTATCTGATGGCTATTTAAAATTGTTACTCGTTAGGAAATTTACAGATTTTGCTTTAGAATGTCATTAGAGTTGAAACTAAACAAAATTTAAATTTTTAATTAAACACAGTAACTTAAGCAAAAATTAGTTTAAAAAACGTATAATATTGTTTTTTTTCTTATCATTCTGAGGGGCTGATTTCAAGTATAAGATAATACCGGTAGTATCTTCGTTTCCATGGAAAAATTAACAAATTCGAGGTTGTGATTCGCTGTTGTCATGGAAAAGTATTAAAATTTGCGATACTACCGGTGTTATCTCAACTTGAAATCAGCCCATTTGTGTTGTAAAGATTTACATCTTGTAAATGTTGTTTTTTAAATAAAATAAAAAACTTAAGACAAAATTAATACTTCAAAATTCTTTTAATTAACAAATAAAAATACTTATATTTTCTCGACATTATAATGCTACCGAAATTGCTGAAACTGTAACTGACTAATTGTCTAATTTTAAGTTGAGATACTACCTGGTAATATTGCAAGTTTTAATACTTCTCCAGGGCAACAATCAATCATAACTCCAAATTCTATTAATTTTTTATAAAAACAAAGATACTACCGGTATTATCTCAACTTGAAATTAATTTATAAAAAAAACTTTCCTCGGTTTTTCCTCGGTTTTTTCAATACCAATCTAACAAAATTATCAAAAATTTAAACGTAACAGTTTTAAATAGACACTTGCACTAAAAATTAGTACTAGTTATACGAGTATTAGACAGTAGATAATTTATTTTGTGTTAGCAATACTGCATTACGTCAGTACCTACATATTTTAACAAAATGTCTACTGTCAGGAGTCGAACACAACATTTTTTTACAACATTACTCAGAGCAATTAGAGAAATTAGCCTAAAATTAAAATACTCATAATCTGCAGATAACTTCAAAATATAGGTAATCCTATGGCTGATAAAAAAAACATATTACTGTAAGAGAATTTAAAGCATTAAAACATATTTTAACACGTTAAATCGACCTGCTAATAGCTATGTCAAAATTTACTAAAAACGCATGATTGTGTTTCGCTTTACATTTATTTAAATTTACCACGTGAAAATATTTTTGAGACATACATTTCGTGAACAGCCTTACAAAATGAATAACCAATATAACTTGCTGGTATTTATGATATGACCATCTGTTTGTAGACTGAAAATTGATTAATTTCAAAAAACAGTCGCCGAAAAGAGACTCAGCCGGTTTCATTTGTAGGCTCTGGACAAGGTTACAGAAACTACCAATGTTTGTTGGAGACCTAGCCAAGGTCGCACAGCTTTATTCACTCTTAAAATGACCATTAGGTAATGTTGTTAGCTTGCAGAAAACAGCAACTAAATGCAATTCAACTTTAAAGTCAATTGGCAGCCACCACAGGAAGGCATGTATCCGCCTAAGTCATTAGAAATCGGTTGCGTGAAGGTGGTTTAGAATTTAGATACTACGCGGCCACTTTGCATTTCACTCTTCAAGGATTATAAGAAAGGCTCGTAGACTCTGAACACAAAAACATTAAAACTGGCAACTTGAAGATTGAGAGCCTGTGTTTTTCAGTGACAACGAGGTTAAAACTAGAAACAACCCCGCATTTGTAAAAAAACAACCACAATACGAAGGTGGTAGTCTAATGGTGTAGGCTGGAATGAGTCTGGGTGGGCATAAGAATCTTCATTTTACCGATAATAAAGAATTCACTACACTAAGAAGCGAAAACATAATTTTGAAACCTGCAGTAGGTAGTTTTAAATATATGCTGCAGCAGTAGAAAATTGTTGTATTTTTATGGACAATAACTCTTGGCCTCATCGAGCATACCTAATTGATGAGTGTTCAAAGATAATAGAATCAGACATTTATTAGACAATATAGTCTAATTGGACAATAATAGAGTGGCCGGCGTGCTCACGTGTTGGGACATTACAACAATTGAACACGTTTGGGATGTACTAGGAAAACGTATTACATCTGAAACGGCACCATCCATAACACTTTTACAATTGAAAATTGCTCTACCTTAGGAATGAAACGAACTTCTACAGTACCTCATCAACAGCTTCATTCGTTCCATATTCACAAAATGACCACTGTTCTGGCTGTACGGGGAAATCGTACGCTATATTAAGTCGCAGAATATATTTTTTTTTATAAAAATATGTTTATTCTGCAGAAATAGAGTTTATTTCACAAGTTATATGGCGAGTAAAATAATTTGTTTCCTCAATAATAATTTATTACTAGAGTAATAGAGTGATTGTAGTACTGTAAATTGCCACTGTTATAAAAAGAAATAGATACTTTTATTATTTTGACAATTGTACTGACCAATTGACTACAGTTTATTTACCATTATAACCTACAAAACCAATTGAATTATTGTACATATTAGTAATACAGTTTAGTAAATCGTAAAGTCAAGTATAGGAAAACAAACCTAATAAATTGTTTTAACTTAAACTGCATATCTAACATTAATACCGTGTTCGATAGAGGTTGATTGCACTCCCAAAAAGTATTTAAACTGTTTGTAGAGCTAAATTTATTTTTATTTACCTGCACCTGTCACATACTATCTCTCTATTCTGGATCTTTGAACATCTGTGTTAAACGAGCAATAAAAAGATCAAATACTTCACAAAAGTGCAATTAATACACTGATCAGATGATTCAAATAATTTTTAGAAACCTTAAAATATAAAATCATATAGGTATTTATTTTTTGTGATATTATACACCTACGAGCATAGTGCTTAAAATGTTGTATAAAAATTGTAAGAAAATATAGTTAGTTTTGATTTTCCTATTGCCTATTTAGAATAGAAAATTGTTCTTGCAAAAAAATTGAAACGTTTTCAATATGTTTCAAATTTCATATTTTATTCAACGTCTTTCAGATCTATGCAATTACGAACGTGCATGCTGAATATCGAACGACTTTTGTCTCTTTGCAAGATTACAATACAAATGTAAGACCGACAAGCTTATTTTATCAAACAAAAGAAGGCAAATATAAATACATACTATATAAGTAATAAATATATTGCATCTGTTTGAATAAAAAAATAGTTTATTTAGGTATTGCTTTCAATGTTTTACCACAACGACCATTATTATAAATCTTTTACTGTATATTATAAAATTACCAACAAGTACGCTGCATTTAATTTTTAAACAAAAAAATAGTAAATTCTTATTTGCTTGAGCAATTCTTACTAATACATACTCAGTGGCATTAGATGTTTTACACCCAGAAGAAATAATTTTTTTGACGTAATTTTTTGTCAATGTGGTAGACTACATCAAGAATAAAACGGTGAAATTTGCAAGAAATTTTAGTAACTAACTAATAACTCGAAAAACATTAATAATGTGTTCGGTGAGATGATCGCTGTCTGTTTGTTGCACCTCGTTCCAAGCAACTTAAATCTCATGAATTAACTGTGCCAGAGTCTACGGAGGACGGTGCAAAGCGGACAGTCTTCTTCCCATTATATCCCATACAACATTCTCGATGGGATTTAAAACCAGTGAAAAGGATGGCCACGGCAAGACATTAACGCCAGCTTCTTAAAGAAAGAATAGTAGACTAACGAGCAAGATGTAGACGTGCAATGTCTTGCTGGAAAAGAACATGTTGACAGCCATCTAGACCTCAGTAGTACAACACACAACTGTCATACTGCCTCGAATAAACACGAACCACTTTACTGTCTTATCTAGATGGCCGTCAACATATTTTTTCTCATCAAGAGAGTTTTCTCCAAGAAGCTGGCGATGTTTTGCCTTGACCACCTTGATCAGCGGATTTAAAGCCCATCTAGCATGTATGGGATATAATGGAGAGAAGACTGTTTGCTTTGCAACGTTCTCTACAAACTTTAGTACAGTTAATCCATGAGATTCAAATTGCTTACAACCGAGATACCACAAGCAGACAGAAACTATCTCACTCTGTCAATGTCTAGACGTGTATTGTCCGACCATAGATATTCTGCGATTATTACTCTGACTCTTCAAGAACTTTATAACGGTTGGACCGCAAATCCCCAATAAAGATAGTATCGACCAGATGTTGACAATAGGCTTAAGAAATATCTAGTTTAGTAGATAATAGCTATTTACATTCGTATGTGGTAGGCTTAATTTTACAGGCGACAGCTTTGTTTCAGGCCCGAGCTGAAAGCGAGGGCCTGATTAGTTGGAGCCTGTAAAATTAACTAACGCATAAGATTTGTATAATATTTTTTGTCCGAAAGAGTCAAATTCTCTTTTTTTGCGCCATATCAAAAGTTAGGTTAGGTACAAATAAATTCTAAAAACCAATAAAACGTACCCAAATGCGGCTTAAATACTCTGTCATTGCTTGCATAATTTTCTTTAAAACATGTTCAAAGGTCTTTCCAGTACTTTTATTCACACTTTTAATTCTAAATTGATAATTACTATAAGAGATTCAAAATTTAACAATAATAATGACCATAGAAAAGAATAATTATAGAATAATGACATTTATTTAGTAGACACGAACACACGTTTTGAATAGATGGCGCTGTAGCGGTTTATTCTATATAAAATTGCAAATTATTTTTAAAATTATTTTAAATACATACGTTTTATTTTTTTAAGTTTATTAACTGTAACTTTTTCCAAAATATACTTTTATTCCTATAATTTTGTATTGTTAGTAATTAAATAAAACTCTTGCACTACGCGTTGTCTATGGACCTGTGACGTTTCAGCGATTTTTTCAATTCACTATTTTTCTATTAAATATAGCTTTATTTGTGATAATATTTTAGGTACGTACACTTTGATACATAAACTTTATTACTGTAAGGTTAGTTTTTTCCTCAAGCATATCCTGTGGTAGTTATAACCGTACAATGTGAGACCCGATGTTTTTCTCATTTTTACCGCACAGTTTCCAAAAGGCCGACTTACTATTGGTGAATGCACAACTATGATAGCCTACTTTACAATACGGGAGGACAAAAAGAATTTTACAGCGGACTGTGGTTTTGTGCTGTAAAAATTTGGAAAAGTTAATCACAGGATTATGTTGTAAACACAGAATGTTGATGGTCGAACTCTACAAGAGTGTACTCAGTTATAGGGTCGCCAAGCACATTATTAATTATTTTTTAAGTTAATGTTTTTAAAAAAAATTTTCAAATTTCATCGTTTCATTTTTGATGTAAGTCTACCACATTGTTAAGGAATCATGTTCAAAAAATTATTTCTTCCGGGAGTAACACTTCTAATGTCCCTAAGAATATTAAGAAAAAAAAGAATTTAATTCAATAAAATTTAAAACATTTCAAGTTTAAAAATTAATATAAATTGATATAACTGTAAATTTAAATGCTACATATTTTATCAATTATTATTTTAATTAATTTATGCTGTTTTAGCTAACAAACAATTTTTATATTTGTGCAATAAACTATTGATTTCATTTATCAAAAACCAAACTTGTTGATTAGAATTTTTATATACGCCCTTTTATGTTTAAAGTTTTGTAGTAAATTCTCTGTTCCTAAAAACTTATAAACTACAATAAATTTATCAAGTGGTAAAAGTTGTGTAAAAGAAATCGACATTAATAGAGCAGTGTCCAAGTTATTGATCGAGACTAGTAGTTGGCATTAGTAAGTCTTGCAGTGACCCGCAGAAACTTCTAATTCCCGGGATTGTACGAATCTCTGATGGCAAATATTGATAAACGTCCTGTTTGTCACTTAGTCAGAGGAAGTCCCGGCGCGTACTTTCCTAATCCTCCAACCGGTCAGGCTCAACGTGTCGGTCAGTAGGATTTGCGTTTTGACATTGTGTATGGCCAGCAGAGTTGGTAATTGCTTTTTATATGTCCAAATATCGAGATAACTTTAACCCTCCGCTGTCTGGATAATCTTACCGACACTGACCGGAATTGGTGTGATTTCACACAATGAAAATTTATTATATACCTACTTCTAAAAGGCTTAAACTATCAAAAACAATACACAAATTAAATAAGAAAATAATAAAAAAATCTCAGTAAAAAGAAAAAAATATATAAGAAATCTAGAAAAAAATTAAATTTTTAAAAATGCGATAAAAATAATTTAGAAAACAAGAAACAGATTTGTGTATTAATAAAAAGCAAACACCTCTAAACTGGCTTATAGCTTCTTGGCATTGTGTATGATTAAAACATTTAAAAAAATAATAAAAATACTTATGGTCAGTGCCTCACAAATTGACATTTTTTTATTATTTTTTTTTTCTTAAAACTACAACTTTTCCTGCACATTTTAGTTTTTGCAAAATTAAAATCCAAGCACTAAAAGTGACTTAAATATTTTTTTAAAATTGCGGTTTCTTGGTTTTGAATAAACGAAGTTGTCATATGTTTTTAATATTTCGCGCTTCTTGAAAAGTACGTTTTTTTGAAAATGACATAAAAAAATGAGATTTTAAAAAACTTTAAAAACATACCTCAGTAAAAGTAAAACCAATAAATTATAATGTTTAGAATAAAACTATAGTCAACTTATTGGTCACTAAAAAAACATAGCACAAAATTAGATAAAAAAAATACACTACTATAATAAACCAATGACAATTAATAGCACTAAACAAAATTCAACTTTTTTTTATCGAATGAAATATATTTTTCTTGCATAAGCTACAATTCTTAGAAAAAACGTTGTTTTTTTTTACTTTTTTATAAAAGATGTCATTATTTGACTGATGATGACGACTATACTACTAGACCAATTTTAAGTGTAAGATAGGTATTGGTCGCAGAATTACATGGTCTTGAAATTGCTGTAAGAGTTTTTGCTCTAAGAAACGCGGTAAAAGCTAAAAAAAGACGTTAACTTTTAACTGTTCTGTTGTGCGCAAAATGTCATTTTTTCTGAAGTATACTTTTTCTAAAATTATTAAAAAAAGTTATCTGTTTAATAAATGGCGTTATCATTTTTTCATACATTTTTTTTATCATTTCATCAAGATCTGAAAGTATTTGCCAAAAATATCAAGGATTTTGGGATCAGAACATGCTAGGCGATTACACTAGAGAACAAATTTTAATTTTTCTAAAATAAATTATACACAAATTAGACACAAATTAGAATTATTTTATCTATCAGATAATTTAAACAAACATTTTTTTTTAACACGTCAGGTTTTTTAGAAAATAAAATAAGTAAATTAAAAATGTTTACTCTATGCTAACTAAATATGTACATACATATTGTGGCACTTACACTGGTCAACATGATTTTTTTTTAGTTATGCTGTCTCATACGTGTCTCTTATATACTTTTTTATGCAGATTCTAAAAATGTACTCAAAAGTTGGCCATCAAGTCAGGTCAGGTCAGGTCAGGTCAGGTCAGGTCAGGTCAGGTTTTTGAAAAAACTTGTTAGATATTTTTCTATACAGTGTGAACCATTTAATGAATAAATTCGATAAAAATGCAGTGAGTTGCCTTTCAGGAAAACTTTCGGACACGTGTTCTGTTGTTTTTTAACGCACATATTTTGACAAAGAAACTAGATATGCAGGATGTTTCAAAATCAAGATATTACCCTCAACTTTAAAATTTTAAATGAGAACTCTAATATCTTTAAGCATATTTAAATTTAACGTATAACTTTGCGTATTTTTTATATAGCACAGCCTATGTCAATTTTAATTGTTTTTGAAATAAGTGTTAGAAAAAAAAATAAAACTATTAACACAAATTGAATTGTACAAAAACAAATTTATAGTAAATGTCAAAAAATAACAATATACGTGTCCAAGCGTTTTCCTAAACAGCAAATCTCTGAATTCTTATCAAATTTATTTATTACAAATGGTTCACGCTTTGTTTTCAAAAACAACTGAAAGTCGACATTGGGTGTGCTACATAAAAAATACGCAAAATTATACCTAAAATTCAAAATGCTGAAAAAGTTTGAGGTTGTTATTTAAAATTTCAAAGTTGAGAGTCGTATCTCAATTTTGAAACATCCTGTATATCTAATTTTTCTGTCAAAAATGCGCGTTAAAAAATAAGAAGAACAACAGCGTTTTCCTGAAAGGCAACTGCCTGAATTTTTATCGAATTTATTCATTACAAATGGTTCACACTGTATAGAAAAATATTTTATAAGTTTTTTCAGAAACCTGACGTGATGGCCAATTTTTGAGTGCATTTTTAGAATCTGCATAAAAAAGTACACAAGAGACACGTATTAGATATAAAAAATAAAATTAAATAAAATAAAAATAAAAAAATCATGCTGACCACTGTAGTGTATACTTCGTTTTTTACCTATAAAAATTTTCAAGGTAAAGAGAAAGTTGGCACAACTCTACAATTTGAATTATTAGGGTATTTGTTTTTGTCACTTTATTTGTTGACATTTTAATATTACTTATCGGTTTAGAATTTGAAGTTTGAAAAGCGTTTTTTTGTCCGCTTTTATCTTTTTTGGGGACTCTAGATAATTCCAACATAACCTCTAAATTCTTTGACCTTGAAAAAATGCACTTTAGGTACTAATTAATCAAAAAAACAAATGTACTTGTTTAAAAATTTTGTTATGTTACATTTCGATTTAGATAAGAGAAAAAGCAGTGTATTTTTAAACGTCCCAGAATAGGTACATAGATTTTGTTCCTAATTCGGTGTATTTACCGATTCAGACAAATTAATGTTTTTCAGAGCCTTCACTAAAAGCCGTTATAATCATAAAAACAGCTTATTTTAGAAGATTATAAATAACTATCAAAACTGTTAAAATACAAGTGACTTTATGCACATTGGAACCAAATAAAGCCCGGTTTCAACGTCGAACACACAGTCATTCAATTGCTTAATTTTAAAATAAATTTTAAGAGTTAAAAATATAATTAAAAATTGAAGAATTACGTTGAGAAACTAACAAGCACTTAATAAAATAATAAACAAGGTTAAGAAATTTACAATACACAGTAAAAATTACCTGGCCTTTATGTCAAACAGCTGTGATGTTTCCACGTAACTGACACTCGTTGCGGTAATATACTATAAAAAATAGTTAAAAATTTTTAAATACCCGAGTCAATTATAAATATAATATCCGAGCAAATAACAAAAAAATGTTTATTTTAAAATTTACAACTGAAATTTTACATAACATAATTTTGTTTAGAGTTGTTTTTAATTTTCATTGTTTTGGTAATAACGCTAATATGTTTTGTATTTTTATCAAAAGCTAGTGTTTTCTAATTTCTTTTTTATTAGTTTATAAAATAAACGTAATTACAGCACCAGGATTTAAACATAATTACAATTTTTCTTCTAACTAAATGTAATTTATATATTTTATACAACCGTTTTTCTATAAACTCGTTTTCATAAAATTTTACTAAAATATATAAAATAATTTAATAATAAAATATTAAATTCTATTATGCGTTTATACCTATTATTTTTACTCTCCAGGCCAAATTGAATAATACTAAAACTTAAAAACTAGCTGTAATTTTACCAGCGAAAATGTATTTGCTGCTAAACAGTAATTTCTAACCAGTCAATCATTGTTTGGTATTAATTATGTGTACACTATAGACAAAAATTAAATATTACGAGCTTAATGGTGCTATAAAATAGAACGGACGATTTCCACCACATCAATAGAATTTCTCACTTCCAATTACCGGTTAGGTATTGTTTAATGTGTGATTGGATCTATTGGGACACCATCCACTCTTTCGCTAATTGGAAATGTGTAGATAAAAGCTCGTCTGTGGTGTTTCGTTCAGATAGAAATTTACTTCAGTGAATTTACGACGCTTATGCAAATTTTCAAGTAAATAAGTAACTGCACAGGTTGACAGAAAATTTTTAACTTAGCAAAATATAAAATTCTATTAAGTAGTTGAAAACAAAAGTGGTACTGTCAACATACATTTATGGCTTTCTAGAGGATAAAAGTTTTATAGAGTATTTGCTGATTAAATTATTAATTATATAATTTAGGAGAAGTAACACACATTTTATTAGTGCCTTTGGGTTGTTGGTTATTTTGTTTTATGAGCACATAGGATTACTACGTTAATAATAGAATGGGTAATAAATTAATAAAATGCAATTAGCCTCTAATGTAACTAATAGTGTCAACTCTAGTGACCTAAATTTGTAAATAAAACCTTGTTCTTAAGTACATTTACATATTATATTATTCATACGTTGTTTAAAATCCTAAATACACCAGGAAATTAATTTATCCAAAGAAACTCTTAACAAAAAGACCACCTTAAAATCTCTTTCTTGTTTATTACATTATAAATGGTTCACATTTTATGCAAATAGGGTTAATTTAAACATAGCCACTTACACGATGAAGCAATTTTATTGTTTTTTTAACACGTTGCTGCACTGATGCATTTGCAAAGAGTCCTTTGCATCTCATCTTTATGCTACGGCACGATTCGAATAGCGTGCTCATTGAAACGTGATTCAAAAATCGTTAAATAAACTGTGTGGGCAAATACAAAACTGTTAATTTTTAATCGGGATTCTAAGCAAATACGCTAAAAGTTGTGCCAAGCTTCAATCCCAATCAAAAAAATAAAATAACTACAATTAATTCCAACAAAATATTTCTTTTTAAATTTTTATATTAAACTCACTCTTGTTTGCTTAGAATCTTGTCAAATTTGAGTCATTTATACAGGGTGTTTCAAAAATGAATACAAAAATCTTAACCAGTAATAGATCTCACTATAAAAAATACTTTTCTAGATAACATTTTTGCAAAAAATGTGGAGCGTTTCAAATTTTTTTATCCCTATATCTCCCTTATAAAGATACGATATGCTCATAAAATTTTGTAAATTCAATAAACCAAAAATGCATTGCTGCAATGACAATTTATTAAAGGAAAATTGTCAAATTGACAAGTTTAATACGTTCATAATTCAAGCCGGGACTCGTGTATTACTTTGTTGACTAGTTTACGATCATTTATTGTTGCTCTTGTTCTTGTTTCGTCGCTGTTTCTGTTTGTTTCTTCCATCGTTGTTGTTCTTGTTCGTTGCTGTTCTTGTTCTACGCTTATTTAAATTTTTAAGAAAAAGCGTACCGCGATATTTTTCACAACTTAACAAATTAGATGATAAAATTTTTAATTTATTAAAATCTAGTTTTCCAATAAAATGCGATAGTTTTAATCATTGATTAACTAATCGCTCTATCTAATAATTTACGATTAGAATAATGCTTTTCAATGTTTCTAATTAATATATAATCATAAAATTAATTTGATGTCGTAATAACAAGTAATAATTTTTGAATTTACTATAGTTATCATAGTGACTATTATAATGGGGCATTTTACTGTTTTGACCAGTGACGCGTATGGAGTTTCTTGCCAAGACATTAATTAATTTTATAACAATTAAAATTCGAAAAAAAAAATTTAGAAAAACTCTTCTTTAAACGAGATCTACAAGTGGTTAAAATTTTTGTATTTATTTCTGAAACACCCGGTATATATAACGATAAATTAAATTTTTTAAATATCTTAAAAACGGTAAAATTACCAGAAAAATAGTGAAAACTTGCTTTAACAAAACGGATTGGTATGTTTGTTAAATTATCCCGCCAAGACTTCGTATTAGTACAATACGGATGAAAAGCATTGGCACCCTTGGCAGTTGCGTTTCAGTAACTTAATTTTGGTCGAATCTACGGCTGGATTTACTATACAAATATTTTAATAAACCGCTTAGTTTTTATGTGAATAATATTAAAAGCTTTAGTCAAAAACAAAATTTTGTTTTTCAATCGTTAATTGTTTTTGAATATATTATGTGTTTCTGCCATTCTATTGTAGAACATAAAAACTATGTGGGTGTCTACGTAGTAGTAATGCAAATATCGTGCGAAATTATTACGGCAACTAAAATTATTACATTAGTGCTATATACGGTTATACTACATTGTAATACACACACAGTTTCAGTCAGCAGGAAATTTCAAGCAATTTAATCAGCACAATTAGACTGTTGGTTACAAATTAGGTAGTGTATGGGATCTTTTTTTTGCAGTCTTAAAACTGTAGCAAAATACTGTTAGGTAAAAAAATAATTAAAACTTGTTTTATGGTGCCAGAAAAAAATCTACTGTAATCAGTATTAAGAAATTAATGAATTTATGCCACGGCACGAAAGCGTATCATGTTGTGTGCAGTGCTTGTAAACGACCCTTTATTCAAACACTTGATTGGAGCGATTCTCTAAACTCTAGAACGCCAATTACATTACGGAATGTACAAAGTTACAAAATGTATGTAATCTTTGGACAATTGGCTGTGTTTACACAAATTAACAAGTAGAGATATCTACTGGTTTAAATGACAACATACACATAATAAATAAATAAATATATTTCAGTGTTTATAGCGTTTATCAAACAGCAAGAAAAATATTGAAGCATATAGAAACAACTGGTTTAAAATAATTATTTAAATAAATAAACATATTTATGTTCAATGTTAATCAAAAAAATGCATACAAAAACCAAACAATTGCTGTTTATCTAATTATTACTTTAGAAATGACGATTTGTAGCGTTGTAAAGAAATTAATCTTTAACCTATTCCACAGGTAAAAAAATAGAAGAATAATAATGCGAGTGTTACAGGTTCAAAATTTGAACGAGAGCAGAAAAAACTATCTTTTCTCTCGTAATTTTAAATTTACGTTAAATTATTGGTTCTGGTCTACGACTTGGTCATTGTGCCGTTATAGACCAGCCCAATAAATTGAGGTTATTTTTTTTTAAATAATAATTATCTTTTTTTATTGTGTTCCATTTTTTTTAAAATCTTCTATTCTATCTCAAAATTTTAAATCCACCTTAAACCAGTGGTTTCGGACTATGACTTCATATTCGTCATTAATTAATCTATTAAATTGATTCAGATTGTATTTTTGTTTATTGTGACATTAAAAAATATACAGTTAGTAACATTAGTGATAATGACAGCAAACTTGACAGTCTTGTTCAAATTGTGGTTAACTAAGTCATTGGTTGATGAGTCAGGAATAGGAACAGTTGGTTAAAAAATAGTATATAAATCGTGAGATCTTCAGCTTTTTTCGTAATCTCGAACCCTCTTATACAAGGTGGTTTAAAAAACGTCGGATCACCGCTTATATTTGTATGGTGATAGAGACAAGCTGTAGTGCGCCTTAATATACCTTGTATCTGAAACAATATTTTATTACCACATATTTATAGTAACGATAACTTTGTAAAGTGCTGTCGCCTGTCAAAACTGTCAAAAAAAGTAATATTAGTCTAATGCTGGAATTCTAAATTACTACGCTATTCCATCGGAGTAGTGCAAAATTACGCCATCTAATCTGGGTTGGGTAAATGACCAAAAGATTTTATTTGTCACATTTGCTACGTTTGCTACGCTAGCAACGTAGTAAATAGAGCAAAGGTAGTAAAATGTAGCAAACTTTTCTGATTGGTTGTTTAATGACATTAGAGCTATTAGCTATCATTACTGTCAAAGTTCATACCATCTTATACAATAAATAACACAGCAAACCTTCAAACATTCAAAATGCAAGCTCAAACGGGGCGAAAACCTGACGTGCGGTACGATATTATACTACAGATTGTTAACTAACAAAAAATTAAAACCGTCTTGTAAAGTTTTTGTGTTGTAGTTTAGTGCACTTCAGTTGTTGTTATTAACAACTGAAGTTGTTTAATAGAAATTTTAGAATTTTTATCACAAATAGTTAACGAGTAGCAAACATAAGAGGTAGCAAACTACGTTTGCTACGTAACTTGCTACTCGTAGCAAACGTATCAAAATGTAGTTACCCAACCCTGCATCTAATATAAAGAGTATAGTAAAGTTACGACGTTGCCCCTAGCAATTCAAATTACACCGGCGTAAATCTGATTTAAAATTACGCCCCAAATCTTTTTCAAAGTTTAAATTAATTATAAAAACAATAAAGTTATATTATTTACTTAACAAAAGTTAATTTTAAAGTAGCATCTTTAAAGAGCTGTATATATCTCGGTTAAATTAATAGAAAATTTTGGAATGCTTTTTTGAAAATAACTTTATGGTTCTAACAGTTATGTAAGTGATAGTAAGCTCCTTTTAAATCACCTTGTATAGCAAATAATCGATTCTCGAAGGTGTAAGTTTTGGAGTATTTCTCTTCCCGAGTTTTGAATTAAATGAGTGCGCTATATGAGTCACGTATCTACGCGACGATGCTCCGGAATAATCTAAAGCAGCGTTGAGAGACGGTCTGCGAACCACTAAAATTTAGCGGCTTACGTATCTGTCGCCAAAATTAGTTTGAGATATTTATATTTTGTAATTCTATAAATTAAACTTTAGTTATTATTTTTTTTTATAAGTAAATTTTTTTGCGGATAAATCACAGAATAGTCCACATAATAGTAAAATTTCTTAGCGGACTACTAGTGATCCGCCTGACCAGTGGTTGAGAATATAGCTCATCTAAAGTATAAATTCAAGATTTAAGACTTTACTTGTAGCACCACCCTTTTCTTATCACTGATCGTCCCGATCAGTTCACTACCCTGTGTAAGATGTCAGCAACTTTTTTTTGCGTTGTTTATTGTGATCAGTTTTGAAATGTTTTTTCCAAGACTTTTGTAACTTTAAATATTGCCCTTTTTTTGTAAAACAGGTCGTAAAATCTTATTAGGCCGCAGTCTCAAAAACTTTCCAAATTGGTCGTTTGGTCATATCTTGTCTTCATTCAAGTCTGGTCGTCTCTCGAACGGCATTATATGCCTCTTGCAAACGTTCTAAAAATCGCAAGTTTAGGGATTTTTTGTTTGCTTCCGCATAATCGGTCTGTTGTCTAAACATCAAATCTACTAGAAAACTCAACTTCTTTATAGACAGCACTTTGATAATTCAACACAAATAATACAAAGTTTCCAGTCAGCTTGGTGCTTATTAACTATAACTTTCAGTTAAATCTCCAGTGTACCGTTTAATCTCTTGACTACGCCATTTAACTGGAAATGTAGTAGTGTTGTCCTGATCTTTCAAATACCAAGCAGCTGACACATCTTCGAAAAAACACTCCGTTCAATGTTTCGACCTTAATCAGAATGCAGTTCTAGTAAGACTTCAAGGCGGCTAATACAATTATTGAAGACTTTTGCGACTAACATATTTGTCTTTTACTTAGGTATCGTATGTAAGCCTCTAACCGTTTGCTAAAGTATTCCATAACCACTAAAATATAGCGGTTTTTTGATTCAGTGCATAAAAAGAACTCGGCAACATCAAATGCAAAAGATCCAAGAAATTCCGTAAACAATGCTGTTTTCAAAGAAGTGTTTAGTTGCTCACCACTGTTATTGTCTTTTCTAGGTTTGTGCTTATACCCTCTATATTAATGATGTGTTTAAGATACTAACCACTAAGCAGAAAAAATTACACTTCTTTGGTCTAGCTTCAGCTTGGAAGCATTTAATTTTTTAAAAACTTCATTTATAAAATACTCTTTGAAACTTCTTCTCAGATTGCTTACGTCTTCGAGGTATAGCAATCAGATGTTGTAATTTCTTCTTCTTACTCAATTTCTGTAACACAGTGTCCAAGCGGCATTACACTAAAATACTAAAGTGCATTTCCAGTAGTAAAAGCGGTTTTTTAATATCTTCTAAATTATGTTAAAAAAATTACTGTTATTTACAATTAAAACAAAAAGTTAATGCAATGACAAATTTTATTTAATAATAAATTATTGTAGAGTCCGTACACTTTCAGAACAGCATGTTGGGTCATCAAAATCTGTCAGCGAACGACACTAAACAGAATGACTAAGAATGACGAACGTCGCTGACCTTTCGCTGACCACGTGCCGTTTGGCTTCCTCCCCTTCAATTTGCAAATGGGACTGGCCCGACACTATTTTGTCATATGCACACTTTTATTGGTGTGTTGTTCTGAAAGTGTACGGACTCTAGTTATTTAATATTAAATTATTCAAATAAAAATAAAAAAACACCACTCACAAAAACTATGTTTAATATAAAACAAAAACAAAAAAAACATCCCAGTTAAAAACAGTGCACGTCTAGATTAAGTTTAAAAAAAAACACTTAATTAACCATTTTGTTTAAGTATTTAAAAAAATGTTACTATTAAATTTTAAAGGTTCTTTTTCAACAAGAATTGTTCTTACATTGTGCGTGAAGACAAACATCAAACTTCTCGAAAAAGAAGAATTTTTGGCAAGATCTGAACAAATTACTTAAGACCGTATTTGTTATCAAATAAAAATGGAGTCGCATATGTTACAGAATACATTTCATAAAGTTAATTTTGTGGCACAAATACAAGTTTATAGTACGAGTAACAAAGCGCAAGTTTTATAAAAAATGAATACTTTTAATGTCACATAATGGCTATTTATGTAATAAGTATATAATTTACGTCTTTATTATATAAGCCCTACAAATTATCTACAAGCGAGTGAAACGAGGGAGTAGATAAGTAGGGCGCGTACAAAAAGACTTAATTATATACGAATTGCATACAAAGCTTTATGTCCAACTGCAAAAATAATAAAAGAATAAAAATTATAAATAAATGAAATACATAGAGTTTGTAATTTTGTTGGTAAAAAATTTGTTCGATCAAAATGCAAGCGTGCAGTTCTAGAAGTTGAGAAAGAAATCATAAATATTGCTGCTGCCGCTGCTAAAGATTCTCTATTACCAACAAAATCTAGGCATCGGTTCGAAAAAACGTATTATGCTTATCGGAAGTAGTGTGCTAGTAAGGATTTTAACAATGATTTTGTATTCTGACAGTTTAGACTTTGACAGTTCTGCAAATAAAATTACTTTATTTTACTAGAACATTAAAAAAATATTTTGTAAACGGAACATTGTATTATAAAGAATAATTTATTAAGCAATCGGACATAAAAAAAATTCTATTTTGCGTCTGTAACAGTTATCGATTTGAGTGTCGTATTAGCCAATTCAGCATCCAAATTGTGTACGTAAACTAGAGTCCGTACACTTTCAGAACAGTATGTTGGGTCATCAAAATCTGTCAGCGAACGACACTAAACAGAATGACCAAAAATGACGAACGCCGCTGACCTTTTGCTGACCACGTGCCGCTTGGCTTCCTTCCCTTCAATTTTCAAATGGGACTGACCCGACACTATTTTGTCATCTGCACACTTTTATTGGTGATCTGTTCTGAAAGTGTACGGAATCTACTAGTGCAGTTTTTTTTTTTCGGTTGGTAACACGCTTTTGCTGACATTTGTGACGTTTTAGCGTTTATGTCAGAATTATGAGATTATAATAATTTTATTCGAATAAATTTTGTTGCACTTGATGACCAGTATTTCTCGCCAAGAAGTTTTTGTGTGTGTGTTGCAATTAACCTATAAAACATTCAAAAATGGAGTAAACAAGCGGCGGATACGATGAGGTAACTTTAAATTTCTTTTTAAGTTTAAAACGGCTTTAAAATAAAACAGATTTTAGCCACTATTTTGATGATTTACAACCCCCATAGCATCTGATAATTTACAAGTTATTTACTAAATGAGTATATAGCACTGCTTGGTCTAAACTAACGATGAGAAAAATCGCTGAAAATTGCAATTAATTTGGTAATTAAGAAATAATGTTTTAATGTTTTTGGAGACTTTTCTTACTGTCTTTATGCCAATTAGAGTATTCAATCAATAACCAATACGGTAGGTAAAAAAAACATTTGTGAGTTACTTACACAAAATTTGGAACAAATTTAAAAACACTTTAAGATACATTTGACACTTTTATGACATTTATTACCAACTACCTCGTATTAAAAAAAATTGGAAATGAAACACCCACTAACACCAAACTTCTTTACTTGATACAACGCACGTTTCGACAACAATAATGTTGTCATTCTCAGGTAGAAATTAAAACTAAATTGTTTACAACCATACTTAGCTCCAATTTTCATTTAAACACACCAAGAAGATCCAACAAGAAGATTTCGTATTAACGCAAGAGTCCCTAAAAATTAAATAATTAACTTTTTTACTTAAAAATCACGTAAAACGCACAAAGTAGAAAAAATAGTGTAAAAAACTTGTTTCTCAAGTCATTGTGGCACTCATTTTTTATAAAAACTTGCTCTTAGCGCTCGTTTTATAAACTTGAATTCGTGCCACAAAGTTGGCTTTTCAAAACACGTTCTTTTATATACTATTTAGGTATAATAGACCTAAAATGAGTTTGGTGTTAGAGGTCATAGATAATGGTGTAATGACTTAATTGTTAAAAAAACATTTCAGAATTTTTGCATTGGACAGCAATTGCTGCTTATTTATTGTTCCAACCATTAACACCTTTATTCTGTGACTTATTCTTTATAACCATTATAACCATTACTCTTTATTCTAAATTTTTGTCCTACTCTGTGAGTAAGGTTCAACTTCCTCTGTTACTATTTACAGTAGAAATTCGCTTATTACACACGATTTTGGCTTGAAAATGTATATAAATTTTCTCAAAAAAATGTACACGCTTAATTGGAACTGAGCACTCTTAAATGCCAAAAATTATAATTACCATAGATATTATGTATAAATAAAATTTAATAAATAAGTATCTAATATAACACTACTAACACTAGTAAACAGAGAATATTTCAAATGGTTGAGAAATTAGTCAGTTTACAAACTAATAAGGTATTCGCCACTTAACAAACTAGGTAAATAAGTTTTAGTAACGAGTTTTAGAACAATAAAACAAATGGAAGTACTCAAAGCTAAATAACGTGGCTGTATTGATTTTGTGAAAATTGTTTAATTTATTGTCGGATCGTGTGTGATAATGGTAGACTATGAAATAAAGGTAAGTGCCATAAAGTATTTTCTTGTTAAAAATCGTCGCGCGAATATTCCATTCGGATCCAAATGTCGTGAAATTTATAAATGCAAAGCGTCCCAGTGAAAATACGTTGCTCGCGTTCATGCCAGTTAAGTCCCATATATCACCGTAGCCGTGGTGCAAAACCAATTAGAAAAGTATGATAGCATCGAATATGCGTTAAATGTGAAATATGAATATCCATTTGGATCAAGCAAGGTGTATGTAAATGTGGAATTACCGCATGGGTTCGGAGCTTACGCCACAAATCTTGCTCGTTTTGGAGCAGCGAATCGTGAAATCGGCCGATTAAATACCACCGTTAAGTTGAAAGACGACGAAGCATATGCGGTCGCTTTTCTTGCTTGGAAAAGTGCGCTACTGTACTTCTTGATGTTAGAATCGGCCTTAATTAATCTACGTTTTAGTTTTGTTCGAGCTGTACTATTGTATGCGATTTTCGAACTCGATATTCTCGCCGCATTTCATCATCAACTTAGCTGCACTCGAATTATGTTGACCCACTTACTTTGTTCAAACTCTAAGTATGTTTTAGATAATTAGTCATTGGAGTTCTATCAAAACTAAGTCTTAAGGAAATAATGTAATAAGCGCACAGCTGCTTTCAAATTAAAGTAGACTACAATATTTCTAATCAAGAAAGTTGTTTATATCAACATTACCAATAGACCAAAAACTCATCAAAACCCTATCATTTATTACTTATTATCTAATATTAATAAAAGAAGAAAAACACGATTTCGATTATAAATAATTGATATTTCTAACATCAGCCGTTGAGTTAGATCAGATCAGGTAATGTTATTGAACTAAAAGGTTTGAACAGAAGTTTTAGGTAGGTCATGGTGTAATTTGAAATTTTAATTGAACACAAAATTGTAAAAGTTGGCAAATTTATTTGAGTTTTTCTTAGAAGTTTTTGAGATAAAAACTTAGATGTTTTCTATTTGATTAGCTCGTCGACTTGTTCAGAAAAACCAAATCTTCTATAAGAAATTTGGCATAGGGGGCAGTTTCATATTAAAGCCAAAATCTATTCTAGTGTATTCTCAAGACTTTTATGTTGTAACGTCCATGTTGCCTTAAATTGTGGTTATTTTTTTTAGAAAATAATTCCTAAAAAGTTAACTGGATACTATTAAAATCTTTGCTGGTGGACCAATATTTTGTGACTGTCTCAGAGAATATTGGCTACGCAGTACAAAACTTTAAACTTCAAATTTAAATATTTTTAAAAATTACTAAGATCTTCAGATTGATAATGCTAAAATGTAGAAATGCGGTCATGCTGAAACAGGTGTCGGATATTGACAAAACAAAACGAAAAAATTTATTTAAAAGTCAAAATTAACATATTTTTGGCAAAACCAATAGACCAAGATTGAGAAAAGTTTAAATAGTCTTAACTTATTTAGAATCAAATAAGATATATAAAAGAATAAAACAAAATCTCTTTCCACGGAGCGAAATTTGCAACAAAAAGTTTTGACCAAACCAAGACTCTAGAAAAAACTTGACTAAACTAAGACCAAAGCCAAAACATGTATAATCTTGTCTTTGTCTGGTTTCGACAAATCCACATTTCTGTACAAAAATGTTAAAAAGTGGTTTTTGTTTAACAAAGAGTAAGCAAAAAAGCAATCATAAAGTTTCTAATGAAAGAGGAAAGTTATTGATTAAACTTGCAATAAACAGCTATTAGAAGTTGTAAGAATACCTTTTAATAAAAAAATTATTTATAAAGTTACGTGAGTAGCTAGATATCAGTTACTGTGTTAAAGCAATTAAAAAGTAAGGAGCTTTAGAAAAGTAGATTGCGATTTGGATCATATTTTAATAATACATTATATCTGATGTTACGAATATGTATATTACAATAATAAAAGATACAAAAGTTAAAAATTAGACCTGAAAAAAGTTCTGAAAAAAAGTGAAAATATCGAATATGAATAAAAAGCCAACTCTAAAAAAAGTACAACTAAAGTTGCTAACAAGTGATTATAAAAAAAAGTTTAAATGATGTAGAACACAAAAAAGCGTTAGAAGAGAAGAAGAAAACCAAAAATATCTTACATATAGAAAAAAACAAAGAAAAGTTAGGCAAACGTAAAAAAATAAATTTAAAAAATAATATACATAGTAGGATTAATAGAAAAACAGATGTTAACTAATAATGTAAAAAAAAATACCAAAAACACAAAAAGTAAAACAAAATATTTTACAACAAACTTTGTATTGCAAAGATAAAAATAATCTTCAGTAAACAATATGTTAGGCAAAGCAAAAGACAGAGTATATTAGAAATTTCCTGAACAAAAATCAACATCACAGACGTAAAGTCTGATAAATCAAAGGCTATCACCAGACAAAAAGTAATAGCAATAGTAACAAGTACATTCTTAATATGGCCTATTTGCAAAAAAAAAAATTTGAGAAAATAATGTGAACATATTGTTGCTAAATGTAATTAAATACGTAAGAAAAAAAATGAGAAAATACTAGATCTTAAGAGAGATAGGTTCACAATTAATCAAAAATTTACTATTCAGAATAACAGCTATAAACAAGTGCATTTCATAAACTTGAATAAGGAATGTGCAATTTACTGGAGAGATGTTAGCTATCAATACAATAGCTACAATAGCTAAGTTAAAAATATAAGTTTAAATAACAAAAATCGATTAGCAAAATAGTAAATATTAGATAATAGTAGATATAATAAATAGTAGATAGAAAAAAACAAAAAACTTTACAGCAATCAGAGCTTTAAGACAAGGAGACTCTTTATCTACAATAGAATGCTGTTTAACCTAGTACTCGAAGACTATTGAAAAATAATTGCGTAAACACGAATAGGATAATCTGCAATTGTCAATGCTACTTATTGGTAGATAATGAAAATGTACTCAAATTTTATAGCAACAATTTTTATTAATCTTAAATACATACATAAAACACGAAAATTGAACATATAATTATAAGCTAAATACAGAAAAAATTCTATTTAACATATAATCTGTGATTTTTGATTGAGTTTAACGTTTTAGTTAAAAATATAACACTTTAATTTTTTTTTCGAACAGTGAAATGTCTGCAAATACGAGTAATGCTTCTTCGTGTAAATTAAGAATTACAAAATTCTTTAATGTATTAATTGCTTCTAAAACTTCAAATACTTTTGAAGACAAAACTTCTTCATCGTTTTCAGCGCTGTTATTATTTTGGTTAACATTATTAAAATTTTGTTTTACAGCTTTCACTATTTTAGCATTTGACAGTTTGCCCTAAGTTCCCACATGATTATCCACAGATATAAAGATCAGCCACTGTGCTTTGGAGCCGATTGCGCTCTTGGTAATCATTTGAAGCGTTTGTGGATCGAAGCCCAAAGCATTTGACCCAAATAAAACAAATAATAAAATATCGTCTTTCTCAATAAATCTATTGTCATTAACACTGTCAGTATTAGTAGAACAATCCTGCGTGTTTGAAACAGTTAGATATTGCTTCTGGTGATACTCTACTCCAGGCAATGTAAAAACCATGTTGACAGCATCTATGAGATTAATTGTATGTTTTTTGTTTTGCTCTAAATCCTGTAAAATTTTTATCAGATGTAGCTTCCTGTAATGCGTTTTTAAATTTCAAATAATACCTTCGTCCAAGGGTTGCAAAATTAAAGTTTTTAGAGGTATTTAGAGGTAAAAACTGTTAATTGATACACTTTAAATTTTCAATATCAAGATGTGCTGGACAATTATCTACCAAAAGAAGAATTTTATTATTTTTGCGCTGCAATTTATAGTCCTAGTCATGTAGAATAGTTCTAAAAATCTCAGAAGTCATCTAAGCTCTTCAGTTATTGTAATATGACACAGGTAAAGATTTTACATTTTTAAAACAATGAGAACGCTGTGATTTATCAATTAATATCAATTTTCTTTTTTTCACTTTCACTCATATTGACTGTAATTCAAGACTGTAATTCCGTCCTTAGACATCTTTCTGTCATCGTTCTGTCAGGTAACATTTTATAAAATAGACCAGATTTCTCAGCGTTAGAAATTTCTTTATCGTCGTGACCATTTCTTATTTGAGGCCAAACATTTTCAACCAGTTTTCACAATCCTGTAAAAGCGCTCCTCGATTTCTTTGAGTTTTGAGCCAAGTTTTGAACCTCTGTTTTGAAAAGGTCTCAATTTCTATTTTGGCAATAAATTTGAATTAAAGGCACTTCAAAATTTTTCCAAATTGTCAAAACCCTAGAATAAGACAAGTTAAAGTCTGCGTCTCATCTTGTATTTTGTTCTACCGACTCTAAACGAGCGATAATCATGCCTTTTTCTTCTATTGTTAAAATTTTTCTTTTTGGAGAAGCCATAATAACCACTGCACGTTTATGCGTCTCGTAAGAAATCAGAATAGTAACTAAATTATGCCGAGTAGCTAATGGTAAATTTTACGATTTTCTAATTTTACGGTTTTATGTTTGTTTTTGTCGTTATACGCGGATGCAACTAAACAAAAATTAGTCGGTATAAAGAAACTAACATAATGAGCGACGACCCTATATCCGACGACTATATAAAATTAACATTCAGATCAACCAAATTTCTTAAATTAGGTTGTTATGTCCGACATGTTTTTATATCCGAGGTCGCTATATTGAACTTCCACTGTATTTAATTTTATATACTTGAATTAACGATGAAAAACAAACAACTAAAACAATAGTGTATACAATTCTTAAAGAACTATTGTGTAAATTAGATTTTTAAAGTGTTAAATGTGAAACACGTCTTAAATAAGTGAGAAGCAAAAATTAGTAAAATTTGCTAAGTAAAATTAAATTTTTTGTCCTAAAGCTGCTATAATTTATGTTTTGCCAAAAAACTAAACAAAAAAAGTGGGTAAAAATTCAAAAAAGATAAGCATAACTTTTTGTAGTCAAAAGCGCATTTTTAAAAATCAAAGACTAAGCCCGAAGTTTTTTTAAATGTTGAAGAAGACGAAAGTGCTTAAAGACTCAAAATTCAACTGAAAAAAAAACATTTTTTAACCATCTGTTTCTTAAGCTCGTGTAGCATCAAGAACAGCAAGAGTAAGAAACAACTAGAGTTATGCCTATGGTTCTTGAGATCTAATATACTATTAGGTATTCGGTCTTGACTTTTACTATTTTGCAAAATAAATGATAATTTAAATATAAGTAAAAATTAAAGACAAATAAATGTACTTGTTAGTTGGTTGAAAAATATCATAGACACCTCTAGGTCGTAAGATCTTTTAATGATCTTGAACGCTTTTAGAGAGCATTAATCTGTTTTCAGTATATGATTACCAACCAAAATCAATCTTATAGTAATCGTAATCGTTATTTATTAGTTTTATTACATGGCTGGTAATAGTTACTTACTAATGCTGTTAAAATTTTTAAAGTAATTGAAAAAAATGTACAGATTATCCTTTATTAACAGTTGTAAATCTTTCAATTGTTAATAATGATTCTAGAAGTTTTGTAAAATTTTATTTGATTTTTTTAGTGGTGCTTTACAAGTTAGTCAGAAATTTAATTTGGCGATAACATATTATCCAATTTGGTTCTTCATTCAAGAACAAAGCACAGAGTTAAAATTATTATCAGACATCTAGCGAGAAACGTGCCAAATTTAAATTGAGGAACTATAAAACCTTGTGATTACATTCAAGAAATCTCGTTGTTTTACAAATGTGTCCCTCAGGTTGAGACCTCTGTTCCAACACTGATGATCAGCCAACGGTCAATTGAACTCACCCCTCGTTACGAGTTCCACAGAAACGGAGATCTTAGTATCTTTACAACCTGCCACCAGAATACGTGTATCATAATTAAATTTTCAATTCTCGTCTCTGTGAACAAAAGCCACTGAAATTATCTACAAATTGATGCCAACACCGGAATATTTGATCTTAATTATAACAATCAATCGATAAAATTAAATAATTAATCAGAAAAAGGTTTTTACATTTTAATTTTGCGTTATATTAGATCGAAATATTAAACACAAAACCACAACTTGAAGTTTTAATTCACTCAGTCAAGTTTATTACTCATTTCAGTTCATTTACTTTTGTACTGTTCTAATAATTAATGTGTTTCTGAGTAGTTTACTTATTGATTTTTTGTGTAACAATGAACAAAAGTAAAAAGTAACATTTGGTCTAAATAATTAATTTTATAAGCGTAAAATAAGTTGCTGTTAAATAACAAATCAGCAAATAGAAATTAAACCAAACCACTGGAAAGGGAAACCAACTGGAAACACTTTGTATCCAGTCTAAGCAGATGCAGCAAATTTAATTAAAAGGTTTTAATTACTTATTTGGTCATTTAAATTTTTAGTCGCCAAGAGAATATTTATGTGCTCTCGCTCCCTTTATACAATTATAATTAACTTTTATTTAGTAAAAAATTTTTTTTATATATCGTCAGTAGAGTGAACAAAATTGTCCATAATGGATTGTAAATATCCATTACTTTTTGAAGAAATTCTTAATCACGACTTTTGGCTCACTTCAAACTAACCTTTTTTGGCTAACTTTTGACTAACACAGTTATATCCTAATATGCTGGTGTCAGTCGTAGTGTTGAAAAACCACTTTCTTTTCTTACACTAAAAAAAATAAATTTGCGTATTGATTTAAAAAAAAATAATTGTAGCACTTTTAGTTATTTAGTGATAATATAACTTTTTCATAAATAGAAAAATAGGTTAAAGAATAGTCATTTACATTAGAGTGCGGTAGGGAAAATTTATAGTGCGTAGACTCAATTTTGGGGTTAGATAAGTCTAAGCAATGTAAATTACCTATCGCATGACAACTGTATTACATTTTTGTCCGAAAAATTTTGAAGTAACTCGGAAACGAAAAGTTTACGAGTGCATAGAACTATCATTTTACAGCATCAGAATTGTAAATTGACATTTAACTAACAAGTAATAATATGATTAACGGTCACGAGGCTAAAAGATATTTTTACATTATTTAAGAAAGTACTAACATATTGCTTTTGTCTCTTGTTATAAATGCATTATGAGTTAATTTTATTATGTTTACTGATTTTCAATTATTTCCAGAAGTATTAAAATCTCCTACTTGGTCCGGATGCATTCCTAGGTCAAAATATCGGGTAAAGCCCGAATGAGTAAAAACTACCTGCTCCAGTTACATTACACCATGCCAGTACAAGACTTAAAAAAACTAAAATTTTTTTAGGCACATTATTTATCATTTTAGATTTTTTTTTCTTATTAGTGTATAGATTACGATTTCAGAAAAAAAGTAGTGTAGGTAAATTTAAGCACTGCTTTTTACACTCAAATGATTAAGTTCCATATTTGTGTAAAAAAGTTAGTGTCTTGTTATAAAATTAACTATTAAGTTCTATCTTCACAACCAAAAATCTTAATTTATTACTCGGTGTTGTGACAGAAATGAAGAATAGGCACAATGAGACTGCAACACTGAAACATGTGTTGTGAGACCAGAACAATATTGTCATGTTTAAAACATAACTACATAAGTTACGTCGTCCGCAAAATATGCTAATAAATATTTTAATAACGTCCATTTATTACAGACAGTCTTTTATACCATAATTACAAAGCATGACAGTGTAAGCGATTGTAAAAAGAATATCTCAGTAAAGAATTGTCATTACAAATTGATCAAAATTCTCTTGTGACATGAATAGCTAAAAAATCATCTTCGGTAAAATTCGTTTATTTCAAATGCGTTTCACTCTCATTTATCAAATCCTTACAAAACGTGATTTATAAAATCTCGAGATGAAAAGTTATTTGCTTTTAACAAAACGGTAACTGGTCACTACATGATATCACCAGCAGGTTATTCTGAATGTGACAGTTTTGTCCCTTGTGGTTGTTAAAGCTTGCTTCCTGGTGTGTTTAAGCCACAAATTGGATTTTACTTCACTCTCCTTAAAATAATAAATAGAGAGTCGATTTAAATTGATTTGTTGCCAAAAGCAATATTAAAAAATATTGATGGTATTTGGTATCATCATTTGTTTGCGGTTAAGTCTCTGGCAGTTTTACATCGTTCTTTCAAATGGTAATTGTGTGTAATTTATTCTGTTCGTACGGTGCTAAGCATTTGCTAAACCCTGAATGTTTACGGTGGGCTTTAGTGGTCAGTTGATATTGGCATTTCAACATTCGGAATAGACAGCACTACGTGAGGGAGTTAAATATCTAAAAATCTTTCAACAAAAATTTCTGCTTGAAAAATAAACTGATACTTTAAAGTAACGCGCTTTAAATTTAAATTTCCTGCGGTTATTAACATTCATTACAAACAATTTTATTAGCAGTTATTTTTACGAAAAAACGAGAACAAGAAAAGAAGTATATAAAAAATGTTTTTGTTTATTTTTGATATCGTTTGAGAAAATATTTATTTTTTTCTCATGTTTCAAGGCTACAAAATAAATATAACACGTCAAAATAAAAAAACTAATTCATTTTATTCTTTAAAATTTCAACTCTAATTATGAGATTACCAACAGTTAAAAAAAATAGGTTGGCAACTTTGCTATGCACTTCTATCGCTGTAATAGTCACAACCACAATAACCGGCGGCATTTACATACTTCAAATACGTACGCTTAAATTTTATAATAATGACTTCGTCTAATTTTAAACCAATATCAAAGGCACAATGTTATAAAACTAAGAAAAACTTTTGCGGCCGCTGTGTAAAATGGATAACCCGAAATAACTTAAATTTTTGAAGATATTACTGGAAAGTGAGTTTCTGTTTCATTCTTACTGTTTCCTTCACCAAATATTTCTGCTACTTCATTTTCCAAAATTTTTGCTTAAATCTTTCCAAACTGGTTGTTTGTTGTACCTAGTGTAGAAAAACCAAAATATTATTGAAACAGTAAGTGGTATATTACTTACAATTTTTATTTGAGGTTTTTAAAATAAGTGTAATACAGTGGCTTCAAAAATAATCTTACCCATGTGACCAATTTTCTGATAAAATAAAACTACACAATTCGTATTAATTGACACAAGTTTTGCTAAATGATTACTATGCCCAATTTTTATGTTTATCAGATATATATTTTTTAAAAGAGATGTGATAATAAAACCCAAACTGTTAATTACGATTTTTACCTTGACTTATTCTCGTACAACAGTTACACGGAAGATAGTCATAAACCTAAAAAATCATTGAGTTAAAAGATGGTGAACGTAAAAATTAACACCATTAACAACGTTCCGCGTTGATGTAAAAAAAGAAGATAGATAGTGTTGCTATTTTAACACTTTTTGTACTAAAATTTTCTATGTCAAATGACATATTTTTCACTATTGCTAGTCAGTACACGTAGTAGACAAAAGGTTAGAAAGATAATTTTTATCTACTTATAACAACGTCTGACAGTTCCAAGTTATATTACGCTCTAGTTGTTGCTAAACCTGTTAGGCTTGCTTTTAAGATGTCCTTAGAAAGTTCCAAAAAAATAACCACCTGCTGGTAAGTCTTCTAGGAAATGTCCTATAAAAAAATTGGTAGTTATCCTCCAAAAGATGCTCTAGAAATAGTTTTTCAAGAAAAAAATACTCGAGAATTTTTTTTTTGAATAATTTAAGTTTTACCTCAAAAACATTTTCTCTAAAAATAACCAAAAAGTTCTGTAAAAAACGCTTATTATAAGGTACTAAAAGTTTTACATTGTAGAAAGTCTTTCTGATATTGTGCATAGAAAGATTCTAGAAGAGAAACCATTATCTAACTTTGAAAATGTCTAAAAAGATTCCAAAAAAGATAATTTTTAGAAAACCCCAAAAAATTGTACAGTGCTTAACAGTAATTTCTAGGAATCAAGTCAAAAATTTTAAATGCTGAAGTTACACTAAAAGTACGGAAAACAGGTTAAGGTAATCTTAGCCTCTGACCTACAATACTTTTGCAATATTTTTAGTTTTTTTTACATTGTTTTTAGTCAACTAATTTTTGTATTTTTTTAAAAATTTGTAGCGATTTTCAGTAACTGCTAAACACTGTATTTTTCTCAAAAAATCTGCTAAAAAATACTCTAGCAGAAATTGAGATTCAAAATAAGTCTGTCGGCTTTCGTTTTATTTTTTGACGTCTATATCTTTTATAATATTGTAAGTGTAAGATTCTATAGCAACCAATCCTACTCTTCACACGTCCTTATGTTCTCTTTAGTTAATTTTTTTTTCTTTATAGGTTAGCGGCATTATCATGATAAATCGTTTCTTATCAAACTGACTTTTACCTCTTATTATTTATCACCCAGATTTAAATAAAAAAACTGCCCTTTTTATCATCTTCTTTAGCTATAATTGTTTGCATTGCTCAAAATATTTTTTAAGTGTTTATTAAAAAAGAATAGGCTAGTTTTTAAAATTTTGTAAAGAGTAGATACATAAACACAGTTAGTAATATTTTTCCTGACTATTTTTGTATGATGTACTTACATTTTGTTTTGTTTGTTTAACTAGCTACTGATTTACTTTTATTTTAACTATTTTATATTAAAAAACTAGTTATTTAATGCAAGAAACAAACAAATAAATGTTTTATTTCACAGTGTAGTTTATTGTTTTCTACTACCTTGAACCTTGACCATCCTGTCACATTTCAATAAACTTAGCCGCCATTTTGCCAAACACAACGTAAGACTTTTTCTATCAAACTGCAATCAAGAATTCAAATTTATCGCATAATTTTAGGTTGTGAGAGGTAAGCATGATCAATTTGAGTCATTTCCATTACAAACAAGAATCCCGACTTGAAAAATAAACTGATATGTCATACCGTAATGTCTTCTAGTTAATATATCTTTATGTCTTGACTTGTAGTAATTACAAGTCGACTCAGGTATGTCACTTTGTAACGGTAATGCGTGCATGTTATTATTTCATCCATGATAAAGAGAGATCAATCTTCCAACGTGGATTTTTCCTGGTAGTCACGCAATGCATTTTGTGTCGTTGCACGTCACCGGTAATGACTCTAAATGCAACCCTAAAATTAATGCAGAAGAGATCCAATTTTCTCAATAGATATCTAATTAAAGTGTCCGCACCTCGTCAAACTGAGTTTTTCAGTTATCATTCAGTGTTAAGTTTGTTTTAACAATCCTAGATAAATCTAATTAGCCAGAAGAGAGAATAAAACTTTAACCTACATTTTTGGTTCGGGTGCAGTAGATTAAATTAGAATCGATTTTGCTTATCTGACCTTGTTCTATAATAATTAATTTTATTACCATATTTAATAGCAATTATTACTTTCTATTATGGCAAAACAGCAAAGGGGTCTGGCACTTAATAATTTCTACAAGACCACAAAGCAGTTTTTCAGCGATTAAAAATCTGCACTAGAAGCGTTTCTTTTGTGTTCATTCTTTATTACGCTTATTACTAAACTTGTAAGTACATTGTTTGCAATTTTGTTAAGGGAAAGGAATGCCAGTTTGATGCTTTCGGAATGACTGTGAGTTGCACATTTTGTGATCAAGAAAGCCGTTTATCTTCCGTAGTCACAACCGCAAATAATGGCACCTTGGGACTTGCAGGATCTTTCTGAATCTATTGGCTCACATAACAACGCACATTCTGACTTTTATACGGCTTTTAAATATTCAAACACGTATAAAGACGAAGATGCAATTTTATCAAACATTCATGTAAGTAATTTTATGTTTATTTGAAGGATTTTGAAGATGGAGTAATGCGTACAACTCAGAAAACTACCTATGCATGAGCTGCTTAATATTTAACTCAAATTTTAGGCAACTGAGCTAAACAAATACGAAGAATGGATAAACAAAAAGAAAACGGTGTAAACTTCTATCGGTTTCTATCCAAATTAAATTACAATGCGATAAATAAAAATTATAAAGGTGAAACCAGCTACACCCAACATATCGGTCGAATAAGGTCAAGCGATGGCAATAAATTAGCAAAAACTGAGCAGGGTCACACTACTAAATATGAAATAAATTATCAAAATAGTGAGAAAAAATTACTTTTAAAAGTTAAAGTAAGGCTATTAAAATGAAGACAAACCTGATCAAGAAGAAAGTATTAATAATACATATAAAAATTTTAAAAAATGAGTACAGTCAAATTCTTTTAGTACGTCATCGGATAGAGAGTTAACCCGATTAGTATGCAACATTTAAGAGGTCCCTTTTAGACATTTGACTTTTAATTTTACCTCGGATTTTACGTCAGTTTGCTTAGAACGTCAAAATTCCGCTGGTCCGGTGACTGACGTTATATCCGAGTTTGACTGTATATTTAATATTAATAACGAGAAGAATATCTTACTAATCGAAGACAATTGTTGAGAGAAGCAAAGCGATAATTCTACTTAGATAATAAATTGATAGTAATAGAATTATCTGAAATTGGTAAGTTTTTAATGTTTGTAATCTTCGTGATGCTTATGAGATTGATTTGTATTCCAGAAATTATAAATCACTTAATTAATTTTAGATAAATTTACTTACCATTCTAGAACGGTAAGAAATGTTTATGATCAAGTTTTCGTTGGCAACAAGTTACCAAAAACTGGAAACTGGAAACGGCAAAAATTCAAATAGAGTAAAATCGCACAAAAAATATTTTTGCTAAAATGATTAAACAAATTAAAGCCACAAAAATAATAAAATCATAACATAAGTAAGTTGAGTGTTAAAGTTTTACTGTAATAACTACTCAGTGATCAACAAATAACGATTTGGTTGACAACACAAAATTAATAATTTCAGGATACCTAATTTTGGTACTTTTGTTATTCCAACCGTGATTGTTAGTCAAATTTTAAAAAAAGATCGTTTTCTAAATAATTTCAGTGTCAGGTTCTGATGACATTTTAGATGACAATGTCAAAATAAAAACTGTGATAATTTCTAGTAATAAAACAGAACAAAATACAAAAAACGACGGTTTCCTACTAAATTAAAAACAGCAACAACTGTAAGTTTCAATTCTCAAAATGTTAAAAAATTAGTTTTTTTTTGATAGTTTTCCAAAAACGAATTTGAGTGGGTTGTATTGCCAAGCCAACAGTGACTTAAAAAGTTTTTATCTCACTAGTAACTTCTAGGACATTTTACTTATCTAAAACAAGCAAGTTATAGGCTTTTTATACAAGGTGAGTATGTTAAAAGTTTATCTTAACTTTTCTTAAAAAGTAGTTATTACGCCAACTTCAGGGTTCGTCAGTAAAAACTATGTTTTATTCGTTACACATGTGAATTTTTTCAGAATTTTTCTAATATTCCTTCTAATGATTATTAACTAATTAATATTAAATTCTTAAAAAAATATAAAATTTACATTATGTCTAATATCATTTTAAATGAGATGATGTTAAAATATTGTTTTGTGAAAAAAATATTTTATAAAAATTGTAGATAATCGCAAAAATTAATAAGGTTTATTTCTTTTGTAAGACCTATTTTGATGCAGCATTGCCGTAACTCGTTGTTACTCGACAATCGGGTGAATATCCTACCCTTCAGCTTCTTTGTCCTACCCACTTTCTTGGAAAAAATTCAATGTATTAAGTTAAAATTTTTACTGAAATTGATAGTTGATCAGTTTTCACTTAATTTTTTATTGTGTAAGTAAGTCTCGTCACTAAATCGGCCAAGAAAAACCAATTAATTTTTTTAAATGTTTCCAAAATAACACGTCATTCCTCCCAAGAGGGCGGTTGGGACAAAAAAAGCTGTGAGATAGATGTCCAACCTATTGTCGAGTATAACCTGGCAATGCTGCTTCAAAATAGGTTTTACAAAACGAATCAACTTTATTATTTTATGTGATTATCTACCATTTTGTTTGTAATATTTATTTCAAAAAACAATATTTCAACATCGTGTCATATACAATGACGTTAGAAATAATGTAAATTTTATATTATTTTCATCAAATTAATATTTATTAATTAATATTGTTGCGTTTCTTGCGATATGAAGAAAAAGAAACTTCTTCTATATACACATTTATTCAACATATTTACAAAACTGAGTCGTACTACTCTCGCAGACAACTCTTATACAAGTGATTCTAATATCTCAAAGTTGGGGTTGGGGTGCCAACCCCGGTCGGGCCAGCTGGTTGGAGCGGGGAGACGTGACGTAACAAATATATATTAGAAGAAATATTTAAAAAAATTTGAAAAAATTCACGTGCGTATAGAAAATAAAGTTTTTAACGGCAAACTATAAATTCGGTATGATAACTAGTTTTTGAGAAAAGTTAAGATAAAATTTTAACAGACTCACCCTGTATAAAGGCATTGAATAAAATTTATCTATGGCCCTTAAACAATGCGCTTACGTTATTCAAAAAAGTATTAATACACAAGTTGACAACAATCTCTTGTTTTTTATTATTTTTTTATTCATGTCACGCTACTAATAATCTAAATATTTTATTTTTGAGTAATTGTCCTGTTTCGCAGAGAGACTCATGTTAGTAGTCTAACTATAACTTTGGATAATAAAAGTTATTATCATAATAGACTTTTTAATGTTAATGAATACGAAACCTTTTTTTTGACAAAACAAGATTCATAAAAAAGAAAAAACAAATTTTTCTTTGAATATAAAGTCGCATTTATTTGAATTGCAATTTTAGTGTCTGCTTTCTAGACATCTTGATCGTCCGCGGTCCATCTCTCTCCTAAGGATGCATTCCGGTATGCTAATTTCTGTTTAAAACTTGATACATTCTTTGTGAATTGTAGCATTAGGTTGAGTTTCTCTGTTGAAATTTGAATAAACGTCAAGGGAATACTATCTCAAGTGTCTTAGTGTCTTTCATTTTGAAACCTGAACTTACGTAATATGTACAGTTTCGCTATGAAAAACTTCTATTTTAAAATTTCATAAAAAGCTAGAGGAAGTCGCTGGCCCGACACTCGCGACTAAGATAAAGTTTTCAATTAGCTGAATCACCCTTTGTGATGTGTACTTTTGAGAAAGCGGTTAATGAAATGGTAAATATTTTGTTTGGTGCATCGGCTAGATAGAGATCAGAATAAAGTTCTAAGACATATTGATATTAATGGTGCAAGTGTGAAGGCGCTAGAAGCGGCCGCTGTTTATTATATGCTGGCTGTTCTCGTCAGATAAGCCTACACCACTTCAGATCCATTATGCTACTATGAGAAATTTAGTACTCGCCCGTTTTGATCGCAGGAAAAATAGAACGTGCTGTACACAGTCGAGGGTAAGAAGCGCCTTTTCCTGCTCCTGCTTGAATAATTCATCGTTCGCGAGTTATGACGCTCAACTTAGAGCCAATCAGTTGAGATTTTAGCCGAACGGCTATATATTGAGATATCAATAAGGCGTTGAAACAATCGCGTGTTATCCTCGGACGTGCTATCCTCATTATGACCAAAGGACGCACGCAAGACCTTGTCTTCCAATCCTGCATTTATCAAATATAGAATGGTGGAAAACGGACGTCATTAATGTTAGCTTGTCATGTCATCATCTTTTCAGACGATTTTTAACAATAAGCACCCATCAAGCATTGTATAAAATATGCTTTTTTACAAAATGGTATAATAGTTACTGTTGCCAAACTACTGAAATGCAACATGAAATAAAACCAAAACTTTGTAAAAACTTGCAAAAAATTGTATTGTAAAAACGTACTCATATTTCTTTTAGCCTAAAAAATTTTGTGAGGTAAGTTAATGCTTTTCAGAATTTTTGTGTTTTGTTAGTGGAAAAATCGCTGATTTCTAGTTAAACTTGTTACCATGAGATACTTATTTTTTTAAAAATACGAGTGCACAAAACACAGACCTATGTTTGCTTCAATTAAAGTGAAATGATATCCATTTGTTTGTTCATATAGGAGCAGCTTATAGACATTACGAAATCCCTGGATATTAGTATTTTTTTTCCACATTTACGGAGACGCAATTATGAGTTGCCGGAAATTAGTATCATTAATTTATCGTATATGTGTGTCGTGAGTGTGTGCGTGTAGGAAATAAAAAATTCTATAACGTGCCATGGATTCATGAGCATCATATTATTTAGTCCCTGAGAGACTAGAAAACAACAATTTTATTGCACACACACGTCTATAGAGTTGGGGTGATAAAAAATGTTAGGGGTGTAATAAATAGGTATAAGTAGGGTGTCGTAGTTATCCGGAGTGGGAATAGATATTCGTGTAGTGTAGAAGGGCAAGGGCCGTCTTGATATTTCAGCTCACGACGACAGAAAAAGGGCGAAGCTGACACGCGAGCAGATCCGGCCGATGTGAAATGAAATGTCCGCTCTGCATACGGGAGATGTGCACGCACCCCGAAACCGTCATCATTAACTTTATATGCTCTAGACTGGAAAAGGAGTGCTGTCACATAAATCAAATCACTCTATTATAAAACTGTGTCGCGTGAACGCCTCTCTGTAGAAAATTTCAAGTGAAAAGACTCGGCATATTTTATCGCAATTACCTACACCCAACACCAACAACCACCGACGAAATTGGGAACATTTCTCTATGGATTTCAACGGAATGACTTGCTGCTTTTAAAGTATCGGAATTCTTAATGTCGAAGTGCCACTTAGCTCATCAAATGCGTGTAGGAAACCATATCCACGCAACTGAAAATGTTACATGCGAATTCTTTTCTTTAGCTTCTGAAATAAAATACAGGGCAATAGATATATTTATACCCAATAAAAACCCTTAATATAGTATTAAGGATTTAGTATAAAATTATCAAAATTTTTTTTAGAACTGTTTTAATTAAAACAAATGGAATTAAATTTTTTTATTAAGGATCTAAGGCGAACCTACGTTACAAGTTGTATTTATTACTAAAGAAACAATTTTTGCAAGCAAGTGTTGTCATCTTTAGTTCAATTTTAGTTGGTTAAAAGTAGGACTAAGCCAGTGGTTCCCAAAGTGTGGGTCGCAACCTCCTAGGGGGTCGCGTTAAACATTTAGGGGGGTCGCAAATAATTTTTAGAATAAAAAAATATATTTAACTTTAATTAAGAAAAATTTACCCAAACAATACAAATTACACCACAAGCTTAAAAAATTCTTTAAAATAACAAAAACAAAACATTTAATAAAAAACTAAAGAAAACTACCACGAAAACGTATTACATCTTGTTATTAATGTGAGATGTGCCTTTTAATTATTTTTTAATTAATAATATTAATGTACCTGTTTATTTAAAACTAACTTTTCAAATTGAGGTACTGTATTTGAAACACACACAATTGTGTTGTTTTCTAATTCCAACCCAATTTTTGTTTTAATATTTGTCATAGACGAAAAATTAGCTCCTATAGATAAGATGTGACAAATAGAATGAAACACTTAAAAGCTTCGTGCGCCAGCTCAAGAAATTCAGTCATCTGTTTGATCCACAATTGATTTGGACTATTGCCAAAAAAGTCTAATTTTAACATACCATCACTTTCTATCTCGATTAGTTTTACTTTTAAGTTGGTTGGCAGTTCAGCTTGTATATAAAAAATTTCTAAAAATGGATTAAGTATCCACCTGTAATCATAATATTTTTGTTGAGTCTCTTTATAGAAGTAGTCATACAATTTTAATTTCAAACTAGTCAATGTATCTATCATCTCTGCAAAAACATCCTAAGCTTGCGTCAAATCGTTTTGATCAAATTCAACTATCAGTTGTTCAATTTTATCTGTGGCTGTTATAATGTTAGTATCTCGGTCCTGCAGATTCTTATTTAAAATAGTTAGATGTTCAAAAATGTCAGCAAGAAAAGCCAGTTTAAGAAGCCAAAAAAAAATCAGTAAATAATTTTTTATATTCTAGATTTTAATCTTGTAAGTACACCAACAGTTCTGATCTTTATTCAAAAAATCTTTTCAAAACATTACCCCGGAAAGCCATCTTACTTCTGTGTAAAAAAAAATTTTCATATACCTAAAGATCCTATCTCCTCGCAAATTTTTTAAAAGATACGAGTCTGCAACGCTTTTTCTTTTATAACATTTACAATTTTAATTACAGTTTTTATAACAGAATCTACTGTATTTCAGAAAGCAAACATTTTGACGCAAGAGCTTCGCGGAGTAAAAAACAGTGAGTCCATGAAGCATTTGGCATATTTTTTTGTAATTGTACAATACACAGTTAGAAATGTCTGTGGATTCGTCCATCTGAACTAAAAAGTATGTACATTTTTTTAAGTTTTTAACCGTTTGAGCTTGAATATTTTCTGTCATATCACTAATTTTTCATTGAATGGTATTGTTGGACAAAGGTATTCAGGACCTAATATTTGTTTATTTAGAAATTTTGGGTCAACAACGTTTCGAAAGTGTATACTTTTTTTTTCAAGTTGGATATACTTAAAAATTAGGAATAATTACCATTTTGTTTGATGAGGTTATGTTGCACCTCCAATTATTTATATTGTGGCAAAATATTTGGCGGTGCAACATACCGTTTGTTGATTACAATTATAATTTTAGATAAGACATGTTTTGGTGTTGTGGGTGAGTCAAATATTTGTATTTTTTCAGTTTTTTGGCTTTTTTTTACTTATTATTTGCACCATTAGTAAAATTAGATTTTCAGCAGTTGTACGGGGTTTACTGTTTTTTTGCAATCCGGAATGCCACTTTATAACTTGTTAGTAATGCTTTTTTGTTAACATTAAACGGTGACGTAAAAGTTGCTTGCTCCATGTAAAGACACTTCAGTTTTCTTTCAAAAAATTCCAACGGTTTTTCTTTTTTGCCTACTTAAGATATTAGTTGCTGTATAAACTGTTTCTCTTTTTATTAGTGTTTTTTTCAAATGTGAACGGTTCCAACGTTTTATTCATAAACTTATTTATGTTTTTAATAACAAATAGCGCGTAGTAAATGGGGTCGCAAACAAAATTTGTGTCTAAAGGGGGGGTCTTTATTTTGAAAAGTTTGGGAACACTGGACTAAGCGATACCTCTTTTTAGGTATTAAGCTTCGAACCAACAAAGTATAGATACTAATCAAAGTATCGTACGTATCGAGGTATCGCAAAAATCGAAGGTATCAGAGATATCGAAATACGAGAGGTATTAAGGTATCGAAGGTATCAGAGGTATCGAGGTATAGTATCAGAGATACTTCACGTATCGGAGATACCAAAAAAATTGGAGGTATCAAAAGTAGTGGAGGTGTCAAAGTTATTGAAAATGTCAAGGAATCGGAAATATTGGAGAATTTGAAAGTATCAGAAGTATCTAAATTACTTTAATAGTAGATATCTGAGGAGGTATCGATACCTTTATGGTTAAAACTAATCCACACCAGAACGCGGTGTCTTTATGTCATACTTCTTTAAACTTTCAATTTTAAACTAAATTTAAGATTTTAACTAATTTTAACCAATATGACAAATTCGTTAGTTAAAATAATTATTCCGAAAATAGCAACACGTGGTTGCCGAAACTATCGAGTAAACTTTTGGTATCGTGTTAAAGTTGTCTGTCAAAACGTAAGATTTGTTAGATTTTTACGAAACAAAAAAATGACATTTTTGATAATTTTATTTAAAAAACTATAGCTACTTTAACTAGTATTTCATTTTTTATATATTTTTCAGATAAACTTGTTTTATATTATCTTTTATCTAGAGCTTCAAAATTTTGGTATTGTTTTGTCTTTAATTAGACATTTTGCAACATTTAGTCAGAATTTTATTAATAATTCAATTAGCTGAAGCAATCTATTCAAACCCTACGTTTTCACCAGTAAAGATACCTTGAAAACAAAGAACTCGTTAGTTTTGACAAAAATATGATTCAGAAAATTTATCTTGCAGTACGATTTTACGACACAAGAACAACTTTCTTTGAAGGTATTGAATAAAAAGACGAGTCGCAGAGTTTCGTTTATATAATAAAAAATCTTCAAAGTTTTTACTCTTTATTCAAATTTTTGGAAGTAAACATATTATTAACGGATTATTATTAAACTTAATAATTATTTAATAACAACTACATATCTACACTCCACCCTTAGACCATTTACGCAACCATCTTGCTGTAATGGACTGCTAATACGGTTCAGAAACACACGAAAACATCTAAAGGACAAAAGTATATCTTGATCCTTTACTGTGCCGGAACGATTTCAAGTTCTTGCTTTGTAACGTTGCCATATCATGTTTTTAAATTTAAATTTAGCGTAAGAAAAAATATATAGGTCTGCAGATAAAATAAATTGTATCAGCTTTATAAATTTTGCAAATGTTACATGATGTTTCTATTTAAAATTGGCTGTTTGTTTTTTTTAATCCCCAACTTTGAAGCAAAATAAATTTGACAACTGCGTACACCGGCGCACGGTGTTGAAAAGAAAGAAACAAAATATATATCTCTGTCACTTGTATGTTGGCGTGTAACTCACGCACAGGAAGGTTAGGACGTTAGGAGATTGGCAGTCCATTACAGCGAAGCGGTTGCGTAAATGGTCTAAGACTCCACCGCATCTTGACAACAACTGTTTTAACAACAGTCAATTAAAACTGTCTTAACTAAGATAGTCAAGAGAGTAAAAAATGATATAACAATAATAGTAAAAATGCTCCCACACTTGGAGTTAAAATTTGAACAAACTTACTTTTTAAATATTAAAAATTTTTGAACAATTATTTTAACATTTTAACAATCGTAAATTTAAAAAACGTTACTTAGAAACGACAGAGAATGTCTTTTCCAATGTGAGCAATAGCATTGAAACAGTTTTTTTTTTCATGTATTAAACTGATGACTAGGCAACAATACAAGAACCAATGTGCAACAGTCTTACTTTTTAGGATTTGTTTTGTACTTGCATTATTTACTTGAGTTTAATAAAACGCTTATAAGCAAATGTATTATTTGTCTTTTTCTCCTTACATACACAAACTGACTACGTTTAGTGGACAATTAATTTTTTATTGGGTTTTTTTATGACTATATATAAAGTAAAGTTGTCTTGAAAGTTTTGACGTCCGAGCAACTATTTAGTATTTTAGAAGCCAATTTCATACAAAAAAAGGGCTTTATCATTACGAAACTTGTATGACTACCCAAATTTAAATTTTTTGGTGCAATTTAAAAGCTTTTAAAAAACATTTATTTACAAATAAGATCACAATTACAGCTTAGATTTTGTGAGACTGTAAATGTAATTTTTATTACATATTATATATTTTTATTAATATTTTATATAAGAAAAAAGTGTTTGCAGACCGAGTTAGAAGTTTCCTGATTTCTTGAGTGCTCTATTATCTATAAATACGGTAAAAATACGACAAAAAACACGTTAGACTTGCTTAACAACTATTTCAATTTTGAAAATAAGTAAAAAAATATTTTTTAATATAAACTAAAAGACATAAGTCTAGTAGACTTTAAATCGATTTTATGATTTTATTTACAAAGCTACTTATTTGGCGCACTAATATAAAATGATCATCTTTTCAAAAATTTTCAAATATACGTAGTACTACAAAAAATAACTAAATTTGCGTTTTTGGTAAGACGAACACCTAACTTACGCATTTGCAAAAAGTCAAGACACTTGATACAAGATACAGGATGCATTAGAACTTGTAACCCAAAACAAACTGGAAAGTGCAGATGAGAACATTAATCTCCAAACTTTAAACAAAAAAAAATAATGACTTGCATAACCTAGTTGCAAGCGTTGTAAGGCACATCAATTTTAGAAAGAATGCTGAAGTGTTTGTTTGAATAAAATTTGTTGCCAGGCTTATGCTATAAAATTTTTTTGTCTTTGTCAGTATGACATCCTTGCCGAAATGCTAGCAGAGCTATATTGGCTTGAGGTTAATGTCATTCAAAATGTTACTTGCTAGCAAATTATTTTTTCTTCTTCAACTTTTTTAGTTTTCTTAAAATGAAACAACTGACAGTTCTGAAAATAAACCGTTTTATTTTAATACACTTAAATTAATATAAAAAATAACATTGAATCGTATAAAATTAAAATAACACGAGCAGCAACAACAGTACCTACTGCCAATTGCAGCCATAAAAATACAATTAGAGCAAGTGCTCAAAGTGGCCACTATTCATTTGCAAGCATAACCGTGACCGTCGCAAAAAACTTTGTTCATAGTTTGTAACAATTTGAAGAATAATTATTGTAAAAAAAGCATTGCGAATGCGAACTTTAAGTTGATATTCCGTGGCAATAAACTGGCTGTATAAGAAATCTCTAACGTGGTCCCAAAGAAAGAAGTCAAGAGGACTTAAATCGAGTGACTTCACAGGCCAGTGCTGCGGCCCGCCACGTCGTATTCGTCGATTAGGGTACGGTTTATAGAAAATTTCTTGAGCCAATCGACTGTAGTGCGGTGGTGCATTATCATGTTGAAACCACAATTAAACATAATAAAGAAGTGAAACTGCCTTAAGCAAATTGGAAAGTTATATGCGCGAAAATTCGGCATAAACCACTTCTGTTAAACGTATTAAAAATTTAAAAGGTTTTACCTTAATAAAAAAGCTGCTTGACATACACATTAATTGCTACTGATTATTTTTTAGAATACCAGCTTACAAATTTAGTGAAAACCGGTGTTGAAATGCTCTTGGAACCAATGCGTTTAGATTTTCTTGCGCCCAGATATGTCAGTTACAAGTATAAAGTTGTCCGTATCCTGTAAGGTTATACAACCACCATAAACCTCATTATCCGCAATTGAAGAGTACAGGAATAAAAAGAGAAATGTCCAAAAATTTGATTTCTTATAGAACTGAAATTTCCATCGTTTTTCACTAAGATTGAACCCAAAACTGACAAAAAACTGTTAAAAACCATAACTGTCAAGACTTCTGAGTCTACTCAAGAGTTATATCAAATAAGATAATTTGCTGTATCCATGATAAACGATAGGAATCCCACCTCTGTAAGAAAACAAATTTTTGAACATTCATCGTTTTATTCCTGTACCCTTCAATTAAAACAGTCTATTGTAAAAGTGTTTGGACCTACCTGCTCTTGCAATAAATCACTCTTAAAGAGCTGTTGCCTGATGTTCATTCAGTTCGGCTCTGTAAACTGTGAATTAGCTGGTAGGCAAAAATCTGCTTGAGTTATTTACGACTAAGGTTTCTATCAATAGGTCATAATTACCTCTTGTACAATAGACTCTAATTTCATGACCGTCATATAACCATACAGAATAAGGACTACTATAATTATTTGAATAACTCTCTCTGCCAAAAATTAGTTTGTCAGAAAGTAAAATGTGATAAACAAAATCAGGATGATTTTTCCTCTTGGTTTAAAACACATGTACAAAATTCTCGTCTAGGATGTTAATCATTTGATTGCAAATGCTGAACGCGCATATAATGCGAAGAAATGACTTTCAGTCTTTATGTATGTATAAAAATTTTAGGAATATTAACATTGCGAAAATTCCTACAATGCTTTTGGTACTGTCTTTAAAAGCTTTTAAAACAAACTCTTTGTTTTCAACGGTCCGTACAGTTTTTGCAACACCATTCATTTCATTTCTATTCGGTAAAACTTGGCCTGTCTGTATTGTTCGTACAATAGCACAAACAATTAGTTTATGACCAGGATGATCTCTGTTTAGAAAACGTCGAGCATAAACCCTGACTGCCTCTCCAGCATTCCGTTTACATTGTCCGTGAAATAAAAACATTTCTATATAATCTGCGGCACAAATCTTGATGCGAGAGTATAATAGAGCACAACACAGTACTGACGCTGACGTGTTGTACGCAATTTTGGCACTAACATTTTTCGAAAAAAATTTTAGTTATCCTCTTTACCAACAATGTTATAAAATATGCAACCTAAGAACAACAATTATGAGAAATAGACCTGGATGAGCTACAACGTTTTAATTGGTCCAATTACAATATTCGTTTCTTTAATTTCGTTTCGACTATAAATTTGGTTTTTTTTTGCAATTAACTTTCTATTTAATTGTGCAACATAGACCTTTTGTATTTTTTTTCTGGGGATTTCTGGAGCACTCTGTATAATAACAAACACGTACTTTTAACATGTCTCGTTTTCTTTTCATTTCTATTGTTACCTATTTGTAATATTTAATATCAAAGTGTTGCTAGCAGCTAATTACAAAATATTCTCTCTGTAGGGTTTTGATACCAGCTGAGGTAATACGCATCAAAAATACCTACCCTGCGAGAATTGTTTGAAATTTAAACAAAATGAGTTTTGTTTTATTTTCTCTTATTTACATCGACTAAAAACCGCGTATGTTTGTTTAATTAAAATTTAGAATGAGGTTTTTTTGTAGTGCAAACTCGGTTTTAAAACAGTATTAGTGGTGTTACCTTACTGATACCTTTATTTATCTAAATAAACCCGTCTGAAATTTTATGCTTTTGTACATCTGGAAATTTCAAATAATATTAAATTTGTTTAGAAACAAGATTAAGTTCTCGCTTTGCATGATGTTCAATTATTGAGAGCTTTGTTTTCCTTTTGAGATAAAAACAATTCCTTTTGAAGTCGTTGCAGCAATCTGTTTAGTTCCTGAGAATTTAATTAGCAAGTTGCGTGGAATTACGTTTGTTTAGAAAGGGAATAATTAAAACCGCGCCAAGAATAATTGCAAGACATCTTCTGGGTTTAGAATGGCAGTAAAATTAGGTTCGACGTCCAAAGTGGGGTCACACCGGATGAAAATTGCATTCGAACTCCATTTACGTAGCAATAACACGATTGCCGGAGTCAGATGGACACGGTAACAAAAACGCAATACGTTCTTCTTAACGCCCCATAACGTTGCTAATAGCATTTCGAAACGTGAAGCACACTTTTATAAATACTAGATGCGTGCTTTACTTGCTAAGAGACGCCATGAAAATTCAATGCAATTAGGACAAGTAAGGTTACCTCAAACCTTCATACAGTTCCAACTTGATTAGTTCTTGAAGCCGAAATAAATTTTTAAAACAACACGACGGAGATTTTTACATTAATATCTAATTCGAAGACAAATTTATCATTCTTTCGTTGTTCCCTGACCTACAGCTAATATTCGTTTTTCTAGAGTACTGAAGGCATACAAAACCCACCTAAGAAAAAAAGTTCAATAATTTGCCAAATTGTTTCTTCAAAAAGGTACAAACTTATTTGCATAAAATTTGTTTATTTTGTTAATAGAAAAATGCATGAAACTAGATTAGGTTGATATAAAAACAAAATTTAAATTTAGTTTTTAAAAAACTTTTTTTTTTATACTACGGAAGTTTAATAAGATTCCCTAATACTTATTAATGTACAACGTGATCAACAAGTACTGATCGAGTTGGCAACATTAAAGTGTCACTTAAAACTGGATATTATTCTGACCAAACCTCAAATTCAAATTCAAATTAGACAATTCAAAAAGTTAATTAATAAGCTATCATTAGTTGTTGCTAAAGTTTTGTTAAAATAGTTTTCTAATTAGAACATAACAATTTTATTATAATGGCGTACTTCAAAAATAAAGTCATTTTTTGAAGTATCAATTATTGGCAGAGAATTTATACTCGACTCAATGTACAGTGGCGAGCAAAACTTTTCGGGCAGCAATTCATATGTCATTAAAAAAAAGCGATGTAGTTTGACCTTTATTGTCATAAATGTCATGATAATTTGTCAAAATGACATGCGACAGTACTGAATGGTTATTAAATTGAGGTTATTAATACGTCTAACACGTAAAGCTCATTTCACATTTTGGATCACTCAAATTTGAAGTTTGCCCGAAAATTTTTGCTCGCCATTGTACATCCAATTTTAACAAATTTACTCCAAAGTGGCTGTAGATTTTATTTTGCTTAAACAAGTTGTAAAACGTCTTTTAAATAAAAATAATGTTGCAGAAACAAAAGCTGAATGACCTTTCATTCTTATTGAAGATGTTGTAAAAAAATATTTGGGTTCGAATAGAGCAAAAAACCCACAAAAATCTGTAAGTACGCTTTCACTGCAAACAGGTTTTGCTTTCTATCAACTCGAAATATACTAATCAATGTATTTAATACCATAAAACAATAAGTAAAGCTCTGGATTAAAAATATTAAATTAATTTTATGTTTTTATTTTGCTTTACTTTCTATTGTATTATTTAATAAAATTGTTACTGTTTATTGAAAATGATTAAGTATTAAACAATTTTTAAATAAAGATCTATTGTATGACAAGTTGATTTTTATATTTATTAAACTAAAATAATTTTGTAATTTTCTAAGATTTTACAGAACTACTACTCAAAATCTATTAAATAAAATAAAAATTATGCCGACATTTAATGCCATAAAAGTAAATTTCTAATAAATACAAGATATCCAGCCATTAAATAAAACAATATTTTGTCACCGCCCAGTGAAACATACTGAAACATACTATCGATAAACAAGAAAATTTAGTTTAAAACTCGATGACGTAGTTTTTTGCTGACACCTTTTAGTCTCTAACTTTTGCAAATTTGGTAGTCTCTTTTCATAATTTTGAAAACCTTATTTCTAGTAAATAAAAAAAGCTGTTTCTTCTAAGTTTGTTCTACGATTGTAAAAATTTTACATCTTTCTCTAATACCCCGTGATTTATTTGTTTTAAACACCATAATATTTTTTTATTGTGTATCAAACAAAAATATATAAGTTTTTTATACATTAAGTGTTTCTCGCATTCGCAAAACTTGTACCCTTATCGTATTATTCGTATTAACAATTTTTATCCACTTTCTCAAAAATTGTTATTACAATACACGTATCTCGAGATTTATCTCAACAAAGTAAAATTTAAATCACGAAATGTTGTAGAGCCGATAACGTTTATAAAAAATCATAATTAAGTCTCTTTTAAGGTGCGTGTAAGAAATTCGAAGTGAAATTTATTGTGTGGGAAATTGAAATAAAGTAGAGTTTCTTGCTAAATTTAAATAAAAATTAGAATTAAAGACGGCCGCTGAAGTTGTACGATTGTTATGCGTAAAGTATGGGCTTGATTTATGTGACAGTCATGCGACAAATACGTATTTTATATCGTGACACCCCGAAATTTTTGACATGACCTTAATCAGTTAATAAATACAATTTTTAAAAACCCTTAATTACGGGTGTTTGTAATTGGAACACGACAGCTTGACAGTTATAACTAATATGTACACTTTCTATTTACATAGTATTTACAAAAATAAACAAAGAAAAATATAAATTAATCAAAATATGTAATTATATAGAAATATATATGTCTTAACATGTAAATTAAAACCTCAAATAAATTTAACATTTTTACTCGTATTTTTTTTTTAAATGGGTAAAATTATTCACTAATGTTTCACAAAAAAACTGGCGTCTTTACTTTTTATTTTTTATTTAAGAAAAAAAAATATAACTTAAAATAAGTGTTTTAGAATAACGTAAATCAACAAATTATTCAGATAATTTAAGAAACGACATTTTCCTTTTATGGCTTATGAAAGTTTTAGTCAGTTTACTTGGTTTTAAAAATATAATACAAATATAATAATCTTAATGCTGCTAAAAGCAACAAAAATAAAAAATGTATTTCAAAAATATTAACAATTTATGAAAAATAATAATAATATGCAATATTACAGTTTTTAAATTAGAATTTTTAAGCAAAAGTAAAAAAGTTTTAAGTAAAATTCCTCAAAAAAATTTGGAATTAAATACTGTGAAATTATAATAAAATAATGCACCTAGATGTAACTAGTAACCTAATTGAGAATCTTAATTAACCATGACAGAAAAAGCAGATATAATATTTATCTCTAAAAAAATTATTTTAAATGTAAACCTTTGAAATTAGATTTCCATTCTTTACATTTAGTTTGTTCCTGGAATGACTACTACTATTACGTTGTTCTTGATGTAACTACTGTTTAATACGTTTTAGCACAAAACATAAATTATTTTTTTTATAATAGAATTTTGCAATAGACAATAATAACTAATTTTAAATGAACATACCTCATTCTTGTCTTAGCCTGCTTTGATTCCACGGCTTTTGGATCGTTTTTTATTACTCCAGATACTATTTAATTTGGTTTGCAAATTATATTTGTAAGATAAATTGTTATAAAAATTGACAGAAAATTATATTAAAAATTATTAAAAATAACATATTAACTCAAATAGAAAAGTAGAAAAATGGCGGATGCGCTGAGTCAATCAGATTAATAAGCTTATATCGAGGTCTATATCATGCCGCTTTATGGTTGATGGCATAAAGCATAATATTTTTAATTAATTTTATTATATTTTTTACAAATAAAATAAATAATTCCTTTACGCCACCTCATTTTACTAGATTAGAAAACAAAAAAAAATTCTTAACGCTGTCAAATTGACAAAGTCTTGCTGGTTTAAATTATCTATTTTTTTTGTAATTGTTTGTAATTGTTTAGGATATTACTCCTGCTGACAAATCTTACTTTGCGGCTACTATCTATTTATTTCGTCTTGAGTTTTTTCTTTTTTTACAACACTAAAGTCTTCATACATTTCTATATTCTACTTTTTTTACTATAATTTTATTTTAATATTCTGCTAACTCATATACCAAAATTTTTTTTGATTATAATTGATTATTTCCTAAGCACGTTGTACAGGGCTCGATCAAGCCTACCACGTTTAGTGTCCTTTCTGTGATCTTTTAATGACCAAGTCGCGCCACAAAACAATTAATGTGCAGTATTCTTTAGACATTCAGAAAATATATCTAACTCGAGTATAGATCGATCTACCTTGGTTTGACTCTAGTGGATAAGAATATGCACCAGACTTTTTCTAAGCCTAATACTTTGTCTTTCAATATGTATCCTAAGTTTTATACACAACTCGTAATAGTTGTGTTTTCGTCTCAATTTTTTATCTCCTTGTTGCCCTGATCATGTACTTTATTGTCACACCCAGAAAATTAAATTTTTTTACTAATTTAAAGTTGTACTATTTTTCTAACTCAAATTATAGATCGTTTTTTTTAACATTATAAACTTTGTTTTCTCTTTGTTACTCAGTTTCTTATTACTTGTAGGTGCTTCTAGTCAATATTACTACATCACCAGCACATTATTATTAAGAGCAGTTGGTTATAGATTGTCTCCTTAATCTTAGTTTTAGTTTACATTACATTTTCTTGAAATCATTATTTTTACGTTTTTTTGCAAATAAGTTTTAGACATGCTGCTTTCACCTCTCTAAACTCTCTATTCATTTACCCATAAAATTTCGTTTTGCATCTCTACAACATTATATTTTTAAATTTTCTATTGTTTTATAGAACTCTCTTAATTGCTTTCATTTTTAGTGCTCTTTGGTTTGCTATTTCAAAATTGTTTTTTTTTGAGATATTTTTTCACCTGTAAGAAGTTATACAAAAAATAAAAAACTTTTTTTTATATTCTATCATTGTCTTGCGTTTGCGAATATTAGTTTTATGATTAGGTTTCAGATAATTAGAGTTACAAGCCTAATGCTTTAATGTTAAATTAAGATTACGGTGCTGATGTAATGTTTGATAGAAAAACAGGAACTTTTAAATAAAACAAACGTTTCAGGCCGACTAGTTTGGTTCTTTATTCGGGTATCCTCAAAGCGGTAAAACGTTGACTAATTTATTAAACAAAAGTTAAACACATTCATTCTTACTAATAAGTAAGGTAAGACTGAGGGTCAGAATAAGAAGGTTAAAACCTCGGCTAAAACGCTGATGTCTTGCTGAGCGGCTCAACTTTTGGGCTTATCTTGTTAAAAGCATCTCTTTCTTTTTCTAGTTTTTTGTTAACCACAAACTAAAAGTCAAAAAAACTATATTTGTTTTTATTTTCAATTAAAGTTTGAATCTCACAAGACGCAAATAATGCATCAAATTTAATAAAGTGGCAGAAATAGACTAGGTGTTAAACGTTTATTGGTTAACTGAATGTTAAAAAGAAAAATGTATTGGTATTTCAAAAATATTATTTAAACATTGTTGTAAATACAAATTTAGCTCGACTTGTTAAGCAACTTTTTAGTGACAAACAGTAAGAAGGCTGTTTTAAACAACATAGAGTATACCTATTACAAACAAAACTATTAAAATTTTGTAAAACCTGTTTTTTAATAATTGAAGAGCAATTATAACGTAAATAATATAATATAGAACAATTAACTATTCTTCAAAAATTTAAAATTTAACAAAATATTGTTTTACTTGATAGTACAACTCTCGATAAATTTATAAATTTTTATTTAATATACAAAAGTAACGTTTCAAAATTGATTTACGTTTTATTCTAACAAGCAGATGCAGTAAACTTATTAAAAACATTTAAAAAAATGTTTTACAGATTCATAGTTTTTTTAAAGTGGTTTTAGATATCATTAGTAAAGAACTTGGTGCAAAAACACAGTCAAATTATCAACTTTTTAGTAAAGTTTAGCTACCTTAAAAATATGTTAGTAATAAAAAATGTAAAAAAAAACATTTTTTTATGATTGGCAAAACATAAGTTTTTGATCCAAAAACCTCAAAATTGATGCTTTTGAGAGAACGTTTTTAGTTTTTATATTTTTAACTACTTAAATTGTTAATAGAGTAACAACAATTTAACAACAAACATTTTTTACATCAACAACATCAACAAAAATCTAAAACTAGGTACAGCTTAAAAACAATTGTTGCGATGTTTTAATAATTGTAACTACCAAATTAAATATGACTTAAATCTAAAATAATATTAGTGTAAACAGCCTTAAAAATGACATTTTATAAAATAATTGGTCTAACAATTTTTTTACTGACACTTTTACATAAAAATTTTGCAAAAAGTAATATTGTTTTATGTACATAGCAAACATATAAAAAACATTTTTTGTTTGTATTATAATGCAAGAAATAACTATACTTATCTCTCTTCTTTTTTAATTTTTTTTATTTTTATTCTTGGGGACAGGTTTTCAAAACTTCTCAGTCCTTTTTTAACCAACGACTTAAAAAGTAAAGGAACAGGTACTATTATTTTATGCGTTTTAATATAACTGAGCCTCTACATGTAAAAAAAATGTTTTTGTTAAAAAATCTTAATTTTAGTTTTTTTCTTGAATTTTGATTCGTGTTGTTCTTTTATTTGTACTCGTATGAAGCGCTCGACTTTTGCACAACCCAATTATAACTTTTGGAGTTGCTGTTTCAATTCCAAAGGGAATGCGAGTTGTAAAAATAACACGGTGCGATAACGACACCAATATGAAGAACCAATATGTCATTTCCTAATAAATATCGAACAGTTGTTGAGTTAATTTTCGGAGACTGTGTTCACCCTAGTACTTAGTTATGCAATGTCAACTTGTGTGTTTATTGTTGCTCGGTACTTAATTGTAACAACTGTGAGCATAGGTACATGCTATAACAACTAACAAACAAGAAGTTTAATGTTGCCGAGGGACAACTATGAAGGTAAGCGTCAAACCAGCGATCCCTTGAGATGCTCCTTTGTAAGGGGCGTGGAATTTTATTCAGACAAATGCAGGTGGGCGCTCAACCTCTTTAATACCGGAAAGCTTGGCAAAGATGAAAGCAATGCAAGAATAAGAATATATGACTTTTCTCCAAGCTCGTAGATCTGATGTAAACTGAATGAAATATGCAAAGACACAAAAAACGTATCTGAATATCCGATACATTTGTACCAGTTTGTGAAATATTATGTCTGGAAAATAAGAACTTGTTGAATATTGCCGGAGTTAACAACTCAAAAGACAAAGACAAGTTGCAAAAATTTATTCACAGCTTAAAGAAAACAAATCGGAAGCACTCTAGATAGATTACGGTGGTGTTCAAATACATTTTTAACTACTTAAGCGGCGCTTTTAGAAGAAAATTAATAATTCAGAAAATATTGTAACGATAAAAATAAAGACACCTGTTTTTCACGTATAAATTTATTTAACTGTTTTAACCGAATACACATTTGAGTCCAGCACTAACTTATTACCTTATTCGGCAGTGCAATAATAAGCAAATGTTATGCAATAATATTCCAAAGCAGCAAAAATCAGCCGAAATAATACGTTAAGTAACTATACCATGTACATACATATTAAAATTAACATATTAAAATAAATCAAATCTACGAGTTTATGACATACCAAAATAATAACTATTATAGACTTTCTAAACTAAGTTCTTATTTTAAGTTCTTCCTAACATTATGTCTAACCTATGATTTACTTCTCTTGCACCGTTTATTTTTTATGTTTTCGTAATGTAAGCATTACTTATGTGATTATCAATTTGGCAACAAAATACAATTTTGTCATTCACTATGGCAACAAGAAAATAAATAGTTTAATTCTAATAATTATAATTTGTCGGCTTGTGCAATTATGCAAATCTTTGTTCGTATTTTTTGTGTTAATGATCAAAGAAAAATTTAAAGCAACTAAATTATTTATTACAATACGAATAAATTTTAAAGTCAAATCGTAAAAGACCAACCAAAATAGTAACAGCATTGACGTCTTCTGATGTGGCAGAAAAGTATAACAAACTTTTGGACAAAAGGTTTTCTATTGCTAACTTCAGAAAAAGTCAACTTAAAAAAATAAAGACTTTAAAAAAATCTAAAAATAGAATTAGAATTATTGAAAATAAAAATAAAAGTACAAAAAGTAAAGATACAAAAGTTAAAGAATAATTTTGAATAATTTGTATTTTAATTATTAAACTGTTTTTCTGTTATTTTATATAATGTTAAATAATGTTAAATTAAGTTTGTAAAATATTTGTTAATAAACGTATCTCTAATATCTCTACTCCTATTTCGATTCCCATTTACATGGTCTACTACATTAGGACCTCTAGGTACTTGTCTCATTCGAATTAATTCTTCTAAAACATCTTAATCAATTTCTTCTGCAAAGAGTGCTTTTCCTTAATTGTTTATTTTTGCAAAATTATAAATAACTGCTGTTGCGACAATAATGGTTAAAACAGTGTTCATCTTTAAACGTAATTCATCAGCTAATACTAACTTATAAGAATATATAGCTAGTAATAGCTAATTTATTAGTGATAGACTTTTAGTTAAATTTGTGGGGTGTTCTAATTCTTTTTCAATTAAAATTAGTAGATTTCTAAAAATAGTTTGTTTGGTTAAACTATAAAATAATGATTATTATTTCACTAATTAGTACATAATATTTTCCTATTTATTAGTTTCATACCGAAATTGCTTGTAAAACCCCAGTTTATCCATCGTCTCAAAATATTGAAATCTGTGATATATTTGAGGAGGAAATCTATAATCTATTATTTTTAGAATATCTATAGCATCTTAAAATATGTCGTTATCATCTATTTGTAGGTAATTAGCCATTATTCTTTGCTAATATTTTATATTGTGCAAAATATAAAATCAAATTATGGCATACTTCAGCATTCCTTAAGTTTGATAATTCAAAGGCTTAAAATTAAGTTACACTTAGGTGGATTTAGAACAGTATATGATTATAGTGCAATAAAAATAAGTAACTTAAGTTTGACTTAAAATTAAACATTGCCTAAATAAGACGGTGCAAACGGCCATTAATACATTATTTATTAAGAGAACAAAAGTTTAGTTACGCAATAGTTATTTTGCTCAAAATGTAAACCATTCTCTTCCTGACAATATGCAAGCCGACGTTCAAACTCTTCAAACACATTTTGTATGATTTGAAGACTTATTCGTTCAACTTCTTTCCGTATTTTACGTTTCATATCTTCTACATTATCTAGCCTGTTGACATTTACTATCGACTTTAGGTAGCCCCACAAAAAGAAATCTAATGGACTCAAATCAGGTGAACGGGCTGGCCACTCTATTGCACCACGCCTACCAATCCATTTACTTTGTATTTTAGAATTTGGTATTAAGTTGAAGAAAGGAATTTGTACTTTACAAGTTACTAGATGCGCCAATTCTAGAACACCCGGTGTAGCAACAATTTAAATATTTTTTTTAAATCAATTAAAAAACATTGAACTAAAAACAACGTTTTCTTCTATTTTTAGTACAAATTTTTATTGTTTAATGTTTTAATTCGCGTTTGATAAAAGTTTGGCACTGATGATAAAACATTAGTTTCCGAAAGTGCTTTGGCACTGTTGTATTAGAATTTTAATTAAATTTGTGGATTCGACATTGATTTTTATTGTCATTATTTATACATATAGAAATAAAGCAGTTTTACCCAAAAATTTGGTAAAAATTAGTTATAACAATGCAATGTAAACAAAGAATTTAGTAGTTATGTATTGATTAAAGTTTTTATTAATATAACATTTTTAGCTACTTAGGTTGAGCTTTCAGAAAAAAAAAATACAAAAAATGTATAAAATGTATAATTCATTGTTGTCGGTCAATGAATGCTAGTCATAATTAAAAAACGTCGGCAAGCGAATAAAAACTAATGGTTTTATAATGTTTTCAAATGAAAATTGACCGCTGCAGTCCAGCCAACTTGCTCGTTGATTTGATATAATCACATTGGTGAAGCCTCTGCCAACATTTCAACGCAAATTTGCCCATTAATGCCCTCGTTTGAAATCAATGTTCTGTTTCTTCAGTGCAAAGTGCTTTCTCTTATTCAAATTGGAAGAATAACATCAACAAGAGTACATCGCCTGCTAACACGTCAACTTGAACGAGTGGTGAGATTTAGCGTCCTTTGGGGCCGAGCTGATGGTTATATCGAGGAAACAATTACTTTGCTCTGGCAGTGAAATTGCACGCAAGAAATGAATTCATAACGACATATTGATCGAATTTTGCCTTGATATTGCGGCTCGGCCACTTTTCAGTCGTGATAAACATGCATTCTCCACTGCGTTTGTTTGTCGAGACAGCTAATTGCTCAAGGATTCACCCCATCACAGGTTTCACATTCGTGACATGAAAGAATTAGCCGGATCTAATGAAGATTTAATTTGCAAAGAGATGTAATTACTTATGGCTATTACAGTAATTTTCTTCAAATTAGCGTAAATCATACAGTTTTGAGAAAATCGATGCAGGGAAAACTACACTTGACTTTGAAATTTTTAATAGAGGTTGTTTAATCGCTACGACAACTATAAAGTTTTTATTCTAATTAATTCACTTGCAAGATTTAAATTAATTGATAAAGCGATAATAATTCTTTGTTCTGTGAAAATATGAAATATGCTATTTCTTATTCCATTTACTTTATCGTCGCTAGTTATGAATCTTTTAAAAACATGTTTGATCAAGATTAAAATACATGCAACAGTTGTATTCAAACAAATTTAATTTCTCTTGCTAAGCATTGCTTTTACAATTAAATTAATCATAAAACAGTTAATTACTTCTCATTAAAATTTAATACAAAACTACTACAAGAAAAATTTTTATTACGTCGTAATACTTGTCTATTTTCTAGAAAGAATCTTGATTTTTCTGCTTTTATTAAATATTAAATAACCGTGGCTCAATATTTTAAGATCAGATAATCAGTTACTACTTAGAATATGTTTCGTAATTGGTGAGTAAGTGATTGCAAGTAGGTGAGTAAAACTATAAAAAGTTAAAAACTTTAGCCGTAACTTGGTCGATATCAAAGCTGAGTTTTTGGTTTGATGGATAAAACACTTGAGCTTGCTAAAATCTTCTTACCACTTGAATTCCAAAAAGCAGAAGTGGTGATTTTTCCGACTTGTTAAATTATTAACTAAAGAGAAATATGTGTTTTGCACATACGATGTTAAGAAGCACCTGACGCTGTTATCTAACTTAGAAACATGATGAAAGTGAGGTGTTAGCTTTATCGTAAAACAGCATTTTTAGTGCTTTTAAATTTGCAATAATAATAAATTATATAGCTGAAGCATTAGCTCCTACTTCAATAAATTCAATATTCTGGTGCAGTTTTTACGTTTAATGCATTTTCGGTCCTGTCAACTACAAAAACAAACCGAAATGCATAAAGCTTATTTGTTTAACATTTTAGTTACAAAAACACGTCAAATTTAAAATGCATTCACTGAAGTTTCCTGTAGTTACCTCCAGTAATATTTTATTGCTATACTTAGTGCAATTTTAGGAACACAATTACACTATGATTAACTTGTAACTTCTCAAATATTTATTAAACAAGTTGTGGAAGATGCAACTTCCTTCCTGCACTAGCTAACTATAATTCACGAATAGTAAATGCTTTACTCGTACAAGCTCCTTATCTAAAATTCTTGAATTTATTGCGTGCAGCTACGATAACAATTATTAAACAGTCACTTTACATTACGCAAATTTTTATATAAAACAAAACTATTAAATTATAATTTTAGTTACATCATGTACTTTTTTCTCTTTTTCAACTTGTTAGGAAAACTGAAAAACATTTTCTGCTTTTTAGATCACAATATACAATTGAGCTCGTTGTGATGCCACCCCTAAAAAGTGCCTTTTCCTTTGAATCGACTGCATGTATGAATTTAAATTTCTTTAGAGAGAAGTAAGCTAGAAATCTCCAAACACCGTTTTTACTTGAGTTCTTAAATACACGTTCTGATGTAGAAACATTTAATTAAAGAACCCACTTAAGCTCTCAAAATATGTATGTCGCTGTAAGCCAAATTTAACTCAATTCCTTGTTTTTAAAGTTTTAGTAAAACAAAATGCAAAAAATGTTTGTGGTATAACGGGTTTTTTTGAAGTCGTAGATTTTAAGTTTTTGCTATTTTTTTAAACTTAAGTGTTTGATAATTAACATCATAAAAGCTAATAAATAGTTATTTGTACTACAACTGTGTTTTAATAAAATGAATACGAAAGAACAGTTAATTTAAAACACAAAACATACGAACTACCACATAAAACTTTATACGGTATCTCCCGACAGAAACAATTTTTTTAATATATAGTATTCTGATTAAAAATAATATTTGTACTCATTGCTTTGGTAAAGCTATTTTTTATATTAGTCATCCCCAACATTTAAAAACAATTTTTCAAAAACTTAGTTTTTTATTTACTATAAAAAAAGGTAAAAAAAACTTAAACCATCAGTCCGTAAAAATAACGCAACACCTTTGGTTTAAAATTCTGATACTAAAATTTTCTAAACAGTACTTTTAAACCACGTTAAAAAAACATAAACCAAATTCTTGATTAAATTATCTTAAATTAAATTTTAAATATTGTAACAAAAAAGTTGTATCTAACTGTTTTAAAATAGTTATTTATCTAACGTATTTAAGAACACAAATTTCTCGTATGAGCACTTTGTGAGCAGCATGAGAGAAGGAAGTGCTGCCTTAGGACGAATGTGAAAAGTTTCTTCATGAAATAGTTATGTAAACGCATAATAGTGATTTTTTTTAATATAATATAGAGTGAGTCAATTATGTTCTACTTCTGAAATTTGTATGCCAAAAATACTAATTCCACTTACCACTTGATACCGGCTTTTATTTAAATAATTTTATTTAAATAATAAATTGCATTAAATTTGCATGCTTGGCTACATGTGAAAATGACAATGTCAGAATTTTAATCAAATTTAAATCAGCAAAATAACAATAATGTAAAAAAACTCAAAAACTAACACAAATAAAAACTAATGTAAAAAATTTTCAAGATGCATTCCGTTTTGCAGTAAACAACCCTGAACTCTGTTTATAAAAGACCCTTGAACGCGGCGTAAAGTTTCTGGAGTTACGGCAATACACTTTTACATCTCCATGTAGTTTTTTTTGGATAAATAAGTGACAAAACTATACTCTTTTTGGGAAATCGGCTGGTTCTAGTTTTTGCCCCAAGGTAACATGATAAGGATAGAATTTATTCCTTCGAACTAATGCCTGGCTAATCCTACTTTATTAATCTATAGTTTTTTGACTCAGATGAAAATTATTTTCCACAGCTTGTAGGACAACAATTTTGCTCTGTGGATCAGTGGCTCTTCTTCTACGGTTATTTTTTATTTTAAGCCAATTTTTTTGCAATTTAATTTTGAGTTTCCTAAATGTACTGGAGACAGGATGCCTACGATTAGGATATCTCTGTTTTAAATAGAGATCTGTAGTAACTACAGCATTTTTACGACCCTTCCTATAGATAAGTAGCATGTGTACATTTTCATTGCTTTTATTTATAATAATAATTTATGATAGAGGGTATGGTAAAAAATTCTCGGCCTTATATAGAAATGGCGCTGCTCTAAAAAATTTCTAAAAGTTTCTAACCTATACTGCTTTTTTAAAAGTTTCGAAAACACCTGTAACAAATTTCGTTGTGCTACAATTAATAGATATTTTTGTATAGCAGCTGATTGTATTGTAGTTAAAGTGTTTATGTTTTTGTCAAAATAGATAAAATTATGTATCATGCGGTCATAAAAAATTTTGTATTATACAGGCGATTGCCTACAGAAGTCTATTCAAACATGGTGAAAATGTACAAAGACTCCATCAATTTTCACCGTTAAAAGTAGGCAGCCGAGTTTAAACGCGCCGTACATGTCTTGAAGATGATCCGCGTGAAAGAAGACCAAAAACTGCAACATCTGACGAAAACATCAAAAGAGTTTATAATAAGGCTCTCAACGATCGGTATTAATAAGTCCACAAGATTGCTAAAATTATAGGCATTTTAGAAGAAAAAATTTGACACATATTACATGATGTATTGGGCATGAGAAAACATTGTTCAAGATGGTTGCCGCATTTGTTAGACGCTGATTAAAAACAATTGCGGACGCAATTGTCTTAGCAAAATTTAGACCGTTTTGAAATAAATCCCGTAGGTTTTATGCGCGGATTTTTCACCATAGACAAAACGTGGGTTCATCACTTTGCATCCGAAACAAAACAGTAATTAAAACAATGGGTGGATGCCGGTAGATCTGCTCCAAAAAAAGCAAAATTCATTTTGTCTGCTGGGAAAGTAATGACTAGCGTTTTCTGAGATGCAAAAAAATCATATTAACTGATTACTTTAAAAAAAGTGAAATCCTAAATGAGAAGCACTATGGAAATTTGCTGCAACAACTAGATAAAGAAAATCCATAAAATTATGCCGGGTTTGAAGAAGAAGAAAATTATTTTTTATTAGGACAACCCGTACACAAATGTACTTTGGCAATGGGAAAATTGAAGAATTTTAAGTATAAACTATTAAAACACCTATCCCATTTGCCAGATTTAGCTCCTTCAGTTTCTATTTTTTTCCAAAACTAAAAATTTTTTTGACTGAAAACATTTTGCAAACCTACTCTACTTTCATTTTAAGGATGAGATCCAGTTGCAGCGAAAACGTTAGATTAAATGCATTAAAGTAAAGGAAAATTATGTAGAAAAATAAAAATATTTTTGTTTTTGAAACCATTTGTTTTTAATAGTAGGCCAAAAAATTTTCACCTTGCTCTAACAAATTTGAGCAAACCTGTGGTGATAGAGATACAATTAGAGATACATAACCAATATTCAGTAAAGGGGATTGTTTCAATGCCCATAATTGGCATACCTAAATGCGAAAAAATCCGAATACATGGTTTTAAAAATTATTTCAACACCAATTGTCAATAAATTTGTAGGCTTGTACATACTTTAGAGAGTCGTGTGATATATTTTCAATAGCCCTTAGCTTACGTATCAACTAACTTTCTTGTTTAGGTAGAAACTTTTGGATTTCCAACATCTTTAACGGGGAAGTTTATGCAGAATTTTTGCCCGTACTACATCTTTATCATCTTCATGATTGGTTTCAGTGGCGGTCCGTGGTCCACCCGATTTAAATTCTCTGAATTTCTTTCTTTGGAGCCACGTTAGAGGTTTCGAATGCAAGCAGCCTATTGCCACTGAAAAACAACTGAGAGCAATTAGGCTTGCAAATAAATGGTAGTAACTTTGAGCACTTGCTCTAATTGTACATATTTTTATGGTTGTATATTGTTTTGGCAATATTGTTGCTATTGCTCGTGTTATTGCTATTTCATAAGTTTTTTCGATATTTTTCTTTATAAATTCAAGTGTATTAGAATAAATAATTTATTTTAAAACCTCCAGTTGTTTTATTCAAAAAAATCTAAGAAAGTTAAAAAAAATATTTGTAAGTAAAAAGCGTCAGTGTCAATGGCAAGTGTGACATCTTAAATGACATCAAGCTTAATCTAACATGACATTTGTTGACTTTTTGGTAGAGATAACAATGTTATACCATAAGTCTAGCAACAAATTTTATTTACACAAATACTTCAACTCCCTTTCTGGAATTGATGGATATTACAAGACTTTCAACTTAGTTATACAAAACATTAATTAGTTTTAAAAATTTTGAAATAATAATATGTTTTTAAAGATTCTTCAAGAGTGCACTTGGTTAAAATATGGTCTTCTTTAACTTCTACTTTAAGTTTGTAAACACTCTGTATATATATTTTTAAATTAAAATATTGTCTTGAATAAAGAGAACATATAACTCTGAAGAATATAAGGTTAGTTGCTATAATACGTTCACTTATTATTTATCTCTTGGTTGGCTATGATAATTTGACAGATTTCAGCCTGTATATATGAATGACATCCAGAATTGAAATTAGGTTATGTACATTTAATCTTGTGTTATGGCATTCCTACATACACGCTGTCAAATTTAGTTTCATATCGGCTTCGTATAGGTTTTTTTTATTGCCACTAAATTTTCTTGTACTTAAAATATAAAATAATTCGAAAAAGGAAATTATTAACATGTAAATTAAACAACAGCTGACTGCTGTCAAGTTGAACCTAATGATTTTAGTTCTGAAAAACCAAAAAACAAAATTTCATGCTAACCAAGAGAAAAATAATAAGTGAACGGACTATAGTATAAATTTAATTATGATTGAATCAATAGTTTATTATTTTACCTTTGATTAAACTTGTTTATATTCAGCTTGTATAATAAATTAGATTTAGACTAGTTTGTAAACAGTCTGATTCACCAACAATTGTTATAACTTTCCATCAATTAATTCTCGAACTAAGTGGCTTTTTCTGAGTGCCCTCTTATAACTATCTCGAGAAATAGCTAATGCGGAGAAGTCATTATCCAGCGGCAAAGTGTGTTTTTTTCTCATTTCGTTGTAGTTTTTTCCTGTTACATTCGTTCCAACAGTTGTCGCATTAGTCTGCAAGCTTTTATTTCCGTTGTATATGTATTATAATGTAAGTTTGCTTATTAGGGAGAGTAAAGCGCAACAGTGTGAGGTTGTAGCGCACGGTGGCCGACGCATAGCACCGCGACGGCAGCGTCTATCTTAGCGGCGCGTTCTTGTTTAAAATCGATGGTAGTTAGAAACGACGCTCAGTTACCGACGCTCGCTCACTGAGACCGGAACTGTTAGTAAATTATCCGTTAAAGTCGTGACATGTTACACGTTCGTTTTCAATACGGTGAAATATAGCTGGTAATTTATCTGTGAAGACAGCCTTCGCTAGAAGACAAGGTAAGAGGGGTGGTATGCAAACACCCCAAAGCGACAAAAGTCAAGTTAATTAAAAACAACTGCTTGCTCAGACACTCGAGATCTTTTGTTGGAAAGGAAGGTAATGATAGTTTTAATCGTTTGATGTTCATCAATAAAACATCGCCTTCGCATTAAGGAACTCATTAAATTCTTTCCGCGGTCTCAAAAGGACTCACTAACAATGGAAAACGTCGGAAAGCAGAATACGTTATTTACGAGGAAAATTAAATGATTTCCCAGTTTCCCACGTTACGGAACGTACTTTTCCTCACCTGGGAGGATTGTTACAAAAACTTGAAACGTCTTTTTAATCTCGCATGCAAACAACTTCTCTCTCGACCGACTTTATAAAGTTAGCTGCGCTGTCTAATACAGCATTAAACATATTTCATAATATTCATTAGATGTGCAAAATAACTGTCGCAACCTTTGTTTAATATTCCTAGACGGTATATACCAAGCCGAGATCTTTAATTAGCCAAAAGCTTGAATATGAACAATGCTATTGTAAACACTACGGTGACATTTCTTACCTCAACTTTTCTTCGTTGAAAAAAGAAAAGCTCAGAAATACCTACCTACTCTTGTTCTTTTTGCTAGGACTTAAACTGATATTAGCTTAAACAAACAAAGACTATAATTGCTTGTCTTTCTGTTGGCTTTAAAGGAAAACTTTTTGATGCATTAGTCAAATGTAAACGAAATAATCTGAATCTGATTTATTAAAATGGTATTTCATTTTTCTTTGTCTTTTGTAACACACTCTTTCTGACTTCAAATGTAAAAGTAATTAAATTTTATGATAATATTTAACTTTATTTCAAATCATACGTATTGTATCTGCTTAATAATAACTTAATATTCTAGAAATATTACAGCGAAGTAGATCTTATATTATTATAACTACTTAAAATTCTTTGTCGGTTGCTTGAATAATAGGTTTTTAAAATATAGAAGTGTTGTTAATTTTTTTTTTATTAAAGAAATCGCTTTAACCGCAATAGGGTTATTAGCGTCTCATAAAATTACATTATATTGTTAATACAGTTTTTGAAATCAGGTTTAAGATTTTATATATTGTCGTAATATCCGGTTTCTTGGAGGAATTTTTTTAGGGCTGGCCAGTTGGTGTTGTTAAATTGCATAGTATATCTAGGTATTAATATAGTAACATAAACAAATGTGTTTATTGAAGAATATAGAGGTTATTTATTACTGAAAAAATGATAGTTGACTTTGTAATTAAACTGCAGTTTTATAACTTAATTTTTTAAATTAAAAAATCTTGAATATATTAAATATTTGGCATGTCAAAAAGCACTCGTTTGCTGTTAATTACTATTAACTAATACTTGATTTAATTAAATAATATTGCAATTTTTGTAATCAAAATTTTGGCAACGAAAAATTTTTTTTTGCTAAGAAACTTGAGACTTACTCCACATATAATACATGTATATTCACATAACTTATGTAAAACCTAATGCAGTTCTTAAGGAAGGCATTCTCGTTTTCGATCGTAGAGATTAATGAAATGTTTGACAAGGTATAACTCCTAAAAAAATGAAAATTTTAATTTTCGGTTTTTACTGCATTAAAGGACGTGCTTTTCGTTATAAGATTTTTTAAAATTATTATGTAATTTTTTAAAATAGATTTTTTTAATTGTTTTTTCAAAAAACTTTCGCAAGATTTTATTAGTTAAATATAAATTTGTTTTAAAAAAACTAAATGTTACCTCAATTTTTTACATTAATCAATACGAGCCTAATTTGCTATTTCGATAAAATTTTGTGTTTTTGAACAAATACATAATTAATAAATAAAATTTTTCCTGAGATTTTATAAAAACAGTTCCTAATAGCTATTTATGTATCAAGTACGCAAAATGTAGTTTTAGGGTACGAATCGTAATTAAGGACGAGACGACGTAGGAGTCGAGTCTTTAATGAGATGAGTTCCCTAAAACTATTTTGCGGACGTGGTGCATACAAGATTTTTTTGCATGAGTTCTCTAAATCACCAAATTGATTCTTAATAAGAGAATTGATAATTGATATGCGGCATAATAGAAAACATTTTTAAGTATCATAGTTAGTTTGGCATTTGGCTGTTATGACAACATCATAAATAAAAAAAACTAAAACTAAAATGAATCCAAGCACAATCGCTGAAAAAGCAAAAAATATTGTTTTGAATTTACTTCTTGCTAAAACTCGTGAATAATATAAGAAAGATTATCTTCATCATCATCTTGATGAAAACGTAAGTACACCTGCTTGTGTGTATTTCGTTTTGACTTTTCAACGTCAACGTCAATGTCTGCAGCAGTAATATCATCTTCTGTTTGCAATCCATCACATTGAATTTTTCATTTTCATTTAGCGATAATACTTTCCAATATGCTCAAAACTGCGAATTTCATTTCTATGTATCTAAATAAATAGTTTTTTGTAGGTTATCGAGTTGTCAACAAAAATAATCCTATAAAGTTGCCATAACAACTTTAGCGGCCTAGGCCGCTAAGGATGTATTTTTCGGCGTGTTTTTTGTTTGCAAAATTCTAATTTTAGAGATCGAATGCAAAAAAAACTATTTTAGAAACTTACATAATAGGTTAGGAAAAATTTAAGTCATAAAGAAAAACAAATGCTTTTGTATAGTAAAAACCGAAACAAAAAACTTTAATTTGCTCACAATTTTCTCTTAATAGCAGTTTTTTGAATTGGCTCTAACTTTAGGTCATTATAGAGAAGAAAATTAGAAGTGTCAACATTTTACGTAGATTTGAGTTTTAACGGTGTAAAATGCCTTTTGTAAAACCTTTAAAAGCCTTTGCAAGGTCGTAAAAATATTTTATTTTGCTGCGTTCTAAAAGCTCTACTACCAGAACCTCAAAGAAGAAATGCGTGTTTTTTAACACACAGTATCATAGTATACTACGTCGCAAAGACGAAAAATAGACATTACCAAGCCACGGTCTTATGTATCTACATAACTGCATATGAGGCTAAGAGCTGCTAATGCTTTTATGCTTGTATGATTTACAACAGTTAAATTAAATTAAATCATGCAAAATTTTTAACGTTTTATTTTGACAAGTAGATAAATACATTTATCAAAAAACATCTTGTTATCTGCTAAGTTGGTCAAACTGACATATTATGCATGAGTTTATGATAGCTGCTCTAATGACATTTTTGCTTTAATCTTAACCATTTGCGTATCAGCTTATTTAAAAAAAACGCCAACCCATTCAAAATAACTATGAATAGCGTAACAATTTTAAAATCAAATCAAAATTAACTACAATTAAAATTTATGGAACTATTCTCCTAACTCTGTTACTAGTGTTATCGTACTCTTACTGTAAAATAAGAGTAACAGTATGTTAAAAAAATTGGTATTCTCTAACTACTATTAACATATGTTAGCAACAAAATAACCGTAACATACAATGTTAAATAACATTCAACAAAACGCGGGCTGTAAACCCTACAGTAAATTTACAGTACTGTAAATTTGACGTTTTCATAAAATTTTTGACATAAATTTGGTTCTCGGTTTTATGTTGGGACAAGTTCTATAAGTTCATGAAAAGCCGTAATTATTAAGAATATTATTAATATCAGTTCGTTTAATTTATTAATTAATATATTATTTAATTTATTCTAAAAACAACAAAATATCTAGGTGTTTATATTAGTTTAATATAACAACATATTTTTGTGTTTTATAATACATTTTTTCAATGCAAAGATTTTTCAATTGTTGCAATGGAAGATTTACAAAATCTATTTGATTAGTCTGTGGCATTTCGTGTGTAGATCGGACTGAATGTGCGTTTATTAAAATTCCATTTAATTAATTTGATAAATATTGCTTGTACATCTGACATCTCACATTTCAGGTTATGGATTTTGTACATTTTTCTTACTTTTTTTTTCAATCAACGAAGTATGTACGTACTTAGAAGTTAGGCAATTTTCACATCATTCTCAACTTCCTTGACAAACTCGCTTTTTTAGAACTATTGACTCTATATCCAAGAAAGCCAGTATTGCAGCAGTACTGTAACCAATTTTAATGCGTTTCTCAAAAATATTTTCCTTATTCTTCCACTGGGCAATTGTTCCAGTTTCATTTAAACATGCGGCAAGTTTATTTAATTAATTTCAGCAAATATTACCTAGTAATCAAGGACCATGCGTTGGGTTGTCATCGTTTGAAAAATTTGGCTATCCTCCATAGGGTTTAAGTATTCTTCGTATTGTTTATACGTCGTTTTCTAAAGACGTTTTCTTTTCGTCGATGGCTTGGCTATCATTTTTTAAGCGAAAATCTTGCAAAACGAAAATTGTGAAAATGACATTGTCCAAAAAATTTATCAAAAAATAAAATCATGTAGTTTCTCGCTACTCTTTTGTTTGTTTCATTTTCTCGAAATAACATTTTAGGTCTAATGAAATCAATGTTAGGAGACATCTAACATAGAGCATTAGAAAATCGCAAAATAAACTTCAATGTAAAAATTATGTTATCCTTGACGTAACAGCGGTATGTTAACATATGTTAACTAACATACTGTAAAATAACATTTTAGGAGAATAGCACCATTAAACCCGGCTAATCCGTCAATCATTCACCATATCAGTCATTTTTTACATTCGCCAGGTTAATAACTATAACATGTACAAAAATAATTTATTTAGTTATATGTTATCGTTTATCTATAAAGTTTTTAAACTTGTCAATTATAATTTTTTAAGTTTTATGTAGCTGTATTGCATAAATAATGTACTTCTATTATTTCTTATCACAATATCGTTTGTAATTTGTAACTTTTATTACAAAAATAATGTGACTACGATAAATGCAATTTTTCGTCTTGGTTGAGTGAAACAATCTGTCTTAACTGTCTGAGATAAGCTAGGTGAGAATGATTTAGAAAACATTTTTCTTCAAATTATATTCTATCATTCTAAAACAAGCATTTTTTAATAAAAGACAATTTGTTATAGATAAAATATTTATTTATATTAGGTTTAATGAGTTTTATATGTACCTATGTTCATCATATTTTTAAATTGCCTTGTGTTAGAAATGCAGCATTATGAGAAATCTTTTTTTATGTATACTTGTAAGAACGTTTCACATTAAAGCACACTTACTTAATAATAGATTAGCATAATCTTGCATTTTTTCAACGTAAAGTATCTTGTGATTATCGTGGTAATTAGAACGCCGCTGAACTAAGGCTTCTCGTAATAGCCTATGTATGATATTTAAGGACGCCTTTATTAACATCGCTTTTATAAACTTTACATTATTCTCTTTAAGAAGACATAGTTACGATTTTATCTAAAATATAGCATACACACACTATTCATAAATAAGCTAATAGTACATATTTTAGAAAACACAAACAAAAATTATATTTATTAAAATATCATCACTGACAATGTAAAATTTTTAAAGATTTTTTGAAGATTTTTTGTAAAATAAAAATACTGTACTTTTACAACTAAGGTAAAAAAAGTTAAAAATAAATAAATAACTAAATATAAATACTGTTTAACTTTAACAAGTTTTTCCACACTTAGTATTTGCACGATTAAATTCCCTTTACTTTCAAACTTATTTAGCACTTTATTACTTTTTTTTTATAATCTAATGGGCAGATTTCAAGTTGAGGTAATACCGGTAGTATCGCAAATTTTAATATTTTTCCATGGCAACAACCAATCACAGCCCCATTTTTGTTTTTTTTAATTTTGCCTAGAAACAAAGATACTACCAGTATTATCTCAACTTGAAATCAGCCCATAAGTAGGTAGGTACTGTTACTTTTAGAAATTATATTGATTTAAAATAAGCATACTTAATGGCCAAGATAGAAAATTGCGTGCTAAATTTAAATTTATCTAAAATAGCAGAAAGTTTGAATCGTCATCTAAGGGAGCGGTAAGCTGTTTAACAAAATGGCGTTAAAACTGGTTGAAATGTAAATGTATAAGTTTGAAGTAAGAGAATACAATAAAATCACAATGCATAAAAAAATTTATTTGTATGTTTTTGTAATAGTTATTTACCTAATGTATTCAGAACCATAAACTTCCTGCATTATTACGTTATTTAGTGTCAAAAAATTAGATACAGCATTTTTATAACGATTTGGCAAATAATATTATGTATATTTGCATTTCATAAATTAAGCCTCAAGAGTTTTTTGAAATAGGATCAGTGTTTACTATATCTCTTTTCAAGTATAGTTTTGGTGACGACAATCCTATGCCCTATCTTGAGCCCTATCTATTACCAAGAACTTTTTAAATTTTCGGTTTGTTTTCTTGATTTTGTATAGTACAAGTACATGATAACTACGTATTATTAATCTTTACTCTCTTTCCCCAACGCAAGATTTGTTTTAGTCGTTCCGATATTACGCCCCTTCAAACCCTAAGAAAACTTTTCGAATGTTATTAGATTTTGCTTCTTGTCTCAACTTACTCTCTCATTAATAAACAAGACAATAGAAATCCCCTCAATTATAAAAATAATGTAGTGTAATATCTTCTTTGGTCATCTAAGTAAACCGATAAGTACTTTATATTTTTTATATTTTAAGGATGAAAATATTCAAAAAAACTTGTCTTGCCTTAACTGATAGTGATAACAAAGTTATAACTAAAGCTGTAAATTTGGATATTAAAAGTCGTTTTTATAATTTAAACGTAAATATCTCGAAAACGGTTCGTTTTAGAAAAGTTGTACGTTTTCCTTTTTTTGTCTAGAAACAACTGGCATATTTATGTTTGTAATAAAAATTAGAGTTAATGACGCAAAACATTAATTAGCAAAAATGTGCAATAAAAATACTCAACCAGAAATTAGAACAATTAAGCAAAATTTTGCAATCATCTGAAAAAAGAAGGCATTTAAGTGTGTTTATTGTTATCTACCAAATATAATAACATTGGGTCAGGCGATTATCAAAATATTTAAAAAAAATAGTTTTTATATGCAACTTTCAAGATTCACCACTCGAGATAAGTCAAAATTTTTTTGTAATTTTTTATTACTTGTGGTGCTGTATGACAGGTTAAAATCTTGCTCGTCACTTTTAGATCACTCCACATATTGACTCTGAACAAATAAGCGACATAGATTATTTAATAAATACATATTAAATGTTAAATGAAAATAGAAACAAGTTGTTTCATTTAGAAAGAATTTTTTTAACAAGTTTCTGACGAACCGTTTTATAGTTCGCTATCTGCTTAGAAATATACTTCTTGCAAATAACTCTCTTGGTTTTCTTTACCCCCACATCAACAAAACTTGCACAAAGTTCATTTCCACTTAGAATGTCCAATCTTCATTATTGTCTGCTTACTTCCAGTGTTTGCAGCTTTAATCTTTACGAGGATTGAAAGCAATTGTGGTTACTAACACTATAATCTTCTCAACGGCCTTTTCACAGACCTGTTTTATAATTAGGTATCTATTTTAGACAAAAACTTATACTTTAAGAAAAAAGTTAAGCATGTTTAAAACTATAATATACTCCAAGCCTCTTATCTAAAAAAAATAATACTCAAATTTTTTAATCAATTATTATTAATAGTAATTATAAAATTCTGGATAATAAATTAAAAAATTCCATTTTGAGAGAAATTTTGCATAATTGTTTAACTGAGTGAACCACAGTATTTTATTAAAATTAGCATTTATAATTGAGATAATCTATAACAGCATAAAAAACAAAATTTCAAAAATAGGTCTAATATTACGCATCAATATTTATAGAGGTAAAAACAAAACTGGATGCGATTATAAACGCTCCAATAAATCAATTAAGCACCAATTCGAATATTCAAACAATTCAAATTAATTTTTATTGATTTGGGTTTTTTCTCAAGTAATTCCTCAAATTTATTGTTTTTTTTTGATAAACGACGAAGTATTTTTGTATTCCATTATTCTAATGTTTCACTCATTTTAAGTGGTTAAACGCATGGTATAGCATGGTACTCAAGAAATTCTGAAAACAAATTTTAATTTAATAATGCTTGTAGTTTCCTCAGACGTTATGAAGTATTATTTGTTCATTCTCCTTAAAAAAATATCCGCAAATTTACTACTGCATTTTATAGCCGCCTTAACTTAATTTTCGACAAGAGGCAATCAAGATTAAAGTTTTATTCAAGCTAGAGAGCACCACTAAAATTACTTTTTTATTATGTTTACTATCACGTAGTTATTATTAATTGAAAATCTAAGCGTCACGGTTGTGATAATAACATTTTTTTTTGGATCAGTAAATAACAGGATGAAAATTATTAATTACAAATTATCTAGAATCACTCTCAATTACTTAACGAAGCTAACAAATAAATTTAAGAAAACTAAAGAAAATACTGAAAGTGGAAAATCAGACAAATAGATGTGAATTTGTTGTATTTGCTTTTGTTTGTGCATTTGTATCGGAAACACTACACACTAGTGATTTGATTGGAAGCTCCGCTTTTGTTGGCTCATTAGGTCGTTACTGTTCGAAATTTCAAAGGGTTTACAAACACAAAAATCGACAAACTAAAGCATAACGTATGTTATAAAAAATTGCACAAAAAATTTATAATCAGTTTTGTTATTATTTTGTTGTTGCGGTAACTAAATCCCAACAATTTAAATTTCTGTTCTATAATAAATTTTAAAATTGTAAAATGCTTTTAAACCCAGTACTGTCTGTATTTAGAATACAATAATAAATTTACTACGCAATTTTAGGGTAGTAGAAAATGTGGGATTAAATATAACTAAAAATTTTATTCTTTATATTTGTCGCGACGGCCATTGCCACAAATGCCACATTTTCCACTACTCTAAACTTGCATAACATAACCTAAAAAATACGAAAAACAAAACAAATTTAACTAAATTTACTTTTCTGTTTTAACAGTTATTTATTTCTTATTTATCTTGGATTGTGAAATTTGTAATTTGACTAAACCTTTTTGTTTACAAAACATTATTTTTTTATGAAACTGCCTGGTAGACAAATATTTTAACGAGACTTATTAAGTATATTAAACCGAAAGATTTTCAGCAAATTTTTTTATAGTTAAGTAGGTAGATTGAAACAGTGAGTGCGAAGCACGAGGATTCCTAATCGTTCCAGACCACGAAAAGTGTTAAAATGTTCTACTGTATTGTAATAAATTTTATTTATTTTTTAAATAGCATAGTTTTTTATAACAAACACCTTGCATTATCATACACACAAATAATATAAACCAAAAATTGACTGTTTTAGCTTATTCAAAATTTTCTATTGTTTTATGTATTTAATGTAACAATAAAATCTTTGAAATCGGAAAAAATTACAAAATCAGTTGATTTAGGTTAATGTTTTTATGTAATAAGTTAATCAATAACAAAAAAATATCTAATTTTACTTTAATCCTTTTGAACAAAGAAATAGGTAAATATATATATAAAAAAGAATGTTTTCAAAATTTTTCTTCAAGATTGTTCATAAATAATTCTGCTAAAATAGGGCTAAAGCGGTATGCCTATGGCTAAATCCGTGTTTTATTTATATTATTATTAAAAATTACAAAAATTTTAGTAAATCAAAAAAAGAGAATAGTATTAGCTTCATCTGTAGGAGTAGAAAAAAATAGGATAGTGATGTCGAAAGAAACAAGAAAAGAACCTGAGAAGTCGTTCAATTTTTTTGTTTTTTTAGTAAGATCTACAAAAAAATTTACAGGAAATTAATAATAATAAAAATTAATAATAATTCATATGGATTTATGTGCAATTAGTCAAGCAGTACGCTAATAAGTGCAGCTCGCTGCTACCTAAATTAAGCAAAGCTGCTCCAGGTCCAAACTTAATAAAATAAAAAAATCATTATACAAATTGATATGTCATAGCTCTACATTGTTTAAACAAAAAAAATACAAAATATTATAATTTTTTTAACACTTTTTGCATAATAGGAAGCTTTATAACATGAGCAGCAATACTTTTGTTTTTGAAATAAACAAAAATAAAATGCTTTTTGGCGACTGTCTTTTGATATAAACTCAACACAAAACTATTGTATGTATACTCAGTGATATTAGAAGAGTTACTCCCAGAAAAAATAATTTTTGGCAATTGGATTTTTTGGCAACAGAATGAGCAAATTTAAAGCTAGTTATAGTAACCATTGCAACGAGTTATCATTAACAGTTCTTGCAAAAAAAGTTTATTCTTTTAGTTTTTGTTAAAAAAGGCTTCTTAAAGCTGATAAGTAGATGTATTTGCAGTTGTTGTGTCTTCGACTACTTGTTTTAATGGTAACAAAATGTCTCCAGTCCGAAGCCATCAACAATGTCACCATCTTAGAGATAGAATTGTGGCTTTTCGAAAAGTTGGTTTGTTCTATCGCGGTATTGCCTGCCGTGTTGATTCTACTCTTGATTATACCGTCTTCCACAAACTCTGGCACAGTTAATCCATAAGGTTCAAGTTGCTTGAAACAAGGTGCCACAGCCAGACATCGACGATCCCATTTTGTCAATGTCTAGACGTGTACAGGAGTGTACTTAGTTACTAAATTATTTGTTAATGTTACTAAAATTTCTTGCAAATTTCATCGTTTTATTCTTTATGTAAGTCTATCACACTGCCAAAAAATGACCTTCAAAAAATTATTTCTTCTGAGTGCAACGCTTTTAATGTCATTGAGTAAATAAAATACAACGAGCTAATCTGCCTTAAAAATAAGAAATAAATAGTTTTTTAAACAGACAGTGTAATTTCAAGTATAAGAAAATAAAAAGAACACAGAAAGTACACGCACACTGACTTAGAGTATATTTTTGGTAAATCTAAAAAGTCATAGGATTTTGGAATTAAATATATTTTAAACGAGATTTGACAAAAATGTTTCTAGAGCAAAACTTTTATTTCAATTGACTGCCTGAGGAAAAATAAACCATATTCGAAACGTTGCTTGAAAATTAAGCATTTGATCTTTTTTTTTTCTCTTAAGCGCCAAAAAATTCACTCTACTATACTAACTATTATACTAAAACTCCAAAAGAATAGCGTGGTCCCTGCAAGAAAAGGGGTTCAAGAATATTCGTAAACCTAAGAATTTTTTTATGTTACAGCTTTCGCCGTGATCTAATGACTAAAGCAATCGACTGCTGATTGCAGCATTATGCATATTGCCTAGATATTTCGCGTAATGTCTGTTTTTTACAAACACATTGTTTGTTTTTGGATACTTCAAAGAACGTCCATATACAATTAGTAACTATGTAAAACCGCAATAATATTTCGTTCATAACAGTATTATTCTTAAATGAGAAGTTTTAGCAAAAAAAATTACACCGACAATCCGTAAATAAATTGTTTAATAAAAAATCCGCTTATTGCGCATTATGAAAACAACAAAACCGTAGCGGCCGTAGTATGTGTTAATTTAAAAAATATTTTCATTACCGCACCATACACGTTTGAAATATTTCTTTTTGTGTTGCACAAAGTCCGCCTCTCAGTTTCGGGCAATTGGAAAAAATGTAATATGAAAACAAATAATAGGTCGACGAGGAATTTTGAAATTGCAGCGCTTTCCTGCTCGTCGAGACCAAAGCTCAATCTAAACAGAAGTGTTCATGTGTGAAAACTTCAAGTCAAACATTCATTTACTCAGCATCCAATTGAATGTTGACGACGCAGGGATTGAGGCATTAGATGTCCTTATTTGCGCGCGCGAACAGTGAAGAGAAAAGAAGCTTCATAAAAGAAAAAATAATTTCGCGTGCGTGCGTTTTTATATACCTATACGGCATAAAATAGAAGGAACGTTTACATATTGGAGAAGAGATTTCCGAGTAAATTGCGTGGAGAAAGTCGCTGTAATCAGAACATGAAATCTCAAACTCTTATGAGGTTTTCTGGGAGAGATATGTCTGTATTACAGCGTATGGACCCGCATTCAAGCCGTAATTTCACTACCCTTTGTGTCCCATATGGGACGAAATGTTGGCCGTTCATCGCCGATGCATTGTGTGTCAATATTACACATGTAAATACGCTAAGCAATTACGTCCAATGTTGCCAGAATTTACACGTTATAAACACTAGACTAGAATTGTTTTCAATTTCATGCGTCAGTACAGGTTCAGGTGCATTCATTAGCAGTAAAAATTAATTAAGTGCCGACATTAAAACCACAATAGCTGATGGGATACTGAGATTGCCTCTGGGAAACAACCCCTTACATGCTCTTTTACAATTTCTATAAATAAAACAATATTTTCCTGGCTTAATAATGCAAAGATTAATTTATAAATAAATATTTTCAAAAATGTAGCAACCTACAGCATTTGAGAGAGTTTATTAAAGCCAGTTTCTAAATTTGATTGGCAATAAATTTAAGCGAGACGGCTGTTTACCGAAAGCTCTAAAGAGACATCATTAATATTTCCTAAGCAATATTGTAAGTAACTTTTTATTTAAAGACAAAATTGAATTGAGTATTGGTCATCAGTAGAGAAACCGGCGAGATGGTAACACGTTTCAATCATCAATAACAGTTCCTAGGAGACTACCGATATTGCTCTTGTTACTTGTTCAATATCAGTAAAGGTATTTTAGCTTCCTAAAATTGATAAATAGAAAATAAGAGTAACATAATTTATGAACTTACTACCAGTTTATGGAAAATGTAAAAGTTTTTAAATAAAAAGTTCTGACATTTACAAATAGTTTTTTCTCTGATCGAACAAAGAATAATCACTAGGATTTGGTAGAAAGATTTTCTATTTTACTGCTTTTTGATTTGATGTTAACAAAGTTTGGTTTTGTAAATAATTAACTTTTACCAGCAAATAGTAATTTTGTGCTTGTATTCAACTAAACTTGGCTGTTAGAAAGTCTCTTATGAAGAAAATTTTAATCTGTCTAGTAAAACTTACTAAACTACAAGTATATCTAATTCCTCAAAAAGATTTAACAGTTTTTTTAAATAATTACCTAATTAAGAAAGTTTCTAAAATCATCATAAAACTTAAAACAAAATTAAATTCTAATCATTTTTTTTTATTTCGAAATTTCTGTAATTTCTAGTACAACAGTATTTTTAGTATACAGTTTTTACTTTATTGAATAGTTGTAATCATTTACAAGTAAAAAGCAAACAAAACATTTAACGATACTCACAAGGTAATGGTTTTTACTAGTTTAAGAAGAGTCAATAGATCTAACGAAATAATAGAGTCACTAAAGCAATAAAGTCATAATTATTATTAGCTAAAGAAAGAGCGGTACTCGAGATAAGCTGCAAGATTATAGATGGGTCCATCGTAAATTTTTCTGCCATCCGACTGTGTTGCTTTTCCGAAATTTTAAGGCCTTGGGTCAGGTAGGTACATAACGAGCCCATTATCTGCGCTCCGAACTTGAGTAATTAGGACTATTGCTTTAGTCACTCTACTATTGCGTTAGATCCACTATAACAGGTTCGCCTTGTAGCTAGACAGCTATCATTCTTCTGTCTCTAATACAAACTGTTTATCGTGCTAGTAACGCTAAATTCTATTCTATGTGAATAAACAATACTAAATATATTATTATATTATATACAAAGTATTTTTAACTTTTTTTAAGAATTCTAACCTGTAATAATTTTCGTTGAAATAATGATAAGTAACCAAACTTATCTTAAACAAATGTTGGTTTTTAAGATACACGATGCAGTTATTTGGTTTGAGATGCGCCAGTGTATTTTTAAGCTTGACATCATTAGCCATGAAAGCCAATATTCTTAGGCTTTCATTAGGCTGAGTTAAAAACGTTCCTCAGCGACAAATTTTTTCCACCGCTTATTGCAAGGCGTTTGACACAACATTTCGTCAACTCGTTATGCATTTACTAGAAGTCCCTGCGTTACCAGTCCTGTGGTAAAATATGTGTAAGAAACTGTAAGAATAAGGGAATACTTTAGCAAACCAAATTTACTATAATAGCTGGTGCTACCAAGGTTTGTACAGAATAGATCTCGTTAAAAGAGAGGTGTTTCAAAAATATTTTTAAATTTATTTTTTGTTTTGCATCTCACTACTTTCTTACTACACCCAATTACTTTACGGAAAACTTGCGACCAACTAGAAAACCGGGTAAGATACATGGTCGGTGGAAGAATTTTCAAATACCTTAATACTGAAGAGAGGATTGTATGTACCTGTACGTATCTTTTAAACATGAGCGTTTAACAACGTCACGGTTAGAAAGTAGGTACAATCAAAAAGTCTTTCTGCGGAAAATATTAACAACCTCTCAGGCATATGTGGTCTGCCAAACTGTTGCAGAAAAACAAAGTTGCTGCAACAGACTTGCTGCAACAAATATGCTTGTAGTTTTAATTTTACTCTACTTCTTTGGAATAGTAAAATGGACGGTAAATAAACTGTAAAAACTTAACATAAAAACTTGGAAAATAATAATCCTGCAAAAAAGTCGTTAAACGTCAATTTCACGATTAATAATAATAATAATAATATTTATTTGTGTTGGAGATCATTTTACATGATTTTACACGCGTCATTTGTATATAAACAAAATTAATATTTTAACATATAATAGTTATACATAATACACAGTGTTACTTTACAGTATACATATACAACATATACATTAACATATAAAAACAAACAAGATAAAAGAAGAGGTATACTTCAATCACAATTAGGTATTATAAAATTCGTCGAGATTATAGAAACACTTATTTATTAACCAACTGCGTAACTTTTTTTTAAATCTACACAAGGTGGATAGGCTTTTTATATCAGGAGGTAATTTATTGTAGATTCTTATACATGAATAAGTTGGGCTTTTTTCGTACAAAGCAGTTTTGTGCATGATTGTCCTTAAGTTGTCGTTAGTTCTCGTATTATAAAAATGTATTTCTTTGTTTTTGACAAATTGTGATTGATGTTTATAAACAAAGATGGCACAGTTAAAAATATAAATACAAGGGAAGGTTAAAATTTGGTACGCAGTAAAAATGGGTCTACATGATTCCCTAAATTTTAAATTATATATTAAACGAATTAGTCGCTTCTGACCAATAAGAATACGTTGCATGTGAATTGAATTACCCCAAACAATTACATTATAACTCATGTGTGAATATGCTAGGCTAAAATATACATTTCTTAGTTGACTCTGAGTCAGCAGTGATTTTAGTTTCATGATGGTATAGTACGCACTACTAAGTTTACCACACACATAGTTAGCCTGGTCTATCCAATTTAGTTTGGTATCTAGCAAAATACCTAGAAATTTGCTACTCTGTAGAGTAGAAGCCCTGGAGAGTATTAATATTTGAGTTTTTGATTTGTTCAGGACTAATTTGTTTTTTTCACACCACGTTTGCATATCATGTTGAACAATTGCAATTTGTGCGTTTAGAACATTGGAGTTATTGGCAGTTACAGCTACAGAAGTATCATCTGCAAAATTAATAACAAGACCTTTGCTTATATGGTGTGATAAATCATTAATAAAGATTAAGAAAATAAGAGGTCCTAAGACTGACCCCTGTGCAACTCCAATGTTGATATCAAATTTCTCAGATGTTTTATTATTACACTTAACAGTTATTTGACGTTTGGACAAGAAGGATATTATCCATTGCGAAACATTACCCCTTAAACCTATTGTAGACAGTTTGGTTTCGATTAGACTATGCTCTACGACATCAAACGGTTTTGATAGGTCAAATAGGATCACGGCTGTCATTCGATTGTTGTCGAATTCCTGGTGAAGAAAATCCACAAGTTGGAAAGTGGCCGTTTCTGTGGAGCGACCTTGACGAAAACCATGCTGGGTGGCGCTTAAGATGTTATTATCGTCGATGTGCTTCATTACCCTCTTGTAGATTAATTTCTCCAGGATTTTGGAGAAAACACTCAGAAGAGAAATTGGTCGATAGTTCTCCGCACAAGTTTTATCACCCTTTTTAAAGATGGGTATCACTGTTGCGATTTTAAGACACTTAGGAAAGTCACCGTATTGAAACGAGAGATTAAATAAGTGCACCAGAGGTTTTAATAGCGCACTAGCCACGTGTTTTAGCACTTTTACACTGACACCGTCAGGACCACTTGATTTTTGACTTGATAGACTCTCTATGATTGATTTGATTTCCGATTCATCGGTAGGATGGATGAACAGTGTATTTGTGATGTATGATGAAGTAGTACAAACATTTGATAGTTTGTTGTTGCCAAAATGGTTTTCAACGATTTTTTGGGCCTGTGTAGAAAAGTACTTTCCAAAGCAGTTTGCAATGTTTATATCATCATTAACGCTTTCTTCTTGGTCACTACGCAGTGTAATTTGCTCAGCATTATTGTTGTTCGAGAGATTTTCTCTAACAATTTTCCATATTTGACGGGAACTGTTGGGAGAATTGTTTATCAAGTTTGCGTAGTAAGATGCCTTCGTAGCGAAGATGGTTTTTTTGTATGTCTTTTTTCTTTCCTTGTATAAAAGTGTAAGCTCCTCAGTTTTATGTGATATCATTAGGATGTAGAGATCTTTCAACTGGGAGCTTAATAATTTGATTTCAGGTGTTATCCATGGATGATGGTTCTTTTTATTATTATTAGATTTTTGCGGTCTAACAGGTAATATTATTTCAAGATAATACAGAAAAAGTTCCATAAATTCATTGAAGTCAGCATCAACATTCAGGGTTTCGCTTAGTACCGATTGCCAATTTTCTTTTTCATATGCTGATTAGTAAGAAGGTCATGGACTTTTAAGATTACGGTGTCTGCACAACAGAGTAGTTCTGGATACAGTTTAAAAAGTCATCAGAAGCTCAGATTCTCTTCTTCGCATTGTATAAGACCATGAAAGAGAAGGAAAAGAAGCATTTTTGTTTAGAGCAGCTGGAAGAGTAGCAGAATGACTCGATTTTGTTTACGACGAAAAACCGCCTAAAGGAGGCCCACCTAAAGGAAGCCGAAGTGTGCAGTCTATTGAACTGCACAGATGTGCCTATAAGTCAGTAGAAGGCTAAGAAATCAGACAGTAGAAGACCCAGGCTTATCTCAGTGGATTACCTTTGCCTTTCTAAAAACGAGCGAGTTAAAGACGGAAACAAAATATTTATCATCGTTTGCCAAAATGGTGTTTGTAACATTCTCGTCTGTCTTAGTTGCGTGATAAATATAGATATTCCAAACAAAAGGTGCAGACACTGACGCATCTATTGTCGGCTTTTTCAAAGTATGCAGTGTCATTTTATATCCATCGACACAATGCGGCCTTACGGGTGCTATATTATTACCTTTGGCACTCTTATAGATAAGAAAAAACACACGTGCTGACTTTTGCTCTAAAAGATATAGAGTCGGTAGTGGCAAATAAAATTTTTTTGGATTTATTGGATCTTTTATTTTCCACTATGAGGCTTATTCGGCTTAATAAACCCAATATTGTCGAATTGTTTACCTCGATTTTTAAACAAAGAATATATTTGTTATCAAACTGTTTGTCTCGGCTAAGACAAGTTTTTCTGTTAAAAACTCTTACCCTATAACAGCTCTGCAAGTTGTATCCAAGCTAATTTGTTAAACTGATCTTTTTGATCATTGAATCTTTAGAAGGTACGAGTACAAAGCAGACACTGTTTCCGTCATTACAATGACATACAGATTTTTGATTCATTGCGTTTACTCAAGACCCACAATTTATGAATTTAACAATTTGCTCATACTGTGTGAATGGAGTAGAAAAAATCTAGAATATAGTTTTATTCGACTGGAACTATCTTTTAGGTGTCTTATATTAAAAGAGTTAGTCTTAATATAATAATATATAATAGTTTAATATGTTTAGATTTTTTCATAAAATTACAAACAATATATTTATCTTGTCTGGCTCAGTGTTGTGTCCAAAGATGTTGTATTATATAGTATAGATACCAACACAGTACGCTGACTATGTTACGACATCAATAGGTCCAAGCTGCGAGTGACTTTGCATGCATTATTTCTTTCTACTATTCAGTTGGCAAATATGTATATCTATCTCACTTTGGATCCCTTGAGCAGTTATCCAATGCCAGAACAGAATTTTTGAGCCCCAAACTATGCTGCCAAATTTAAATTAAGCCGTTCGCATAGTTAATAGTGATTATAATAGCGATTAAGAACCGGCACCTTTCCTCATTGCAACTCTCAATAATAGAGGTTTCTCACTTATGCAGGTCTTCCTTAACCAGGTTTCACTGTATTTGGAATTTCTTTGTAATTACTTACCTGTGAAATAAATAAATAGAAACTTTGGATTGTATGGAGTGGCATACAACACATTTTTTTACCATTTTACACACAACAACAACAAATAAAATAGCAAAACAAAACGTGCGTGTGTACGGTTAACTCAAACGACTCTGTGCAAACGATTCGAACACAGACAAACGTTTTCAGCTTTGAAATTCGATGGTGGGGGTATTGGCCCCCGACAAAGAGAGAAATAGGATTGTGTACATGTTGAAAGAAGAAGTAAAGAAAAAGGTATGTTGCACATCTCGTAACATACTTTTCCTATGCAGTCTATGCTAAGTTGGTATCTATTATAATACAACATCTTTGATTGTGTCTATACGTTAGCGCACTTAGGTATAGTCGCCTCAGAAATGTAAGGTCCCTGACTTATAAAGTCCGCAATAAACCAAATAATGGTCATTGTTAAATCTAATTGTAAGCTAATATCTGGACGGAGTAGTTCTCTACCTAAAACATCGGCAGGAAACGTAAAACTAGGAAATAAGTAAAATTTGCTTAAATATCCTATCACTGAATATTAGTTTACCATATGAATCAACAATAGCCATTATTTGGTTTATTGCAGGCTTTAGAAGCCAGAGATCTTAGATTTTTGAAGCAGCTATACAAAGTTTTTGTTTTATAAATTGTATTGTGTTGTTTAATATAAGAGTTTAGTTTGGTTATCAATTATCTCTAGTCAATTTAACTAGTAGATATTTCGCCTTCCTAGAATAATAGTGCTCTAAGTCCACTTTCATTCGAAATTGAGATTTTTATATCATTACGGTCTAATTTCACTTTTACATGTTTTGAGTGCTATATCAAATTTATTTTCTGTTTTAACAACTTAAAAACTACCTAGTATCTATGGTAACAAATGCATTTGTTGGTTTTTCAATTACCTGCAGCACATAAAAGTCTCTCATGTAAACGTTGTTACAAATAGGGTTAGGACAGTATTATTTGAACCAGGCGATTTGTTAATTAGCTGTAAAGGCATATTTATTATTATTTGTTATAATCTCAGAATTATTTAACGTAAAAAACATGTTACAAATTGTTATTATCCAGATAATTGAACTGTCTCCCTACACTTGGAATATTTCTGTTGATTATCCCGTGCAAATTTATTCAAATTCCTCACGTGTTTCTAACACTTTGAATGTATATTCAAAGGGAAAGCAAACGTCTTTGTTAGTTACGAGCAATAAAATTAAATTTTAATGATGCTTTATATAAAATTTATCTGTATCTTTTTGTGCACGTAGTGAATAATCTAGAAAATAAGATAAAAATCTTTTGGGGGTGAAGCGGAAAGTGGTAAAATGTCATTTTTCAGCTGAATTCATAATGAAATTAGCTTTGGAGAGTAGCCTCGTAAATAATAATTCATGATTTCATTAGAGGTTCATGAGAAATTTATGAAGTCCTCGAAATATAATTTTCACTTTTAATGACGGCGGCTGGAGTGGCTGACGGGTCAGGGTGTGCGGTTGCGGACAGGGACCTCTGAAGCCGGGGCAATGCCATTACCACTTCACTTGAAAACCCTATCGAGTCGAGCGTTTGAGGCAAACTGATTGTTTTATCAGCTTACAAGTTAGCTTTCGCTTTAGCGTGGAGCTGAGCTACACGATACATAGCGGAAACTGGCGGATTATAGAATGCAGACCTGCAGGTGGTTTCGTTCCCGCCACTCTGAAAGGAATATTCGAACGAGGAGTTCGGCAGTGGGAACGAGACGGAACGAAAATTAATGGAATTGCTTTCTATATGCTTTTCCAACGGAAAATGCGATTTACAAAGGCCGAAAGAAACGCCTATCGAGTAATAAACTTTAGTTTTGAGCGCCTTCTTTAAGAACAACAGCAATAATCTTAACAATACTCGTCTAAATAAACTCAATGAAAGACGCCCGTGCTCGACCTCTGCGGTTTCAATTAGTTGACGCCCCTTCTATTTTACACTCCTCTATTTAACCCCACTTTGAGATTCTCACAGGGAACATCCTCGAGAGAACGCGTCAAGAAAAAGATGTAGGTACGCAAAGAATATAAATGAAAAATCGATAAGCTTCCTTTGAGGGCGCTGGTTAACCATAAATTATTCATTTTGTTTAAAATTAATGACAAATATTCGCATGGGAACTTTCAAGTATTTTCAGACGTCAAAAAAAATAACGTCAGAAGACTGAAAAAGCAAAGGTATATAAAGTACACACTTGAAAAGTACCTGAAATAAATTATGTTAGAGAGCTTTATCTAAATTACATCTACATGAACCCAACTTAAATTCACAGTTTTATACTTGCTAATAAATCAAAAGTTGTTTCAAATGATACTTAACTTAGCAATTTTATTAAATTTGTTGCGGTTGTAAATTTACAAAATTGACGGCTAAAATTATTTGCAATGACAACGTGAATAGCAATTACCAACATACACTCACAATAAAATTATCAATTTATTAAACATTTAAGCTAATAGGTGCAACTAATAATTCTAGTTTAAAACATGTGATTAAAACACATTTTCTATGAATTCTATGTAATTTACCCATTTTACAGTGTTAATTTAAAGTAATTCTATATATTATTTTGCTTCAAAAATTACAACTTGAATTTTTGATGTTTTTCTAACTTGCATAATTCTAAGAAATTTTTTTTAAAAAACTGCAGTCTAAAGAAAAGCCCAACTAAAAATTTTTAGCACAAGCTGTCAATTAAGTAATAAACACTATATAAACAAATGATTTTTTTAACTTCTAACTTAAGATAAAAATGTATGTTAACAAAAATAAGCTTTTTTACAATTTATTATTCAAAAAAATTAAAAGTTAAAAAATAAAATTTGCCGTTTTATGGTAGTCCACCCAGTGGCGGCCGGTGATTTTTTAAAACTTTGTATTTTCAAAATGGGGCATGGGATCTAAATTCTGTTATAAAAGATTACTATTGAGACCAAACTGAAGACTTGTGTAAAAAAAATTTGCAAAATTTGATTTTTAAAAATGGTTTGCCCCCCTGGTTACTTCCGAAACGGGTTAGAATGATGGCGGTTTTTTTCAGCATTATGAGACAAATTAAAAACTAGTTTTTTTTGGCTTTTCCTAAAATTTTAATTATAAAAAAAGTTAAGAGCAATGAAATTTAATTTTCGAAAAATATTCTTTCTCTAAAATTTCATTACCTCATATCTTTTTCTTAAATTCAAAATTTTGAACAAAACTAAAATAAACTAGTTATGAATTTGGTACATAATGCTGAAAAAAATTGGCACTGGCCTAAAATAAGCCGTTTCGGAAATAACCAGGGCGGGCACATCATTTTTAGAAATCAAATTTCGCAAATTTTAATCAAATTTTTTTTAGCAATAGCCTTCAGTTTGGTCTCAATAGTAATCGTTTATAACAAAATTTGGATCCCAATATAATCAACCAAAATGTAATGTTTTGAAATTATTTTGTCAGGTTTTCAACAATCTTAAAAAATATTTATAAAAAATAAATACCGCTTGTATATGTTATTCTTGAAAAAAATGTTGTTATATCTTCAATTAATTATTCTCAGTTTTTAAAAAAATCCTAAGAAATTTTAAAAATCACTGACGGTGTAATAAATATTAATTAGTCATTTTATTTTACTCGTCATACTTCTCAAAATTGTTGTTTATTCGTTCTTTATTTTAAATAAAATTATTACATTGTCTTTTTTCTATTTTTTTGCATTTGCAGATAAAACTATGCATATTGTTATATTATATAAACAGTAAATCGTGTGATTAAAGATGAACTCGGGCTGCGCCCTCGTCATCGGCAATCTTCCCACTCGTTGTACTGTAATGATACTTCTATCCCAGTAAAAATATAAATAACTATTAAGGCCAATTTTCTTCATATGCAAGGCTTTTTTAGTTAATTTGTCTTCAATATGAAAAAAACTTTAAAATATAAAGGTCGTGCTTAGCGCCTCTCTGAATCTTTCTGTCTCTCTTGGCTTTGTATCTCATAATCTGACTACACATACACAGCAGGAAACGTGTTAAAAATACATTAAATTTAAATTTTAGAAAAATGATGCGGAATCTATTACAGCTTATATAAAATGGCCAAAACTCAAATTAAATTTAGAACAAAAAATATTTTTTTTTTAAATTTTAAAAATACTCATAGATTTTATCAGTAGATATAAACGAATGCATTAGGATTTTATAAGGCACATCTTTATTTATGTCATGCCCAAAGGGCAAAACTTTCAAATTAGAGTAGATAAAATCCTTCTGTATGTTAATTTAATTCGTTATTGTTGAGATAGGTCTAATTTGCATACTTTATTGTAAAATATAGAGTTTAGCTAAATTCAAGAACTTTTTAAATCTTTTTCCACATTAAATGTGTTATATGTGTAGTCCAATCCAAAGATTTTACAAAATTCTAGTGCTCATAGAATGTGAAATATTTTGATTCAAAATACAAGCACTTAGGGTTATTTTCCTCTCGGGTCTTAATTTTCTTTGATGCTAAGCCATAACATTAAATTTTATAGAAATGAATAATATTTTAACTTGTTGCTACTCTATGTATAGAAATATGTTTCAATTTACCAGATACTACTAAAAAAAATACCACCAGTTAAGTATCTAATTAAAATTAGGTAAAAGTAAAATACTGGAAATTTTTAGGAGCTTTAAATGGCACATCGCATACGTATCGTGGGATATGAAAATGCTAAGCGAGGAAATAGTTTCTCTCCCGAGAAGTTATTTCTGCATTATAGTTGGGCAGTTTCGGTTTTGTTTGAATTTTAACACGAGTTGCTGTCAAAATTCAGATCCAAAACAATTTTCCAACCTCGTAATTAGAAGTTGGTAAACTTGAGTTTAATCATAACGCTATGCTTTGAAATACAGTTTCATTATCGAAATCATAAGAGAGCGTTGCAACCACATGTAATTTATTTAGTGAGAGATTTTATTTATTTTTCGGTTGGATTTTCTCGTGTACACAGAGCGAAACTCTAAATATTTAAGGTCGTATTTTCTGACGCGAACCAGAGCTAATGGGCATCTAGTTGGTGGTCTTCGACGTGATACAAGAACCCTTTTAAACTTGCATCGTCTGGTCAGCCTTCCGGCTCTATCAAACTTTTAGCATTGCTCGTATTTCTCTTGATGAAATTGCTAAAAAACATATATTATACATTTAGTTAAGAGAAGATTGTTTTCAGCCTCTTTAGACTCATCAAATGCGATTAATGTCTGGCAGCGATAACACTTTACTTTTTATTGATCAGAAATCGAAAAATCACATGTGAAAGCGTTCTGCGATAGGTCACGCAAACTCTGAATTGGAATCATTCTAAAACATTCGTTACCGTAATTAGGTCATTTATTCCAGGACCAAAAACATTGCTGCACTTTCGAAGGTCCATAAAATTCCCTTTTTCAAGACTAAACCCGATTTATTGTCTTGCGGAATGTAGAAAAACGCACCGTAATCATGGGTTACGCACCCTTAACAATAAGGTTTTAAAAAATTATTCCAGACGTTAGACAACTTCAGAAACTAGTTAGCTTCAGTCCTTTGTCGAATAATACCGACCTATTTGGTAAAGCAACAGTAATATTTGTTAAGGAGTGTATCATAATAATTATCTAACTGTGCAGAAGACGGTAGCATCAATTCCCTCGGGATATGTACTTAGGAGCCAATACATTTGATGGAATAATCACAACATCTAATATTAACGTGTTACATTTCAGGTTCATGTGACCTCCAGTGAATCAAAATGTGGATTTCCAATGAGCTTGGGTTTCTGTTTCTCTCAGCTTTAACTTTGGGTTACCTGAATTTATACGAAGCCTTCGAAACAAGTAAGTAAAATATTTAACTAACCGTTCGTTTGTTACTACTACTCTGTCAGCCAATTTTGAAACATTGTGCCTCGTAAATTCAAACTCGGTTTCGGTCTATCAATTTACAAATGTTTTTTTAAGCAAAAGTTTTTAAAGCAAATTTATAATGAATACTAAAGTAGAGTTGAATGTTCTTTCTTTATGAAAGGAAATTAAAATATTTAATAAACCTTACAAAATGTTAAATAATAATATATCTGATTTTTATTTTATGCTTAGAAGAAAAAGAAACTGTTTGTATCATTCATTAGCATTTTTCTAAAGTAGATTTTTAATGTTGGGGTTCTTTCTGTCAATCAAATGTAATATATTTTTAATGAATGCAATAATTTAGTGCTACAGTCAATCAATTTTATTTTAAGGTTGTTATTAATGTCTGACATTCTGAAAGCAACAATAATTTTATTATTATTATTTCAATTGCTTTTTAATAAATTTTCCTCTATTTTAACAATACAATCTTTATTTATATTTTCGTTATTTTTGTTGTCATTTACATGTCAAATATCTCCTAGAATATATAAAATTAGCATTTTTCTTCAAACTTTATGCGAGTTATTCCTATTAACTTTCTTTACGTTATAACCTGAGATCAAAATATAACTGAATCAGAGCAAACCGTGGAAGTGGGTATTCACATTAGACACATCATTACAGCTACGCTGGCACAGTCTGCTTTGATTCATTTACATTTCGATCTTACCTTATAAGGCTTAAGTATCAAAAGTGACTTCGAAAAATTGGCCGCTAGACCTTTTCTAATTTATAATTATCAAAATAATTATTAAACACAATTTATCGGCAAAAGTAATATTCTTATAAAATTAATATTCTATAAGGGAATGCAATGCACAGTTTATATTTGTACAAAATATCTTCCAGACCAATACCGATATATTATTATTTTTTTTAATAAAAGCTATAAATATTTTAATGAGTTTAATTTTAGAAAAACATAAGATTATTGTAATCTTTCATTATTTTTTTATTTTGTATTTGACTGTAGCAAATCTGTTATTAATTTTAAAAACTTGCTCATTCGAGAACCAACCCTGTCAGTAGTGTTTTCGTACTTGACGTTTTAACAACCATCGTAGGTAGCTTCTTTAGGAGTAGAATAACAACTGATTTGAGTTGGACTACGAATCAAACAAAAAAATAAGTACTGGGTACTAGGTGTATCAGAAATAGTCAAAAACTTAACCAGTGATACATCTCATAAAAAAACAAATTTTCTATATTCCATTTTTGCAACAGATGCTAAAAATTTTGAACTTTCTCTCTCTCATAAAATCACGATATGCTTATAATCACTTAGCTACTATTATAATGTAGCCTAGTTACCATTATAATACGGCATAGGTTAGTGGCGGGTATGGTATTTTGCACTAAATTTTTAAAGAATTTTATCTTAATAACAGGTGAGATTCGGAAAAAATGAAATCTAGAAAAAAATCTTCTTTAAGCGAGAACTATCACTGGCTAAATTTTTGACCATGTCTGATACACTCTGTATAAAACATTGTGGTATATGCCATAAAACCACTTGCTGCAACACTAGAATTCAGTAAATCCAGAAATCTAAGAAAATCAAAGAAATATCTGAAAAAGACATTAATCTATTTTATTCTAAAACTAAAAAAACATAATAATAATATAATTTGCCAAGTTTTTTTTTAAATTGTAGTACAAAATAGAAATTAGGAAACATCGTAATCTGTTTATAGATCCACGTCAGTATCATTCGTTGGTAGATTTTTTCATAAGTGATTGAATTTAAGAAAATAATTTTTGTATTATTTATTTGCTGTTTGCGGCCTTCTCCCAAACAGCAAAATAATATTCTAACTGTGCTGTTGCCATAACAACTAATAATAGTATTAAATGCAACGAGCATTTGATAACAGTTATCAAGACGCAAGTATGAAAATTGTGAATTATGTTTAATGAATACAAATGTCTTAATCGCCATTAAATGCGTACTTCATACACTATTTTTTCTACTACCAGTCATAATAAAAAAAGATAGAAATTTATTTATCAGCTCTATTAAACTTAAACTCACGAAATAAAACACAAGCGAACTTCAAAAAAAATCAATTTTAACACAAAGTAAACAAATTAATCTTTTTGATAAATTAGTGCTGTTATTAAAATGCAACTCCAGCATTCTTGGTACTTCTATAACAATATTGGCAGCTGCTGTTGTAGATGTTGATGGAGCAATTACTAGTAAATTATTAGTCTGATTATACTCAATCGAGTTCAAAATTTTTATTTAATGTTTACTTTATTTTGGACTAAATCTTCTATATAACTATCGGCGACTGTAGTAGACTTCTACACATCGAAGCGTTCTAGTGATATAATATCACTAACAGCATCAACCAATATTGTCGCAGAACTGCGACGGAAGCAGTGTCCGGTATATAAATGCTAACTTCAATTCATAAATTGGAAATAATGTTTTTATAGGTTTTAACAGATTTTGCTGGCAACAAAGACTTTGTGGCGCTTTTGGCTTGTTCTGTAATTTCTGGAAGCGTAAGATTTTCCATTTCACAATCACTTTTTTCCATACTGACTGGTTTTCTGTTAATTGTAATTAAAAACCACTGCCACTTGTCACAATTTTAAATGTCAAGTGTTTATGTCAATCTGATAAATATTTAAAATAATAAAATATAATAATAAAATAATTTAACATTATTAAAATACAGATAATTTGCAACTAATAAATCAATTAGAGTATAGGAGTGGAAAAAATAATATCCTAGCCTTGTTTCCATTCTTTTTTCACTAAAAACTGCGTAAAATAAACAGTTTTTTACTCTGCGCTAAAGCTCAGTTTTCAAGATTTTTCTTTGATCAGTAATTCTTTGACACATTGTAGGATCTACAATAAGTAAAAATAAACGCCAACATTTGTAGCCATTATTTGAACATAACTTGATACAAAGTCTGCATCTTCAGACCTCTACATCTTCGTGAGGAATGATCACCGATTTTTTTAACACTTTTTTACTTACTTCTAGTAAAAATTCTTACAATGCTCTAAACCCAGAATATTCTAATTTTGAGATATTTTGTATCACCCTTTAAACAAACTAAACAAAATTTTTGTTCGATTATAGTTGCTTTTGTATAGTAAACCATAAGTGCACATTTTTTAAAATAAAAAATAAAAATTTTGTATTTTTACTATTATTTATTTTCCTTCAATCACCAAAAAAAATGTAATAACTTTAATTTTTGGCAGCTTAAGGGTAGGTTAAATCTCCTAAGCCCAATATAAAAAATAGTTATTTCTTTTACATTAGGTCTAAAAATAATAATAATATCCGCAGTCATAAAATTATAACAAGAGGTAATTAAAATAAAATTTGTGGTTGTAGAACTCAAATTACAACAATAGTTACAATCTAGACACTAAACCACAACAGGTTATATGTATTTACATCCATGAATTAATCATCCAGGTATAATGGATATGTACCTAGTGAATATCTACTTAGACATCCAACTTGATTTATTATTGTGACGTTTATTATATGTGGGTTTCTGATTTAAAGAGCTGGAGATAATTTCTCGGCAAGTTTATTTACAAATCAAATTAATTACAACTAATTAACACAGCTAATATTCTAAATCACTAACGGAACACAAAACACTTTAATTTATCGCTTTCTAAATTCGCTGGATATCGCCGGAGTTCGCCTTTATGTCGCTCTCCCAAAACCAGACTGACTGACTGACTCGCTGTCTCGCATATATATAGGGGTATGGACTCTTTCCAGAACTTTCGAGCATTTTCTCGCGTTTCTCCTGAATTATTTCAATTCGGCAAGATGATTGGAATTCAATCACAATAGCGACAAACAATGCCGACGTAAACAAGAATAAATAAACCCATTCAAAACGTAAATAATACTCGAAGTTCTATTCAGTTCCTAGAAGTGAGCGGTCCACAACACAATACTCGATACTCTGATTCACCGCTTCTTAGAATTGAGTCGTTCGCGTCACACTACCCCCCTCTTAAGAATTGTTCGTCTCGAACAATCATTCATCGTCATTTGAACCCGCATAGGGGGCTAAACGGTCTAAATGCACTACCTTCATCTTAGCCCTGGGGTTCTTTTGGATTCTATACACCACGTCGTTAAGTCGGGTCAGTACGGTATAAGGGCCTTCCCATTTCGGCTGAAGCTTCGGACATCGCCCTTTCTTCCGTTGAGGGTTAAATAGCCAGACCAAATCTCCCTCTTGAAACCCTACCGAATTCGCCCTCAAATCGTACCGCGTCTTCATCCTGTCACTGGCAATCTCAATTCGGTCTCGAGCCAAGTCGTGGATATGGGACATCGTCTCTTGAAGCTCTTCTACATAGCTTCTAACTTCCTTGGGTTCTTGAGTGGGTGTCCCAAACACAAGGTCACAAGGCAAGCGGAGTTCCCGTCCAAACAAAATCTTGGCTGGAGTTTGATTTGTAGTTTCATGGATCGCCGCTCTGTAAGCCAACAAAAACAACGGTAAATGGCGATCCCAATCTCTTTGATGGGCCTCTACAACTTTCGATAGGTGCTCTTCCATGGTGCTGTTAAAGCGCTCGACCATTCCGTCGGACTGAGGATGCAGCGGTGTAGTCCTGGTTTTCCGAATACCCAAGAGATCACAAATTCCTTGGAAAACCCCTGACTCAAAGTTTCGCCCTTGGTCCGAATGCATTTCCATGGGAAGCCCATAACGAGAAATCCAATTATCCACCAAAGCACGAGACACAGTAATAGCTTCTTGGTTTGGTAACGCGTATGCCTCAGGCCATTTACTGAAATAGTCGGCAACAACCATAATGTATTTGTTGCCCGAGTCGGTGACTGGAAATGGACCCGCAATATCAAACGCAATCCTCTCAAACGGAGCCCCAACGTTGTATTGCTTCATGGCTCCCCGGCTACGAGTTTTCGGGCCTTTACTCGCAGCACATATTGTACATTTCCGGCACCAATTAGCGACATCTTCTCGGCTATTGACCCAATAAAAGCGTTCGCGAACCTTCCCCAAGGTTTTGTTGACGCCGAAGTGAGCTCCAGATCTTCCATCATGGATTTCCCTTAAGACTTCCTTTACACGACTCTTCGGTAGGACTAGCTGCATTGTTACCGTCTTTCCATCCGCGCTTTCCCAAGCCCTTTTGAGCAGCCCATTTTCGACTTTCAGGGAGTCCCATTGTGCCCACAACGCCTTCAGAGCAGGACTCTTATTTGAAATGTCATGCCATTGCGGTCTTACATTTCCGTTCTCCTTGCTTTGTAAAATCGGTCCGATCTCATCGTCTTGCAGTTGCTCTGTTCTTATTTCTTCAGCTGTCCATCCGTCAGTAGGTTGCAAAACTAGCCTTCTAAGGTTGCACAGGTGGTCAGCTTGTTCTCGTTGGCTACAATGTTTGCAGTCGGCTCTGCACGGTCTTCTGGACAAGGCGTCTGCATTTTGATGAGACCTTCCCGAGCGATGCTTGATTTCAAAATCATACTGCTGAAGTCTCTCAATCCATCTCGCTGTTTGACCTTCAGCATTCTTCAAATTTAACAGCCACTTTAAAGCGGCATGATCTGTCCTTATTGTAAAATGTTGGCCGTATAAATATTTGTGGAAATGGCTTACCGCGTTCACGATAGCCAACAGTTCTCTTCGGGTGACACAGTAATTCCTTTCAGGTTTAGAAAGAACCTTACTATAATATTCGATAACCCTCTCTTCGCCATCCTGTACTTGAGTTAATACTGCGCCAACTCCATTATTACTGGCGTCCGTATCTAAAATAAACTGACCTTTTGCCCTTGGGTAAGCAAGTATTGGTCCCGTACAGAGTGTAACTTTTAATGTTTTGAAGGCCGATTCACACTCTTTGTCCCAAATAAAAGGCGTCTTCTTTTCGGTCAGTTTATGAAGAGGTTTGGCAATATCGGCGAATCCTTTGACAAAACGGCGATAGTAGGTGCAAAGACCCAAAAAGCTTCGTAGTTGGTGCTTATCATTAGGTCGGGGCCATTCCCGTACGGCTGCAGTCTTCTCAGGGTCAGTTTGTATCCCATTCGATGAAACAACGTGTCCCAAAAACTTGACTTTTCTTTGGAAAAGGCAACACTTTTTAGGGTTAAGTTGAAGACGAGCGTTTCGCAATCGGCTGAAAATTTCTTGCAGGTTACTTTGATGTTCTTCGAAAGTTTTCCCAATAACCATCACATCATCAAGGTACACAAGGCAAGTTCTCCAAGTCAACCCTCGAAGGACAAGTTCCATTAGCCGCTCGAACGTAGCTGGCGCATTACAAAGTCCAAAAGGCATAACATTAAACTGGTAGAGCCCAGTTCCAGTCGAGAAGGCAGTTTTCTCCTTATCCTCAGGGTGAATTCCAACCTGCCAATACCCACTCTTCAAGTCTAAAGTAGAAAACCATTGGGAACCAGCTAACATGCTCAGTGTATCGTCGATGCGTGGAAGTGGGTAACTATCTTTCTTCGTTACTTCGTTGAGCCGTCTATAGTCAACGCAGAAACGAGTTGACCCATCTTTCTTTGTTACTAGTACAACTGGTGAAGACCAGGGACTTGACGAATCTTCAATGACGCCATCTTCTTTCATTTTTTCGATCATTCGAGCCACTTCTTCCTGTTTCGCAAAGGGGAGTCTTCTCGGGGGCTGACGAATAGGTTGTACTGATCCCGTATTAATTCGATGCTGTACCAAATTAGTTCTTCCCGTAATCTTGTCCCCTATTGCAAAAATGTCTTGTTCCTTTCGAATAAAAGCAGTGGCTGCTTTCCTCTGATCTTCTGATAAGTGTTGCCATTCTTCCAGAAAATAATTTTCCAATTCCGGGTTATTTTTACCTTCTCCTTCCTGGTAACTCTTGTTGTCCTTTTCTTCACAACGAACAACTCGTAATGCAGGCTGAAAGAAGCCAATCTGTTCCCCTTTCTGCAACGTAACTCGATTTTCGCTGAGATTGGCTATGCGAATAGGAATCTTTCCACCAGCCTCAACGAGTGCTCTAGCTACCAAGATCTGTTTATTGTGTGTCGCATTCGTGAATTTCGTCATGTCCGGTTCAACAACTCCCGTTCGGTATCCCCCAGGATCTTTTTCCAACTCTGCCAGCACAATTTTCTCAGAATTGCCGGGGACACGAACTGATTCTGAGACGATGATGTTTACATGGTCAGATGAAGCGGTCGCAGAATGTAACAAGATTTCTTCGTTTCCCATTTGTAACATCCTGTTCTTAATATCCAGCACAAATCCATATTTGTCCATAATGTCCAAACCCAAGATCACTTCATCAACTATCTCAGCTACAACCATTCGGTGTACAATATTGAATGGTCCTATCTCAAGTTTGACATTAGCTTCTCCATGTACTTGTGCTGTTTCACCAGTAGCGGTTTTCAAAACGAAGTTACATCTTGTCATGTAGATATTTTGAGATGTTTCCAGCATGTCCCGTCTCACTAGAGAAAGTGTTGCTCCCGTGTCAACCGTCATCTTGGTGTCTCGACCGTTGATTCGTCCATCCAGCAACAGACTATCATTTCCTTTTCCTAGCTGCGAGACGGAGATGATCCTAGGGGCTTTGGGCGTATCAGCTAGCACACGCCCCAAAGTGCTAGCTGAAATTAGTTTTCCTGATGCCGGGAAATTGAGGGGCCTGTGACATCTTCCTGACCCCTCCTTACATCCTCAGACCTTCCCCGTTGGCGGCAATCCCTTCTTATATGGCCTATCTTACCACAACCATAACACTTAGGCCGTCCTCCAGTGCGTGCTGGTGTCTGCTGCATCTTTTCCAACATACTCTTCAGTTCTTCGCAGCAGCAATTATTTGTTGGAGTTTCCTCTGCGGACATCAATCGCACGCGTTGAGCTGGTCGTCGTGAAAAGTCTTCATTTGCCGCCTCATATTCTAACGCGTGGATAAGCGCGTCAGCACAGGTTTTATATCTATGTAGACGTAGATAACGTCGTAAATCGCCATCTCTTAAACCATCAATAAATGCGCTGGCTTCCATCTCATGGCGAAGGTCTGCAGGTGCGGAAGGATAACCTAAATTAACCAATCTTTCTATTTCCGCGGCATATTCTTGCAAACTTTCGTTGCTTTTCTGATGTCGGGACTTAAGCATCATTTGGTATACTCTGTCCATGTGCTGGTCTCCGTAGCGCAATTCCAAGGCGTTGACCACTGCGTGATAGTTTTTCTGATCACGATCAGATACATTCTGAAGCAGCTGGAGAGCTGGTCCTCGCAGTGCTAACACCAGAGCTGTGGCTTTTTCTTCATCATTCCAGCAATTTATCTCCGCCGCTGCTTCAAACTGCCTCCTATACATTGACCACGAAGACTGACCATCGAAAGTTGGGGGTTTTACTCGTTGCGATGTTACTTCGCTTCCTAAAATTTGTCCTGTTCCAAGTTTCTTCATTTTACTTTCCAATTCTAAAACTTTCTTTTCTAATTCTTCCCTAACTTCTTTTATCTCTTCTTTTACTTCTTCTTTTACTTCGAAAACTTTTTCCTCAAATTCCTTTTTTACTTCTTCGACATCTTTCTTAAGAGCATCTTGTAAGGTATCGAATTTTTCGAAAATTCTTTCTTGCTCTTCCATTCGACGTTTTTCTTCTTCTTCTTTTTCTTGCAGTCGTCGTTTTTCTTGATCTTCTAGAAATTTCTTCTGTTCTTCTAGAAATTTCTTCTGTTCTTCTTTTTCTTGCAATCGTCGTTTTTCTTCTTCTTCTTTTTCTTGCATTCTTCGTTTTTCTTGATCTTCCAGGAATTTCTTCTGTTCTTCTTTATCTTCCAAGCGTTGTTTTTCTAGTTTCTCGAAGAATACACGAAGTTGTTCCTCCATGGTTCTTGTCTGACTTCTTGTTGTTCTTCCAGAAGGTTCCAGAGACATAAACTTTTCTTTGTCCACCAAGCTTCTTTAAATCCCACTTCTGACACCAGTGTGACGTTTATTATATGTGGGTTTCTGATTTAAAGAGCTGGAGATAATTTCTCGGCAAGTTTATTTACAAATCAAATTAATTACAACTAATTAACACAGCTAATATTCTAAATCACTAACGGAACACAAAACACTTTAATTTATCGCTTTCTAAATTCGCTGGATATCGCCGGAGTTCGCCTTTATGTCGCTCTCCCAAAACCAGACTGACTGACTGACTCGCTGTCTCGCATATATATGGGGGTATGGACTCTTTCCAGAACTTTCGAGCATTTTCTCGCGTTTCTCCTGAATTATTTCAATTCGGCAAGATGATTGGAATTCAATCACAATAGCGACAAACAATGCCGACGTAAACAAGAATAAATAAACCCATTCAAAACGTAAATAATACTCGAAGTTCTATTCAGTTCCTAGAAGTGAGCGGTCCACAACACAATACTCGATACTCTGATTCACCGCTTCTTAGAATTGAGTCGTTCGCGTCACATTATTTATTTATAATTGTAAGAGAAAGCCAACAATTAGACGAACTTAAATCTATCTTAAATTTGTTTATTTTCTTCATCAAATATGTTTGTTGTAAATAATAAAGTTTTTGAAGAAAGCTGAAGTTTGTAGAAAAGTTAGTTTAGCTAAAACGTATATGGGAAAAGTAACAAATTGGTGTACAAATGGTTACACAATTATTTGAACGCACACTTTCTGCTTTCCATTCATGCCAAATCTTAAAGAAATGCCTTGGATATTGGATACGTAAACAGAAAACCAAAACCCATAAATCAGCAAACGGTCTCAATGTAACATATGTTTGTAGATATATCGGTGCTTTTATATCAAAAACCACAAAAGAATTTATTTTATGAACACGTCTACTATTATAGCAACAAAACATCATTTTATGAGAAAGTAAAAGTCATGTATTAACAAATTATTAAGTTAAATATTCTCCCAGCAAATCATTTTTTCTTTTGCCGGAAAAGTGGATTCATAAGCAAACCACAGTAATTAGATTATATTGTAAAGTTTTTTGTTTTGTTCCCCGAAGCAATTTGAAAACATGTATAGGGCGAAAATTCATAAAACTCAATAAAACACAATTCGCGTTCAATTTAAATAAATTCCATAACATCATTCTGGTTCCAAATTAATCGTGAAGTGCTCTCTCAACTCCCAACGCCGTGCGATGTCATAGAAACAGCCGCATTTGTAGCAATATCATTCTACTTCTTGTTATAAGCCTCCCATGATACACATCTTACACTAGCATTTAATTTAATCTTACATATAACTGGATTTCGAGAAACGCGCCATCTGGAAATATTTGATTGTGTATGCCAAGAGTTGTGTAATCGAAAGGATTTCACACACAATACCGGGACACTGTCTGGTGACCGGGAATGTTCAATACACTCACCAGGAATGTCATGGACGTTTGTCAACCGAAAGCACTTCATAATGGGATCCAATACATACACTGCTGAAACCTGTTACTCACTAAAATATCGATTGTTGTTTTGTTATCCGAGAACCACAACACTTAAACAATATTTTATCCAAGATCGTATGTACTCGTAATAAGCGAATTCCTATGGTAATTTGAGAAGAATACTGACCATTAATCCCGGAGGGAAAAAAAGCAGTAATCACTTAATGACTAAATAAAAATGACTAAATTTAAATTAACACTAACCTTGACTTTTATAATTATTAAAGATAATGTGAAAAAAATAGAAAAAACGTAATTTTATTTTACAGTATTTACGCTTACAGAAAATTCCTTTAACTTTACTAATTCCTTTAACCTTTTACTAACTGTACCTATATGCTCAGTTAGAAAAGCTTATTATATTATATAAATTTTTTAAAAACACATGTCTAAATTGATTTTGTACAAAATTGTCCAAATAAGCTTATTTTAAAATAAAATTTTCTATAATCCTTCTGGTTACTCGCGCTTGAAATTTTTAACGTTAATTTGAGTTTCACATATATTACAATACACAGTAATTTTTATTTTCTCTTGCCCGAAACTCCAAAAATAGGAAACACATTATACTTTGCTAGTTTTTTAAAATTTAATTTTTAAAATATAATGTAGAGGGTTGTCAAATATAATTCACGACATAGAGGGTTGCGAATTAATGTTAACATTGTTGACAATACCTTTGACAGTGCTTTCAGAGTCAGTTTATTTGTAATATTTGTAGTTTTCCCAAAGTTGTTTATTGTTTGAATAATGTGTTGCCTATTTTTGAAACCTCGAGCAAGGGCAAATAAAAAAATCACCTTGTATATTGTACACTATTTTAAGGACTTTGCGTTTATAATTTTTGTGTTAAAAAATTTATAACCCACAGATAAATATGTATAAAATATTCAGAGAATTTCCTATTAGCATATAATAAAAATTGCTGAAAATTTTTTTTTAAACATTCAATACGCACTAGACCTAATAAATTTTGGTGATGCAAATAGATTTCATAAATATTAATTAGAAAGACAAATTTTACTTTGGAGATAAATAGAACACAAATTTTGCGGTTGATTTTTACTTATTCTATTTATAGAATTTATTTTATAGTCAAAAAAAAGAAATAATTTTATAGTGCTAAAGTAACACTTAAGTGACAGAGGTTTCTGGTGGCAACTTCAGCTTTTAATGTGACTTAACGACAATTAGTAGCCGGTACCGATGGCTTAATGTCTTCTCTAAAAGACGAGATAGCTGTAGTTAGTAATGTTTATTATTTGCTTAAAGAAAGCTACGTACACGTCTCAAAAAAGTTTATATATTTTTATTTTATTTTTAAAAATAACTAAATCAGTTTAAAAACTATGATAGCCTGATTCTTTTAAATCACTCTGTATACCAAAACCATTATTCGTATAGAAATTTTTTGCAAAGATTAAAAACCTATTTTGTTTTTTTACCAGAATCGTAGCCTAAAATGGTCATTTTTATCAGGTATAAAACTTCTCTTTTTAAATAGAAACATGCCCCTACAAAATTTTTCTTGTATAAATTTTTACCGTCTGTACTATCTTTCATCTCTTGTCGCTGGAAAAACCACGTTGGTGTATTTTTGAGCTCAAATTGGCCATATAAATGTTCTAAAGTGTGTTTATATTATCTGTTATTTTTTCTACCTTAAAAAAAATAAAATTTGTATTAAAACTACTATTAATATCAATTTAAATTTTACCCTCACGATGCAAATTTGTTTTTTTTAATTATGATTTAAAAAGTTGGATTAATAACGAATAATTTAGTTTTACCATATGCACGATTCCACAAAATAAAAATTTGGTAGATAAATAACTTGTTATTCACCCAGTAGCAACTACGATCGCCGCCGCTTCGATAAATCGCTCAGTCTTTAATTACCAGTCGGGTTTCCACTAACTACGGTCATTGTGTCACGTCGTTTATATAACAATACGTCGCTTTTCAAAATACCCTAGTAGTTCTGAGAACCTTCTCCTCTTATGCAAAACAATGACATCATTCTTCTCAATCAATCTATGGGCGTGACTCCTGCGCGTCATCGGACTCAGCGAAGACGAGATTTGCAGAGGTTGTGCTGAAGATGAAGAAACTTCTCTTCATATTCTCTGTTACTGCCCTGCATTTGCAGGCATCAGAGATTTATTCCTGGACTCTCGATATCTGAAGCCCAGTGCTATCGGGAAGGCTCCTGCAGACAAGGTACTGAGATTCATCAGAGGCACAGGGCTACTGCAGAATACTATTCCGAGAGGTAGCACACAATGGGCGTAGGCCTCGATGTGCGGCTCGCGCTTCGGGTCCCTCTTGTGAAAAAAAAAAATGGGCGTGACTAATAATAATTTTACAAAAACGCATGACTAATGGCGCCATTAAAAAACACCATTTTTCCTAAAATTGTTGGTAACAGTAAACTATCTTGGAGTTTTGTCTGAAGTTTCTCTCGTTTTATGGAGTACTATTTTATGGAGTTTTTTATTTATTGATCACAAAACCCACGAAGTAGCTTACCACCTACCTACTCAGCTGCCGAGTCATCAGGTATAGGAGTAAGAGTAGGAGCTTAAGTTTCTTAACAAAATTAATGTTCATAGAGTTTTTTTTTCTTTTATACAATACAGTAAAGTAAAATACTTTTTCTTCTTCTTCTTCTTTTTCTGCACTTCAAAGATTAGGCCTGCTGCCGGTTTCATCTTTATGTTTGCCATCTGCTTCTAGGCCTACCTACGTCACCTTTTCTTCTTGGTTTATAACGTACTACTTGTTTTACCATCCTATCATCGTTCATTCTTTCAATCTGTTGCTTCCATTCTATTGTGTTTTATTATATTTTATCATTCATCAAAAATATGTTCAATTCAGCCCTTATTTCTTCATTTCTTATTTGATCTTTTATTGTGCAACCTTTTCTTTTTCTTCAAAATTTTATTTCAGCAGCTTGTATGCGTTATCTCTCTTGTTTTCGCAGAATCCAAGTTTTACTTCCGTACTTTAATACTAGTGCTGTCATCACTTTATAGAATTTTATTTTTGTTTCTTTGCTTGTCTTATTTTGCAATGTCCTTTGTATGTTTTTTTTATAATTGTAGCTTATGTCGCATCCTAGAAAATTAGAATGTGATATCTGTTCTATGGACACTTCGTTTAGTATTATCTTGGAACGTATGGGTTGCTTCTCTATAAAAGCCAAAACTTTCGTCTTTTTTTTTATTTTTAGGATGTAATTCTTACATATTTGATTTAGGCATATACTTTTTATGCACATATTTCAAACAACTTTTTTTTTGCAACAGAAGCAGTACAAAAATAGAATATTTTTTTCTTTAAAATGTATAGTAAAAAAACATTTTTATAAGGATTCAAATATCATAAAATCTTAGTAAACCATAGTAGAAAAGGGTAGATATATTGAGCATGTCTAAAAATTGTATGTTTTTTAAAATATCAGAAATGCCAGAAATTTATATAATTTTTTTTAAATTTGATTTGCCTCTGGAAAATTAAAATTAAATTGTTCTTACTGTTAAATGCTGCTGACTACATTTCAAGCACAAAACACAAAGTTCTTAGCTTATTTCATAGCAGAATTTTTAATTGATTGATTAATTTTAGATAGACCAATTTTATTTTTGTCTTAGCCTAGTTTAATTCTAGCACTTTTGGATCGCTTTTTAAATAAGTTTGTTCAATCATAAAATTATAGTTAAGTAAATTGCAAATATATATTTATAACTGCAAACTTTGTAGAGTGCCAATTTATAACTTTTTTCTATAATAAAATAAATTTAATAAAAATGAAATATGTAACTAAATTGCTCATTGGCTTGAAAAATATAAATTTGTATATTAAATGAACGTAAAATAGCAAATGTAGCATAACACCCTTTTTAAAAATAAATTTGCAACATTTTTTCTATAAAGAATATAAAATTAAACGAATAGATTTATATCATGTTCAATAAACGTAAAATAATGGAGTAGCGTACATTTACAAATATGGCTGGTAAGTATAAGGTGCATGTGTTAAGTAAAAAATCTTTATTTTATAACAAAACGTTATTCTCAACGGCTAAAATAGAAACAACTACTTCTGGGACAAAAACCTTGATTGGCAATAAAAGTATTCATTTTGGCTTCTTTACAAGCGTTACAATCAAAAAGCGTTCAAATTGCACTAAAAATCTAGCAACAACCTCAAAACCAGTTTTTGGTTTTCTGATTTCTGTATTTGGCATACACGTTTTTTCATAGCGTTCAATATTCTGATATAATAATAAACTTATGTTTCACGGTATGCAGAAATTTGCAGTGAATACCTAACTAATTGATTAAGTTAAAACTAGATTATAATCTAAACAGTTTAGTTCAGTCAGATTCAAGCACTAGAAAAATGTTGAAGTATGCAAAATGTTTAATTGTTTGGGGTCACCGGAAACCAACTTTAATCTAACAGAATTGACAAACCAGTAATTGTGTCTATTGTAAAACTAAAATCTAATAACTTCCTCGTGGAATTACAAATAGAATTTAACTGCATGCAACTCCCTATAGAATTTTGTTGCATGTACGATTGAAGGTAAAAAATTAAAGTTTGATGTATTTATAAAATGTTAGTTTTAAATTGTAAATGTTGGTGGAGAAAACTTTTACGATTACATACATTTTCAATGTATCTAGGTTTGGTACAAGACATGCAACATGCAGTTGTTGATCTGGATATTTTTTTTTCTGCTGCAGTCGATTACAATAATAAAAACAAGTTTATTGTTTACTTTTAAATAAAGAAAATGACAATTGTATTACTCCACATAGAAACTAATTTACTTTTTATGAATTTCGTGAATCAATAAATTATTTTTTAGGTGTTCATAAAATTCTTTTATATCATCCATTGGTTTTATTCGATAACAGTTTAAAACGACGTCGTTTGACGTGACATTGCAACATGTACAGGTTATTGGCGTTCCGAAAGTACCTTTCGTGCTTTTCACCCCATCCCCGGAGGTTTTAGACCGTCTGTAAGTTTTTGTTGTCCTATTAAAAAAAGAAAAAAGCGGCGCGCTCTCCCCTTTTTCACCAAACAAAAACGAGTCGAAATAAATTTGCTGATAAATATTTAATGAAGTTGAATTACGCATTTAAAGCAAGGAAGTTTCTTGAAAGCCATATATTGGCCGCATTTATTATGGCACATTTAAATTACTTTAGAGCCTACATCACGTAACACAAAGCTTTGAACAATTTTATCAATTTAATTATCGTCCAAGACAAAAACGTACATTTTTAAGTTATAGCGGAAATGAAGTACCTTATTTAAGTTAGAAATAATTTAATTTCTATTAAAAATATCTACTTTTATATATACATAATTTGTTAATTTTTAAAATTGACTAATCACAAACTTAACGTGTTCGGTCACAAAATAACCAAAAACAAATAACAACTAACGAAATAGAAGCAGTACAGTTAAAGATATTTTTTTTCTTTGAAATATGGCGCGAAACTGTAACAAAAAGTTACTACATATTTGATTTATAAAGATATGCCGGTATATAATTATCTACTAAAAATTTTGTTAAAATTTTCAAATCAAATTTCACAAAAAAATTCCGTTAACTGTTCAGTTTATTAACACTAGAAATAAAACAGATATTTTATTATTAATTTGTTATATTTACGCTAGAGTAGATTGGCACAATTAGTAGTAAATTAACAATGCCAATAACAAACATTCACGGACCATTTACTCTACCAAACAACATATTCCCAGAACATAAACAAGTCAGCCTAACATTAAAACATTAAGCTACTATGATGACCAGCACAGAAACACCTGAGTCCTTTTGTTAATTGAGAAATTTTAGTAAATCGGTTCTTATGTCCTATTAGTGTGTCCCTGGTACCCTTATCAATAAATTAAAGAATTTTATCGATTTTATGCATTATTGAAATACTTACTAATCTTAGAAAATATATATTTAAATCTAATCTGATTTTTAAATAAATTATGATTTGTCAAATATTTATGTTAAGGAATAGCTAGTTAATTGTTTAAATTACAACAAATCATTTCTAATATGATTGTTGACAAATCGATAAATTAGCAACTAGTTGCAAATTAAAATAAATTTACGTCAAAGTCAAACATGCATCAATAGCAATAGTAACTGGATTTTCTGTCTAATATAGCAATTACGATTATAGTAAATGTTATTATTCGATAACTTAATGTAGATTTACACAATAGTCAAAACGGTTGAACCGATATGTATTCATAAACACTAATTTAAACATACTCGTATATTTTCCTCAAATGTATTGTATAATAGTTGTATATCTATAGGATGTGTATATTTCATACAATCGTAACAAGCCAATAAATGCTAGTGATTATATTGCGTAATTTTAATAACACAAAAATGTAAAAACTGATCCTATATTTTATTTGTTCTTGCCTACAAGAAAATTAATAGGTTTATTATACTACATTATAAAAAATATGCATAAATAAAAAACAGTATAACAATTGTAGACATAAAAATAAATATTAAAAAACCGCTTGCACAAGACACGATAATTGGTCAATAAAAATAGTATGATAATTAATTATTTACTGACAATAAAATCTATCAACATTTTAAAAACAAACATTCTGTAAAAATAATTACTACGAAAAGAATTTGAACAAAGCTAATTTATAATGAATATAAAAAGAAGCCCACAATTTTGAACTTGGCTTTTTACCAAAAATATCAAACTTCATAATCCTCTTTAAAACATTTATTAATTAAAGTTAAAAATTTTAAATTTAAATACTTAGCAAAGTGTGTCACAATAAGAGTTTCTAAATAAAATTAGTACGAAGATATATTTTTCTCTAATTGGGGGCAATAATTGTAAGTCTAGTTGTACATGCTATTGCATCATAAAGCTCCGATTTCTAACAAAGCGCGCGTAGTCATAATCATAATAAGAAAATGTCTAGTTATTCAATATAAAAATCATTAATTAAACGTAACTTGAATAGAGTTGCATGACGAAAATGTACACCGATTGCACGAGAACGTAACACATTGGTATCATTATGAGTTTCATAGGAAACGATATCGTTTTTAGTGTCCCGATAGGACACGAATCTGATTCAAACGTGCAACCAACATGACAGTGTCACATAAAACATACCACCCCTGTGATTATATATAAAACGGATGTTTTAACGGTGCACATTATGAAAAACTGCCAACGCCCATACCACGATATTGCCGACACAAAATATTAATAAATAACTAAGCGCCAACCCAATGTTTCAAATCTAACACAAAGAGCGTGGTTCCATAACGGTTTAAAACAACATAGGTAAAAATAATGCAATGCTCAATAATTTATTTAAAGTAATAATGTGCAAAATTTCTAAAATGTTAAATACGGAAAGTTTATAAGTTAAATTAAAACTAAAATTGCATTTAGAATAGTTAAATCAATCAACACTTTTCTACTTCGTTTTAGTAACAGTTGAAACGGAAATATAATTGACCTAAATAAATATAAAACTTTCTAGTATTTTGCTTGTTTATTCTTAATCATCTTTGTATTTGTGATTGAATTCAAAATAAATTTGTTTTATCTAAAGTACCAAATTATTTACATTTTTTATATTTTAATTATTATTATCCAAATAATTTAAAGAGTGTTATTAACTAAAATGTTTTGGTTAACCCGGCGCATCCACCAAATTTACTACTTCAAACAATAGAGTATACATACATTTAAATAAAATTTAACATTTTTATTTGCTAAAGAAGCCTGTACTGTAACATTTTGTTAAAATAACGAATAGGTTAAAAATTTTATTTTAGCAGTTCTGTTAAGAAATCAACCAAATTTGCTAAAATTAACAATGTGGGACAAATGATTATCTAACAGAAATCTACTAAAATAATAATTTAGAAAATAATAACTTTGGTTAACAAAATAAAGTAACCGTTAATTTTTAACTTTTAACCGAATACGCTACAGAATATTCAAATTATACAAATGTGTTGTTATTTAAAATATTTCTGTTAACCCGGCGCATCCACCAAATTTACCATTAACTAATTACTAGAATAATGACTTATAAGTTACATATGTTTTGTTTTTAGAAATATATCTATTTTATTTATTTTTTTTAATGCTTCTAATTTGTAACTTGTAAAAGTTCACAGACTTGCTGAGATTGTAAATGTGCATTTACAAAACCTAAAATAACAACAAAAATAGTACAAAGTATTAGCGTAAGGCAATGTTCCTGCAGAATCAAGAGGATTTGCAAGTTTAAATTTTAACATTTGCATTTCAATAATCTAGTTCGTTTCCAACTTTACTAACTAGATAAATCACGTAGTTTGGATAAATTAACGTTAAAATTGTATGCATTTAATTACTATCCTAAAGTACTTAACTACTGTATTTTTCCTGAAATACTTATTAAAGTGTTAAAGCTTTAATATAAAATATGCTGACAGATTATATTTATAGAAAAAGCATCACAACGAAAAAGCTTTACAAATGCACTTTAGGTAACTACGTGTAGATAAATTTAAATATATTTCAGCTTTTGAAGAAAATTTTCAATTGTCAACAAGTTTTCGTAGAAATATATTTCATATAAGAGCGCTATTTTTAAACAACATTAGAATTCAAGAGTAATTTTATATTTTTGTACAACATTTTTACAGCAGCGGTGTTTTTGTATTTACTACAAATTTTAACAAAGATAAAAATTTAACAAAAATAGAAAATTTTTCGATTGGTGTATTTATTAATTGGCTATAGGAACTATAGGACAGTTAGCGTAAAAACAAAACAATGTAACTTAGACAATTAATAGTCATGTGACTCAGTATGTTAGCATATAACACCCCTCTGAAACATACCCGTTTTATTGTGACGCACATGCACATTACATTTTTCTTTGACAATGCACGCCAACAAAGATATAAACAATCTATTAGTTCGCACGTCTACGTAACTAGTTTTGGTCTATTATTTTCTATACAATTTTAATTACAAGACTTAGGCAGTCTTTTAGTCAATATATCAGCTATTATATCTGAAATAAAAACTTGTAAAAACTCAATAACTTCTTTTTAATGTATTTTATGTATTATAGTTGTTTCTAGCATAGAATGTGAAGTTTTCAGTCAGCTTCAAAACAGCCGTGTTTTTCTAGGCAAACGTTTTAAATCCATTTCCATAAGAAGTAAATAAAAATACCTAATTTCTTAGTAGCTTTGGTCATTTCTATCTTCTTCAGTGTTTCAGTCACTAACAAAGCAGCTATTTTTTGCTTTAGAGAGCTCTAATAAATAAGTCCAACAGCAAACTTAAATACAAAACCTAAATACGATTTTTCATTATTGGGGCAGCTTTTCTGGCGTCTATACTGTAGAACCTTTTGGATCATCATATTTCTTGTCAAAAATTAAGCAAAAATTAATTGTTTCCTTCAACTAATTTAATATATTAAATTATTTTATTATATTAAATATATTTATTAACATATTAATTAATTTTAAATTTGTCTAATAATTTTTGGTAATAGTTACATCTGAACCAAGTACTATTGCTCATATAAGTACTGTATTACCCTCTAATAAAAAACGCCTTTTTACAATACCAATTAATCAGCAATTCAGTCTGCAGCAAAAAAAAGTCTTATAAAACTTAAACTAGTTATTTTCAAAAATTACCTTGCTTGTAAAAGAAAAAGGTGTAGGGTTACTTATGTTAGCGATGATAACTCACAGCAAAACTGATAACATGGTTTCCAGCGGTAGCCAAATAAATTGCAAATCCTGACAATTTGCGGTAAAGCAAACTGACGTCGGTAGAAACTTTCCTTTTCTTCAGTTTTGTACTAATTTTATTTGGAGATAGTGTAGCATTAGTCATGTCAAAACGGTTCTACTGTAACTAGCTTGAAACTTTCATTTTTCATTTTTGACTATATATAACTATATAACTTCTAAAGCAATAACTGACCTCTTCAAAATTTTTGGTTTTAAATTTATGAAAAAAATATCTTTATTTTAGTTTTAAGTCTCTTGATGTAATAATGTTGTTGTCAAAATAGATCATAATTAGTGATCTTTCTATCTCGTATTGTTTGTATAATTAAAATTTTGCATTTAACTTAAAATACCTTAAATTTTTTATTACAATGTCGACCTAGTTTAGTGCAGTTCCTACAAATAATTTTTTTAAGATTTACGAGTATACTTATTCTTTTTTTTTGGCAAGTTTTTAAGCTTCGTTGGACTTAAAAGGAATTTCCAGCTTTTGGCAAAATTTTTTGCTTTTTATTTTAGTTCCATCACTACAATGCAACTACTAATAATTTTACAATTTTTTGTATACTTTGGTACCATTTGTAACAATAGTATTAATCTTGATAGTCATGGTGTCAAATAATTTTTAAATTCTGTTCCACAATATCAGATAATCTAGCTTCAGCTACTTTGCATCTGTACTAAATATACTTACAGTTACTTATACTTACAAAGTTGTCTTACTGCTGTAGTTCTAATCGTTGTAAACCAACCTCTTTCTGTTTTTGAAACAAATTTTTTAAATTATTCTAAATCACTGTGTTGTAACTCTATCGAATTCTGCTGCAAGAATTGGGTTTATTTTCAATTTTCACAAATTGAGAATTTGATGGTTATAATGATTTTTTGGTATAGGTTCTCAAGAATAAAATCATTTTGATAATCATTTTTCTCTAATTAAAAAAAAATTTAAAGCAGTTATAATAATTTTTCTTTAAAACCATATTTTTTAAACCTGTTATTTTCTTTAGAATATTTTTAAAAAAATTTTTTAGATGTCGATTGAGGCAAAAACCGCAACATCCAAATTTTCTAAAATAACTTATGTCAGATTTCTTTACTGTCAGCAGGAAACTGTTTTTAAGCCTTATACGTACACACTATGACACACTATTCTTTTGCTTTCAGTTGCGATTCTTGGAGTTTATATAGAGCAGACTCAAAAAACAATACACTTATTCGCGATTTCTGGCCCCATAACCTGTTTTGGTAAAAAAAAGAAAGTAACTAAACCAAATGTTTTATTCAATAAAAAACAATGTTACTTGTAAGCCTTGTGTGCTGACTTCAAGTTGAGATACTACCGATAGTAGGTATCGCAAATTTTAATACTTATCTATGGCAACAGCCAGTCACAACCCCAAATTCTTTTAATTTTCCATAGAAACGAAGATACTGCCGGTATTATCTCTACTTGAAATCAGCCCATAAATTACTTTTGTAATATTAAACAAAAACGCATCAACCTAAAATTTTGGCTTTGTAGATTATGTTTTTTATTTAGGTCATGTTATAATTATAACAATGCCACATTGACGTCTCACGTCACTAATAAACTTTTAAATAATTTTTAAATGAAAATTGAATACTCCAAAGCACCAGTAAAGTTTCTTCCTAGTAAGTAAAAATGTTTAAATTTGTAAGTGTCGGATTACTTATATTTGCACTTTTAGATATTTAACAAAATAATGCACACATTTGAAAATCTGATTCACCAAATCCTAATTTCTTTAATAACTTGAATTTTTTTTTCAGTAGTTGTGTTAACAGTTTATTGTGGCCTAGCATGCCCTTATGTCTCACATTTGTATTATATTGACAGTCATAAAAAGCAGACCAACTTTGTATTCGTGATGAAGAATTTTGTCAAAGTAGATTACTTAAAAATTCAATTTACTTTTTTTAAATTAATTATAGTCGGATCGCTTTTGTAATATTAGGATAATAGAGACTGTTACTTTATCATGATACTTACGGGCTAAGTTACCAAATTAGACAGTTGGCGATACTTTTAAACTTTCATATTTCTGTCACCGAAATTTTAATTAATCTGTCATTTGTCACATTTAACAAATTTAAAAAAATAAATCAGACAACATAGGCAAAAAAAACTAAATTTATTAGGTTATAGTTTACTTTAGCTGACCACACTAAAAATGCATGAAAAAAATCGGGGTTTTCGCTAAACTTACGTAAATTGATCCCTAGAACACGAATCCGGTGGCGGAGGTTTGATTTTTTAAATATTTTTTACAAAAAGTCCTTTTTTTGGTGAAAAAATTGTTCGGTTTTTACAACGAAAAAAAATTGCAAATTGAAAGTGATGTACATATCTCGTTATTTTTTTACGTTTTCATCCTATTTCACAATTTTTTAAATAACTAAATCAATCTTAATTACTTTTTTGCATTTATTTTTAAACACTAGTAAATGTCAACTGTCAATTATAATTTGCAAACACACAATCGACAAAATATTCAAGACAAATATATTTTGACAGTTCCTGTAAACTTCAAAACTACAGCGGCCCAGCTACCATAGATGCTTTATAAACAGTGTTACGCTCAACTTTTGTCAAATACCTTCCTTATAAATAAATAAAAGCGAATGTTATATCTAAACCTGAATATAAACTGAATAAAATAAAATTTAATAAAAAGGCGGTCAGCAGTATTAGCCCGACAATTGACTGGCATGTAATCGAGAATGTTTCTGGCAGGTATAGAGGGCGAAGCCCTCTACTACCGAAAAAAGGACCTTATAAAAAAGACGGTCAATAGCGTCAGCCCGAGGATTGGCTTACTTCGAGGATGTTTTTGATAGGTATAGAGGGCGAAGCCCTCTACTACCAAAAAAAGAATTTTATAAAAAAAGGGGGTCAACAGCGTCAGCCCGAGGATTGGCTTACTTCGAGGATGTTTTTGATAGGTATAGAGGGCGAAGCCCTCTACTACCGAAAAATGGAACTTATAAAAGAGGCGGTCAATAGCGTCAGCCCGAGGATTGGCTTACTTCGAGGATGTTTTTGATAGGTTTAGAGGGCGAAGCCCTCTACCACGCGAAAAAAGTACATGTAAAAAAAGCGGTCAATAGCGTCACCCTAAGGATTGGCTTACTTAGAGAATGTTTATAATAGGTCTAGAAGATACCGCGCGAAAAAGATTATAAAGACTTATAAAAAAGCGGTCAGCAGCGTTAGCCCGAGAATTGACTTAAAATCGGCGATGTTTTTGGCAGGTATAGAGAGCGAAGGTTGTTCTTTACGCGGTATTTTTATCAACGTTATTGCATTCCGACCCATCTAGCTGGGCGGCTGTAGTATTGAAGTTTACAGGAACTGTCAAAAGTTTTTCACTAAAAAATGGATTTTTTTAAAAAATATTATAAAAACTAAACCTCCGCCACCGGATTCGTGTTCTAGGGATTATTCTACGTAAGTTTAGTGAAAACCCCGATTTTTTTCATGCATTTTCAGTGTGGTCAGCTAAAGTAAACTTTTACCATTTATTATTTAAAAGATCATTATTATCATACTATTTAAAAGATGTGGCATGATATAACATGACCCACATTTTGAAAGTCTGAATTCGCGGTAAAAAAACAGTTTACAAAGCCGAAATTTTGAGTTGATGCGTTTTTGTTTAATATTATGGAAGTGAATCGGATTGAAATGGTTTTGTATATTACAATACATTTAACGTTGGTATTATTACCATGGTTGTTGTTCAACAAACAGTGAGGGGTAAGAGGTGTAATTCATAATCCCTACTCATCTTCTTTCAAACTTGATTTTGACTTTTTAAACTTCAATTTATCCCTGTTTGGGTGGTCGAAAAACGCTGTGTTTAGTTCTTTTCGTTTATGTTGTCTGTTTTATTCTTTTACATAAATTTGGTAATTTTGACGAGGGTCATATTAATTAAAATTTTGGTGACAGAAGTCTGAAAGTATCGCCAACTGTCTAATTTAGTCACTTGACTTGTAAGTAACACGATAAACTAAAAGTTTCTATTGCCCTAATATTACAAAAGTGATTTGACTGTACACCCAAATATCACTAAGAAAAATTGCTAAAAATAAGTAAAAAATGATATTTTTTCTTATTATTTTTATGTTAAAAAGTTTGCGATTGTTGGAAACAGGAAACCCTTTGTTTTGTTCATGTCACATAAAAGTGAACAAGTAAACGTTTGAATTTGAAGTTGTTGGGATTACATGCTGTCTTACAAGAAACAGAATGATTGATGGTCAGATTTGCATACGCGTTTTTCTTTCGGATTATACAATGTAAATGGGTATGTTCGGTTTAGTGGAATGCGATGGAGCATCTGGCCAACTGCTGTTACATAATCCTCCCTAATCATTGTTGTTTAGCCGTGATTTGATTTAATCGTGCACCACCTGTGGTTTGTTCATGCGCTGCACCTTTTGGCAATGCATCGCAATGAAAACATTGATTTACTTAATTGAACGCAACAGGCAACCAAATAAGAATTTATGCAGAAAGTTTCAAAATATTTTTAAATTTACTTGAAATTAAATCATTTGGAGTTATTTCATTTTGCAGTTTCAAGGAAACTTTATACTTTATCAATTCCCAACTGAAAATTTTAGTTTTGCAAATATAAAATGGCATTTCACTGTCAATCACTTTTACATAACGTCGTAAGAGGTTTCAAACAATCATCGGTTTGAAACAACTCAATACCGACGCGGATAAGCTTTCATCCTCAAAACGGGATACAGATGCATATTGAAAAATACAGATGGAAATATTTTGTTACGTTTATCATAAACACTTCCGCTGCATACATTATTTCTAAAATACTATTAGCATATACCGGCGGACTAAACAATAGAAAAGATTGAAATATCAACAAATATACAAAATTTAAATTTTGTACTCGGATAGGTATATTGTGCAAACAACAGTTTTTTTTAAATAGTAATAAGAAAAATAATATTATGAGCATTTAAAACTAAGTTAACAAAATTATAATAGTATAACAAAACATAAAATTTAACTCAAAAAATTTGTTAAAGTTTAAAAGCTTGTTACTTTTAGAAGAATGAAGTAATTTAAAGTATTTTTTTCTTAGATAGGTGATTGTGTAGACTTTTTGGTGTACTGTTAAGTTTTTCAAGTTGCGAACGGAAAAAAAAATACAAGTTATTAAAAATGTTATACACAGTATTAACATATTTGCTAAAAATAGGAATGGTCTCTAATGTTATTATGTGTTAATAGCATAACTACTTACGAATATTTTTTTAATTTTTGAATAAACTTTACAGTAAGTGATAATAACAATATAAGTTTGACAGTAACAACATATTGTTAGCTCTTATACTCGTACAACGTGAGCAACAAGTAATGATTGAGTTGGCATCACTGAATTTTTTCGGAGAAATGGTATCATTTCTTATTGTAACTTCTGCATGTCAAATAAAATAGATTTCTTCTTTAGCGACTTCACTTATGTCAAGTTTTGATTCAAAATTTTGTTTTAATTTTATTTGTTTACTTTATTAATGCAGAACAATGGTTTTTACGCAATAACACAATACTTTTATTCTGATGGCGTACTTCAGAACTGGCAATTACAATCATCAAATTGATTAGGAATATTTTGTTGTGCAAACATACAACCAATTTTGGAAAAGCTACCCCCAAAATGATGTCCTTTTTTCCGTATTCCAAACACACTGCATGCGGATTGTAGAACGCTTTTTTAACATGAAAAATGTGAATAAACAAAAGCTTCTTGGTAGGTCAACAACGTTAACAAAAGAAGTTGTTAAAAAGATACGCGCTCGGATAGAGCAAAGCCCAAAAAAATCTGTCCGCAAATTATCCCTCCAAACAGGTGCAATTCATATTCATTTTTTTTAAACAGTCCTTTTATTTCCAACTTTATAGGTAGGTATGTTTTATGGAACCTGTAGAACAGTTCTTAAAAAAAGCTAAAGTTTCATCCATACAATCTTTTTATGGTCCAGTCCTTAAATCTCTCTGACCATCTAGCAAGAATTTAGTTTGACAACTGGTTCCTTGAAAACCTTAATAATGATGACTTGCTAGATCTGTCATTTTTCACAGATGAAGCCTGGTTCCATTTAGATAACAAAAACTTTACACTCTCGAAAAGTTGGGGTGTGGCTGGCAATGTCACGAAGACGAATTATCGGCCAGATTTTTTTAAATAAATCCGTAAATTTACAGAAATATACATAAAACATTTTAGAAATTTTTGTTAATCAATTAGATGACGAAGAATTACAAATAGTATACTCCTCCATACTCAAGTTTTTTGCTAAATATGTTGCCAACTCAATCAATAGATTTTGCTCACTTTGTAGAAGAAATACTTATCTGGTTTAATGATAATACTTTGTAGTTATAAACATTCATTTTAGTAAAGTTTGTGTATTTTTGGAAAAAAAGCTTGACTTTCGGGTTTTTTCAAATAAAATGCATCTAGCAATACATGCTCTCTAGTCTAAATTATTTTAAAATGTAATTAATTGCTTAATTTTTACTACGAAAGAATGTGATTCTTTAAATCAGCTAAAAAACTTTTTTTCTTTCTTTGCAGTAGTGACTTAAAAAAGTTTTAAAAAAATGTATTTTAACGCAATTTATTATAAGCTTTGCTTACGTGTATGTACTTATCATGTTTAAAACATAATTTTGATTTAAAAAAAAAGTGTTTATTTCATAATAAGTTTTAAAAGAATTGACCTACAAATCAAATTTATTATTTTCTTAGTTTATTAAAAACATATTTGTTTTCAAAATTTTTAACGCTAAGATTTAATAACACTAGTTGTCTACAAAATATTTTTCAAAACTCAAATCAATAATTATTTGCATTCCATTTTATTAAATTATATTTTATAATTAAAATTAAATTAATTTAAACTATATTGATAACTTGCTTTTAATTTTTCTTTATAATTTTATCAGAAAACAACGCGCGCTAAGATTACGCGTTAAAAAGAGTTTGCAGCGTTTTAGCGATAGTTAGAAATGTTATATTTTCTGCTCTTTTGGATATTAACTACATGAACTGTTCGAAATCAGTCAACATCTTTGTCACACACCTAAGCGTTCTACCAATTTTTTCAAACCATTCAAATGTTCTGCTATTTCAATTGTAGTTATTTTATGCCTTAAGTTTAAGACATTCTGTATAATATACAAATGTAAAATTATAAGAAAAGTGTTAGCTAATATAATTTAGCTGAAATATGAATTTTTCTTAAACGTTTATAATTTTTAAGATATACACTGTAGAACTTTTTTTAAAAAAGGTAAAACAAGAATGCTAGAATAACCTAAAATATTACTTTGTACATCCGGAATATTTTAATCAGGAATAATTTCAACGATACAAGTTTTGGTTTAATACTTCGTCAAAAACCTATACTATTGAGAAAAAAGTCTGGAATAGTAGTACTTTTTTAATTTTTCCTAAATGTCGTAAAACTTTGTTTTCTTTTTTGCTCTTTAAAAAAGTAGGTACCAGCAAGTAAGATATATGTACTTTGGTCTGCTCTCTGATCCCACAAATGGAATGTTGTCTCTCTCACTCCTAAGCCATATAAAAGTGACAGCAAACTTTAGCACGTCTCTCTAATTTACCTACACAAAACTTATCGGTAATTCTTAACAGGTCTTAAAAATGCAACAAGATAAATTTTATTTATAAAAAAAATTATAACAAATATTTGAAATTATGTACAAGTCTATTTACATTGCATGATTACTATCACTATTACGGTAACAATTTTGTTAACAAAATGTTTAGTTTAAACAACTTTTTGTATTTAAAATGACCCGATAATTTAAGAACTACTGTTACTCTATCCTACTCTCCAATGCAAAGTATACAATGCTTGATGGCTTATATTTTGTTTCACTCATTTAATAACATAATAACAACAAAGATAAAACTAGTAATGCATAGAGAGTGTTATTTGACACAAATTTACAACATTCAGAAAAAATTACGAGTAAAAAGACACTTTGAAAAAGAGAGAAAATAATTATGAAAAAGAGAACTTTTTCATAAAATAAAAAAATATTTTTCATATAAATATATTAAAATTTATAATATTTGCAACTTCAGTAGTATTTTTTCTAAATTCTGTCATGTATTAAAACCACAAATCCGCAAAAAAATTGTAGAAAATAAAGTAGACTTATTTTAATTGCGGAACTCCTCAAGCAAGCTTCTCCTTCTAACACATATATCGTGTGTTTAAAAAAAAAAAACTCTAGAGTGCTTTGAAACTAAAAAACAATTGTTTTGTATGTCTGTGATTAATCCTTTACACACTTGTCAAACTGACAGATCTCATAACCTTACTTTTCGACAATTAGAACAAAAATACTTTTTTATAAATATATTCATTTATTACCTACAAAAACTGTTGATAGCTGCCCAAACACCTACTTTTTGTGAATGGAGAGGTTCTTCTACAATTTCATAAGGATGTTCTGTTGCCCAAATTCTCATGTTTTGTGAATTCATGTAGGCGGACAGGTAAAACCACGCTTCATCCGTAAAGGAAGTTTTTTGAAGGAGTTCATTATTATTTGCAATGTTATTTAAAAACCACTGACAATACTGCAATCTTCTAGGGAAATCTACGGGTCGTAACTCTTGAACGGCTTGGAGACGATAAGGGTACATATGTAAATCTTCTCGTAGGAGTTTATGACATGTACTAACAGAAAGTTCAACTTGCTGAGACAGATGTCTAATCGACGTTTTTGGATCTTGCTGTAGAATCTCTTGTGCAGCATGAATAACTTCATCTGTTCGTTTAGTTGGTCTTCCACTGCCCTCTTTACGTGTAATGGCCCCAATTTCACGGAACAGATTCACACTTCGGTGGAGAGTGTTTTTAAACTCTTCATACACAACAACAACGTCAGGAAAAGCTTCTCGAAACTCCTCCAGGCACGGCTGAATTGAATATTACCAAACACCGTTAACTTTCTCTCCATTTCGGAAATAACTTTCCAACAAAAAAGTCTTTTGTTTACTGGTGTACACCATGATTACAAATCAAGGAAAACACAAAATTTAGTATTGAAAAATACTGATAAATAAAATAACGAATGTTTGAAAAACTAAAACACCACGAAGGCAACCACACAAAAACACACCAAGACCAAGCCCGCTTTGGCGGGAAGAGGAGCCATTTTGTGACGGATAAAATTGCATAGTAGACAACCAACAATACACGAATAATGTAAATAATAAAAATTTTGTTGTCATGGAGGTTGTTGTATGGGGTCATGTACGACATACGTAACAATGTCATGGCTTGCTACGAGTTTTTTTTTAAACAAACACACATTAATACTCTTGCCATTTTAATTTACAATTAACCTATTTCTTGTTTCAAATAACTTCACGAGTGCCTGTTAACACTTAGTTTTGTTTAAACGATAAAAACTTTAAATTAACTAATTGTTAAAAGTGGCAATATGTTCGTCAAAATTTTGCATAATGTTTTATTTTCCAGTTGTAAATAGAAGATTAGTATTTTATTAATTAATAATGGATAAAAGATCACTGTTTTTAAACGTACTGTTTTTAGCTAAAAAATTAAGTTTTCAGAGTTTATAAAATCAATAATTGACAAAAAACTAATAGAGTGTATGGTTAGTTTCATTGTGATAGAAATACAAATACAATTTCTTAACTTTAGTATAAAAAAAAAAATGTTTTTATCAAATTTACTGTTGACAAAAAAAACTTGATGTAGTATAAAGTCATGACTATACATCAGTGTTCTTAAAAATAAAATAACAGTTTATTATATGTTTTAAATAAATATGTGCTCATTCAATAAAAAATTTGTTTTGTAATTGAATATTTTACTATTTATTTGGTATTTTAATAATGAGTTTTTGCCACAAAAATAAACTACACTTTTTATGTTCTGTTTAATTATAAGTTTTGTAATAAAAATTAAATACTAAACACTTTTTCATAATTTAGAAGAGAAATTAATTAATAATAACTAGAGGTATCAACCTACGTTACTTTTTATTATAAATGATTCTCTTAAAATAGAAACAACACAATTCAGTCTAATTACTGTTTAAAGTCATAACCTATTTTGAAGAAAACATTTGATAACTTTATGTAGGTTTAAAAATTGCAAAAGTATTTATAAATTTAAAATGAGATCAACTTTATTCTGAGTAGTGTGCAGCATTCTTTTATTCTTGCTTGCAATATTTTGAGAAAATATGAAATGCACGTGCTTTCTCTACAAGACGAATCATTTGTTGTATTTTAAAAATGTAGTCATTTTTTGATGTAAAATCTATAAAAGAAAAATGTGACAAAATTTAATTTAAAAAAAAATGTTTTTGTTTATTTTTGGATGCTTTATAAGATAATAAAATATTAAAGATTGTTTTCAATAGATCGATTTTTTTTATAAAATTATTATTTATAAAAATTGTTTACTAATTTTAAATCTTGTGTGTGTTAGAGATTTGTGAATAACTAAGTTTTGTGTATTTCAGTTGGAATCGAGTTTAATTTGCTTTAAAAGTCATACAAATCATAGCCGTAAAAGCCATCAGTTTATTTCCAGAGCCTTTGATTGAAATTACATCGAGCTGCAATCATATCGAGTTTAAGTAGAATCCAAAGCGTAGTAATTCCGTGCTTCAGATTAGTATTTAAAAATGTTTTCCTAAAATAGAAGCTCATTTAAATTAACGTAGTCCGTAGCGTCCGAAGTCACGGTTCCGGGCAGACTCCGGTATTCCGGGTCACTACGAATTCTCTTTCCACCGCTCTCGAGTCGCTGCACTCTTCTACTGAACTAAATCCACAGACCGAACCAGTAAATTGCATGTCACTCTTCAAGACGAATAGGCCGACGTGAAATTTGTTTCAACTAGTTTTTAAAATGAAATTCTGAAACTGAAAACATTAAGTAATCGTTAAGATCGAGTGAATGGAGTTGGCGTTTTGCATACGGTAATTACGTCTTTGAATTACACCTGGAAACGAATGTCACAAACAAACCTAGCTCAAAATGCACCACCGCATACAAAAGTTGTCAACTAAATGGGATGAATGCAGTATCAGCAAAGCTGTCATGAACCGAAGCCAACACTCACAATGTCGAAAGCTCGGGGTTTAAATTGTCAAAGTTGCTAAGTGGTTAGAAATCTAAACGCTAATTTACTAACTTTAAAATGATACGGAGATTTAATGACATCTCAAATGCCATCCACTAATTTATGTAGGCAATTCATTACATAAATCGGGTTTCACACTACCTAGGGGTGTTACCAAACACAGATCAACGCTATGTATTTTAAGCATCCTCTAAATTTATGACAATTTTAATACATATAAAAGTTATATTTTTTTTTAATTTTATTTTCTGTTGACAACAAAAGGTTAATAATGCTATTTTATTAGGTACATATTAAAGTCACAAATTTTTGTTTTCTGGTCTGCAAGAAATAAGTAAATTTATTATAGTTGCTCAGAGAAGAGAACAAAGTTTGCTTCACTAATACAAAAAAAATCTTATTATTACTATAAATGAAAATAAAAAAACCTATTTTTAGTCTTTGTTCTAATTTTCTTAAATTGCCTTTTATAAAACATAATTATAGGGATGTTTATGTAAGGTCTGTACAATAAGTTACTATATCTTTTTTGACGACTAAACTTGAAAGTAGGCTTTTCTAAGTGTCGCTTAACATTCGAAAGTTAACACTTGCCGCGAAGCGAACGCAATCACCAAAATTGTCGCTCTAGAGCGTTTTCGCTTTCTACCAATAATAACAAACTTTGATTGGATTTCATTGAATTTGATTGGATGCTAAAAACTGGTTGAGCTGGCAACGGTATAAATGAAAATTAATTGTGTTGGCAACGGAGTAACAAAAATTTATTTATAGCAATGCATAGATAGCCAGATTGTTCATTGTTATCAATAAAAAAAATTTATGACGTCTCTGATAGTTATTTAAATTAAGTGTGTGATCAGTCGTCGAAAACATAGCGTGCATATTTTGACAAAATGCATTTTTGCCGTTTTCACATAATTTTCATGCACGAGTGGCAAAAATGTACTTTTCGCTCTTAATATACAATATACTATTGTTCCAGTTTTAACCGTGCGTTAAATGATAAATATTTTTTTTACCTAAAATATATCAAAATTTAAAAAAAAATACAAAAATGTGTAGAACAAGGTTATATAATAAGAATAGTACTACAGTAGAATAAAATCCATTGTGGTTCATATAAATGTTACCTGTTATCGTTTCGGTAACAACTTAACTCTTTTAATACAGGTAACTAAATTTAAAGAGTCATTTTGTTTACACCACAATCGTTAAACAAAAGTACACTTATTTTTTAGTTTGTTTCTATTTTATTATTACCGTCAAAAATTAATAATTTTTGTTCGAGCCAAGTCAAGTGACGTCAAAACGCAAAGCATTTTATTAGTTGTAATGTAGACTTTTATTTCTAATGATTACTACTACTGACTATCTTATATATCTGTTATACTTAATACTACCTAATAAATATTTTAACCTCACTTTGTAGAGCTTTTTTTACATACTTTTAAATAAATTAAATATTTTATACTTTTTATTTTTATTTACTAAATATTTACATACTTGTAAATACTTTTTTACATACTTAATATCTGTTTTAAAAAAATTATTGTAGTCTAAATAATGACTCTTTAAATTTAATTTCTTATATTAAAGGTACAAGGTCCCAAAAAAAGATTTTCATCTAGTTACCTTTGAAATTATTTTACATGTTAATTTTTTTGTGCCGCTCTACTCTTTAAGTTTGAACTAATTTATTCTGTCACCTATCAATCAAATGTAAATTCAGATTTGAAGTTTGGCAAGGGGACTTTGATCTTTAATGAACATCCAAAGCAGAAAAACTTTTTCTATAAAAATTGCCGCTTGTAGAGAGACCGAATATATGGGGTCTTTCATTTTTCTTGTTACAACCTTAGTAACATTACTAGGTTTACTCGTGACCCCTATTTGCTAAAGCGGCATTTTTTATTTTACATGGGAAATTCACAGGCGACTAGATGAAAATCTTTTTTGGGGCCCTGTATTACGTTGTAATGTAATAGAAACAATAACAAAGTGACATTAATTTGCATTACAGTGCGTAAAAAAAGGTATTATCTACAGCCTACTTACTTTAGATTAAAAATAAAATTTTATTTTTTTTTTTTCTCGAATAATTTGTTCTAATAATAATAAAAATTAACTTTGAGTTTATAGAATATTGTATGTACATAGGACTACAATCGATATAAAACTCGGGAAACTTTAAGTCGGTGGAAGAAAGTTCGTAATTATTTTATAAATATAAGAAAAAAGTTTAAATCCTTCAAATATTAATCAATAATACTAGCTTGGTAATTTTTCATTAATTTATATTTCAACGAATAAAGTCTAGCTTATAAATAATCACTATTTGCTTAAATTTAATTTAATTTAAATTACATTTTAATGCTTATATTTATGTGTTTTTTACAAGCTTTTTCTTTAAAATGATACTAATTTTATTTTTTAATTTATTTTATTTGTAATAAAAAAGTATATAATTTAACAACTATTGAAGAAAATGAATTAATTTCTTTTTTAATAAACTTTTTCAATATTTTAGCTACATGAACGTTTTATGTAGCTTTTCACAGAGTAAAACTTAAGCACAATTTAAGCGCTTAAAGTTTTTGTACAAAAATGTAGAAATGTCAAAATTATAATTTTCAAGACCGATTAAAAAACTGGTCTTGAAATATTAAATTATATTTTGTATTAAAGTTTGTTGTTCTTATTATTATATTGATTAATTAAAACAAATAGACTAATTTAATACAACAATAAGTGTTACAAAATAGTACATATATTTTACAAGACATAAAAGTAAGGGTTTTTTCTGAGATGATGGTTTGTTTTACTTTATTTTTATTTAACACCCTATTTTAATATTTTTTAAACCTCTAGTTTAAAAAATAGGGTGTGACTGAAATACGTCTTCAAATTTTACCTGGTATAGTACTCGCCAAACAGTGTTAAATATCTAAATTTGTCTTAACAAATATTGGTGGTTTTTTAGATACACGATGGATGACAACAATGTTGTTGAAGAGAACTGCTAAATCGTGTATCTCAAAAACTATATAAACATTTGGACAAAACAAGTTTAGGTACATAGCATCCTTTCAACGGGAACTATTACCAATTAAAAAATTATAGTGGCAAATGTACCAGAAAACATAGTTTAAAAAAAAGTGCGTTTAAAGTTTTAAAACTTACAGAAATAACATTTTCTGACCACAGTCTGAAATCTATTGTTTTGTTATAGTTGGGTAGATTTATTGTTACTTTAAACGATGTAGGTATAGTGTTTTGTAATGAACTGGACTTCTAAAAAACTTTGTTTTTTAAAATCTTAAAATTGTTTAGTTACGTCTAACAGATAGTTACATAGTAAAAAAACTAAATGTAATGGTTTTTGACTTAAATACTAGGTATAAACATTATTAGATAGTATATAAAGTTAGCCATTTCTCTATATTTGACCTAGAAAATATAATTATTTACTTAGTGCTTTGATTAACATTTTTTTGCCTTTTTTTTGAAGCAATATTATGTTTCTTATTTTATAACTAAATAAAAATTAGACTTATATTAGTTGCTGTCTTGCATAATAAATTTTGTTTATACAAAGTGAAGATTATAAGATAGAATCTAAGGTTTGTCCCTTGTCATCTCCTAACTGTATCCGACAAGAGCCTTCACCTGCCTTATTAAACTATTCCGATATTATCACAACTTCTGAGAGTTTAGTCTATGAGTTGTAATACTAAGCAGTAAAAGCAAACAAACAATACCTTTGCCTACCTATAACTCCCACAATAACATCGAGAAGGTATATGTATTGGTTTTGGTTCGCCCTGAGCCAAAGTGATTTTTTTCTTCGAATTAATTTCAAATCACGCTTTGGTGTATTTTAATACAGTTGCTTAACTTCTCTCATTGTGCAATTATTTCGATATAAAGTAATTTAATTTGTTTGAATAAAATTCCGAACTTTGCGATATCAACTGAAAGAGCAACTTCCATTTAAAGCAATTGTAATAAAAGAGCTAATTTAGCAAATTTCCACAATGAAGAGAACCTTTACAGACGCCCTCGATATTATTCCTGAAAATATGAGACGATAAATCACGCAGGCGGCGAAAGGAACTACCTGTTCCCGACTCGAGTAATCAGAGAACATTTCTGCATGTAAAGTTTATGAAAGCTCGCATGAATCTTGAATTAATATGCCGCAGGCCTTGTGTTATTACGTGATGAGAACAGCTCACGTGACCGGGTTACCGCATCAGTTCAAGAAGACCGCGGGCACGGTTTCCACTTCGACCTACAGACGGATAATCATATTTGTATGTGGAACTCTCTGTACGAAAAGTTTTTTTAATTAATATTATGTCTAATAAGCTCTAGAAGCGGCAATACCGCAATCAGGAAACTGGAAGCAACTTGCACCGACAACCGACAACCAACAAGATTGCCTAAATATGTGCAAGCTTGTTTAATCACATTGTGTATTCCTACATATGCTATTCATAACCGACACCACAAAATTATCTCAGAAAACTACAGGGAGTCAAACTACAAACCTAATAACAATGCTGAAATAACTTATTTTGAGCTCAAAGCTGATTTAATTAAAATCTTGTTTCTACAGAGTTTTCCTAAAATTATAATTATTTTTCTGTTCAAAGATAAACTCACCTAATGTTTAAACAGTAGTTATTGATTTTTACTGAAATTCAATTTAGTTTTATTGAAACATTAGCTCTATACCGATTTTCAATATGCTGTCTATGCATTTTTAACGATTATATTTTACTATTTTTTTGTAGAACCGATTTTTGTTATTTGCTTGCAAATTATAGAATAAAATAGATATCAATTTGTTTTTATTTTTAAATACCTACTGAACAGTAAACAATTTAAAGCTTTAATAAAACAAGTAAATATTTAAAAAAGGATCAGTTTTCTAAAAAAAAAAAAACAGTTCAATAATATTTTGTACAACTTAATTTTTTATAGATTTTAGTCGGTTTTTGATAAAATATTGTTAAAGACTTTAATTTTAAGAAAATATAATTCAGAAAATAGCGTTTAAAACAATTATATCAATAGTAATCTATTTAAATAGATAGAAAATAGCATTGGAAGCTGTTTTTCTCAATAATTCTATTGATTGGCAATCATAATATACAAATATATTCAAAACAAGTCAGTTCTTTTTTTTAATTTTTTATAAACTTTCCCTAAGTCTTTAACATGTATTTAAAGGACACAATTTGTTCTTTAATTTAGTTTTGTTTTCACCAAAGAGAAACGAGCAAGCGTTAGAAAATTGTCATACCTATTTGTAATTGGTTGATTTCAAAAATAAATTAATTGTCTAGACGTCCTTTTAAGTCACCAAAAAAAATTTTAAGTACGTACAAATAAAAGTTCTATCTAGACTTGAGTTAATAAACCTATGCAAATAAGGTATTTAATAAAAGACAGAAAAGAACAATAAAGAGAATTACAACTAGTGGAAAAAAGAAAAACAAGTAGATTCTAGAAAAATTTGAAAAAGTGGATTCTCTAAAAATTTGTAAAAAAAAATAACTTAACGTCAAAAAAACTCGAAAGATTGATACATATATTGTACGAGAAAAAAAAGTCAAATTTTCAAAACGTAGTTCAGACAATTTTAAAAGAACTGTAGATTCTAGGCCTATAGAAAAAATAAAAAATCACAAAATCAGCGATTGTAAGAAAAGAGGCCGAAAATATAATTAAAACAAATGACAAAAAAAGATTTAAGAAGTTGAAAACGTCAATTGGAATGCCCTGGAGGAACAAAATTCTAGGCGAATTAAAAAAACTATATTTGGAAAAAAATAATAAAAAAACGACTGATAATAAACAAAAGAAAAGTTATAAATAGTAAAACAACAAAACAAATCTATATTAATAAAAAAATAATTTTTCAAACCGGATACTGAAAAAAGTTTTGGTAGATACGGAGCAATTACAATAATTTTTGCTTCAAAGACCCAAAAATCTATGTTTTAGTTATCTATATTAAAGTTTTGATTAGAATTTTGAAGCTGGAAAAAACACTTTGTACCCTTTTTTTTTACAATAACTACAGTAAACATTCATTTTTGTGATAAGATTCGTTTAAAAAAAAAATTTCGCAAGCGTTTAATTTTTTTTTTTTTGAAACACTGTAGAAACTTTTTTTATATTAGTCGGTATTTGGCTTACAAAGTGTGTTTAAAACCGTATGGTTTTTCGAGCAAGATGAAGAAAAAAGGTTTGGGTGTAGACGAAACATTTTACATTAGTCACGGTTAAGGCACTCTTTTTTTTTAGACTTTTATTTTTGTTTTTGTTACTTTACTGCTAACGATTCAGGGCTTATTACTAACGTTAGGTGCGTGCGAGTGGATTGTCAGTGGCGTGATTTCGCGTTATTATTTATACTTTATTTATCGTTATTTAAAGGCGGTACAACTTAAGGGCACATCACATATAAGCAGGATAACACTGGTACAATTTTCTTATAATTCTTTTTACTTAGATGTTTGTCATGTGCAAACTTACTAGGACCACACGAGACATGAGACTTGGTAAACCACTCAGGAGCTCTCTGACTAACGCCCATTTTTTGTTCTACAAAAACCACCTGTGTAGAGGATAGAGGTTCTCAAATCTCGACTTTTTGACAGGTTACCAAAGTCATTGCAGCACTTGAGACGTCATCAGCGGATGGTTGTTTTCCACGCAGGATTGCTACTCAGGACAGACATGTAGGAAAAAACCATCGCAGAGCCACAAGCAGGATAACATACTGGCACCGGCACAGTTGGTGGAGAGCAGGTCTTAGGGTAGCATTGTGAAAATCGACATTGCAGTAGAGAACAAGACGATGGCTGCGAAAAATGACAGGAAGGAGAACAGAATACTCGGCAACATTGACAGAGTTTTGTAAATGAGTCGTCGATTTCTATTATTGATTTGATGCTGCAGAGGGGAGCAGGCATACAAGAGAGAGTATAACATGAGCAAAAACAGCATGTTGAAAGGCTCAGCACAGCACTTCTTGTCGTTGATTTGGTCGACCAAGTTCTTGAATTTGGTCGGAAACAATGCTCGTTGTTAGCACTTTTCAGAACTTAGCTTTTATAGCTTTTGTGTTTGAACATTCAAAGATTACACTGACATTTTTTACAAAAAAAAACGAAGAAGAAAAATTGAAAAAAATTGCAAAAACATTAAAAAAAATTTAACTAAAAATTTTTGTTTTAATGTTCTAGGGTAACTTATACTACAAAAACATTTTAATTAGCCAAATCATTCCGCTCGGGATAATTAATAACGTTTTCGAAATGCACTCAAAAAAATCCGGAAAAAATGCAAATCGTTTAACTTAAAAGTCATCTAACATTTAACGTTCAACATCTAACTGATGCTCTAATAAATAAGGTAGTTCAAAATAAACTGACGATATACAGGGTAATTTTTTATTTGCTCCCCCATTTAGTCATTTATGAATATTCTTGTTAGATTTTCTTAGTGTGTCAAATAAAACGTAAAAAGCGCCTACTAACACCCAGCACTACACTTAAAACGACGCGCTTTTTGATATTAAAGTTGCCATCTTCAGGTGGGCATTAAAACTTAGTAAAAAATTAATCTTTTTGATGAATGGTCATATCTTGAATAGTGCAGTTATAGAACTGCAACTGCGACATTTTTGACAGTCGTTTAACAATGCTAGCAGGTGTTGTTGTTGATGTTGATGGAGAAATTATTGTTCCCTATATTTTGGACTGATTCTTCTATATAACTTTTGGCCACTGTAACAGACTTCCACACACCATGGCATTTTAGTGATATAATATCACCATTAGCATTAACCAGTATTGTCGCAGAACTGTAAGGGAAGCAGTGTCCGGTATATGAATGCTACCTTCATTGTAGTCTCTCCAGTTCATAAATTGAAAATAATTTTTTTATAGGTTTTAGCATTGCTGGCAACAAAGACTTTGTGACGCTTTTGGCTTATTTTGTAATTTCAGGAAGCGCAAGATTTTCCATTTCATAATCACTTTCTTTCATACTGACTCGTTTTCAGTTAATTGTAATTAAAAACCACTGCGACTTGTCACAATTTTAAATGTCAAGTGTTTATGTCAATCTGATAAATATTTAAAATAATAAAATATAATAATAAAATAATTTAAAATATTTTAAATATTTAAAACAAAATTTGTATCTTAATGAAAAAGTTGTATCACACTAAACATTATTAACATACAGATAATTTGCAACTAATAAATCAATTAGAGTATGGGAGTAGAGAAAATAATATCCTAGCCTTGTTTCCATTCTTTTATCACTAAAAACTGCGTAAATTAAACAGTTTTTTACTCTGCGCTAAAGCTCTGTTTTTAAGATTTTTCTTTGATCAGTAATTCTTACTTAGTAAAAAAATTAATCTTTTTGATGAATGGTCATATCTTGAATAGTGCAGTTATAGAACTGCAACTGCGACATTTTTGACAGTCGTTTAACAATGTTAGCAGGTGTTGTTGTTGATGTTGATGGAGAAATTATTGTTCACTATATTTTGGACTGATTCTTCTATATAACTTTTGGCCACTGTAACAGACTTCCACACACCATGCCATTTTAGTGATATATAATATCACCATTAGCATTAACCAGTATTGTCGCAGAACTGCAAGGGAAGCAGTGTCCGGTATATGAATGCTAACCTTATTACCGTCTCTCCAGTTCATGAATTGAGGGTAAAATGTTTCATAGGTTTTAGCAGTTTTGACGGCAACAAAAACTTTGTGGTGCTTCTGGCTTGTTCTACAATCTCTGGAAGCGTAAGGTTTTTTATTTCACAGTCACTTTCTTTTATACTGATTTGTTTTCTGTTGAATGTAATTAAAAACCACTGCAATCTGTCATAATTTTAAATTTTGTATCTTAATAAAAAAAAATGTATCATAATAAACATTATTAAAGTACAGGTAATTTGCAACTAATAAACCAATTAAAGTATGGAAGTAGAAAAACTAATTCATAATATTTTTAAACACCAAATTTAAAATATACATTATTTTTAAATAATGTATATTTCTAGTTCTAGTTATTAAAATGTTTGTTAACATTAAAACTTGCTGTAGAAAAATATTAAAAATTTTAACTAATAACAAATAATAATAAAAAACAACAACTAGTTAAAAATCCTGATAATAATCTATTTATATAGACTATTTTTAGATATTAATTACAGAAATATACAAAACTAATTTTGCTCTAATTCAATTTTGCTTAATATAGTTGCATATTTAAAGCTAAAAATAATTATCCGAAATTTAATAAAATTATTTTTACGTAATTTAATCAATCTTAATATAAAACAAACTATGAAAATTTATCATTGTCCAGCCGAGATAAATGAGGTGCAATGTTCGCCATTCATAATAAATTCTAGCAAAAGATTATGAGAAATGCATCACACTGAACGTATGTTTGTTTCAGGATACTGTAATGAACCACTCGGAATGGAATCTGGCACCATTCCTGATGAGGCCATTACTGCCAGCTCCTCTTATGTTCCTAATGTCGGTCCTCGAAACGGCAGGTAATTATCTAATTTAATATTTAAAATAGTTTATTAACACAAACTATTTTAAAAAAATGTAATAAACAATTAATTTTAAACACTCTTAAGTTTAGTCAGGACTTTTTATCTCTTGCAAAGTATGTGAGAATTAATGTCCTTTTGTCAAATTAATTAGGTTTTGTCACAGTGTGTGTCATTGTTTTGTGTCCTAATGGTTTTTATTCGTTGGTAAATATATTATTAGCGTCATAAGCTATAAGCTTATCTAAACATAAAGCGGACGATAGAATAATCCGGTTGTGAATGATAATAAGGTGCAATGGCAAACATAACATAAACCATGAAAATTAAATCGAGTAACCAAAGAAAGGGATTCGGCATAGGACCCCAATTTGCAGGTCCGCAGAGACCTACACTTACATTAAATCTTATGATAAAGGCGTGGTTTGTGGCTCCCAAAATGCGTTACATTATATTACCAGGACAGGGACATATTCCTCCTTTATGTCCTGATCTACACACGCATAATCTAGTTTTGGACCCAAACAGACAAAGAAATTTTCATAATGATATTCACTTTTGTTATTCGGACGGAATTGTGCTCTCGGTATAATAGTATTTTTTATATGGAAATTATACGTAAATTTTCCTGTACAATTCGAGAAAATATGCTTATTTTATACCAAGCATTTATTATCTTTTTAAGTGGGATTTATTGTTTTACTAAAATGTCCCGCCAACACAAATTACCCACCTATTAAATTAAAACAACGATTTACAATCCATAATTTTATTTTTTGTAATAACTTTAGGAAATTTTTCAAGTTATAAATTAATTAAACACTCAATAATAACAACTACAAAATATTAGATTGGAAATAATTAGAATAAGCTTGTCTTTAAAAGTTGATAAAATCCTCTTAATAAACTTTAAATCTCCATTAAGCAAATAAAATTTAATGCTTTCACTGGAAATGGTTTCTGATCCAATAATGTTAAAATCAGTAAGCTTCAAAGTAAATCAATAGTGCAGAAAGTCAGTACATACATTATGCAATGAATGGGGCAAATACTTTTTTATTTTTGCGTCAAAATATTTTATAATCAGTGCTCTGATATTATAACGTGTTAGCAAAAAAATTTTAATTTATGTAGACATTGCAAATCATTGTTTGTTGATCATAATCTTATATCGGACATGCCAAAATTGCCCATTTACTGTTAACCTAAAAGTGTTTTATACAGACGTATTCTGAAAAATATTTATAGCACATGAATTTAAGACCTTTTTATGTTTTATTTAGATATACATATAAATTATATAATTATAAAATATACAAATATCTGTCAATATTGTTAAATACAGTTTTGTACATTATTTATTTATTGATATTTTAGATTAAAAAAAACTAATCAATTTAAAAAAAATTGATTTTGAAAATTCAAAAAAAACAAATACTCAACTATTTTTTTGCTCTGGTGTTATAAATTAAAATATTGCATTTAATGTTCTGTATGTATTTTATGCATTATCATCATTTAAATAATATGTCCAGCAGTTGTTTTGAATAGATGTCTACATATTGAAATAAATTTTAGCATAAGAGATTTATAATACCACCAGCAATGTCGGTAAATTATGTTAAATAAAATTAATAATGTACTTTTAAATTTATGCTCTGTTATATATTTTACCTCGATATAAATCTAAAATTTATATGTACACATAAACTGTCTTTCACTTTACTTTCATGGCATCTACTAAAACATCTCGACGTCATCCTAAACCCGAACAAAGGACATAAATACTTGCCACATTTAACTATTGTTACTGGAGATATGTAACAATAAAATGGGGAAAATATTACCACATTAAACAAATTCCTGAATTAATCGTGTTCTGGAATTAATTTCGTAATACAAATTATTTATTTTAAGATAATTTTAAACAAAATATATGTTTACAAAATAAAAATATTGAACAAATACATTTGTTTAAAAAGTGTCCTAGAATACTATTTTATTAATATATAGAAATCACATAAAAGACCTAAATATCTGAATAAGGTAAAAATAGTACACTCTACAGCAAGATTTACAAGTAAAGTATATTTGACAGCAAGGCATAAAAGTAAGATTTTTTTGTAAGGTCAAAGCCGATTCACAAGCTGCGTTAGAAGCAAGTTAGACAACTTCACGAACAAAAAAACAAATTTCGTGTCATCGCATTTTCATCTCTCGTTAAAACAGTTGTACTTTAACATAAAATTTATAGTAACGAAAATGTGTACATAAGTAATTCATTTTCATATTCTTACCCTTTTTACATATTTTTTTTACTTTCATATGCATAAGTAGAAAAAAAATGTTTTTTTTTTATTTCAAAAATAATTAAAATTTAAAAATGTTTGGTGAGCCTTATTCCTTGTTTTAAATCTTTTAGGCAAGCAATGCAATAAGTACCCCCTTTGTTTTGTTATCGCTTTGGATTACAGTGGTGACTTACAAATCTTATTATTGTTAGTTTTGTTTTGATTCTCTCTATCGTCTTCTCTTTGTCTTCTTTTTGTTATCAACACTATCTTGCATTTCTAAAACTTCTACCAGGACAACATAGTCTCTCTATTTTGCTTTAGAAAGCTTTTAAAGATGTTAATAGCTTTTTCTTAATCGTACCAACAGTCAGTTTCTACCACAAATTAATGCTTAGCACGCTTTTCAAAAATTTTACCTGTCGAATTTAGGTGGTCATAAAGCTTATAAGTTAACGATGTCGATTTATCAAAAATCGATTACTTCAAAACTTCTTTATTTTTTTTTGTTTCATTTTTCATTAAACTGTAAAGTCGATTAAACTTTACCAACATTTTTTTTTCGGTTTTTGACTTTTTGCCAAATTTTTTGTTTGATTTTATTGTTTATCTTTTTGACTTTGCTTTATTTTCTATCTGATTCTTTGTTTGTGTCTTATTTATTTACTTTAATTTTGACAAGGAATCTTTAATTTTGCGTTAAGGCAGCACTCCCTTTGCTCATACTACAATCATAATACTAACAATAAACATTTATATATCTACTCAATAGGGTGAGCCAAAAAAATCGACTATTTTTTTTAAATTTCCGACTCTAAAAAATTGATTCCTAGGAATCTTTAAAAAATGGTTTTTTAAGATGAGCTCTTCATTTTCATAGGAAAGACTCTCTCATCGCAATTTCCTATTTTTTTTTCAGTTTCATATGGTCAAATCCATATCTCGTTATTGCTTAATTGTACAGAAAATTTGTATTTACATTTTTGTAGGAACTTAAACGCTCTACAAAAATGTTATCTTACAATTTTTTTATATTTTTTACAATTTAGAAGATATCGGAGGTCAAATTTTAAAGAAATTAACAAAAACTCCTTTTCTAATTTTAAATTTTATAATTTAAAGATAAATAATTATTTTAAAATGCGCAATATACAGCTTTGTAGAAAATTAAACGTTCTATAAAAAAGTTTTCTTGTGGTTAATTGATTATTCTAACCATTTAGAAGATATTCGCATTTTAAAAACAAAGATTTGATAATAAATTTCCAATTTTTTTTAAATAGTTGATGTAATCGATTAACCACAAACGACTTTTTTGTAGAACGTTTAAATTCCTACAAAACTGCATGTTGCGCACTTTATAATATTTATTTATTCACGAGTTTTAAAATTTAAAAGTGAAAAAGAAATTTTTGCTAAATTCTTTAAACTTTGACCTCTGATATCTTCTAAACGGTAAGAGTTATAAAAAAATTGTAAAATATCTTTTTTGTAAGTACCTTTTCATTTCCTACAAAAAATGTAAATAAGTTTTTTCTGTACAATCAAGTAGTGACGAGATATGGATTTTGTCATATGAAACTGAAAAAAAAAATGGAAAACTGCGATGAGGGAGTCTTTCCTATTCAAATTAAGAGCTCATCTTAAAAAAGCATTTTTTAAAAGTGCCTAAGAACCAATTTTTCAGTGTCAAAAGTTAAAAAAAAATAGTTGATTTTTTTGACCCACCTTAATACCCAAATATGTAAGATATCTATATATATAGTGGAATTTAGTAATAATGTATATCTAGTAGACCATAAATGTGTAAAAGTACCCTTTTACTTTTACCACTAAATATTTAATCAACAAATTTTCAACTGTCACACTTATGGCAACTAAGTTTTTTGGCAATATCATCACTTATTAAAACGGCTCAAACAGTAAGTTTTCGGCTAAGTTTTAGATTTGGCCTACAGATTCTATAGATAAGTGAGTGCAAGACCTTGAAACAAAACAGTGTTGTTGGTCTACCAGTTACCAAAAATCCTAACCCAATCCAAAAGTTTGAACGGAAGTGACAATTTGGAAAAATTAAAAATTTTATTTACTAACAAAAGGCTAGTCTCAACATAAATTTTAATTTACAAAATTTTTGTTTTCTCTAACTTTTACCTCTTGTGGCAAAATTTAAAAAAATAAGCATATATCTGCTACATATTTGAATGTTTTTCTAAACTTTAAGTATTTATTTATGTAACAAAAGAACATCTACTAACACCAAACATTTAACTAAACACGACGCTTGTTTTGACAACAAATTTATCATTTTCAGGAGAAAACTAAAAATGTTTTAATTTTTAGTTGAAAATGATAACTTTGTTCAAACGCGCGTCGTGTTTAGTTAAGTGTTTGGTGTTAGTGGGTGCTTTTCTTGTTTTATTTGACACACCAAGAAATTCAACAAAAAAATTGGCCGCGTAAACATAAAGTAAAAATTAAAATATAATAAATTTAAAAATAACCAAAAAGTAAAAAAACTTTAAAATTAAAATTAAATGTCTTGTGGCAGTAACTTTTGCTACGACACACACTTTGTAATGTTTGTAACCAACAAAAATGCGTGGTTGTTTTGACTTCATCGAGATAAATGTTGTTATTTTTTGACATTAATATTAAAAATTAAGGAAAATAAATAATAAGTTAAGCTCATTTTTAGGTAGTATTAAAAATTCAATATAAAAATATGCTCTAGACGGGAAACGGATCTATTTCTTCGTAGAGCTTTCTAATAAATACGAATATCTAAATGACAAATACCAAGCGCTGAAAGCATTGTATAAAAGAGATAAATAAACTTATATTTTTATCTCAAATCAAAATAATGAAACAATTATACCTTCACAGATCGATGGAAGAGCTTGTATAAACTCTCCTTCAATTTATTTTTATCGCGTACAACATCTCGACTTTATCCAAACCCAAACAAATTACAAAAACATTTGTCGAAGCTAATTCCAAGAAACTTGTCCGAATCAATATAACAATAAAGACTCAAGAATAGTCTCAGATTGAACCATTCCGTGATTTCACTCCGAAAAACAGATCGTTTTAGACCAATATTAAGTCTAAAAAAATTCAGTGTTCAGCTAAAAAGCAAAGGTTTGTCTCTGAATGATTAATGATGTCTATGAATGTCCAATAAAAGAGAAATCTGAACTGTCAATTAAAATTTTAGTTTTTGAAACTACATAATATACAAGGCACAAACTTGTCTATATTGTGATCTGAGCTCGATTCAGGTTTCTAACTATTTAAAGTGTAGTTTTTTTAAGCAAATAATTTATTTAAAAAAACTAATTATTTAGAGAGACAACTTAAGAAAAAATTTTAATAATTAAACAGCGTACTTGATAACATACTTCTATTGTGTTGAATAATAGCCGACGACTTGCTCGTTATAGGTCAATTAAAAGAGCATAAAATGTAATTCTGTAACAAAAATAACAGTAAGAAATCGAATGGATCATTATATAAAAGATAGTCCGCGTTATTTTTACTAATAGCAAGTATCATTTATTTATTTGTTATTAACATTTAAAACCAAAAATTGTGTTTTGTTGAGTTTTGTTACTTATAAATTTAAAAATAATAGATAATGGCACAAATTGTGGAAAATTTAAATGCAAATAAAACTGACTGTGAAACACTTTCATCGGATCATTCATAACGAAGAAAATCGAAAAGAACCGGAAAATTTAGCATTAGTAAAATTATTTTAATATATTTTTTTTTATTGTAAGGTAACTGAACCCGCAGGTATTAATTATAATATTATTATTTTTTTATAATTATTATTTTCACAAATTTTATAACCAACGTGGAAGCTGCTAATAGTACAAGCTTTCTTAAAATAGCTCCACCACTTTCTATCATATTTACAAGCATTTTTTATTTATTTTACACTAATTAAACACAATATAAAAACATATGTTTTATTGTATTATTTTTTTGTTTTTAAAATCTGTCTAAAGACATGCTACAAGATAGTGCTTTAAAATTTTTTTTTTGGTTTTTCAAGTTTTTTATGTTTGACATAGTTTGACATGGAATATGTGAACGTGCGTTGTCTTGCTGAAAAAGTATATGTTGGCGGCTATATAGATAAGGCAGTAAAGTGGTTTGTAAAACGTCATCAACACAACGCACACCTGTCATACTGTCTATGATCGGCAGAGGTAATAGGCGGAGGTGATCGGCGTCCATACGTAACAATTTTGTGCTTATGCCTCTCAACAGCAAATCCAATATCACATCGCTGTCTATGACGGCGTTTTATCTTCCAGCGGTCATCATGCATGTCTAGACAAAATTGCAATTTGTCACTGAACATCACATTATGCCATTCTGCCTCGCAAACCTGTCGTTCTCTGCGCCAGTCTAAACGTTGGAAACGGTGTTTCCCAGTTAAAGAAAGCGCTAACCGCGGACGGTAAGAAAAAGTTCAGAAGCTCGTTTGCGACGATATAACTTTCGTCTACTAACGATTTTATTCTTCAGACTAAAATGACTAAAGAGTCATCAAGTTGTCGCGTAGTAGCAAAACGGTCTCAAAAAGCTAGTTGTTTAAAGTGCCTGTTTTAACGCTCTGTGGTACGCTTTTCTTTACCATTCCCTAACCTACCTTTTTCTGTCCACACCCGAAATGCACGTATTACCGTCATTGCATTAGAATCAACACAGCAAATCAAAATCGCTAAGATGGTGATATTGTTGCTGTCTTCAGACTAGAGACATTTTGTTACTCTTAAAACTAGTAGTCGGAGATACAACAACAGCAAGTACTTCTACTTATCAACTTTGATAAGCCTTTTTATTAAGAAAAATTAAGAGCTTTAACTTTTTTTGCAAAAACTGTCAATGCTAAATTGTTACAATAATTAGGTACTACAACTGCTCTAAAAAATTATCATATATTATATAAATTCTTGTGTAACACTTCTAATGTCACTGAGAATGTTTTCTAAATTTAGAAATATATTACATCTTATTTTTAGCTGTCATGTCTATAGTTATTACAACACAATATATTAGTGTTGTAATGGTGCAACTTAGAGTGAAATAAATACAACTCAACAAATATAATAATAATCATAATAACGCAAAATAGTATTTGTGTAAAGTGGCAAATGTATTTATAGCGTTTTAGCACTTTGTTAAATAGAACTTAATTCGTTAAAACTATTTAGTTTGCAAGAGCAGAATGTATGTAAATATTCAAATGTATGTACAGATAGGTAAAAATTATCTCTGGGGCGTGCTTAAAAAGTCATTGCAAAAAATCTGACTGGATGCAAATTCTAATAAAGCTAAAATATTGGGTCGGATAAGCACAGAGGACCGTAGTTTATCCAACACAGTGGCCTGGAAAAGCCTAGTCGGTGTCCTCCGAGACCGCACAGATATGTCCAGCCTGAAGCTGCTCTCTCCCACAGTGCATTCTCGACCAACGCAGTAAATCAAGACGCTTGAATCTGCCGGGAGTGATAATGCGACTCGACATAGAGAAATATGTACGGGCATTCCGTTCTGTTCTGTTTTGCTCTAGAAATTCCTTCATTGTCTCTCGTTACAAAGTAGTTAAGGTCCTTCGGTTATTCCACCGCGAATATTACGACAATCTTAGGATAACCATTGACTTTTCCGGCCGTTTCCTACACTCTCTGCCTTCACGATGTTATTAAGATCTAAACTTGCTGAATGCGGATCCGGCGCTCATGCGGAAACAAAAATAAGTCCTTTGCTTGGATTGCCAAAGGAGCTACTTAATCTAATGAGATACAATATTGGCTATTGACTATTCCAAGCTTTCTTCCAAATTATCTACTCCCCTTTAACGACCCAATTCGATATCATTTGTCAATTGAGAACGGGATTAGTCTTCTACAGCAACGGTTGGCTAATTAATCTCTGATTAATAGAGCAGAAATCGAAACAAAAACCGCACTGCTTTCGTCATTTAATAAAGTACAAAAAAAACAAAAGTGTACGGAAACTCGTTTAGGAAACATGTTTTGTTGCTGGCACAAAATGATAAATACTAACTCGTACAAAGCATTTGCGCAACTCTCAAACGCACTTTAAAAGCAAATAAATGCACTTGCGCTGCCATAATAAGAGAGAAGTGGAATATCCAAAGGACCCATTACTCTGCCTTGAATCATGTGTTAAAACAAGAGCAACGTTTCATTGTCTTCAAGAATTTACCTAATCAAAATTGGTTTAAAAAATTGCCTTTTTTAGCTTTGTCAAAACAACAAATTTTTAAATATTTTTTAGAAACTACAATTTTTAAGTGACAATCGAAACACCAAAGTGTTCTTTTTATCGCCATCGTGGTTACGTCAATCTTTTTATTAACTAGAAATTTATTAAGTCCCAGTCAAAGTTAGCTGTCACATTAATTTGCCGTCTAATGTCATACAGCTAACAGCTATTTACATTCGTATGCGGTAGCTTTAATTTTACAGGCGACAACTTTGTTCCAGACCCCAGCTAGAGTGGTTGGGTTTTGTCGTGGGTGATGACCTTGAACAGATCTGCGTGAAGTAAAATCTTAAATGTGATAAGTGAAACCCAAAAACATATGACTAGTTTCAGATTGCGGCAAATTTAAAAGTCTGCATGAAATGTGCAGGCAGGGACCCGTTGTTTGTTGCATTTTGTACAATAATACAATACAAATACAAACTAAAAGGCAAATTTAATAGAATAGACTGCATAGCGATTATTAAAAAACAAAAGATAAAATAAAGAGTGTGAAATTTTTTAAAAAAAATTTATTCTGTTGACATAAAACATTTTGCATTATTCTTGCAATTTTGCGCAACCTAAATCGTTTTCCTCGTCGGAAGAAATGTAAAATTCCGAATCGTTATCACTTTCGTCAGCCCTAACAGAAATTATGAAGTCCTCTATATCATCCATAATGTGTTCTCTGGCCATGTATTCCTCCTCGGTTTTTTCTACGTGGTTACATATATTTCTCCATTGTTCCACTGAAATCGTAGCAAATTTGTCTTCAGCTAATTTCCAGACGTCTTCTAATTTAAATGTTACGTTGTGAACGGCCACATGATTTTTTACTAATGTCCAAATTTTTTCGATGGGGTTAAGCTCCGGGTGATATGGAGGCAATCGTAAAACTGGCATATCACATTTTGACAGAATTTTGTTGATCGCAAATTGCTTATACGGTGGTTTATTCAAATTAATTTTTTTATATAATTCTGCCTTTGTTTCTTTGGTCCCAAAAAAAATTCCTCTTTCGTTTAGCCATTGCTGCATTGCTGCTTTTTTCCATGATGAGTTCGAACTAGGTTCTATTGCCACATTATGATAGGACGCGTTATCCACCACCAAAACCGATTTCCTTGAAATGTTGGGAATAAATTTTTCTTTCAACCATTTGGTGAAGTTGTTGTTGTTCATTTCATCGTGATAGTCGCCTGTTTTCGATCTCGATTTAAATATATTTAAAGCATTAGGCACAAAACCTTGCGCGCCTCCAGCGTGTAAAATAATTAGACGTCGCTCGTCGCCCTTTGGCTATCGGTGCCTTAAGCAAGCATGTTATTTGTGCCATCATCCCACGCCATCGGTACAGTACATAGTACATAGCAAATTGTATTAAATTTTAATATGATGTCAATGATCATCGTTTTCAACATTTAAAATGTTGCTTTTTTCGAATTTCTGTGTGCTTTTAGAACAACTAGAATAATAGAAAACTAGTGAAAATTATGTAATAATTAAAGCCAACCAACAGTGCCCTTTCCATGGTGTGAAACACTTTGAGTTTGAGAAAAAATCATATTGAAGTTTCAAATTTTCTAAGTAATGTCTGCAGAACGTCGCGTTGCGTCAAGATAAGAAACTTCGTTGAGAATGGTTTGAGAATATATTAATAATAGATTAAGAACTTGATTTTTTAAATAAAGTAAATAATTGTAATGCAAAACAAAGTTTTATTTATTTTAGAAATTGAAATAAAAATATTAAAATTGTTTCTTTAAGAGTATAATTAAATTGGATGTTATATAAAATATTTTTGATCTACTTTCAACAATATATCATTTACCTAGCACTTCGAAAAGTTCAATTGTTGTTTCTGCCTCCTAGAACGTTGACTTAATTTTTCGTTAATTTTGTTAAAACAAATGAGAATATAGTAATATAATAATAGTAGTTAAGTTTTATTTTTAAAGCCTCAATCTTATTGAACTTACTTCAGTAAGCGACTTTTGTTTAATTAATTCTAAGATTCAGCAACTTGACTATTTATTGACTCGACTCTCAAGTGTGAGAACATTCTCAGACTGATTTAACCTCTCTATTGAAATCTAGGAAAATTTTACGTTAAGGTGTAGACACATCTAAAGACTGTCTATGCTACCATAGCCATCCCTTGTGCTAATTTCAAAGAAACCAGTTTTACACATTAGTGTTGTTATTAGGAAAAAACGATCAACTAAATGTAACTGTTAGTTATAACTAATGGTTGGTTATCAAACACCTATAATAAAATTTATGGTTTAAAACTAGGTACATTTTTATGCAAATTGAAGATAAGAAAATATTGAAGGTAAACTAATGCATGCAATGAAGTATTTTTTTGCAAGAAAATAATTGTTTTAATAACTGTACTTGGTAGCTTACTCACTCAGAAATGCAACATTTATTTTATATGTAGTTTCTACGATTGAAACAACATGCAAAGTTTTTGCGAATGTAACAAGCTTTACTTAATTTTTATCATTTATGTTGCTGTTCTCTTGGTTAAAATATTTTTCTAAACTTTTGAATCACCTGGTATATACGCATACACACAACAATAATTTGATAAATAAATAACTCAATATTCACACAGTAGTAACTACGATTGCCGATGTCACTTCGATGGATCGTCAAACTCTATTCGCTCACTCTTTGATTCCCACTAACTCACTAAAAAATGATGACTTTATTCATCTCGACCAGTCGAGAGCATTAGTATAAGCGTTACTAATGGTTTTACAAAATTTCGCGCTAAAGTGTGGCTCACGGCGCTATGTGTTTCTAGTATTTACTCGGACTACCTTTGATATTTCTACCTTTTGTAGTCAAGGTAATTACTATCTTAAAAGTGTCACTTGTTCTTTGATATTTATAATAATATGGAGATTTAAAAAAAATTTTCAATCATTCTACAAGAAACTGTGCATTGGTTTCAAGCACTAATGTCTCTTACTGCTTTTGCTATTGTTTTTTTAAATAATTTTTAGAGTTTCTCTAAATAATCTGTAGCTGATAATTGTTGTATATCTGACATTTACTTATTTTTTAATTTGTAGCTTTTTTATAAAAAAACACATAGTGTTATTTAAAATATTTAATTTAAGATTAAGCTTATCTAAATCCGTTAGTTTTACAAAGTTAGTAGCTATAAAAGAATAGTGGCCAATAAAGATAAGAAAGATTCCAAGCTCAATTGCTTTTACAAAGCATAATCAACATTGTAATTCCATTTAGAAAACTATTATCACAGAAATTTCTCGCCTTCACTCATCGTTTTTCTACCACATGTGCATTTATACATTTAAAAATTTTTGTTACTCGATCGTATGAGCAAAATAATTTCGATTCACATTTTCTTTTAAATACGTAAATCTGAAATATCTAAGCGAATGCGGACTACTGCTGATCTTATTGGTATTATAGTTGCGTAACTGCGTTCTTTGGTGTGCAAACTGAATAAAAGAAATAGTGCGCGTTTAGTAATTGGTATTCAATAGCCAGCAATTGAATCATCGATTAACGTTCCAAACAATGTATGTAGTTCAGCGGTTTGGCCACAAATTGTTAAGTGGTTCCCACTGGGTTAGAAAATAGGCTAGCCACAATTGAGGGCACAATTTCCAGTAAACATACAGCTACTGCATCGGGTGCAGCGATAATTGGTAAGCAGCGCATGCAGAATAACCCGTAATGGACCAATAAGTTGTTTAAAACTCCATTAGTCGAGAGAGAGCCGCTCTAACGCGTTGGGACCGGGCTTTAGTTCTCATTAGTCAGAGAAGCTTGTTTCCCTTCAGGATGTAGGACATTTCAGTGTTCCTCTCATGAATTTTGTCTAATTTCTCTCCAGAGACTTCGCCTACACTGCTTCTGTATCATTGCTTGCACCTGCCATACCAAAAATATCGAACCATCCTTTACAGAAATTTATACTTAAATGTAAATTTTTTAAATTAAATAAACAATAATAATTTACAAATAAAATTTTATCGTTACTTAATAAACAAAGATAAATGCAATTAATAATAATTGAGACTGTTTAAAGAACGAAAGAGCGTTAGCAAGTGAGTCTTTCTAATTGTCGAGATTAATATACGAGTTATGTAATTTTCGTTGACTGTAAAACATTTTACTGATAAAATAAATTCTGTGCTTTGATGATTTTCTGTTCACGAAATTGCAGTCACTAATTATAGTTAAATACTGCCGATTACCAAAAAAACAATTTCAAATTATTATACACAATAACTGTTAAATCTGGATGGACTTTCTTGATTTGTCTAATAAAACACGACGCGAGTTTCAACAACAAAGTTGTCATCCTTAGGTAAAAATTAAAGCAAAACATTGATTATTGCTGGAAATTTTTTTTATAAAATTTTTGCTACATAATTACACTCCACGGGGTATTATGCAATTAAAGTATTGCAGAAATTCCACTCGAAAAATATTAAAAAAATGATCAAAGCACTTGGAAGATTATAAATAAAAATCAGACATTAATATTGCTATTATAAACGGCCAACAAAAAAATTATAAAATCAATAAACAATAATTTACAAATAAAATATTAAATTCTTTATTGCAATAAATCATTTCAATGTCAATTTTTGATAGCTGAAAAGTTTTAAATGCATTATTTTTAACAATAGTTTATTGTGAAATTAAAAGCACTTTATTTTTATATTGAAACCGTAAAAACAAGCATTAACTTAAGTCTTTCCAAACAAAAAGCATTTTAGTGAGTGCTTCCTACTATTAGTTAAAAGACAGGGTGATATTTGTTTTCACATTAATTTAAATTGATTCAGAAGTTTTCTCATTCAGAAAGCATCGAAACTTTGAATTTATCTGTTTTTATACCTTTAATTTTTAAAGGGAGTATTCATTGATTTATCATTAATCTTTTTCAGACTTCGGGTAGAGAAAGCAGGGGGAGGATGGTGTCCAAAACAACAAGTGGAAAGAGGAATTAGAGAATATCTACAAGTAGATTTGGGTGAGGTTCACGTAGTCACAGGAGTACAAACTCAAGGGAGGTATGATAGAGGTCGAGGTCAAGAATATGCCGAAGAGTACACGGTCGAATATTGGAGGCCGGGTTTAAATGAATGGAAAGAATATAAACGATGGGATAACAAACAGGTGACAATTGTTTGAATAATGAGATATCTGATTTTATTATAATTGGAAACCAAAGCTTATTGTGTTCGGAATAATATTTTTTTATTTATTTCCAAATACAAAACCACAATTTTGTTAACGTACCCAAAATAGCAGACATGATTAAATGTCTAAGTAATCTTTGACTAAATCAATATTTTAACGTACGGATTTCGTGAATGGAATTCAACGCGTTATACAAGTTTCCTGAAGCAAAACTTCAAAGCTCTTCACACGCAAAGTGTTGCTAATCTATACGTGATTGAAAAAATATCAACTAATTGCCAGATTCGAAAAAAAAAATATTAAATAAAAAATTAAATACATCAAATATTAGGCGTTTACTTAAATAAGTTGTCAAAAGTGCTATGAGATTTTGACAAAAGAAAATGTAGCGAAAATTGGACGTCAGTACTTGATAAACCGTGATCATAGAAAATATTATAATAAAATAAATAAATTATTTTCATTATTTTTGAGTGCATGTTTACAAAATTTCGAGTCACTTTATTACGAATTGTTAATTATAATTTTCAGTTTCACTCTGTTTCTTCATTTTTCGTGTTCAGTTTTTGTTCGCTCTTTACAACACTAGTTATACAGTGTGTGTGTGTGACAATGCGACTATTCTGATATTGCTGACAACTATCACTGACGGTATGGCAATTGAATTTAACTAAAAAATACTTATGTTTTGCCATGGCACTCTCAACAATTTTTTTAAGCGAACACTTTTTATTACAATCACGTATTTAAGCCATTAATTTATTGTAGACACTGATTTCTTAAAGTAAAGTAACATTTTGCTTTTACTCTGAAATCATTCTAATTAGATTCAAAGCTATAAATCAGCCAAAAATATTAAATTTATTTTTTTCTACCGAATTCTTAAAAAGTGAAGGAGCAGATTTACTCTGCAAATACTAATTTTATTTTAACTTGTAAATTTTTAAGTAAGTTGAAAACACATATTTATTTCATTTCAAGTTTTTAAATTATAAATTTCTAAAAAGTTGTATTAAAGCAAACATGATTAGACATTTTTTCACCAAATTTTATAAAATTTTAACATGATTTTAATAGTGCTGATTTTAAGAGCGCGCTGTCGATTTCGTCAACCACGAGATGGTGTGCGAGTTGTATTGCAAGGATTTATTAGAATGTCAATTGTGTAAAATTGAAACAATATTACAAAAAATGTATAAACGGTTTTTACAGACAAAGGTCCGATGCTGCTGTGGACAAATTCCTAACAAAAACCGTTGTTAAATTACTCAGTAAACAACACTCAAAAACGAAAAACAGATCGATACTAAAAACCAAATTACGAAACTTTCTGTTTATAGTTTTGCGGTCGTAATATTAACCCTACTTATCAGATACTTACAAATCATACACCATCTGAAATAGGGATAAAATTCTATACAATTCTGTAAAAAAAATTATTTGTTATGTTACACAGTCTTATAGACACCCTATTTAAAAAACTTAATGCGTTATGTAACTTTGTTCGCTCGCAGAAAAATGCACCAGAAATTTTACTAATCGCTTTATTTACATAATTAAATCAATATGTACATTTACAACTAAACAAAAAAAATATTTAATATATAAAAATATGTAAATTAAATAAAATACTATTTTGCATGTATTCTGGCTTGTTGACTGTTGCTGCTTTTGGTGACACCGCTGTTTTGCTGCTCCACGTTCGGTGACATTAAAGTTGTTTTTTAGGAAAATAATTTGTACTGTCTGCGTTTTTTTAATTTTTAATTGTCGATATTTGAACACCGATCTTCACAATAAATGGAATTAAAGTTGTCTTCTATCGGTAAAATGTTCTTATCGTTTTTGATATATGATATACTATTTTACTCAAAAACTAGAATAAATACAAAAAAAATTTTAACTATAAACTGTTTAAAAGTTATAGAGTTTTTAAACAAAAAATAAATAAAATCACAACAATGTTATGGTTATTCTAATTATTAACCCGGCGCATCCACCATATTTGCATTTTATTACTAAAAAAATTTTCTTCTTACACTCTTGCCTTTACGCATTTTTGCTTGTTGATAATCAGGTAAATAAATTTTCAACTATTAAAATTTTAGTTATTATATTTTGAATTTTTATAACACTTCTGCCAAACAGTCAATGTCATGTTCTGAAATTTTATTATAATCAGTTATGAGAAATTTGTTTAAAAAATTACGTTTTGTCTCTAACTTATTATGTAAAATAATATACAGGGTGTTCTTTAATGATATGCGAATATTTAAGGGTGTGAATCTACATGAAAAATTAATGTTAGTTTGCTTTATAAACTATGGTCCAAAAATGTTTCCTTATAAAAACTCGGGGTGTTGAACTTTAAGGGAAAAAATGGAAATTAATTTAATTGGAAATAATATTTTCAGAACCGCTTCAGATGTTTCAGTGATATTTAGTACGTAGTGAAAGTTAATAATAATAAATAAAAATTGTATTCTTCAATTATTACATTAATTTTCTCGGATAATAGAACGATTTTTATTTTTTTACTCAAAAATGGCGCGTCTAAAAAACAACTCAAGAGAGATCTTATGGTTAAAATTGTACGGGAAATTCAAAAATAATTTTTATTTGGCAAAAAAACCATTGGCGTACCATTTTTTTATTAAAAAATATCGAAGTCAATACCCGTACGCACGCCACTGTTAAAGCTAAAAATTCTTTTTGCATTGAAAAATATGCACCTTTATTAACTTTCACTACGTACTAAATATCACTGAAATATCTGAAGCGGTTCTTAAAATATTAATTAATTTCCATTTGTTTCCTTAAACTTCAACACCCCGACTTTTTGTAAGGAAACATGTTTGGACCATAGTTTATAAAGCAAACTCACATTAATTTTTCATGTAGATTCACACCCTTAAATATTCGCATATCATTAGGGAACAGCCTGTATAGTATAATAATAGGTTAACATAATGTTTCTCCTAAGAAGTGCAAACTGTTACATTTCTTGGCCGAGTCTGATTTTAATGGCTGAAGCAAAGCCGAATGCTAAAAATAAAAACAAAACAAAAAAAAATTGAAAATAAGGCAAGATTGAAAAATGGTATATTAAATATCAAGAACAGTAAGAACATTTTATATCAAAGACAATTGTTTGAAGCAGAAGCAAAACGACGACTTACAAGGAAACAAAATGAATTCCCATTGACCAAAATTTCAAAAAATTATGTCTTGAAAACGGAAAATTACCTACCGTATTATGTTTTAACTTTGTAATATTTGGTTTTAAACGTAAAAATAATTTACTAAAATACCCTTGCAAAAAATAACTACAAAACAAATTTTACGCTACAAGAAAATTTTTGTGCATTTCCATGTGCTTGTTCTTTAAAATGGCCGTAAAATTGTTGTGTTTTGTTAAAAAACGTAAAATTTATGCTTTCCAAAAGTATTTTTTATAATATTTAAGATGCTACAAACATTTTTAAGTTCAATGAAGTTTTGTACCAGTAATTAACGACAAAAGGAGTCCAGTAATAAAATTTTTGGACTAAATTAACTTAATATTAATTTTCTTTTTGCTTGGCAAAAACCATGTTAAAACAACATCAAATTTAAAATAAAAAAGATAAACCATAACTAAAGCTAAACATATAAATTGATATTTTTGAAAAAATTTCAAATATTTTTTTGGCTGTTAAGTTTGCTTTAGGTTTCTCAGACTAAATATCAAATATTAATAAATTTAAAATAAACGAATCTAGAAACATAATATATCTTGTTACCTACACATACACAACAGTTCATTTTTTTATTTTTGTTTATCTTTTTTAAACAGGCTTAAAATTAAAACGTTAAAAAACCTGTACCTTATACTCAACATAATAATTTTCAAGATTTTGTGTTTAGCTATTTTCTTTAAAAGTTTCTGTCGGGTATTTTATTAAAACAGCATCATACAAAATTCAATACACTACAAAATAAATAACTTTAAATTTTAAGTTTTGCTTTTTGTCTTCAGAGACATCTGTTGGTTTAAAAAATTATCATCATTATAAATATGTTCAGCACCGTCATTTGACATAAGCTGGATTACTTAACACCTAGAATTTATTTCGTCTCATTGTAGACTCCATTTATTGTCTTACATCCGTAAAATATTCTAAACATTTACCTGACCTGACCTGACCTGACCTAACTTGACCTGACCTGACCTAACCTGACCTGACCTAACTTGACCTGACCTGACTTTTCTTAAGCAAATCATTGTAGTTAAAATATGTTTTTATAAATATTGAATAAATTTACTTTCCATTCTAGAATATTAAAATTGTACTTACAGATTTTTATTCAAAACTTACTCAGAGTAAACATCGTTCTTTTTCTTCAAAACAAGCATAATAACCAGACATAGGCATACAAATGTCACGCCCACGCACTGCACTCGCTTGCAGTCAGCTAGAGCCATAAGCGTCAAATTATAACTGGAAAGTAAAAGCAGAAAAACGATGGAAAGTTCGATTGCTAAAAACAAATTTCTGTAAACTTGTTAAGTAGGTAGCTAATAAATCGGTCTACTTCGGTGCGGACGCCAATGTGTAGCGACCGCACCGCTTGGATTTCCCGCCGTGACATTTCTGTGCCTAAGTCTGATAATAGCATTAGTTAAACTAGCAATAAAACTATAAAATTTAAAAAAAATGTTGAATAGACACTAATAATTAAGACATTTTGACGCTTGAGTAAAAACTCTATTCTAAGGCATAATGCACAATATTAAAAATTGACAATTTTAATTGACGTGTAAAACTCTCATGTTTGGTGTAATTACTTTCATTTTTAGCTTAATTATCTAATTTTTTATATGTAATTATAATAAAACGTTTTTAAAAGTATAATGTTTATAAATTTTTTCGTTCATTATAACATACTTCTTCGCAAAATGTTAAACTCAGTTCTAAGAATAATGACAGTTTATGCACATGTTCAAATATGAGTTAGAAAGCTGGCATTAACAGTGTATTAAAAAGAGTGTTAAGCAATTTTTTGAAGTGTGTTAATGTAGCTCATTTACGACACAAATAAAAAGTAGAAAACAAAATATAACGGAGTAGTAATAATTTATTTCGTTCGTTTCTCTAAAAGATGAAGACATTTATAAATCATATTTTGTATTAATCTTCCTCCCATTACAAATTATTTCCAATTAATATTATGGATATAAAGCAAATGCAATTGTGGCCACGCAAAGCACATATTTTTATCTAGATTGTTTGTATCAAACGGTGACTTCCACAAATCGCCAACTATCAAAGCAGCACGCAAGCGAATATTCTGATCGTTACGAGTCAATTTCGAGTCAGTTTGCGGAAACATCCGTGATCAGGCGTCCCATCAGTGACCGTCGCTCGGGTCAATGCGTCTGGATATCAGCACAAAAACGATTCCCTCTTTCAAAACGAGATATTCATGATTCCGATACACAAACTTTTATCTCGGTATCATCATGCCTTTTTTTACATCACAACCAAATCACCGGCTATTATTAGCGCTTTGTTTATGGTTTTTTTGCGTTCTTTGCCGCTTTAATAACGCCTTTCCGACACTTTAATCTAGTAATTTTCAAATTGCTTAAAGCTTTATTTAAATTAAGTAGTGTTGTAAATGTACGTGTGAGCGGGTAATTGAAAATAATAGATTGTTTGACTCCAGATGTATGCACAAGTAATTTAGTAGATGTTAGTAATTGAAATACCGGCTTTCATAATGTGTACATTGAGTACAGCTTTGTTGCTAATAGACTCTACATTTATTGACACTTTAATTAATCTAGCCGCAAAACGGAGAACTTTTCTTACAAATTGACCTTTCAAACACATTTTCTTAAGCAAAGCTTTTTATTCTTTTATTTCTTTTATTTAGTCTATTTTGTTTCAAGTGTTTTTATCTCAATTTTATCTCTCATAATTTTAATGTCGGTTATAAAACTAAATGTCTGCGTTTTAACTTATCAAACAAAACAAGACTTAGCTTTAAAACATTAATTTTGTAATTGAATAAAACAATGTTAAATTAATTATTATAATTTTTTTTTCAATCATAATTTTTATAGTTTAGATTTTTACCAAAAGAACGTAATCTGAATTTTAAGCTGTTATAAATCTAAACAAGAACTATAACATTTAATCTTTTTTTTACTATCAGTTGTTATTGGATATTCCTTTTAGATTTTACTTTAGTTTTGAAATTAATAATTTTATTATTTATTTATCTAAATTTATGTTGTAGATTTTTTAATATTCTTAGTTCAGTTAATATCATAAATTTTCTTCTTTACTTCTGTCCTCGATATTATACTTAGATATTTTCAGTTCTTACACTTTTGATCAACTATGTATAACTGAACTAATTTTTTAAGATATATTAATAAACCTAACTATGAGCTTTGTTAAATTAACTCCAGCTAAGTCGACATTGTTAGTATATTTAGTGGTTCTTTCTATGCGAAGCATTTTCGACAAAACTATTATAAATTATAATTTGCCCGATATTATATAATTTAATCAAAAACAAAGTATTGGTTTATTAGATATTGGCAATAACTCATCAGTTTTGATAAGCGCTTATACAACTGGAGATAAAACTGCTAAAACCTTACAACGGAACCTGACAACAAACCTGACAAAACAGCAAAAAAAATTTCGTCAGAAAAAAATTTATCTTAATTAATCCTTGTTTGTCAGCAAAAATTGTAAAAACAGAATAATAAAATAAACAAGTACCTAAATAAAATAACAATAAATTAAAGTAACAATACTTAAACAATAATTAGAAGTAAAAAATCATAATTTTGTAAGATATGTACATGGAACACGATTTGGGTAACATTTTTAAAGTGATAAGCATTAATTTTGAGTCAAATCGCTAAATCTATGACGTAACCATCATTTAGTTTTAAAAAGCCTGACTTTGTGACAAAGTGGTTACTGATACTTTCAAAAGCATTAAGCATAAGCATTACGTGATTTCCCGAAAAGTGGTCTAATGGACTAATTATAAGTTGAGATACTACCGGTAGTATCGCTAATTTTAATACTTTTCCATGACAAGTATTACCAATCACAGTCCCGCATTTTTTAAATTTTGCTTAAAAACGAAGATACTACCGGTATTATTTCAATTTGAAATTAGCAGTTAAGTATGTAGTTACATGGCCCAGTTTACTGAAGCAATAGGTTCTTTGTGTCCCTTTTTTGGTTTACGTAACTGAGTCTGTACAATATCAAAATTTGCAGACCAAGTTGTTCATACGTTGCCAACAAAGAACCAAAAAAGACAAAAAAAAATTTAAATTTTTTTTTATACAGTAGTTTTAATTAAACAAAATGCTAAAATTTTATAGTCAAAATTACTTTTAGGTGTAAGTATAAAAGCAATAAAAAATGTATGTAAATTTTTTGGAGCTTTTCAAACCTTAAGAAAATGCTTACTATTTCGTTAGTCCGCAAATTTTAAGACGTCCTGTATCTACAAAAAAAATTTACTTAGTAATCTTTTAACTCTTTGAGCTCCACAGTAACGATCCCAAAGTAACTGGACAATATTACATTAAAAGCGGAGCACATAATAATAATAATGTACAGAGAAAAAAATTATATTTTTCTCTTTACAGTTTTGCATTTAGTTTTTTTATAAATGGTAGAAAAACTAACGCGCCTTTAGACCACATCAACCAAACGCTATCAACACTAGATTTACTGTTTATTACCACTTCAAATTTCGTCACATCTCTGGTCACATCTCTCTTTTATTGGTTCTTTTGATCATTGTATAATTGTCTCAATTGTCAGCTCTGTTCAAATGTGTCTTGATGATTTAAAAAATTACAATACTCAAAACTTGTAAATCTTATCTACTAAACAAACTCAAGAACTCCCTAGTATGGTGTAACGAGTTTCTGGTTTTTGGAGTAAAATAAGTAGTTTCTACGTAGCTCCCTAAGAGCACCAGGACACTCCGTTCCAATCCACAACACCTGTCGGAGTCAACACTTTCAACAGGACTTCAATGAAGATGCCTCAGAGTCACTACATCGGGTAGTTCAAGTTTTTGTTTAGAATCTAGTTAAAGTTTCAATTCAGGTTCTGGTTCTGGTTCATTTTCAAGTTCTGGTCCGAATTCTGATTCTTCTATTCTACTAGAACCATTAGACATAGTTTACATTTGCTCGAGCGCCAATTGCTAACTCCAGCTGGATCTGGTGGTCAGCAATCAGTGTCGCCAACTTAGGGATTTTTTCCATAAATTTAGGGTACTTTTTAAAGAAGAGGAGAATATTTAGGAGGAAAAGCTCTATAGGGGCTTTTTTGGAGTATTTTAAACTACTACTACAAATTACCAAAAAAATGTTAAACTGTTAATTTTTTATTGCCAACTTAATCAAAGTATTTCTTAATCACAGTGTAATTCACATTTATCATTTCTTTGAAAAGAAATTTATTATGCATTCATTAAAAATAAATTAAAAATTATATGTTGTAAAAAAACTATTTTTTTCTTTTCACTTTATGGTTGTAGTTCTTTTTAAAATAAAGTATGTTTTGAAGAAAATTAGTTCTATAACAACTAGTTAAAGGTTTGGATCCGAATTTTAATCATATGTTGTCTTTAATTAGACAAACTTTTTTTATTTGGAAGCAATCTATTAACTCCTATTAGGTGTTATTTTTTCTATGAAAAGAAATACAAATTCTTGTATTTCCAACAAATTCTTGTTGGATCTTGTTGGTGTGTTTAAATGAAAAATAAAACGTAAAACTACCACAAACACCAAACTTCTTTACTTGATACGACGCACGTTTCGACAACAAAGTTGTCATCCTCAGGTAGGAATTAAAACTAAATTAACCTTCTCGTTGAATATTTTTGGTGTATTTAAATAAAAAATAAAACGTAATACACTCACTAACACTAAACTTCTTTACTTGATACGACGCACGTTTCGAAAACAAAGTTGTCAACCTCAGGTTATAATTAAAAGAAGTTTTCACATATATTTAGAGTAGGCTACTATTACAAGTAGAAAGCAAAGTACAATTAACTACGGAAAATAGGTTGCAACCTAAATAATAAAATTAAAAAGATTTAACACTATTACATTAAAGGTTTTAAAGAATTCAAAAACATAGTTATTTGTTTAATTAGACAGTAAAGCATTTAATTGCCTGTCGTGACATTAAATCTGCTTTATTGCAATATTAAACATTTATTTAAAAAAATTGTAGAGTGCTTTGAAATTATAAAACAATTACAAAACAATTGTTCTGAATATCTCTGATATCTTTATAAACCTACATGTCAAATTAAAATGTCAATTTTATTAGTTTGTTTCTCATTTAAGTAATATTTAGTTGTTTTATAACTACATCTTTGCCTAGTTAGAGTCTCATTGAAAAAAGCTCTAATTGGCTTTTATAGTGACTAGAACTATTTTTAACAATACAACGTTTTTTTTTGCATCGACGATTATACATATGCTACAATTTCAGATACAGAATAGTTTTATGTTTACTTGAGAATGACAATTTACAACAGTGTTGTCATTTTTCCTTACATTGATAACTTGATTAAAAATAAAACATTGAACACTAATTGAAGTGATTATTGCATTGATTGTTTTATTTATAATTTAGTTAATCAGTGAAATGAACAACCGCTAGTAATTAATTACTTGCAATAATTATTGTAGTTACCTACGCAGTAAGGATAATATTAAAATTTGATCATAACATGAACAGTTGAACGATTTTGTAAATCGCAATCAACACAGTGGAAAATAATAAAAAGCATTTCGGCTGATTTGATTTTATGTTGTAAGTTTTATTTCAATAAAAATTTAATCAAAAAAATTGTATATAATCATTTTGTTTTAAAACTACAACGGCATTTCAGCAAAGCACAAAGAAGCCTCAGATATTTCCAGATCTTTAATCTCATCTGATTGTCTGTCAGCAAACACAATACTTGCGATCATATCGTTTAAATACGGCTTTTATTCCGGTTGTATTGTAGACGTTCTCTAGTATAAGTTAAATTTTTTTGTACTTCAACCATCCGTGACACAAATGTCAAGAAAAGCATTATACTCCGAAAATAACATAGCTCCAGTTATGCATGTTATGAGAATATAAAGAAAATTGAACAGGCGGAGACTTATCTCGAAATTACTTACGACAAAAAAGAATAAACTGTTTAATTATAATTGGATCTTTGTAATAAAATGATATCGTTCTAAAATCAAATACAAGGGAGATTTTGAATAAAAAAAGAAATTTCTTGACAAATTACTTAAAATATTGTTGAAATTTTGTAGCATCAAAAGCATACTTTATGAAATTATAATCACTGTTGGAAAAAGATAATTAAAAGCCACGACTCTACTGAAATAATTTTTCACATTTTCTTTCATTAAATTTACTTTTTGACATAATATTAGCTCGCGATGGATCAAATATTTACAGACTCAGCAGTTTCCAAGTCAAATTAATATGCAAAATAGTATTTTTTGCCGATCGACCCTGATTTTAGTGGCAATTTAAGCATACTGAACTATCACATTTATTGAATGAGCATTGTGTCAGCATTTTTACAGTCTAATAAGCAGTAAAGCAAACATTTTAAAGCGATTTTCAATTGTCAAAATTTTGAGGTTAAATGTCAAAAAGTTAAATGTAAAATCGGCGAAAAAATTATCCATTTAAAACGGCAATAAAGCAGATTTAATGCCTTATCTTATTTCAAAAGCTCGGCTGCGTCTTACATTAAAACTATCAGTCACGGCATTACATTATGACTTCGGAATGATATAGCGCGTAATAATATAGCGCAGTTGTAATTGGGCTGCAATAAAATAGCGCGTAATAAAATAGCGCGTAACAAAATAGCGCCGTGACATTTTGAAGTTTGTTGCAAAATAGCTTTTGTATATATTTAGCGTGTAACAAATAAGCGCGTATAACAAATAGGCGCGTGTAACAAATAAACATGTAACAAATGAGCGAGTATAAGAAAAAAGCGTTTAACACATAAATGCTTCTTACTAAAACTCACAAAAAAAGTAATATGCTGAAAAATACTATTACTTTAATTTAATAATAATTATAATAATAATAATGTTTATCGCCTACCACTATGGAAAGTAAAACTTTATTGTATCCATTCAACGAGAGAAAGTGCCACTTTGTCTGCGTAGGCAGGTAAAATATTTTACCTGACTGGAGATAGGCAACCCTAATTGCACGTATTTTACATTGATTAAAATAAAATTGCAAAAACGATTCTTGGTGACGTTTACCAACAACAGCTAACAGTAGTAAATACTTTCATGGCTAATGAAGATACGGAGGTTTGCCAGGAGGATTTAACTAGTGAAGATAAGCAAAAGAACAGTTCTATTACCAACATTGTAAACACTTCAAACACATTTTCAATATCTACTCCTTTAACATCTGGTATTAATTTTCATAATCCCACTGGCTACACATTTACCTTTAATGTATTTAATAAACCGTAAAATGTACTTTTTCATAATACCTACCTTAAAATCTGAGTATTAAAAAAATGCATCTAAATTATTTTTGGTGGTACAATGGTGTGGTGGTAGGCGATAAAATATTGTATGCAACACGGCAGTAAAATGACTGTGTCTGACTCGTTTCGTTGTTTCGCCTCGGCTTCGTCTCTGCTCAACAATTTCCAAACTCGTCAGACAAAGTTGCATTTTACTGCCTTGTTACATAAATAATTATTATTTCCAACAGACATTAAGTCTACAGAGGAAAATATAAAAATAAAATAAAACACTAATACGATTAACTAATATAACTAAAAATAAAGAAGATAAGTGTTTAACAAAAATGAGCTTTACATTGCGTAACAAAAGAATTAATATTATTTACAAAGATGTCAACTTCAAGTGCACATTCGTTATATAGTCTACACATATATAAGATAAAGGAATGAAAGTGTCTATTTGTACGACAGCAAATTGTGTGGAATGTTTGCGGCACACGACTATTTAAACGCGGAGTTAAAAAATATATATTTGGTAGCAAATCATTACAGACTATCATCCCATGGATAAGTTTAAATAAGAACAGTAAACAAAAAACATTCCTACGTACTCTTAATGGCTCTAAGTGAAATTTCATATATAAATGGTTGGACGGATACAAAAAAGGTGGATATGTTTTATATTTTATAAAATGTAAAAATTTACAAAATCTTTTTTGTACTCGTTCAATAGCCATTACATGATTGTTATAATATGGATTCCATAAAACAGACGCATATTCTAATCTAGATCTTACATAAGCATAATATAGATTCAAAACACAGAGAACATAATGAAATTGCGTTGTATGCCGTTTTATAAAGCCCAGCATTTTGAGCGCTTCGGAACAAATCTGATCCATGTGGTTGACAAAAGTAAAACCTGGAACCTAAGTCTTTAATAAGCAGTACGCGATCAATTACTGTCCCATTAAGAGAATAGTTAAACAATATCGGTTGTTGCTAAATAACAATATATTTACTAAATATAAAAAAAACACAACTTATTTAAATAACACAACCTTAAACCTAATAATTTACAAAAATTAATTGTAAGCAATATGTTAAATTAAAATTGGCATTGCCCCTGCGCAAGAACAAAAGGTAAATTCTCTTACGTAGAATGATTTGGACCTGACCTAGACCTGTCAATACTAAAAGATTAGCATGACCCCTGCGAAAGAATAAAAAACAAATTCCTTTACTTAGATTGACCTGTACTAGACTTGACAATACTAAAAGACTAGCATGGCCCCTGCGGAAAAATAAAAACAAAATTCTTCACTAAGGTTGACCTAGACCTGCCCTAGACCTGACCTAGACCTGTCAATACTAAAATATTAGCATGACTCCTGCGCAAGAGTATAAACTAAATTCTGTAACTTAAAATAATTTGGACCTGACCTGGCCTGACTCCTAACCTGTCCCCTGCCCCGACTTTTTCACAACGCTACTTTACGCTTTGTTTTGTTACAGTCGCTAACTTAATTTAGTGATATTTTGTAACAAACGCTTTTTTTACTACACTATTTTTTACGCGCTGTTTTGTTGCAATCGCTAATTTGATTTGGCGCTATTTTGCTACACGCGCTACTTTGTTACTGCGCTATTATGTTACGCGCTATTTTGTTACACGCTCTTAAGAATCGACGCTGTTCTAAAACGCGCTTTTTTAAAAAGCGCTAGTTTCACCAGCGCTATAATATTCCGGAGCCTTAAATTATATGTCTTATTATTTCCTAACTAATAAACGAATAACTATTTTTGTATTAAAAGCATAAAGTGACTGTTTTTTTACAGTGTGAATACTTTTTTTAGTCAAACTGTTAAAAACAGCTTTACATTCGTAATATAAACATTTTTTTCTGCAACTAAATTGCAATATTGTTTTTTTACTACAACATTTTTTCTAATGCGTGGAGTAACCGCTTTTTAAACAATTGTAAAAATATTTTTTTTTTCATCTTTTGGAACAAATGTAAAAATTATTTTTTCTTTTAACTTTTGAATGGAGAGCGGCTTTAACATCACTGATTTGTAACAGTAAATGATGGTTTTTCTAAATCTTCCGTTATCTTAAAAATTAGTGCAACCTGTAAGGTATATATCTATTGAAAATTTAAATGTGGTCATTTGGTTACCTAAGTTATTAAATACAAATTTTCAAGAAAGGTATTCTTCCATTAGTTTCTTAGTAAACATGACCAATTTGTTAAATTCTCTACTATCTAGAAAGTTGCTTTTAACACTAAAAACTTTCATCTTGTTAAAGTTAAAACACAAAGTTGAAAGGACCGCATTATTGAAATTTTACAATGTCAAATTAATATTTCTGTGTCTACTTATAAATAAATATAAAATTAAAAGCAAACAAAATCTCACTGTTCCTGTATTTGTAGAGCTATGGTGAAACGTAATACAAATTTGGTTTTGGGTCTGCAAATTAAAATAAATAAAATTTTCAGATATTACGAGGAAACAGTGACACAGCGTCTGTGGAAAGTCAGCGACTAATGCCTCCAGTTTTCGCTAGTAAAGTGCGGATTCTGCCGTACAGTGTCCACAGGAGAACAGTTTGCCTCCGAATTGAGCTTCTGGGATGTCCGTATGAAGGTGAGTAATTTTTTTATATTTTTATTGATCTCGTTTACGAACAAGTATAATGTTTAATTATAACTGTGGGTCCTATTAAAAATAACTTAGGGATCGATAAGTAAATAAAGAAAAAATCGGTAACAAAATGGTAAAATTATTTAGTTGAAATAACAGGAAAAAGTCGGCATAGGGCATGTAAATGACCCCTTTATAATATAGCAGGGCTGCGATTAATCAGTGTCAAGAACAGCGCTTACTGTAGACGGTAGATTACATCTCGGGGAGACCACGGCGTGTGATCCACTACTTAACTTATCCATAATTAATAGGGAAGTAGTACTTTGAGTGACATTTCATGAATAGTTTACAAGACAGTCACGTTGTTGCAGAATTGGCTATTGGCTCACGAACCCTAAAGCTGAGTGTCAATTCGCAGCTATGATTTAAACATTACCTATCACTCTTGATTTTAGTGATGTCAACCGCTGCAAAATAATTGTTCAACAATTAGTGTATAATGCAACTCTGCTGTTTATAATTAAGTAATTTTATTCTTATAAGTATTATTGAAAAAATAGCTATAATATTTAAAAAAAATCTGTAATTTAATACAATTATATAAATTATCAACTCAAGCACAAGTAAGTTAATTTGACACTTTCTTTTATTTAGCTTCTACAATCAGCACGCAAAATCGGTATAACACCTGCATAACGATATTCAACAAAATTGCCTGTAATTACCGGAATGCGCTATGCAGTTGCTATTAAGGGTGTCAAAATACGTAAAAACTGCTCTTTTCTTAAAAAATTGTTTCTTTTGAACATAAAAACTGGTCGTACTACTCTGGTTAATAACTGGTTTTGTTATTTTCTTATTACTTATGTTAATTATGTTTTGTCAAACTGTTGTTTTTAATATTTTTTATTTTTAAATAGAAAAAAAATTATCCGTAGTTTAACTTATTATTTATTAATTTACATAAAATAATGATTATTGAATACTATTGCATTTTCACTATCATAAGTATTTCTAACTACTTTTTTATCAGCCGATTCTCTTTTTCATATAATATAAGATATAATATGATGCATCGTCTAAGAAAACGAATTGTTTAATTTTGGAGACGGTTAAAACACAACACAGTTTTTAAACAATATTCTGTATTGGCACTTTGAATTATTTTAGAGCTGACAGATCTAGCGATTAGGTGTTTGACAGGGTGGTCAACCGATCGAGGGATCGTCTGTTCGACAAAACAATCGACGATTGGTTCTTTACCGCTTGTTTGATATCAAAATAATAGTAAAACTTTAAACTTGTTCATTGAGTAAAACTGTATTTTGTAAAAGGTTACAATGAAAAGTATAAGGTACATTGCAGCTTTTAAGTAATTGTTATTTCTGTTAAAATAAATTTTGTGTTGACCAAGCTACTAAACAGATAGATTAACTCAAGGTCGTTAAGTAATAATGATGTAAATAATAATAATAACATATTAGTTATTTATGTAATAATTACATAATTTAGGACTTTATGGACGTGTCCAAAAGCTTATAGCTGAGTTCGCGCAGCGGACGAAGCGTATAAATTGGATAAGTCTATAAAACCTAAATAGTAATTACGTAAAAATTATGTTCAAAGCTTTATGTTGGATTGTATATAAAAAATTTCTTTTTTAATCTTTCAGAAGCTATCAAAAAGTGTTATTGTATATAGAGTCTTAGTAAGTAAACAAAAGAACCATGTTTGTTTATAAACAAATTTAACAGTAAGAAATTGTTTTAAATTTTTTTATACATTTTTGAAAATAAATGCAAAAAGTGAGTAAAATTGCAGCAAAGTCTAAGAAATGTCTTCTTCCAATCTAGTTAAAAACCTTATAAGAAGAGACTTATACCTTCTAAAGAAATAGTACTTAAACAAAAAAATAAATTGTGATTTAGTTTTGACAGGAACTACTCTTTTGACAAGCGGCCGTTTTACTTTATCATTAAGAACTAGTCCATAAAATCCTTCTTTATGAACTCTAAATAATACAATAATCAAGCTGTTATAATATAACCCTACATAAAATTACATTTATGACTATAATACAACAGTGTTGCTCTTTTTATCAACTTTGTTTTTTGTTTGTTTTAAGAAAGCCGAATTAGCGATTTTTTTTAAAAAATTGATATATGGTGAATCTTAGAAACCATAAACATTTGTCTAAAACTAGTTTGGATTTTAACATTTCTCCAACGAGAACTATTACCAGGTAAAATTTGTAAAAAACATTACAAACACCATGCATATACACAGTGTGTTTTAATTAATGTTTCTTATGTATAAACATAAAACAATAAAAATATTTTTTGGAGTTAAATGTATGACAATTATGACTAATAATATAATGTTAAAAAATTTCTATTTTTTATAATCTATAACTTTTTTTTGATCAACATTAATCTTCTTTTTGCTCAATCTAGAAAAATTGTTGTTTTCCTGCGACTGGAATTGTTTAGTTAAAGGTTGTCCCTTTCTGGATGCTCCGCAAGCCATCTAGAAACCTCGTCACTTAAATCAACATTTTTTTTATTTGATGTCACTCTAAAAATAGAATTTGTTCTAATTGCCAAAATGGTGGAAGTGTAAAAAATCTCTAAACTACATATTCGCAATAAAAAAAGTATGTAAAATTAAATTTTAAAAATATTAAATCGACCTAAAAATATGTTTAGAAGTTTCTGCTGACTGTGAATTTTTTAGCTGACACCAACCGAATGCTCAGACTACACGTGGTTTACCAAAAATAGTGAAATAAGTTTGCCATTTCGCCAAGTCTGCATTTAGTAATCTATACAAATTTATAATACCTATTTAGAAAACATAAAATAAATTTTTAGATGTAACTTAGCAATACCTGATAGCTTTCTAGAGGTAAAAGTCAAAACTCTAAACCCACCAACAAATGTCCGCACATAAATAGAAATGTTTAGTTGCTAAGACATAGCTGACACTTCTTCTCTAGGATATCGTTTGCACTGTTACCACCCTCGAATTCAAAAAACATGAACATACTGCTGTAAACCCCGGGAAAATTTAAATAAAAACGTGTTACTTCACTACCTATAACCTATTTCGTTGATTTAAAAACTTTTAATCTCAGCAATATAAACTAACTTTTAAGTAAGTGGTTTGTTTTTTTAGTTTATTATAGTAAAGTTACTTTTTTATTATAAAGTAAGGTTTACCTAACTTTATTATCTTTTTGTGTAAGATTGTAGTCTAGAGTTAACTCTTAAGACAATTGTGTTGAAAGCTTTTAAATTTGGAGTTCTAGAGCTTTTCTTACCTCTTTCTATCTTGAGTGTCTTTATTGACCTTCTTCTAAGTCTTTTCGTTTTGTTCATGTTTCTGCTCAGTATGTTAATTCTCTAATCTTTCTTGTCTAAGCTATAAACATCACATTTAGGAATTTTTTTATGTTCGATTCTATTGAGTTTTTTAGCTTTTTGCCGCTTTAATAACTCCGATTTTAATTTTTTGTTAAACTGTTAGGCACCAATTATTTAAAATATCCTAAATAACTACTTTTTAAGAAATAGATCTTTGGAAAAATATTGCCATGCATAAAGAAAATTACATTTGAATAAAAGATGTATCTGTAAATAATTTTTCAGGATCTTGAGGTTAAATCAGTATAACGCATTTATAGTTTTCATTCCAATTAGAATGTGATCTAAAGTAGATAAAATTTTTCTCGATTGTTTTAACAATTGTGACCAAGCGTTAAGTTATTTTTTTATGTTTTTTTATTTCTAATTATAAAGTCATCGTCTAGATCACCAAACAATACGCACGCGTCATCAATTTCATTAATCAAAGGCAAATTAATATTTAAATAATAAGATACATATTTATAAAAAATATTTATTATTATTATTAAACGTAACTATCAGGGCTAACATCCTTAGATCTCTTTTACTAAAACAATTTACATTGTTGTGAACGCATTTTTAGTATATTAATAAGGATGTTCAAAAAGCAAAATAGGTCGCCTGTGCGTACCGTTTGTTAATTTAGACACAAGGAGGTTAGATAGGACGGAGAGAGTACAACTTAAAAAAAATGGACTTGCCGCCTTCACTGCGCAAAGTTATAAACTGGTACTGAAAGCAGACGCATCACGAGGTTGAAGTCACTAGCGTCACACAATGTAGTGTAAAAAGTTTAAACAAAAGATAAAAACACAACAAGACGACAACAACAATAACAAAAAATATTAACAATCAATTCACACAGACCAAAAAAAGTCCTCAAAAATAACAAAACAACGTTTGTTTGTAAACAACCAAACAAAAACTAGCATTCTGCGTCAGCTACGCCACTGTGCGAGACCAGACACAGCCAAACAGGATCTGTCGATTCTGCGCTTCATTTGAGACCTGTCATAAACTGATACCAAGCTGGTACCAAACTGTTTACACTGGAAGTATATTAATTAAAAATTAGTACATAGTATTAATTATAATAAGTACATTAATTTAAAAAATTTTGTTCTTCTACAAAAATTTTACAATTCTAAACTTATAATTATTTTTTCATTTTCATTTTTATATGCTATATAATCAGAAAAACAAATCTTCTAGAAAATTATGTTTTTATTTTTTTCCATATAATTTACATTGGCAAATAGTTATTTAATTTACACGATAAGTGTGGGAACGTATCTTTTGCATATGAGTCCGACAGTTTTTACATGAGTTCGCTTTGCACACGAGTAAAGATTGTCCCACAAATGAAGCAAAACTGTTCCCGCACGTCTCTTGTATATTATTTTTTGCACGCAACTTCGACAAGGCTGAAAAACGATAATTTTAAAATTTATCTTTAATTTGTCGAAAAAATCAAGTGCGTTGATGTTGATAATGTAGGTAAGTAACTGTCAGATTTTTTTCAAGTTTCTAAAATTTACTGTAAAAATTTGACATTTTAATGTCCTACATAATTTCTCACAAATGGCACTGCTTAAAATTAAACTTTAAATGCAATATTGTGAATGCATTTCTGTTGTTTTATCTGAATTAAAGGGGTAAAGTTTTATTATATTATTGTTTTATTATAAACTTAGGTTTTGATACGATAATCTAATTTCAAACTGTTTTTTAAGCAAGAAAAATTCCTGTGCTTATTGCAAGCACTAGTGCGGTAAAAACAGAGGATGATTGTAAAATTGACGGTCCCGATTGTTTGTTCAGTGCGTAATCACTTGATTTTTAGCAGAGTAGTGCAAAAAAGCAATTTACAAGCATGTAAACGATAATTGTTTTCATCAGACCCTACATAAATAAAAACATTAATTAACGTTATTTTTTAGTTGATTAAAAATGTTAGATACAGCTTTTTAAATAAATAGAATATAAGACAGCGGTGCCTACTGACCCAAAAGAGCCATTTGGCATTAAGTTTAATAAAAATTAAGTTTAAACCTTTTTAATAATTGAACACCAAAAGCTCCAAAATTCTGGACGGTCCTGTGTAGTTTTAATCTGGTGTGGTTTTATAGGTACGCTGAAATTATGCCAATTTCATATAATATGCACCCCAACGGAATTTCAAACTGATGACCTACTACAATTGGGATGCCAAAACTAATTTGCGTGTGTCATACTTGGTTATGCCATATGTGATCATTGATTGTAATGTAACGTTCTGTTCGATTCTGAATATCAACAGTCACGTTCTGCCTAATTCCCGAGTAATCCTTTAAAGTAAAGCGAAAAGCAGAATTTCTAAATATCGTAAACTTTACAGACAAGCAAACATTTACATAATCCTCTCAATCACAAACAATACCCAGACAATTAAAAATTTCCAAAAAAATTAAATCTGACTAAGCGCTTTCGGTTTATTTTTGGCTCTTAATTTAGATGTATCAGGCACAGTCTTGAGGATTGTTACAATTTAAATGTTAGTGAATTATTAATCTCTTAAGGTGTTAATACCGTTAAAATGACGAAGCTTTCCCCGGCGCTTATTTCATTATCATCTCCAACCATTACCCATAATTCATTCGTGGACTAATTACTTTTAAGCTAACAGCATTGAAATTTTCACATCTGCACCGATAAACACCCTCTTAATTAAATTCTATATGCGATCTCGAAAGACACAATTTTCAAAACTTGATGACGACGCCTGTAACACTAACAAAATAAGATGAAGGACCAGACCAGATGTCGCCCATTCTCAAACTGAATTACCGCTCTAATTCGGATAATACGGATTAGGTAGACATAATCGCGACGCACTTACTTACTCAATATTCGGTTTCTTGCATACAACCGGCAAAACTCGACTTAATTAGATTTTGCACAAGGAGTCGTGATTGCCGTGATATACGTTTACAACCATCCTATTGCATGCAATTATACGAAATCTGTCCAAGTGCCTAACAACTAACGGCTAAATTAAAACTGTTTTAATTCAGTTTTGACGGAGTGAAACTAATTAAATACAGCTACATTTTTTACTTTTAGTAGGGGTTACACAAGATTTATTTTTAATTGACTATTAAGCACTAAATATAAAGTAACTTACAATGAAATACGTATAAGGCCAGCGAACTTAAAAAAAACTAGGGATAGCTCAAGACCATTACGATTAAACCACTTAAAACCAAATTTATTTCTAGTAAAATTTTGTTAATATCACCATAATTTAACAATTATATTTTTTATATTTTTTTATATTTTTTTAATTTCTATATAAATAGTATATGATTACTATGGCCTGTTTTTATACTACAAAAAACTAATATACGTTGAAAATTTGAAATACCTGTTTGTGATTGGTTAATTCAAAAATTAACCACTAATTACAAATTAAATTAAATTAAATTTTAAACGTCCATAAAATTACATTTCAGATGAATTTTAATTTTAACGTTAAAAATTTGAATTAAATAAAAAAAAAATTACATTATAGAAAAAATAGTACATGTGACACGCTTAAAAGTGAATGTTGTTCTAGTGAAATTCAGATAGTACGGCGAACCTCTCGTGTTTGCAAGTTTTTACTTGCACGATATCTGTCACTTTCTAAAACATTTTTGTGCAAATGTCTAAAAAATCTAAAAGCGATGGAAAATTTTGTTTCTGTTAGTAGAGAATTATTACCACAAAGCATATATGATTCCGTTCCGTTTATTTAGTTTTTTAAATTATTTATATAATTTTTATTTATTATTTATTACAGTTGTACACAAAATTTTGTTTGCGAAAAGTACTTGGTGTTCCTGAGTTTTCACTATCAATTTACAGATTAATAAGTTACAAATTATAGTTTGTTTAGTTTTAATTTTTGTCTAAAAAGATGTTAATATTGTTTATAAATGTAAAAATAATCAGGGACTTATTTATTGTAATTACCTAAACCGGCGCATCCACCATTTCTACACATGACGTGTATTAATTACTTAAAAGCTCTTAAATGTATTATTGTCTGTTTACAAATATAAACTAGAACAAAATAAGTCGATAACAATTCTTAACTTTGTATTTTATTTCTCTAATAATAAAATAACAAAAAATAAAATAATATAATAATATAATAATAATAATAATATAATAATAATAATAATAATAATAATATAATATACCACTTAACTAAATAAAAAAAGGGTATGATCCCAAGTACAACTTTTAAAAATTTTATTAATAAGAATAATTCTATAACTGTTTGTTCAAATGGTCATCTGCTGCAAATAGCGACAAATTTGTTTGTCTGAAGTTTGAAGTTTTCTCTCTGTCAAATAGATGGATTGTGGATGCATTATTACATCAACCAAAAATTGTACGCAACCTGCAAACTGTTTGCTAAATTTTCTCTACAAATAAAAAAAATGATTTTTTATTAGTTTGTAATATACCTACTATTATATTTTTTATAGTATTTAAAAAAAAATTTTTTTTTCAATTTGAAACCATAATCGCTTTTATAGCTTCCAAATTAGAACGTAATCTTTGGACATAGTCGTTACTAACAGCTTTAAAAGACTAAACATTGCTTTATGCCATAAATTCTTATAATTATGCCTTAAATACCGTGATCAATAAGAAATATTGAATAGGTTTTGGCAAACTAAAATTTATAATTTTAGCATAACTTTAGTGCTTTGTTTGTTTTAGTCATAGTTTTTAGTCACATTCTTGCTTCATTTCAATTAATTATCAAATATCTTTATTTCAAGTAATTTCAGCAAAAAAATTTAGTAGTTTAATGCATTTTAAACACAAATTTATTAGTAACTTTAATACCAGCCTATTCAGTATTTGTTGATCACGGTGTATAGACCTAATCTATCCCAACTGTAGAGACCTTTAGCTACTGGTAAGTATGTCCATAGAACATTGTCTACTAAGAAAACACCTACACGTGATCGATTTTACTAAAGATAACGTCTGCAAAGATTGTGAAAAAGATGAGAAACCTTCTCTTCACATTCTCTGTTACTGTCCTGCATTTTCGGACATTAGCGTCAAGCTACCGATATATAAAGCCCAATGTCATTGACAAGGCTCCTGCAGACAAAGTACTGAGCTTTATTAGAAATACAAAGCTTTACCCTTGATAATGTCAAAACGGTTTTTTTCTTATTTTTTATCTTCTCTTGTTTTAAAGTTATTAGAGATAGAAGTTTTTAATGTTACATCCTGTATATAAAGAATTATATGAATACGTATTATATTTTAGAGAAAATCTAAATTAAACATTTTTTTCCACAGTACGAGAAAAATATTTTTGTTTTATAATTACATAATTATGTTTTTTTTTTGCAACAAAGTTCCTACAAAATAGAATTTAAATTAACTACGTGGTTATTTATTTACAAGATATAAAAATGTACCAGTCCGTCTTCTGTATAGAGCTATAAAATTACATAAAATTGTAGTTCAGTCCCTTTGTACTATTTGAAATTTTTCATGCGTCACGATTTTACCACTGGCACTGCAATAAAATCACGACATTAAACTTTTTACAAAAGCTTTCCCGTTAAGCGATTTTTTCATTAAAATGCAAACGAATATTTTGCGTGTTTTAATTACAATGTTTAACTTTAAATTATTTTTGTGTTACTTGTTTCGTTTTAAATTACGCATTAAAGTATTACTAATTAATAAAATTACGGTTGGTAAAATCCAAAATGTAAATTTTCAGTGTTTCATATGTATAAATAAGATGCACGTTATACAAATGTTTACAATTAAAATGAAACACTGCAAGATTTAATTCATACGTTTCGCCAGCAAGACCAATAAGCTGCTTTAAACCCGTAACAGTTGGTTAATTTAAATTTTATTTCTTGTTGTTGGCAACTAAAATTCGCATAAATTTTATTTAAATTGACGAAATATTAGTTTTTTATACACCAAGTATTCACCAAACCATTTTATACACCAAACATACTTTTGTTTATGAAATGAATTTTTATTTTTATTTTAGTTCATTTTTTTGAGTGAATAAAACTGTTTAATTGACGTGGCGTATACATTATTTTATTAAATTTTGATCTAACTTTATAATGACAAATTAAATATTATTCAATTTCCAACGTCAATTGCCGTCTACAAGAGTTGGCAGTTGTCGTTGAATATATAAATGAATAAGTTAAATAAAACATTACATTACCAATAAAACTGAGACACCCAAATTGAAATAAGATAATTATTCTGTCTGAATAATAGCATTTCTAAACATATTTTGTGAAAAAGTCTTAATTTATAGTGAAACGACAGGTCAAATATATCAGTCAAATAATTATCGTAAATGTAATGAAATAAATGTAAAAGTTCAAGATCTTTTTTTATGTTACTTGACACATAAGTCATAGTAACTAGCAATTTGTTTCCAAACTTAACTAAACCGAATGTGTTTATATAAGTTTTTTATATATTTTAGAGTAATATTTCAAGATTTTTTTTTTAAATATTAGACGTAGTTACTTTTATTTAAAAAACTAACAAACTCAAGATAGTTAACATTTTAAAATCTTGCTTGCATTTGTATAACCATAGAATCTAATAATTCAAATAAAATTCTTCTAAAATTGTTAAATTAATTTATTAAACTTGTTACACTTTTGAAAATATATAATATTATCAAGAAGTTAGCTTCTTCTAGATTATTACTAAATGTTTCATTATTACGTCAACTTGATATGTTTTTGATGGTTTGCCCAACTTTTTGAAAACATATTGCCGGATTACATAAAATCTTTGTTTGTAACATTTCATGTAAATGGTGCGAAAAATAAACACTTTATAAAAAAATATAACAAGCACAAATTTTAAATTTATTAATATTTTATTTAAACCCACTGGCAAATTTATAGTTTGTGGATCAAAATTATCTGAGTTTTTGATAAACTTCGTGATTTTAACCAAATTCTTGTAATTTTTTACAAATAGTGAATACGGCTCAAGAATAAAAAATTCTATCTTGTCTCACATCCGCAAGGAATAGAAATCTTGTATTCTTAATGGGGCTTGTGCGAAAAATGTCTTAAAAGAGACTAAATTTCATAAAAATAATTACTGAAAATGTAAATTTTCAAATAATTTACAGTATGTATATAATTTAATCTGTATATCTGTAAATAATTTAATTCTTTTCGAATTATGTTAGAAAACTAAATTCAGCTGACGCGCGTAGCAATCCATAAAAATTGACCAAAAACAAGTTTTTTTATAATTACCTGAACTTACCCTCGACATTACACTTGTACCATCATAAGTTTGTGAAACGAGCACGATAAACCAAGCACTGTTTTTTATAATTTATAAAACAACTTATCGCGCTTAAAAGAAAAACGGAGCTGCTTCGCCAAAGATCTTGTTGTTCTTTACGAGTTTGTAGTAAGTATAGTGTAATCAACAAAGTGCTTTACGTAAATGAGCCAAATGGAGAATTGTAAATATGAACATACTCGTTTTAAACATTTTTACTTTTAATTTTTTTCTCAAATACATAAAAAAACATAAATGAGATTTTTATTGTATAAAATTCTACAAACAATATAGGACTTATAATCACTGAGATTAAGTGCGGTAAGTTGCGGCAATGTGTGATTTTAATTTTTTAAAACAGCCCTACCTCGTATTCCGAATAATCGCGAGCTGACACCAATATGGATGGCTATTTCAAAAGACAAAAAATGTGAAAATGTTGCTGCATATCTTCAAGATATCTTTAAGATAGAGCTTAAAAACAAGGTAAATTTTATATACATATATTTTTTTTTCAATTAATTAAAAAAACAACTAGGATCTTTACAAAGCTTCCAAGTATTTTTGTTTCACAATTCATCAAAAGTGGTTATCTTATGCAAGAAATCGTGCAACGTTTGAAAGACGATGGAAACATTGGTTGGGCTTAAAATTTCAGAGCCACTTTCTTTACAACAACAAATTGAAGCATCTCGTCGAAGGTCGAAAATCTCAAAGATTCTCGTCGAGGTAGACCAATGGTTTTTTTGCAGAATCGTCAACTAAAACTAAGAAAAGAAGGGTTGAAGATCTTGTTTTCAGTATAGACCCAGAAGAAATTAAATAACGGCTAACAAGTTAAGCATATTATCTTCCACAAGTTGCGAAAAATTTAACTGTTTAACACCAAAATAAATCATTCTGTACGAAAATATTACATTTTGGGACTAGTCATCAATAGTCTTCATAAAAATTGTTTTCCCAGTTGGTATTTAATTGAAAACCTAAAAAACCAAATTTTACCATCCAAAATGTTGGTGAATGAATTTTCTGGAGAAATTAATTTGCAAGACCTGCTTAATATAACTTCTCAAAGTATTTTTGAGACATTAACTGTTTCAAGAAATACTAATGCAACTTTGATTTGTAAATAAGGCTTTGACGGTAGTTCAGGCCACAGCGAATATACCTAAACAAAAATTTATAGAAAACAAAACAGACGAATTTGTTTTCCTTATTGCATTAGTTCCTTTAAAAATAGTTGCAAATGATGGCAGTGAGCTGTGGGTCAACACAAGGCCTTCTTCGACTTTGTACTGTAGACGAATTAAATTTCTTTTTATGCAAGAATCTCCAGAACTTGTTAGAAACGAAGAAGCTAAAATTAATGCTACAATTAGTCAACTTAAACGTCACAAATTTTTGGTGGGTTTATTTGAGGTAGAATTAAATTTTACATTACATTTTACTATGATTGATGGAAGTGTCGTTAATATATTATCAGACACAAATTCTACCTCAAGGTGTTATATCTGTGGGGCTACGCCTAAAGAAATGAATCAAGAAAGGGTAGGTGAAAAACCTTCTAAACCTGAACATTACCGCTTTGGTTTGTCTACGTTACACGCTTGGATAAGGTTCTTTGAATGTTTGTTGCACATTTCTTATAGATTGCCAATAAAGCAGTGGCAAATAAGAGGAAACCAAAATAAAGAAATATACAACCAGAATAAAATTAAAATTCAACAAAATTTTAAACAAAAGATGGGACTTTCAGTAGACAAACCTAAGACGGGTTTTGGTTCTAGTAATGATGGAAACACGGCTAGGAAGTTTTTCTTACAGCCTGAATTAAGCAGCGAAATTACTGGAATTAATAAAAATAAAATTGAAAAATTTGCGGTTATTTTAAGAGTACTAAACAGTGGGCACAAAATTAATACCAGAACATTTAAACAATTGTTGGATGCAACAAAAGCATTGTATCTCTCCCTTTACAGCTGGTATTACATGCCGGTTTCGCTGCACAAAATTTTGATTCATGGTTGCGATATAATTGATAGTTTTGAGCTACCAATAGGTGCTTTACCTGAAGATGCGTTAGAATCACGTCACAAAGAAATAAGAAAAACTAGACTTGAACATACAAGAAAAACGTCTAGAATTAATTCAAACATGGATTTGTTAACGGCATTACTTTTGAGTTCCGATCCATCACTCTCAAGCAAAAGAAGAATTACTACACAAAAAACAACTAGATTTAACAACGAAATTATTAAACAATACCTACTAACTGATAATGACGACTCTTATACAATTTCCGATTCGGAAAATTTCGATATGAGATCATTAAATGACTCTATCAATAGCTTAAGTGAGGATGAGAATTTTTAATATAAATAAAAATGTTTTTTATTTTAATTTATTGTAAAAATTTGCAAAAATGCAAATTTGTTCTTTGTTTCTTATAAGTTGACTGTTTCTTTTAATAATTACGTCTTTATAAAACAGATTTAGATTTTTGTCCATTTCTCCCATAACATCGTGACACTGTGCGCCGCCTGAAAAGCACCGTATGACGAGAAAACACTAGAAACTTTTTTTTAACCGAAACAACACTATCTAAGCTAATATTTTGGTGAAATCATGTTTTTGATAATTTTTCTGAAAAATACATTTTTATTAAAAATGTAAACAATTTAAAAACCGATAAAAATAAAATCTCAAAAACAAAGTACAATTTCAAAGTTTTTAAAAAATTTTAAACTTTTCATGAAACTATTAGTTGCACTTTATTACTGAAAATAGTAGTAATAACGGCTTTTCATTGTCAATAATTTTTAAATGTCAAAAAACATTATTAACGACATATTTATTAAGATAAATAAAAATAATAATTTTACCAAAAAACTAACTTTGATCGTCTTGAAACACGTGTTGTTTTGGTTCAAAAATAAATAAATAAAAATTGCCTAGTGTTTTCTCATCATAAAAAGCTTTTTAGAGGGCAGCCCAAAAATTGAATATTTAACAACCAGTCTAATTTATATGTTCAGTATTTGATCAGTATTAATCTAAGCCAGTTGTATGAAAGTCGCTTAAATAGAAGTTTTAGGCCACTTTAAGTTTAACTTACGTTATGAAAATTTTTAATCTATGAATTACGATATTGATTGCAAATCTACTAGCACAATAATTAAGATCTCGTCAAAAATTTTAAGATAAAGAGTGTTAAGCGCGCTCTTAATTACAAAAATGTAGAAACTATTTGAAATATTTTAATTTTTTTTACATTGTTATATAGGTAGACACTGACGATAATAGATTACTTTCAAAAGCACTTTTTCTCTTTTATGTAAGAATTTGCTTGATTAAACTTATGACATTAACTTGAATTTTTAATTCTTTTATCATTTATATTAAAACACCCCACTTAAAAAAAGGATATTTCATCGAATTTAATAATACTAAACATCACCTTTAACTGCGACGTTACAAAATATGAGGCTAGAAACAAATAAAATAAGACTGTCTTTGCACAATTTTTATGTCAGTTTTATAATTGTTGTCGGTTTTTTTTTGCCGTTTTAATTGTACAGTGTCTCCAGAAAATAACCTTAAATCATATGACTCAATAAATTAAAAACGTAATAAAACAATTGCGTGTCATATTTTTTTTTTAAATTAGTTTAATGATAAAAGCAAGAGATAGCTATAGTATTCGCCTAGCAATATTTGTGTTACATGATAAGCAGATAACCACATTGGTCACGTAAATTATGATCATTTCTAACGGCATTGTACAGTTTGTTTACTTATCAAAAAACCACCACCTGTAGAATTAGGTTTGTCAAAATTAAATTTCAATTTCAGTTACTAGAATTTGACATTGTCATATTATTTTGTTAATCTGTTGCTCTCCCTTCATGCTGAAAAAAGTGGTCAAAATTTCTCGTTTAAAATAAAAGAAGAAGATCATAATACCACAAAAAGTTGAAGATCAACGTCTAAAGTTAACTGTAACACGTTGTTACTACTTCGTAAAAGAGTAAATTTCAAATTCATTCTTTTACTTTTATCATTTAATCATTTGTCATGGCATTTGATTTCAAAAATTGTGCTATGTAGCCAAATTGATTTTGAAAGCAAAGTAGGGTGTTAGTGATTTTTTTTAAAAATAAAGAAACCATATTTAATTTTTGCCATAAATCGCACTCACAGGTTGACTTTTTAATATAAAAACGCAATTGTCTATTTAATAAAAATTCTTTTTGTGACAACGAAAGTCAGTTTGTTCGCATGTGCTCGCAATAAAACACTTTTTTCTGATAGCAAATAGAATTGGGAACTTCATTGCACCGGTAGCGAGGAATGTATTGATAAATCATAGAGTCGCGGCAATCCATTATTAAAACTGCGAGTGGTCCATGTGGTGGACCGTGACGGGCAAGGGAAAATAGAATCCCTATATAGAGGGTTTATTATATTTTGCTTTTATAGCCAGTCTGGCATTCTCGTCGTACACTTCATGCAATCGACATCCCTTATTGCATGGCCATCTATAGCTTGACCGTATCAATAGCCTGACAGGTTATGGGATACACATCCTGGGGTGGACACGTACACTATTGTACTCAGCTCATAAAATAACTGAACTAAGCTAAGCGCTATCTAAAAGTAAAGCCGGTTTTGCCCTTCAGTCAATTTTTATAAAAAAAAGGAGGTCAACAGGAGTAGCCATTTTCCAAATTTTGATTTATAACAAATTCATAAAAGCGCCAAGTCAAGTTTTAGAAAAACTATTGTGCGTAAAAATAGGTAACATAAATATTTAAACAATAATTTAATTATACTGGTAATCAGCTCTAAAAATTGTGTTTTGCTGATTCGGAGCTAAGTTCTTGAATTAAAACAAAAATAAACAAACTTGTCGACAACACAAAAAAAGCTTTCACTCAAGTTCTCAAATCTAATAAATGATGGTAAAATAAAGTTTCCTACTTTGTAATTGTAAACTCTTGATCTGAATTTCTAAAAAAAATATCTCAGTAGATTTGTGGAAAAATCACATACAGTACAGTCAAAACAAAAAAAATTACTTAACCCTAATGTTCTTTTACAGGTGGGATTATTTCCTACAGCATCCCTGAAGGCTCCGAACCTTCACAAGGACTATATGATAGTTCTTACGATGGTATTCGCAACGATGGAGTTTTACAAGACGGCTTAGGACGTCTTGTAGACGGCGAATTTGGAGCCGATAATTTTCGATTAGATATCGGCTACGGCAAAGGTACCTTTCAAATTTCTTTACTAAAGTTAAATCAAATTATTTAATGTACAGGTAATGGATGGATTGCCTGGCGAAATGATACAAGTCCTAACAACTACATTGAACTCACATTCGAGTTCGACCAAATTCGAAATTTTAGCGAAGTTTATTTATTTACGAACAATTTTTTTAGCAGAAATGTACAGGTAAGTGCAAATTATCAAATTCTACTTACGAGAATTATTACAATTACACTAACTCACCCTCCATATAAAGGATCGTATCTCATGTAAAATATCCTCGCACTCCTCTGAGACGTTCTGAACCAAATTCCTACAGTAACAAAGCATTCCAGCAGTTTATTTTTCTTACTAAAGCATTCTTACTTACAAACATTAAATTATTGCGCTAACGCATTATAAAAAAATTTTTTGTTCCAATTTGACAAAATACGAACAAAAAGCGAATACAAAATATTTTAAAAGTAGGAAATCAATAAGTTGAGAATTTTACCTAGGATGCATTAAAGTCCCGGTAATTATAATTTGATCGGACTAAAAAGCTTTTGCCGTGTTTTAATCAATTAACATATTTTAACTAATGCATACAGTACGTTGGAAGGATTTTATCTTTTTTTGCTACTAAACGCATTTGCCCTCCGAGTACTAATCCACTATATGAGCCATAAAAAAGGACCTGCAGCAACTTTGTTTTATTTCCACCTTACTTTCGAACAAAATAAAATACAACAAATTAGGCGATAAATGTTTAGTGTCTCATCTAGAAAAATATATTTTTTATACAGATGCTTTATATACATCTTATTACACCGTTCATTTGACCCCGTCTCAGTTAAATAAAGAACTCTTTTGTATCACTCATGGTGTAATAACAAATTCGCAAAGTTAATCAATTTAAATTTTATTAATATTAGAATTCGAATCTACTATAAAAATAGTATTTGATTTATCCGACAAAATTGTTGACATTGCTTTAACTGCAGCTGTCTGAATTTCTTCAGATAGGCCTTCTGCTTTAGATTTACATTAGTTTTGTTCTTAAACCAAACGATAAAAAAATTGTTGTGACAAAAATAGCAATAAATACTAATTTGAACATCACATAAGATTCTGCTATATTTTCTACTTGCAATAATAATTTATTAACTTGTTATTAACATTTAAAACTAAAAAAACGTTTTTTGTTTAATTTTTTTGATTATAAAATATTTAAAAACACAACACTGTGGAGTATAAAAATGCAAACTTTTTGGTGTTATTTAATAATATCCAATTAACAAATAAAAATTACAACATTTATTACAAAAAAAATTTCTATTATTGGCCTAAAAGGAAAGATATTTTGAAGAAATTTGTTTATTTTCTTTATTATTTATTATTATTATATGTATTTATCTTTTTTAATTACCCTGTTTTTTTCTGCTTATGCTTTTAGAAATTCTCTCATGATTATAGATGTTTTAATTTATACCCCATACCAATTATAAGTTGTCGCTTTTGCAATTTGTCCATATTTTTTCCTATTTTTTTATGTTTAAATAATAATTTAGTAGTAGTGTTATTATTTTAATTTTTTTAAGTTATTGGCGCTCAGATCAGCACTCATTCAATTTTGCACCCCAAGCAATTGCTTGCGCTGCTTGTGCCTAGAACTGGCTCTATATATAAAATAAAAAGTATAAATCACTGCTTTTCCGCACAAACCAACATTTTGTACAATTTAAAAAGTGGTGGAGTTATAAGTTTAAATTTTTTTTACAGTTTTTTCAAATTAGCTCCGTCACTAATAATCCAATGGAACCAATCTTGAATCAGTTTGGTTCGCATTTTAGTTTTAGATATAAACTGTAAACTGCTTTTTGAGCATTAGTGGAGTCAACCTGCTTAATTTTAGAAATCAATAGAGAAAATTTTGATGGCAACCTACTTTTTTAAAATTTGTTAAAAACATTAGCCGCAAACAAAAAAATCAATTTTATTAATTTTTGTAATTATTTAAAATTTATTTTTTTTCATAAAATTTACTAATTGAATCTAATACTACTTTAAAGTACATTAAAAAAAATCTCACGATACATTGCTCAATAAATAAAGCGGTGGCCTCCTTTAGAATAAAATAGGTTTTTTTACTTAAATATTATTTTGAAATTTAGTGCACTTATTTAATATAAACTACTTTATAATTATTATATACTACAATTTCTACCACAGTTGCCTCAAAATTGAATTATTACGTAAAGAGTTATAACAAATGAAAAATCAAAATTATGGGCTACTCTCATTCTTGCAAAATTTTAAAGTTAAGACTTTTCAGGTACTAATTCGTTGTAAATTTGTCACAAATAATTTGTCGTTTGTTTTAAATCAATTTGCCTAATAAATGCCGAAATATTAAAAAAGCTATCAAAAAACGCAATTTTTATGTAGCTTTGCGAAACCACAAAACGCATTTTTTTGTTTACAGCTAATATCTTTAACTAATTTTTTAAAAATAATAGTTTTAATTTTATAAGCAAAAATTAAAAAAAAACAATTTTTCAGTTATAAATATGTTTATGTTCTGAAGAACTTTTAAGGAGGCAAAGTTTGTGAGTCCTTCAAACTTTTTGTTAGACGCAATTTAATAACAGTGTCTCTTTTGATATATCGGTTAGTTCGTAAAAAGAAGTAATTGGTTTGATTGTCTTGTCATTTTGCTTTAGGTTTTCTCCAAAGCGAAAGTGATGTTCAGTATCGGAGGACGGTTCTACAATGGCCCAACACTGTCCTATTCATACATGCCGGATCGAGTGCTGGAAAATGCCCGGAACGTCTCCATTAATCTTCATCAAAGACTCGCTCGTTTCATCAAACTGCGTCTGTTTTTCGCGGACCGCTGGATGATGCTCAGTGAAGTAGCCTTTGATTCTGGTAAATTTAACTCGATTTTTTTTCAACTCCTATTTCAAAAAAACACTTGCATGACTGCCCTCATATCAAACAATATTTTGCAAGTTCTACTAAAAGGAAAAAAACTGTCATATTTAATTGAGCATCTGCAGTATTTGCAATGTAAAAATAAGCACTTTAAAAGCACACAAAATTTTTGCAAGCTTTATAAAACGCTTACAGCTGCAATTTTAGTATGTTGTGTCCATAACGTGTACTATCATTCCTAACCATCTCTACAGTGTTCTCATAATAAGAGTTTGCATACGAGCTGAAATAACTGATGACTACGTGTTTTAGTGCCTGTCGCGTTCAATATTTCCGAAGAGGAAACTCTTGATCTTAGTGAAAACGAACTTGTAATTAGTTCAGCTGATGGAAATACATTGGATGCTTTTGAAACAAGTAAGTTCAAAAAGTTACCGACTTTTTTAATACTTTCAAGGTGTTAATCAGTTGCAGCAAAAAAAGAAGGTGATACATACGTGGAAATTATCATAGGTGTATTAACGGCAATAATTTTATTACTCTTGGTAGTTTTTGTGATAATTTTAATACTCAACAAAAGACACAAGTTGCAAGGATCACCAACCTTGCTCAAAAATCCTTTTGGGGTCACAATTAACATGAAGGTACATTTTTCTAGTTTAAAATTTTTTTTATAGTAAATCGAAAAATCCACCCAATAACACCAAACAGTTTTTGTTTTACACGACGCGTATTTCAGCAACAATGTTACTATTTTCAAGTAAAAATTAATACTGATAAAATATAAGAAAATAGCAAAAAAAATATACGACTTTTAAAAACTGGCTACTAACTTCTATGTAAAGTTCTACTAACTTTATCTCCCAATTACCTAAAAGATAAACTTGTCTTTTGGAATAGTCTTTATGAGGTACCTTTAAATTTACACCACACCTTTACTCTGCTGGCCTTACCAAGATTTCATAGTGCCTTGTCGCGGAGATGTTTCACATATAATGCCGTCACTTTTTATAATAAGCTGCCAAAAGAAGCTAAGTCATTTTCGGTGAGCAAATTTCGTGTTTTTATAATTATTATTTTAGTTAATGTTAAGTTGAATAGGCTGTTGGCTAGACTTCGCCTTCTAGGTACTATTTTTTTTTAAATAAAAACCCTATTTAAAAACAACAAACCGAAAAAAATACATTTTTTATAATACTAACGAATGCTCCCTAAATTATAAAGACAAACTAGGAAAAACACCTTGTAACACTAACTCATGCGCCTTGAATTTCAAGATATTTAAATAAAATTTTTGAAACTTAGATTTTAAAGTTTAAGTAGTCTTCTCGGCTAACCTTAAAATAAAATAGGGCCTCTAGAATAATCAAAGAACACGCAGATCTATTCACACAAGATTTAAAAAAATTATTGATCATGTCACATTTAACATAATGAAAAAATCAAGCGTTGATATACATATGTTTAAAAAATACTGCATAATTGACAAAAGCAGGTTATGCTAAAACTATTAGGGCAATTAATAATTGTAAATTTTTCGACGTTATCAAGAATTTTAAAATACATATAAAGAAATACAGGTAAACTCATTAACTCCAACAACAGACCTATCTCTACTTTCTCTAAAAAAAAATTTATTCTGTTTTTTTTATTATTGTATGTATTTTTATTATAACAAATTAAAAAGTTCATCAAGTTGATACGTGTCAAATCTCTCACGTATTCTTATGAGACAAGTTTTGACAAGTCATAGTTAACTTGATAAACTTTTCAACTGAACACTTGCATTTTTTGATAAGAATATTTGTTGTTTTATTGTATTTTATATTGTTTTTAGTCTAATAAAATTAAGATTGCGCTACTTACTCTATTTCATGTGCTATATTTAACTAATATGTAATCGACTAGTATACAAATTTAACATGGAGCAGTTAGTAAAATGTTCAGTCTTGGTTTTCACCTGAAAATGGTATCGCCGTTGTCAAAAGGGTGCGTCACGTCTTGTAAAAAATGGTATTGGTGTTATTAAGTAGATTTCTCGATTTATTTGACACTTTAAAAAATGGTGCAAAAAATTTAAATCTCAACTAAATAAAAAAATTCTAGGATTTATTAATGAATTTATCGTCGAGTAACACCGCTGCTCAAAGCAGCCACCCAACTCCTGTGAGTCAAGAAGCCCCCGGAGATTCTTCTTCTGTCTCATTTGAGCAATATCGATCTCCGCTTGTAGGAAATTATTATACACCAAATTATGCAACATTGAGGTGTTCGTCAACAATGGAAGAGTCGGAGGATCCTCCGGAAGTACCTCCATTGCCCGACTCACCCACCCTGCATCAAAGTCCCGCTTCAGCATCGTCTCCTCTTCACTACCGCAGTTTACAAAGCACGCCTGCCATAAGTCCAAAGTCGAAGATGATTAATTTAGGAAATTATTTTCCGAGAGTTGCTACTGATCCACCAAATCGGAAACGATATCACACAGCGCCTAGGGAGAAACACAGGGTAACGTTATAGATCAAAGTTGCGGTTTATTTGTTTCAATATAGGATATAAATTAACAGTTTATGAGATCCAGACAGCGGACTGTCGCACAATCAGGACTTAATTACATCGGTTTTTAGAAAATCGTATTAGCAAGAGACAAATTAATTTCGGAAATTATAGGCAAATATAAAAATTTTCATTAGGCAAAAATAAATGCGGGGTAATTTAAAAACGCTGGCGTGTGTGGGGTGAAAAACACATAAGGGTGTACTTAAAACTATGTAAACATAAAGAACGTGATTCAAATTTATTTTCGCGTTGTAAATCGCTATACGTGCATGCTTACCAATAATTACGTTTTGTATTTAATGAAATAAAAAATAGATCTAGGCGTATTTGATAAACTTTGATTATACCTCCATCTATTGATAAAAAATTTACCAAAGGTCAGCTTAGATGCTCTAATCCAAAGTAAATATTTACCTACCTTTAGGGAGCTTTAGGTCAGCTTTTATGAGCCTACTAAACCATTAAATAAACGTGGATTTAAAAACCTGAATTTATTACTTTGTTTTCACTTTCAAAAGTAATTGTAAAAAATTAAATATAAGAACTGTCTTAGTAAACTGTTTCTGAAAAGATAAACAATTTTTTTTTTTAAATTAATTATAAAACAAGTATATGTTGTTGACCAATAAAACGTAGGCTTTCGAATACCAAAAACTTATAATAATAATGACTGTTTCGAATTTTTTTTCATGTCTTTGATTAGGTCATATTTGTCCATCTGTCAAACAAACAACTCTAAATTTATAAACGTCACTCTCTTACATTAAATAGTAATTATCTTAAAAAAGTTTCTAATAAATCGTTTTTAGCAATTGCCTGTTAATAACACACAAAGGCGGGTTTTTTAGCATTTTGTCCGTTGTTTTGTATCATTTTTCTTAAACTAGATATTTTCCTGGCCGTTGATTAAAGTTTCTTGAAGTAGATGAAGCCGGTCACTAAGCTATTTATTTTTATAAAGTCATCTGGTCATTACCACCTACTAGCAGCATATATTTTGCTTTTTCAGTAGCAATTTGATGTTTTTTTCTCTTCATGTGTCTAATGTTTCTGGACTTTGTCTCTACTATAAACACTACAACTTAAGTATGTTTTTTAACTACATTCTTAGGTTATTAACGGAGCATGTATATGATCACTGCTTTGCTATCATCTATGTAGTCTTTCTCAAGACTTATATGTGTAGCACTCCACCGCATCTTTTGCCAGTAACGCCTCTCTACAGTGTTTAATAATCTACTTACTCGAAAACCATACTGTTCCGTACTAAATCTGCTATTTGGATTCAATTCAAAATTCAGAAATAAAGTTAATATAATAGTGTTATAAACAACATATCGAAATACTTGATTAAAGTGAAAATTAGCAAAACCAGACATTACTCAAGTATGGACAAAATAAAACCACTTACAGCAATACGACCGAGCGATGGCAACCTGTAATAAAGGCTTTGACGCACAGAAATAAATCACCTTTCTCACATCTGATCGGTTTAAAAAAATTACAACAAAATAATTGGTTAATAGTCGTTTAAAGTTTACTGGCCAAAAAGTTTTATACAAATCTCATGCTCTAGGTTATTTTACAATGCTCTAACCCATCAAATAAGTTTTTCAAGTGTAAAATTAAACCCATAGTGTGATGTACTGATTTCTACTCTTGCTATTGTTCTGATGATGGTCCCCAACTTGAAATTTTCTAATTACACCTACGTTGTGATTTGTTCAGGGGGAAAAAAAGGAAAACCAAAAAAAAAATTACGCCAGCAAAAGTAAAATAAAACTCAGTCGTATAGTGATGCCGAGTTGCAAGATAAATAGAAGAATTAATGAAATAAAAGTTAGTTCACACTACACTTAAATTTATTAATAAAAAAAGAAACAAAAAATTGTATTTAACAAAAAAAAACATTTTTAATACTAATCTACCCAAAACTTGATTTTGAAATTTGCTAATACGTTTGTAATTTAAATCCAGGAAGAACAAATCATGCAAAGAAAAAAAGTGTTAAGACTGCACTAAAGATTGAGACTACGCAAAATATAAAAAAAAAACTAAAAAAAAATTGTAAAAAATAAATTAATTAAATGATTAACTATTAAGTGCAACTTTAAATTAAACGTTTGTAATTTAAATTGCTTCAGAAACAATCAGATTTTGGTTGAAGAGATGAAAAAAGCCGTTGCACCACTGATGCAGAAGGGTAAAGAGTTAAGGTTAATTAACTAATTCGTAAATTAGTTGATAGAGCGACTGTATTAATGACGTTTGCTCCTCTTAAAAGAGTGGGTGGTCGCTGTGACTCTGCCCTGTCTAGTCAAAATTCAGGTAAATTTGGTTAATTTTGGGTAATGTGACCAAAATCCTTTAATTTAGAATTTTGCAGTTAAATCAATTAATTCACTATTAATAACTTGCCTATAGTAATCTACTGTAAATAATTAGCTATTACAATAATTTTGGTTAAATAAAAGTGTAGTTTTCATACAAAAATATTAAAAAAATATTAATATAAAATAATATCTAAATTATATTTTTTGTAGAAAATAATAAAGTTTCATATCCATTTATAAGTGTTTGTGTTAAAATAAACTCTCTATTTGTCTTCATTAGTATTGAAGTATTGATTTAGTTAAAGTTTGGTATTAATACGCAATTCATATATAAACGGCTTTCCGAGTAAAATTTACCTTTCATGAATAGTAAAGTAATTAGGATGATTTGAGGCATGAAATGTTTCATTATTATTCCAAAGATAGAAATAGCGCTTCTGTTTCTTGTTAGATTACAATTCCACGATGCTATAAATCACGAAACTCTAGATAATAAATTAATATTGCAGATACCACCGCCAGTTGTGTGTTGGAACATTGCTCCAAGCATGGGTCACGCTTACAATTGCAGAGAAGCGGAATTAGTACCAATACCGCGATATTCTCTCCGACCGTTGGAAAAAGTCGGATCCTGTCATGCTGGAGAGGTAACTCATTAAATTGGATAAATTACGACTTCTATCTAATTATATCCTTTACCTGCTTACTTAATTAACTGAATTCTTTTCTTGGATTTACCAAATCACAAACAACATATTTTTCCTCAATTAAAAAAAAAACAAGTTTTGCTAAATAAAAAATTTCTGTCGTAACCATATTCGGAATAAAAAATAAATTTTATTAAAGAAATAAAAATTTTATTGTTTGTTTTGTGAAAGTCGGGTGGGTTTAGGAAAAACATCAAATATGTCATAACATAACATTTCCAGATCACCCTCTGTGAAACGGAAGGTTTAGAGGATATAATTCCGGGCGTATGTCGTTTAGTGGCTGTCCGAACACCAAGTCCGGAAAGGGCGAAAAGTGATGCAGCGACAGGTTCAATGGAATCACTTCGAGAAGTTCGCTTTCTCGCCAGCTTATCTGATCCGAATATTTGTAAAGTTCTAGGAGTTTGTACGGCCGAACAGCCGCCTTGGACCGTCATTGAATACGGTGAAATGGGAGATCTAGCTCAATATCTGCAGTTTCTCGTCAATAGAAATGGAACTGTTCGGGCCTCAGCCGATCAACCCGTAAGGTAAGTGATTGCTGATACCAGATGGTCAGATCTTCCGAATGGCGGACATAAAATTTGAATTGATAATAACAGATTGCCGAATAATGCTAATGTCAGCTTTTACCGCGGTTTGAGAGTTTTAGGCTGGGAAAATAAGCGTAAAACGGAGAGATTTCTCAAATAGTTATTACAAAAAGTTTATAACATGCTGTAATTTATTATTTCAATAACAAAAGTTAATGTAATACCTTTAAACAAGGCCTCGTAAATAAACTCATTTAAGTAATTATAATGTTCCATAATTCCCTAGTAATTTATGAACTACACTGAAAAAACATACTAAGTCTTCACCATCCATTTTTTTAAATTTTTAACAGTTTTCAAGGAGCTTGAGAAAGGACTTTTTAATTTGTGAAATGTTAAGCTTAAAAAACTTTACTGTATACGTATGGTGGGAGTTTCAAAAATTTATCAACTTTTTAGAAAAAATTTGTATTGTTTATATAAAGTAATCAAAAATAATTAAATTAACTCATAATTTAAATTTCTAAAAATCAATAAAACCACACATTATTCGTGGCTTCAAAAATATAAAATTTGCAGTAACATTGCGCTTATATTATAAACATTTCTATTTTTTATATGAGTTAATTCTTTAATTTGCTTTAAACCTCAAAATATTTTTCTATTCTCATACCTTAACTGATTTATTAGATGCTAATTACCTATACTTTTATAACATTCATTTTTAAAACACAAATTTTTTGTTATGATACGTTATGATCAATAAAAATGCAATATTACATCAGTATTAAGTTAACTAATAATTGCCATAAACCTCTATAATTTTAACCATTTGAAGTGGTTTGAAATTGAAATTAGCAAAAATTCATTTACAATAAAAATATATAAAATTTATAAAGAAATGAGAATTTCAACTCCATGTATCACGCTGCAGCTGCCATAAACAGTTTATTACTTGCAAATAAACCAACTATAACATATAAAAAAATACTCAAAATCAGAGAGAGTATCTTTTGTCAGTAACTTTTTCGAAAATGTCTTAAAAATGTATCAAAAAAAATAAATAAATAAAGACTAAATCCATGAAACATTACCTAATTTTGCAATCTATGTTATCTATTAAACATAAAAACATATCGAGATTGTGCCTGCTCGTAGAAGAAATAGTGTATGCAACACGTATTTAATGAGTATTTAAATCCCTGTATTCGTTTTTTCATACTCGCGCGTCTTAATAGTCATTACTAAATGCTCGTTACATAATATACTCTTTTATTATTGATATTCAACCGTTCTTCAAACATTTTTTGCACTTTCTATCAATAGATCTAAGGTCCTTTAAAGTCTGCTCCAACAGTCCTATTATCCTCAAACCATTTTTGTGTTGCTGGCCAATGTTTATACTGCTATTATCTATCTTGTCATTAATCATTTATGGGCAATGTCCTTACAACACAATCAATTAATACATAGTTAATCAATTAATAATTATTAATAAAAAATATATCCGGCAACATAAAAAATAAATTATAAATTAGTCAATTATTTAATTACAATACTAGTTGCACATGGCAAGTTCGGTTTATTACACTTCATATTCACTCTAACCCGGCGCATCCACCAAAAGTAAAAAATTTTATTAAATTTACGAATTTTTTATTTTAAGCAAAGCTATAAATTTATATAAATTATACTAGATAATAATTAACATATTTTTTTTATTTTGTTATTAATTTCATAACTACATCACGCATTTTTGTACTAAACTAAATACAATTTTAGAATACATATATCGCTCCCCAATCAAACATCATATTCTTTTACAAACTATCCGGTCTTTTGTATTTATGTTTTTTTGGATAATTCTCTTTGTAATAAAATCAACCAAAAATTGGCGTTTTATTTGCTTTAGTTTCAATTTTTCTACAGTCTTTCAGTGACTTTTATTTGTACATTTTAAAGCTACTTTACACATTTGTGTATTAAATTTTACGCATAGATGAATGAAAATTGCTTGCTCACACCTTCGTTACCAAAGGAAAAAATCAAACTTTACGCCCATGGGCAGTAAAGTAACTAAAACGCCAATTGCCCCGGATCACAGACGTAAGCACGAACTTGTCAATTTTGACTACTATAATATCAGTTAAACTTATATATTTTATTCCACGTTGTTATAATTAACCAACTGAGACTTTCTAAACCTTCTGTTGTCACTTTGACACCACTAACCATAAACTTGGTACAATAATTAGTTAGAATTTAATTTAATTTAAATAAGTTTGTTTTGAAACACATATAAGTGAAAAAAAGCAATATTTGTGGAATTTTGAGCAAAAGTTATGTTTTAGTATTATTTATACAAAAATGTGAACAAAATTTAAAGCCCATTTACCAAAAGCTAAAAGTACCATGTTTTATATAATTTTTTTAAAACAGTAAGTAGTTAGATAATTTGAAAAAATTTGGCAAACTAAATCGGTAAAAACTTTTTCATTAAATGAAACTGTTTCAGAAAGTACATTGCCGTACCTTCTAGTATATATTGTGATAGACCTAGACCACCATATTTAAGATTGTAATCTATAGCAAAACCAGTGCTTTTTTGTTTCCTTTCAATACCAACTTGTTTCGTAAAAACTGATGAAATAAAACAAAAAGCATAGTGTTATTATCTATATACTTTTTAATCGAATGTAAACTCAAGAAGTAAAATATAAAACTACTGAAAACCCAGAGTGTTACAGTATTGCCTGTTGTATTAGTAAAATACAATCTGCAAAAACACCTCGATAGAGTTAATAGAACCTTATTATTTAAGAACAGATAGTTGTAACAGCTATCATGTTTATTATTACACCGGTATTTGTGCAATCTTCTACGTATATCTCAACACTGTGTTGCTGGATTTTTCCCATACTTTCCCAAAAAAAATTTCCAACAAAGGTTTAAATCAAGGCAAATTACTGTTAGCTCATGTTTTTGATTTCCTCTATTTTTACATTTTTCCTTCTCGTCTAGAAAAAAAAAAAATATTTAAAGATTATGTTTTAAACAGAGGACGGAGAATACCAATAAATTACCTCATTTTACTTTCTGCCTTTAAACCTGTAAATTGTTAGGTACTCGTTCTCGTACAGTTTGCAGACAGTCCAAAACCGCTAATTTGATGATAGTCAGTAAGAATTTGTCAATACACAGGCCATCAATAAGACAAATCTGAATTTGCGGTTTAATGGATGATAAACTGATATGTATGATTCAAATACTTAGTTTACTGTAAATTAAGTCCAGTAATACATCAATAACAATATCGCCTGTACAATCCCAAAAATTACAAAATTTTAATGCTCTTTGGCTTGCACTTTTTTCAAAAAATCACCGTGCGTTAACTATGATGGCCGAGTACCCACCATACTATGAATTATTTTTGAGTAAAATTTAGCTGACTCGAGATTAGTTAATAGAAAATAAAATAATAATAATTACTTATTTAAAAATCAGTTATTTAACGGAATTATAATTTATATTATTAATGTAAAATGTAATTGCATTTTATTTCCAAAATTGCATTTCTGTACATTTCCTTTAAAGTCGACTTGGTTAAAAATTACTTTTATAAAATAAACTAATGATGTTGCATAAAACTAAACCACAAGCCAAGCAAACAAATGTAATTTCTACATGAATGCAAAAAAATGTTATGTAAATAAAATTTAACATTAAAACCACTTTAAAAACAAACTGAATTTTCTTTTGAAAGTTGTACGTGAAAAACAGACCGTAAAAAGAAACTGCAAATAACATTTTTTCGCATTGTGTTTGCATTAAAAACAAGATTATGTATAACATTTTTGATTTTATTTTCAGCGTGGATAATCTCATCTACATGGCCACCCAAATAGCTTCCGGAATGAAATATCTCGAAAGCAAACATGTAGTTCACAAAGATCTGGCTGCTAGGTATGTTTTATTTAACATGAGTTCGATAAACTTTCTAACTTTGATACTGTTAACTTAAGAAACTGCCTGGTTGGTAGAAGATTCGTAGTTAAAATAGCAGACGTAGCAATGTGTAAACCCCAATATAGAAAAGATTATGCCGAAATTGGCGGTCGGCCACCTGCTCCCATTCGTTGGTTACCGTGGGAGAGCATTCTCCTTGTAAGTATCCCATGAATTTAATAAAAACATTTTTATTTGGCTTGTTCCAGGATCGATATTCATGCTCAAGCAGTGTTTGGGCGTTTGCGGTGACTTTATGGGAAATTCTCACTTTTGCATGCGAACGACCTTTTAGTAATTTATCTAATGAAAAAGTCATACAAAATGCCGAACATATGTACTACGGGGGTGAACTACAAGTAATAGACTCATCAATCAATGTAAAAACAAAAACTAACAACTTTTAAACAATATTTCAGGTCCTGTTAAGTAAACCTCCAATCTGCTCATCAGAAATCTACGAACTCATGTGTCAATGTTGGAAAAGGGACGACACTGAAAGACCTACATTTAAGGAAGTTTGTTTATTCCTCAAACATCATAACAAAGATTACTCTCCCACCGACTGATACAAAAACGATATTTTTTTGAATGAAGATTAGTAACGCAGGGTGATCAAAATTTGATTTGTTGTTTTCCTTACAAATAAGTACCTAAACAAATATTTATCAAGAAAAAATAGACAGTAGAATTATCTAATAAAGCTGTAACGTGCTTTTAGAACTGAATCAGGGTTTTATGATTTTCTAGAACATTATACCGTGATATTGGACATTCTAAAACAACTAAAGCAATAAACAAAATTGCCGGTGGAAATTCAAGATAAAAGTCTTACTCAAGAAATAATATACCGGGTGACTATTTAAAGTATTTCATTTAGGCAAAAATCAGCAGATTCTAAATGGAAGCGCCAATAAATATTTTTAGTTTCTTCCAAGTCAAATTTATCAGTTCAATAATTTAAATGCAGATGCCTAAACTTTTTAATTGTTGACAAAATAATATCGTAATAAGATGCAGTTATCATCACAAATCAACTTTATTGGCAAAATTATTAACTTTATTACTAATATATAAAGTTAATTATTAACTTTTTTCTGGCAAAAAATCTTTATTAGATAAAATAACGTAAATGTTGAGAAGTCTACTCAAATAATCATTCAAATAGTCACCCGTTATTATGCGAAACTGCTAATTTTCTGTACTATACTTAGTATTCTTCTGTATTAAAAATATTTAGAACGTTTTTATACGGTCACAATTTTATTACGAAGTTGAATATAAGAAAAGATGAACATAGAGCAGAACTAATGAACGATCAATATCATTTAAAATATTATTTGTAACAATTTTGTAACTGTCTGAAACAGTCATTAGTTTGCAAACAAATACTCATAAATCTAAGTTATTGACATTTAGAGAGCAAAAACACAGCCTCGTATCTCACAAAAAAAGAAAAAAACTAGTCAAATGAAGCTCAAAAATGTAAAAAGCAGATTTCCAAAAAATGTTAGTTTGGAAATTCTGTGTTTTAACACTCAATTTTATTAAAACACGAACTAAAATTTGATCACCCTGTATGAGAATATATTTAGAAACTGCTGCACATTCTATAAAATTATGTACATATTTATAGTGACTCTACTACAATAAATTATACATTTAAAATGATATTGAGTTAAATAATTGCAATATTTATCTCGTTACACTATGCTAAATTGAATGGGTTATAAATACAATTATTATTATTGAAAACAAAACTGATTGCAAATTGCAGATAGCGCAGTAAATAATTATACATTACTCACAGAGATATATTAATTAACAACTTGCGTTAAATCAGAGAAAAAGTTAGAATAAAAAAAACAGATAACAAAAATATTCTAGTTTACTTCAAATAGCAAATACAAATAGCATGAACAACAAAAAATATTTCCCTTTCCCATTTCAAACATGCACAAGTTGCATTTTCGTATTTATATATTTATAACATCGCGGTGTTAAATTAGTCACTCTGATTGGTAGTTGTTATAGTAACCGCAAAAAAAATTAATTAAATAAACCACTGTAAATTAACTTCAAATCAGGTTCTTAATTGTCAATTTAACAAAGTTATGCATTCTCGTTAAAACACCAGTCAAATATGTCAGAAAATAAAGTGTTAACGTATTTATCGCTAACGAATTCTGCTAAATGTTGTTATGGTTTAACAGCACTAAGAATACGTATAAAAGCTGTACTTAACAGATGGCCACCGTTGTGACTAGTGGAGGCGGTTAAAACAATATCTATAACAGACGCCGGCAGTTAAAAATAATTGGTTGATTATAAGCCTTAATTATCGCCTCAAACTGTTATTTAAATATTTTAAACTTTAACGTTTTAACGATCAAACGATCGTGGCAAAAGAGTCGCAGTGGTTATTTATTAACGATTTTTTAAACAACCGTTGCTGGGCGTTGCTATAGTCCTCGAAGTAAAATATACAAAAGGAGTCTTCACTTTTCAGCTAGGACCTACATAGAAATGTGCTTGAGAAAGACAGCATCGATGCTTAAACCTTGCAGTGCGCTTAGGAATTAAAAATTCTAATAGCATTTTGTCTGAAGCATGAGCGAAAAGAGTATTTAGATACAACATCTTTTTTTAACGAATAAAAGCCAACATTTAGAGAAAAATTAATAATTTGAATAATTTAACATAATTTAGTCAAAAATTTAGTTTATTCATTAATGAGTTAGTGGGACTGATTGGAAGAATTTGACAAAAGAAGTCCAACCCAAAATTATTGCTCTACTATTACCGACTAATGGGTTAAGCAAATTTTAACTGTTTCTTCGTGGGAAATAAAAAAACACCCCGATTCGAAAAAACTATTTTCCTAAGCGTCAAAAACGATTGGAAAATAGTCTCTTTAAGACGATGTGTACAAAAAAAAATTATTACACATAAAATACTATCGTATAGAAAATTAAATTCTTAATATTTGTTTTAATAAAATAATAAAAAAATTACTCGAACTTATTAAATAAATATTTTACGCTTAAAATTTGTGTAGCACTTTTATTTGCAAACGCGATTCAAATAGTCCAACGTATAAAAAAAAAATTAAAGAAAAAAGTTGCAGAGAAATAGTTATTGTTCGAGTGGGCCTTATGAACAATAAAAATTAGCATAGAAAATAAACAAAAGTATAGAATTAGAAATTCTTTGTTGCAAGAAAACGTGCAATATTGTGCACAATTGAGTTACAGAGAAAATTAGGCAAAATCTAACATTTACTCGATTTTGAAAATCATTGTTAAAAAGTTCCTGATGTAGCTCAAACTGATAGGAATAAAACTTGTGTTTTAACGTAATTCGATTAATACTGGTTTGCGAATTTGCGATATGTCGGTTTGTGCCTCAATTTCTCTGCAACTCAATTCTGGATTTTCCTGTAACATTAAAAGGACTTCCAATTCCAGGTTTTCGTCTATTTTTCGTGCTAATACTTCTTCTTTCTGGTACGTAACGCTTCCTGTAGCATCAAATCTATTTCTTCAATTTTTTAAATGCAGCTCTTTGCGGCAGTCTTGCATTTGGGTATTTTTTTGTAGAGTCTTTGAGCCAATAAAATATTACGATCCGCTTCACCAAGACTGTATACCATGTTAATGAGTTCGTGACGAGTAAATTCATTTTAGGACTTATAATCTTCACAATAAAATTGACAGATTGTAACAACGACAGAAGCCCACTCGATTTTTATTGTCCAAAACAGAAAAGTTTATCAAAATTTAGTTAATTTAGGATAGCAACTTAGAATTTTACACTAGACTATACAAACCTTATATTTATAGAAAGCTTGTCAAAAGATCTTTTGATTGGTACAATAATAAAAATAGGGTGCCAATTAAAAAAAATGAGTTTTTGACATTTTTAATTTGTCATGTTTAAAAAATCGCAGTAGGCACAAGCCACTGAGCAGGTTGTTGAGTAAACACACGGCAAGCATTCAGTAATCAAACGGCGTTACTTAGTTTAACTTGTGTAGAAGCATTTAGAAGGTACAAATTTTTAGACAGACCCCTGCATTTTAAAAATTCTGATAAAAAAAGCGCCACACATCAAAATTGACAACAGATAAATAAAAATAATTTTTATAAAAGTTATTTGCAATTTAGTTATTTTCAATATTGGGGCACCCTGTATATAAACCGCAATATTTTTAAAATGTGCACCAAAAACGCAGCTATAATCTAAAAAAAAATAATATCTCTTAAAATAAACAAGTTATAGAGCTTTTTCGGACCGTTGGGACACCCTGTATATATTTTTTTAATATTAGATATATCAAATATTTTACTACAAAGTAAAATGTTCCTATTTAATACTGGGTCTACCATTTGCAAAAAATTCTATTCTTGAATAAAATACTCACAAGACTCATTTTATTATTAATTATCGCCATTTACAAGCTTCACCCGTGTTTAAAATATTTATTTATATGTATTTTAAATACTAAAAAAAAGATGAGAAGAAAAAAACAAAAACGTTTGAATTTTATCCCTCAATAAAGCACGTATACACCAATTGCAAATTCTACTAGCAGAGTGCGTGTCACTTCTGGTTAAGTGTCAATAAATAAAAAACTAAAAATATATAATAAAAATATTTCATAGACAAAAAATACACCATCACTATAAAACATGGATTTGAAATTTTGATATGTTAGTATTGTGGTTTTGGCAAAATCTATAATAATTTGTTATTAATTTAATTAATATTATTTGTTGTTCACGCTGTATATTTCGTTTCATTTTTGTCTTAAGGTTAAAACAAAAAGATGTAATTAATAAAAGACAGTAGCATCATTGGCCTAAATTGTTTACAATTTGAAGGTTCATTTCTGTGCTAGATAAAAATATGTTGGTCAACAATAGATATTTAGGACTTGACCTAAATTTAAAATACTACCTACGTTTTTTATAATTAATAAATAACCCACTCAATTTACCACATTGTAACACTAAGTGCTTCCATTATTTCTTAGAAAATATTGTATTAGCTACTGACAAGTTTCGTTACTACATAACTAATTGCAGTAACACACGGTTATAACGTACATTTTTGGTAAGTCTCTTCGTAACGTACTCATTAAGTGAATCTCCAAGACTCCAAGAGTACATTATAACCAGGTTTTGCTGTATAAAGTTCAAAAAATAATAATTTTGAATTTATACTTGTTCCTGTTATCTATACAGTTTGTCCAGAAAATCAAGCAGTCCGTGGACATCTTACCACTTTTAATAGAATTGTCAAATTAAGAGAAAAACTCAAGAACAGATCTACGTTTTTGGTGTTTGTAATCCATGAACTACTTGAATCATTAATTTTTTTATAATCTAACAAAATTAAAATACAACTTTTACCGGGCCATAAACAAGTATAAACTTTCCAAAATATGTAAAAACAGTGTGGGAAACTGTCAGAGTTAATTTTTTATATTTTGATCACGTAATAACATTGAAGACTGAATTACCAAAATAAACAGTTATTCACGAAATATTTAATCACTACTTTCAACCTTAATTTCTGATCGTATGTGAAAGATAAATCAATTTCAATCGTTGCGACATTTCATTCTCACATAAATTATGCAACTTACCTTATTTTTTCTATACTCACTGTTAAATTTATAAAAACAATTTAATTTTTGCGACAATCAGAAAAATGCAGTATTGGAAAGATAAATTTAATAAAACACACGTTATAATAAATAATGTATTTGATGTTGTATTGATTTGATAGATAAATCTTTTGTACCAGTTAACATAATTTTATACAAAAAAATGGACCAAAACACAAAAAAATATATTGTAGATACTTATAATAAATAATAATACGCAACAACAAATTAAATATTGAGCAAATAGAACGTAAAAATAAAATATTGAAACATGTTACACGAACTAATTTTGTTTTAGAAATTATGTTAAAAGCTCTAAAGTATCTAAAGTACGGAATTAACAAAATTCTCAACATTTATAAAATGCATTACTTTCTTTTCCAGTCTCGCAGCTCAGGTCAAGGCCTTTCAGATGCGGCCTTGGTCGCTGCTGACTGTCAAATTAACTTAACCAGAACTATAATTTAAAAACTAGATACTTTTGAGCTCATAAATTCATTTAGCAGATCAATGCACAGAATAGGCTAATACAACCGCTTAAAATTTCAAATGTTCAAAAACTTGTAAATATATGAACTGTATTATTTACAACTTTTAAAAATAAACTTATGTTTAACAGTTCTGTTGTTTTATTTACTTTAAGTAATTTCACTATGTACAACATTTTTACACTTGCTTCTTATAGTCTTATCAGTCTTTTGCAAAAGGAAACAATTTACATCGTGATATATTGAACAGATTCAAATTTTTATGACATGACAATAAATAACACAAAACCTAATTATCAGGTGATTCACAAAATGACTGAACTAGAGCATCGTACTCGGGCAGTTGTAACTCGAACATCTCAAGCATTTCTGTAATCTCTTCCGGTGTGGGATTCTTCTGAGGCGACTGCAATGGCGGAGATTTTTTACACTGTTTGTAAAATTGCATCAGTTCACCCATAGGACCCCGATTAGCAAATGGCGCACTCTAAAAAATTCACATTAAACTAATTTCGCACAAAAAACAACATTTAGAAAGCTAAACATAAATTATCTATTTTCGTATTAATTACACAATTAACAAATATTTCCATATCATTATTTATAATTACCAAATTAATTGTAATATGTATATTCATTTCTCCTGATCACGACGTTCTGGTCTTATGATTTTTTTATAACGGCCTGTTCATAAAATGTGTTTCAGCATTTTGTCATGTGCTACATGGAAGATATCACTCAATGTTGACACTAATATACTAATAATAATTAATTAATACGTCTAATAAAATAAAATCAAGCTTGGAGAAGCAACTTTCTCATTAATTCCTAAAACAAAATCCCAAAATTTTAAATTCAAAATTCTTTATTTCTACACTTATCCCACTAAACATTCTTTTAAAAACGAAATGTGCCGGTTGAATCAAGTTTTACCCGCACCCCCAAAACACTTCTTAAACCACGAAAAAATATATAAAACATAGGTGTATGACACTAAATTGTTATCTAACCTTAATTACAAAAAGTTTTTTTCATTAATTTATTTGAACCATAAAACTTTAAAAAACGATTTAACGAATAAATACAATATCAATGGTATGGTTTTACATCAATTTAATAATCAAAAAGTTGTTGGAATTTGAGCAAAATCCATTTTTATACAATAGGAAATTTTAGTTTAATTTACCTTCAAGCCTCAATAATGGTCGAGCGGTAAATTTACGACAAATACCGTAAGTTTGAGAAACCACCACCCTGATAGAGCTGTTTGAGAAAGAAATTTACAATTAATTTGGTCATAATCCATAAAAAAGTGCTTTAATAAACCATTAAAATAATTATATCCTACTGCACTAAAATTAATTAATTTGTTTAAACTATAAATAGATATAAATTATATTATTTTCCTCTTTCATATCACAGTGACATTTAAATGTTACATGAACATTTTTTTATTATTATTGTATCATATAATAAAAACATTTCAATTTAAGAGCTTAGGCAGGCCGTTATAAAAAGTTAATTAATCCAAAAGGTCGTGCTTCTGATAGTCAAAAAACAATATAACGACTGATAAACCCTTTATTTATAGTACATGTTTTTACAAATTTTTAATAAACGTTATCAATTTTCACCTTAATTTTTTTGCACGACCTCAAAACCCATAAACAAGTATTTTTACTTTCAACAACTAAACATAGAAGAGATTGCGAAAATTTGCATATACCAGTTACTCGAGATATTTTTAAACATTCAACGAAAAGATAAGATTGTGACAAACAACAATTCCAGATACACATCTTTAAATGACAAACAACTACATAATCCTTTAAATAAATTACCTAGATAAAGAATTGTGGCGCCAAATAGTTTTATTGATTTGTTTTGTGAATATTTTATAAATTTTCCATTATTTAACAATCATTTCAAAACAAATTTGTCTCATTATCTCAAAGGACAAGGTAAATTTTTACAATTAAGTACAAAAAGTAATAATAATTTGAAGGTTTTTTAAAATTTGTGAGAATATGTATTTTTTTAATCTCCACAATAGACTTTTTTAACATTTAATCATTGTTTATCAGTGGGTTTTCTGGCGACTGACGGCCATGAACACCAAGTATTTACGATAAAAAAAACTATTACTTAATTCAAAGCAGATAATTAAAAAACTCAAATGTATTTTCAGCTTTACTACTAGACAAAACTTTGACGTAATTTTGTAAAAATGAAAGTCCAAGAATAGCTCAAAAATGTCAAGGACGTTTTCTTTTACCTCCGGGAAGTGATTTTCGCAAACGTTGACCTCAGGATGTTGAGGTAAAATGTTTGGAGAAAGTGTGATAATTTTGCCAATATCTAGTAACAGTAATAGCTCTCTAGTTATCTAAAAATAGCCTTTCAAAGCTTCAAGACATCTGACCAATTAAATCTATTTATTCAGGTGGGCTTAAGGCTTTCCAAAACAATCACTGGGGAAAGTCTACAGTACAAGGATATTTTGTCGCTACAACTATTTTATTAGTCATTCTCATTATCCAATATAACTTAGTCATATGTTTATTAAACTTATCAGTTTATTAACTCAAGAGCTGATCAGCCGTTACGCCATAAAACATCCGATGGTACAATTTAAAACACTACAGTACCATAGGTCGCTTCCAGTATAACCAGTATTGGGTCAATATTGATACATTAACCTTTTCAAAGGCCAAACAAATAGAAAATTGCGTCAAACAAGAGATAATACGAAAATATCCTTCATTAAAGGTTGTGTATTTTTCCTATCTTAATTTACTTACCAATTCTTGCATCCAGTACTCCTCATCTACTGATTTTAAATTACTTAATATTGAAACTTTTGATGAATTTGATGATGTCATTTTCGTAATTGATTTCGTAGGTGAATTTGAAATAACTTTCTTATTATTTACAGACACATCTTCTTCACTTTGATTTTCTATTAATTCATTTTCACAATTCTCAGAATTTCGTGAAAGCGTACGTTGTTTATACTTCCCCATTGCAAGTAGCCTTTCGACACCTGGTAATTGGGGTTCGACAGGTTTCTTAGGTTTGGGATCCGCAAAAGGACCAGGACGCATTGGTTTCGTTAAATCGTTTATATCATCACTGAAAAAAAAAAAGTTATTTATATTAATATAAATGTGAAATGTGATATACCAATCACGAAAGAAAAAGTTTATTCATGAAGCCAGTAGAGCGAAGAGGCCAATTGTTTAAACACGTACAACACAAAATATTAACCAAAATCGTCCGTAATTAAATCAATGTTAAAATAATTATTATAAAATATGAACAAAAATAAAGCATAAAGACAATTAACAAAATCAAAGATGTTCTAATTCTTTAACGCTATCTTTTACCACTATAAATATCCAATTTAGTGATAATTTAAATTGTTTCAAAAACTTAACAATTGCCTTTTTGTCTCATTTCGTGGGTAATAATCAACATTCTTTTCTTTTGCTTCAATTTACTATAGGAATTGGTATATTACAGACGATTTTAGATATAAAAAAAATATGTTTCCTGCATTACATTTTTGCGATAAGTCGTCTCCAAGTTCAATCCGACAGTTATTATTCGTAAACAATGTTACAACATAACTTGTTATTATCAAATCAATAACGTCGATTAATAATAGAAGATTATCATATGTATTCTGAATAAAACCGATAAAAACCTTTTGTTATACTAGCCACCATCCGCAATTTACTTGAGGTCAAAGATAATTAAGAGACACAAACAAAATCGGCTGTTAAAATTGGAGACTTCCAGCAGTAAACAGATTCGTTATGCCACATCAAATTTCTGATAGTTTAAAATGCATCTAAAAGTTAAATTAACCACGAATTAAAAAAGTAGTGACTTGCAACAACTCATTTAATTTCATGCAAATTGGAATAAATCAAAAGCTTCAATCAAAAAGTTCTGACGTAAGCATTTCATGAGCTGAAGCCAATAGTTATTTTTAAAATTACATAACAAATAAATTATTAAAATGTTTTGGTTCCCAGTCACCCATTTCAATCTGATAAAATTATCATACTGTATAAAATTTCCACAACTGCAAAAAATACTGTCCAACTAATAATAAAGGTTAATTAATAGAAACTAATTTTAAATTGGGTACAATAAATAAACATGTCAACCTTGTAATTCTTGTAAATATTTTTTCATATCTGGCAAAAATAAAATTATTTTGTAAATATCCTCAAAACAATAATGTGTTCTAAATTTTTATAATTTTAAGATTTTGACACACCAGTTAGGAATGCATTTTTTATATATAAAAAGATTACGACATAATTAATAACGGAAGTAGAGTAGCACCTCAAATGTTAAAAATGTAATGCTATGAGAATACAGTTATAAATGACACATTTGAGATGACTGGCATTTAAAGAAGCTGTTCTTGTATTTTACCAGGACTTTCGTTGTTGAATAATTTATTAACAAAACATTTTATTTATTAATGAATAAAGTTTAAAATACAAAATGATTCTCCTGAAAATGATTTTGAATTTTTGTGGAAAAAAGTACAGTAAACTCATCTGATATAATGCCGAGATGAATCCTGTCAAAAAAATTTAAAAAAATATAAACTTGATTGAAAATTAAAACAAATTTTCTGTGGTTATATCAGGTTTGTCAAATAGTGTGCATTTGCCGTTAACCAAAAGTTGTTTTGAACAGACAAATAAAATTATAAAAAGCAAAGAGATTGTAAATTCAAATTTAGGAAAATTGGCACACTGGAAAATTTATCTGGCACGTGGATTTACTACCTCTTTACGTTCTATCATATGTATTACCAGCAACACGAATATAAAAATAACTGCCATTATCATTAAAAGCAATTTTCTACAATTGTTCTATTGATAATTGTGGGTCTAACACGATAGACAGAAAAGAAAAGCTCCAGTTAACAATCTTAAAAGGAATACTCGTTTTAAACATTCTTGTTTTATATGCAGAATGCGATTCTAAAATTTTAACAACAAAATTTCTATGAAAACGTGTTTTGTTGACGACAGTTTGCTTCATGCAAAGTTTATTGAAGCAACTGCTGCAAATAAAATCAAGAATTTCAACTCAAATTTCATTGAAATTATTACCCAAAATTCTGTTCTTTTGAGGTGCTCTAAAAGCAAGGTATAACACTCGTTCACATAATAGTTCAGATTGAAAATGTTTGCAGTATTTTGCCGTAATTTTTTTTAAAAAATTATTTTTAATAATGCAAAAATTCTTTTTCGTAGAAATATAATTTCTATTTTGCCAAACGATATTTTTACTATTAACAATCAGATTTAACTTCTGAGGAAATCGTTTTCGAACATTTTCTTATCAGTTTCGATAACTAATTAATTTATAGTTTTCAAAAGTGTTTCCGATAATATTATCATAAAATATTTTTATAGCTTTTTAGAAATTAAGGTAAAAAAATGATTTTTGTCTGGGTTCTATTACCAGTCCCTTATAAATTCTTTAAAATTATTAATTTTCACATCGATGTCTATGACTTTTGACAGAGCTTGACCGCTCTGTGGACACCAAAAGATTCGACCCTGATAGCTCTTGAGAAACATGAATAGAAAACTTTGCGCAATAAAAAGTTATCAAGTACTAAAAGAGGAAGTTTATTCAAAATTATAGTAAATTATCGAAACTAGACTTCTCTTAATCCGAATCAACTAACTGAATATTTATTGCAGGAACATCTTGAATGGGTAAATCACTAACAACTAATCAAAAATAACTGACACGATCAAATTAAAATAAGTAAAATCACTTGATCTTATTACAATAATTAAAGAAAAAAAAAATAGACAAAAGAAGCGAATTAAACAAGCAGAATAGAAGTCTCTGAATTATAAAGTCAGTGATAGCCATCTGAACTATATCAACATTCGTAAAAACGTGCCGCTACTGTTCTTACCAAAAAAATGTTTTATTAAATCCAAAGAGTAAAAATTCTGATATAAAACTTTAGAAATACCTCAACTTGAGTTGGATTTATGATTAAATGATCTATGAGGAGCTTTAGAACAAATCTGATAACATTAGAACACTTGTGGACTAATTTCAAGTTGAGGTACTACCGGTAGTATCGCAAATTTTAATACTTTTAACAAGCTACTGAGAACAAGCGTATTTTTACAAAATTGCGTACATTTAAAGGTTAAAAATTTCAGTAGTTATAAATTTGAAAAAGGCATCAACTGAATAGCACAAATCATGGATCACTTAAACATTAATTCAATTATTGATCTCATGGTAGATAACACTAAAATTCCCCTTAACTTGCTGTAATTTAACTTAAGTGATAGCAAAATTTTGCAATGTGGCACTAGTGTCAAAACTCAAAAAACATACTATAAGTTCTAAAAACTTCAGTTTATTCTTTACTGGTTACCTACTACTTTACTGCTTTACAAAAATATTGGAGAAGTATGGTTTACAAAATTATTTGACATCTCGATTTCATGTTTTTAGTCAAAAACTTCCCTTAACTTCTAATTTTGCAATTTATGTGAAAGCATTCTTTGAAGATATGTTAAAAAATCGAACTTTACGTCAATTTAATTTCTTCGTATATTATACAAAATGCTTCACAGAATGTGTATTATAGAAACAAAATTATGCATTATGTGTAAAAAAAAATATTTATATTCCTAAAAAAATAATTATAGTTCGATTTTTTACTGTATCCACATCCCCATTAGCATAGAAATATTCTATAATACTCGCCTTTTTTGAGACGAAAGAAGAATATCCCGCATTACGCATTACATAACAAATGTACTATAATTACCCAATTTCATAAAAAAATATGCGGGTATATTATTTCACCAATTCTAAGTTTATTTAAGTCAAAAAAATCGATAATATTTTAGTTATAAAAAAATATTTCAATACATTTAGTGGCCTACTTCTCAGCCTACTAGATTTAAAGATTTTCGATAGTTCACATGGACAATAATTGCATACAATCTCAGACATGACCCCTGTCTCTATCTCTTTCTTTCATGTCTTTTACTGATTCCGTTTTCTTTAATCACTCGATAGCTAAAAAACAATATTATCCATTCAACTTACCTACTATTTACGGTAAGTAAATGGAATTTATTTGTCCTTAGAGATGATATCACGAGTTGTATTGACTCAATAATGTTACGTCTATAGTAAACAATTTCTTTTTAATGAATTCATCAACACTTTTAGTAATCGTATTAATTACGTCAATAACATTGAAATGTTCTCTCAAATTATTTCACACGAGAATCTCTCAGATTAGAATCTAAACCAGAATGTATGTTGAAAGAAAATTATGTTGTTTTTTAAAAAATAAATTACGGAAATGGAAAGTTTACTTCTCAAGTAAAACAAGCGGCGAAATATAATTCTAAAGGCTTCATTTTTGAATACATTGATAATCCTTGTTTTGTTTAAATGTCGTGAACTTTGAAACGTCTTTCTACACAACAATGAAACACTGAAACGTATTTGTTGTTCCCAAAATTAAAATACAACTCACAACACAGTTATTACTCAATAAGATAGTTTTTTTGCCAAAATTGGGTAAAAAATTTAATTCATTAGCGTTATGCAATACTTGTTTTCACTCGATCTTATAATTAATGTGTTAAAAACAAGAAAATACTAGTAAATAAACAATGACTACTCTCTTTTAACAATGCAATTATAACAATTACATAATGATAGACTTGTCACAAATCCAAAATAAAAAACAGTTCGGATATTTTACGCTCTAGTGGTCAGATTTAATTACTCAATACAAGTACAAAAAAATTCAACAAAAACTTACTTGTTCCTGTGCCTCCTGGTGTTAGAATTGCTGTTAAAGTGGTCACTTTTGACCATAATTGAATTATTTTTCCCTGTTTGGGTGGGTGATATGGTCATTTTCGTTCTGTACGATACAGAAAACTGTAATGTACCAATGGGGGTACAAATTTGGCCTATTCTCGTTTGTTTATAACCTTCTCCAAGGTTATGAAGTACAGGCTCATCCATGTAAATGCGGTAACACATAACATAAGAATCAACACCTTGCCTCCTAGACAGTTTATAAGCCGGAGTCACTCTCGTAACTGACATTAACGATTTTAACAACAGCCCCATTCTGTTATAAACAGACGGGATATTTCTAAGACTAGGGTCACATTGTTCAGGTAGTAAACTAAGGCACCAGGATTCCAACACCATTTGATCCCCTTCAGACGTCCGCAGAGAGATTTCCACACATAGAGGCAAACACGGCGCTATTATCTCCCCATTGAGGGCCTTTTTCGTCTCTGTTATCACTTCAGGGACATCGTTGATGTTCAGGTTAAACTGCAAAAGACCGTTAGAGCCGGCGGCACACTACATGAAGAGACTTACCCAATCCGTGCCCTGGGTGTTGGGCTTGCACGGGGTGGAGATCTTGTCCCCAGCCCTGGACTGGATGATGACTTGAGCGGACTTCAAGGCAAAGAACTTGGTGTATTTGTGCAAATCTTTCGTTTCCTGAACGCTGAGCTTCATCTTGGAGCTTAACACATGTTACAACCGCCAAAAGCACATTGCAGCACGGGGCCCGCACCTAAACGACTACGCGACGTGTGGGAGCTAACGTATCTGGGAGTGTGGGGCGTTGGAACGTTAGAAGGCCGAATTGGGGCGACGTGGGGAGACTCCAAAGGGGCGAATTTCTGGCTTCTTTGGGTATTATTAACACTTAACCTTCACAAGTACAACACCAAAATGCAGTTACAAAGCAAAAAACTACAAGAATTTAAAAAGTCACCTGGCAACAACGGAAACACTAGCGCCGTACGTCAGTATTTAACGGAAAAAATGCGAACTAGTAGAAAGTGTGGCAACAGCACACGCTACAGACACAGGGATATTTTAGCTTCTAAATTCCCGCATTTAATTTTTTTTTAACCATTGCGATGCAAATAATGACTTCCTAAATTTGATTCCCTGTTTTAAAAGCATTACTTTGTCCTAGAAATAATAACAGGAGGGCATTTATTTGCACCAGAGTATTTTTTTTAACAAATTTTTAAATTTGATTAGTTTTACACATAATAGATAACGATAAATAATTATCTAATATAAAAAAATAACAGATCATATTTATCCATGTCTATTATTTCACATATTATACACTTTATTTTAGCCTAAGAAAGTAACGAGGAAAGTAACATTTTTTTTTTTTTGAAATTATTGTTTTTTAATTTAACCAATTTTAATTTATCCACCGTTTTTACATGACGTCATACGGCAGCCTCAGGACAACGTTCCTGGTGCTTCTTATGGCGAACAAATTTCGATAATTTTTTTCATTTATTTAAAATATTTAAATTATTATATAAAGTGGCATAAAGTGCACCTACACGTCTATTTAAAAATATCGTTAAAACTAAATTTTTTTCAACTGTTTTATGTAAAATAATAATTATTAAAATAAAAACGAGAAAAAATTTAAAATTTTACTATATTTCAGTATTTGACTTGTTTTTGATATATTTTTTTTCAAGATTTTGGAGTGTTTAACAAATAAATTTCAAAAGTAGCTTTGTAACACTTGTACTGAAATTATGTAAAAGAAATTGTTGGATACGTTGAATTATGATTGACGTTTCTACCAACATTGTAATACCAAAAGAAATAAAAATACTGATTGAGAGTTTAAAACTCGTAAATACTACTTAATGTGAATAAATATTGAGGTGTTAAGTCTTTTTGAGTTAAAACAGCTGTCAAAATACATAAAGAGACCCACGATTTTGACAGATAAATTTTAAAAGAACTGTTGAATTGCCGGAAGTGGTTAGCACGCGTAGTTTCTGTTAATTCTAATCTAGAAAATTATAATTAATTTCAAGCAATTAATTTTGATTTTTCCTAGAAATAGAATTTAATTGCTTGAATTTTACAGATACGTTCATTAATCGAATTCTATAATCGGTTTTTCAGCTACTTTTCGCCAAAATTTGACAGTTGTCTTGACATGTGTACTAGAAAGTTGTATTTATTGCATCACTAGTGACGAAAATTGACTTACATTGTATTAAAAGACAGAGAATTAAGCTACTAACACCGGTAATGGCTGCATGTCCAAATTTTTTATCAATGTAGAAACTTCCCAAATTGATTAAACCGACTTACGTCATTTGATAACAAATTAACAAATCAACAATTTGTCCAACTGTGATTTTATCAAAAGTTGTCTTTTTTATTTTGAGACTTGAACGATAAATTAGAAAAAAACAAGTAATTCTGATATTCATTTCTATAACAAATGTTTGAAAAGTAAACCAATGGAAAACCCGTAAGAAACACAATATTCTTAGTCCTAGAGCGTAAAAGACGGCATTCTCAACCAAAATTTCTGTTTGTTCTGAATAGAATTTCAAGAGTTTGTCTAAGAAATAAGGCTGTAGTAAGCTAGAAACTGTTTTAACTTTTTCTAGGGAAAAAAAACACACTTACGCTACTGCTAGTTCGGTCTGTAAGTAGTACAATACAACGTAAAACATGTATTTTTTTGCGATTTGAATTTTTTAAGTGGAGTATAGAGGTCATCCTCGGTATGTTCCTTTTTCCACCCTTTTACGAAAAGTAATAATTTCCAACTGTTTAGTGTTAGAAAATGAGAGTGTGAAGCAAGTTGCAGTTTGTTTATTCTACAATTTAGGTATCTATCTTGGAGGATAGTTTTTGTGTAAGGAACACGCTAATTTCAATTTGTAGTTAAAAATGTAGAAAAAATAAAATTGCAGACCGATTTGTTAATTACTGTTTTATTAATTCCTGTAAAATTTCGCAAAATTTAAAGTGACAAAAAACTCGATATTATAAAAATACGTAAGTACAACTGAAGTAGGCTCTCGTCAAAGATCACTCTATTTCTTTCATTATTTTTCCGATAAAAGATAGGGTGAAAAGGCACTTGTAATAAAAATAAAATTGAGACACCTATATATAAACTGAGACTTTAGAAAATGTACACACTTTTTTGTGATTGCGTAAATAATAATAATAAAACAAGAGATTTTTGACCTCACCTTTCAATTGGTAATAATGTAGCCGTTTAAAACAATGTTTAGTCTCATTTGTTTAAATAAAATTAATTATTGTACTATTTTTCGGTGCTATTTTCACGATTAAATATGAATTGAAAACAAAACTCGAAACATCTTGTTTATGTACCTAAATATTTAAATATATTTTTGATTTATTATTTGAACTAATTGCTTATATAATACGATGATTCAGTACTCAAAGACACAAAGGAGCTTCGACATTCGGTGATCTAATAGAAATTTCTTATTGTCTTTTGCAAATTTATCGATATTTCGCTTTGTTTGAATTAATCGTGCACAGCTCTCCAACAGCACGTATCACAGCTGCTCTAAAGTTACGTAGTTTTATTTAGTATTAATTATTAAACGGAAATAACGGAATATATTGCAATCTTGTTCAGTGTGTTTTAAACTCACCAAAATCTTGAAAAGAAATGTGTCAAACACTGAAACACAGTAAAGTTTTAAATTTTCCCGCATTTTTATTTAAATAATTATTAATTTACATAAAACTCTTGATAGAAATTTAGTTTTTACTACATTTTTGAATAGATTTCTGGAGGCATTTTGCCACCTTGAATAATAATTTGAATATCGTTCTCTAAATAAATGAAAAAAATTCGAGGTTTTTTTTGCTATAAGAAGCACCAGGAACGTTGTCCTGAAGCTGTTGTGTCTACTAGTTACTAGATAAACTTTAAAAACTTTAAAACTTAATAAAGTTTTATCTAGTGACTGTAGTTGTGTCAGGTGAATTGCATAAAAGTCTAAAAACGCCTCATTACTCATATATCACTGTCCAACATAGCAAATATCCTACCGAACCAATTTGTAGTATCTGAATATTGACATAAAAAAATTAACTTGGGCCATGTGTATGTACAGTTTGGTGATTTAGACAATATCTTAATTTTTAAATTTGAATAAAAAAACATTTTCTTAAAAAACTATGAAAATTTTAAAAATTATCACCATTTTTGACTAGTGTAGTAAAAAGTAATTTAATTTTAAGTAGTTTAAGTAAATTTAAATTTTAAAAATAAAAAATGCGCATGCGTGATTTTGGAAGCTGGAATAACCCTAGCCGTAGACGCAGCAACTTGGCAACATGGCAACGTCGCCTGCGCCATTTTGTTTACTATTCCGCTGACATAAGCGTCAGCTCGTGAATATTCGTTGATTTTTCTAAAAGTTTTGCAAGATTCTACTTAATCTCGTAAAAAATATCAATATTAAAGCGGTTGTAGTTGAAGATTTTTTTTTGTTTCGAGGTAAGTTCTCAAATTAAGTAAATAAGTGATAAATAACGCTTTGGAAGTTGTACAAAAGCATCCATTTTTGCGAACCGCCAATCCTTTGTTTGCTTCAAATCTCGTATTTTAGTCAATTTCGACCACATATTGTGGAAGCTTCTAGTTTTCTTTATAAAAGGTCGATATTTACACTTCCGTTACCTTCGATTTCCGCTCCGAGTAATGATCATGAATGCCCTTCATTGATTAAGGCGACTCGACAAATTCCTTGTTGCGATGGTCGTGTTGAGACAAATTCCGCCTGTTCTGAATTGTTTCCACATTCCTCAATTTGATTGCGGTGTAATCAAGAAAAAGTGTGTAATTAGTACACACATGCGTTCCATTAATGGTTAGGGAAATGATTCATTGATATTTTTGTGAAAGCTGAGATGGGTATGAGGGTATGCAACTTGTAAACAAGTCGATCAGGGGCGGGGGAGGAGTTTGGGTCAAGGAAAACAAAATTTGGCACCACTGTACATTTGAGACTTCCGTAATTTATTATGCAATCACAACAATATAAATAAAATAATATTGAGATGCTTCTAGAATAGTCACGGAATAATTTGTTTATATTTACATCAAATACATAGATAATGCTTTTTTAAATCTAGGAATAAATCAACTAAGTGACTGACCTCTGGTGTTGAAGTGTAAAACACGGACTTAGATATTAATATAAAGATTTTTATATCCAAGTCCGTGTTGTAAAACTGCTGAAACAGGGAAAATACTGACATAGGCAACCTTTCATACATTTAAACTTTTTAATTTTGACATTTTGTAAAATAGGTACAGTGGTGATCATTGAAAATTGGTATTGTTTGAACAGAATAGTATATTATGTAACAAGCACAAAATGATGCACATTTTGCACGAGTTTGAACGTTTGCGAACGAGCCGAAGGCGAGATTATAAAACGACAATTATAAAAATAGAAACAAGTAAATATACAAATACTTTATTGCTTTGGATCCATGAATATACGAAATTAGCATAGCCTGGACAGCAGTGCCCAACTAATTAAGAAGAAGAACTATGAAATAATTTCCTACCTACGTATTTTATTCTGGGACGTGTCCCAGAATAACAATTTAAACATTGCAAACAAAAAATAACAATTTAGTATTGTTAAATTAGCTGCTTCTGTTATACTTGGAGGTGTCAATTCCAAGTCACTATCCATATTAAGTATCTGATTTCTTGGAAATAACTACGAAATTATTTGTAATGCACAAACTGATGACATTTGTCGTTCGGCGTTATATTCTCTAAGCCACCTTAGTTTTTCTTATCGAAAACAGCAGATCGATCACGAAATATTTTATATTGCATTTGTTGCTAACAACTTGCCTAGCAACCGATGCAAAAATTCTGTACAAAATGTAACTTATTATGATTCAATTTACACTCTTGATATGAACATTTTTCGATGTTGTGGTAGAAAAAAAAAACATTTTGATTTATGGACTTTACCTGCGGTATTTTTACGTACCTATGAATTTTCTAGAATAGAATTTTTAATCAACAATAACGTCTCAATATAAATATAATATAGATGCTGCAAAATTTTAAGAGAACGTTGTCAAATTAGTGTCCCACTTTTCAATGGCCGCCAAAGCAAGAAATTCTGGGCGTTCATAAAAAATTTTATTATTCCTTCAAAAGTTTTAAATTCTGGTTTAAATCTGAAAAAGCAAATATCGGTAACATTTATTGAAACATTTCTAATTTCGCAGTACATTGTTTTTCTACTAGAATTAGAAGAGCCATGATTAGGGCTCGGTGGGAATATGGGAACAAAAACGCTATGCAGTCGTCTAGCTAACTACTCGCACCCGCCACGTGATAAAACATTGATACTTGAATTGGTCGATAGCGGTATTAGTTCGATACTACTATCCACCAATTCAAGTTTCAATGTTTTATCGCGTGGCGGGTGCGAGTAGTTAGCTAGACGACTGCATAGCGTTTTTGTTCCCATATTTTCACCGAGCCCTAGCCATGATACATTTTTGTTGATTTAAAGAAAAAACGGCATTGACGACCCGAATTTTTTGCATTAAACTGTATGTATAAATATACTCAAAAAATTATGACTAGTTTTTGTAAACGTTTTTCTCTGTAAGTTTAACTATTTTCGGTTTAAAAAAGTAAAATTATTGTAAATAACTGTTGTCACAAAGTCTGTAAACTAGCTGGCATCTGGATTCAAATCCAAAATTAAACATAATGAAGAAAACAAGTAGTCGTTCACCGCCATCTATTCCTTACTGATTTTCTCCTTTTAATTGGCGATTCTATTCATTAGATACTAATAAAAGTGAGCTTTTGTTGAAGTCAGTAATTTTCTCTAGACACCCTAAACTTTTATCGTAAATGCATTTTATATAATATTATTACATTATGTACACGTAGGTATAAAGTGTTTATTTAAAAACGTTTTCGAGATTTTGATGACAAAATAACACTGAAAGCATTTCTTAGTTAAATTCAGGTGTCGTGGCTGTCAGTAGTGGTTGTTACAACTGTTACATTTCCGCGGTTCAATGATCTCAAACCTATTTTTTTTTTTTTAATTACATTACACTATATAATCATTAAAATTGTAGTGTCATTTGTACAGTAAAACTGGTATTGGGAAAAATGTTTACTGCAAAGAACTTATTCGATCCTTATTTTAAAATAGGCCACGTAAAAATAAATTTTCCGGGTATGATATAATAAAGACACATTTGATAATTTTATTAGCTAAATTTTCATCTTGTCATTCTTATTTATGTCAAAAGCTATGACATAACAACAATTAATCCATAGAAACAAAACAAGGAAGATTTAAGTTTCGGAGTACCCTACGTAACACGACTATTGTAGTATATGTTTCCGAACCAATAAGGAAAAATACTTTTATTACATCACAAAGAATTTTTTTGCTTTTAAAATTTGTGTTTTTAATTATAAAAAAACATTCCGAAAACAAAAAAATACGATAAGGAAAAGAACCTTAAAAGCATGGGCTAACAGATGGGAAGGCAAGGTCGCATTCGTTCCAGTATTTGTTGCTAACTTTTTATTTGTCTGTAAAAAGAACATTTTTTATGCGATATTGTATGTTTTACTTCCATCTTTGTCTTATTAATTTTAATAAAACATTTTTGGCTGGTTGCAACTTTGTTTAACTCGAAATACGGTGCCCTGATTGGTCACAAATGCGTTAAGAAGATATTAATATTTCATCAACTTTGATTGACGTTTATGCAACTGACCCTTTTTGCAGAGTACGAACATAATAAAGATGTATAATAAAATAAAAGCATTTTTGTAAAATATGTGAACATTTAATTTTTACAGTACTCAGCAATTCATTAGCAAATTAGTCTGTAATTTTATTTTTAGTTGACCTTAACTAAAAATTAAATTTATCGGTCTCAAATGCGGTCGAAAAATGACCGTTTTGATAGCGACCAAATAAGAGAAATTTTTGACCGCTGCTGTCAAAAAGTTAATCTATAAATACTGAGAAAAAAATCAATTTTTTGTTAAAGTCGACTAAAAAATCTTGTGTGTGCTATGGCCAAAAAGTTTTTTTTTTGGCTCGCCTGTTTTTTGGCTTCGGCTTCGCTTCAACCATTAAAAATTTTGAATTGGTTTAAAGTTTATTTTTCTAAAGATCAGTTTACAGAAGGTGAATTATAGTTATTTATGTATCAAGGGAATTATAAGGATGTTAATTACCGAGGGCAACGACTGTCCAGAGGGCCGTTAGGCCTAACGGCCCTCTGGATAGTCGTTGCTCTCGGTTATTAACATCTAATAATTCACGTGATTCATAAATAATTTTATTTCTTACTTAATTATCGTATTTTTTGTGGATAAATAGAATTTTGTGGACGATTTACTTGGTTAATTGTGCATGATTGCTATGGAAAATATTTGTTGACATTTTTTTTTCTGAATTTGTCGATTGCAAAAATGAATAAAAATAGTAAAATTCCAGAAGAATTACAAAAAAAATGTTGAAATTTAAGCCAAAAATTGTTATTTAATAACATTTCTTTTCTTCACTTTACAGCGCCATATTTGTAACTCTTTTTAATATGCAAATTAGAGGAAATTAAGAATTCTTAACTCCCTTCTATAACTCCCTCGGGAGTTATGAATGTCATAATGGTTACCGTAACTAGGGTAATATTTGGCTATATTGATTTAGTAAGAAATATTTTTTTTTAATTTTGTTTCTGTTTGGCACACGAATGAAAATAATTTATTGAGACGGTATTTTTGAAGTTGTTTTGTTATAAGAAAGAAGAAAATTTAAAAATGTGAGTTAAAAATTTTATAAATCAATCACAAGAAATCTCAGAGATTTTTGGACGATGGCGATGGTTAGAAGGACCATTAAGAAGAAAAATGCAGAAATTCGACTCGATACAACCATCTGTATTTTTTTCAATATTAATAAAGATTTGACTCTGTTGTTTCTCATTTACATGGTTTTGCTTTGTTTCAAAAATGGTGGCAATAATTTCAGGTAACAACTCAAAATTCTTTACTTAATAACGTGTATTAAGTTGTCAAGTTTCAAAATAATTTTGACAGCAACAAATTGAAATCTCAATATTTAATAAATAATTATATTTGTTACTACGGTAATATCTCGCGTATGACTGTGGTTTTTGCGCATCTTTTTTATTATTATTTTAACTTTATTCTACAGCACTCTCGAGTTTTTTTTTTATTGATCGCGCGGTAATAATTACAAACTTACAAATCACAGTTTAAAATTTTAAAAAAATGGTCTAATGTGTGGAAAAGTGGATTTTGTCGTGCCGCTCTCAATTTATTATTATCAATTTCAATAAAAAAATTGGCTATTTAATGCATTAAAAATAGAATATACTTTTTCATTTATGAAGTAACACTTAAGTTATTCGGTATAACTGGAGCTTTTAAATTAGCAATATCGTTTGCTTTCTTTTTTATTAAATAAAAAGGAATATATTTACGTAAAATAATTACTTTTTGGCGACAAATATGTACTTATGAAGACAATTTTTTTCATATTATGAAGTTTAGTGTGTGGTGTTTTATCATCTCTCCTCTACTCTTGTGGATATTCGACCCAAGTTGGAAGAACAAAACAACATTGTTAAGAAGCAAAAAATGAGGTCTAACAAAAATAAGTCAAGCTGACGTAAAAAACATGCGAATAACGTAATTGATGATGTCTTTAATTTAAATAACAATGCAAGACCTAAGACATGTCGTTGCATTGTTCTTAGCATTGTTATTATCATATAATTCATTAGGAAGTTCAAAGACACACTTTTTAAGACTGATTATGTACAATTGTTTTTTACTTTTGCTAATTCATAAGTGATAATAGTAATGGTTAAAACTGTTATTGCATTTCTTGTTTCTTTTGACTCAACCAACATAAGATTAAAACCAAAAATATTTTAAATACCTATATTTATTCACTCTAATTCTATATGAACGTAACTATATTGTTATTCTAGTAATATTGTTATTACTAAAGTATAAGAATTTTTTATTGGCTGTTCGTGTAATATACGCTATTTTAACAAGTTGTTATTTTGCGAACAGAATTCTGAGCGATGTTGTGATCTAACTTAAACTATATGAAGAAATGCGATCTTATATTTCAAAAAAAAAAAAAAAAAAAAATGCGCGTAGTAGGACAACATTTTTACACTCAGCAGAGATATTAAAAAAAATACTTTTGTTATTTTACAAGTTTGCTTATCTGTTATTTAAAAAAATATATTATCTAAAAAAATGTGCCTCCATCTGTATTGTTCTATAGTAGTGAAGCAAGAAATACACCCACTATCTCCAAACACTTTTATTTTACTCAACGCACGTTTTGACAACAAATGTATCATCTTCAGGTAAGAAGAGTATTGTTTTTTTTCGTCATTTATTGCAACTGTTACTATTCTCTTAGATTTTGGCATTACATGTTATTTTCTCCAGAAGGATTCCTCAAAATTTGATTAGCTGTTTTTATTTTCTTGGACACTCTGTGTACTTTCTGCTCCTGTAGTTGATTGTCATTCGCCGTGTCTTTGTAGATAAGTTGTATCTTCACCTGCATTGGCAACTACAGTGGTCAACAATTGATAAGAATTACCCCAAAATTTTAACAAAGTTTCAAGTTCTGTAACTGGAAAATTGATTAGCCGGGATGATCTTATTTCTCAGTAGCTTATTTTTTATACTTAAAGGTGTTTAACTAAGTCTTTGCTAAAGTTTCGTTGGTTTAAGTTTAAGGGCGTCATAGGCAAGCACTGAAAAATGAAATGTTTAAACTGCTCTCATTTCTCCAAATAAAGTTTTTTAATTTTTTTTAATAAGTTTCGTTAAGGTATTGGACTAAACTCTAAAAACGGTTATGTATCATGGTTATGTTCACGAATTAAAACGAAGGTCAAAAAAAATGTTTTCTCACTATGAGCAATAACTTTATTACTTGATGTAAAATATTTATATTCTTTGGCTTATTCTAAAAGTAAAAGTCCAAACATGAATTATGAATGGTGGACATATCGTTAACATTTCGTGTGCAAAGAGAATCCCAATAAATTTGGAAACGCCACCAATTTCAGAAAAAAAAATTGCAATGGCTGTGTATGACGTCCTGTATTTCTTAAGTAACAAAACTTGAGGAAACACTCAACTAAAAACACCTTCAAGTATAAGAAATCAGCTACCGAGAAAAAAAATCTTATTAATCAATTTTTCTGAGTTACGAGACTTTAAACTTTGTTACAACAAAGAAAAAAGCGATGAAGTTTTACTTCGTTCGACTGTTATACCAAATAAGCCAATGAGACATTTCCCCTTTTTTTATTTGCTTCGTTCTACATCAAATCTTTACTTTAGGATACAAAAGTTCGTACTGCTTCCATGAGGTAAGTAGCACTAAACACGGCTGACGTCTCGTTCTCTATATTCACATTGCCTGCTTTTTGTGTTTTACATAAAACACAAAAAGTTAAAATAGTTAAACTTACTAACTGTATCGACTTCATTAGCTTATTTTATCGACTCATTAGTAACCCTGTCGTGAAGAGAATATGTCGGTAAAACTTTAGAATCCAAATCCTCGTATGAAATTTAACCACTCAAGATGATTGATGAGGGTCGGCTAATTTCATTGGCAGTGATTGTGCAAGGTCAGGACAAGACAAGACGTACAGACAGCTTCTCAAAAAAGGTTTGAAACAAGAACTTGTATTATTAATTTAATTAACTGTAAACTACTCAGATGGAGAAATAATAACGATATGAAGATTGGACTATCAAATTATCTCTTAACAAAAAAAGAAAAAAGTTTAATTTTTATGCTCTGTCATTGACATAATCGCAGCTATGATACATTTTTCAGAAAAGTGGCTGATCTCGTTTTTTGATTTTTATTTATCAAATATTAGTTATAATAATTATTATTATTAAGTATTATCAAATCAAATTATCTCAAATATTTAATGTCTCTGATACGTTTGTTCCAACAACATTGTTTAGAATCATCCTAAGCAAATAGTCAGATCAGGAAGACTTACGGCGATCGCGAGCTGCGTAGAAGTAGGACACTATTGAAATAATGTCTTGTACAATCCGTGTTAAAAACTTCTTCGTGTGTCTAAAAATTAAATGAACGGTTTTCATGCTTTTTCTGAGGACATAGAGTCCTCAGAAAGATATTTCGTGTTTACGAAATAATACTGTATTTAACTTAATTTTTATGAAGGTCTCACCGCAAACCATCATTTCTAGACCCCAATAAAGAGAAGTAAACAGATTTCGTAAACTGGCCAGGCCAGTGTCCTGGTCTTGGGGTAGCCATATACTTATTAAAGAATCAAAGCCATAAAAGATTGTAAACACGAAAAATTTTTCTGAAGACTTTACCTGTCTAGTCTAAAATATTACCCACTCTAAAATATTGCCAGTGCGCATCTAAGTATCGAGGTCGTTATTAAACACGTAACCCAGCCTAATACAACCTCAATAATCCGAAGTAATTACTGTAAAAGATTCTTCGGCTTATGGATACGTTTGGATTTTCAAAATGTTATATTAAGCATGAATATATTGGGTGACTATAAATGATTGTTTCATCAAAAGAGGTTGTAAGTAAACGCCAAGTACTCCATGTACCGTTTCTTAAATATAGCGAACTGATATGTCATCCGTCAAAAAATTTGTAGGTTATGTTAATTTTATGCATTCATTAGACACCATATGGTCTATATACCATATAGACTATAAACTTTATTTTATAATTATATTAACATTTGAAAATGTTCTCCATGAACTTCCAAACAATTTCTAACTCTTCTTATTTTCAAAAATAATTCCCAACATTTTCACATCGATATTATTGCAACAGTTTAAATTATTTTCAAACCAAGTGCAGTATTGTCACAGTAGTAATTTTGTAAGAATGTAAACCTAAGCTTTTCTTTAAAATTTTTTGATCCGTGCTTCTTGGCACCCTAGGTTAAAGAATTAATTTCCTAGTTGATGTTTTTGGTTCCTCTTCAATTTTATCTCATATTCTGGACAGCTTCGGTAATCGTCACTTATGGTGGTTTTTCTGTTGATTTTTCTTCACTTACACTTCAATTGAAAAGAAACGATTAACAATAAGCTGGATATCTTTCCTTACTAGTGCTTCATCGTAAACATCTACTTCTGGAAACATTGTTCTAATTCTGTTACTACCTGAAGTCTGTTCTAAGTTCTGTTACTACCTGTGGCTAACTGAATGGCACTCTGCAATAAACACTCTACTTCGGTAGTACTACATGATGTTAAACGTGTTTTGTTTTAAAGAATAGATCATTTTGCTTCTAACCTAAAAAATAACCCATTGATCATTCTTTTTTAAACAAGTAACTCACCGCTTATGAAAGTAATCTGCAGTAGCCTTGAAATAGTTATTTACCTAACGTGATCGGGAAGATAAGTTTCCCGCATGAGCACTTTGTTTGCAGCACGAGCGCAGTACTGCATTAGTGCGAATGCGGAAAATTTCTTTCCGAAATAGTTAGGTGCAACATTTTTTGTAACGAATAAAAACCAACATTTTAAGAAATAATAATTTAACTTAACTTTCCGAGAATTTTGTTTATTATTACCTTTAATGGCTTAAGCAAATTTTAATTGTTTCCTTGTGGGAAATAAAAAACACGGTGTGGGAAAGCAGTCTTTTCATGCGTCGAGGATACTGAAAAATAGCTACTCATGAGTACAAAAAAGACTTTAACAATAAATAAGACAAAACAATTACGAATACATTTTATTTATTAAACAAAAGAATAGTAAAAAGTCCTAAAGTAGCAAAACAAATTAAAATGCTTATTTCTACATTAGAATGAAGTTTATGTTGTATATGGATAATTTAATATGTTTGCATTTTGAAGCCTTTTTCGAGCGTTTTCTGTTCGTATTATCGAGGTTGTACTGTATTACAAAATATATAAAGCGATTTAAGGTTCAAAGTTTCAACAAGAAGGAATACAATTCCGAACTGTTTCGAAACTGTATTGGGAGTTTCCGAACTTTGGAATTTTTTGTTTGACTGATTTGACTGCAAAGGACAGTGCGTAAAACATTTTAATATTTTTTTTGTGATTCTCGAACTTGTTCGAGCACGCACTCAATTAAATTCTCAACATTTTCTAATTCTTTCAAATAAGCCGTAAGTCTCGGTTGACACTTTTGGTTGTGGTATAGTTATTTCCACCTAATCGTAGAAAGTAGATTCTATGTCTACTTGATCACTCATTTACCACTTGTTGGTGGTAAATGAGTGATCAAGTGGCAACTTAATACATCAATCTCGCAACCTATCAGCGATCTCCGTGAGATGGCACTTTGCCCATATCAACGCGACTGCTAAAGTCGTGGAAATAGGGCTAGTCAGTGCGATTAAAATGTGATTTTTTTAGTAACCAATCGTACGTGTATTTTTGTTTCGTAAGGCCAAGGAACTAAAGTTACTTAGGCTACGACCATGACGGCTACGTTTATTTTTTACTACGGGATTTTTTATCTCGCTCAAATCACATTAGTTAAAAAGAGAAAAAAGACTGACTTAGGGTATTGCATCGACTTTAGCTGCATTCTTTGTTGAAACAAACGTATTACATCGAAAATTATTGACATCTATGGTTACTATTCCTTAGAGAAATTTACAATGAACATTGTTTTTGATATAAATGATAACAATAAAAATCAATGTCGAACCTACAAGTTTAATTAAAATTCTAATACAACAGTGGCAAAGCACTTTCGGAAACTAAAGTTTCATCAGCTTTGCCACTGTTGTATTAGAATTTTAATTAAACTTGTGGGTTTAACATTGATTTTTATGACATTATTTATATGAAAAACACTTCACTTCAAGAAAGAAAGGATGCTTCCATCAAAAATAGTTTTTGATAAATATCTTTTCTTATTGATATTATACAAGGAAGACCTACGGCACTTCACCTGCGGTGGCGAATTAATTCAGTATTATCAATTTGTGTTTTTAGTATGTACTTATTGATTTTATTTTTTATTTATTTTTATTTTTTTAATAAAGGTGTACCAAATATGTACAGTTGCGTTTTTTATTCCTTATTTATCTTGTTTCCTTTTTAAAAGTCTATAATTTTAACTAATAATAATTGAATTATATTTATAATTATTACTGATGACGCTAAAATTGCTTTTTGTACGCTTCGAGGGTTTAGTATGTAATTACTTTTACTTCAAAAAATGTAACTTTATATCGATTCTATCATATTTTTATAGTTCTAGGTTAAGATGAGTGTCATTATACGCCTACAAAACTTACCGTGGTCTGCTAATGCTCTCGACATTCGTCAATTCTTTCACGGATTAAGCATTCCCGAAGGAGGAGTACACATCGTTGGTGGAGAACAAGGCGACGCGTTCATCGCTTTCAGGTACAGCTACAGAAGGTTTTAGTTCTGCCTCAAAAGCAAGAAATACATAAGGTTTGGAGGTCTCTTTTATGAGTTTTTTATTTTTCTATATAATATTTGGTGGTTATTTATTTTTATTAGGCTTCTGTTTATTTTTTCCTCCACTTTTTTTTACTACAGTGGTGGGATGTCAGAAGCCGAAATGCAACACACTGTTTTTAATAAAATAAATAAACTGGGGCACCATGAGCGGGGACTGGACATCCTTATCAACAGCTTTTATCAGAGAGGGTTTTAAATTAAAAAAAAAAATACAACAAACTTACACAAAAAACATCTTGCGTCATAGTGATCTATTCTCCAATAGTTTATGAAATAAATATATGTAACGACATTTGGTAACACTATTTTCTATAAAAAAATCAATGAGGGAAGGTAAGTGGTTACCTCATGAATCAGCAACAGCTATCATTTCGTTGTGTAGTAAGTTACAAGTTATTAATTAAATTTTAGAATTACATTTTATTAATTATCTTCTTAATTGAAAAACGATTTTTCATTTACTGATGGGTTTTATGTCTTCATTACTTTTTTAATTTTATTGAATAACAGAAACGTTAAATTATTACTTCAGTAAAGACCCTGAGTTGCGTGTCTAAAACAGAAATTATAGTTAATACAGGTGATTAAAAAAATATCTTCAAATATTCGGAATTATTTAGGTGGAAAATTGCAAATGAAATTTTAACATTTAGTTGTCAGTTCCTATCTAATCTTTCTCATCTAACCATTCCTAAATATTTAGTACAATAAAAGAACTTTTTTTACATTCTTCGTAATTAAAACAAAATATTGGCGCACACACATACTGATTCTAGGGTTCTTACTTTATTTTATCATTAACTTTTCAACAAATTATACTATTTTCAATTCTGATCTGGTGTAGCAACATTGTTATTATTGCAGTAGTTAATGCCCTAGTAAATCTACATTGCGATTTTAACAATTTGTTGTTTACTTTTCAGAACAGAGTTGGTCTGTCGCGTATCGTTGAGTGCTAATTTATTATAGAACTAGAATGCTGCTAAGATCGGCTCTAGATCTTAAAATTTTCATTTTATGTTTATATAATAATTACCGAAAATTTAAGTTGGGCATGCTTGACGTGGAACGTTAAACGAAGAGTTCGAGTTGGCTTCATATTTTAAGAGACAGAATTATGGTGTTCTACGAACCTATCCCAGTAATGAGAATTGATTTTCTTGTTTTTTTTTTATAAATTACAATGAGCTACATACACATGAAGTTGCAGTTATTATTTTAATTAGTTCATTGGTGATGAAAACAAAAGATTCGCTTTTATGTTTTTGGATTTAGTTCTAAAAAGCACTTAAAACATTTTCCTGTTTTTTTGGTAGCGCAGATAAGACAGCTCTTACACACACCTCAAAAGATTACAATTTCCTAATAAAGATGCTCCACAGTCTAGCCGTTGGAATCATTTTAAATCATACTTATCTAAATTCAAAGTGGTTTTTATGACACTGCAATTGTCATTAGGAACGTCATAATGATGCTAATAAAAGGGTTGTCGAAGTCTGTTGTAAATCAAATTCGCTTGCCTGAACAGAGGTCCGGCTAGTACTAGTAAGAAGATTTATGTTTGTAGTTTTATTGCCCAGCGGCACCTTTCCTTTATTACTATTATTACCTTTAATACAATAGGACCCTGTCATAAAAACCACTTTGGATTTGGGTAAGTATAGCTCTAATACCCCTATCTATAATAAATAGTGGTTAACTTGCCCAACTCTTATTCATGCTTAAGCACTTGCGTCGACGAAAAAGGAATAAATTACGAAATAAGCCCAACTTCGCTACACAACCTATAAATTGGCTTTTCCGGATGAAGATAAGTTTACACAATGTTTTTATTAATTTACATTTTAATGGAAAGAAGATGGTCGGTAACTCTGGAATCATAAGTATAAGAATTGGGGTTTGTCTTTGTCCACATACGCATATTGTGGATTTCAATGACTCTGAGGTCCTAACCAATAAAATTATAATATTCACTAAATGCAGAAAACGGCATTCTGTAGTTGCATTTCTCTAAATGTTAGACTTAAATCTCAATTTACTAAGAATGCTACCTGAAAGTGAGGGACTGAATTCATGAGGAACTGAGTTCAGGGTTTCTACCGCAGATGTTACAAGAATGGAAATCAGGCAAATATGATCTCTACGTTAAGAAGGTTTTTAAGTTAATTTAGAATTAAACGGTCGGCATCTCCAACTGCATTTGCAGTGCTTTCGGTTAATAATTGAATATAAACGGTTTATTGCTCGGCACTTCAAAGTCATTGAAAAGACCTAGAGGTACGAAAGGAAGCATTTAAACCAAGAGTTTTTGGTTTTACTGGCGGTCTCTTTCTGGACTTGTAAATGAGATTGTATTTAAAAGAAAAGTCAAGATCATCAAGGTGTAAACAGATCAAGAAATGTAGGTTGATTTAGGAAAAAAGACCATTTACAAATCTATAATGCGAGTGAATTATATCTTCATCTTTATCAGTCAGGGTGTTAAGTTCGGATTGATCCACAATTACAAATTATGGTTCTACCCAATTCCCTCTTTTTTAACTTTATGAAGAACGCAGTATTTGCAAGGAAAATAGATATTTTCAAACAGAATTTTTAGATAATATTTGAATTGATTTTTTTAGACCTAACCTGACCTATTTTATAAGTTATTATAGCTCTCTCAACAAAATCTGAAATCTAAATATAATAAAGGGTTAAGAGCACTGTAGGGGTCCCAATCTCTAAGCGACCTAATCTGGTCTGTATACCTGCCTACTTGCGGATGAGTTTGGTTGTCCCTTCGGATAATTTGACTGTCCCAGATTTTGTCTGACAATGAGATCAATTCGGATGAGTTTACGTCTTCCCCTGTACATATAAAACAGAGGAAAAATAGTTTTATGACCATTGTCTGTCTGGCTTTGTATCTGGAATATTTAATTTGATAATTGCTTACACTTTGGATCAATTAAACAATTATGACTCGCTTTATAGTTATTTATTATCTACTAAAAAATTCAGGTAGTAGTAAATAATCTATGAGCTATAAACTTCAGGCGGAATTTCTTCTTTGGGATTTAAAACGAGGATCAAAGTCTTAAGTGAATTTTAAGAGGCTTTTCCTAACAAAGCTTTTAAGAAGATAAATTATCTTCTTATAAATCATAAAAGAAATTGAATATTATCTCAGGTCTACGAGAAAACTAAAGTCTAAGGAAGTAACCGTAAATTTTATCAAGTACCTATTCGTATTAACGATTAAGAACGACATGACTGGGACACTTATTACATATTCCTTAATTTTAATCTAATTCCCCTAGAGAAACATTATTTATCACTTCTTTCTTTTTTATGCACTCTGAAAATAATAGTGTGTACGCACCACGTTAATACCCTGCTATTTTGTGTTTCTTTCTATAGTAAAAATATATTCTAAAAACAAGACAAACTACAACGTTTGTTATTTTTTTGCGATATCAAAATATGTAGTGGCAAGCAGGAAAAAGAGGAAATTTTTGACATAATAGTCAGTCAAACCACACTAGAACACCAACATACTACACTAGACCATACCAAACCACAATAAATTACTTGGTGTTCAGTTTTATTTCTTAAAAAAAAGCAATTTACAAGAAATTGAATCTTTCCTTTTTATTTCTTTTTAAAATGGTGTTTTTTTTTATTTTATTTTAAATAAACTTAAGAATAATAAGTTTTCGACTTGTTTTTACACTTTAATTTATTTAATGTTGCAACCGGTTTCTTCTTACGGCATCATTAGGCGCTTTGTCAAATTGAAACCGGTTGCAACATTAAATAAATTAAAGTTTAAAAACAAGTACGAGAACTTATTTTTTCGAAAACTGAAATTTTAATCATAAGAATAATAGTAAATTGAAAAGTATTTTTAATTTTTTTATTAATAGTTTTTTGCAATTTTGTAACTAAATCGTAGACAAGCAGTATACTAAATACTGCAGTATGCTCTTATACTCATTAAAATTAACTGCTAAAAAAATTCAATAAACAATAGAATTCTAAAAATCATAAAAATACTAAAAGAGTAGTTTGCTAATATGCCACTCCAATGTCCCTCTTCACTGGACTAACCAACAAGAAACTGAGGGTGAGTCATCGTCGATGAACGTAAATTTAGGTAAGGAGATTTCCTATTCAACGAAAAGTCTGCAATCAGCACTAGATTTTTATGTTCCACATTCTAATAAAATTCGTTACGTTGGACCAACTATAAAATTTATGATGATATCGACAAAGCGCCTGATGATGCCCATATAGGGCGAAACCGGTAGCGGCAGTATAAATATTTTACAATAAAAGTGCAATTAAGTACAAAAAAAACCTTTACTCCAAATATAAAATATATATTCAAACAAAGGTGTCATAAAAGTGACTACAACATCAGTTGTATTCATCTCATCAAAAGCCTCGGAACGAAACAAAACAAATAAATTCGTAGACTTGAAATATCCTATTCAATATTTATGGTATGAATCGTAATATTTGGTTCAGTTTTTATGTTCAAGATCTGTGTTTTATTTCACCCTACAAAAAGAAAATCATTTTGTATAAATAAAAAACATGCAGTTTAGTTATGTGTTATTTTGCACAGTTTAAGTTATTTCTGTGTCAACTTTGTGAAATGTCCGTTTTTCTACTAACTGTAAATGAATCTAGACTACATAGAGAAAAGTTCCTGTTCTCAGAACTCTCCGAAGATGTTCTACTGACACCCAAGAACCAAAACTCTTCAGGCCTGATTGACGTTAACTCTGAAACGGTTGTTTAGGCAAATAAAGTTTCTGTGTACTAGTCTTTATTTTAGCTTGGTAGCATACACAAAAATTACTTTTTTGCCCGAGAGGGAGTAGAAATTAAGTTTTTGAGTGTCAAAATCGATACAGAAGTCTGACTTCCCAAGGGAGAGAAGTGAGCCTAACGACGGGAGAAAATGTTTGTTGTTGTTGATGTTGCCATGGTGTAATTTCAAAGAATGATCGATTTATGCTTGCTTTTAAATTTTATTAAAAAATTAGAGCAAATTTCTTAAGATTATTGATTTAGGTCGTGCAAGAGATAGAATATATACCACTGAAGCGAAGTGCGATTATTCCTAAGATGCCGTTTATAGCCCTCGACCTTCGCTCTCGGGCTATAAATGGTACCTTAGGAATAATCATACTAGATATGGGAATTATCGTTCTTTTGAATAAACTAGTTCGCGCGAACTAGTTCGTCAAAAAGAATCGTTCGTTTTTATAGTTCGTTCGCGAACTAATAAATCGGAATGTATCTTTGCGACCGAGTGAGACCGACCGAGTGATACGTTCACTCGGTCGCGAACGAATTCATTTTTATAGTTCGTTCGCGAACTAATGAATCGGAATGTATCTTCGCGACCGAGTGAGACCGATTCGTTCGCGACCGAGTGAACGAACTAGTTCATTTATAGTTCGCGAACTAGTTCAAGTAGTTCGTGTAAAAGAACCGTTTTTTTATTAGTTCGTTCGCGAACTACCCATCTCTAAATCATACACTTCTCTCTCTTGATATATAATAGTTATTTATACACCAAGCGACTAAAGTGACTCATTTAATCCCGCGGGTGGTGTTTGATGCAATCCACCCAAGGGATTAATGTCACTTTAGTCGAGAGGTGTATACGTTATTTTTTGCAATTCCGGTAATTCTACATACATTTGAAGCCCTAACACAATAAACATAGTATGCTATGTATCAACTAAAGTATCAACTTTAGTCCCGTAAGTTCAAAAATAACTATTTCGTCGATCGACAGTAAACATTCTATTTTAGTGACAATTTCAGCGCAATAAGCTATCACATTTATTGACTAGTCAATCAATGTGTCAACAATAAAGCACACTCTACGAGTCGTTCAAAAAAATAATAAATTGGTATATCTTTAACCCGTTACGAAGGGCAGATTTAATAATCTCTTGTCTGGTTTTAAAGCCTCGGCTTTGAACTGCCAGTCACGGCATTAAATGCTTATTTAATAGGCTTTATTGCCTAATAAAACAAATAACTATTGTCTTATTTTTGAACCATAATAATTTTTCGGATTTAAAATAGAAACACCACGTGAACAAACGTTAAGATTAATGGATCTTTCACTTGCTCTGTAATGAGTTTTCTACATACCTACTATTTAGATTCAGCTACCTTATTTTAAAGTTCTTTGTTACGAACTTTTCATCTCATTTGTTGATCATACATTACCATTGTTTATACTTTTTCACATAGAAGTTCTTTGATTTGCAATATAAGTTATACAGGCTGTTTTAGAAATGAATACAAAAATTTTAATCAGTAATAGATCTCACCAAAACAAACAACTTTTCTAAATAACATTTTTGCGAAAAATGATATTTTTCGGATTTTTTTTACCGCTATATTCCTCCTATAAAAGTACGATTCGCTCATGAAATTTTGTAAATTCATGAATTTTCTATAGTTATCATGGTGACCATTATAATGGTGCATTCTATGGTTTGACCAGGGGTGCGAATGGAATTTTCGCCAAGACTTTAGCTCATTTTATCTTGATAACGGTTGAGATTCGGAAAAAAAAATATCTAGAAAAAACTCTTCTTTAAACGAGATCTACAAGTGGTTAAAATTTTTGTATTCATTTCTGAAACACCTGTATATAATAACTTTTAATAAATAAGAATACCAATATGTAATAAGCTGTCAAAACATTTACATCGCTTTAAAAAAAAAAAATATGGTACGTTATCGTAGCATTTATTATTATTGAAAAACTACTATATTAACTGGTGTCTGATATTTATTGTTACAACAAATTTTAATTTTTATATATGTTTTGTATTCACCGAACGGTAAAACTAAGAAATTTAACAATATTTTGCATTTTCTATAGTTTTAGTTTACAAACAGGGATTTACAACTACAAATGGTAACGGTTGTTGGCCCTATGCCAAACGCTGCTCTGGTGCAACCGAACTACGGTACATTTTTAAAGTGTGGCCGAACATAATTATTGTTCCAACTGCTGTCAGAGTTTTTCGAGGAACATTATTTAGAGATTCGTAATTTAGTCTAGGATAAAAATTTAGTGGAACACAGCAAGCTTATTTCATCACAAGATCATTATGATAATTGGTACTGTGAAGTTTCTGTGACAATTCCACTCATTAAATTTCAACCAATCAGGTTGTAGGATTTTGAATCATATTTGTTTCTTAGACAATTTCCGTAAATTGTCGTCAATTTGTCGAAAATTATCGGCAATTTCGTACCGACTCGTGGTATTACTCATTAGTAATACTTATCATTATAATAACACTATTTTTTGAAAGGATACTTAAAAGTATTAAAAATTTGAGAGTAACCTTTTAAGACTCAATGATCTCAGTTTAGTGCTTTTATGACTTAATTTGACTTTGTTAGTTTACTAAATTTTCTTTGCCACACAGTCTAGAAACGCTTCTTTTCTAGGCCCTTATTATCAACTCATCCAGGTGTAATCCTAGCTGTCATAGATTCGTGGTTAAATTTATGTCTCTGACTCGGTTTTTACTTGTATGTACTTTAACTTTCTTGCCAAATTATTACAACAAAACTTCTTTTTGTCTTTGGATTGGAGAAAATAATGTTTTTATGTCGATTTCATTACTTTAAGGAGATTTTTATAGCCATGTTACGATACGAAATGATAAGGTAGAACCCAATTCTAACCGTACAGAGCAAGTGCCAAAATGAATTGCGTACATCTATCATTTACGAATGTGTATAGCGCACATAAGTAGCGATACAACCTCTTTCGTAGAAGGCAAGAAATCCTAGAAGACTACTGGCTGAAGTGGTACATTAAAATAATCTAGGGAGAAGTGTTTAGGCAAGATATTTTCTCAAGATCTGTAAAAAGTCAATAGCATCTGCTACCTCAACCAAAATATGTCCCTTACGATTGTCAATCATTGCCCTGCATACTTAAGGGGGGTCAGCACCTAGCCAAGATCACAAGATCTTTATTTTTTTTACGTCGTTATTGTCTAAGTTTATATAAACATATTATTTGGCGCAACTAAACATTCCAAGTTATTATTCGAATTTTAACAAAAAACTAGTTTTATTAATAATAATAATTTCATATAAATTTTTTAGGTTATTTTAGAAAATTTGCTTTCTGTTCCATTTAAATAAATTGATTGTAGCCAGAGACAAACGAAAACTTCGTAAAAATAACATTACTTTGATTTTTTTTAAATTTAGTAACATTAATACATTTTAAATAAGTTTATAATGATTGTGTTTAGAGCAAGTTTGATCGCGGTGAAATTCTTGAATTAATACAGCAAAACCAAAATTTAATAACGGAAAGAAAAATGGGCGACCCTACTTGCAAAGCGATGCTGTGTTGTTGTGGGAAGCGGAACTGGCCAACTGGGGGGTTGTCGGCAGTACCCAAATACTTCCCTCTTCTTGAGAAGGATTAGATGAGAGATAAATCAAGCGATAATGTTCAAATTAGCGAAATAGCGAACTTTTTTTTCAACAGCGTGACTCTCAATTCGAAGCAGAGTCTTTCTTTTCAGAGCCGGCTGTGCTTCCACTTTTTTTCGCATCAACGCAAAGAGTCACTCATTTTGGTGCGAACAACAAAATTTTTTTTTTGTCCAAGTATACTTTAAACATACAGATTGATTAATCCTAAATCCTAAAACTATATTCTACACTTGTATGTAGTTAATCACAAATACAGCAAAATAAAGAAGAAAATTACTGAGCCGATGGCTTATTACTAAAATGACAAGTTCGGCCTTCAATTCGTCTTTAGCCTAGGAACTTGACGCTGGGGATTTGTTTATGGTTTTGGTTCTCCTGAAGCTTACACAGAACCTCGTGAAATATTGACTACTGAGCTTCCTGACAAAAATGGAGTTTAGTTGACTTTAATTTGGAGTCTAGATGGAAACCTAGTCTGGATTGTTATTTCCAAAAATCGCTCATTATCCGCTCGATTGGACCGCTTATTTATTTTTTCACCTTTTTGAACTATTTTGTGTTTAATTGGACTAAATTTGCGGCTAAGTTATCTAGGTTTTGCAAGATAAGTTCTGAGCGGTTTGAGTGACGTTTTTCCCTCTGCGTCAAAAGTGAAAAAGGAGACAAAATTGCTCTTACTTTCGTCATAGTATAAATACTAGTAGCGACAATCGGCTCATTCTCGTGATACCGCTTATATCTCATCATCCTTCTCGACATTTGTGAGAGCGACAAAACTAGACAAAGAACAGTTTTCCTTCCAACGTTATAAGTGGAAGTAAAGGAGGAAGCGACGTGGATAGGGGTTCCCTCTCAAACCCTACTATCTTATGCTTAGAACAATTGGAAGCGAAAATAGACTTTTTTATAGTGAGCCTAGAATCTACAAGTCTTTGCCGCCAACGGGTCTTTGGCTACTCGTATTTATAGTATGCTTTCCTGCATAGATACATGCATGTGTATAGAGAGTAGTGAATACTGGATAACACGTATATAGTGTTGTATGTACACAGGATGGCGTAATTAAATTGACGTACTTCTTCATACTGTATAGCGCGCCATTGAGTTTTGAAGCGCTGTATGAACCGTTCCCGAGGCTGTTCCCTTGCTTTGCCCAATAGACGCCCACCCATTGTATCCCACAAGTGTTCAATAGGATGAATTCCAGTGATTAGTTAGGTCTCAACATAATGCCAATTTCGCGGTTTGCATGACACCCTACCTGTATGTGAACTGCATTGTCATACATGAAACGAGGTTTCTACCCATTTATTTAGCAAATTGGAAAGCAACAGGTTTGAGAATGTTATTACGATAGACAACCACATTGAATTCGCCACTTACAGAAGCAAACAATTATTTATTCTTTTACCAATAGTGATACTAACCTAGGCCTCGAGACCACAACTGACCCTTTTTGGTAAATGAAGATTTTCTGAGCACTTGTCATTGTCAGGTCGCCTCTATATCAGTCTCCTGATATCCGGTTGCAAACCAAAACTATTCATCTATGAACATATCTTGATTCTGATTCACTCCCGACGTTGCCAGTTTACATGTTGTTTTTGCGGCCACTGTTTCGTCAATATAATACAGATACCCACAATCGCTATCTAACGTTAAAACCGCTTTTATGAAGTCGATTTCAAACAGTTTACCTATTCTGTTGCAGTTCACTATTACTAAGTATTTTTAATTAGCGACTTTTTTGACTGTCTATAACTCTATAGGTTTAATTAAGTACACCAACTTTAGATCCTTCATAATTGCTGATTTTACTTCTAATGGAGATCGATTTCCAATATGCATCACCATCCGGACACACCGAGTATACTGTTCCAAACCAATTTTGACATTGCTGACTTTAAAGGCAAGTCGTCTGATTATTACTAGTGCAATAAAAATTATATTGTTACCAAACGCAAGTAATTTATGGTCGTTAGACCCTTCAATGCCATCTGAGAAAATCGCCCGGGGCAGATAAAATCTACCTAAAAGTGGTGACAAATCTGCGTGTCCCGGGCGGTTGTCTCAGATGACATAGAATTTATGACATAACGACCATAAATTACTTGCGTTTGGTAACAATACAATCTTTATTGCACTAGTTGTAAACAGAAAACTTACCTTTAAAGTCAACTAAGCTAATATTGGTTTGGATCAGTATACAGTTACTCTCAGATTAAAAAAAAATGTTAAAATGTGATAGGGTATCTATTACATGGAAATTAATACCACAGTCAACTATATGTTAGCAAGAACTGTGGTATTTTGAAAAAGTTAATTTGACATTCGCCATAGCTGAATGGGGCAATGGAAGCAGCGGAATCGTTGTTAATAGTTTATGGAGCTTCTTACAGTAAATGTAATTTTTTTAAAAATACACTACACATTGTAAAAAGAAATATTTTTGTACATAATTTACTTGTGGAAAATATGGACATCAGTACTATTGAGAGTTTCAAAAAAATTTAACTAAAGAAGTCATTAGAAAAAAATATTAGACGCTCCAGTCACAAATAATGAAACAATAAATTATTTTGGCTGTAATTTCTGTGAAGAACGTTTTTAGCACAACGCAAAGAACTCATTACTTTATTATACACAAAATTCTGCTCAAACATAGAGGGTGTTTTTAAAGTTACTTTAAAAGTTTTAACAGGTGAAAGTTTTTGTCGAGACGATGCTAAAAACCCATACTTTTACACAAATGTTAATAGTTTTTATAAACTAAAAAACATTGTTATCATACGTCGTATCTCTTAAAAAAATGTTTAAAAAAAATACCGACATTTTTCGGCAATTTTGTGTCCACTCGTATTATGATTTTTTTTTTTTTTTTAAGAAATAGCAGCCTTCTCATCTTCAGCCTCGGACTGCTGACTGTTTCGTTCCTTGCGACGTAATATATTGTTGCAGTATCCGATTAAGGATAAATGACCTAATTTCAATTGTTTTGGGACCAGTCAAACCTTTGTTGCATTGCAATGTTAAAAGATTGTGATTGCTACATCATAAAGATTATACGAAGTCTTATTCTTTAAGTTCACCTTTAGGACCATTTATTATACTCCCAAAAAGTATTTACTTACAATTAATCTATTAATTCATGAATTATCTTGTCATTTGTTAAAATTTAATTTATATAATGTAAACTGGGGGTTAGTCTCTAAAAAAAAAGGGAGGTTGCTGCAAAATTTTGAAGTTTATTTCGGTCTACTGGAACGCAGTTGGAAGGTGAAGGTGCAACGCCTTTTGTTTAATTACAAATTCTAACCGATCACGATCAAATTAGAGCAATTATTGCCCACTACACAATAATGACGACAATCCAACTCGAAAAAAAGAAGCCAATCGTTGATGTTTTTTTTTTTAAATTTAAATCAATCAACCCAAAAAGGCTACAGATTCTTGTCCCGACAAGAATTTTAACATAATTTGCGAAAAGATTTCTGTCAAATTTGACAATGCGCTGCCAGATAATTTTAGTAATATTTAAAGACATAAAAACCGAAGAGATCGTTGTATGAATATTATTTATATTGTTTAATGAAGGTATATACAGTTATTGTAGATACTTTAGGTGGTTTTAGGATAATTTATTCTAATATTCGATACAAATCAGATTTTTGAATTATCGATATTTGCGTTGGATTGTCTAGATGAATATAATTCATGGCAAGATTCTTGCTGCAATATTTGTCGTTTAATTACACTCGTAGTTGTTGTTTTTGTAAAATCTGACTTTCATCCGATTCGTGGCCGATTTTCGTTGCAACATCTACTCGTAAAATAAACGACAAATGTTGTCGGCAAAAATCTTACCACTCGTATATATGATAAAATTACACTTGTGCAGTTTTATCACTCACTGGAATTTAATGTATTCAATTTGTTTTCAAGGAATAATCAGTTATAATCGTGGAGGGAGGAATAAGAGGAGTGGGCATGCCCTATACCGGCCATGTTAGGTCCTTGGTCGGGGTACAAATACCTTTTATGGTTTTATTCTGTTGTCAAGACTAGGGCTGGGAATTTTTATCGATATATCGTTGATCGATATAACATTTAAAAAATATCGATATACCGATAATTATTATCGAAATATCGATAATTATTGATATGTCGATATATTACCGTTTTAGCACAAGTTATTTATTTTGCAATCTCTCTATAAAATACCAATAAGTAATGTAATTTGTCCTGGTTTTACATAATATACATACATAAATTACTATTAGGTACTACTATAAATTCAACTAACAACTATCAATATTAATATTTTTTTGTCATTAAATGTAATACTTTCAAAATAGTATAGAAATCAAAAAATTATACGAGCAACATGTTTCGGTCTCTTTTATTTGCTATTATCAGGCTTCTTCGTAAGTTACATAAATACAACTTGCATATATTTTACAAAACATTTACCGGAATAATTTTTCGTAGTAACTAGTAGGTACCTAATGATAATTCATTCATGTGTATTATGTAAAAACAGGTCAAATTACATTACTTGTTAGTATTTTATAGAAAGATAGCAAAATAAATAACTTGTGCTAAAACGATAATATCGATATTTATCGGAATATCGATTTTTTATCGATATTTATCGATAATTTTATTATATCGATATTCAATTTTCTATATCGCCCACCCCTAGTCCAGACCACCGTTTGCAAATTTATTGTGGGGGAAAAGCTATTCTGGGTACTGTGAAACGCCCATAATAGTACATTATTATACGTGTTTCATAAGACGATTATTGTGATACGAATAGAATACAAATAGAATGAGTGTCACAAGTTGTCTATCAAAAAAAAAAAAACTGTGATTTTCGGCTAATGATTTACAAGTAATCCTTGCTCTTCATTAGTAGTAGGTGCACCAAGAAAAAAAATTGTATATTTTTGACTTTAAACCCTTATAACTTTTGTTGTGACAAAGCAAGAAGATCGTCCAATTGGAGTATGATGATTTGAGCACTTCTCTAAAAGATGGTATAGATTCCATACCTTTCTACTTAAAAAAATTTTTGGACGATTTCAACGACGAATACGCTCTATAAACTATGCTAGTTCAGTAACCAGGTACTTTTTCTTGAAAAGAAACGGAAAGGATCTGCAGTATGGGGAAGATGCAACGGTAGTCAATCTCACGAGTTGCCCATTAATGTCGGGGTGCTACAGGGTTCAATTTTGGGATCTCTTTTGTTCATAATATTTATTAATTATCTTCCTGGCCAGCTCTCTATGATATACGCCGATGATACAAACATCTGTCTCTCAGGTGACAATTTAGAACATCTTATGAGGGTGAATCAAAATGAACGATCTAGGGCTTTTGAGTGGTTTGGCAATAATGGGCTCTCAATAAATGTTGACAAATGTATTAAAAAAGTCTTCACTCTTAAATGCCCAAATAATGATATTACTATCTATTCACTTTCTTTGTGACCGTTTGCTAAATCAAGTAGGCTCTGTATGGCTGTGTAATACGTACTTTTTCCACTAGATTTATGGGTACGTGAGATGCAAGCTTGTATCACACGTATTCATAAATCTAGTGAGAAAAATTATTACACAGCCACACAGGGCCTACTTGATTTAGGAAACGGTCACAAAGAAAGTGAATAGATAATAGTGACGAGGGCTTATGCTTATATGGCGAAAATAAATTTCTTGGTATTACTCTCGATTCAACTCTACTATGGAAAAAGCATGGTGAAACTCTATGTAACAATATTAATAAAACAATTTTTCTTCTACGAAATCTATCCAAGTTTGTCTCTCAGGAAACTCTTAAAATTGTCTATTATGGTTTAATTTAAAATCAACCAATGTATGGAATCTTAATTTGGGGCCATTCTTCCTGTCGTCACCAAGTAATTTCTTTACAAAGGCGGGCTATTCGTATTATTTATGGAGTAGACTATCGCGAGGATTGCAGACAAGCATTTAAAGCTTTAAAAATTCTGACTTTTTCTTGTTTGTATTTATTTCAATGTTGTACGTATGTTAATAACAATTTGTCTATGTTTAATAAACACAAAAACACTCACAGTTACAACACTCGTAACAATGAAAATCTAGTGACTAAATATGCACGAGTCTCTAGAACGCAAAGTGGTACAGGATTTCATGCAATAAAATTTTACAATTGCTTACCTAATGCCATAAAAAACATGCCGCTTAAACGGTTCAAAACTGAAATTAAGGAGATTCTGTGTAATGAAGCGTTCTATGATTTCGATGAATTTTGTCAATATTTTAGTAATGTGTAATTATTTTTATCTTGATGAATGTAAAGCAACTGCTAACATGAATAAACGTATTATTAAGATTGATTTAAATAACGGGACAATTGGCTATGTTATAAACGAATGTGAATCTAAAAAAAATAATTGAAAAATTTGAATGAGAGACTACATTTTTAGGCTAGTACCTATGATTCGGCTAAAAATTAATCGATATATTTTTTCAAAATAATGGAGCGGATTGATCTAGTAGTGTTCATAGAATGTTAAAAGAATAATAAAAAAAATGTTTAAAATGTCAAGCTGCCATAATTTTTCTGTTGAAAACAGGGCTTCAGTATTACACTCCCAGATCTCAGATCTGTTGTTTATTTAGCAAATAATTCTGTTTTTGGTATTGTATATTAGACACTTTTTTCTAGGGTTTACCACCCTGTTTTTTGTTATCAACCTTAAATTTTCAATAAAAAAAACTTTGAAGTTACCGTAAAATTAAAACCGTTTTCAAAGTTTGAAGCTAGGCGAAAAATATTGTAGTACACCACACATACATGACGGCATTAGCAGCCTGCAACTCTGTTTGCATGCCTGATCGTAGCAAGAGCCTTCTGTCTTTGCGGTGTAAATTTTCTGTGCGGCTACAAACAGCCACAATTCTTTTCTTGTTAGTTTCTTCAAAAATTGAAAGAATCGCGGAAAACTTTATTATAAAAGTCTCTCAAGAAAAATAAAGTTTGCTCGAATTAAGCCTGAACCCACCTTGTAATAGAAGCAAAACAAAAAAATCGAAAAATTTTAAAAAAAATTCTTATTTTCTTCCTTTGTATAGTTTACACAAATTGAAAATTTACTTTTTGGGTTTCATTGCTTCAACGGTCGTCCAACTAACTCCTTCGATGACAATGACGCACACCTCACTTTACAACAACCCTTAATAAATTCTTCATAAACTAATTTATAAGTCAACACCTTAAAATCCAAACATTTGTAGACAAATTATAAAGACTTGGATGCTTACAACTTGCGGCACGTACGAGTACGGCGATGTGTAATGAGGAGAGTGGGAAATGCCGACTAATAATGCGACAAGGACAGTATTCGCGAAGACGTCACTGCTTTATTCATTCGGGCCTGATTGCCCGTTCGCTTTAATACACCTTTAAGCGCAGTTTACTAGAATACAATATACCTAGTGTTTGAGTCTGGTATTAAATATATGTAAAGATCTAAAATTTTATAGACCATGGTTAACGCACATTATTGCAGACAAATAACCGGTAAGATATTCGTTCGCACATACTTAATCTACAAAATAATATTTAGACTGTTCTTATTTTTTTTTTTTTTGTTATTACTATTATTTTTTCTTTAATGCAAAAAGCAAGTGAATTTTTTTACTTTTTTCAGTGTCCTATAGTTCTGACTTTTTAAATATTTTTTTAAAACTTTTTTACTTTAAGAAACATACCTATATAAAGTAGGTATAGGTTTGGGTTGATCGCCAAAAATGTACAAAAACCGAAAATAGGAATTTCCAGTAAATTAAGTACCTAGAACGGTAAAAACTTTCTACCGATCGACGGAAGAGGAGCGAGGTGACGACGCCTTTATTGTCTGGGATCGGTAAAATATTCTTAAGGTTTATAAGCTTATGACATTTTTTATGTGATTAATTTTTATTAAAAAAAGGATATTTTTAATAATTTTGAATAAATTTACTTATTCTTAAGAACGCTAAGTATTGTTTACCATCAAGTTTTTTCGTTGGCAACAACTAAACAAAGTGCTTACCGACGAGTTTGTGTTAGCAACAAGTAAATAACCTTTTTGTAATACCTAGTTGTCGAGTTGCTTTAAGGATTGTTTGTTACTAAGTAAACAACCTCTTAACGACCACGGTCTGTTGTCAAGATGTAAAAGGCACCTCGACTATTAAGAGGCCTTTTACATCTTGACAACAGAGGTTGTTTACTTAGTAACAAACAATTCTTAGGTATAGCAATTCTAGAATTATTAATTAATTATAGAGGTATTACAAAAAATATTGTACAATACACGTCTGTTAGGGCCTTTACTGCTTCGCCAGTTGATTCGACTCGCTCTTTGAGCTCGTCTCACAAATTTTCTGGCTCGGCCGTAAAGGCTTCCCTAACAAACTTGTACTGTAAAATACTATTTTGTCCTCCCATATTGTAAACAGACTATCACAGTTGTTCATTCACCAATAGTAATCTGGACTTTCGGAAACTGTGCGGTAAAAATGAAAAAACACCGGGTCTTATATTGAACGGTTAGAACTACCACAGGAAATGCTTGAGGAAAAAACTACCCTTGTAGTAATAAAGTTTATGTATCAAAGTGTATGTGCCTAAAATATTTCCACAAACGAACCTATATTTATTAGAAAAATAGAAAATTAAAAAAATCGCTGAAATGTCACTAGTCTTACGTCAAGCGGTCAAAGCACACTATGTTTCAGTTATTTATTTTTTAAAAATTATTAATTGTTTACACAAAAAGCAGAATTTAAAGCTTTCGGTCAAAATTTTTATACAAATCTTATGCGGTAGTTTTTATTTTATAGGCTCCATTTATTGTATTAATAAAAATTATTTGCCTTTATAATTGCACGTTTCCTAACTTTTTTTACATTGCAAACAAAGTTTTATTGATAAAATTTATTTTATATAAAAAATTACAATTAGTTGATATCCCCACTACCCCAGTGTATAATAATCTGATTTTTATCAAAAAGTTTGCCACAAAAATTACACAACGAGGACACATGTGCATTAACAGTTTCTTTAGGGATAACTCTCTCATCGAGATCTATTTTGAAAAATGCTTTTATTGCTTTTGATCTTTAATCTCGACATTTGGACTTTGTTTCTTAGTTCTCTTTGTATTATTTTCTGTTCTATCTACGCTATACCGACATATATGTTGGATAGATCATATTCGTTGAACCATAAAAACTAATTTTTTTGCTTTACAAAAAATTTCATTTCTAGACTTCGTTTTTTCAAAGGACGCTATTAAGGACGATAAAAAATTAAAATTTAAAAATAACAGTTTTTTGTCAACAATTAGAGTTTTCTTCCTCAATAACGCAAATAATTTCACTACCAGAGTGCGTTTCCCTTCTTATTAAGTGTCAATAATGGAAATTTTTAGCGTCATACAAAAGTTGATCTTTCTCATTTTGTAAACGAAACTTATTTTTTTTAAAGGATATTCTTCGATACCATTCTTACTATTAGGCAGTAAACTAGTAAAATACTAGAAAGGAGTACACTTGCTGATCCGGACCGGCATCAGAATATCCAAGAGGAAAGCATCAGCTAACTACTCCGAGGACAATTACCCTTACCAGCATAGCATTAAACTACACCATCTGACGCTTATACGCTAAAAAGCATTCCACCTAAATGACAAAAACATTAATAAATACGTGTTCCTGAAATAGGGCTAATTTGTGCTTGAAATAAAGACTAGAGTTTTCCAGGGATGTGGCAGCTACTCTTTCTAAAAAGCGTAAATGGCCAGGTATATAATCACAATTATATTTGTACCTAATGATATAGTAATATTGTTATTGCTAAGGTATAACACTTTTTATTGCACAATTAAAATTTTACCTGAAACAGTCAATAAGGGCATTGCGGGGCCATTACTCTTAGAAAAACATGCCCTATCTTTAGACCTATTTCGGGCTTACGCTAAGTACTGTCTTTTTCTCCCTTATGAGAATCAAGCACACAAATTAGTTCTTGATCTCAAATCATACAAAACATAATTTATTAAAAAATAATTAACGGCTTAACAGGAAATTAGATTGATATAATAAATACCGATACTTTAACTTAGATACAGGGTGTTTTTGAAGTAATGTAGAAGATTTAACAGGTAGTAGCCCTTGTTGAAAGAATGAAAAACGAAACTTGTCTCATACAAATGTTTATAGATTTTGAGATATACGATGTAGAGTTTTTGCTCAAAAACAGTCTTGTTATACACCCCGTATCTCAAAAATGTTTAAAAAAAATTACAGCGTATATCTCAAAAACCAGTAACATTTCAAAAGGCAAATTTGGATATTAGACTAGGTTCAGAATTTTATGAGCCGCCAAAGAAAGTTGCGCACTGGTCAACAAAAGTGAGTGGGGAATTCGTTTTCCTTGCTATTCTCTTAACTAAAATTTTCGAGCTTCTACAGACCGTTCAAAAAATTTTTAGATCTACTCTTGCTGTGCAAATTGACTTGACAGATTTTTATTGTCTTTGGTAGTAACATCAACGCTTTATTTGATTGCACTTTTAAACGCGTCAAGTATAAAACTGGGGTAAAAATTGAGGGCGAATGGAACTTTAACACTGGTGCTTATTTGAAAGAATTTCAGCAAAAAATTTCCTAACCTCATTTTTTTAAACATACGTTTACGGTTTCATTGCAAGAGTTGATCTAAATAAATAATGAACGCTCTGTACTTATCAGTTAACTCGTTAACTGAAATTAAATTATTTCAAGTATTTTTATTTTATTAATTCTGATAATAATGATAAATGAATTTAATGTTGCTATTTATTTTTTTAAATCTTTTGTGCATCATAATATATTAAAAATATTAAGTCAATGTTTTTGGAAGGGAATTGTCTTTACTCGGCCGAAGCGAATTTAACCGAGCTTTTACTGCTTTTAGGTTTTCAAACTGTAGACTCCGCCTTCGCGCATCTCGCGGCTCACGAGATTCTGAATTCGCTCTAGCATCTTTTCAACAAGGGCTATCACCTGTTAACATATGTAAAGTTATTTTAGAAACAGACTATATATCTGATTACCACATTAAAAGGACTATTACTAGAAAACATTTTTGCACATATTTCAATCACACATTGTATACCAAAAAAATTACTATAATACATCGTATCGCGTTCATTACCAACTTTAAAAAAAAAGTAATACAAAATTAGTAATTTTAACATAATGTTGGTATTTTATTTTAGTTCTTGGTTTTCAGTCACATTTTAACAGATATTCTCATTCCCAATGATTTCAGTAAGAAAACTATTACAACTTATTCATAGTATTTAATGATCACGGTGTATTACCTAATGTACAAAAACATTTTTTTTTTCTACACAGATATAAGATATTCTTAGAATTTAATAGGTTTTATACTGCCGTATCATAAGTAATGAGCGGAATCAAATATTTTCTTCGGTGGAGAGCACAACGATTCATTGGCGTAATTTCGCAAGTGATTTACCACACATTGAAAAAAGAATTTCATGTTGTTTAAATTTATTGATTTATAATTATTTTTATTGATTACTTAAATTGGAAAAACAATTAAATACATTTTTTTAGGTAATAAAACTTGTATGTTACGTCATTGATAACGTTCTAAACGAGCGCACCTAGCAAAAAACGTCCGAGTGTTTAGCCAAATTTAGTTAATCCCAGTAAGCAAGCATAATGTCGTGTTATCATCGACTCAAGCGTTCACTGTTTAGACGACGTTTTACCACGATAACTCATTGCGAAGTCGTGTGCCGCTCTGCTCCCTCCGAGAAAATATTTCTTTCCGCTCAGTAGTCATAAGGTTGTAGGATATATGGCGTATGCAGAGAGTCATCAAATATTGTACAGAAATTTTACCTACCAATAGTTCTAGTTGAAAAGTTGCCCAAACTTGTCTTATACAAGCTGTTTGTGGTTTTGAGATAAATGCTGTAGATGATAAACTAATCGAGCTAAAAATGATAGTACCAAGTACCAGAAGTACAAATCACAAAATTGATACAAATTAAGTTGTTAAAATGAATAGAGGCTAATATATAGATTGATTGGTTTCCTAAATATCAAAATAATTCTTAGGTTTATTATCTTATGTGAATAACCCTGTATTCTACATTAATGTCGTCACATATCAGGAAAAGTTATTAGCAAATAAGTAATAAAGAGAGCAAGTTTATTTGGGGGTTTTTATTTTTCTAGCCAGGACATTTATTTTGTGATTTCTTTAAGATTAATCTAATGGGGGGGGGGAGTCATTGTCAAGTTTTTGCTTTACGTACTTCGGAGTAATTATACGAAATTTATGTCTTGAGAAAGGACCAATTTTCCGGCCGAAACGTTGCCGTTAGCGAAATAAAATAGAGTTTTGAAAACAAAATTGTGTTTTCTCACATCAAAGTATCGATTACCAAATGATGATCTTGAAAGAATTATGATAAAAAAAAGTTTTTATAAGTACTGATATTGCTAAACCCAACTTCTCTTATTTCGAAAAGAAGCGTGACTGACCTCTTTACCTTATGTTTTTATATAATTTAATTTATTAGAATCTATATTAACAGCTGAAATGTTTTTTACAGTACCGACGAAGATGCACGTCAAGCATTCGCTCGGAACAATGGCAAAATCAAAGAAATCCAGATCAGTCTCATGCTCAGTTCCCGAACCGAAATGCAAAAAGTCATCGAAGCGGCCCGAGCTCAATCATATGCTGCATTTATGCAAAATCCAACTGTTCCAATCCCAGCCGCAGTTCCAGCAATAATCCCAGCAGCAGTTCCAGAACTCAAAAAAGATAGCAAAGATCGCGATTCCAAAGACAAACGTGAGAGAAAAAGATCACGTTCTAGATCCCGCGACCGCAAAGATCGTGATCGCCGCGATAGAAGATACAGAGATAGAAGTAGATCAAGATCGCGTGAAAGACGAGACCGTCGTCGTAGAGACCGAAGCCGCAGTCGAGGTCGATCCCGTTCACGTGACCGCGACCGTAAAAGCAGAGACAGGAAACGCTCATCAGAAAATTACAATCAGAAAGACCAGAAGAAAGTTTCAGAAATTTGGACTAACCAGAATTCCAACGACAGTATTCCAACCGCCCCACACCCTCCAAGTTTATTCGGAAATTATCCAGGGAGTCTGGATGATGCCAGAAAAAATTTAAGTGCACTCAGTGGGCAACCATCTACGAACGGACGAAATTTCCAGGGGGGAAATTTTGGATTAAGTAGATCTAGGGATAGCTGGCCTCCACAAAATACACAAGAAAACGACCAGTCGAATTTTCTTAATCATTCTGATGAGAATGTAAGCCGGCCAACAAGCCAAAACTTTCAAAATCGACGATTTCCCCGAAATAATAGTTTTCCACGATCGGAAAATGAGCAATATCCGCCCTCTGAACGTGAACCTATGCCAAATAGCTGCGTGAGACTACAACCTTTTTATGGAGGTTACGGTGACATCCGTCGGTTTTTCCAAGGGTCATTTATAAGCAATGTGGGGATTAAATTCATCAATGATAATTTTGGACACCGGACTGGCATAGTTTACATCCAATTTGGTCATTCCAAAGGCAAAATGGATGCTTTACGGAAAAATGGAGAAGTTCTAAATGGAGTCAAAGTCGAAGTTGCTCATATAGACGACCAAGAATTTGAGGATGCTATCGATCGTTACGTTCCTGAGAATTTCCAAGCAAATGAAAATAAATTCAGAAGCAAGAACATTACAAAATATTTCAACAAACTAGAACCTGAACCCAAAGTATTCTCATGCTTGACAGTCGATGACTTACCGACTTATGTCAAAGAACAAGACATTCTCAAGCTATTCTCACCTCGGCCCTTACTGTCTCTTTTTCTAATCCCCAAGCCTAGAGGAGGTCATATTGCTTACGTGAAGTTTGGATCAATTGATGAAGCCCGAAAAGCCCTCGAAGAAAAATCAAACCACATAGTTGAAGGCAAACCTGTCACAGTCAAACCTTGCGAAGACCGCGAATTCGAAAACATCAGCCAGCAACATAGCGTAGATCTTGACTGCAAACCTAGTCCAGTCCCCCAAATTGACACAGACTGCATCAACATAACCCGCCTTCCTCTCCAAACCAACAACATCGAAATTGCAGATTTTTTCTCCGACATTGGAGTTAGACCAACCAAAATCCACTTAATGAGCAACCGGATGGGTTTCACCGGCCAGGCTTTCTGCGAATTCAACTCAAAAGAAGACGCTGCGCAAGCACTAAAAAAGGACAACACGAGTTTTGGGCCAAATGTTGTCGTGGTCCAAGCATTTCCAAGGGAGGAGATGGAGCACATTATCCAGCAGTCCCAAGCACCTAATAATCCTCCACTGTTGCAACAACCGTTGATGCCGAGGGGTGCTATTATGAACCAAAACCGGCCGTTCTTTCCCAGGAATTCTTATGATGGGGGACCGCGCGGAGGGCCTAGATTTATGGGGCATAGAGCTCCAAGGCCGAGGTTTATGAACGCAGTTCCGTCGGATGATGCTCCACATGGCTGTACCGTCTACATGGATAATGTTCCATACAAGGCGGGGACTAACGAGATTTTGGAATTTTTTGATGGTTATGATATTACGAATAATGTTAGTCGGAGGTTTAATCCAAATAACACTCCGAGTGCTGAAGCCAAAGTGGTGTTTAATTCACCGGATGAGGCGTATAGGGCAGTGCAAGAAAAAAATGGAGAAAAAATCTGGGAAAGGCCGATTTATTTGAAACAAGTATAGACTGAAGTAAAATTTTAGAGTAGGTTTTAGTGATAAGAAGTGGAAGTATATGTTCAGTGGCTTGCACTTCTAGAGTTTATGATGTTTTATTATTGAATAGAATTGTACATATTTTAGGAGTAAGTGGTTGTCCATCTTGACAAATATTTTACAATAACTTATAGAATTTATAAGCGGCAGTGTTTTGTTATATACGAGATTATATTCAGTCGATTCCTGTTTAGTAATAATTTTCTATTTGTACACGATAAGTTACTATGTAAAAATGTATAAATAAAATATGCCGTGCATATGTGGAAATCTTGTTTTCTTTATCCTTCAAAGTTAAAAAGGTAGAGAAAACTTTTTTTGTGTCTATTAGTTATTACAGACTCGAAAATAATGGTGATAAATGTCAAATCACTACCAAAAGATTACTTCAAATGTCAGCTATAATGGCAGAATATTTTAGATGTCTCGCCACAATCATCTTTTTTTTAAGAAATAAACCAATACTTGTACATACCTACTTCAAAATTTGTGGAATTCAAAAATAAACTTATCACATTATTTTTAAGTAACCTCTTATGTAATAAGATGGTATTAATTTATGTACATCAGGCTTCTTTTGTTAAAAAAATAGGATGCTCTAATACACATTTAGTATTCCACACACGACCAACAATAAAAATGCTTTAAAAAATAAAATCGTTTTAAATGCATATTGTATTGCTTCAACTGAATAAGAATAAGATTTTATAGTTTTATTTTATTTTTTGTTACGAATTCTTTATGCATTTTACAGAGAGGATGTTTAAAAATAAATACTTTGTTGGTTCTTTTTATGACTATTAAAATTGTATTTCATAGAAACCTACACACTTTTATAAAATTTTATTACCTTTACCTAATTGTTAATTTATACAGAGTGCTTAGAATATTTTGAAAAGATATTCATCAATTTAATTGAATCAAATTGAAAAATGCCGTTTTGTTAAAATAACTATAATCAGTGCCGCACCGCATCTTGCCTGTATGCGTGACACACGGGCATCACAGGCTCTAAGGTCTAAGGCATCAAATTTTCCTAATAAGTCAGCTAGATAAAAATAAAAGTCGACAATTTGAAGAAAAAAATAAAATGAACATGTAATTTTTATTGTTTATGCAACAAGTTAATAAATGTCCTTATAAATTGGAAACAAACTTGGAAAAAAATATATGTATAGAGACTAAATGAGCAGTAACATTTGAAAATAAATACAGTCAATCCCTTACGCATGTTGTGGTTTTTGTTTTGTTGTGTTATGTTGGTTTGTCTTTATTACGTACATTTCTAAAGCAAAGAATACCAATTTCTGGAAATCATAAACTGTAAGTTTATATGTCTTTATTTAGAACCTACCTTTTTAATATCTTTTGTCGCAACTGATAGGTGACGAATTCTCTCCTTCTGATTATTTAAAACGTACTTTTAAACTTGATGATTTTTCTGCCATACGTGTGAAGTTCTCTGCTTTTTCCCGATATAACTACCATTAATCCAGATTTCCAGCAATATTCTTGCACTCCACTCACCTAAATATAACAAAGGATTTTTTTTAATATTAATTTTTTGAAGGAGGCTACAAGGAATCTTAAATAAAACACAAGTTGATTGATAAATGAGAGTAAAATTGTCTATCTTTGTTATTTATGTAATTTTTATGTTTACTTACCTCGATAATCTTACTTATCTCGACAACGGTCACTGTGTTTTGCCTTCAAGTTAGTGACTGCCTTAAACAAAGAAAATAATTTGGAAAAAGAGAAGAACCAAAAAGTGTCTTTAGGACTTTATTAGGTATGTCACTATAACATCAGTCTACCTTAGTTTTTAATAAATAAAATGTATAGAATATTTGTTAAATGAAGCATTTATCGTATTTATTATACTAGTCCAAATAATAAACTGTTTTTTTTTATAAATATTTTTTTAAAAATGTTTAAAATTTACTGTTAAAATTTAAATAAACTTAATTTTAATGCATATTTTTTTACAAAAGACTGCACTGTTTTCACTGCCAAAAACACGATAATTTATTGAAATAACTCTGAGAGATCTTTAACACAGGGCCACTTCACTTTGAATGAGTGTAAACATTTAATGCAAAGAAAAAGAACAAAAAAGCGTTTAAAACTTTTTCTTTTTCTACCCGAAACTTCGTGCTAAGCACATCACACCCAACCTTTCTTATTTTTGAAGAAATATAAGGATTCTACTTAATTTTACAAATTTAATGACTATTTTCCTCATGGATTTTTTAACCAGTCACACACTCTTATTCAACAATGAAAACGAAAGTTACAATTGAGAAAATGAGCTGTCAAATTTTTTTTGGAGGTTCTCAGCGAATAAGCAATCCGAAGAACACAACGCACCTCGTTTCTTAACGAAAAAATATTGACAGTAGTAGTGTTGCCTTAATTACATCATAAACAAACAAAAATTATTAATTTACAAAAATTATAAAGAGAAAAGTCACGCAAATTTCGAGAAATTGTCTGGACGAATACCATTCAAGTTCAGATTTTGCCTGAAAGAATTTACCGATTAAACTCGAGTTCTACAATTTTGCTCACGACATTGATAAAAACTACTCGACTAACGTCTCTTTTGCAAAATTGCTATGCAAACTCTCGTAACAGTCGGTAACTTTCCTCCAAAAAGTCTGAATTCTTATAACTGAAAAAATATACAGATTTTTTTAAAAATAATTTTCTGGTTTTATTATGTTTTATAAATTATTGTGCATTTTTATACCGTATATTTATTATAAATTTTGCTAAAGGGTAGCCATGGAAAACAAATTTTGAAAATGTATGTCTTATTTCTGCTGGAAATTTATTTCTAAATATGCTATAACAAAGCCTGGGCGAGTAATAACCAATTTTATATTTTTCAAATGTTTATTACTCTACCAAGAAATTTTTTTGCTTTGCAATAAACATATCCTTTAATCCTTAAAGGATTAAATTCTTAAACCTTTAATCTTTAAACCTTAAAGACTTTTTAAATGACTTTTATGACCATCTTTTTTTTTGTTATATTAGTATTTTTTGGTGTTTCGAATAAAACTGAAGTTCTAATTCCTACCTCGGAAATGGTGTTAGCGGGTGTTTTAAGTTTCATTCAATTATGAAAAAAAAAATCAAATTCTATTTAAAAAAAAAGTATGATGACGTAGAGTCCGTACACTTTCAGAACAGCACACCAATAAAAGTGTGCAGATGACAAAATAGTGTCGCGCCAATCCCATTTGCAAATTGAAGGGGAGGAAGCCAAGCGGCACGTGGTCAGCGAAAGGTCAGCGGCGTTCGTCATTCTTGGTCATTCTGTTTAGTGTCGTCTGCTGACAGATTTTGATGACCCAACATGCTGTTCTGAAAGTGTACGGACTCTAATAACGTCGCAATACTGATCGCTACAAGTGATCCAATTACGTCAGAATTAAGCTCTCTTAATTTGACAAGTTACCTGTTTTTGCAGTTTTTTTTTTTAAATTTAGAAAAATAAAATTTTACGCGTTACTTTAAATTTATTCTGTATACCTAGCGTGTCAAAACCGAAAGGCCAAATTAAAATATTAATAAACATTTTTACATACTTTTTAGCTTTAAATAAATATGTAGAGGTTTTATTTTAACAGTTTAATTATAATATAAGAATGCCAAGATAATCTCTTAATTAAAACTACAGTGATATTAAATTTGATCATTTGAAGTAGGAAACAAATTACTGGTCAACATGATTTTTTTATTGATATCTAATACGTGTCTCTTGTATACTTTTTTATGCAATAAATTTTTTTGTTCTATTTTATGCAGATTCCAAAAATGTACTAAAAAATTGGCCATCACGACAATAAAATATTTCTAATTTGTGTATAATTTATTTTAAAAAAATTAAAAAATTAAAATTTGTTTTCTAGTGTAATCGCCTAGCATGTTCTGATCCCAAAAACCTTGATATTTTTGGCACACTTTCAGATCTTGATGAAATGATAAAAAAAATGGTAACGCTATTTATTAAACAAATAACTTTTTTTTAAAATAATCTTAGAAGAAGTATACTCCAGAAAAAATGACATTTTGCGAACAACAGAACTGTTGAAAGTTAACATTTTTTTGGCTATAACTTTTAAACCGCGTTTCTTAGAGCAAAAATTCTTACAGCAATTTAAGGACCATATAATCCTGCCACCAATACCTATCTTACACTTAAAATTGGTTTAGTAGGATAGTCGTCAGCATCATCAGTCAAATAATGACATCTTTTATGAAAAAATGAAATTGAAAACGTTTTTTCTAAGAATTGTGACGTGCTAGCAGAAATCAAAAAATTGTGTATTAATTACCCTTAGTAGCTTATGCAAGAAAAATATATTTCATTCAATAAAAAAAAAGTTGAATTTTGTTGACAAGTGTAATTTTAGCCCGTGTATAAACAGTAATCACCAATACAAGTAACCAAAGAGGCTTTTTTAAATTTGAAGCAATAAGTCTTTTAGACTTACCTCTCTTCTGTGAAAGTAGGGTGTATCGTTACTTACCTTTACACTAACTTTATATTTAAAATCAGTAAGTCAGTTTAAATTTGTGAATAATGTAAATTTTCGAGTCTAAAAAAATGTCTCTTTAATCTATGTTGCAGTTAATTTGCTTACAACTAAGCGATAAGCAGGTACCGGTAGTGAACTTGCTTTTGGTATTTGGAAGTATGTAAATAATTATTACATTCCCGTAGAGTTAAGTTTTTACTGTTTTTTGATTTGTGGATTACAAAGACGATTCTTTTTTATTTTTTCTAAAATAAATTGTATTTACTCTCATCAAATTCAAGATATAATTGTGAGTAAAGAGTTTAAATATTACTGGTCTAACGATTTTTATGACTGGAACACTTCTTTTTAATGAATAATTTTTGTAATGAATTTGTTTATCTTTAAATATTTTTAGCAGAAAGTACATAAAATTATTAACATAAAATAAAAATTGATAATTTATGATAGTGATAATTTTTACATTAAAATGCATTTATTTTATTTAAAATCAAAAAAAAATCTAAAATTTTTACCTAATAGATTATATCCAGAATAAACAATTTTGCAGGAAATACTAAATAAAAGCTCTACATAAATCTAGGTCTGTTATAAAGTTATAGTGTTATAGACGATACAAAACTCTAATATACTGATTTCGAAGTAATTTCTTTATTTACAACTACGATACTACGAACCATCATCATCTTCGCGAAAAAAGTTAAGATTTTTATTGTCTAAACTCATCTAAGGATTTCCTGCAAATCCTCCTTTTGCACATAATCACGTCCAATTTCTTCATTATACCTAACTACCTGCAGATTCCATCCAATCTAGACTCGCGAAACACCACCGCCGCAAAAATCCAACCATCCTGCTACCTCCTAGCATACGTTACTCTCCACAATCTCGCAGGAATTAACGTGGTAAATCTGTTTCAAAGCGCGTCCGCACACTCACGCGTTTCTGGTGTTTGGTCGCCAACATTCAGTAACAACAACCAGTCTCTCTTGAGACATTGTGGAGAAAGGATACACTGTACTGTGTTGTAATAAATGTGTACGCCTGCTGAGTGACGATATTCCTCCACAATGTGGCGACTGTGTTTAATTTTTCTCACATTAGGATTCACCATAGAGGCACAAAGAAGAAACTATTCATCATTTCCTTGCCCTTCAAAATGTGTCTGCTTCAGAAGAACGGTGCGATGCATGCAACTGGAACTGACTGATGTTCCAAAAGTACCACTGCCCACAGTCATGTTGTAAGTCTAATAAATTTTAATTTTTTATTAAGTATGAAATTGAAGATTTTAGATAAAAGTGAAATTCTAGATCTCCCACTTTCATGCAAAATATTAAAATAAAAAATATTATATTACAAAATTTTAAAAATGCATTTAAAAATTAATTTCTGAGCAAATTTTGATTAATAAAAGTGAACTGATTTTGAACCAGACATGTTTATTAATATTTAGTTTCAGTTACAGACTATACAATATACAAACAAAATATTTATTTTATCCAGACTTTCTTTGATCTCTTGTTGTTCCTCACGAAACAGCAAGGTCATTATCAAATATCAATTTATAAAAAAAAATTTGGATGCAGTTATATTTGGATTGTTTAGTTTCAGATGTTTGGATCACTGTAATATCTAATAAAAGTTTTCTTATATTAGAAATGAGTTGTGAATAAAATATTTTTATACTAGTACAGTAGGTGGTCAATTTTTAAATAATTTATTCAAAATTTTTACCTATTTCAATTTTATTTGGTCGTAAATGAAAACCTCATCAGAAATGCAAAGCATAAAATTATAAATATCACTCTAACTCTACTAAGATTGTATAATTGCGGTGTTTGTACCTCATTTACCATTCCATTAAATGCACATGTGTTTTCTCAAAAATAGTTTTTGAAAAAATTTATTTACAAAATTGGATATAAATCTTATGCATTTGTCATTTTTGGTGAGCAAGACAGTTTTTATGCAAATATTGGCCGACTGTTTGCCAAATAAAGTATTCATTTGCTGCAACGCAAATATTTGGTGGTCTTATTCATGATCATGACCCTACATATTAATAAGAGCGTTTCAAATATTTTGAATTTTTATCAAAACCATAAAGAAACTGTGATTTCTACTTCTTTATCTTGTCAGTGACATGTAATAAATGCTTTTAATAATTAACTTTCTTCATGATGATCCCGAGGCGATGAAAATAAAACAATTATTATTTATTGTTTTTATTCTATAAAATTAACATAAACTGTTTTAGGAATGACAATTAAAAATTTCTGTAACTAATAGCGGAAAAAGAGTATCAATCATCGGCATTAAAATTCATAATTTTCTGGCGGCTATAATAGTTTTTTAAACATCCCGAACTTTGCTTATTGAGATATAAATAAAATAATAACATAAACACATGTTTACCATAAATCTCTTATTTCTAAAAAATTCGACGGGGGAAATCATATATGCATGCATGGGTAGGGTACTTAATGACGCATACACTTTCTTATTTTAGTCCCAATGGAGAAAACTCACTTAAAAAGGATTTTATTATCGGAATATATATTTTTGGTTGACCGTTTATTAATATCAGCATTATTTCATGATTTTTGCCAAAAAATCATTTATTATTGTGTTCATTAATGAATGATTTTAAAATTTTAAAAGGAGATTTTTGTTTCAAGAAAAAACAATTTACGATTAACAAGAAACATTGAAATCACCTCATATGTTAATGGGCAACTAATAATTTCGACAATTAAAGACATTTACTCCCTAACGCTCGTTTATTCTATAAACAGTCCTGATTATTATTCGCCTTTATTAACATCCATGTTTATTAAATAGTTATTATGTATCAAGGGCATGGTGAAGATGTTTATGCCTTCCAAGGGCTACAAGGTTACTACGCCGAGAGCCTTTGGTCTCAGAATTTGTAAATCGCTCGAGTAATGCAGTGAAAAAACTATGAAAAAAATTTACAAAATTTGATTTAAAAAAAAGGTTTACACCAAACTTTCCTTCCCCTATTTATTTTCGAAAAAGTTTATGGTAGAACAGGGCCTTTTCTTTCCATCATTAAGGGACAAAAACATGACATTATAATTATATTCAAAATTTTAATTCAAGAAAAAGTTATGAGGTGATAAAACTTTTTGAAAGTACAAAATTCAATTTTAAATGCTTATAATGAATTTTTAATTCAAATTTACAAAAAAACATCAGGACACTTTACATTTGTTTCTTAATGATGAAAAAAAAAAGAAACAGTATTTTTCTACTTTAAACAGATCTGGAAATTAGTGGAAGAAGGGAGGTTAACCCATGTTAAAAAATCAAATTTTGTAAATTTTTTCAAAGTTTTTTTACTGTAGTGGTTTTCTATTTAATTCCAATAGTCCCTTTTTTTAAAAATCTTTAAATCCTAGATCTTGCTTGGCAACAGGGGCATTTTGCAGAAGCGCAATTTAGGAGAGACGCAAATAGCCATCTAGATATATGATAAAGTATTCAACTTCAAAAAATTAAGTAAAAAAATCGCCTTAACTTCTAAAATTAGTAAAACGTCGAGCGGGTTCTCAAAATTGTCTTGTGTTCTTATAATGTGACTTTGCCGTTATTAATTTAAAACTACTAAAAAAATGTTTTGGGCACTTAAAATTGATAAGAAATGTTACTCTCGTATTTGCTAATTTATAACATTTAGTAAAAAAGTCGTCATTGGTACCTAAAATTGTTAAAATATATAATAATAAAATAGTAAAATGTTGCCTCACAGATATAAATTTATGAAAAGAATATAGTCTATGTTCACATTAATTTAAAAATTGAAACAAAATATCACCTCTGGTTTCTAAAAATCGGTAATATCGCAAATCATTTTTGTTTCTAAGGAAAATCAGAATAATATGGATCTGCGATTGGTTGTGAATGAAGAAAAGTATTAAAATTTGCGATACTACCAGTCGCAGTTTAACTTTGAAATTAGTCTTCTAAAATTACAAAAACAATGTCATCTTTGCTATTACTGATTTAAAAAATAAAAATATTGCTTCTACATTTTAAAATTAGTAAAAATTGTCATTTGGTCCAACAGTTATTAAAACAAGGTCAATCTTTTACTTACTAGATAAATAAAAATGTCAAAAATGCGGCTTCTAATATTAGCAATGTTACAGCTCTGTATTTTAAAATAAGTAAATTGTTGCTTCTGACTTTCCAAATTAGTAAAATGTTGTTTTTAGTACCCAAAATTGAAAAAATGTTACTAAAGAAAGGAAAAAAATATATAACATTTAGTCTTTAAAATTGAATTAACATAATTTCGTTTCTGGCATCCAAAAGTAGTATCTAAAATATTTCTTCTTACTTCTAAAATGAAAGTAATGTCGCTTTATTCTTTATTGATTTTAAAATATGAATAATTTTGCCACCGGTTTTCAAAATTGATAAAGTATATCTTTGTGTTTCTAAACTAAAAAATGTTAATTTTGGCTTTCTAAATTAGTAAAACATCACTTCCAGCTTCCAGAATCAATAAAATGATGTTTCCGTTGGCTAATATTACAAAAGCAATGTCGATGTCGCTTTTGCAGTTATTAAAATTTAAAGGAAACTATTGTCTTTGGTGTCTAAGATTAGTAAAGTACATCTCTGGAATTCCAAAATTAACGAAATGTCGCTTCTGGCTCTCAAATTAGTAAAAATTTGCTTTTAGCGTCCTAAAATAACAAAAACCATGTTGTCTTTGTCATTATTGATTTAAAAGTTAAAAAGAAATTTTGTCTCCGGTTTCTAAGATTAGTAAAATTACCTCTTCGTGTTTCAGAATTGAAAAATTACACCTCTAGCTTCAAAATCAGTAAGTTGTCAACTTTGGCTTCTAAAGTAAAGTGTTAGTACAGAAGAAATTAGTAAAGTATTATTTTCAATTACTTTAAAATGTCTCTTTGTTTTTATATCTTCTCTGCTTCTAAAGTTACATCTCCGCATTTTAAAGTTAGTAAAATTATAAGAGGCGCAAAACAAATATTTTGCCCTGGATGGCAATAATTTACTGGTCCTGCAATAATATCTCGTCTTCAAATTTTTACAGTCGATAATGATTAGGTGAAACATAAAACTTGATTCTATTACAAAATCATCATCTTTTGTTTGACACAGCATTAGATCTTATTACAAAGGTCAATGTTTGATGTCAAAATTGAAAATACGATATTTTTTTAAACAGCTCTCTGCTAATAAGTGTTTCATTGGTTTAACTCAATTTATAAATATGACCAAAATAGACGTGACGCTAAAAAATTGAGATTGAAAATTGACAAATTTATTTCAGCCATAAATATTTATAAACGATTAACACTAGAGCTCATACTAATTCTTTATTACACTTCATTGACTTCCTGGTAATTTGTGAACTGAAACATGTAGGTAGGTAAGTTATTGTTATTACATTGAGTGAATGCTAAATATGCGAGTAACGCATTGTGCCGTGCTTTGATGCAATTTATTTATCTAAAATACAATTAATTTCGTAACAAAATCTGTTCAAAGTGAAGATCGTTGTATTACTCAATCGAATAATAAAAAGATACTAAAATACAGGAAACCTCCGTCATCTGAAAGGATGTACCCAAATAAAATTTATTACATAGACAAGGTTTTAAAGATTGTAGAGTCCCTTATGTTAGATATAAACTCCATCAAGTCTATAATTGTGGCCATTCATATTATAATCTAGCTTAAATTGTATGTTGATCGTGTATTATAAATTCAGTTACAGTGATTTAAAATAATCTTGTTATGTTAAGTAAGTAATTGGTAGGCGAGTTGTGGAGAAATTTTACAAAGGTATATTAATGTCAATAGTTAAATCCCAGGAGATCTGTCAAATATGTGTCAAGAGTTATAATATCACGACCCGTGAATTCAAGATAACCTTTACGAATTCATGGAGCGTAAACTTTGATATATTGTCGTAAATATTTAAGCCGCAGGGTGTGGATCGACGACGAAATGGAACACAAAGAGAAATACCAGCAACTTAATCTATTACTACCTACTAGTTATTCACTGAGGAAAGTGCTATCTGGGATTAGATATTTCTCTAAATCTAAAGGATTGAAAAGATTTTATTAAAAAGCTTTTTTTTAGACCACCTGTACTATTGCTATGTTTTCTGAATAATGCAAATTATTCAACACCTAAGGATTAATCATAGAACCGTCTTACAAGTGACTGTTGCTAAGTAACGTTCATGATCATGACAGTTCAACAAGCTTTGTTGACAGCAAAAGCTAAAAACTTTTGAATATTATTTATTGTAGTATTATAGGTGGGAATCCAAACCATAGGGGACAGAATTAACATCTACAATTTTTATTTTTGATATAAAAATATTGCATCAGACAAAATTAGATCACTCAAAATTAGAACAAAATGTCGCCTAAAACTTCAAAAATTTTAAAAAATATGTTATTATTTTATTTATGTAAAACTTGATGAGAAGTCTTGGTTTCGATTGCCGGAATTACTAAATTATAGCCTTGGACTTTCAAAATTAGTAAAAATTACTTCTGGCTTCCAAAATTAGTAACAAATGTGCATACATACTCCCTAATTGATATAAAAATTGCTAAAAATTATGGACTCTAGCTTCTAAAATTTATAAAACTACGTTTTCAGATTTCATAATTAGTAAAATTATGCTCAGCTTCTAGAGTCCGTACACTTTCAGAACAGCACATCAATAAAAGTGTGCAGATGACAAAATAGTGTCGGGCCAGTCTCATTTGCAAATTAAAGGGGAGGAAGCCAAGCGGCACGTGGTCAGCGAAAGCTCAGCAGCGTTTGTCATTCTTGGTCATTCTGTTTAGTGTCGTTTGCTGACAGATTTTGATGACTCAACATGCTGTTCTGAAAGTGTACGGACTCTACCAATATTTGAAAAACCTATCTTTTTTGTCAGAATTATTATAATATTGCCTTCGCTTTTCGTAATAAGTAAAATCTTGCTTTTGACTTTTAAAATTAGTCGTTTCCACTTTCTAAAATTACAAAAACATTTTTGTCTTTATTTTTACATTGACTTATTAGAAAATATTGCTTCTGGTTTCTAAGATTAGTAAAATTACTTTTCTAAATTTCAAAATTATAGTTAAATATTGCCACCGACTTCTATTTTGGCTGGCTGACTTTATGATGATCTGAAAATTGTTTTAAGTCATATTGTTTTTCTACCTTCATCTTTGTATTTATTAATTTAAATGTAGTTATATTGTTCTGCTACTCAGAACGGGACATTTGTCAAAATTGCAAACTATTTTACTAACGATCAGTAAAAAAAAGTTTTCAGGATTAGAAAACCTGTTGCACTAATCTTTATTAATTTACAATTTGCTAAGAAACGCCATTTTCGGTTCCCAGAATTATTAAAATAGTGCCTGACTTTCCAAATTAAAAAAAGATGTTGCCTCTAGCTTCCAAAATTAATAAATTGTAGCCTCCAGCTAGCAAAATTACGAAAACTTTGCGGCTTTTATTTTTATTGATTTAAAAATTGCTAAGAAATTTTGCTTTTGGCTTCAAGAATTACTAAAACAATATTGAAAAAAACATGGCAATCTTGCTTTTATTAATTTAGAACTTAATAAAAAATGCCGGTTTTGGTCCCTAGAATTGCTATATGTAGTAGTAATGTTGTCTGTCGGTCTTTAAAATTAATTAATTAATTAAAATTAATGAAATATCATGTTCTGGCTTTTAAAATTGGAAAAATGTCGTCTCCACTATCCAGAATTATAAAAACATTTTTTTATGATAATTTAAAAACTGATAAAAAATATTGCTTCTGCTTCTAAAATTAGTAAAATATCTTGCTGCTGGCTTCTAAATAAGTTAGAAAAATGTCACCTCCACCTCTCGCCTAGGGCTTTTGAAATTATTAAAATTACGTCTAGGGATTTTCTAATTACTAAAATATCACTCTCGCTTTTGTTAATTTTAATTTATATCTTGCTTCTGACTTTTAAAATTTGTAAAATGTCGTTTCCACTTTTTAAAATTACATAAACATATTTGCTTTTATCTTTACTCTTTATGTTGATTTGAAAACTACTAAAAAGCGTTGCCTCTGCTTTTAAAAATTAAAAAATATTTCTCTGAATTCTATAATTAGTAAAATGTTTCTTTTGGTTTCCAATATTAGAATAAAATTTTTTTTGTTTGCATTAATTTAAAAGTTGAAAAGAAAGGTCGCTTTTGCTGTTTCCAAAACTGTTAGCGAATAACATCTCTTCCGCTTTTTAAAGTTAATAAAATCTTGGTTCTGTGTTACAAAATTACTACAATATCTCTTCCACTTTCCAAAATTACGAAAACGTTTTTGCTTTTATTTTTATGTTAACTTTTAAATTTATAAGAAATATCGCCTCTAGTTTCAAAAATTATAGTAATATTTTATCTTCAGATTTTGAATTAGTAAAATTTTAATTTTAGCTTCCAATATTTGAAAAAATGACGTCTTTTATTTGCGTTTGTCAGTTTAAAAATTCTACCTCCGATCGCTAAAATTAGGGAACTTCTATAGTTTCCAAAATTAGTAAAATATTGTCAGTTAGGATCTAGTAACTGAGACAAAGTCCTAAACTACGAGTATGTAGGAAGCATCATATTCTTGATTTTATTTGTTAATAATAATTTGTTAATATAGTACAAGAGTACAACAATAAATTATACACATATTTTTAAACCAATGCGCATTTGTCTTAATAATATAAACATTAAATATGATTTATTATTACATTTAAAGGGCGGTAATTAAAAATTTTGTCCTGAGCGCTAAGGCAGGTTAAGGCCCCTAGCTAAAACACTAAGGACATCGACATTTACCATTTACCTAACTGGAGATGGCTATAGCACAAATAGCCGAAACAAGTTTTTTTTAGTAGAATTAACAACAAAATATCTACAATCTACAATGCTTTTCGCTTCCATCATGCTTTTCCCTTCCAAAAATCAATAACAATCAATTTCTGTAATTATCTACAAATAACGATGTGGAATCAAACCTAATCAAACTGTCATCCCATTTGAAAAATTACTTATGACCTCATAAAATTTAGGATAACTGCACACTGCAATTAGTTTTGTATTTTGTAATTTATTTCTGAAGCGAACTATTTTTTCTTAATTAGGTGTTCCTCATTTACTTTGTAATTTTTTTTGTGTCCTTTTAAGTAAGCGGTTAATAAATTCTGTCATAAAATTAATTTTAACTGTCGTAGTATTAAGTGAGTTAATATTGTATTGACTTGTTTATATACTAGTGAATCCTGTCATAATAATTCAATTGAATTTTTGGTCTAAGTTTAATTTAGTATATTCTGGTCCAATAAGGACCTGATGATTCATTCATTAAATTTGTTTATTTTTTTCTAATTTCGACAAGTGACCATTCATTCATCTACACACCATCAAATTAATTTAGAGTGATGGGTAATGTAAGTCAATTAAATTTTTAAATATTGAAATTTGAGATAAAATTATCAATTCATGTGGGTCATTTTTTATCGGGACATAAAATTCTTATTCTGATTATAGTTGTAATAGATTAGTTTAATCGCTACATATGAAAATAACTAATTATTAAGTTGTTTATTAATAATTAGTTAGCCAGTGCAGACTTAATATTCTAATACCTAACTCCCGTCTGACAGTTAATTATAGAACACTACACCTATATTTAAGGCGAAAATACTAAATGAATATGTTAATTAATATAATATTATGTAAATATGACTTGTTTATGCAGTCTTGCTTTAAACACTGAGATTCGAAGATAGATTTTATTCAAATTTTAGATACAACGTATTCTGTAATTGGACATTATTTTTTTCAAAAATTGTTTATTAGACATAACGTTTTCGATTAATTACTTCTGGTCAGTGGTTAACCGAGCTGAACTATCATATTTTTATATCGAGAAAAAATAACGGTAGTTACAAGAATTAAATTGTCATTCATAAATATAGAATGCAAGTTGGTGTTTTGTGGTGTCTGATGATGGTCAGTAACATGTGACAACTGACGTAATATGCTAATGTACTTGGAAATCTGTGGGTATATTCTAATTACAAAGCAAAATAGAGAATTTAAAAAAGTACACACCAGGAACGGGTCTTTTTATTTAGCATCTTAAAACCTAATTAAAATACCGCAGAATTAAAAACAAATGTGTTCTCTAGAAGACAATAACAAAAGAGGAAGGAGAACTAAAAAATTATTACAGTGATCACAAACTTCTTATAAAGCGGTACAATTGATCTATGGCGGGTGCTTTATAGAACCAGTATGTTTTTCATGTTGACAGATTTTGATATCAGCTATAAAATAAATAATTAATATAATATTTTTTTATATAATTCAATTTATTATATAGTTACTTATGTATCAAGGGAATTATAAGGATATGTTAATTACCGAGGGACAGTAAGTTGCCCAAGGTAATTAACATCTAATAATTCACGTATAAATCATAAATAATTTTACTCCTTACTTAATAAACGTATTTTTTGTAAATAAATAGAATTTTGTGGTCGATTTACTTAGTTAACTGTGCATGATTGCTATGGAAAATATGTTGTCAATTTTTTTTCTGAATTTGTCGATTGCAAAAGTGAATAAAAATAGTAAAATTCCAGAAGAATTACAAAAAAAGCCGAAATTTAAGCCAAAAATTGTTATTTAACAACATTTCTTCTCTTCTTGTAACTTTAGAGCGCCATATTTGTAACTCTTTTTAATATGCAAATTAGAGGAAACTAAGAATTCTTAACTCCCTTCTATAACTCCCTCGGGAGTTATGAATGTCATAATGGTTACTGTAATTAAGTTAATATTTGTAGTAAGAAATAAAAAACTTAAATACATAATATGAACTAAAAAAAAATGTTCTGCTTGAAATGGAATCAAACCCTGATTATTCATAACGTATACAGCAGTGAGCTGTCTTGCTTGCAACTACATAAATAATAAGTGTTGGGTATAGGTATCGTAGTTGCAACATTTTGTTATGACTATCTGACATGTACATATAATCCACCCTGCTCAATTCAGCTGACTATTGTTTTTAGCGTTATTAAAATATTAAGGGGATTTTTACACATTTATGAATCAACCGGAATTTATGGGTTTTTCGTCAAAAAACTATGACTTGCCTATTAAATATTTACTTAGGAAAAATATATATAATACAACGCGTTACGGTTAAGATGCCTTAAACCAAAAAACTCTTGAAAAATTATTAGATTTTTTTTTTAATCAGAAAAAACTGAAATAGCTAATTTTTGTAACGATAGTTAACATTGATAATCGGTTATTTCTACACAAAATAAATGTATGCACTTAAGAAAGATGATTTTCTGATAGGATAATATTGCTTACGAAAACACCTCCACTGCTTTTATAAAACAAGTTTTCTCAAACTTCGCTTTCGGAGTTTAAATCAAAGCGGTGTCGGTATTTTCTACGCTCTAAATATTTTCCTAGGTAATATGTTTTCAGTTTCAGGCAACCTTTTAATTTACAACCAGAGTCAGTATGTGAATTTTTTGCCAACGGTCGTAGGTAGCTTCTTCAGTAGTGGAATGACAATTAGTTTTTCGATTCTCTCAGTTGAGTACATTTCCACCCAGTTTTCACTCCACTCCTGAAGAAACTACCTACGTTGGTTGGCGAAACGTCGAGTTCAAAAACTCTATTAGCATTTTATTTTCTTAATGAAATTATTTAGAATGAGGGTATTTGTTAAAAGTGTGACTGAAAACGATGACTGAAGCAACTAAAGTACTAAACTAATGCTAAAATTAAAAATTTTGTGTAATTACAAACTCAACCTGTATTTATTGATCACGATGTATTTTTTATTTCTATGGTTTCTTTTTTCTTCTCTCCCCCTGGGTTTTAGAATTTGTCCCTTATTTAATTTTATTCATGTTTGTTGAGTACCTCTCTGCGCCGTTGTCTAACTGGAGTATTTTCTTTTCGATGTGTTTTCCACTCTTTCAGTATATACTTTATACATATTTTTGAATGCTTTATATACTTCTATACATTTTTTTATGTGTTTCTAAAACATTAAATAAAACAGTAGATTTCACAGCGTCATCACAAATCATCAAATAGGGTAGACTGGGTACGGTTGAAACAATTTGACTTTCATCGTTCATAATTTAGTGGTTTTTTTTACCCAGCGAGGATGGTGATATGCCAAATTCAAGAGCATGTTTTTATCTTCAAAAAAGATTTGATCATTTTAGTTTCTGGCGTACGGTTTTAGAAGTATACAAATATTTAAAAAAAAAGTAAATTTGTTTCAATCGTCCCCATACCCGGGGCGGTTGAAACAGTGATGGTGGTCAATTGAAACAAGTGAAAATAATTTAAAATATCATATTGTTACAAGTTTTCTTTATTAATTCTAATTATAATAATAATTATGACACCGTATAACAACAAAAATCAGTATTCAAGGTTTTATAATCATAATTATATCTTTAATCAGCCTTTGATGAGACAATAATTAACACAGTCAACTAAAATAAAAAAGTTTAACGGTATTGTTTCAAACAAACGAAGTACTTAAACAAAAATAATTTTGAAAGAAACATCAAATAAAAATTTAACTCTTCAAAAAAAGAAGAAAATTAAAAAAACGATCAATCTCAGTCGCAATTGTGACAAACATAGGTAAGACCATTTCTTGTGCACTGTTCATGAGCCCACTGTTTGCAAGTAGTGCATTGAATCCATTTTTCTTCAGATCTGCTGTCTGAATATGATAACAAGCAAACAAGACAATAGCATTCTTCTTCTTCTGATGACGTTTCCTTTTTTGTATATTTTTATAATGCTTCTCCGCCGCTTTTCGTAGTGAATCTCCAGCTTTAACCTCTTCAAATGCATCTTTATACCTCGACAAGTCTACCTGTCCTCTGGAAGTCTTTCTTACGCGAACTCTCGGAATCTAGAAGACAAGAAAAAAAAAATTTACTGTTTCAACTGTCCCACAAAAATTGTTTCAATCGTCCCCAACCCCGCTTTTTACAATATACAGTTAATAGAAATGAAAGTAATAATAGCACATTAAAACTAGTTGTTGTTCCGTATTCTAAAAGCTTTACTAAAACTACAAACGGATACTCAAAACTTTGACTTAGATACAACTCACAGTATTAGCAAAAATAAAAAAAGAAAAATACTTACTTTTAGGTACACCAACACAATACAACACCTTTACAAAAACAATATCATACAAAAAACTGCGACACTGGTACTTGTACAACCGTACCCAGTCTACCCTACCTTGCTTCTTCATTCGAATATTTTCTCATTCCTCTATAAATATTAGAGTGATCTCGTTCTAACAAATCATTTGTTGTCTTGTCACATTTTTTTTTGGGGAAATGTTGTTTGTGTTTGTTTTCCCTTAGTTCATGTTTTACATATGGGTAGTTTTTTAATTAGTAATTTTTAGTAGTAATTTAATTTCAAATGTTTCTTAATCATGTTCTACGTTATTTTCGTTAAGGTGGCCTAATCCCAAATGCCATCTAGTTTCAAGATAGGTTTTTGAGACTGTGGAGTTTGCTAACAGAATTAGAAATTTGTATTACTTGCATAAGAAAGAAGAAGCTATTTTTCAATTCCAGCTTCTTCTTCTTCTTTGTTATGCAGGTCATACAAATTTTTAATGTTGCCAGCAATCTCCACAGTTTTTTTTTTTTTTTGTTCAATTCCTCCTTTTCATTTGAAGTGGACTTCATAACCACAATTAGTTCAATTAGTTATTTTCGTTACTGAAATTTGATTTGTTTGAAGATCTAGCACATTATTGTACAAGGAATTTGTGAGATTAAACTTTTATTCTAATCTTCTATCACATACAGAAATTTCAATTTTTTTAATTGTAATTCTTGTTGAATGTTGACTGATTGTTTGCCAAGTTTAAAGATTTCGAGATTTTTTTTAAGTTTTCAAAAGCAGACTTTTGTACCACACACCAACTTTCATTTTGAGATTATCTTGTTATTCACATTTTCTGTGACATTCAAAGTGTCTTAAAAGCTTGCTTTGCAAATTGTTTATCACATTGTGTTCTTGTTGTCCACACATTTTCCATTTTTGTTTTTACTTGGCTGTTTGTTGTATTTTTTCTGTAATTCTTCCTTTTCTTTCTTTATGTTTTTTAACAATTTTAATGTTTACGGTCTCAGGTTTAGGTACTTTGGTAGTTTATTTTTGGATTCTATCGTATAACTGAAATTTTCAAAATTTTGGAAAAACTTTCAAGTAAATCATCCAAATCTATTTCATGCAACTTTCCTACAGTTACAAACAATTGATAAAACGTGCATATACACCTTTTTTTATAAGGTTGACTGTTCATTTTTTCATCAGTTGTGTTGCTTTCTTCGTCGGACTTTTTGATCTAGTATAAACGCTTTCTTATTTTAACCAAATGTTTCTTGAGGTTTTACATAACTTTATTATTTTTTATTTTATTTATGATTTTTTTATTTTTTTTTATAACTTTCTGTCTTGAATTTTTCATGGTTTCACAGCTTTTGTTGATGTAGAATCATTTTCTATCGCTGCACAGCAGAAAAATGAAATTAACTACAAACAAATATTTGACTTTGTTAGTTATTAAACTACGAAAAAATCGCCAAACGCCAGAAAAATGAATTACATAGCAAATAGACGACAAACGATTGCAATAAACGGTAAAAGTTGTTAATTTTGACAATTGATTATAAAAAAAAAACTTTAAGTATAATATCTTTAAACTTCTTGTTGTGTATTCTTGGTGTGTAGAATGAAACGTCAAAACACCCAATAACACCAAACAAGAACAACAAAGGTTGTCATCCTCAGGTGGGGAATTAAACTGAATGATTTAGAAAAATTCTCAGCTTATATGCTATTCAACCTACACTCATTAGCCCCGTTCTTGAACCAATGGGAAGAGAGAAGTAAGCATAGGTCCAAAATCAGCGTTGATTAGACGTCTTTTCTTCCTGAGTACAGGGCCGCGCCGTCCTATAGGCAAGTGTGTGCAATGAACACAGGCGGCACTCTAAAGGGGCGGCAATTTGAGTCAGCACCGACTTTAAAAGCTCTTGCAAATTTTCATGAATTCTGAGTATTGTAATCAAATATTCGTGCGAAAAATATTCATACTGTAGAAAGCTTATCAAATAACTTTTACTTTCGTTGATTGTAAGGGGCGGCCAAATTAATTTTTAACACAGGCGGCCTCAAGCCACGGCGCGGCCCTGCCTAAGTATTTCTAGACTCTCAAAAGCGTCAAGAAATTTACAATTATTAACGGCCCTGATAAGTTTAATATTATTTTTATCAATCCTGTGGTCTTTTTCAAATGTATGTTGGGCAACACTTAATTTTGTATTATTCTGTTGAATTTGAAACGAGCCATGTGTTCTTTAAATTTAGTGTGAATTGATCTGTGTTTGTCCAATATATTTTCCCAGACTTTTCTGGAGGCCCTGTTTTATGTTTAGTGTTACCGAGGAGACTTTGTAGACTTCTACCAGAGTTGTAAACAACTTGGAGGTCTAAATTTTTGATTTTTTTTTTTTTCAAAACATTATAAAACGCTATAAAAATAGTTTAAAAATGGATACCGGTGCCGGTTGGCCAAACATTTTTATAGGTACTGTTATGTTGGTAGCAAAACAAATGTCAAGTGCTTCTCTATAAATCTATATATTTAGTATAAAGAAAGCTCACTTTAAATGTTTATTGTAGATGTTTTTATTTTTACACTTTTTATTTGCACAATAGAAATGTTTGTATGTATTGTTTGTTAAAATAACATACATAACCTCAAATAACAGCGGTGTTACTTTAGTGCCAACATAAATTTCAACATGTTGATGTCTAATAAACTTCATTGCTGTATAACTGACCAAAAACAAATTTTTATACATATTTAGATAATAAAAACTGATAAGATCTTTATTTATCACTGTTTGAATATCTAGAGAATTAATTTATTTAACTGAATAGTAATCATTAAATTAGTCAAAAATTTACAAATAGGTATAAAAACATCAACAGTTTGAATCAGCATTAAATATTTAACTTACCTTTAGATACACTTATCATAAATGTATATGTAATTATCCTGTCTATATAAACTCATAAAAATTTCTTTTATGAGTCAATTAAAAAAGACGTCTGGACACGCCTAGAAAGCACAAATTTGAATTTCGTGAATTGTTCGATTGTCACGAGTGCGGCGATTGAACTTATTTTGTTACTTATAAATTGATGCACTTTTGGCCTTCGACCTCATTAATATGTGTGCAAAATTCAATTTAAATCAAATGCAGAAGTTTAATAAAGGTTCATGGTTCCAACAGTCTGCAAAAAATCTTTAAAAAAAGTTGTTAACTTAATTGAGAAAAATTATAGCATAAACCAAAATTCTATTTTCGTTTGGGTAAGTTACAGGATCAAGATTAAAAGAGTAATTCAATTGTGCAAAGTTCTAAAAATGTTTATACTGTTAAGTTTAAAAATATCTGTACACTGCAATCGAATAATCTTTGTTTAAATCATCGATCAATGGTCTTAGAATGTGTATACAAGTCACTTAATATTTATTTATAAAGTTGTTTGATTGTTTTATTACTGTAGACTTTTAATTGCAAGTTTTATATTGTTTTACAAATTAAAAATTACAACAAAGTTTTATGCGGAAATGTAACTAATTACACAGCAAAAATAATTAACATTACTTCGTGCTTTAAAAATTGCCAACCTTCGATATTGTACAAAGTAATAATTCAATAGTAATAAAATACTCAGCTTGATACTAACTTGAGAAATATACCTATTACGAGTAAATAATGAAAAAGAGGAAAAAAATAAAAGACATTTAATATTCATTTAGTATAGATATCGAGAAACGTGCAAACAAGATTTATTTTCGTCTTTCTTAACAGCTAATGATTATGAAAGAAAACTTGCTTTTATTGTTTGCTCAACACCGGCTCGTGAAGAAGTACTAATGAGATAAATGTTACCGTCAGATGAAAGTTGATTTCAATATGTACAAAGATATTGTTTGCATTCCAGAAGGTTTTTATTAAATAAAAGAATAATATTTTTAAGTGTAATCAAAATAAACAACTGTAGAAATTTTTTTAGAGTCGAGTTCTGCACAAAATGTTTATTTTTCACTAAATTTTAGTTTTTGCAATTGTAAAAAATACCTAAAATTCTGAAAAATTATCATTTGCATCGTTGGCGAGTTAACAAATGGAAGAAAATAGAAAAATTCAACCCATCACAATCACAAACTTTTCTTTGAAAAAGATATCAACTTTACAATTAACGAAAACCATTGTATACAACTCGTATGTTAAGGACTAAAGGACGATTAATAGTCTCACTCGCTAATGCTTGTTCTTGCTTTAAACAGTTTTATGTACACTTGCTGCTTTTAAATTAACAATCTATTCTTAATTTGAAGATGTTTTTTGATAATTTGGGTTCCATTCATCATATTGGAGGTGAAAGAGATGAAATCAGAAAAAGAATTTTTCGGTGCACTTAAGTTCCAGTCAAGCTAATCCTTTATACCGTGATCTCTCGTCCCTCGATGGTCACAAATTCCCATCAAGATTACAAATAACCGCTAATTCCACCCTCGAATTTTCCACGCCCCCGCAAAGGTGAAGGCACTTGCCTATAAAGACTTAATATTCACCTTTCGTTTACTAGAGCCATTACTGACAATAAGTACTGCCATTCTATGAAAAAAATAATGAAATTTTAAACAAACTACATGCAGAAACAAAATTTTATTATTTGTACAGTCATAATATATGGGATGTTTTGTACTGTCGTCCTCCCCAAATTTGGAAAAATGACTTAAGTTATAAATCTTACAACAAAGGGGCTTTGGACCGAAGTTTAGTCGCCCGCAATAAAGTGCACAATAGGTATTTTTCTGGTTATTGAAACAGATGTTTGGGATCTGGTCTCTGCCGGTCTTCCGCAGGTATAAAGTAGGGGTGCACTTTATTGCGGGCGACTTAACTTTGGTCCCAAACCTCTTTGTTGTAAGATTTATAACTTAAGTCATTTTTCCAAATTTGGGGAGGACGACAGTAAGTCAGTGGCAATCTCTTGAACAAGAACTACTAAGAGTCCAGGAAACGTAATTCTGAAAAGTGTGAGTTTGCTAATGAGAAAACAAAATTAAAAATTAGACAAATTTTTTACTCGATGGTAGTGATGTGACACGATACACAAATAAAATACAAAAAGTTTATGTTAATTTTTTTAAACAGTATACAAGTTTAATAAATGTCTACAACGTTTGACATTTATTAGTCCAGTTTTACAATCGCCTATTAACTTTAATTGGAGATTAGTTACTGTGGTTACAATTGTTGGAACAACTTAACGAGATACCTAATAAACTGCATTTAAAGTTTACTGTATGTCCAGGTTTCAAAATTCTTGGTACTCTTTTGTCAAAATCGAATGTTTCAGTAATTAACCTATTAATAAATTGTGGACCTCCTGGGACAAAGTAGCTCATGGTCTAGAAGAGTAAGGGATTACCCTGCCTAAAAATCGTGACGGAAACTCGTTTCCGGATTAGGACCAAAATGACAGCAATTCAAGTGCGCCCGAATTTTTTAAATTAGTTTACTTATCACACAACCGATTTGCGGTATCCTCATCATCATATGACGTTTTTTCAATTTTGTTTAATGGAAAATGTAATTACACTTTTTGACATAGGTATACAAAATTGGTCATATTTGTGTTTTTTAAATGAAAAACCATTTATCCAGTTAAACAAAGAAACGGTAAAACACCCAATAACACCAAACAATTTTACTTTGCACGACGTACATTTTGACAACAAAGTTGTTATCCTCAGGTGGGGAATTAAACTGATGTTTAATTGAATTTCAACTAAAATTTATCTAGTTGGCAATATTTTTTGGAACTTGGAAGAATGCTAATGGATTTTAAATTTTTCAAAATTTTGTATTGAAGTAAATTGAAAAATTCATTGAACAACACTAAACACGACGCGCGTTTTGACAACGATGTTGTCATTCTGTCTAAACTGGTCTAAACGTACGTCATGTGTAAAAAATCGTTTGATATTGTTGGGTTATTTTTTTGATTTATTTGACACACTATGAATATTCAACAAAAGTTCTACTGGATTGTACATAAACAACTAAAACGGGTCAATCATACGCTTCGGGTTTGACAGATTAACTTACATTTTTGTTCATTGACTTAAAGATAGCTGAGAAGCTATCTTAAGAAAAGTTTAACAAGAAAAGTTTAGCAAATTAGGAGTTTTAGTTGTTTATATGTGCAGCTAGCATTTATTTATAGCAGGCCCTTCTATTGTTAATTTTCTTTAGATTACTACCAACATTTATTTTTTGTATTGTAGCCGAGGTTTACCATACAATCGTACGTAAAAATGCAACCGCTTGTAAATACGATGTTTATTTCATTGGTCTCAATTGTACGTTGTACGTTATTTTAACATTTCTCTTTCAGGAGACCAAAAATACACAGTTGATCAATACTAATTCAATTTTTAACTAATTAGTGGTCCAAATCTTTCGTCATCGAGTTACCTGCTAGTTGTGTATCGAAACGTGGGGCTTTGACAGATTCTTAAACAAAAAATAACATCTTTTTCTTCTTTTTTTCTTCTTTTTCAATATCAGCTTGAAAACTATCTACCCAAAAAAATTGACTTTTTTGATTAATTGAATTTTAGAAACGCTAAAAACGTTAAGTTTTGCTTTGTTAATTTGTATATATTTTTTCAATTATTTTTTAAGTGATTTTTTACCTTTTACACGCCTTTATTTATAGTGCTTTAAAGTTTTGTTATTTTATTATCCTCAGTTAAGCATTTTGCAAAATTTGGTCATGCTTTTATTAGTAAATTTAATTGTTTGCTGCAGTTTATGCAAGCCTTACGTTTTCACCGGTAAAAGTAACTCGATGACGAAAGATTTTTAATTAAAATTAAAATAATGATAACTCGTACAAATTGTTTTTTATGACTCATTGGTTTTTCTCTTTGAAAATTTATTGAATCATTAATCTAACATTTTTGTGCCAAGTATGGAAAAAAAATCTTAAATTACAATTGTGTTATCACAAACAATAAGTATTATGCTGTTGTTTATGCTATATTTGAAAACAAAACCATTTATAATTTTTGCTTGGAGTTATTTTCTTCTGTGTTTTTAATATTATTTGACTTTTATTATGTTTTGTTGTAATTTTTTTTCATGTCTTTAATTTAGAAATTTTTTGAGAAAATTCTAGCATATTATGCGGGAAATAACATCTAAATAAGTTGAGAATTTGGGAAAATATCTAAGAATTTTGTTGATGTAGTAATATTTTTAATTTATTTTGGATAATAATCCAAAAATAATTTTTAAGAATTTTTGAATTTATTTGATCTCTTATGCAAAACACTTTTTTCTTTCAGTGTAAACGTTTGTTAGCTAAGAATTAAACAAAACAGAATGCTCAATCCGCTGCTAGTTTTCAGTATAGTGTAATTAGATAAAAGAAGAATGCATTTAATAAGTGAATAAATAATTACATCGAAATTTATAAAAGAAATTTCATAATAAGTGAAGTAAATAATAAAATGAAGAAACAATATTTTTATTCTATCAGGTTACAGAAAATATATAAATAGGTGCTATAAATACTAATAAGTCTGTAATTATAGTAACCTACCTGAAAGAAACAGATGGTTTATAATACAAGTTAATTACTTTGGTTTGGAGCAAAACATAGTAATATCGATGAGAGTAGTTGTTGAAGAAACGAGAAATAAGAGGACTACGACGAAATTCGTAATTAATTATAATACATGTTTCTCATTAAATTAAATAAACAATTAGGCAATAGTAATAAGTAGTTTTTATTAAATTGTTTTTTTAAACATCTGAACCGCAGATGTGAGATTTGTGTCAACTGGAAATGGCAATCAGCAGCTGAATGTGACAATATTAAAAAAAACTCTATTATCTCTTCAATAAACTTATAAACATACAATACGTTGCTCTGATTATGTTATTTGTATCTGAGAAAACGTGCCTAGAACGTATTCCTCGATTGGAAAGCACTTGAAACTGAGTAATAAATGTGTCTAAATTTATTACACCATCATTTTGTAATCTAATGTATTAATCTAAAAAATGTAATAACTTGTACTTCTTACAGCATGGCTACGAATAAAAACAGTAATAAATCATCAAAGCGATGAACCATCTAACATCTAATTACATACATCTAAATCAGACAATCCTAAATCGAAGCGGAAATGATAAGCGGCCAAATCACCAAACATCAATAATTTGACCAAACATAGGACACAATTTTATTCAAATGACTGTCTAATAAAGGTGTGGCAATATTGTTAAGTTGATCAACTTCACCGGATGTGATTCTTATTTAAAGTATACCATGGAGAATGCATCGGTATCTGGTTTATATTTTTAGTGAACAAATGCGTTCAAAAAGCAGATACATTTCAAGCAAATCTTTATTAAACATAAATTTATCTCATCTAACAACTGATTCTAGTTACCACGATATTAAAGTTTATGTAACCAACAGTTCAAATATTTATTCGAGGACTAGAGCACGAATTTCTATTGATTTTTTAAACCAAAAATAATCCAAAATACCAGAATGCGAGGCTGATCAAAATAACCAATAAAAACAGCGATCGTGTCACATTATTTGTACCGAGGACAAAATGCGAAAATGGAAAACAAGTGAAAGAAAAAATCTACAAAGTAAATATCATTTGAAATGTCACAATGAAAATGAAATGTGAGAAAATAAATAAACTTGTCTTTCAGAATACTCGTAAATAAACTCACTATTTTAATATTATGTAAAAAGAAGGGTAAGATTTTTTTAAAAGTGCTGAAAGTAGCTTTTAGAAATTTCAGGAAGTAACATATCTTTTTTTTTTTCATCCTTGAAATTTGTAAATAAACAAAGTACACAAAAATAGTGGAAGACCATCAATCACCGCTTCAAAAATTAAATTTAGAAACAACTATCCACACTCTATCATCAAGATACCGAAAATTTTGAAACTAAACAAACAAACCACTTATTAATGTGAAATTAATTTGAAATCTTAGTCCAGTGTAAAAATTAATGTACAGTTTGACCAAAGACTTTTCTCCCACTAAATGTCTGTTATTATGTTGGCAGTGACAAAAAAAAATAGTTGTTAATGTACCGTGTTGGTGTACTTGTTATTTATTAACATTCATTTCATTGTCTACAGCACAGTTATTGTTATTGCAGCTGCTTGGCTTATTATTAAGGGCTTGAGTATTATAGTCGTTTTCAATCTCAACGTAAATTATATTTCTGGTTAGCTTTTGTGTTGGCAGTACTGGATTCATTAATTTTTGATGTTGGTGTGGCTGTGTTGAGTCTGTTGGTATATTACTGGTAATCCTGAGTTTTAATGGACTCTCAACAGACTCAATTATTTATAGACTTACTGAATTTTCAAAACTGGCAACATGTAAACTATAGGTATCAATTTTTATATTTAAAATTAAAAAATTAAGATTTGTTATCCTAATTATAATTTATTATTTGTAGTGATATCATTTATTTTGAAAACAAATATGAGTATACTTACGACTTGATTTGTTATTAAGTATATTTATGCGTATATGATATTTCTCTCAGAAGTGCTTTTATGATTTTTTAAGAATGGACTGAATAGTAGAATAATTACATTAGATATGCAGAACGTTCTCATTTTTTTATTTTCAAAGAAATAAAATGGGTAATTTAAAATTCTAAAGCCTGTTTTTTTCTTTTTTTTAATTTTGATTTTATTTTTAAGCATGAACTGAAGATTTTATTTTCGTAAAGATCTCATTTCTGTCGCTATTCACCTTGTTTTTATTTTTGTGCAAATTTAGATATATAGATTCTGTATTTATGTTATGTTATAACTAGGGCTCGGTGGAAATATGGGAAGAAAAACGCTATGCAGTCGTCTAGCTAACTACTCGCATCCGCCAAGCGATAAAACATTGATACTTGAATTGGTCGTTAGTAGTATCGAACTAATACCGCTATCGACCAATTCAAGTATCAATGTTTTATCGCTTGGCGGATGCGAGTAGTTAGCTAGATGCTAGACGACTGCATATAGCGTTTTTGTTCCCATATTCCCACCGAGCCCTAGTTATACTTGAGATAAGACAAACGTTTTTTTTTGCAATCATCATTTTTTGTGTTGTATTCCAGGTTAAAAGTTTGGATCGTATTTTTGTATTGATTTGTTTTTGTTTTTTTTTTTGTTTTTTTCGTTTTGTTTATTCATAGCTTCTTCGTCTTCCAATCGCAGTCCCGTATGATTTAATTTCTTTCTTTTCTTTACCTTTGGTTTTTTACTTTTTTTTTCTTCGTATTTTGTTGGCACACAATTTATTGTTTGTGTATTTAGGTTTTAAATTTTATTTAAGCCTTCCTCAGCATTTCCTTCTACATCTATTAAACTGAAATATTTCTACCAACATTTTGCTTTTTTTAAATAAAGTTTTTTCTTCAATATGCTGTAGGTTAAACCAAATTTAGTTTTTCTAGATCTTTTTTGTACTTTATTTCTTAATTGCTTTTTCAATATAATCCCTTATAGTTTTGACAATTTGTTATGCTTTCTTTTTGTATGTGTATATTTACGTATGTATACTTAGTTTTCCATTTTGTTGGTGCGCTTTTTTTTCAATATTGTATTCTGGATTCGATAAGGAGAGGGAAGGACCAGAGTCTTTCTAGCAGTTAGGTTTCACAGTTGGGCCTGTTCTACCTCCTCTGTTGAAGCTAGACTCCACTTCGGTTATTCCTCAAGTCAACCAACCGCTGAGAAGCTTCTCAACCAAAGTTGAGGAGCTTCTCAGGTTCGGCACTACCAAGACTGAACATAAGATAAGAAGATCCTCATCATGAATCTTCAAATAGATGAGAGCGCTGGGCAGTGATAGAGCACGTACTCCTTGCACTCATCATCTTTATTGCAATCTCTATATGTGGGAATTTTAACGATTTCCATTCTGTGAAGATGCTTCAATAGTCGACAATGTCTAGTCCAGATGCCTATCAGCTTCCGGAGGTTATCTTTGTGCAGCCATAGACAGAATTTGGCGATTTTTTAGGCAACCAGGACTTGGTCAGAATATTGCACAATCCTCCCATCTGGCTGTGTGTCTTTGAAAAGTCTTGCTTTATCACAGTACTGAAGGCAGTAGCAGTTTTTTGGCATCGCGGCGGAAAGTGTCTGGTGCAATAAATATTATATTTATTATTTTAAATTTTTAGAAGGCAACGTTCCCAATACTTTAAACGTATAGTCATTATTGCGCTTTTGTACTTTTTTGTGTTTAGTGTTATTACTTTTGTTTTGTTACTCTTACTCTATTCTATCAGTATTTTAGTATAACGTCTTTGCCCTGGTAATTCCTTGTTGCTGCAACTGTTTGTGTATGTACATGTCAATGTTCGCGGGCAATAAAGAGATATAAGAGAAAAGTAACAACTTTTTTCACTCATGAAGAAGTCAACAACAATGGTTGACGAAACGTTGAGTACGAAATCTCCATTGACACAGTTCAATTCCGAAAGAAAATTTTTTAATTAAAAGTATAAATACACTGTACATCATGATTACACAGTTGTTTTTTATGAACCTCATACATTCAAAACCCATGTTATATAAACAAAAAAGGGAAGTTGAAAGCATGAAAACCAATTCCGCAGTACTGCAATAAAGTTTAACACAAAAGTAATAACGCAGCAGTGGCTAGAGGCTAGACACTTGGCTGGAATTGATACAATATACTGTTTGATCAAGTAAAAACTACTAAAAATTATGTTATTTCAGTTGTTTAATTATCTTTTCTAATTAAAATGTAACTATAAGAGTCACTTGCTACAGTTTCTTAAAATAAAGCTGAAACAAACTACTAAATGAGCAATTAAGGATAAAAAACTTTTTTCTTGAAAATTATGTTAACTATCTACAATCTTACGAGTATATGTATTTGTAAGAAGAGAAAATTTTAATCTGTACTTAAAAACGTAACTATTAATTTTTCTTTTCTTTTTCAGTGATCTACGTTTTAATAAAATCAGAGACATTGCTCCTGGTAGTTTAAAAGGCCATAAAAACATGCGATCTCTTCTACTAAATAACAATTTACTAAAAAGTCTGAGAAACGGAATTTTCACCGGTCTTGTCCAACTCCGACATCTCTACCTTTACAAAAATCGAATAAAATACATTGAATCTGACGTTTTTCAAGGATTACCAAAACTCGAGCATTTGTAAGTGATTTCACAATTTTTTATTTCGCTCAACATCAATATTTTAGGTACTTGCACAATAACGAATTGGAAGAATTTAAAAGCGGAACTTTTTCTAACATCCCGCAGCTGGATCGCCTGTAAATCACCTCGCGATTAACTTAAACAAATAAACAAAACCCAAATTTTTAGATTTCTTTACAACAACCACATCAGTCATATCCCTGCAGGCGCTTTTCAAAATTTACCAAGACTAACTCGACTTCGCCTCGACCAAAACGCATTAGTCTGTGATTGTCGAATCGCATGGTTTGCAAAAATGCTAAACGATAATACGATTCACGTCGCTGCAAATTGCAAATTCCCTCATGAAATGTATGGAAAACCACTCAAAGGAATGTCCACACATGATTTCCATTGTAGTTAGTTCCAGAAATCCCAATCTTTTAATTTAAGTTAAAATTAGCTGATTTTTAGAAGCACCGGAAATTATGGAAGGGCCACATGATGTGGAGATTTCATGGGGGAGTACTGCTATTTTTACATGTAGGGTTGCTGGTGACCCTAAACCGTCCATTTTTTGGATGAGAAATGATAAGGAAATTGAAATGAAAGATGAAAAGTACAGTATTATGGAAAATGGTTCTTTGGTGATTAAACACACGGATGACAGTGATTCAGGACATTATGAGTGTATGGCCAAAAATCCAGATGGGGAGGTCAAATCTAGACCTGCAAGAATGATTCTGGTACGGCCAGATCAACAAATACGAGGAGCATACGGTAAGAAATATGACGTTGGCTTTTTATAAATAAATAAAGCATTAAATGTTAATAAGACTTTACGGTTTAACCACACGAAATAAAGAAATACCTAGATTTTTTGAGGTAGGTTACCCCTACGAGTGGGTAGAAGAAAAAATTTAATTTGAAAATGGGTTGCACTTTTAATAATACCAATAAATAATTATAGTTATCAGTAAAAATGTCTAATAATAAAAACGAAATATTATTAACAAAAATTTGAATACGTCGAGGTAAATATCAGGTGTTCACTTAAATAAGTTGTCAAGAGTGCTATGAAATTTTGATTTAAAAAAATGTAGGGATAAATGGATGTCGGAACTTGATACACTGTAACTATGGAAAATATTATGAATAAATAAAACATTTTGATTATTTTTGAGTGCATGTTTACAAGATTCCGAGTCATTTTTATTGCGAATAGTTTTGTTGTAATTTTCAGTTTCATTTTGTTCCATCTTTATTCGTGTTCAGTTTTTGTTCGTTCGTTACATAATGTGACAATTCTCAAATTTCTGACAACTACTACTGACAGTACGGTAGCCGAATTTCACCAAGAAATACTTCGAGATGTTTTTGTTTTGTCATGACACTCTTGACAACTTTTTTAAAAGAACACTTTTTACGATCTAGCCAAAATTTTATTTTTTTTTCTTATTAATATTTAAGGTTAAATTTATTTACCATTTTTGCAGTTTACAATTTACTACCTTAATATGTTTTTTGAGAATATTTTACTGTTTTTTAAGAAAGATTTTTTAATTGTGTGAACATTGTAGATTTACCTAAGTTTTAAAGTCAATGATTTTTGTCGGACAAGTTGACCACAATTTTTACATTAATTTTACTAAACAAATTTTAAGAAATCAAAATTGGATATACGGGGATGACTCCCGTAGAGAGTGAAGTCATATGGACATTTTCGGGGTGGTGGACACCCTTTACGCAGCATGATTTTTGTCAGACAAGTTGACCACTATTATAGTTTTCAAATTTAAAAATTGTGGTCAACTTGTCTGACAAAAATCGTGCTGCGTATGGAGTGTCCACCACCCCGAAGATGTCGGTATGACGGCATTCGAAAAAGCAGGAGCGCCGAAAGTTTCCCATTAGAAAAGTTTGTCGGACTCGTTGCAAGAAGGCACTCACAAATTAATTCTTACGAAATCTGGCCGAGTTATAAGTACATGTTTATGAATCGACGTCATTTCTTAACAATTTTACTTTAGTTTTTATTAAAACTGAATCTCTAATAATTTACTTTACCTTATTTATGATCAAATCATAAAATAAAATTAAACTCACTTGGTAACACCTATTTTTTAAAGTTAAATACAAAGTCGAGCCATAAAAAGGGTATCCACTGCATCTAAGTGGTTTTTTCAAACGATAATAAAGGGCTCTTTGATATAGACAGTATTTGGTCGTCGAAGTTGGAACTTTTAGAGTTTTTATTTAACAACACTAGAATGACTCAATGGCCTAAAGTCGGGATTGTTATCTGGTAGAAAAGGAGCTCTACATTGTGTTGTGTTTGACAAGATGGCGGCGAAGTTTGTTGAGTACAATAAGAAAAATAGAGTACAATAAAACTATCTTGTAAAAAAACATTGATTTGTTCGTTTCTTGCAGTAAATTGATCATGAGGTATAAAATAAATGAAATAAAAATGAATCAACATTTTATTCTGGTCATACGCTTTGTTTTAATTTAATCTAATTGATTCGAAGAACTGTATTTTTTCACGTGTCTAATTTGCTTTTGTTTCGTTAACTTATTGATTATCGAATATTTTGTGAAATTTTAAAAAAATGTTTAATTACGCTTTAAAAATTTGCCATAAATAGTTATTAACATTCACATGTGGTAACTTACCTATATTAAACATCTCAAAATTAATTTAAATATCACAAAGTTTGTTATAAGTTACGTATTATTTTAGGAAGCCCGGTATTTCTTGTAACACCAGTCAGTATAACAACAAGTGAATCAGCTTCTGAGATAAGTTTGCATTGCAAAGCTTTTGGTAGCCCTCAACCTACAATAACTTGGTCAAGAAACGGAATTCAAATAACCACTTCCCAAAAATATTTTATCGACGATGAGGGAACTTTAGTCATTAGACCTGTCAAAGCAAGCGACCATGGAACTTACAGGTGCGATGCTTCTAATATTAACGGAAGAATAAGTGCAGAAGCTGATATCATAGTAAATGGTAATTGTTGCAAACACTCTTATTTTACACTTTCAACAACTTTTTTCTGCTTTTACAGTTGCTCCAGTTTTCACGGTCCATCCTCAAAACACCGAATCAGACCTAGGTTCAACCATTAAGCTCGAATGCGTAGCTGTAGGATCACCCCGTCCTGAAATCACCTGGTTCAAAGACGATCTCGAAATACGATCAGACGGTAGAATTTTTATATCACAAGATGGCAGTAATGTAGAAATTCGCAATTCGAAAGAATCAGACTCAGGTCTCTACATCTGCGAAGCTCGGAACCATCTTGGTTTTCGTGAAGTGAGCGCAAAAGTAAAAATTTCATCTCTTGATCGAAAACCACCAAAATTCATTTACAAGCCGTACAATATTGAAGCTTTGGTTGGTAGTACCATTGAACTTCCTTGCAAAGCTGACGGTGACCCAACCCCTGGGATTCAGTGGCAGAAAGATGGGTCCGGGTTACAACGAACAGGAAGGACCAAAGTGTCACTTACTGGAAATTTGTACATTTATGGAGTTGTTCCAGATGATCAAGGACGATACGAGTGTACAGCTATAAATGATTTTGGACGAAGCACAGCCTCGTGCTACGTCACAGTTAAAGAAAACCAAAATCCGACTGATTTTGGTATTGGAGACAAATTTGTCAAAATCGCGTTTGTTGAAGCTTCACAAGAAGTCGATAAAGCGATTAATAAAACTATTGACAATTTATTTAATAACAAGGGACCACACAGTTCTGCTGAATTGTTCCGTTTGATTAGATTCCCTGACGCTCCAGCACGAGAACTAGCCCGTGCTGCTGAAGTGTATGAACGCACTTTGGTCAATATACGAAAACACGTAGAACGTGGTATGAAAATGAACGGAACTTCAGATTTCAACTACCGAGAGATCCTCTCACCGGATCACTTAAATCTAGTCGCAGAATTATCCGGTTGTATGACCCATAGATTATCCCGAAATTGTACCGACATGTGTTTCCATTCAAAATACCGATCGGTTGATGGTACCTGTAACAACCTTCAACACCCAATGTGGGGTGCCTCTCTCACAGGTTTTCGTAGAATCCTAAAACCAATCTACGAAAATGGTTTTGGTACCCCTGTTGGTTGGAACAAAGAAATGAAATACTACGGGTACCCTAAACCAAGCTCTCGGTTAGTCTCAACCACACTTATCGCAACCAACAAGATAACACCAGATCAGGAAATCACACATATGGTAATGCAATGGGGCCAATTTCTTGACCATGATCTTGACCACGCTATACCATCTGTAAGCTCCGAGAGTTGGGATGGAATCGACTGTAAGAAATCTTGTGATTATGCCGCACCTTGTTACCCAATGGATGTACCACCAAATGATCCCAGGATCACAAACAGACGCTGTATTGACTTTATCAGATCATCTGCAATTTGTGGATCTGGAATGACATCAATTTTCTTTGACAACATTCAACACAGAGAACAAATAAATCAGCTAACTTCGTATATTGATGCATCTCAAGTTTACGGTTTCTCTGAGGAGTTAGCTCGTGATTTACGTGACTTAAACGGTGATGGGGGCCGTCTTCGTGAAGGTGCAGTATTCGCCGGCCGCAAACCTCTTCTACCATACGCAGGAAACCAAGGAGTTGACTGTCGCAGGAACCTCTCTGAGAGTACAATAAACTGTTTTGTTGCTGGCGACATTCGAGCAAATGAACAAGCAGGTCTTATTGCAATGCATACTTTATGGATGAGAGAACACAACCGAATTGCTCGGGAACTAAAACAGCTAAATCCTCACTGGGATGGCGATACCACCTACCACGAGGCTCGGAAGATTGTAGGTGCAGCAATGCAACACATAACTTACCAATATTGGCTCAGGTTTATAATTGGAGAGGAAGGAATGCGGCTTCTTGGTGACTATAAAGGTTATGATCCTTTGACTAACCCAAGTATATCGAATGTCTTTGCGACCGCAGCTCTCCGGTTTGGACATACTCTCATTAACCCGGTTTTGCATCGTCTGAATTGGGACTTTAAACCGATCCGAGAAGGTCATTTACCTCTCCATAAGGCGTTCTTTTCACCTTGGAGAATTGTAGATGAGGGAGGAATTGATCCACTTCTGCGAGGCTTATTCGTAGTACCCGCGAAAGTGAAAAAACCAGACGAAAATTTGAATACTGAACTCACAGAGCAGTTATTTAAAACAGCACATGCTGTAGCTCTTGATTTAGCCGCAATGAACATCCACCGGTCACGAGACCACGCAATTCCTGGGTATATCGAGTTTAGGAAGTTTTGTAACATGACACAAGTCGACAGTTTCGATGATCTCAAAAACGAAATAACAGACCGGACAGTTCTGCGAAAACTTCAAGACTTGTATGGGCACCCTGGAAACATAGATGTTTGGGTTGGAGGGGTCCTGGAGGATCCGGTTGAAGGAGGTCGAGTCGGACCGCTATTCCGGTGTCTTTTGATCGAACAGTTTAGGAGATTGAGAGACGGTGACCGGTTTTATTACGAGAACCCTTCAGTTTTCAAGCCTGAGCAACTCGTTCAGATAAGACAGTACACTCTTTCTCGCGTTTTATGTGATAATGGTGATAATATAACTCGAGTTACCAAGAATGCGTTCGTTTTGCCCGAACTTCAAGGAGGTTTTAGTCAATGTGAGGAAATTCCGAAAGTTGATTTGAGTTTCTGGTCAGAGTGTTGCAGTGATTGTCGCTATTCGGGTCAGCTGAATACTATAAGTAGACTGAATGCTAGGAATCGCCGGCATTTGGATGAGGAATTTGGTTTTACGAATGCTAATTCGACCGAGAGGTATTTGGAAGAGAATAAAAGGTTGAGGAAGAAGATTGTTAAAATGGAAAAGGATTTGACTAATATGAAGGATACGTTGCAAGAGTTAGAAAGAGTTATCAGGAAGTTGGAGAAGGATAACTAAAGTGAGAGCCATATTTTTAGTGTACGAGTAATTTGCTGCCATCGTTTCGCTGTTTAGTTTAATTTTTAGAATTATACTGCCAAATGTTTACTTAAATTTCACCTAAATTACGCATTTATTTTCTTGTGATAAACTAACAAATACGTACCTAATCGATTTGTTGTAAAGAGTAATTAAATAAACAATAAAAAATAGAAAAAAGTGTTTTACTTGGCTACAAGAGCCCAAAACGTTTTAAGGTAATCTAAAAATTACGCCACCACAGCTGCATTGTTCAGAGGGCGAGATAGATAAACATATAGTAAATGGAAAAGATATATGAACCCGACTTATGCAGGAATTTATTAGTAGCCAGCCTCTTTAAGACAGACCCAAGTAAACACTAAGCTGGTTACGGTCAACTACAAAAGACCCACCGATCGAAGGTAAATTTTACAACTGGGTCGGACTTGAAATATGTTAAGTTAAATTTTCGGTTAAATTAGAATTGAAATAAAAACGCAAGCATCCAGAATCAAATATTTTTTAATAGTCATAAAGTAATTAGTATTTGTAAAACAGTGAAACCATACATTTATTTTGAAATTAATTTACAAAAAAAAATTATTTATATTACAAATATTTGTATCTATTTACACACTAAATATATTGATATTAAATATAAAAGAAAATACACATTTACAATAAAAATTTAAAAACAGAATTTCGTAAAAAATTTAAACTGCTTAAAACTACACAAAAATAAAAACATAAAACGTTATGACGCACAGTCTTTTCACAGATTCATCACTTATTGTTAATCATTGTCACTGTCACTATCATTTTCTAGCTCGATTATTAGGTCTTTAACATTCTACTTTCGGTATTCGTCTTCAATATTTACCACGTGCTGCACAGAATTTTTCCAGGCTTCCGCAGTAATTGACTTAAATGTTTCTCTAATTAAATTTAATGTTGCATTGCTAAATTTTTGTCCAGTGTTTTGCCTCCTTAATTTTTCTTAAAATTGGTCCCATATCATCTCAATCGGGTTGAAAACACAATGATAGGGCGGTAACCGCAGAACAATTAAGTCATATTCAGACGCAACCTGATCTATTTTGTCATTTTTTTTGTAACTTTTTGTTCGAACAACTTCTAATAATTCATTTTTGGTGTACGTCTCTTCAAAGAACAAATCTTTCTTAATTAAAAACTCTTGAATTTCTTTTTTTCTACTGCTGGAGTTCGGAACCTTATCAATTTGCACAGAATGATAGCTGGCATTATCTAACACAATAATACTCCCTTTCGGAAGTTTGGGTATTAAGATTTCCGTGAACCACTTCTCAAAAACTTCTGCAGTCATATCAGACTGGTAGTCGGCATTAGCATCTTTTAAATTTTTACACCCCGAATGTAATGCATCAAGCACAAAACCGTTTTTACTCCCGGCATGCAAAATTGAAATTCTTTTACCTTTGGAAGGAGGAATATTTAAAATGCATCTTCTAATACCGTCGGTCCACCCTTTTTTAACTGTCTCATGTGTGTCGAACCAGGTCTCATCTAGATAAAAAATGTCCCGATTTTCTTTTCTATATTGTTCACTTTCCATTAAAAAGTTTTTTTATGGATACGTTTGAATGTGAAATCAATAGTTTTTATATATTTCACAAAAGTTTTTTTACAGCACGACAAAGTGTTATTTTCAATTAAACTGGTGTACAACAAGTTAATAGTCGGCACAATGTTTTTGTCGTAAAAGTCATAAACACTTCGGCGAATTTAATCTTCCTGACTCGGCAGCAATTTTTTTAATGCTCCATTATCAATCCGAATTTTTCTTTGGGACGGGACGGTCCAAATTTTACGAAACGCCACATTGTAGTTTTTAGAATTCCAAACATTTTGCAAGTCTCTTCCAAGGCCCTTTCTTCCATCTCACTTTTTTCTTTTCGTAAATTGACAAAATAAGACTTTTTTCATCGTAAGATAAATGGTAACATTTTCTTTTTTTGGTTCGCAGTCCATCCTCTTCCACATCAGCATTTTCATCCAGATTTACTTGAAGAACAAATTCACTTTCCCACGGTCGCTACATCTTGTACAGTACACACTGACTCGCTCGAAGATTTAGTTCAAACTGATAATATATTTGAAACTACAAGCCGAATTTTCGAAATGGTGCCGGTAAGTTTAAGTCATAAATTTTTCTTAACAAAGACGGATAAATGACACCAAACCACACTATTTGGAAGCTAAAGAGGGTGTCTTTTGTTGGGATATTTCAGGGTAGGTAGATGAGTTTTATGACCACAAAGCAAGATGTTTACGTCCAACAAATGTGTTGAACAAAGATACAAACAGTGGCTGTTAAGAAAAATATTTGCATAGTAAAAGCGCATTTATTTTTCCAGCCTACCCAAAAATGTAGTTGATTGATGGCAAATGGTTACAAATAAATATAAGGTGTTTATAAATAGTTGTAGGGTCGTAGGAGACTGTGAAAACAATAAAAATGTTCTGCTTTTTAAATAAAATGATTTTTAGCTACTATTATACCTTATCAATTTGTGTTACGCTAGTATTAGAGAACTGTTTGAGAAGCGCTGAACTATGCCTGAACTTGTCACTTCAACCGCTCGGTCCTTACCCGAGCAATAAAGTTTTATGGCTTACCGGCACCAATTCGAAAATTCGGCTGTACTCCTATTTCAAAACAAAATTTTCTCTTAATCTTTAACCCGCTTAAAATATATAGATATTTGTCAACCATACTTAACATTTCAAATTTAATACACATTAGCAATTATCCGAAACAGAAATTTCAAGTTAAAGCCGAGAAGAATGCAAAGATTTGCAAAGGGTCCAAAATTTCTTAATCCGTCTACCTCAGTATTTGGGTGTCTTGTCATTTATTTATGGCACCAATAATGCTCTGACCATAAACTATTGTGCACTTATCAACTGACTTTTATAATAAATTTCAAATATCTTTTCCAGTTACTATACTATGTTTTCTTTTTGTCCAAAACGAAAAGACTAAATTTTGTAGCTACTATAAAATTTACATCAAATTTTATTTATATAGGTTGTTAGATGATAAAAAAAACAACACCATAATTTACCTTCAAAATACATCTGGCAACTTAACACAACTTTTGAAATGAGATGCTATTGCAAATGGCAATCCTTTAAATCTGCAATTTATTCTTTTAATAAGTCGTAACAGCGTATTGCAGTTAACTTTAGTTGTTGATCTAACCAATCTCAAAACTTTTTATAGTATTTTGATCTTGTTCTCAACAATTCGAGTTTTGAGTTTTATCCCTCAATAAGTCACATGTCTAACAGTTTGAAATTCCACCACCTGAGTCATAAATAAACTGAAACCAAATTCAAATATTTGTAACAATTCGAGACAAAAAACTCACCTATTGAAAAATAGAGATAAATATCTTTTACAATAAAATAACATTATAATAATTATAAATAAATATTTTACATCTTCTACTGTCACAACCAGGACATGGCAAAATAATTGATTAATCGATTAATCGATAATTGATTAATCAAAATAATAGATTATTCAAACTGAAAATCGCCCAGTCTTACACACAATATCTATTTTGACGTAATAGTAAAAAATAAACATAAATTAAATAAATCGAATAATAATTATTATTAGAGGATCGATATAGTATTTTATCTCGAAACTTTTTATTGTGAAAAAACAGTTATTTACATGATTCTATTTTTCGTTTTTTTTTCCAAACTTTTAATCTAAAAATGTCTTTAAAAAATCAATTTTTATATAAAATTAAACCGCTTTAAATAAATAATGTATTTAGAAACACACACCATTTTTTTTAAATAAAATTTAGCAAATTTGTAAATAAATGTTGATTTGATTTAACATTTTTCTTAATTATTATTCTTCAAAAAGTTACAGCCTAATTTCATTTTACTTTACATTTGCTATATATGGTACTTGATGTTTGTAGTTTTTTTAATTATCGTGGAAAAAAATTAAAAATTAAAAAATCCATTAACTTTGGTTCATCAAATTTTTAAACTTTTTTTTATTAATAGCATCAATTTTTAAAATGTTAAGGTTTTGGGATTTAAATGTATTATAATTTAAGTCGATTAATCAATAATCAGAATAATCGATTAATCGGAATAATCAAAAATCGATTAATCGACTATTTAAACCAAAAATCGCTTAGCCCTAGTCACAACGGTTGGGTGGCAAATCTTCTTCTTTCGGGCGTACCTTTAGTTTTGAATTTGATGGTGTATTTTTTTTGTGACATATGGCGAGTTCTCTTCGTTTCTTTCGGAGATACCTGTAATCCGAATTTCCAGCGATGTCTTTGATTTCCCCTCAATCTCATTGTCAGTAAAACAGAAGAAATTACTTTTAAAACGTTTTTTTATTTTTTTTAAGATTTGCGAAAGGGGATGATAAATGTATAAAACGAATATTTATTGTTATATCAATTACAAATAATAATAGTAAAATTGTTTACTTCTGTATTATTTTTGTAGTTTTAAAGTGTAAAAGTTTGTATATAACATTGAAATAGTTTATGCGTCAACAGGGTTTAAACAAATCCGATTATAAATTTATTTTTATAATTAATAAAGAAAAGTACCTACTTATCTTTGCCGAGGCTACTACTGCTTAGTACTTTTCTGAAATTGGTCAAACTCTGACTGGAAGAAAGAGAAATCGAAAAGTACATTTGCAAAATTATAATAAAAAAACACACAAAAACAAAAAAGTTTTTGGTTATTTTATTATATTATATAATACAGGGTGTTTTACGAGTGATAATGAGCTTGCAAAACTGAAAATGCAACCAGCTATACAATTCCAAAGGTAACGTAGTAATTTTTTTTGTTTACAAATACATTAAATAAAAACCATTTAATCTTTTGGTTAACTGAAGACAAACTAATGCCACTTGCTTGTGAAATCATTCTTTGACTTACATGTGAACAGGACCAGTATCTGTTATTGCTTTTGGCTTTTTTAAAGGTGGTCAATTTTTCCTTAAGGTAGTTTCAAGTCGTTTCAATATGGTGTCAGCAAGAGTTCTTCTCTACCCGAAACACGTTGTCTGTACAAACTCATCGCGACATTTTTTCCCCTATATCATAATCATGTCGGTTTTTTTATCGTTTGAATACATTTTTTTTTATCGGTGACAGATTTGACAAATAAAATTTGAAATCAATATCATCTACGTTAACTGTGGAATTGTATTGCTAGTTATATTTTCAGCTTCGCTGGCTCATTATTACTCGTGAAACAGTCTGTATTATATAATCACAGTATAGAAATGAGTCAGTATGTACAGTTCATAAAAACTGAAAACTTGTCAAAAATCTAGCAACCCTATAAGCTAAATATGTAAGATGGAGCCACTAACTTTTAGATTTAATATAGGCAACTAATAAAGCACAATTTAATTAAATAATTAAAAACAAAGGTTGGATTATAATTATTTTAGTTTTTGTCTGACCTTCTTCCCTCGATTATTTGTTATATTATTTACAGTTATAGCACATTAGATTTAAATTGTGTATTATTAGTTGCCTACAGTAAATCTAACAAGTAGTGGCTCTCTATCTCTCTATCTTACACATTTAACTTGAAGGGATGTTAGCTTTTTGACAAGTTTTCAGTTTTTATCAGCTGTCCATACTCGTACTCTATACTGATTCATTTCTATATTGTGATATAACCAAATACAAAAATATAACTCTTGAAAAGTGGAGATAAACAATTTTTTTTATAACAAAATAAGTATTATTTTTGTTATAGTGCTATCACCGGTGTCAATCAGGAGTAATCAGGGCTGCTAACTTGAAATCTTGGAAATAGCAAATAGCTAAATAAAAATCTTTAAAATAGTTGGATTTATTTGGAGTTTCCCTAACTCTAAGAAAAGAAGTATCATCTCGTTGATCTGCGACTTTTGGGACAGCTTATATAACTATAAAACTAAATTCGGTCGAATGAGCAATCGGTGATAGATATTGCAATACGCTGGGATCTTCGAACGCAAAATGAGAAATGTTTACTTTAACCTCAAATTTTGTGGCTGTGTCATGTGTCCATTTCGATTTTAATGTTTATTCCTTCAAATAATAATTACAAATGCTTCAAGATGAAATTGTTATATTAAAAATGAATAATTAATTTTGTGTAAAAAAAAAAAAGTACAATGAGTGTGCACCTGAAACTGCTTGACCACATCCAACTAAACAATCATGTTCATGCAAATTTTGCTTGTGAATATTCAGAAGACGGTAAAATCTTCTTACTCTTGGAAAATGGAGTTTGTATTTTAACCCTGAAAGGCTCTGTTGACAACATATTTCCAAAATTTTCATTCAAGAAAGATTTGATAACCTTATCAGATGCGAACGTTTGTGAAAATGTGGACATTAACTTGTCAGGGTTTATGAATGATTTATCACGAAATAATCTTTATGAAGCTGTTTTGGATGTTGGATTATCGGGGGATACAATTGATGTTACTCCTCTGCCTTCAAAACCTGTCCAGGCAATGTGGTCTCCTAGAGGAATTGTTGAAAAAACAGAAGGGGCCCTTGCTATTTTAACGAACTTATACAACATTGAAATATACGTGGACGTGTGTGATGAAAATGAAATAAGTGATTTTGTACAAGTGGCGAATTTTTCGAAAGATGTTACAGAATATTATAGGAAAAGTTGGAAAAAAGTTGAAGCTGTTAATGCAAATAATATTATGACTGAGCTGAAAAGACGAGTGGATTTGGTTGCCCCTACTGGTAATTAAAGGTAAATTTGTTGTTGCATTTAAGGACACAATATTACAGCTTTTACATGGAGTCATGTAATACTTAAAGACAGGAAAGCATGTTGTATTTTATTTGTTGGTCACAGAGATGGGGCTATAACAGCCTGGAGATTTACAGGACGCAAAGTTAGTGAAAGTTATGAATCAAAATTACAATTTTTAGAAAGATATAATACTAAATTAAATAAAATTACATCGTTGCATTGGTTTTGTCAAAAATCAGATGGTATTTTAGTTTTACTGTAGTTTTAAATATTTTTTATATCTTAATAATTTTAGCTGGGGGATTATCAGTTGGTGATGTTAATGGTCATATTTGTGCAGTTTCTGTTTCAAAGTTATCCACAGATAAAATAAAATTTAGTGATGAGGTAGTTTTTAATGCAGAAAGTGACCTACAAGTGGATAAAATAAGTATTGTCAATTATCAAAATATAACTTACATGATTGCAGTAAAACGGAATTTCTTTCAAATTTATGCTATTAATGGGTATGGTGAGGTATTCCAAGGGAAATTAATTCAGGTTGGGAATTTATATATTACTGGTAAGTTATTTTTTTTCTAAATGTAATATGCAGATTGAAATCAATACTAAAATTAATTAATCCTTTTTATTCAATTATTATAAAATATAAATAGTCGGTTTATTTTTGTAAATTTTTTTTAGTAAAGTTGTCAATAAATACATCAATAGAACTACTTTCGTATGGTGACAACATATTGGTAGGCAAAACATTAAAAGTGGTGTATTTACCGTGTTAAAGGTGGTATTTGCATTTAAACAAGTGTTAAAATTTGCATATTTCTAAACAATTTTGTTTATAAGAAGCGTTTTCAACAATTTTAGATAATATGATTTCAGATAAATTAAATATTAATTTGTAAAGTATGAGTGTTATATGCATGCACAATAAAGGCCTGGCGCTTATATGTTTACTGAATTAAAATAAAATTTTATATTCTTGCCTTATTATTCCTGTATTTTCAAAAATTCAACGTTCTTGCCTACCAGCAAGTGATTTGCTCTCTCACACACATTTAATCTGTGTATTATACTATCTCTCTCTCTTATACTATGTTGTCACCGCAGTCTTATTATTAGATCTATGGTAATAACGTGATTTCTTTCTAAGTTTAAACGGTTCGTCATTATAAAGCAGTCATTAAGATTAGTTAGTCCATCTGTCTCGGTATCTTTTAAATCGAAATCGCTACCGAGAAAATTGGGGTAGGCTGTTTTCGAAAAATTATCCTGTATTCTATTTTTAGACAAAGATGTGGTTACAGTACCGATTTTTAGCATGCACTTTTGACTGATTGTAACTGTACTGTTACGTGGACTCAGTTCGGGTTTTTTGCGATTTAAAGAATTGAGTTTTTAAATGAATAATTTATTCAACAACAAATTAATGCACCCAAATAACAAAAAAATAAATGCCAGTCATTAAGCAATAACACACCTGTATTGTTTTGAATAATTATCCAGGAGATTCCTTCGTGACAATCGCTTTATTTCGCCAAGTTAGACACTACTTGGCCAATGACCTCTCAGTCGGTTATATAGACCTAAAGTCGAGAAAGATCCAGGTGCTTTCAATCGCCAATGACTAATCGTTTTCAGTATAGTTCAACGAAAGATAAGTGAGCTGACTTTTTAAGCCATCTCAATAAACAGAAGCATAAAAATTATTGCAGTTACCGCAAACCTCAAATAAACCATAAAACCACTTGTAAAACTTGATTTATAAGGGTGCACATTTAACAACGACCTTGGCAGGATTTGCTTATATTTTTTAATGGTTTCGAGAAATGGGAACCCTCATAAATCAAGTTTAATGAGTGGCCTTATAGTTTTATTTGAGGTTTGCGGTAACTGCAATAACTTTTATGCTTTTGTTTATTGGGAGGGCTTAAAAAGTCAGCTCACTTATCTTTCGTTGAACTATACGCGCGACAGCATGTGCCGAAGAATAATGTCAGCGCCCATTTTGTAATATTATTCTAAAAGAATGTCTAAGAGGAACACTCTCTTCTCAGTTGGTGAACATTCTCGACTACCTACGGTTGGATAGGCCAAAATAACCACTTTTCTTTTATTTTGGTTTGATATTCTTGCAACCTTACTCATATATTGCTCTCCATATCGTCGTTCCAAAAATTAACAACTGCGTGGTAATTTTTTTTTGTCTTGCCTTGCAAGTTGCAACAGCTGAAGAGTTGGTCTTTGTAATGCCAACAAGAGAGCTGCGACTCCTTTATAATTCCAAACATTCTGTATTTATATGTGCCATAAAGCTGGGCTGTCAATTGTCGGAAATTTCCAAGGAGATTTAACTGCTCATAATTTGTCTTGGTTCCAATGTCCTAAAGGTTTTATACACTTCATTTTTAACTTACAAAAGTTTTACTTCAATTTCCATCTTTATTTCCAGAACCTCCCTCTTAAAAGCATTTGAAATTTATTTGTATTTCTTTTTCTGTTGTAATTGTCGTTTTCCGAAACTCTGTAGAAGCTTCTTTTGTTCATCTTTTTTTCTAGAATCTTTGTGTTTTTTTTTTCTAATTTTTCTTAACTCTTCTTTCTTATTTCTTCATTATTTTCGGCTAGAAACTTCATCAGAACTTCTGGATTTTAGCTCTTTTTCCTCTTTCAATTGTCGTTCGAGCTCCTTTATAATCATTTTCTTTGTTCTTTTTTTTTAAATTATTATTTATCGTTTTTCAAGCTCTCTTTGAAACTTCTTCTGGACTTGCTTTTCCACAAAATGTTGTTTCTTAAATTTTTCTTGTTGTTACACATTGGGCTTTTCGCACGCTCTGAGAAGCTTTTTAAGGTAGTATGGTACCGAAGATTTGGCCAAACAGAAGATGTTCTTCTGTTGTAATTGTCGTTTTCCGAAACTTTCTAGATGCTTTTTTGTTCATCTTTATCTTCTAGAATCTTTGTTCTTTTCTAATTTTTTTTAGCTGTTCTTTCTTATCCCATTATTGTTTTCGGCTAGAAACTTTATCTGAACTTCTACATTTTAGCTCTTTTTCTTCTTTTAATTGTCGTTTGAGCTCTTTTATAATCATTTTCTTTTTGCTAATTATTATTTATTGTTTTTCAATCTCGCTTTGAAACATCTTGAAACTTCTTCTGGAATTTTAGTTAGCTTTTCCACCAAATGTTGCTTCTTAAATTTTTCTTGTTGTTACACATGTGGCTTTTCGAACGCTTCGAGAAGCTTCTTAAGGTGATATGGTACCAAAGATTTGGCCAAACATTAATTAAGATATTTTTTTTAAATAATCAAGTTGTTTGCTCTAGTAGTGTTTAACAATATTGTAACAATTGGGAAAATAACGTATCAAACTTCCATCACAGAACTGTTATTTATTTATCAAAAAAAATTTGTTTTTGGTATTGTAAATTAGACACGTCTTAAAGTTACCTTAAAACAAGAACCGACTTCAAAAATTTTTTTATTGAAAACTAATAAAACTATTCTAAGACTATTCTGGAAGCATCCGTTCCTATGAATGATGAATCAACAAATGAATCCGAATAAGTCTGCTTATATTAAAGGTGCTTTACTCTCGCTTATTCCGTTACATTGTCTTTTTTTTTTTGTTTTTATTTTGTTGTTAGAATTTAAAAAAGAGAAAACATATGTAAAAGATTGCTTATCTATTATTTTTATGTAAATGACATACCTACTCTTAATATTGTAGGAGTACTTCATTACGAAAAAAACATGTTATTGGTTCTGAGCTTATGCGGCCAATTAGAACAAATCGAATTATCTCTGATAGATAACGAAATTTGCGTTTCTGAAAAAACAATTCCACTAAACATAGATGCCAATAAATATCGAACTCATGGATTTTTATTTTCGCCAAATAAAGTCTTCCTTGGTGTTCTTGCATATCCTTGCCAATTACGAGACTTAGCTCGAGGAAAAAGTTTTGCAAATTTTTTCGTATTTAGTAACAAATCGAAAGACCCATTCCAAACACTTATGAACATCACTGCATCAAGTATTAGGGACTATTGGGACTGTTTTGAGACTTTGAGGTAAGTTTTTGTAATTTGCAAACAATTTCCTGTATGCAAAAAATTCTAGAGTAAATTGTTTGCAAGAAAAAGTTTTTCCTTGGAAAGGCATTGACCAGAATTTAAACTACGACACTTTACCTTTACTGAAATTAAAAATTTTGCGATGGATTGCGAAATTGTCAGAGAAAATGTATCCGATGATTTCACGAGTTGAAGAATATCATATTAAAGCGTATGTTCTTCTAAATTATGCTGTTGACATTAAATTAGCAGTCCAGAGGATGACAAAATTGTTAAATATTTATTTCTCAGAGAAAAAACTTTCACTGTTTCAAATGCAAAGCTTGGATTTGTTAAATTTCTTTCTAAAAGAAATGGTAGTAAAGGACATACTAACTAAAGCAAATTTGGGAGAAACCTTTATTGATGAAATCTACAACGTGGTGAAAATAGCCAACGAATTGCAATACCCGCCAATGCCCCAATGTCTTTGGTGTGGAGAAAATATCCTTATTCTTACCTAATTATTTTTTTATTATTACTTCTATTTTTAATAAAAATTATTCCTTAATAATCACACAGATAATAGGTCCTTCCTGTGTGCCCTACCACGTGGATAGCAGATGCGCGATATCTCTCATGCCTCTACATCTGACCCCTGGTTACAAATGCCCTTTTTGTAAATGTGTTGTAAGCAAAGAAATCGCTAAAGAATATTTTCCAATTTTTTGCCCTTACTGTGATATCCCAATGAGACGTCGCAATTTCGATAAAAAGTACAAAAAAAGTAACGACGATGTATTGGTAACGACTAAGATTGATGACATAGTTACGTCAGAATGTAGCAGCGATTGTCTTAAAGAAGATATACATTTTAGTGATATTGAGGAAAATACGACTGAATATATTGTCTTAACGGACAGTGAAGATGAAGAAGAAGGTTCAGTTAAAGAACTTTATAAAAAAATTATGAAAATTTCTCTTTCTAATTTACCTGATGAGAGTGATCAAGCGTTTTTGTCATCTAACACTGGTAAAAATCTACCGGATTCAGATCAAGGAAATAAGCAAACTGAAGAAGAGGAAGATGTAGATGAAGAAGAAGAGGAACCTGTTGAGGAGGAAGAAGATGGCGATGATGATCCAGCTGATGAAGATTACGATGTCAATGATGATGCGTAATTTTTTAATGCCAGTTTAAAATAAAAAATTTGTTTTATTTTTCTGTTTTTTTTAGTTTCTTGTGCACAAAACTGCTGTTTTCTAACAATCCTAGTTTTTTTATGACTAGTTTACGCATGAATTTTTTAACAATTACACACTCCTATTCAACAATGAAAACGAAAGCACAGTATAAAATTTATTTTTATACTGGACGAAAGTTACAATTGAAAAAATGAGCTGTCAAAATTTTTTCGGGGGGTTTTCAGCCTAAAAGGCAATCCCAAACACAACGCACCTCGTTTTTCAGCGAAAAATTACATAATAAACAAACAAATATTATTTAATGAGGGAAATAGTCAAATTATATTTTTGTTTAAACTTTAGTTTGAGTACAGATTTTGTCTGAAAAAATTACGATTATTACGATTGTTATTTACATGTAGTTTGATATCTATGCCAGTCTGCAGATAACAGATGGACTAACTTCAATTTGATTTACCATATAGCGCATAGGACGTCCATCAGCAAGCAAAGTTACAGCTTGTGCAACTTGAATCTCACTAAGAAACTGCATGGTGTTTAGAAGAATATGATCACTGATTAGCATCAAAAGTTAATATTTTCTCTTATTAACAGGTCCTCAGACTTTTTTTTAACTTGCAAAATGTTCTAGGAGTACTTTGTTTTTGTAATTTTTTTTACATTTTCACGTGTATATTAAAAATTTTTGGGCTATTGAGGAAGGTTTTAATTGATACATATAAAAGAAGATTTAAAGGCTGGTTTGTGCACAAAGAACACATTAATTAGTTTCATATTAAAAAAATATAAGCCTTAAAAAAGTGTTTCTCTAAATTTTTTGATCAGTGTATATGGAGGGTAGGAGACCTAGGTATAAGTTAATTTGCGATCTTTTTTAAGGTCTATTTGTGTAAACTATTTTTAAGTTTATGATTAATAATAAAACAAAAATAAGATATGGGTCACATTATATTTTTTGCGATAATTTGAGGTGACCTATATAATTGCTTAAAAAAGGCCCAAGAACCTGGACGATCCGGATTCAAGTCTTGCGGTTTGGTCTTGCAAACTTTGTAGTTGGAAAGTCAAATCTTTATGGCGTTTATTTGTTATTTTGCAAAATTTTCCAAATAGTTGAATCTGCCTTACAGATGGTCTCTTTTCTTTTTCAAAACAGTTTCATCTTTTTCTGCAAATTTTGTCTTTAATTTAGGTATCAAAATTTTCTTGTGAAATTACTACTTCTTCCTCACCTTCTTCTTCAGTTTCCTGTTGTGTTATACTTGGTTGTCTTTCTAAATTTAAACTTTCATTTTCCTCGTTCCCAGATTTTATATTAATTTTATTTTTTATTTCTTGTAGAAGCTTGTTTACTGTTCCAGGTTTGCCATCAGCGAGTTGTTCATTTTTTTCTGTGACAAATAAATGTCGATATTATTCAAAACTTTACTATTGAGTGTCTGCCAATTAATTAACTTCTGGACTTAGGAAATTTTAGGGCTGTAGTTTTGTAGTTCGACCAGTTTTGGAAAGTGTTTTTGCAGAATTTTGGCGAGGAGTATTGCATTAGTGTTAGGGTTTTGGTATTTAAACCACAAAGTTCTTCTGACACCAAATTAATGTTAGGGTTTTGGTATTTAAACCACAAAGTTCTTCTGACACCACTTTATTTAAGGAAAATAAAGAACCATTTGATTATGGAACTTTTCGTACAGCGATTTATCTCACAAACAATCTCGAAATCAACTCGAAATCTAACTAACTATAAAATCTGCTCCTAATCTCTTATATTAACTTTCTTATTGGGTTGGGCTAAAACATCCCTCTTTTGTCTTAAGAGATTTCATTGGTTTTTATCTGTGATGTGATTGGTTGGAAATAGCGAAGGGTTTTCCCTTAAAGTTATGATTTACCATATGGTACCAAATGTATCCATACGTTTAAAGTTATACAAAATAGGGATGTTATTCCTAAACATTGCAGTTTTAAATATTATCTCTAAAATTTAAAATAATACAAGTGTTTCCAACAGTTGCTTGCGGTTTGTGCAAAGCAGGTGGTTTCTTGTATTATCAATAAATAAGATGTACGGCCTAAACAGTGGTGGTACATAACATTAGCAAAATTGTGGTTTATATTACCAGAGATGTTAGATTTCGAGCGAGATGTTTCATGCTCTTAGATCCATTTATACAATGCCCCAAAATTATTGTCTATTATTTAAATATTTCTTAAAACTTCTTGTAAAAATATATCAAAATGTAAAAATTGTAAAAATAAAAATGATATAAACAAATTTGTTTACACGAAATTTCGTAGTAACCGCAGAGTCAACTTGTTTTGAGAATGTTTTAGATGGTTTGCTGCATCACAGTATTTATTAACCGCGTTTCTTAGGGCAAAAACTCTTACAGCAGTTTAAAGACCATGAAATTCTGCGACCAATACCTATCTCACACTTAAAATTGGTCTAGAAGTATAGTCGTCATCGTCAATCAAATAATAACATTTTATATGAAAAAGTGAAAAAAAAAACCGTTTTTTTTTCGAGAAGTGTGATGTACTAGCGGAATACAAAAAATTGTGTATTAACTACCCGTAGTAGCTTATGCGAAAAAATGTATTTCATTCGAAGAACAAAAATAAAGTTTAATTTTATAGAAGAATAGTGTAATTAATAAAAGAAAACAAACATTTATGATAGATTATTTTGGTGTTTTACGTCCATTATTTTTCTAGTTAAAAATTATTATTACGGGGAAGTGGACAAGGCATATAAACTATTTTATAAAGCCGACGTTTCGAATCTTTATTGGATTCTTTATTCTTCTTCTTTCATTCTTCCGGCGACCACTGACCGAGACAAGTTGATGGTACTATGCCCAACGAATTTTGACCTTACTTATAAGCCTTGATAAAGAATCCAATAAAGATTCGAAACGTCGGCTTTATAAAATAGTTTATTTGCCTTGTCCACTTCCCCGTAATAATAATTTTTAAATTTATGATAGAGTTGTAGAAACGAGTTAAAGTAATAAAAAGTAGTGTATTATTTGGAATTTAATGCGGATTCCAAACAGCTTTCATACATTCTGTTCTATTTAAGAATCAAAAGTTATTTTCATTTATCATAAAACCGAAAATGTGCTCAATTTTTGTTTTTCTCTTTCAAACAAAACTATTAAAAAAGAGTTTAGCGTAGGTAGTTTCGTTTTCACTCGGTCTGTGATAGTTTTTTATTCGTTTCGATTTGGAAATTGTAATAATTGATACCACTAGTCGTCCGACTTTTTTTAACAATACTATTTTAAAGGATAAGAAATTGTATAAAAAATACACAAAAATAAGTAATAGGTACCCGTATTATTTATCAACGTACAAAAATACACACTTTGACTAGAAACAAAAATACAGTCTTTTTGACTAGACTTGTCATTTTTTCAACTAATAAACATTGTAGAAAGAGTGATGCTCACTAGTGTAGACATGATTATTCTCCCAATATCTGAAATTATTCACATTATTCCGTCCACCATTATTCGGTTCACACTCAAATCTATAACCCGACCAATACGAGTTGTAATAATTGCTTCCAATATAGGGCTGCGCCGGAAAATTATTATTGTACCTTTCTTGATAACTACAAGCGCTATTATGTTCGGGCATAAAAATTCTCCGATAATTTACTTGTTTTCCATTTCCCATTAAAGCCCCTGTTAATAAATTTGCGGTTGTTTGACTTAAATCCCGACTTAAAATTTTAATAAACCTCGTAAGTTCCATTGGACGGCCTTCTTGCAGAGTCTGGCTCATTGCTAGAATGTAGTTTCTGGCAAGTCGGAGTGTTTCAATTTTTGAAAGTTTTTGTGGTGCTGCACTTAAGTCTGAGTGAGTTTGCTGGATTGGCATGCGGCTAAAAACCAAAAATTTTTAATAAATTACAAAAAAAATTTTAAATATGTCACACTTTCTTAGTCTGTCTAAAGCTGCATTAAGTCCATGCATTCGATTTCGTTCTCTGGCGTTAGCTTTAGATCTTCTCAATTTCACTTTATAAACTCTGGATTTCACATTTTTATTGTCACAAGTTTTTTGGATCGGTTCCATTACATAAAACAAAATTAAATATTCGTAAATATATCGAAAATCCTTTATATACTTAACCATTGCGGCCTTATCTTCTTTTGTTGTTTACTTTTTGATTTTCCACTTAAATGAACAACTTTGAGGTATCAAGTGCAGATAGATAAAGCTGGGTACCCATAATATTGACATATCTCACCATATGGTAGTGTACATATGGTGCGTGGGAAAGATACAGTAATAATCTTTTATTATAGGATAATTAATAACGGAGGCTACATTTGATATATATATTCAAATTTATTGGGACATATGCGCTAGTCTGATAAGGCGGGCTAAATCAAACAATCAAATCAAAAAAGCTCTGCTATATAAACCGACATTACCACTTAATTTGGATCCAAAACATAAGCGAATACAGAATAAATAACTTTTATACCTCTTTAATTAGAAACCTGTTATAACACTGATTTGGTTGCTTGCATAGCCATGAGGGCACTAATGCGCTCTAATAGGCTTATTGTAGCACCCAAAATTTTACTTTTTTTTATTAAGTAACAAGTAAAAATGCAAATTATAAAATTCGATTATGATAAACGAATTGAATACTATGAAAGTAGATAAGCTAGATACGACTCGTCTAGTTTTTCAAATTTGAATATTTGTTGCTTCTATTGTAATAAAGTGGATAATTATTTATTATTTTACTCTATATTCGAAAGAAGAGAAACAATGGGGTTCTTGTTATGAGTGTAGTTCAAAAAAACATAAAAAAAAATTGTCTTAAGTTGAAGAGGTACGTACGAATAAGCTAAATCTGTCTGATAGAACAAACTGACTGACTCAGTTTATTCTATTAGACAGTTCTGGCTTATTAAACATATAGTCAGTCAATCGATAGTGAGAGTGAGGCAAGTCTGTGGAGTGCGAACAGTGACAGTGGACGGAAGCAAGAAGAAGCCTGAGTTGATTTTACATTCACTGTGTTTAATTAAATTGGTCGTGTAATTATTAATTCTAGAAATAAATTTTGGATTTTGAAATTCAGACCGCGGGTTTAAATTACCTAAAGTTGCAACAATATTATAATAAAAAACATACCTTATATTAAACGTAATATTTATATTTGGTTTGTTTTTAAATCATTTCATTTCTTTTGAAATTAACCTTTTCTTAAAAAATGTAATTTTTGAAACTAAATTCCAGTTTTAAATAAACTACCTCCTAGAAATGCGATTTTTTTGTTGGGTTGGCGCTAGATTTGAATTTGAGTTTTTGAGGTTTAATAACAAGAATAATCAGATTCTACATTAATTATTCTGGTAGTAAGAGTGAATGAGCGAATAAATGAGGAAAATGTCCAACCTGTCAAGTAGGAATAAATTAGAACTGTATTTTTAGAGGCATTGGCTTGCTCTACGACCTTTTTCTTTAACTTGCTTTATCGAAATCATCACCCCCTTTCTCAGGAAATAGTTTACTGCACCTTTTCTTTTTAACCTGGTTTTTCAAAATTACTTGCTAAATTCGTTGAAATTACTTTTTTTTTTCATTGGATTACTTCACGTTATTTTAATCTAACGAATGACTAAAAAATAACGTACGACTGAATAACAAAAATGCATGTAATAAAGCAGATCGTAGAAATGAAATGCCACCAGTCATGTAATCTAAATAAACAATGCAAAAGTTTTTGGTTTCTGCTTCGCAAAATATCTTATAAAATTGATCTTCGTCGAGTTATTCATAATCTGGTTGGGCAAATGTCGGAACGAGACATTGTCAATATTTATCAAGATCAAAACATAGGCAAATTGACAATTTATCGCACAATTAAAGAATGTGAAGAAGGGATACGATGTATAAACTTGCCTAAAAGCGGTCGGCCGCGCAGCTAAACATAATATTGAAGGGTCACAGCAAAAACTGGTCAGAAGATTTAATGTTGGAAAAAGGACGGAGTTTAAATCCATGTCAATTAAGAATATTGTCTTCCAGAAAAAGAAGAAAATTTTAAAATACACAGAGCCTCAATTAGAGAGAATTTCGAGATGTTGCCGCGCGTTGAAACGAGTGCATTTCTTCAAGAAGTTAATTGTGATGGACAACGAAAAATATTTTACATTATCCAACAGTGAGATGAAAGAAAATGATGGTTTTTACATGGACGATTACGAGAATGTCTCTGATGATGAACAGTACAAAACGAGGAACAGTTGCGCCGCCCCAGAAAAATTAGAGAAATCGACGCTGCGGATGATGTAGCGCAGCATGGGAAAACTTAGGTAGATCGAAAATAACAGTCCATTGCCGGTTATTTAAATTTTGTTGGTATTATTGTACTATATATTCTATATATTATAGAATATATAATACTATATACTATTCTATATATTATAGAATAGTTAAGAGATATTGTTTAAAAGTTTGATATAAATAAAAAGCTACAGTGCTCAACAATTGAAATGGAATACCCTAAAATTTTAACATAGTTTAAAGTTAAAAGTCTTGTAACTCCTGCCAAAATTTATTAATTGAAACGATTTATTTTTTCTGAGTAGCTCGTTTCTTATACTTTAAGATGTTTAATAGGGCGTTTTTTGTAAATTTATTGTTCAAGTTATACAGGGTGTCAAAGAACAATTTCAACAAAAAAAAATGCTTGTAATTTTTTTAATGGGTCCGGGAAGAGCGCTGGACCAAGCCCTTGAAACGATGTTGCAGATTCTTAGCTATGTTTGTAAATTAAAGCAAAAATCCAAAAAAACTGTCTTTTGCACTATGAGGAATAATTTTGTTAACTGATCTAAATTTTTTTCTTTTTTTGGCTTATTCTAAAGGTAAAAATTTAAACTTAAATTTTGAAAAGCAGAGATAGACACACCGTTAGATTTTGTGTACCTAATAAAAAGCTCCCAAAAACGATCAAATTTTTAAGCAGCTCTGAATTTTAGTTTGGTTAAAGTATAATAAAAATTTAAATGTATATTTAGAAACCTGATTTGTATTTTGTATCTCAAGACCCCTGTAGCATTAGTTTACCTGGTTAAATCCGATTTTTGAAGCCATGTATTTAGAAAAAAATAATAAAACTTGCTTACCTAAACGGCTTGTTTCCAATTGTGGATAGCTAACAATAGCGTCCGTATCATGGTATTTAACGAGCTGTTGAATTAGAAAAAGCTTCAATTTTTTTCTAAAAATATGTTTTTAAGAATCGGATTTAAACACCGACCAATACTAAATAAACCAATGCTACACGGATGTTGAGATACAAGAAACAAGTTATGTGTCTAAATGCATGTTTAAATTTTTATCCTTCTCTTACAAAACTAAAATTTGGAGCTGTTTAAAAATTTGGCCATTTTTGGAAGTCTTTTTCTACACAAAATATTAACAGTTTGTTTACCGTTGCCTTCAAAAATTCAAGTTTAAACTTTTATCTTTAGAATAAGCTAAAAAGAGGAAAAATTATTGCTTAATGCGCAAAAAACATTTTTTTTTTTTTTGGATTATAGCTTTAATTTATAAATTTATCTCAAAATCTGCAAAACCTTTTCGAAGACTTAATCCAGTGCTCTTCCGGAACCTATTAAAAAAGTTCAAAAAAATTTTTTTTTGTTAAAATATAAGCGGTCTAAACTTTTCGTTTATTGCAGGGCCTGTTTTAAATAATAACTTAAACAACAAATGAGTTATCCAGAAAAAAAGATCATTCCGATTAATGAATTTTTCTAAGAGTTACAAAACTTTAAACTTGTTTAAAATTTTAGGGTGTTCTATTCCAATTGTTGAGTACTGTTAGTAATAAGAGTTTTCAGCGTTTGCATTTTTTGCCAAAACTTTCGGAATTCGGACCATACGTTACCTGTCGTTTAAGGTTATAAATTTTATATATTGTTAATAATTATATCTTCTTTCGTATTTTTTTTGTAGGATTTCTTTAATTTATAAACTCAAGGAAGATGTTTTGAACTTAATCTTCCCTGTTTAAAAAATATCTATTTTTGGTCTTGCATTTTTTTTTAATCTTTAGTTTTACTGTTGTAGATTGACCTTTGGCCCATTATTTTAGAACTGTTTATGCTTAGACTAAATAAATCTTCCAAATTTAGAATTTTATAGACGTTTTCATGCAAGATAAGGTAAAATTTAATTCGAACTTACATTTCATTGAAACCTTGAGTTTCATTAATATCCGTTGATAACTTTTAACCTTCCCAGTTCCTATTTTAGTTTTCCGGTAGATTTTGGTTTGAATAGCTACTCTAAATCCAGATAATGGAATATAACAAAAAAAATAATAAAACTAGCAGATTTCTTAGTAAGTGCTTCTATCATTAGTATACATGGTATTACGCATTTTTGCTAACTTTTCATTGAATAAATTCAACACTTGTGATAATGAAAATAATTTCAGACGTAAAATCGTATTAGGTATTACATTATCAACAATTTTTCAAGAGATTTGTATAATTAATAAATTATTGGGAACATAAATAAATGGGTTTAGATGTTATTTTTGCTTTATTTACACACACTAACAAAAATATATTTTAAACAGAATTCCATTTATAATGGTAATTATTAATTATATAGTGGTGTTAACAGGCACATAAATTACATTAATATCTCTTAAAAGTATTAAATGGTCAGAATATATAACAGTAAAACGTGATGAAATACACTGCGTAGTACAATACCTTTGTGATAAACACGAAATGAAAAATTTGGTGTTTAAAAAATTTTCAAAATTATTTCTCCTCATATAATTTCGGCAATTCAGCTTCCAACCGAATCACTGTAATATTCGAAATAAGCATCCAATCCTGTATATCCTCTCTCCTAATAAAACTGCTCGAATAACTAATCAATTCCTGACTCCCATCCTGATCCAAATCCCCAACCGAAACCGAATTTTCCTGACTATGCAAATCAGGTTGACATATATAATCGTCATAAAACGGTACACACAACTGAGTTATCTCAGTCAAACTTGCATTAATAACATGAACATTTGATTCATTAAATGTGATCAAAACAACTCTTTCTACAATTGTGTTTGTAACAAAAGTGGAATTTTTGCTAGAAGCGTGCCTTTTTGATTCAGAAGAACGCATTAATTTCTTATCGGGGATATTGGTGTCTGTCCATTGCCAAATTTTCAAAATGAAACCTGTAATGTGACCTTTGAATAATTGCAAATTTGATTTAGTTGCCCGAAAATGGAATAATTTAGGACTTAAAACTGAAGCGTTGTTGTAAAACCAAGTCTGCTTCTTTCGTGTATTTAGGTCTATTAGTTCAATACTTGCGCGGCAATTTGGACAAATACCAACATTATTTACGAGTAATTTTCGATTACCGATTATAAAACTATTTTTTTCGGCTGAGTAATCGTCTTTTGAAGGAACTACAACAAAAGAGGTGTTGCCGTACCTTTTTCTTATATCTTCAATTGAGATTTTTGTATTAGAAAGAAAATCATTCAAACAAGAAAAAACAAGGTCGTCGTTCCTCCTTTGAAGATTACTAATCTCCTTGCAATCAACAATAGGAATATTGTTGAGTGCTTTTCCTGACTTACCACAGAAAATCATCAAACTTGTCTTTTTGTAAATCGCGATAAGCTCATTTACGTTATCAAAATTAAAATCAGGCAATTTTACAGGAAAATCTAAATGGTTTATTGTTGTTCTTTCTTCGTGACTATGCGCATGCCAAATTCCTTGTCCTGAAATTGTTTCAATAGCTTTCAAACCTCTTTCATCAAGGAGTAGACAATCATTAATTCCGTTATCATCAACATCAATCATTGAACAATCTAATTTAATGGGAACAACTTCCTGTCAAAAATACCAAGCTACACTTCCGCTGTTACCCAAAAAGGAAATGGCACCATTTTTTAAAATCTTAGAAGAACGAATATCACCTTGGAATAAAATCGCTAGATTTAGATGGTTTTGGTTTATACCTTGAACTAGATTTATTTCGCCTTTAAGTTCAACGTCTTCTTGTTTATTTTCCCAGTTGGTTGTTTTGATTGGGCAAGTGTGAGAGACCGAACAGGGGATAAAGAAGAGAAACACGATGATTGGTAATAAACACAGGATTATAGATAAGACAAAAGCAGCTTTACGCAAAGTGGACATTTTCGGAGAACCGCGCTTGATGTGAAGCAAGTCATCTCCAAGCTGGATGAAATTTGCAGAATTTGATGGGAATTTGCGTTTGTGGTCGAAGCTGTTTCCGTTTTGGATGTTTTTTGGGGTGTAGTTGGGACAAACTGCGTCCATGTGGAGCTCTTCAGAGTCGGAATCGCTTATTGATTGCGGGAGAGGTGAATAAATTCCTTGTGATGAGTGTGCCATTTTGCGAAAATTTTCTGTTTTTGACCTTTAGGTGGGCTAAAATTGGTTTTTTGAAGAAATTTTTTAAATAAAATTTTTGTCTTACTGTTATTTTGTAGTTTTTATTTATTAGTTTTGCGATTTTGCTGATATTAATGTCAGATTTTTAATGACATTAACACAATTTGTTTATGCAGGAGAAATCACAAAGGACAAAATATGTTATCAAAATATGGAAAATAATTGATTTCGTTACATTACACACCAAAACAGCTGACTACGAAAAGCTTAATGCGCAGTTTCAGATGGGAAATTGGGATCGATCGGTTGGAGGGAAGACTAAGGAAAATTCAGGGAAAATTTCGAAAATCCAAAAAAAAAACATAACGAGTGAATCAATGTACAAAAAAAATGTACAGAATGTTTTGATTTTATTATTAATTGTTTATTACAATTTTATTATCAATTTAAAATACTTTTAACTTTTTAAAATATATTGTAGAATGTAGATATTCCAGGACCGTACTCGATGTCTTTTTAATGAGACCGGAGATAGTTGCGTAAATTAGCATTAATATTTGGGAACTTTGGTAGTTTTATAACTATGATAGACAATTTTTTTTTAGTTTTTAATGTTTAATAAGAATCATACAGTGGTGAGAAGAAAATAGTGGAGTAAAAGTAGTAAGAGTAGAGATAGTAGAGTAAAAAGGAATGTTGTCTCGGAACCCGTTGAAACTACTACGAATTTAATATTTTTTTTTAAATGAGTAAAATTTAAAATGCTAAAAGCTTTACATTCAAAAATTAACGCTTCTGTCAGGAAAATTCGGAAAACTAAAAATTTTCTCAAACAAATTAAAATAAATTTAAAAAATTAAAAACATTTATGGAATATATAATTTATAACTGTAATCGGTTTATTCAGAAAATAGTTTATTTATAATAATTAAAGATTACACTACAAACAGTTTATTTACAATTGATGGGTTAATGTTATTTCGCACTCAAGTCAAGACCGTGGTGTTAAGTTCGAACGCGGATGTACCGAGAGTCTGACCAGATAGGGACCCCTAGGATGCCCTGTTGGTGCAGAATGTCACGAAGGAGAGCTTTCAAGACCAGGTGGGACCCCACGGATGCCCGGTTGATGCAAGAAAACGTCTCTCCGACGGTGCAGAAGAGTATGAGTAGCTTACAAGACCAGTTGGGACCCCCAGGATGCCCGGTTGATGCAAGAGAGGCGAGGGAGCAACTGATTGCTTGGCTGTGGGTGGATGCTTTTTATTTAGGGTTGTCGGTACCCTTCGGTCAAGGGTGGTTCCTTCCGGACTTCTGGAGAGGGTGGAAGCGATCTTAGCGCTACTCAGGTGGGCGCTCGGATTGTTAGAATTCACGCGGTTACATAACTTTTTACATAAATGTAAGTACAACTTTATTCGAGAAAAATGAAACACCCCTTCTTTAATAGTATTTTTTTAAATAGAAAAACGCAACTTGGGAAACTTATTATGTTACGGAATCTCCATTAATTGAGTAAAAAATGAACTTTTTATCACTTCCGGTTTTACCAGAAACGGCTAGAACTTTTTTTTATAATTTTTAAATAGAATTCTATGTATATTTTTATATCTTTGGAATCTACGTTAAACTCTGAGTCTAATATACTATTTTTTATAATTTTCTGTGAAAAAAATCTTTTTTTGCATTTTTTTTGTCTACGTTATTTAAAAATATTTTTTTACCATCACAGCCTTCTAGATAAAACAACAAAAATTACAAAAAAAATTTTGTTTTACAAAAGGTTATAAAAAGTAGTCTATTAAACTTCTAAAAATATAAAGATATGCATAGTGTTCCACTTAAAAGTTACGGTCGTTTCCGGTAAAAACAGAACTGTGTTGAAGTTATATTGTGCAGGATATTTCTTGTCAAGTAAATTTTAATTTATATGCATACGCTTACTAACTGTAATGGTATTGTATTTAACTAATTTTTTTGTTATACGGTACGTCCCAATGTCTAATAATAATAAAAAAAATGGAATGTTGTTCTGTAATCCATTTCAGATATACTTATTTATTACACAGGTTTTTTTTTAATTTTTAATTACTTTTAAGAGGTTTTCAGCGGTAAGAAAAATTTTGAGCTAAATGATAAAAGAAGAAACAGAGATTGACAAGTTTATTGCCAAAGTGTAAACAGTGGTCATGACTGAGCAATTTTTAGTGTCAAAAGTGAATTTGAAGACTAAAATTTTGTTCTCGTAGGTAAAGCACACCATTTAGGTAACTTTTGACTGTAGGTAAGGCACACCATTTTTGAAAATCCAATTCGGCAAATCTTGATCAAAATTTTTTTACTGCAGTACCGAACCATCAGTTTGATCCTAATAGTAATATAGAAAATGGGTCCCATTTTTCGTTTTGCTTTACAGAAATTGAATAATACACTAGCAACCACTTTTCAATTTCGCGCTTATCTAATATGGCAAAATTGTAACACTGTTTTTTCAAAAAACGGTTTAAAAAATTAAAAACAATTTTTAATTTTGTAGCACTGTTTTTGGTAACTTTTACCAGCACTGTAAATAACCCTTTGGTTATCTATAGTAGATCCCCAGCCGTAGTTTCGACCAAAATCAAGTCACAAATTTTTACGATGTGTTTGGTAATTTTAACGTGCTTAGTATTTTTAAAAAAGTTTATTTAATCGATGGATACACTATAACTTTGATGATTTTGTTTAATTTTATTAAGAATAAATTTAAAATCTTTGCAGTTTTTGCATATATTTAAAAACTAAAGTTATGAAACAGATGTCAGATTTAAAGCTTAATAACAATTACCATTTAAAATAGCTCAGTAGAAAAAATAGTATACAAAATACGCATTACAACTTTTCCAGTGTGATACTTGTCTTTGGTAAAACTTGTATCACAAAGAGGTTGGTTGTAACATTTATTTTTTAAATAACTATTATCGATTTTCACGAATTTTTGAACACTGTATATGTTGGCCTCCTCTAAGCATTACCCTCAGTTTTCTAAGCAACCTTCTCGCCAACGAAAAGTTATGCTTACGGCACTTGAGGTCTAATGTATTATTTGCAAATGTTTTAAACTATTTCACTGACTCTTCTTCAATAACCTTGTTTTGTGTTCCATCGAATAGATCCACTCGCCTTCAACTTTTCTACGACATGGAAAGTAACTTTCGAGTAAAAACTTTTTGTGCTCTAAAATGTAAATAGCCATCGCGACAAAATAACAATTAACTAGACCTAATAAAAAACAAAACTGAAACTTAGAACGAACAAAAATAAGGCGTTTTCAGACTTTTATGCAACCTACCTGACACATCAGCTTCAGGACAACGTTCATGGTGCTTCTTATGGCGCAAAAATTTCGAGAATTTTTTTTATTCATGTAGCGAAAAATATTCAATAATTAAAAGAAAAACGCGGGAAAATTTAAAATTTTACTGTGTTTCAGTTTTTGACTTGTTTTTGAGATATTTCTTTCCAAGATTTTTTAGAGTTTAAAAAATAAATTTTGACAGATAAATTTTAAAAGAGTTGTTATCAATTATTATTAATAATTATTATTATTAATTAAATTAATTAACAAAATACAACATATTATAAAAACAAGGATGTACTCGTAGATTGCGCTTACAATAAACGCTAACCAGACTATTGGCCCTTTGATTACACAAACTTAGAAACCAACTTAACTACTATCTTATCTAATATAAATATAAACCAAGCAATATACATGCAAAATATCCCCAACATGCAAAAAAAATAGCATACCTGTAAGTAATAACGGAAAAATTCAATTAAATCACGAATAACAGAGAAACACCGGAATACCTGAAACAGAAAAATAAGGAAAACCTGAAAGAGATAAATTAGGAAAATCTCAAACAGTAAAATTAATAGAAAAACTTGAAACAGGAAAAATTATGAAAATCTTAAACAGAAAGAAAAAATTTTGCAGGAAAACTTGGAACAGAATAATTAATAGGAAAACTTTAAATAGAAAAATTACGAAAATCTGAAACAGAAAGAGAAACATTAGTAGGAAAACCTGAAGCAGAAAAAGGAATTTACCTTATAATATTCATTTATTTTTTAAAAGGTAGGGTAAAGGATAAATAAAACAAAACAAAAATTATGTGTTTTATGCGCTATATCAAACAACTTTATATTTACGTTAAAACGTCTAATGAATACTACGCAAATAAATATAAATTTAAAAAAATATATTAAAATTGAATATTAATTTAAAAAAATCTAACTTAAATTCAGCCTATTCTCGTTCTTAACGTTCAATATTTAAAGATAAAACAGTTTTATAAGTGCTTTGTTTAATTACTGTTTGATGTTTTGTTTTCTGTTACTCCAAATTAATAAATAAAAAATCGAAAAAACTTGTTGATCTTTCCTTTAACTTATTTTGAAAATTTTGCAAAATAATCTTTAAATTCGCGAACTGAATGAGTTTTATAAAAGATAATAATAGAAAACATCTGCCCTTGAAGTAAGGAAAACGTTATTGATGCACACTCTTGACAATCTGGACTCTGGAGCAGGGCATTTCAAAAACGTCACCTAAAACTGAAAAATAAATTAATAAGAACACAAACAACCAATCTCTAGTCCCAGTGAATAACCATCAGTTACTATCAACAAAATATCCTCAAAATTGTTTTGAAAAATTTGTGTACGACTGCTTCAAACAAAAGGAAATAACGATAAATTTGCTAAAGACAACAAAAAATGTCTAATATATCACCGAATGTCGAAACGCCTTTGTGTCTTTGAGTACTGAATTATAGTATTATGTAAGCAGTTAGTTCAAATAGTAAATCAATAATGTATTTACAAAACCATCTTTGGAATTTATTTTACAAACTTTCCAAAATTTTGAAAAGAATCATATCAAAAACAAATCAAACACTGAAACACAGTAAAATTTTCCGCGTTTTTTTTAATATTCATTTTTCATATTCATAATTATTCATTTACATAAAACAGTTGACAGAAATTTAGTTTTAACTAGATTTTAAATAAACTTCTAGGTGCACTTTATGCCACCTTGAATAATAATTTGGATGTCGTTCGCTAAATAAGTAAAAAAAATTCTCAAAATTTATTCACCATAAGAAGCACCAGAATCTTGTCCTGAGGCTGCCGTATGACGTCATGTGAAAACGCTGGATTGAACACGAAAACAGAAGAAACAAAATGATACTGAAAATCTTGGAAAACTTGGAATCTTGTAAAAACGCACTCAAAAATAAATAGAATGATTTATTTATTTATGACGTTTTCCATAGTTACAGTGTATCAAGTTTCGACATCCATTTTTCGCTACAGCACAGTATAAATATTCATTTCTCTATTGTGCCTACATTTTCTTTTATCAAAATCTCATGGCGCTCTTGACAACTTTTTTAAATGAGCACCTTTTGGTAGTCCGTTATTTTGAATTTGGCGGTCTGTCAAAAATTTAAATCATAATCTTAAACCAATCAAATTTAAACCTTATAGTATCGGGTGTCGAAAACACCCGACCGGAATCCGATCAGTTGTGCATTGTCAAAATCCGAATTCTGTCATTTTTTTTCATTTCTTCATCGTGTAACGTTATGGGGTATTGAACATTTTGTGAAGAAAAATCTAAAGTTGAACGAAGAAATGGAAATGATAACATCACGAGTTGCACTTGGAATAGCGGCAGGAGTATGCGGCACATTATTTTTAGGCTATTGCATATATTTCGACCACCAAAGGCACAGCGACCCTGACTTTAAAAAGAAGTTACATGAACGTGAGTACACATGTTATGCAAAAATCCTGATTGCTTTAATATAAAAAATTGTAGGGCGGCGCGCCAAGAAAATGGCAGCCTCTTCAAACAAACGCACAACTGTGTTCCCCGACATGAAAGATCACGAGGCTGTGCAACGATTCTTCCTACAGGAAATCCAGTTAGGAGAGGAACTACTCGCCGTAGGTGATCTCGAAAATGGGGTTGATCATATTGGAAATGCAGTGGCTGTTTGCGGACAACCCAATGATTTACTTAACCTCCTACAGCAGACCTTGCAACCACAAGCGTTCCACCTTCTCATCCAAAGACTGCCCGCTGTAGCCCCTCGAATTGTTAAAGCAGCCCCTGCTATGCAGGAGGAAGATGTGGAGTAGGTTAATGCCTTCACTAGTCTCATTTTTAGAACGTTTCATCGTATATTTACGTCAGCAAATTTGTTTAAATGCAATACACCTGATAATGTTTTGTACGTTTTTATTTGTTGTAATTATTTTCTGTAAATAAAAACTGCCACGTCCGTGATTAGACCAAAAAAAAAAGTACAAATTGTTACAATTACACCCAAAACAAACTTTTGTGGTAGTTTACAAGTGCCTTTAGTCTTAAATTTCAAATGCAATAAAGATATACACATTGAAAAAAACAAAATGTTTATTTAAAATTAGCAATTGATTTACAGATTTTGAACTTAACTTACCTTTGCAAGGTGTACAATTTTATTATTATTTAAACAAACTTTTGTAATCCACACAAAAAGCTGTACGTTGACGAGAATTGTTTTTAATTGATTTACCATAAAATTACACAATGTTTTTACAGTTTACACTACATTACAATAGTAATAAAACACTTTAGATACAATTTAAAAATGAAGCTTTATTAAATATTCAAATACTTATATAAATAATACACCTTGGTAGGTCGGTGCGTTGAGTAGACAGATTTACGTCTCTGCCAGTAACTTAAGGAGAACAGCAACAGATTTACTGACGGTCAGTGGCTCTGAGCTTCTCTTCTACAGCCTCCTGGCTAGCCTCAGACAAATCTGTCGCTTGAATGTACTTCTGCACACCTACCAACGATTTTTTGAGAGCATCAAATGAGCTAAAACAATTACCATTAGAAAAAGAAACAAGTCAAGCTAAGATTAATAACCTTGAATACAACATCTTCTTCTTAACTTTGGCAGTATCCGGGCACCAGGACATTAAAAACAGCTTCTGTTTCTTGGAAGATTCTGAAGTGCCTTGGCATTGATGCATATATTCAAAATCGTAGAGACCATAGCGGCACTCGCCAGCTCCTCCCGCTTGTAAATTTTGAAGAAATTGATCATATTCTTCATCACGCGCCCCTATGACCTCCACGTCAATCTGTTTTTCATCCTTAATAAAAAAAATTACGTAACGATGTTTCTTGTCTTTCTTTATTTCTTCATATGTTGTTTTGCACGAATCAGAGACTGTTACCCCTGATGCCTGAAAATAAAAAAACAAACATTTAGTTAAAGCGAATCTTCTTATAATAACCTCCACGAGTTGATTTGGAAAATCCATTTATTAAAATAAGGTTTTTATTTATGTCATTGTCAAAATTCTTTGGTAACATGATAAAAAAAAAAGCAAGAAAAACATTGATCTTATACTGTGTGTTTCAAAATTTCTCCGTTAGGGGTGTTGTTTTTTTACGAGTTGTTCAAAAGCTTAATCACAGCAACAACTGAAAAAGTAATAACCTAGCGTGAGTAAGATGACATGTGACTAACGTAAACAGTACTCATTTCTTTAGTTCTTGAAAATCAGCTCTAGAAGTCTTTTTTTTTGCAGGTGAAGTTCACTTTCTGTCGGTGCCATCAAAAGTGTTTATTAATATTAATATTGTAAATTGTTTGAGAAAAAAAAGCGTTCTTTTACTAGCGAAATTACTGTTTGTGCCTCACCTGTATCAGTTTTATGTCAGATCCCTAAACGCACTGAAACTTCTACCAGATTCAGCACAAAAAATATGACTTCTTCGTTTAATAAAAATCATACTATTATGTTTTTATGACAACCTTAATTCTAATTTTATAATCAATTTTGCAAACAAAATGTGAAGTTTTGATGTGAAATTTGAAGTTAGGTTGTTCGTATTGTTAGGTTCTACACGAAGTTCTTTTTCATTTTATGGCAATTTTCATGTAAAATCACCGCTCTCTTTATCTGTAATTACTAATTAAATTATTTCAATCGCATAATAAATGATTTTTATAAAAAGTTTTTGAATAAGCGTACTTCACAATTTGAGTCAGGAACGTGAAACAGTGTATATGCGGCATAGTAAAAAGTAGAAATAGTACGTGTAGGCAATTATCAAGTTGGCCATGGCGGATAGACAAAACTGAACAAACCTCATTGAACTGAAATTCGTGTTCGTATTTCATAAAAGTCACAGTACGAATTAACATATAGTACCCTGATAGTAGCTAAGAAATTAGTTAAAAATTATAAAATATATAAGTTATTTTTATTTTATAAGTAAGACAAAGATAAATAAACCGTTCAATGTTTTATATTTTTTCCATGATAAACACATACTTAGTAGATTTTTTTTCTTAGAGTTTTCATTTTGAATTTCCATTGCAGTGATGTTTTATGTTGATAAAAGCTGAAAAATATTAAAAGCAGTGTCAAAATCAAGTCTATTGATAACTAAAATTGTTAATTTAATTGTTAGCTAAATTCAACACAAGAGTACTGTTCAAAATATTCACATTTTAAATATTTTTTGTAATACGCACTGTCAGTGCCATTTTCGTGAATAAATCTTGGCAGGAGTCAATGTAAACACAGTAAGAATTGAAGTTCTATCAAAAAAATAGATAACAAACAATAAGTTGAAATGTCAATGCCAAGTTTGAAGAATTTCAAATAGAATAATATCACTACCAAGTTAATTTGTATTTTTCTTAATTACTCTGTAATTATAGCTCTTGCAATTGGCTACTGTTGACTTCAACCATAAAATTAATATAACAATAGGGTAATAACCATTATTTAATGATTTATGACGCTTTGAATTGATGCCGATCAATTGCAAAATTTGTATTGTTTTAGTTATAGGATATGTAAAAAATGTCATAACAGCGTTGATGTCAATTTAAATTCCGAACTTGCGATCGTGGATTTTCATACATTTTAACGTCAATATTCTTTAGATAAATGCATGGACTGTATACAATATGTTTTAGGTATTACCCGACCGTATTTTACAGTACGAATATTACTTTACCTTTTTTAAGTATGTTATAATGCTAAAAGAGCCCGTTTTCCAAAATAAATAAGAAGAAACAACTAAAGTATGCATATTTAACATTTTAAAAGTTCCTACTTTCATAAAAATAAAAGCATTTGATGCTGAGATTGATGAATAGCAAACGTGTTAAATTAAAAATTTGCAGACTTCTTAACTAAAATTTGGGCCATATTATGTCATGAACTTTGGTTAAATAACTTTAAAAATATATACTTAAAATTTCAGCAGCTTTCACGCTTCAGTGTACTAGGACTAGAGTCAAAATCTCTTTAGAGACTAAACTTGATAAAAGGAAAAACCGTTCGTAACATGTAATCTGTTGGATTGTTATTTAATTTCTCAAAATTGAACGCTCAACAGTGATAAGCTAATCCCTGTGGTTTTTAAGAAGTCCATAAAGAATTATGACAGACAGAAGGAAAATAAAAACAGTATACCTGTTATAATTCATTTTAGACTCACATGCACTAATTTGTTTTTGTACTTTTTGATATGCATCATTCAGTGAAACAGTTAATTACGTCCCAATTTTCTCAAAATAATTAAATTTTAGCTCATCCATTATTTTTAGTTAGGAAAACCGAAAAACAGGAAAACCATAAACTAAAATATATATTCATTAGTAGTTGTCAATCGTCATCTGTCGTCAAATTTATTTTAATAATGTCGGAAATCATTAAATTTGTTTAGATTTTTTAATGTATTAATTCGTTTTAAATTAAAATGTCATATAATCATTACAGTCATCCCAAATTAGTATCAATTTTATTTTGTAAAAACAAATTCTACTTTATGATTCATCATCACTTCATCAGATAATTAACTCTTGGGTCAAAAAATAAAAATTAAAAAGCAAACAACATTTCACTTTATCTGTGATATGTTGTCTTATCAGTTGATGTTTGATTATGATGTTTAGGAATTTCTCTCTAATATTGATAAACGAGGAAAAGCTTATTTGTCAATTTTAAAAACGTTTGAATGAAGAAACAAATGACAGATTGCAACCTTTCTCGTTTATTTATTGTTAACAAAATTTAATAAAATCCTTTACATATAGGACAATTGAGGAGCTTGCGTGCAAAACCGGATATATCCATTTTTACAAATTTTTCAGGAGAAAAAAAAACACTACATATTTGTTTAAAAAAATAGTGTTATTTAGGGAAAACAGTTTAAATTTAATGGGGTTATGCAAGCGATTGGTATATTTTTTTTGTAAAAAAAATAAACAATTTGGCGTCATTAGCAAAAAACGATTGGATATATCCAGTTTTGCCCACAAATGACATAACTGAGCGAAAAAATTATTAATTTTTCTTGAAATACACAAATTTAAATTGGTATTTGCAAAGAAAACAAAAAAATTAAATATGTACTGCAGCCTCTTCGTTCAGGCAATCGTATAGCTCCTTGTTATCTTCTTGGATGTCATTCTGTTCCTCGTTTCTTCCCCCATTACCGTGTAATAAGTTTTTATATCACAAAAGGTCTTCCCACTTTAGCCAATCTTCCCCAAAATGTTCTTTTATTAAATGTTTTAAGCTTTTTTTATTCTTATCTGGATATATCAGCTGTTGTTTGCAAAATTTGGATAGATATAACCAATTTTGCTCCAAATGTCGAAATTTACTTAACGTTTTTAAGACGATTTATATGATTTTGTCTACAAACGAATGTATGGGACTATAGATATCACAACTTAGACCCAGAAACCACCAAAACATCAATTATTCATACAATTTAGGGCACTAACAGAGAAAATTGTGTAAACCAACCTTTCTTATCAATTTTGATATTATAGTAGATTTCATATTAGTACACATATACAGGGTGATTTTTTTATCTGTTCCCGCCCGAAACTCTAAAATATACACGTTATACAATCGAAAAGTAAGTTAATTAATTAAATAATGTGGCAACAAATGATCCAAATAAATTGACTTTGGAAGCACTGTTAAAGGTATTATCAACAATGTTGACATTAATTCACAACTCTTTAGGCCTTAATTTTGAAAATAAATTTTCAAAGTATAATGTGTTGCCTATTTTTGGAGTTTCGGGCGGGAACAGATAAAAAAATCACCCTGTAGTAGGCAATAAGAACATGAATAAATGATTGTTAAAATTTTCAAATGAGTGTTAAATATGGCGTACAGATTCTGTTATAGTAAGGTCAATACAATACCTTGGAGACAATCAGTGCTGTTGGTGTATCAATATAAACAATGAGTTACTACTAAATGTTAATCCTACGTAATAAAGGCCTAAACGGAAATGGTGTGAAATCAAGAAAAAGAAAAATTACTAAAAAATGATGTAGTGCCAACATAAATATGAATTTCCAAAGTCTACTGCAATGTATATTAATCTGAAATGGACTATAGTTACTTGTCAACGCTAAAATGATAATGAATCACAGAAAGGTATGTTAGTGTAAAAATTTAGTTGCCAAATTAATTGTGGCCCATTGTGTAAGGAATTAAAAAAATCTTTAAAATAAATATAAAAAATATCACAATTTAATTATTAATTATTTACATGGCTTACGTCATTCCGCTCAAAGACATGAATCTGACTAATATTAACTTCTCTTCAACATTATAACGTGATGCTAAAGATTACAGGAAAGTTTTGCCAGCAATAAAAAACATAAATTTCGTTTATTATTGCTGATTTAATTTAATTTTGTTTTAATTAACGTTTTTCATAAATTATTTACGAGAACTAAAACGGGATGGGTATTTTAGCCCGGCTTATTACAAACATGATGATTAATTAATTGATAATAAATGGAAAAGTCTTATCATTAACTAAATACAATGAATTACAAGGAACTGTGGATTGGTATCTGTTGAGTCTATTGGTATTCTAGAGTCTCGATTTTTTTGCAATATTCCAATTAATTAAATTTGATTACGAATTTAGCTTAGGATTGTTATTTCCGTTCAGTTTTTATTATTTTCGAGCCAAGATTTTTGCCAAAAATGACGAAGATCTAGGGGGCTGCCCTATATTTCATTGTGTTTCAGTCTGTCACAGAATGCTCGTCCAAATTTGGTAAAGCTAGAATATAATATAAAGTGCTATAAATAGCAGCCACATGGAGCATATTTTTAGCATTTTGTAGTAAATCGTGTGTTTTTCGGCATTTGTTGGGTGAGTGCGTGAATAAAAAGGCAAAGGATATCGGGTGTCACGTATCCATATAAATCCGTGTGCTGCTCTCATCCTGAGTGAAAAACGGGTGCATTGTCAATATTTTCTTGTTGCAACCTTGGCGGCATTCTTGTGAAAGAATGATTCATATCAGAAAGCGTTCTCTAGGTTTGCACTTTGCAGACACGTTGGACATGCCACCGAATTGGCAATGGGCGAGGCTGTCCTTCCGGCCGATTTGATCGGCGAGACTTCGCCAAAGCAAAAGCATTTGCCCAAATTTGGGTGCGCCACCGCGCAAAACCCACCACACTGGGTAAAAATCCTCATTTTTGGCAATGTATGCGAAATCTTAACATGGCCGCCAGCGCAAAATTAGCGGTGTCAAAATTCCCAACGGCCGAAACGGCGAGATACGCGACGGGAAGAGGCGAAAATAGCAACTTCGAAAGGACTTACCATTTTGAATTAGTCTAGATGTACAATAATTTACACAATATTCAACTGGCAGACGTACTGATTTAAAATCGACTGTGCTGTTAGTTCTCTTTGGAGGTCTGGAGCGGACGTTGATCTACCGGCAACGGCACCAACACGCATGCGCACACCCAATTAATTACTACACCAGCAGCGATTTTGCTAAATATAGCTAAATAAATGCTCACTCTTCGATAAATTTCCAGCTAGGACTTCCAATTACCCACTTTCGGAGAAACCGGCGCCGGAAAATGCACTTCTTTGCAAAATTTCCGATTCACCGGTCGGGTTACTTATCGTCGCGCACGGTTTGCGGGCTTTTTCAAACGCGAAGGTTAAACGTTTAAACAATTTATTTGTAAGTTTGCAACAAATTTCGACAAATAATTTGACTTCTGACAGCGTAACTAAAGCGTTGACAATTTTATTAGCGTTTTTGAATTCATTCGAGGGTAGAAATGAGTCATGATTTTCGACCAATGTAAAAGCCGGTTTTCTCAAATGCCCATAAATGGTAAAAGGAGGTACTCCAACATGGCCGCCACTACTTGAATAGTGGCGCCACGCCCCCAAAATCAATGATTTTATCAAAAAGGACCCTCTCAGGATGCTTTACCCCACTTTTTACCAAATTTAAACACTTTTTTACAAATACAAATCATATGATCGCTCAGGTCAATGTTGCGGTACTTTTATGGCGTTTTTTCCTTATTTGGCAGCAATGAGTCATGTCAGAAGCATGATTAATACCTGGTGAGGTGATTTGCAAATTAAAGGATCACGTCTAGGTTTTATAAAAATACTCAACGATTTTTTGTCTATTATTTCCATTTTGCAAAATTCGTTAACAGATCTAGAAATTAACAATCAACTGTCTACTAAATTAATAAACCAAAAAATTCATAAAATCATAACTTAATACGAAGTAATACAGGCGTTTTCAACTAAAATACAAAAATCTTAATAATAAAAAGGTATTTAAGTATAACAATTATGGTCTAAACTTTATTCTGTCCTTACAAATAAATATAATAAATTAATAATAAATACTATATAAGTCCTCTCTTCTTCTTATAATCTTGCAAATTCAAACTTCGTCTGGGGGCGAGATCTTTAGTTACTGTCTTGGGTGTAACATTTACGCTAGCAACTGGAAACAAATTCAATTATTTTGGTATTTCTCCATTATACTTGTTTTGTCTTTGCATAAAAGCATATAAATTCTATCAAAACTGAATTTATTACTTGAAAGTGCCACTTATACATATCGAGCGAGTAAAAAGAATATCCATTCAGAGTAGGCCAGAACATTAGACTACGACTTTAACCACTTCCAAGCTGTTAATAAAAATAATAGTTGTTTATGTATCAAGTACGCAAAGTGGAGTTTTATGGAACGAATCCTAATTAAGGACCAGGCGACTTTAGAAGCCGAGTCTTTAATGAAAGGAGTCCCCTTAAACTTTCTGCATAGGTGGTGCATACAAGATTTTTTTTCACGAGTTTTCTAAAGCACCAAACTAGTAAAAAATTGAAAAAATATAATAAAAGAATTGGTTTAAATATTACACAGTTAAAATCATGGTCTGCTCTGAATAGAAATTTTTCTAGTCATTCGATATATCAGCTTTCCCAAAAAAATGCGCGCCAAATTATTGATACATTGTCAATTATTGAGGTCCAAAGAACACAAATATTTTAAAAAATCAATCTCTTTTAATTTACAAAATACACAGTCCAAAACATCAATTTTTGGTTACATCTGAAGTAAATTTTGAGGTCTAAAAGGCACAAGAAAAGTCATTCTTTTTTGGTTTACAAGATAAAGACCCCAGATCTCCTACTTTTACATGAAGAGAACTTTGACTAAAAAATTATTTAATGACATTTTGTTTAATGTAAAGACTCTTGGCTATTTATAAGTCCCTGAATAAGCAACCCAACAAAGTCAAATTCCCTGACTTTTCTAGGTTCTCCAAAACATAGTGAGCTACTATTTTTTTGGATGATTATGCTTTTAATACATAATTATTAAACATATTAAACACAATTTAAATTTTTAAAATTAAAGAAAAAATTATAAATTAAGAAACATTAGTTTACATAATACATATTTGTTAAATTAAATATTAATGTATTTTTATAATTTGTATAATTATGTATTTATTTTACAAATATGTAATAATAAATAAACAAATATTCTGTATATACCTGAATTTTTCTGTTGACCATTTATTAATGACAACATTTTAAGGGCGTTCATTGATTAAAATACGATTTTTCAGTAATGAAAGATTTTAAATTAAAAAAAAAAAAAGATTTACAACCCAAGATAGAATAGTTTACTGTTAACGAAAAGCAATTTAATCAACTCGTATGTTAATGGACGGCTAACAATCTCCACAATTAAAGATTTTCACTCGCTAACGCTCGTTCTTGTTTTAAACAGTCTCGATCGTCTTCATTGACATCCTAATTTATTACCTAAATAACAATTTTTGATTCGGCTTGACTCATTATAGTAAAACTCAATTATAATATTTTTTCATATTTTTCTGATAAAACTGCGATTTATTCTCCGTATTTTAAGACGAACTAGATTTTAAGAAATTGATTTGTTCCATCTCATTTGAATTTTTGAAACTAAAAAAAAAAGAAATGATAATTTCAAAAAATTCAAATAAGAAGGAAAAAAATCAATTACCCAAGAAAAATTTAATTTTAAAATACGCAGAATATATAGCAGTTTTTGTCAGAAAAATAAAAAAAAAATATCCACGCACTTAGATTCAAAAATAAGATTTTATTATATGTATAATGTATAAAAATATGTACAGCCTGATCCAGAAAAAATAATGAGCCCGACGTTTTAGCGATGCAACCAAAAAACAAATTTCATTTACGTCTTGAACTACTTTTAATAACGATTTGCAATTGCAATTAAGTTATCTTATGTGACTTTGACAGTAGTAAAAAATGGTGTCAAATACCTGTTTGTTTTTGTAAATTATGATTTAGAATAGCTCTGTTTCTCTATCTTTAATGTTTCATTCTTTTATACATTTTGTGTTGGAGTTTAGATACATCAAAATGAGTTTTCAAGCAATAAATTCAAATTCGAAGTCTAGAATCTACAATATCCTTTTAGGATACTTTTAATATTTGTTACCTGGTAAAGGAACATCTAAGTCAATTTTAATATCAAAGTCATGAGCTGAAAAAAGATCATCTTGAGTAACTTGAGCTGGTTGTGCTGCCACTTTAGGATTTTCCACTTCCACTGGAACCTTCTCTGGTTTTTTCTCCACAACCACTTCTGGTTTATCTTCAGGTGCTGCTTTAAAATTCATTCTTGGTTTTGTTGATCTTCTAGTAAATGGATCGTCAATCTACCAAACAAATTTCCGATTATCAATCACTAGAAATGTCAATTACTGTACCTTTTTGCCTTTATTTGCCTTAAGTTCCGCCATGATTGCTTTTTCTGCTTCTTCTACATTTCGTTTTCTGTTCCGGTCATTGATGTATGAAATACTAGAAATTGTGGATGTTCTCATTTTGTCCAATTCTGAAGCTCTCTCTTCTAAATCAGAAAGCTTTTGCGCTAACTCTCGAGCTAGGTCTTCATCGCCTCGTGCCATTGCTGAGTCTCGTTCTTTCATTAGTTGGGTCTTCCGCATTGCGTAATTGTGTGGATTCGGCTTGAATCTTTCTTTTTCACGAATCTAATAAACAATTTAAATGAAAAATACATTCAAAAAATTTTAGTTTTACTTACGATTCGTTCAATATCTTGTTCGTTAAACTCGTAATTTAAAGCTTCTTTAATGTCAGCCTGTTTTTGTTCTATGTGCTCTTTTGTTGGTAAGGTGTTACCAGCTGCTGTAGTAGCTTCTATCCATTTTTGATACTCATTCTCTGTGAATTCTTGATTGGATACAAATTCCAATCGAAAAACTCGTTCCTGATTGCCATGTCGCACTCGCAAACCCTAAACAAATATCAGCAATATATTTGCGCTGTATATATGGGGGTTTCAGAAATGAATACAAAATTTTTAACCAGTAATAGATCTCACCAAAATAATCAACTTTTCTAAATAACATTTTTGCGAAAAATGAAATTTTTCCGAATTTTTTTACCACTATATCCCCCTATAAAAGTACGAAATTTTATAAATTCATGAATTTTCTAGTTATCATGGTGACCACTATAATGGTGCATTCTACTGGTTTACCCAGTGGCGCGTATGGAATTTTCGCTAAGACTTTAACTAATTTTATCTTGATAACGGTTGAGATTCGAAAAAAAAATATATAGAAAAAACTCTTCTTTAAAAGATCTACAAGTGGTTAAAATTCTTGTATTCAATTCTGAAACACCTATATATCTAATTTTTTTTTTTTTTTTTTTTTCAAAGAACCACTCTGGTGCAAATTAACGTCTTTTAATGCTTTTAATATATGGAATTAAATTTAGGGTGCCGTTATCTGCACCACAGTCTTTGGCAAAAATCAGATATAAAAGAGAATTCTTTCCATACTACTGACGTCGTAATTGATAATTAAGATAAAATTTTAAGGGGTTCTTGAACTATCTTGAGATGAAAAATAAAAATTACTTGATTCCAAAGATTTCAACGCAATTTTAATTTATTTATTTTTTGGTTAGCTTCAGTTGAATCAAATACAAATATAAAACAAATTTTTATTTCTATACCAAAAAGAGAATGTTATTTTCACTGGATTTCAAATAACTTTTACAACAACTTGAAGCATCTTTTTTACCACCAAACTAATTTTTCAAAAGTATCTCAACTTTTACGAGTGTAACATATTTTTTTTATTTTCAACTGATCAATAAGATGTACCTATTTTTGTAAGAGCTTATAAGTTTAAGCAACAAACACTTCACACTTTCAAACCACTAAATTAGTTAAATTATGCAAGACAATGGTTAGAACATGTGTTACTTGTGTAATCACAAAATTATTTTTTTATTAAAAAATATTGTGCTGTTCAGTTGATATTCTTAGTTAAAATATTAGCCAATAATGACATGAACACAATTAAAAATTACCTTGTTAGTCCTTGTGTTTCCCAAGTTATAAATCTTGGCAGTTTCATAAACGTTAATAACTTCAGCTACTCGATAAACAGGCAAATTATTATGTTGCCCAATACCAATTTTTACGTAACATCCCTTAACAATACGATCGAAAAACGGCATATGAACAAATCGCTCTAACTTATGTCTTGACAACCGAATATTATTCATATCAATTTTTGTAGGTACGTAAGCAGGTTTTTCTTCTTCTTCTTGTTCATTATCACTTGAACTTGAACTAGAAGAAGATCGAGATCGAGCAGATCCCACAGATTGTCTTGGTGGTTGAGGTGAACTTTTACCTCCTGTAAAAATCCTAAATTTACAAAACAAAAAAACGTTAATTTAAATAACTAGACGTGTTTTAATAAATTAAAAACACACAGAAAATTTCGATTCAAATTACCTTCACTTTCACTGTCATCTGAATAAATATCTGACGCTTTTAATTTCACGTTTTTGTTTGTATGGAGAGCATCCTCTTCTTCTTTCCTTCTTTGTTCCTCTTTACGTTTTTCTTCAGCTTCTTCGCGTTTTTGCTTATCTTCGCGTCGCGCTTTCAGTTCTGCCATTGCGTTGACACGTTTGTCAACTCTACCACGATTTTCTTCAATATTTTTCTTTCTTTCTTTGCTACGTTCTTTGTGGTCTATTGAACTGAAGTCGGTCTGTAACTTACTGTGGTCCCTGTCTTTTTCTTTATCCTTGTGTTTGTGTGGTTTTTCCTTTGCCCTTTCAGCTTTCTTTGCTTGTCGTAATTTTTTCTCAATTTCAAACCTAAGTGTTGCCATTACTCAAATTTGACATAACTCTCAAAACCAGCACTTACCTTGTTTTCATCAATTCTCGTTGTTCAATTCTTTTGAAAATTTCGGTTTCTCTTTCTTTTTCTGTCAGACTAGCTAGTCGGGCCCTGTCTTCTTCATCACCCATGAGTTGGTCATCATAACCATCATTGTACTCTTCATCAGATATTGACGAGTCTGAGACTTCACCTTCCTCTGGTTCAGAATTATTTTTCGTTTCTTCTTTCTTTTCATATTCTGAGTCAGAGGACGAGTCACGTTTTGCCTTTTTATTGTTTCTACCCGCATCACTATCAGATTTGTCTTCATAATCTGAATCTGAGTTGGATTTTGGTGATTTCTTCTTTCTATTCTTTTTCTTAGCCAAATTTAAAAATTCCTAGAAAAGAAAAGGACGCTTTGGGTATGTATTTTTAAAATATCAGTGACGATAATGATCACGAGGATATTAGCCCCCAAAAACAACTTAAAAATAACTAGTTTTGAGTGTGGCAATGTCAGGGACTTTTGTACAAAACCTAGCCAAATTCATTAATTTTTCACAAAATTAAGCCAAACAACTGTTTTATTGTCCTATTTGATATAGAATGATGTAAATTATTTATGTAACAAAGTGGAAAATAACGAAGAAAATTGAAATTTTGTAAGATATAGGTTAGAATTTTTTCGGATTAAAAATTGCACTTACTGAGTCTAAATCGCTTGTTGAATCATTACTAGAATCACTATCAATTAATGCTTGATTTTTACGTTTTCCCATTTTTTTATATGTAAGATGGATGATTAATTTTACTTTAAAATGAAGTTTAATTAAAACCCAACAATACAACCACTAACTGCCACCATTTCTGTTTCTTTCTTTTTCTATTTTCAAGCTTCTGTTTTGATCCGCAACCGAAATGTTACTGCGCTTGTGCGGTGCGTAATTGATTTCGCTTACGAATGATTGTAAGCCCGAAAAGTATTTTACAATAATACTAAAAAAATTAAAATAATTTAAAAACATAAAAACCACAAACAAATCCTTATTTTTTTCGTGTCGCATTATTAATTTTTTTAACAAAAGTAATTTCTTTGATTAACGCATGCGCTGGAAGCTGGTGTTGGTGGAAGAACCATTGTACCGAATTTTGGGAAGTTGCCGCCAAAAATTTTTTCAAGGTTAATTAGTATACAGAGTGAGACAATAAATTTGAGACACGAATTTTGACATCAACCTTGACACTAACAAAATAAAAATTATATAAAACAGCAAACTTGATGTTCATTAATAATTATGATTGTGCGTAATGAAACTAAAAAAATAGAGATTACTTTGGCGTGTAAAGTCTTCAATTGTGTTCGAAATTCAATAATTCAAAAAAATTAATTAAAATTGTATATGTAATTTGCAAGAAATGTCACTTATTTTTATAACAATTAAAAGTCTGAAATTTTCATGATTTATTTAATTTATAAATATAAAATAAAATAAAAAAATGCAAAGAATTATAGTATGCCCTTTTCTTAGTGCACTCTTTTTTTTTCTTTTTTTTAACAAGAATTAATGCAAAAAAGGGAGTGGAGGTCAAACTTAGAACAATCTTTATTAAGAGTTCTTTGTTCTTCTTCCTTTTTTTCTAGATAAGATGTTAGTTATTTTTCGATCCTTTTTAACCTTCGTTTTTCAAACACTTTCATAATCGTTTTTCGTTGTTCTAGAATCGCCTTTTTTCTCTTCCGACAGTTGTTTTTGAAGCTCTCTCAGAATAGTTTTTTTAAAATTTTTCTTTGCTCTTCTTTTATTTTCCAATCGTCGTTTATCAAATTATCAAATATGTATATTATAAAATATAAAAACATTTCTTCAAATTTCTTTTGTTTTTAGAAACTTCTTTTCTTCTTTTTTTGCAGGCTCTGTCTTTTAATTTCTGCTAGAATTTTCTGTCACTCATTTGCTGTAATAATAAATTTACATGTTTTACTTTTACTTAATTCCTTTCCAATCCTTTTTAAAAAATTAACAAACGTTTTAAAAACAAAATTCTTATGTTTTATTAAGGTTGGGAGTTCCAAGAATATCGTTGAAAATGTGGATTAAAGGTAGGTCCGAAAGAAGTAGATTATAAGCCACATATGGCAGAAAAAATGCACCAAAATTAGGATTAAAGCTAGGTTCAAAAAAAGCAGAAGAAGAGAATTCGCCACCTAACAATTGTGGCACAAGATGATGATTTATTGGGACTTTATTATTGTAATTTTATTTTGTTATAAAAATTGATTTTCTATTTCTTTGATTGTGTAAAATCTTTACTTGATTTGTTTTGTAAAAGTATATTTATTTAGTTGCGTGTTTTTCAAGTGCTTAGTTTGGAGCAAAACAGTAATATTTCACATTAAAATTTCAAATTATTTCGATAATTTCACTTTGTTTCACCTTCGTTGCGTCTTATAGTCACTTTTATTTTTTTAAGTTATTTGACAATTGTGCGCATGCGCGGAGTGTTGAAAAGATCTCTTTTTCACAACGTTTTTTAGAAAAAATCATTTATTAATAAACTTTTTTCTAAACGAGCAACATAAAAGTTAATATTTAAATATTGTACTTTAAAAACAGAGCTGTGAATTCGCTTCGCTCACGAGGACTTTGTCCGAATTTGTTGTCGAATTCGTATTCATATAATGTATTAAAGTAACCCAATAAAAAAACAGCGGAAAAAGAGGAATCCAGCGTTTTCACATGACGTCATCATACGACAGCCTTAGGACAACATTCCTGGTGCTTCTTAAGGCGAATAAATTTTGAGAATTTTTTTCACTTATTTAGCGAAAGATACTCAAATTATTATTTAAAGAGGCATAAAGTGCACCTAAAAGTCTACTTAAAAACGTTGTTAAAACTAAATTTTTTTCAACTGTTTTATCTAAAATAATAATTATTAAAATAAAAACGCAGGAAAATTTAAAATTTTACTGTTTCAGTGTTTAACTTGTTCTTGATATATTTCATTTCAAGATTTTGGAAAATTTGAAAAATAAATTCGAAAAGTGACTTTGTAAATACATTATCGATTTACTATTTAAACTAATTGCTTACATAATACGATGATTCAGTAGTCAAAGACACAAAGAGGGTTCGACATTCGGTGATATAATAGACGTTTTTTGTCATCTTTTGCAAATTTATCGATAATTTCCTGTGTTTAAATTAGTTGAGCTCCAGCTCTCGAACAGGACGCATCACAGCTGCTCTAAAACTACGTACCTCATTTATTATTAATTATTAAACGAAATAAATCGAAATTTTGTTTAAATAAATACATTTTTGCATTTTCAAATTACAAAATCACACAGAGATAAACAGTTTTAGGTATCTATTATCATCATTTGTAATTGATATAATAATAAATTTAAGCGAATTATTTAAAGTACCTTTCCACCTCCCTTTTGTAAAAAATAAATAAACGATTTAAACTAAATTCTTTATTTCATTGGGGTTGGGAGGGTAGGTTCCAAGCACATCGCGGGATATCCGAATTCAAAAGAAGCAGAGGGATAAATCGCCACGTAGGGCAGAAGAAGGAGCGCTAACTCGAACCAAAGGTAGAAAGAAGCAGAAGGAGAAAATTCGCCAGTCATCAGTTGTGCCAGAAAAAATGCTTTAATTAAGACTTTATGTATACCTAGTTTATGACTTTGCTAAAATTGTTGATTTCTGTTTTAATTTAAAAATTTTTATTGAAAATTTTTAGTTTTGTTTGAAATCGATTTTTTTGGAATTCTTTTTTTATGTAGGTATAGTAAATTTGAACAACTTTTCTGTTTCAATTTCGGTAATTTTTTTTTAGGTTATAATAATTTTTCTGTTTCAGGTCTTCCTCCTAATTTTTTTCTTTCTGTTTAAGATTCTCGTAAATTTTCTGTTTCAGATTTTCCTACAAATTTTTATTTTTCTGTTTAAAATTTTTGTAATTTTTTTATTTTAAGTTTTCCTACTAATTTAAATTTTTCTGTTTCAGGTTTTCTCCTAATTTTTTTCTTTCTGTTTCAGATTTTCGTCATTTTCCTGTTTCAAGTTTTTCTACTAATTTTTCAGTTTCAGATTTTCCTCCAAATTTTTGTGTTTCTGTTTGAGATTCTCGTAATTTTTCTGTTTCAGGTCTACCTAGGAATTTTTCTCTGTCAGTTTCAGATTTTCGTATTTTTTCTGTTTCAAGTTTTCCTACTAATTTATCTGTTTCAGGTATTCCTACTAATTTTTTTCTTTCTGATTTAGATTTTCGTAATTTTTCTATTTTAGGTTTTCCTACTAATTTATCTGTTTCAGGTATTCCTACTAATTTTTTTCTTTCTGATTTAGATTTTCGTAATTTTTCTATTTTAGGTTTTCCTACTAATTTATCTGTTTCAGATTTTCCTACAAATTTTTCTCTTTCTGTTTCAGATTTTCGTATTTTTTCTATTTTAAGTTTTTCTACTATTTTTTCTGTTTCAGGTTTTCCTACTAATTTTTTTCTTTCTGCTTTAGATTTTCGTAATTTTTCTATTTTAGGTTTTCCTACTAATTTTTTTGTTTCAGATTTTCCTACAAATTTTTCTCTTTCTGTTTCAGATTTTCGTAATTTTTTTATTTTAAGTTTTTCTGCTAATTTTTGAATTTTTCTGTTTCAGGTTTTTCTACTAATTTTTCTCATTCTGTTTCAATTTTTTTTTATTAATTTTTTTGTTACAGATTTTCTTGTTTAATTTTACTGTTTGAGATTTTTCTAATTTATCTGTTTCATAATTTACATAAACCCCAGACAAGACCAATGGCATCCATATAGGTACATATTTTTTTGTCTCACTCGTTTTCAGCACTTAACCAACATTTTTTTTAATGTAAAATGTAGTGTTTTTTAATAAGATCTATGTTTTAATTACGTAAACAAGTAGTTAATTTATGCATTATTTTATTCTGGTTGTGACTAGCTTTTGGCGCGTTTTTTTGAAGTCGTATTGTTGTAAATCGGCGCACTTTTTCGGTCATGCGCACAGTAGATTAGATGTCAGACTAACTGACAAACGTTAATTTAGTTCAATGGATTGTCCCCGTGTTGTTTAGTTGGATTTGATGTTGTGCAAAAATGTGGTTGTCAAACAAAACATGGACTTTCAACGTTAGGATATTTCACACAACAAATCATGACCGAGTCATTTGAGGAGTGAGTACAATATTTAACCCTCAATTATGGGGATGGGCTATGGGGATGTTAAGTCGGCCATCATTTTCTTACTGATCATATTTAGAAAGAATACAAGTTAATTACCAATAAACCACCTCCAATTCATTCAATTTCTTTCAACCTGCTGGTTTTTCAATTCACATTGCCTTATCTGTTGATGTCATAACTTATACATGATCATTCATTGTAAAGTAATCAATGGTTCCATTCATACTTACACTGTTCATGAATGTTTACTTGGGATACGTTGTATCGGGTACGTTCACTTCGCAATTTATTTTTGTAATAGTTTTCCACACCCACACCACTTTTACAAAAACATTTAATGAATGAAAGGCTAAGCTGCAAAGCCCACAAGACCTCCATAATCGACACCAAAACTATTTCCTGCTCCAGACGTTTTATTTTTAAAACCATCAAAAATTATTATCATCACACATTTCTAAATTCTTATGCAACCAGACATCACAACAAACCCATCCAAAACCCCATTTACACCTACTCGTGTTAGTTTTTAATTTAATGAATGAAATACTACCACAAAATAGTAAGTGGCTCTTTATCTTATCTTTGTTTATTTACTTTTAATGACTGCATGAGCTGCCAAATCCAGAAGTTAATATTTTAAATTACAACACACAATGATAAACAAACCCTTCTATCTATATTTTACCAAAGATTTTGTAATATTATTTCCAACTTAAGATTATAAATATGTTCTGCGAATTCAGCATTAAATAGAAATCCATAAATATTGGGTTCAAAAACCGAATTCATTCAAGACAGGATAAGCTTTACGACTACAAAGTTCCTTTTTAAACTAAAGGAAATGCACATTATTGCTTAATCAGTGACCCAAAACTCACACTTTAGTTCATTTTTTATTTAAGGATAAAACTGTAATTCATTGAAAAAAAACCCATTGATTGAAAAATTAAATCAAAATCAAAAATTAATTTGTTTATTTGAACTACTCGGTTGTTGCCCATGAATATGACTTCAGATTCAGAATTTTGTTTGTGTATGAAGAAAAAAAATGCTGCTGTATAAAGAAATCTACTTAGCATTAGATAAAAAAAATATTTTATTGGCGATTTTAATACAGTCGAACATAGATAACTCGAACAGCCACTTGCCACAAAATAAATTCGAATAATCGAGAGATTCGATTTATCGAAAAAGTAAAAACAAGGAATTTGTCAGTGTTCTGCCGTAAATTTGGTTCGACTTATCGAAGTTTCACTGTATTAGGTATGTGAAAATTTAATAATGTTGTAGTTCTCAGTTTAAACAACCTACACTTAGATGCAATAATTAATTATCTCCCAATGATATTCCGTAATATTGGATGAATTATAGCCCGAATTATGATTTTTGTTACATTTAAAATAGTCATTACATGACATTAATAAAAGCTTTGTTTTTTTTGTTTGTCATTTTGTTGGTTACTGTTATAGATAATTTATTCAAATTTAATAGGATACAAGTATCAACTTTTATTTTTAAAACACTTTCTGTTAATTTTATTTTTAGAGGAAAACTCTAAGGGTCACTACTTTTCTCTATGAAGAAATTATTTCTCGTTAAAACCAACAATTTTCAGAATTAACTCAGTGCTCTTATATTCTTATACTCTTAGTTGAAAATAGATACCAAACAAGTAAGCTTCAGATTATTTTATTTTTAAGTGCTGTCAAATTTTGTTTCAAAAATCTTTTTCGTAACTACAGGATAAGCTTTACAACTGTAAAATTTCTTTTTAAACTAATAATGTTTAAATTTTTTCTATAAGAGCAATCGATATAGTATATTAGGCCTCAAGAGTCGTAAGCATAACTTTTAGTAGTAGAGAATGCAGGTTGAGACATCGAGGGTGAAGCCCGAGTTTTCCTAAACATTCGAGACCACAGAAAAGGACTTACGTCTTTGAGAATTATATAATATCTGTTTTTTTAAAGCCACTGTAGTGCAAATAAATGTTACCCTGTTATTGTTTTTATGATGAAGTTATGCTTTTAATATAGGGAATTAAATTTTGGGGGTCATTATTTGTATCAAATGGTTAAAAAAACATATTACATATTGTTTTTTCAACCACCTGAGAAGGATATTTAGGTACTCGGCCCTAATTTTTACTATTTCACACATTTAAAGATTAGTTAATACTAGCAGGATATACAGTGGATTCCCGTTAATCCGGCGCTCCTTGTAATCCCAGCTTCGATAGTCCGACACCGCCCTGTAAAACGTTTCTCGGATTATCGGAGTTCCACTGTACTTAAATATAATAATATAAAAAAGATATAGGAATTTTACCTCGAGGCTCGAGGAGGTTATACAGTATATCTACAGCTCTAAAAATGTTAGAAAAAGTGTCGTTTTTGCTCTACCCATGGGGCAGAAAATTTTATAAAAGCCCGCATTTGTTATTTATGTTTGACCTTTAATTTAACACTTTTGATTTAGAGATAAAAATTGGTTTAATTTTTTTATTTGATTTTGTTAAAGGTAAGAGAAAAACAGTTGTACGTCCACAGGCTCTCTTAAAAAATAGTGTGGTCTGTATTTTTTATTTTTTAGCCCGTGGAAGGTCATTACTAGTTAACCCACATCTTTATTTGGCGACTTTGCTACGCTAATTTGTGCGTTAATTTATAAAAGCCGATAGTTAGAGTTACCGATTGATTATAAAACTGTGCCTAAGTGATCTACCTGGTCGACAGGAACCAATTCAACCATGATCGCGAATCAATTTCGATTATCATTAGAGACGATTAAAGAATTTGGGAACCAACTCGATTTTTATTAGGATTATTTTAATCACTCGATATTGTGTCTAAGTTGGATTTGCATTATTGCGTGAATTTTGGTTTTTATTAGATTTAAAATAGCTTTTACTTGACATAAAAAAGCTCTCTCTATAATTGTATTGGACATTGTGTTAGTTTTTTAATGAAATTACTCAAAAGTTTGTAATAGGATACAAGTTACAGCACTCACAGATTTTATTTTTAATACATTTTCTGGAAATTTTATTTTTAGTGGCAAAACTGTTGGCTACTTTGTTAAAATTGGTTTTGGGTATATTCCCTCGATGTCATTTTTAACATTTATAGAGTCAGGTCAGTCAGTGTTATTCTCTTTTTCCTGGTTTGTGGCAAATCAATTTTGAGACTAGAAAAAAATTGACAGCTCAAAGCGGAACTATCTTCTAAAATAACGGTTATGAGCTTTATATGAGCCTTTTTATGAGCTTCTTCGTGATTTATCCTAAATGTATAGAAAATGTATTAAATAAATTAATAAAAATCAATGAAAACTTTTATTTGAGTGTGAAATAGTGTAGTAAGAACTACAAAAATCAGGTACAAAATTATTATTATAACACTGTTTGTAATTTCAGTTTTCTTTTGTATTCGTATTCATTGGTTGCCATAACTAAAGGCGCCAAATTTAAACATATACATTTTTCAAACAAAGGTTTTATCGTGTTTCTCAGAAATTATAAATAGTGCAATTTTGGGTACTTAACATCATTTCAATGAGATGTATTATTTACCAGCAAAAGTTTCTAAAGACGTTTAAAAAACACCCTGTAGATGAGTTTATAAAAACAATTATATATTTTAAAAACCAGATAACGCTTTCTCTTTAAAGAAAAATATATTCCCACAATTCTATTGTATAAATATTGCAAATCATACATTAACATAATAAGTGCCCTACTACAAGAAACGGTGGTTTTCTTTTTTTTTTAATTTTGTTTATAAAAAAAATGTTCCACTTGTGGTTTAAAAGAAAGCATAGTGCACGCCCTTATCCGGAAGAGGTGGTAATATGGTACTTAGAGGAAGCTCATTAAATGAAACTTCCTTGGCTTGTGTACTGCACATTTACCACATCCTGTCACTAAATTTCTGTGTGGGACTTCTTCCAGTATTTTTGATTTAGTTTTAAGATTTTGGCAAATTAGTCTTTAAGTGGGTGTGCAGTATGTTTATTTTATGTAGGATTTAGATTAAAATCATTCAAAAATACTTGGTGTTTCCGATGTCTAAGTGTCTAAGAATATTTATTCAAAATTCCATTTCGCTCTTTTGTTACAAAATATCGAGCAAATTCTCACTGTTCGGACCTAGTTTTCCTTTCATAAAGAGAACTATGATTCATGTATTCTCCCACGTGTTAGTAAATTGTTAAATTATGTACGTTTGTACAGTGTGTGCGAAAGTAAACACAGTTGACCATTTTTCCTGGAATAATAGAGATAACGTAATAACCAACGTTGAATTTTTAATTCAACCAATTTAATGAGGTTTAATTAAATAACGCTTGTTTACAAAATGTCTTATCTAGTTGCAAACTCTACACCTGTGTTATAGTTATAAAAAAACTAGCAAAATAAAATTTATTTCGTTTGAAAATAACAAAAAACAAACTTGTCTAGTTCAAAGTGTGCACAATATGACTCAGAATAGCAACCTCTAGTTATTCCAACAATAAACTAGGACTGTCATAACATGTTTGTTGAATCCATACAATGCAAAATTTAAAAATCAAGATAAAAGTGACGGTACATAAATATGTATTTTCCCCCACATAAATACATGTGCCAAAATGAGTCAATGGGGATTACCACAAAATATAAGTTCAAAGACCGAAAAAATGATACAAGCATTTGATTACTAATTATTTTATACGGGTTTTAAGCAAGCTTAAACTAAAATTACAAATCGGATACAATTTTCAAACAAATTTAAATCTCCAAGTGTCTTTAAAAGCTTAATTTTAAATAAAAAATTTCAAAAATGCTCGATGTAAATTATAGATGTTTAATTCTTTTCTACGGAGAAAAAAGGCAGAACATGTCGTCAACCCGGGGTTGGTTTAAATGTGGAGTATGTTTTTGTAAAAATAAAAGAGTTTTTGACTGTTTAGGTTTTTTTTAAATTTGTGTAACAAGGCACTAACGTTGAATTTTTTACATGAATGTTGAGCTCATTCTACAAGGCGATAGACGAAATCGCTGAAAAACACTTTTTAGATTTTACTCATGAATTCACAAAAGTACTAATTTTTAGACTATTTTGGGATACTTTATGGACTATTTTATTTATTTTGCGGATGAATTCAGAAAAAAAAGTAATTTGAAATTTGCTGCTAAGTGATACGCCTTGTGTGATAATTTTTATTATTCTTTTGAAAATTTTTCTAACTCTTATGAAGCCTAAAATGCAGGCAAAACGAAAAAACTGATACCGTGATAATACAAAAGATGCGTTTTAAGGGCCTTTTTCTTTATATAAAATACCATAGTTACAATTTTACTTCTTTTTCTTGAAAAAACGAGCGAAAATAATTTATTATTATAAAATAAGAAAATTTAGAAAAGGTAAACACGGTGGAAATCAATTACAACAAATGAAAAAACGTGGGGACAAACAAACTTATGTTCGCTGCAATAATTAATAAATAAATATAAAATAATAAAAAATAATATAAATAAATAAAAAATGCATTAATTTTTGTTAAATTATAAAAGTGCAAAAGTTCAATTCGATATACTCTTAAATATTTGTATTGTTTAATATTTGTAAACTACCTGAAAATATACTTGTCACATAGCATAAATCTTAAAATCAGAAATACTGTAGGCATTTAATAAGGTGAGAAATATAAGATACTCGATAAGATATATTTATTCAAAGATGGGTTTTATTTAGTTTTAGACAATTATATATCATTTATGATTCTTAAGTATTGAAATAATCAGCCGGTCAGTTTTATTTGATGAAAATAACGATACTATTACTACAGAGTACTTTCATAATTTTTCTAACTCCATCAATATTACTATGCTGAGTTAATTTTTGTATTCCTACAATAATGATTCACCCACATATGTATGTGAGTGTGCCATCTTGAAACTACCTTAACCTAACATGTTGATTTTAGCATTGCTTTGACAGGAATATCATGTTGATTGTGTCCTTATAAGCCTAGATAACAATTTATTCACACATACACTTGGAGTTGTTTTTTTTTTGCAAAATATTAATTTTTCTTCATTTGTTTTTTAAAGTTGAAAAACGTATTTAAAGTAAGATATGCCATTATTAAAATGATGAAACGGCAAAGTTAATATATTAACACATTAAAGTCGCCGTATGAACATATTTTTGTCTATGGATATACCTCTCTAGATATACATATATTTTTTTTTAATAAAACGAAAAAAATGATTGTGTTTGAACCATAAATACTTCTGTAAGGTGCATCTTATTTTTAAAAATGTTCTATAACATTTGCTGCTTTGTTATGTGGAATAGATTTGTAATTCTTTACAATAAGTTCAACCAAGTTTTAGAGTCTCTCTTGTTGTTTATTTAATAATTAAAAACTGAAAAATCTAAAGGTGTTAAATCCTGAGATTTTGTAGATTTTCGTTTTCGACTAATTATTTCATGATAGTAAATTTGTTACAAAAATTTACAAATTTTTACGTGTTGTATGCACAGTCGCAACATCCTGTTGAGAAAATTCTTCAGTCTTTCTTCATCATCTGCTTGCTTAACAAACGTCACTAAATTTCTTCACGATATCTTCTAAACTTGTCGATTTTATTCTTTTTTTCTGGTTATGGCCCCATACTCTCAACCTAACCTCAACTTTTTACTGGAAGAAGTGGTATTTTTTCTAAGCAGGAAAAAAACGAATTTCATCTTAAATTGTTGCAGATTTTGTTGACTTTAAAAGCAAGTATAACCATTTTTGTCTCAATACTGATGATTTAGGATTCAAATTAACAAAAACCCAGATTGAACAAAAACTTTGTGCGTTTTTAAATTTGCGAAACTGAAGAATTGTATATTAACCGTTTTGGTTTTAAATTGTTGCACATTTTGTCTACTTTCAAAACAAATATAACATTTTGGTCGTAAATCTAGTGCTTTAGGGTTGAAATTAATAAAAACCCAAATTGAATGAAAATTTGATGTTTTTTTTAAATTGCTTTGAAGAAAACCATAAATGTTCTATATTAATCGTTTTGGTCTTGTCGAATTTTGTTCACTTTTAAAACAAATATAGCTTTAGCTTAAATTGACAAAAACTCAAATTAAACAAAAATTTTGTTTTTTTAAAAATTGTGGTGCTGAAAAACGTATATTGAATGTTCGAAAGTATTAATATATAGTTTTACTCTTAAATTGTTACAAATTTTGATAAAACAACCATTTTCGTCGAAAAATCAATACTCCAGCATTACAGCAAATTCAAAAATATAAAAAAAAATTTTAGACAGTTTTTGTACTCGGACGAACCAGCCATTTAAACCAAAATATCGAAAAAAAAGAACTATACCATTTAATGCAAGGATTGACTGGACTATTAGATTTTCCTTTATTTATTTATAAATCACAATTGCAAGAAACTAAACTAAAAATTTTGACTAAAAATTAGTGTGCAACTTATATTTTTCGTTATTCATTTTGGTTGTCTTACGGTATGCAAACTCTGAATTTTTATTGACCATTTCTTATTGATTCAAGTTTCATTGAAGCCATGGAAAATTTCCTTGAAACCTCCAGTTCCATTGAAAAAATCCTTCGATTACGAACCACAACCCTCGCTGCTTCTAAATTCATCATATTTGGGGGCTGAAAACACGGCACCCAGACAGAATTTCCCGTCTAAAAATAACCAACGAACTGTACTTCAGCCAGAGCCGTTCAGGAAGGAAAGTTCGACCTAATTTGAGCGTTTTCCCGGGGGTTGATACCCTTTGCAATAGCCATTCATGCTCAAAATAGGTCACATGGATTTCAATGCTTACTTGATTCTCTCTGTTTACTACTCCCACCACCAATCCAACCACGTTGTCGACTCTTTAGAAGCCCCCAGTTTTACTTCCCCAATTTCAACCTCCTCCCTAAACAACCAATCAGCGAGCAGAGGAACACTTCTCCTTGTCATCTCTGACGTCATTCGCCCCACTTTGCTTTCACACGTGGCCTACTTCTAACTTGCAAGGACGTTTATTGATGTTTTGGTAGATGCGACCACTCTTTTTTTTATTTATTTAATTTAAATTTCTTTTGTAATTATTAATTTTTCTAATTTAAAAAATCCTGAAATAGATAATACTAAATATATTTTTGGTAAAACAAAAATTATTTATATTTGAAGCTAGATATGAATGAGACGCATTAGTGAGCCAGAAATAAATTTTTGATGTAATTACAAAGGGGATGATTAATTGTGCTTTTGTAATTATTTACGTAGGAAATATTTTGGGGGCTGTTTTGACCGAGTTGATTAATGTGTGTCATAACTCTGTTGTATTGAATTTTGGATTACAAGAATGAAATTTGCCCTAGTTTCTGAGCTAAATATAGCATCTCCGGGAGGGTGATGACCCATTTACGAAGGGTTGTCGCCCTCCCGTTAGACCATTCATACCTTCTTCTGGGTCAAACAGAGCAGCCCCAGTTTAGCCTGTTTCCAACAATGACGTCAGAGGAAATCATGTCAGCAAAATTTAAATATTTCCACCACTCTTCGAATGCACGCGAATCAGAAACGTCCATTCGAAATTTTCGAATCGACGTCATCATTTCCCCTATTTCACCTATATTTTAGGTAGCACATAATAAAACGTTTATCTCGAAACATAAATCGGTTCAATATTGCATTTAATTAAATTGACGTATTTATGGCCAGGTGTTTAAGCATGTTTAATCCCTACTTTTTTTTGAAAATTTTAGTTTAATTTAGGGTGTAATTTTGTTACGTTGTTAGCCTTTTTGACGTAGATAGCGAGTTAAATCAATTCGCCCGTCACAAATGTCATCTTTGAAGTTCATCGGCGAAATTGCCGAAAAGGTGAGTTTTAAATAAACGCGACTCTATCACTGAACTATGAGTAATTTAATAATGAACGAATGGGCTATCTATTATTATTACGTCAGTGGCACGTCGTGTTTGATTGAATTTATGAATTGAAATGGGGCATTATATTGAATTAGAGCGTTTTTTATTTAATTAAATTAACACCCTTTTTATATCCATTGTTTAAAGCATATAAATTGATTGCAACTTTTACATCAACACCTATTTTAAAAATTGGAAAAACGGTATTCCTAATCATGGTAAAAATACATAAAAAAATCACAAAGTAGGCTTTGTATTAGTTTTTTAACAATATTATATGATTATTTTGTGAATTTTGTCATGGAATTTAATAGGGACCGATAAGGTCCCTATAGGAGGAGAGCATGAGAGCAGCATTTTTGAAATTATTGTGACAATTAAAACAACTAAAGTGTTTTTAATCGTCATGATTTAGCCAAAAAGCATTTAGCTAAAATGATTTGCTTTATAAATGTGACAAAGTATTATTTACCCTCGTCTACATTTAATTTTTTTTTATTTGACGGGAGGTAAGCTAAAATTCCTGCTATGCTCAGACATCAAACAAAGCTTTGGAGTGTTAATGCCTACTTTATTTCTTTGTAACATACTATACTAATGGTATGCTACATCTAGAACGTGTTATTATTATTTTTTTTATAATTTTATTTTTTTTACGGTCGCAAGAATACATATAATGTTGAGCGTCAAATTGACGTTTTGACACCAGGAAGAAGGTTCTCAACTGTGGGCGTTGTTAACCTTTGGGCTAGTCTTATCGCTGAAGATCTCTTGATTTAAAAAAATAAATAAAAGAATATCAATTGTGACATTTTTTTTAAATTTTGACGATCAAAATTTTCTTCTCGCTTTTGCAATTCTAATTTTGATATTACAGCTTTTTTGTGAGATGAATTTATGGCGGAGTTGTAAATTTGTTCGACAAAAAAAGTTCATTGCTATAAGACATTCTCAATTTGACACGTCATACGAGTAAATAATCGTATTCGTCATCTGTATGGTGTAAATAGGGTTGCCAACTATTCTTTTTTGCAAAGGACAGTCTTTTAATTATATTAACTGTCCTTTAGTCTTTAACATGTACTTAAAGGATACAATTTGTCTTTTTATCTAGTTTTTTTTACCAAGGAGAAACGAGCAAGCGTTAGAAAATTGACATATCTATTTGTAGTTGGTTGATTTCAAAAACAAATTAATTTTCTAGACGTTTTTTTAAGTCACCAAAATAAATTTTAAATACGTATACCTAAACAAACAAAAGTTCTAACCAGACGTGAGTTATAAAACCTGCGTAAATAGGGTATTTAATGGTAAAGAGAAAAAAACAGCAAAGAAGGAGAATTACGATTAGTGAAAATAGAAGAGCAAAAGTAGATTCTGGAAGAATTTGAAAAAGTAGATTCTATAAAAATCTGTAGAAAAGATGACCTAATGCCAACTCGGAAGATTAATGTGTATGTATGTTGTACAAGAAAAAAAATTTTTTTTAAAAAAAGGTAGTTTAGACAATTCTAAAAGAACTGTAGATTCTAGGCCTATAGAAAAAAAATAAGAATCACAAAACCACCGATTGGAAGAGAATAAAAAGAAAATACAACTAAAACAAACGATAAAAGAAGATTTAAAAAGTTGATAGCTTCAACTGGAGGTCTTGTAGGAACAAAATTCTAGCCAAATTTGAAAAAAAAATATTTGGAAAAAATAAGAATGAGAAGAACGATTACTAAAAAAAGTTAAGAATACCTAGTAAAAAACCAAGAAAAATTTAAGATTAATAAAAGAATAATTCTTCGAGTCGGATATTGGGAAAAGTGTTAAACACCCAAAAATTTCTATTTTAGTTATCTATATTAAAGTTTGTAATAGAATTTCGGAGCTGGAGAAGACAGTTTGCACTCGTTTTTATAATAAAAATTGCAGTAAATATTTATTTTTGTAACAATCTTTGTCTTTGGCTCCCAAAGTGTACCTATTATATGGTTCTTCGAGCCAGATGAAGAGAAACATCGTATTGTCATTATAAAAAAGACAATTTCTCGCGAGCGTTTAATTTTATCTTTTTTATAAACACTGCTGAAACATTTTTTATACTAGTTGTTCTTCGGCTCAAAAAGTGAGTTTAAAAATGTATAGTCCTTCGAGCGAGATGAAGAAAAAAGATTTGAGTATAGACGGGACATTTTGCAATAGTTCTATTTATGGTATTTTTTTTCTTAGACTTTTATTTTTGTTTTGTTATTTTACTACTAAAGTTTTTTCCTCTCCAGTCCATAAAAAACAATCCTAGATACTCCTTCAACAATGTCTTTTATTTCGATATCGAAAAATTGACAACTCTAGGTGTAAATCGATTCATGTCAATAAAGTTAGCAGAACACTTTTAGCAGAACATATATTTCTTCGCAGAAAAATTTAAAGCTAATTAAGAGCTAATTAAATGCTCTAATTAAAAATTTTGTGCTCGTATTTTTTTTAAAAAAACAACATGTTCTGCTAGCTTAATAAAAAGTTAGCAGAGCAACAATAAAATATGACATAAAACGTAAATATAATAATGGAAATATTTTAAGCTTATTACGAGCTAATTAAATGCTATAATTAAAAATTTAATGCTCGCTAATTTAAAAAAAAACACATGTTCTGCTGGCTTAATGAAAACTTAGCAGAACAACAACAAAATATCACATCAAACATAAAGGTTATAATAAAAATATTACAAGCTAATTAAATGCTATTATTAAAAATTTTGTGCTCGTATGTATTTAAAAAAAACATGTTTTGCTGGCTTAATCAAAAGTTAGCAGAACAACAATAAAATATCACACCAAACATCAAAATGATAATAAAAATATTACATGCTAAATACGAGCTAATTAAATGCTGTAATTGAAAAAAATATGTTTGACTTTTTTAAAAAAAACATGTTCTGCTAGCTTAACAAAAAGTTAGCAGACCAACATTAAAGTATCACATTAAACGTAAATATCATAAGAAAAATATTTTAAGTTAATTACGATCTAATTATGTTGAAAAATCGTTGTAAAAAAAGGGTCAGTCTTTGGGGAAAAAAGGGTTCGCGCATGCGCACAATTGTCAAATAAATAAAAAAGTTTTTAGGAGTGATTATAAGACGCAAGGAAAGTGAAACAAAGTAAAATTATCAAATTAATTTAACATTTTAATGTGAAATACCACCGTTTTTTCCTAAACTAAGCTAAAATGTTAAAATACTGCCGAAAATTATTTGAAAGATAGACACCTAAACATACACATTTTTAAATATTTGTGCGGTGTCTGATAGATGACACTTTGGATAATTTTTTAAGTATTTTTTTAATTAACTAAAGTACGATTAATTAGCTCGTAATAAGCTTTAAATATTTCCATTATTATATTTACGTTTTATATTATATTTTATTGTTGTTCTGCTAACTTTTTGTTAAGCTAGCAGAACACATTTTTAAAAAAAAAAAGGCGAACATTAGATTTTTAATTAAAGCATTTAATTGGCTTGTAATTAGCTTGTAATATTTTTATTATAATCTTTATGTTTGATGTGATATTTTGTTGTTTGTTCTGCTAACTCTTCATTAAGCCAGCAGAACATGTGTTTTTTTTTTAAAAATAAGCGAGCATTAAATTTTTAATTATAGCATTTAAATAGCTCGTAATAAGCTTGAAATATTTCCATTATTATATTTACGTTTTATGTCATATTTTATTGTTGCTCTGCTAACTTTTTATTAAGCTAGCAGAACATGTTGTTTTTTAAAAAAAAATACGAGCACAAAATTTTTAATTAGAGCATTTAATTAGCTCTTAATTAGCTTTAAATTTTCCTGCAAAGAAATATATGTTCTGCTAAAAGTGTTCTGCTAACTTTATTGACATAATCGATTCGATTTTATTATCTTTATTTATTAGCTACGCACTTTATTTTATAATTACATAAATATTTGTAAATGTTCTGCATTCACTTCCATTTTCTTGGACTTCAATTCTGCATGCTACATATAGCTAATTGTTATTAAAGCATCCAAATGAGTGTATTTATAATAGGTTCCCCCCCCCCCCCCAAAAAAAAAAACTAAAAACTAGAGTGTTTGTTAAGTAAATGCTGTAGACCGGCGTAGCCATTTTGTGATAAATTTCTATAACTGATATAAACAGATTGTTTAATGTGTCTGGGCAAAAAAGGTGGTCAGTAACGACAGCCCGAGTTTGTTTTGGGTCGATCCGTATCTTGAAGATTAATCCTAAGTAGTAAATATCAGGGAATATACAAATTTTAAATTTCTTCTTTTGGGATTGGAGTCAATGGAGTTTTCGTTCTCGACGTTTCGCCAGTCATCGTATGTAGCTTCTTCAGGAGTGGAGTTGTAGTCAACTGTAGGATTTGATGGCAGTGGAAAACCAGCTTCTCAGTTAAAATTGTTAGGGTGTTCTATCGCGATAGTTTCTCTTATTTTTCTGTCAAAATATTGGGGAATTTTCACCACAGCACAGTAGAGACTTGGTCAAATAGAATCTTGTGACAAGGTTCGTATGATGTTCAGCAAAAGCCGAATGTAAAAGCAAATCTGTCTTATTTAGATTATCAAATGGTTTGGGTTATCAAGTAAGATTTTAACTTGTTTTTATGAAAAAATTTTTTATAGTTTTTTTAAAAAAATTCAATATTTTTTTATTTAAATATAACTAAAAAATATGTACCTATTTAGGTTCAGATTAGTGAGTGCTTTTTTGATTAATAAAGGTTTTTGAAACGACCGCCATCGCTATGTTCAGGTTATTAAGGGGTTTGAACTAGCATAGGTTCGGTTTAGCGCGGCGGTACTGTATATTAGCCATTCGAAAGCTAGATTTTTGCATATACCTAGCTTCATTCTGATGTTCTAATAAAAATATTAAAAGTCTATCCATATCGTGTCGGATTCGGTCAAAGATGACGGAGAGTGATTTTTTGAAATATATATTTTTTCTATAGATATCCGCTGAATTAAAAATCAAAAATATTAAAAATGGAATATAATATAGATCTACACAACTACTTTTATGATTTAAAAAGAAAGTAGAAAACGCATTGCTTTTAGCACCATCTCCTGAGAGGTGAATCCATGATATACAGCAAGGATGTCAATTTTCTTACAAAGATCGACTTTGTCAATCAAAATCTGTTTGCGAACGACTTTTTGAAAAAAGTAAAACTTTTTTATTGTGCACTTGAAAAGAAAAAGGATTTAAGTAGGTAAAAAGCTCCAATTTCTATTCTGGAAAATTTTTGACGATTTATCCAAAAAGGTTTTCGTAGATCGCGATCAACCTATTAACATTTCTGATACACAGGATGCTGTTGGTTATTGAATGCTATTCTTTTGTGTTTTATTAAAAAACATAAGCTCTGCAAGGTGTTCTTTTTCTTCTTCAATTTCTATAAGCGTGTTCATCAACTTTAGTTGTATTTGATGTTATTATAGAAGGTTCATTGAAGGGATGCGATTCACGATTAGCTTCGAAATCGTTTGAAAGTGAATCTGTCGCAGAAATAGCATTGAGACAGTAATACAACAATCGCTAAAAACTGAAAATGGACATTAAATTAAGCCTACTTTGTTTTTCTACATCGATAATTTGCACCATAGCCTTTCGCATAAAGGGAGAAAATTATGTTTGGGAGTACTTAAAGCCGGTGTTAGTGGAAGGAGTCCTTTTTTATTTTTGATTTAATGAAAAATCTTTTATCAAACATGGCAAATTAATTCTCATGTACTGTATGTGCCCATAAAGTTTTGCTAAAAAAAAACAGCGTACCTACAATTGGAATCAATAAAATAAGATTTTTACGAACAAACTCTGATACAGTTTGGCACTTTTTTAATTATGTTTCACAATAGAAGATTTTGCAACGTAATTTTATGCCCGATTTTCATTTTAATATTTTTACGTTTCGTATTATTAAGGTACTTATTATTTTTTATTTTTATTAACGTTAATTACGAATTATATGTATTTTAAAACGTAGTAGCGTAATCGCGATAATATTTTTATTTATTCTGTAAATAGAACAACAGGTATTAATTGATGCCGCACGTTCGTAATAAGGACACTTTTTGCGTCAAATCTCAGGTAAAAAAAACTAAATTCTATTCTAGAAACAATAATTTATTCAAAACTTCGCAAAAGTTCTTTTACAATTTTGACACAAATGTGAGAAAACACATTCATAATTAACTCGTACCATTCTATTCAAATTTCTTAATTAATTGGGAAGCAAATTATCATATTCGCACACAGTTTATTCTACTAATTTATATAGTGCATTATTTAGTCGTAAAAGACATAAACAACTATTATTAGTCTAATTCGAATTCATTGTTTCATTATTTATTACTTCCATCATCATTAGCTTGTTGTACAACTTTTTTTAATTTAATTGTTGCCTAAATTATATAACTAACGTTATAAACACTGTTTTTTCGGGGGTGGTTTTCTTAAAATCCCCGAATTTTCCTTCGTACACGGCCATTGAACTTTCCACCCATTTACCTATATTGGAAAACACGTGCTGAATCTAAGGGAATGTAGTGGGGAGAAGGAAAATTTGTAGTGGGGATAAAATAGGTATGACGTCAATACTGCGCTGGCTAAATCGTCATTGACTGTATTTTTGAATGTGTTGGAAAATCTCGTGGAAAAGTGGTCGCGAACTGCATGCATGGTGTCCTGTAGTGTACAGTTAAATGATCCTGAAATGAAAATCCATGGCGTCCTGTAAGTTTTTCCATGTTGTTGGTGTGAAAGAAATTCGGAAATTCATTGAGATTTTTCAGCAGAAAATAAAAGTTTTCAAAAAAATTACCTAATGTTTAATAAAGGGTGCAACAAGTTTCTGGTGTAGAAAATAATCTTAAAATTGCTAATTTAGAATTTTTTGTCTATTTTATACACGTGAATAGGAAACTATTAAAAAGGGGGTAATTAAAAGTTTTTTTGTTGAGTGGATTTTTGGGCGGAAAATTAAATATTTCTAGCTGGATTATCTCAAATAAAAAAAAATATGAAAACTACTGAAATAAAGTATTACGTCTCAAGGGCAGAAAATGAGCATCAGCAGCCTGAAACTGTGTTTAAGGCCTGAGCATAGCAAGGACATTAAATGAAGCTAAGAATTACTATTACCTGTTTAACGTACAACTGTTTTACGTCTACCTTTAATTAAATCAAAAACAGAAAATGGATTTTTATATATTAAACCAAAAGTGCTAAACATCAAACTCGCAGCTTTGACATAAATGACAAACAGAAATGCGAAAGTATATGACATTTTCCGTCTTTGGGCGGAAAATAAGACTTTCTGTTAAATTTCTGGGGCGGCTATAATTCATTTTAAATAAAGGTAGACGAAAAAGTTAGGAAAATCTCACATTAGGTACTAAAGAAGAGCTAAATTCAAATACGAGGGACTTTGTGTCGAGTATTTTAAAGCTCCGAGTCAAGTAAGAGATTTTACTGACGTGTTTTGTATTGAATTTTTCCGGAAATCGTAAGAAAAGACGAAATTTACAAATTTTAGAATTTTTTTTTACAAATTCCCAAAAATCAAGTTTGTCAATTTTGTTGGCAACTATAGTTACAAAATACTATAAGTAACAAGTATTTTGTATCTGAAACTAACAAGTATTTTGCGTCTTGTAAAGTTTTTACAGTACTAGTCCGGAAAATTCTATTTTCCAGTGCGTAAATAAGCAGGAAAATGTTGTTTCCAAGACGATTTCCGGAAAAATATATTTTTCAATTAATTTACTTTTTAGTTCTTGATTTTTTTATCTAAATAATTTTTAAACGTAAAACACCCACTAACACCAAATACGACGCGCTTTTCGACCACAAAGTTGTCATCCTCAAGTAGGAATTAAAACATAAAAAATAAAACTGAAAGCTTAGTTAACTTAGGTATACTTCAAGATTTTTAATAAGGCGTTTCTTTTAGTTTTGTTGTTTAATTTTTTTTATTATTGGGTGTATTACTACATAATTTCTTTTCAGCTTTTTAAAAAATTTTTTCTGAATATGATTTTGAAATTTAAAATTTGATTTTACTCTGAATTTGCGACACTAAAAAAGCGTTATTAAAATTTGTAGACTTTTTAAAACCGAAATATATTGAATTAGAGATCACAAATTTTGCTAAGCAAATAGTTGTTTGTGGCCTACTAAACAATAAAAAGGCTCAAATTAAACATTTTATTACCTAATTTAATAAAAATATTGTTTCTTTATCTATATTTTAATATTTTTTTGTCATTCTAAATTTTGACTGAAGTAGTTACTTAACCAAAAATTGATTTTATGGCCTCAAATACGGCCGAGAAATGACCGTTGGACAGCGGCGAAAAATGAGCAATTTTGGGCCCCTGCACGGTAAAAAGTTAACCTACAAAAAATACTAATAAAAATTCAACTTCTTGTTAAAGTCGATAAAAAATTTTGTTTGCGCCACGGCCACAAGGTGTTTTTGTGGCCTTGGCAAACAAATAATAACTATTATTATTGTGGTTTTGCACACGTTATCGTTATCCTTTTATAGGGTTACTTTGCATATTGTTGGACCTCAACTGTGTGGGTACAGGAAATGTCGGCGTATAGTTACCTAAAAATTAATTATCGCTCAAAATAAACGAAAACGGATCTTGCCGCAAGCATTTTAATCTTTAACTTTAATAAAATTATTATTAAAAAAAAAACAGGAAAAAAGACCACTTACTTCTTTTTTTAATTTTTCTTAGATTTTAGTGGTGTTTTTTTATTTTTATTTGACTTAAGTTTTTTGCCAAAACAGAGAAACCTGTTTTAATTTTTTTAAATAGGTTTTTTTCTATTTTTCGTCTGTATCAGAGCCTCATACGATATCAATTTGGGTGTCGTATTAGCCGATTCAACCCCTATTTGCGTGCTAAAAAGTAACTTTATTTATTTATTTGTAAAGGTTGGTTACGTTTTCGTTGGTATCGGACGTCAGAGGAAATAAATGAAAGGTCATAAATGTTAGCGTTATAACATGTTATAATTTTATTCAAATCAAATTTTGTTGCACGTGATGACCAGTATTACCATCAAGACGTTTTGTATGTGTCGCAATTAACCTGTGAAATACTCGAACAGTGGAATAAGCCGCTTGAACAATGAGGTAACTTCAACTTTCTTTTTGAGGGAGGAGGCTTTAAAACAGCTTTCAGCCACTACTAACGATTTACGACTTTTAATGATTTACAAATTATTTGCTAAATGAGCATATAGCACTGTTTGATCTAATGTAATGATCCGCTCGCGATTTGATAATTTAAGAAATATTGCAACGGTTTTTTTTCTTATTGTGTTTATATGCCAATTGGGCCATTGGGTTACCGGTTGTGAGTTACACAGAATTTTGGACAAATTTGAAAACAATTCAAAAAATAATTGACACTTTCACGACATTTATTACTAATTCTATAAACGAAAAAGTCTCTAAAGATTGAAAAATTAACTTTTGTACTAGAAAAGTACGTAAAACGCGCAAAATCGCTTAAAGAACTTGTTTCTAAAGTCATTGTGGGCACTCATTTTTTATAAAAACTCGCGCTTTGCGTTTGTTTTATAAACTTGAATCGTGCCACAAGTTAGTTTCGAAAACTAACTTTTCGAAACGCGTTTTTTAATATACTATCTCTATACTGAAATTTATGTAGCGTATACTCTAAAGCAGGGGTCGGCAGCCAGCGGCCTGCGGGCCGCATGCGGCCCTTTACAGCTTTTTGTGCGGCCCGTCAAAGCATCAATATAATTTATTTTTAATAATATTTATACTCGTACATGATATAAAAGCACTATTTAAAAAAAAGGTTTAAGGTACATTTGAATATGTGGCCCCCATAAAAAATTTTATTTTGAAAATGGCCCGCCGTTCGAAAAAGGTTGCCGACCCCTGCTCTAAAGTAATTCTTTAAGAAAAGGAACACTTTTTTGAGCATTTTTTACAATTTTGTTACATAGGGAAATATGTGATAAACAAGTATAATTTCCAGTACTGCAATTATTGTGGAGTGAACGTACCTGCTATAAACATTGAGTTAATAATAAGACTGGAGGGATGGTAGGCAAAGAAGTATGGTGACAACATATTGGTAGGCAAAACATTAAAAGTGATGTATTTACCGTGTTAAAGGTGGTATTTGTATTTAAACAAGTGTTAAAATCGCTATAATTTGCATATTTCTAAACAATTTTGTTTATAAGAAGCGTTTTAAACAATTTTAGATAATATGATTTCAGATAAATTAAATATTAATTTGTAAAGTATGAGTGTTGTATGCATGCACAATAAAGGCCTGGCGCTCATATGTTTACTGAATTAAAATAAAAATTTATTTTCTTGCTTTATTATTTCTGTATTTTCAAAAATTCAACGTTCTTGTCTACCAGCAAGTCACACACATTTAATATGTGCATTATACTATCTCTCTCTTATACTATGTTGTCACCGCAGCTCGCTTCGGCAATGTATACGCAAGGCTCGATCCAGTCTTATTATTAGATCTATGGCTATAAAAGTATATAATTTATATTGTTTAGTTCATAGCTTAGTTTTGATTTTCCGATTTAATGGTATTCAAATTGTGATTTTAATTCTTTTTCTAGTGGCAATTATTTGGTGCGCGTGCGTGCACAGGTGATGTCAAGGGATGACAGCTCAGGGGGATGGGTTCCGTTGGGAGGAGGGGGTCTTAGTAACGTATCGGTTCGAAAAAGGCCCCGGCCTTCCCCCTCTACCGCCCCTGGGCCTGATCCTGCAAGTAAACCCAAGCATGATTACCTGATTTATGGGAAACGGATCAGTGATCAGTCGGTAAATTATGATAATTTTTTTCAAAATATTTGTGACTTACATATTTTTTTTAAAGATTGTTTTAAGTTGCACCATCAAAAAAGACTTTGAATACAACAAAGTTATGCCAACTTTTCATCACTGGAAAACAGGGGACAAAAAATTTGGACTCACATTTCAAACGGCTGCCGATGCTCGAGCATTCGATAAAGGAGTACGGACTGCTGTTGAGGAACTGCTGGACGGTAAGCGGACTTCTTTACTTATTTTTTGTAAAAAATTAAAAAATCGTTTCAAATTGATGTATAGGGAAGTAAACATAATAGTGAATTTTGACTTAAATTGTAAATCTAACAATAATAGCTGCGTTCGAGCACCGCTTCTTTCCTTATCTATTTCATTGGGTCCATATATCACTATCTACATATCATATATATCACTATCCGGTGACTAAAACTTGATGCTTTCTGACACTGTATCCAAAACAACACACGCTCTTTTTGCATCTAGCTATTAGATGGGGCAGAAAGAGCGTACGTTGTCATGAAAACAGTCTTTATATTAGTAAATCCTGAATTTAAATAATACGACGGATTTATCTGTCCTGAATGAGACAAACAAAGACAGAGTAAGTGCACTCGGAGTTGTAAAGCCGAACGCACCTAATGCCGTTCAGGCCAGAAGTTGATTACATTGCAGTAAAGTATTTAAGCTATTTATAATTTATTTATTGTTGTTAGATTTATAATTTAATTCACTATTAGGTTTGCTTCCCTGAACAACTGATATCAATTTGAAACAAGTAGCGGAACTGACTTAGGTTCGCCCTCCTAGTTTAACATATAGAATGTAAGTAATATTTCTTATCTGCTCTATTTGCATCTTTTTCATTGCTTCCTTACTACGGGATTCCTACATGGTGAGTGTCATAATATCACATTTCATTGTCGTACGACAACCTCATAAAATGTCTCATTAAGTCATTTTGAGATTTTTTTTTATTTTTCATATTATTGAGAGGGAGAGAAGTGCCACGCAAAAAATATTTTCGTAATGAATAGTGTAATATTCGGAATAGGGTGGGTCAGGAAAATTCGAAATGGGCAACATATAAATAATAGATATACGGGTAGGTTGTAAAATGACTAAAATCTACTGTTTCACCGGACGATCTATCTTATGCAGAATCAGAACTTTATGCTGTGGGAACGAAAATGAGCTGAATCAAAGCAAGTGCTGGTTTCTCATTTTTGTATGGTTTTGCTCCATCAAGGAAGGCGCACATGCTCAGTAATTCAACTCATTCTCACCGTATTTTCCATGTAGATTTTGTTTTTTGATTTAATTTTTTCTTGGTCATTGTAATTATTATTAGAGGTATAAAACTTTTTACCAAAACTTGTACCAAAATATGTGCAAGTGAGTTTGTTAATAGGGGATTACATGCGCATAAAAAAGTCGCTTGTTCTCTTAAAATAAGAAGAATGTATTTCAAATGAGCATAATTTGTTGACCAGACCGACCATTTTTTTATTTTTAATATTGTTTCTGTACCTATTTAATATGTTATCGGCCAGTTCGTCGCATAATAAATGTTCATCCGGCTCGAAGGACCAAAATGTGGTATATTCGGGTTGTGTTTAAGTCATTGGTTCTGACTATTAATAAATAATAATTGTTTAACCGGACTAACTTGATTCAACGAAATTTATTTTTAATTTTTAAAATTTTGTATATAATACTTCTATTTAGCCTTGCAGTGGTTGAAGAATCGTGTTGCTGCTCTCTTTCATCAATTGAGAGCCAAAATTATGAAATTAAAAAATATTTTTTTAAACATTACTTTTAGTAAATTCATTCGGCAATAATTGTGCGTTATATTTGACTGATTTGTAAATTTAAAAAAATGACATCTTATTATTGAATGATAACTATTATAAATAATAAGTTAATTTAGAGATGTAGGATGTTTTTATAAGAGTAAAAAATCGTTGACACGTTCTTTTTGTAAAAAAGATTATTAAATAATTTCAGCTAAAACCAACAATCGGAATAAAATTAATTACATAATATTATAAAAATAAAAAAATCGCATGTTATTAGACAGACAATAGTTGAAAAATTGAAATTAAACTGCTTTAGTTTATTTTAAACAATTTAAAAAAACAATAAGGTAGGAAAAAAGTAATACATCATATACATTTTGTAATATTGAAATAAAACTTCCCTAAAAAAATTAAGTGGCATGATTGTCAACAACGTTGACGGCAAATTTAAACAAACACACGATATAAAAAGAAAGTCCCTTCAGTAAAGAAATATAATTAGCACATATAAATAAATATTTGGTTAAAAAAATTAATCAAGTGCTACCTGCAATTCACCTTTGGAATTGAATATTGTAAAAACAAAGTTGTTACACCTGTTTTTGATTTTATTATGATTATTATTGTAGATAGAGGCGTTGTTTAATTGGTAATATTCTCACAGGATTTAATAAATTGTGTTGAGTCAATACAACTATTAAAAAACAATAAATGGAATTCAACTTTTTAAATCTTGCTTTTAGTTTTACAAGAAATGTGTTAAAAGGTTTCTTTTTGAGTCAAAAATAAAAAACTGTTAACTTTTTTTGTTGGTCAAAGAACTATTACCTAAATTGAGAATTTTTTTACGTGCTTGTTAGATTGAATCAAGGGTCAAGGGAAGGCACATTTATTCAATTTAATCTTTATTTAATAATATAAAAAAGAAGTTATATAAAATGAAATGTGATTCATATCTAAAAAAATAATAAATGTACGTCAACCTAACACGATTATTTTTAATATTTTGATAATTGCGCAGTGGGCTTCTCAAATTTACTGTTTCATGTTATTCTCTTATTTATTTTGGGTGAAATTTTCTAAGAAGCGTTAAAATTGAATTTCGCGTATTTTCTGTATATTCAGGTTCTTCATTACATTATGTTCATTTTAAAACCAAATATATTTTCAGACAGATGTTATTTTAAGTTTCGAAACTTTCATGTATTTTCAAAGAAATTTGTAAATACAAGAACGTTTATTTTTTATTTAGAACTGAACATTACAAAATTAGGTATGTGTTGAATGACGTGAGACAGGTAGAGTGCCTACCGTTTGTAATCTTTTGATAAATTTTTTTTAGATAAAGTAATTATTTTTTTAAATGATTCCACACAATTTGATATTTTTATTTAAGTGTGTCCCCTTCTTTGTAGGTCATTCTTGACCGAACACTACATAATGAAATAATTACAGTTAAGTGTTGTTAATGTTGGGGTCTTGTATAGCATAAGTTGTCCGAATAAATGAAAAGGTTTCATTGAATGACCGGAAATGATATAATACTTTGATATAGTGTCAGATGTTACTTAATTAATCAGCAATAAAATTAATAAAAATTGATTAATAAACGCGATTTTAATAGTAATTAAGATCACTTGTGGCAATTCCAAGTGTTTAAAAATGAAACTGTATTTATCTTTAGTTTATCTTGAGTCGATGTAAGTCAACAAATCGTAGACCGGACGTCCCAGTAACGTAATTATTATTTTGTCGTTTAGGTTTTGCCGAAACTTCTCCTTCATCACTGCTACAAAAATATACGAAAGATGTGGACGACGACGTTTTTATGGTATAAAAAATATTTTAATAAATGTTCTTGTAATTATTAAAAATTTGTATTATTGTTATTAGACATTGAATCTTCCACACGAACCGAAAGACTCCCGCAGTTCCAGTGATTCAAGCTCGAAAGGGACCGAACATCTACAAAGGGTTAACTACATAGGGCGGGACAAACCTCTCGAACCTCGGCAACCCACTTTCGACCCAATCAAAGGTGGTGGTGATAAAGGTAAAAATTTTAATCGAAATAAGTAATGTATAATTGCTTTATTTGTTGTTTGTAAATATTGTTCTATTCTGATAAATTGAAATTACATTTATGCGTTTAAAGCGAAAAGATATTTTGTTGCATAAAAAAAATTGTTTACCAAGCAATATTAAAATATATATATCTCGAAAGGAAGTTGTTTGTTTACTCCATGATCTAATGGGTGACTATTTAAACTTCATTCAAAGCAGGTTAATTTTGCTACTGACAGCTAACACTTGTAAGCAAAAAATAAAAATTTCCGTAGTCAGATGGAGTATTTTTAAAAATTTGTAGTTCTTTAAATAAAGTAGCTAGATTAATTTAATATTTAATTGACTTCTGTCACCGAGTTCATAAAACTCTCACTTGTTATTTATGGGGATTATTAAGTGGATTGATCCTTGGGTCTTCAGGTACCGGGGTGAAATAGTTATTTCTAGCTATTTACATTTTGTTACCCCAGACTTCAGAGAAAGTAAATTCTTCTTAGCTTGTATTAAAATATGCAATTATTATTATAGAAATAAGATGCGACTATTCACTAATACCTAGATATTAATTTAATTATAATAATTCTTATTATAATAAAATGTACGATCTAATCGAAACGCATAGAAACATTAGTAATGTTTATGAAATGAAACCTTTAAACCAACGCGCCAGAATTTTTTTTTGCAGTGTTTTGTTTTAAAAATAAGAATGTTATTAATAAAAATAATAAAAAATATTCAGTTTGATGATCTCTGGCTAAAACTGATGTGAAACTTTGTCAGGCTTGTGAGAAAATCCTAGACAGACTTTTCAGGCAATATATTGGACCACTGACGTAACAGATTTTGAAAAATTCATTTAAAAAAAAATGATACAAGCTAAGACAAATATATTTAGAACCAGAAGTGCCTGCGATCCATTTAATTTTTGATATCTCGGTATATGAAATAGCATAATATAGTATTCTAGATTTGCTATAAGAATAATTTAATAAGGTCACTTTTTATCACTAGTTATAAAATAACATTGTGTCAACAAAAATTACGTATCACAATAAAATTTGTTTTCGTAACTTATTCTAAGTCCTAGAATTTAAAATAATTTCCGATTTTCTGGTACCACGCGTTTACAACCAATATGTTTAGATCAGTTTCGGGTGTATATCAATCAGTAATTTAATATTATACATATTAGCTAATTATAACAGTATATCCGTTATATTAGTATATCTAAATGTTTTATTATAAATATCAGTACCAAGTAATTAAATGTTTCAGGATTTCTTTTCTGGATTTTTCCTACCTCTTAATTTGTCTAGCCTCATTGTCTCTCACCAAGGCATTTTGTATTGCCGTTTTTAATTTTTTAATCTTTTATTTAGCCTTTATTTGAAGAGCTACAAAGTTGGCGCAATTATATGAATTGCTTCTTATTTCAAGAGCTATCGATTAATACAAAATAAATCTTGATTGGAGTGGTCATTAGATTTCTATAAGAAGGGAAAGATCTCTTTTTATTAATTAATATGGAGACATTTTTCTATAGAATCTCTTGATTGTTTCATTTTTTTGTTACATATTGTGCACTTAGAAGTTATTCTCCGTTTAGCGAAAAATGAGAATATTTAAGAGAAAATTTAGTGGCTGAGATTAGATGCTATTGCCTGAGGGGCTCTCAAAATATCTTAAATCATTATTAGTATTATTTACTATTTGAGTCACATTTCCAATCTGCTATGAACAGACAATACTTTGAATTACTCTTAAGTTCACAGCATACTACGATTAAAAATCATGTACTATTTTAAACCCTAAACTCTTAATTTTTTTACAACACAAAACTTCTCTACAAATTGTCATAAGTCATATTTGCCCATGATGAAGCCTGACTTATTTTAAATGCACACAAGAGTTATTTTCATGGGTTCAAACCACATCATGAATTCTCTAACTCATAAGAGAATTTTTGTTATGTTTTGGATCCAGTTGTTCATCTGAACTGTCCTTTGGAATCATTTTAAGTTCATCGGGCTCGTATTGTTAACTGAATCACCCTGTATATTATTTATTATTTGTAATATTGTGGTAATTTCATTAGGATCACTGAATATACGGGTAGCGCCAATGGAATTCACTAGACGTGGGTTCAAATTAAAAGAGATAGCTATATACACGCATGAGTAAAACAAAGCTAGAAATAGTTTTAAATTGGTTTTAAATGCATTTCTAGGGATTTTGGATATATCATGTTGCCTACATTGAAAATTAGTTTTGCATAGTTTGGGTTCAAATTAAAAGAGAGGTCCGAGAGAGAGATAGAGAGTTGGCGCTACCCAAGGAGGTTAGATAGAAAGGAGATAGTACGCCCTATACTTCCCGTGTAAACAGTTTGGTACCACCTTGGTACCAGTTTATGACAGGTTTCAAATGAAGCGCAGAATCGACAGATTATGTTTGGCTGTGTCTGGTCTCGCACAGTGGCGTAGCTGACGCAGGATGCTAGTTTTTGTTTGGTTGTTTACAAACAAACAATGTTTTGTTTTTTTTACTGATTTTTTTGGTCTGTGTGAATTGATTGTTAATAATTTTTGTTATTGTTGTTGTCGTTTTGTTGTATTTTTATCCTTTATTTAAACTTTTTGCACTACATTGTGTGACGCTACTGACTTCCACCTCGTGATGCGCCTGCTTTCAGTATCAGTTTATAGCTTTGCGCAGTGAAGGCGGCAAGTCCATTTTTTTCAAGTTGTACTCTCTCCGTCCTATCTAACCTCCTTGGCGCTACCCTTATTATATTAATAAGTGACCCTAAATTTCATTGTAGATCAATGCCATCTAGTGTTATTATTGTTTTATAAATATTTGTTTACGTTGTTTAATTTTTAATTGTTGATCGCAGGAGAAAACTATTCGTACGTGCAGTTGACTGCTGTCCATGAGTACATCTATCCAGTGGTGGAGGAGCAGCACAAAGTGTCAATCGGTCGTCGCGAATCCGGTTCGAGTCTGAAAAAATGCAGTCCGGAGCTGTCGGCTCAGCAGCCTCCTCTGCCTCTTAAATCTAAACCGAAAAAACCACCAAAGACTCAAATCCGCTGTAGACATTGCCACGAGTTGTACTTTGAAGACAAAAACCCGAAAGGGTCCTGTGAATACGCCCCGGACTGTATAAAATCCTCGATAAACACGATCACTTGCATCGGCTGTGCGCAGTGCATTTGTTATCATTGTGCGGCGGATGCGGAGGGCGACTTCGCGCAACACCCCTGCGAGTGTACCAATGAAGAGAACTGCTCTAAACGGTGGATCTGCCTCACCGTTCTATCTATACTCGTTCCGTGTCTGTGGCTCTATCCCCCACTCAAGATCTGCCATTGGTGCGGCATCAGATGCGGCATGTGCGGCGGCCGACACAGCATGTGATCCAAAACACATTATATTTTACGATATTAGTTTTACTTGCTCTTTAAGCATACAAATTTATTTTTTATATCGAACTTTTTTTATTTATTTTTATCCAGAAGATAGATTTAAAATGATGTCTGTGATTTAATATAAGCATTTCATAGTATTAGACGAATCAAGTTTTATTTTTTGCTTGGAGAACAGAACTTGTTTTACCTGAAGCTTTAAAATTGATATCGTAAAGTAACGAGTGATCAAAAAAAAAAAAACTATAAGTGCTCAACAAGAAGGGTTGTGAACACTTCAATATGGACAAAGTGTTTCTCCACTTACATGTTACAAGACTGTTCATTTAGACATTTTTTAACTGTCTTTATTACTCTCTGTTGTTGGTTTTTAACCTGATATTTTTGCATTTATATCCAAAGTTATGTTGTGGCCTTGTGTATGTTACATTTTATTTGTCACTTTTTCATGTTTTTTCAAAAAATTGTTAACGAACTTAACGCCAATCTGTGTACCCTTGAATGGTCGAAACATGAGTACTAGAAAGTACTATCGTACTGCCGAGATAGTTTGTAAATATGGCATCATAGTAATGACAATATACACTTTAAACAGTCAAAATCATGATGAAAAATATGACGATCGGGTACTAATTTAACCCATCGGTCAAATATCAAGAAATTAATGTTTTATATCATAGATAATACCATGACGGTATTTTAAAAACAAGCATTCAACAAGCTTGTTTTATATACCTAATAACGTTTTCATTCTCCTGAATTTTTATTAATATTTCAAATTTTTTCAATAATGTGTAATATATTTAACGTTAAATGTGTCCAGGGTCCCAATATTATGGAATATACAAATCGTTACGAATTGTTACACAAATTTATAACGATTTGTTGTCATGTAAAGAGATATATTTTAACTGACAACAACTTTACAAGCAACTTATTGTTATTAATTTCATTGTAAAATTGACTCCACTTACCCAAGGGCTCAGGGTGGGTGTTGCTCATTTTTACAAAGTTAAAAATACTTAAAAGTAATATACTTAAATCCAATCACACGTGTTTGTTTAATATATTAATATGTTATTCTTACATCAAAGATGAATAAATATTGTTTTTATAAAATTGTAGTTGCTCTGTGAATCTGTTGTTTGTGAAGATGTGAAATGTTGGAATTAATCAATTCTTGATTGCAACATTTTACACAGAAAAATTCACTTTGTTGTGAAATATGCAATCGAGTAGAACTTGATTACATAGTTTTTAAATGGTCAGTGTAATATTTGTATATATGTTAAAGTATGGCTTGTATTGAAGAATTGTGTGAATGATATTTTAAATATATAAGAATAATAATAAAAAATATGTTACTAAACAACTTTTTATTACACAAACTAACCAATTTTTTGATTTATTAAATTCTCAGACTCGTTCCAAAGTTGCAGTGCCAGATGTCCGTCAAAACTTACTTTGGACTTATACAAACCACAATTCCGGTATAAAGACCCAGATTCAGACTCTATTTCAGGCTCTGAGGCGCAATACACAACAGTTTGTGCTCCCTTAAAAACTAATTTAAACAACAAAACATTTCATTTTCAAAAAATATACCTGTTTCGGAGTCCTCATAAAAAAATACGCAATCGGAGCAACAATAATATAGTGGTACCAACGGATAGAGTGCCGAAATAGCCCACTGTAGACCCATCCAGGGCAAACCCCAAAAACACTCACCCCAGAACCTTTAATCCTCTGTGACAGTTCTTTGCAAAAATACGCGTTTGCTAATTTTGAATTCGAATATAAGTTTTTTCCACATTCCAAATTTTTTAAATCAATTGTGCCCTTCTCATGTAGAGAAGAAGTTACAATTATTATGCGACTAGGGGCTGATTTTTTTAACGTCTCTAGTAATAATTTTGTCAAGTAAAAGTGGCCTAAGTGGTTGACACCAAAATGAATCTCAAAACCGTCCTGAGTGTAGTGTTTTTCATTTTTAGGGTATGCTACACCAGCATTGTTAATCAAGATGTGAATTTCTGGGTATAGTTCTTGTACGTTTTTTGCAAATTCTTTTATTGATAACAAAGAAGCTAAATCCAGTTCCATTGCCCTCTAATAAGAATAATTATTATGTTAGTGTGTTTACGAAACAGTAAGTACAGTAGAACGTCGATGATTCGAACCGAGCGAGAAAATCAGGCAGTGAGAACCATAAGAGAATTTGCGCAATTTTTGTCGTAATCATGTTTTCCTTATATAAATCTACATACAATGTTTGTTCCAAAAATTATTTGGCACAAATTTAATCACAATTACCCTAGATCAGTGTAAAATGAAAGCAGGAAAAATTGTCCTGCGGCGCTTTTGTAAAAGTTACAGCTGACAAGCATTGAAGATTTTTCTTTTAAATATATCGTAACATTTTATAGCTTTGCAATGAAATTGTTTACATTTTTAAGACAGATATTTGGACCAAATTTCTTTAAATTTGCTTAACTGCAACATTAATTTTTGTTAATACAGTAAAACCCTGTTATAATGTATTTCAGATAACAGGGTTATTTTGGGCAGTTCCCACTTCCATTTAAATTCTTAGGTATTCTTCTTTTATAACGTACTCTGTTATAAAAAAAATATATCAACAAACTGAGTAATAATTTTATTAGACTAATGAATGTGAGATGTTTTAAGTTACTGGAGATTTCACGTAAGTTACATAAGGCTAGGTTTGTTTCATCGACAGTTTATAACTGTACTGAGCATGCGTAATTTGGGACCTAAAATGTTACCGGGCATGTGCAGTACAATTTTGAACAGTTCTCTTGTTGGAACAAACTTAATAAATGATTGACTATCTATTAGCATGCACAGAGTTTATTATTTCTAACATCTATTGGTCCTCTACTAAGTTTTCTCTCAGTTTGTTCCAAATTTGATACAGAAATAACATCGTGTCAAACAAGCCGTGGAAGATATGTATTTGTTAGTTCAGTTATAGTATTACCGCAGTTTGACGTGAAATGGATCTTAAAAAAAAGTTTTTCATAATTATGAAAAATAAGAAGTCTTCAATTGCAGAACGGAGGCAAAGGTATATTAAAAACGTATATTATAATGAGATCATGTACACAGTTTAAATCTTTTGACTGCTTAAAAACTTTATTTTATGCTCTTGTTAGATCTGGGCTTGAATACTGTTCCATTATCTGGTCTCCCCATTACTTGAATTATATTAATCTTGTTGAGTCAGTCCTAAGAAAATTTTTCAAATACTTATGGTACAAAAAATTCAAGGTTTACCCACAACGTGGTGTTTCCAGTAGTGATTTAATTTTGAAGTTTGATCTTAGGTCTTTATCACACAGACGAGTCACGTTTTTTCTTACGTTTTTGTTTAAAATTCTTCATGTGGATTCTACCTATTTGCTTGCTCAAATCAACTTTAACGTTCATCAATCCAACTTAACAAATTATAGATTCTTTCATGTTTCTATAGCTAGTACTAACATCTTACAGCGTAGTCCTGTTATTAAAATGTGCAGTTTGTTTAATGATTTAGTGGACCAGTGTGATTAATTTAATGTTAATTTACGAACTTTTAAATCTATTGTCGTTGATTATTCGGAGACATTAAATAGTCCAGATTTAAATAACTTTTATTAGTCTGCATCTCTAGTGAGAAGGGAGTGATATTGAGTTCCTCTATTTGCAATTCATTTTTTACTGTTTTAGTTGGCTTGTTCTTGGGTTCGCCTGTTAGCCAACTTAATTCATTAATAATAATAATAATAAAAACAAAACATTTCTGAAACCCAACCGTCAAAATATGAGAATGCGGCTTTGTTGCAGTAGTCCAAATAGCAACCAAGCGCCAATATACCAAATTCTGGACCTACTTTGTACACTAATGCAGAGGCATCTGCTAAATACTTTTCGAAAATGAAGAGTTAAAGTGTACATCAGGGGCCTTATTCTTGACATGAGAGGAGAAATTTTCCTATGCGACTAAAATTCATAGAAGAAGAAATGAGTAAAAACGCGTATTCTCAAAATCATAGGAACTAAATTCCCATAGGAATTTTATTTTACATTTATTACGATGTTGCCAAATATAATCTATTAATAAACACCAATAAAAAAGCTACAAATGTTTAGAATTTTATAAATCTAGTGTTTGGTCTTTAATTTTAATTTGGTGCCTTTTATTTCCTGATAGCTCCCACAAACGTGAAATTTTAAAGCAACTAATATTTTTTGTTCCATACTTAGTGCAGAAGCTCTGCTAGGTCCATGCATAAATTACGAGTTAATTCCTTAATTGTTTTAAAATATTTGCGATTTTTTTTTCAGTTAATCATGTTGAAAGGATTTATTTGATTCTGAACAAGTATTTTCCGTCGAGGTTCTTCTACTGAAATTTCTTCTTCCAAGTTAAGCATCATTAATTTGATACATCATAAATAAATCGTGCTCGATATCCATCTCGCGAAGTCGCTATTCTCTCGATTCAAGAATAAGGCCCACGCAGGGGTGTTATATGGTGGTATTTTATTTTAGTGTATTTTAACGTACCTTTAAAAAGGGTACTGACCGGTTCGTTATAACCGGGTTTTACTGTACATCTAAAGAATTTCAAAACTTTGTCAGATGTTATCGCAAAATTTTGATAAAACGCAGCGTTTTCGAGTAAAATTAAATAAAGAAATGAGATTAATCCAAAAACAGGGACAACCAATTAATTAAAACAACATCATTTTTTCTCTTCTTTCTTTAAGAAAAAATGATGTTGCCTTAATTAATTAGTTGTCCCTGTTTTTCTTAAAGAAAGAAGAGAAAAAATGATGTTGTTTTAATTAATTGGTTGTCTCTGTTTTTGGATTAATCTCATTTCTTTAAAAAATCATCAAGGGAGCAATTTCACATAAAATTTAGTAAAATTAAAAAAACAAAAAGAGGGCTTCATAAAATAATTGTTAAAAGGGCCGTCATGAAATAAAAAAGATGTAAACAGTTTTAATCATTAGTGTCCTTTATTTTAATATTATCTGTTTCTCTCATCTTCATAAAATGAAATATTAAAAAAAACTGCCGTAACTGGTAAAATTTTATTAAACTAAAAAAATATTTAAGTAATACTTTGAAAACCGAAAGAAACACGTTTAGTTATTAATTAGAAGTACACCAATTACAAAAATTATGGATTTTTTTTAAATGATAGCTCACTTTTTAAATATTGTTTTCAGAAGAGCCATTTGAATACAACTAATAATGTATTAAAAAATTTAAAAAAATGTAAATCAAACACAGAGATAATTTATGGAATTACAAAAAAACACAATTATATTAATATATTGTTACCAAAAAGGGAACACTTTGATATTTAGACCCTTATTGAAATAAGATTTTTTTGCAGTAAAAGATTATTTTTTAAGATTTTTATACTGGATATAAAAGAAATTCATTTTATGCTTTTGTTTACATTACTTTATTTTTTCAAAATTGACTCACTTTTAATTATTTTTAATTTTTTTTTTAATAAATCATAGATTTTTGTAAATAGAAAAAATAACAATTTTTTGAAGCCACAGCCAATTATGCTTGCAAAAACATAACTTTGGTCTATGTGTAAATTACAATCAAAAGTAAAAAACTTTTTAATACATACATATTTTTACATTTAGTTTTTTAAATATAGAAGCGAATAATATTATTCGCTTCTATATAAATATATATAAATATCTATAGTAATACATACTTTACTTTTTGGATTGGTTAAAAAATAAACAAATTACGAAACTTTTTTATTTATTAAATTTGTCACGAGAATGCATTACCTAAATTTGTTTGCTTGTGCAAAAGTCGGAAATGAGTTATGAGAAACCTATGAAAACCATCGAAAATGAACCACCCTGTATTTTTAATTTAACTTTTTTTATTTGGTTAATTTTACCGTAATATACCTACATATATTTTCGTTACATTTAAATTTTTGTTTGATTATCCAAACACACCTCGGTCTGAATTAATTCGCAAAATCAACATTCTACTGTATGTTCTTTTTTTAAATTTGATGCCAAAGTTGCCACTATAAACTGTAACATCAAATTTAAAATACCCATATTTACCATTTTAATGTTTTTCTTGAGCTGTTGTTCAATCCTTTCAATTGCATTTTTTGCCAAACTTATATTTCGACAAGCTAAGACAACAACAGCATTCCTCAAAGCTAATTCTTTGGCCACTTCATATCCAATGCCTGAATTAGCTCCTGTTATTATTACCACTTTGTTATCGAATTGTACTCGGTTTTTGCAGTAACCCCATGACCTTTCACGCAATTTTCGGATGCCTATTAGCACCAAAAAGGCCGGAATCAAACAAAACACTAGGTTGGGCACCATTAGCACTGATTATGGGAAATCAACTAATTAATTACCATCTTGCATATCATGCTAGTAAATATTCACCTCGTGATTATGAATGACGCACAATTAAAAAATTCATTTCGCAAATTGTTTATTTTTGGAAATATAACCTCAATATTTTGACAGGTGATGTGCACATTTGAACTAATTTGAGATGTTAGAATTCATGTTAGTTTGAATTTATGTTTTTTGTAAAAAGCACGACTAAAAAAATAAATGAATATTCAGTGTAATTTTGCTTTAAAATATAAATACAAAAATGTGTAAATATTTCCGTATCTGTAATATTTATTCATTTTTCGTGATAACCGGTATTCTGCGATAAGACAAATTAGACAATAGTGTCGTAGATCTAACTTATGGTAGTAGTTTTAATGTACTGATCCTATGAAAATGCGAAAAGAGCCGATTCTTCAAATAACATTAAAAATGGCGGAGGACATGGTTCTCGTCAATATTTGTCGGCGTTTTTTTAAAAAATATATAAATTAAGTTGATTTCAATGCATCTCAAAGTGAATTGGACTCAAATCCGTTTGGAAAAACATCTTTTATAAATATAAATTGTACATGATGGAGGCTTCACCATCATCTAAGGACGCTTGTCGCCTTTGCGATCAAAATAGTGCGAAAATGTACAGCATTTTCTCAAAAAATACCGAAGGCCAGCAAATATTACACTTAATTAAAGAATGTTTGCCTCTAATTGTAAGTATTGAACTTATTCAACCTTCAACAAACTCAAATTTTTCGAAAATTGCAGATCTATAGAACAGATCCTCTATCTAAGCATGTCTGCGACGATTGCTTTATTATGCTAGAAACATTTTATAAATTTAAGAAAAGTAGTTTAGATAATGCTAACAAACACAAAAAGCATCTCCAAAATGGAGGTGATGGGAGTAGCAAAAGTGTACAGTTGTATTTAGCTTTAGCTTGTGAAGATGCAGAGATGGTAAGATAATACAGAAACTTTTGGAGTTATTGATTATTTGCCAAATTTCAGAATGAAGTGATAAACGAAAACAACATTCCTACACAAACCACAGGAACATCAACAGATGACCTCACAATATCTTGCATTAACTGTAAATCAACCTCCTTTGATTCAACCATCATAAACAGTGAAGTTGAATTATGTGCCGAACTACACAAAGCCATAGCTGACTCTCTAAGCAATAATAAAGTGATCACTCAAGACACTGAAAAAGCCGCGAGAAGTCGACGAAAGAGAAGTCAAGCTTTCTACCACGAACTTGACGATTCACTCTGCAGCAGTTTAACAGAGTTCACAAATACTGAAAGTTCTCAATGTTACGAGGAGTACCACAGTGAAGTAGACTCATACGAGTCTGAAGGTGAAGACATGGAAAGGATTAAGCGGCGAAAATTGGACATTTCCATCATAGATGTACGGAGCAAACAAGTCATAAAGGAACTATACGAAAAAGAAACTGAATACAGATACTACCCTCTCAGTTTAATGAATCTAGCACTCAATGTTATAAACACAAGAATTGTTCCAGATCATCAACCGGATGTTTTTTACGAAAAACGGGTGGAACCTCAATGTACATACTGCAATCTAAAGTTTAAAAATTCAAAATTGTTAGCCATACACGAAGTAGATCATATTAATATCGAACTTGGTGAGAAGGTTGATAATCCCATTCCATGGCACGAGTCACGCGATGACGCCCATGTGCGCAACAAATGGCTCAACAGTTACGACGAGATCGAAGAAGATGAATACATGGAAGTTGAAGCGCCCTCTGCTAATGAAAGTCTCCTAATCGCAATAGGTTCCGAAATTCCCGACGCCGACGAGGAACAAAACATGGAAAGCGATATAGTCCTAATAATGGCCAAACCAACAGTTCATGGAATATCCCTCCAGGAATATTCCAAAGAAGAAAGAAAATCCTTCTACAAAACTATGAAAATCGGAGGCGTCAATAAAAAGTTCTGTCCTTTGTGCCGCTATAGTTTCAAGGATAACTGGGCAATAGAGTCGCATTATTTCTCCTTGGCGTGTTACTACACTTGTCGCTATTGCGGCATGAGGTTCAACAAGCAAAGACACAGATTTGATGAACATGTCCAAGAGCATGAACAACGAAATGATCCTCTCTCGACAAAAATATACGCAGCGAGTAAACTCAATAATTTCGTCCCGAAAATCATCCAACCAGATAAAGTCAAGAAAATTGTCGCCCAACATGAGACCCCTGATACTAAAACACAGATCAAAGTCAAGAGTTTCCCGAGGAAGTCTTTTGAAAATATTAAAATTAAACAGGAGAAAGTGGAGTCGGATGAGGAGAAGTCGCCCCCGACACTACAAAAAGCTCCCCAAACTGTGCCCAAAACTAAAAATCAAGCCTACTTCTGCAGGAAATGCTATAAAGTGTTTTTCAAACTGGATGAGTTTAATATCCATAGCAAGAATTGTGATTATAATCAGTTCCCGCAAGGGAGGAATAACAGGGGATTTCAGGGGAGGTTAAGCACGAATGGGGAGAGTGTCTCACCGACGGGACGGCCAGTGAGGAATTGCGCGCGAGAGACATCGACTTACCAAACTGAAACTTATCCCCCTGAAAAGGAATCGCCGCAAAATCAACAAAGCTTTGTGTGTTTTATTTGTAATACGCCATTCCCTACTATATACTCCCGGAATAGTCATATGAGAATTCATAAAGGGGAGACAACCACTCCTATTCGGCCCACAGTAACCACTAGAAATAAGCAAAATCACAACAATTCTGACTCAAACCACTCGAATTTTATCAAACAGGAACCACTAGAGCCTGAGGTTCACATACACGAAACTGAACATAGTTCAAACTATAATTCGAACCATTCTAATAACAGTTCAATTGGATCAGTTAGTATAACCCCAATTTCGAAAAATCCTAACCAGAAGGCGACAATTAATCCGAATATAATGAAACTGGTTCAGAATAACCCCCACTTGACTATTAAAGCCAACACTTCGCCGGAAAGACCACCGATATCGGCATCTTCATTCAGTAATAATAGCCAGAATAATATGTCAGACGCTGATAAGACATACAAGTGTTCCAGTTGTTGGGAAGCTTTTTCAAATAAATCTCATTTGTACTTTCATAAGAAAAATCAATGCGAAGGCTCGAAATATCCGTGTCCGTTCTGTAAAAAACGCTTTGGGACAGAATCTGCTTACAGTTCGCATATTTTTTACAGTCATCCCGAGTAACTTTTACATTAAATCCCACGAAAAGTAAATTAGGACATTTGTTTTTTAGTACAAAATGCAAAATTTACAGTCGCAAATGACAGTTTTTATTTGTGATATAATATATTTAGTGAGAAACATCTTTTACATTTCTGATTTACTTCTTATCGTGCGTGAATCGCTTTAATTTTATTTTCTGATTTATTTTTTATTTTCTTTACTATTATTTATTTACCAAAAGTCGAAAATACTCTTCAACTTCACGTTGCAAAATTTTATAAAATCTCTAATCTAGAATTTAGTCGCGATATTTTGGTGTATATTTCAGTATTTTTTCTTTAATGTTTAGATTAAGTCATTTCCTATTATGCTAAACGTAATTTTAAATTTTTGTAAAACTAGAATTAAATGAATAGTAGCATATACCATGTATGTAAATAATCATGTAACAGGTTTATGACGTGAATAAACACTATATTTAGTATGTTCTACAATCATTAACAAGCTAACATAAAAGGAATCTTGAATAGATTCAAGAAATCAACAATTTTTTTGCAGTAAAAAGACATCAGATGATCTGTAATAGCAAATAGTATCATAAAAAAATGTAAAAAAGGAAGTCGGTACGAAACTAAATAACCAAGTCGAAAAAAATTGTCGCCCAACATGAGATCCTCGACTTCTAATTTGTCGCCCTCGGTGAAATCGTCGACTCGTAAATTGTCGCCCAACGGCCAAACATAACTCCTGAGATGTCTGTGATGGAGTAAATATTCAAAAGCATTAAAACTGTTTTCAAAATTTCACGAGATATATAGGGTGTCCCATCGAATATGAATTTTGAACCCTTAGAATAATTAAAAAAAAAATTTGTTAACTAACCATTCACTTATCAGGTGCTACAATAATCTTAAAAAATATTAGCGATTTGTTGGTCTGTTTAGGAGAAAAATAGCAATTTAGGCAATAAAATTTTATTTTTTTGAATACAAGTAACAAAAATAAATTTCGAAAAAAAAAGTGCCATAAATATGACTATTGCAAAATGTTCCATCTATACTTAGACTTTTTTCCACATCCCACCCAAAGGTCCACACAGTTTTAAACACACTTTGTTAGCTAAAAAACAACTAATATATAAAAAAATGTTTCTGCAGTGTTTATAAAAAAAGTAAAATTATACGTTCGCAAGAAATTGTCTTTTTATATCTACTGACAATAAGACGTTTTTCTTCATCTGCCTCGGAGGATCATAAAATATATACACTTTGGGAGCCAAAAGCGAGGATTATTACAAAAGTAGACATTTACTGCAATTTTTATAAAAAAAAGAGTACAAACTATCTTCCCCAGCTCCTAAATTCTATTAAAAACTTTAATATAAATAACTGAACGAGATTTTTGGGTGTTTGGAGAAAAAATTATTGTAATTGCTCCATATCTACCAAAACTTTTTTCATTATCCGGCTCGAAGGATTATTCTTTTATTAATCTAGAATTTTTCTTGATTTTTTACTATTCTTAACTTTTTTTTACTCTAGTAGTTTTTCTTACTCTTATTTTTTTCCAAATATTGTTTTTCAAATTCGCCTAGAATTTTGTTCCTCTAGGACCTCCCAATTATTGACGTTTTCGACTTCTTAAATCTTCCTTTATCGTTGGTTTTGTGATTCTGTTTTTTCTATTGGCCTAGAATCTACAGTTCTTTTAGAATTGTCTAAACTAGGGCTGGGCGATTTTCCTTTTAAATAATCGAATATTCAATTTAATCGATTATTTCGATTAATCGATTTTTCCGATTTTTGATTAATCGATTATTCGAAATAAGCGATTATTTATTACTTTGATTAATTAATCTTAATTGATATAAATATTTAGAATTATAAAATTTGGATCCTACTACTTTACAAGTATCGAATAATCAATTATTGCTTAATTGATTAATCAATAATCGATTAATTGAAGTCACTTACTCAAAATGAAGAGATGGAAAAATGTCTCTGACGTTACAAGTGGGGTTTTTTTTGTAGTAAATACTAAGGTGAGATCGAAATGTAACTGAATCAGAGCAGGCTTTGCCGGCGTAACTGTTATGATGCGTCTAATGTTAATACCCACTTCCACGGCTTGCTCTGATTCAGTTACATTTCATCACGTTATATTTTTTCGTAGCTTGTCTGCATATAAGCTTCCTAACGCCCTTGTAAGAGTTTGTTAATCACCCCTTTTAACCAACTGTTGATACCAACCTTAAGAAAGTTTAATTACATAGTTAAATACTACACTTTTAAAATATCGAAAAAAAGTTGAAAAAAAAATTATTCAAAAAAAATGTCGCCCAATGTAAGACCCCTTACCTATAAGGAAAATTCAGCTTGAAATTATGTACAAATGATTTTCCAATTTTAACCTTCTACAAATGGCAAAATGCAGTAAAACCCTCAAGAAACTTTCGCTATTACTCCAGTAATTGACAAGACTTAAATTTTTCCTGAAAGTAGTGTTTTTATTTGTCAATTTTATGATGTGTGTTATCAATGAGTAGAATTTTTTCAACTTACCTAAGATGAACGGAAAAATACTGTAACGAAGTCTTTTGTTATTAAGCGATGAAAAAAACCCGAATTTCATTAACGCATGAGCGGAGCGAATCGCTTTTATTAACAAACAAGTTTTTACCACAGTACTTCTATCATGGCTTACTTGACCAAAAGAAACATTCAAATGATAAATACAATGTTAGTCAAATCAATGTCATTTACCAAGTTTACGCAGATGTTAAGTCACCCGTTATTAATTAAAACACATTTTTAATTCCACCATTTATTGGATCACAAGCGTAGTGACTAGGAGTTAATAAGAGCACTTTCACATTTCAAAAATAATGTGTAGAAAGTTTGTTAAATGTTTTTAGTAAAAAAAAATATATGGTAACTGATCTACAGATTAAATAATTTATTATAGGTACAAAAACTTTACCTAATTTTATTACTATGAAAAAATAATAACAAATTAGTAAATTTTTAACTGGTCATACTGACATAGATCACATGAAAAATAGATATAAAAAACTTGAAACATCAATAATATTTGTATATTTTGATGTTTAAAATTTCAAAAATAACCCTTTTGAAAAAACTGAAATAATCTCTCCATTGTGTCCCCACTAAATAACAAATACTGTACATAACAAAAATAGTTACTATTTTTTAATAAATGCAACCGAAATAAGTGTCATAAATTTACGTGTAGATATTTTGTAAATTAATCATTACGACACAGTTTGTACAATTTCTTCTTGATTTATTTCCTCCGAATTTGGAGAGGTGTACAGTACGTTGACTGATACGATGATAGGAAACTCCAAGTCTCTATCCAAGGACATTATTTGAATTTCCTCGCCTTTTGCAAGCCCCAATTTTAAAATTTCCGACTGCTTAGAGTAAACTATCTGCCTCTGTTCGTTCAATTTCACAACCGTCACCCTAAAAATAAAGAATAATTATATCGAGCGATTAAAAAAAAACAATCCAAATAGACTATTTAATAAGTGATCATATCTTAGATTGTAAAGATTATTCCACCAGCTTATCTCGATTATTCATAAAACCTTACAAACAAGTAAAGAACTAAATACCTTTTACGTCATTTTTGTTATTTCAGTATCTGAATTGTTTTCTTGCTGTCTAATGTCAAATTCACACAAACCTATATGTCGTAGCTCCAATCATACTTCAAATGGTTTATGACCTATTGGGATAGGCTGATGAAAAGTAGTTCCTTAGCTTATTTGAACTGTTATTGATCACTCAATGTTAAAATTGTATAGTTGATCAATGATATTAGTGAATTTTGACTTAAGTCATAAATTTAATAACAATGTCGTTTAAAACAGATGTTGATTGTCCTACAATAAACTATTCATATTTGTTTCTTTACCTAAGATGGTCATACAATATTTGCATCATGCCGCTCTTTTGAACATTAATTTGAAATCAGCAATAAACAGCTTAAGCACTTGCATTACAATCAACCTTTGTCCTAAGCAGATTTATCACAAGATTTACAACTTAACTCAAAATTTACTATTATTGTTGCTTGAATGTACCTTATTGCTACATGTCTGATGGTTTGGAAGCTCAGTAGTTGTTCATACTCGGACCTATGGTTTCTTTTGATTGAAACTGTATATGCATCAGCTATCATTAACAAATCAATTCCAAAATGAAATCCTGTCCACCTCCAAGAATATCGTTGATTCACTGACAAAATCCTGCCACATCTTAGACTAGTTTCAAGAAATACTTCATTTGAGACTTCCCTAGGGCTAAAATTGTCAAAAACAGATTATAGTGGATTTAAATTCTGGATGTTTTACCCTTTATCATCATTTTGATTTACCCTTAAAACATTTTTCCATTGTTTTAAAACTATTGGATTTAGCCAAGAATGTGGAATAATATTATCGTTAAGAATTATTTCTACGTCCATTTGGTGTACGATTAGGTTCGAGATTCGAAGAGCTTCGAAAACTGGCACAAATTTTTGTCCATCGTCAGTTAAAAGATATGGCATCTCATCTTGAATAATTTTATTTAAAAAAATGTTGATTAGTTAAATGACTTACTTTTTCTGGAGCAGAAAAAATGATTAACTTCTTTGCTACTTGGACTTCCGTCGCCGATTTCCGGATGTGCAAGCATATAAACCCAATACTTTAATAATACATAAATGGAATATTCAGACTGCATCACAAATAAATCAGGATGTGCTACAAGCTTCGTCATTAAAGATATAGGAATGCTTTTTAAATTAATTACGGGATAACTAAAGTAATACGTCATTAAATTTACTAAAAACCATTTAAAACAAACTTCTTGTAATTTTTTATCGCCGTATTGACTTGCTGCGTTGTAATAGTTCAAAGAGGTCTGCAAAAATATGTCACAAACGTTAACAAAAAGATTAGAGTTAAACCTTCGGATTTATTGTTTCCAACATTACTTCTGTACATTTTTCAATTAATCCATCAAGTTGAAACATTGTTGCTGTAGCTAATGTTGAAACAATTTCGAGGGGATTAAGAGTTATCTCACAGTTATACAATGACCCAAAAACCACTTTTAGTGCTAAAATAAAAAAAATAAGAATGTATCTTGATTTCTATCAACAAATTTTTTTATATATAAAATAAAACTAAAGGAAATGTACGCAACCCATTGCTTATATATTATTGGTTGTGACGTATCAAAAGTCGAGGAGTAATGAGTTATACCAGAATAACATTTACACTATTTTACACCGAATTAAAACAGCAAAAACAGTTTATCGATAATATCAAAATGTATAGCCATGTAAAATATAATCTACTTTTTTTAAGATACGCACTGTCAGTGTAATTTTTACTCAATTTTTGTGCCATATTTCTTACTGTAAGTGTTCATATTGAGAAGAATAGATAATATACGGTTTGTAGTAACTTAGTGCTTTAGAGGATCAATAAAAAACTAACATCAAAATATGTCAAAATTAAAATCAATAATGAGGTTATACAGAGTTATGTAGAAAAAAACAAAATACATCCTTAAAACTGTGGTGCACTCTAAAATATAAAACTTGGTATCAATTGTGTTGATAGCTTCTTCCTTTATGTGGTCTCAAGAATCTTACATTGCTATTTGGGAACACCTTTCTCAGACAGTAGGACAGTACTTCAAATAAATAGTAGTATTAGTTAAACAGACAGAGTTAATTTGTTTATTCTTCTAAAAATTATTTTTAAATCACTTCGCTCCTTTTATGCGCATAATTAGAGAACGCAAAATTGATTTTTTTTACATAAAAAAGTAGATAAAAGATGAAAAATCTAGCGTTGTATATGAAATTAAAAGAAAAACACAAAATTGGCGAAAAAAATTATTAATTAAGGCCGTTAATAATTGTAGATTTGTCATTAAAAACTGTTTTTTTCTCTACGCATGCAAATTTTTTCAAAATTTTTCTGAGATTCTCTCTAATAAATATTATTTAATTAATTCGTTGAAAAAAATTTGCGTTACATCTAATGTCATTCTGAATGAAACGATGATGAAATATTGTTCTGTGAAAAAAAAATTTCAAAAAAATAGTAGCTAATTACAAAAAAAATTAAGTTTATTTGTTTTGTAAGGACCTATTTTGGTGCAACATTGCCGTTACTCGATAATATTGCTGGATAACCTACCCTTTAGCTTTTTTGTATCACCCACGGGTCTATCTTCAGATCCTCTCTTTTCTCATTCGTTAAGGTGCGAAAGTAATAAATTTTCTCTAAATTTTTAAATAAATATTACATATATCTTTAATATACTGCATTTTATTTTTAACAAAATGTGTTTTCAAATTTATTATTAGTTGTTTCTTTTTGCACATATATGCATATTCTTTTTTGTTCTGAAAAATGGGAGCTGTCAGCTGTCACAATAAATGATAAATTATATTGTACATATTTTATTATTAAGCTATTAGGTAAACGACTACTATATGAGGAGGAGCAGTTTGTAAAATATTCAGTCTTAAGGGGCCCGACACGCTTTACACGGTATAGGCGAAATCAATGTTAAAGTTTAGCACTAATAACTCGAAAACGCGTTATCATTTTTAAACCCGGTTTTCACAGGATTAAAATACTTGTAATTACAAAGTCAGCTATCGTATTAAAATTTAAGAAAACAGTTTTATTCCTTAACTTTTGAATTTTTTTTAATTAAAAATAAATATATTTTATTTTTTAATGCGATACATGATTTTATTATATTTTTCTAAACATGTAAAAAAAAAGAAATTTAATTTTTGATTTATAGTTAATGAGCTATTAGTGCTAAACTTTTGAAATTTTCAAACGATTCCGATTTTATCTATCTCTCTTTAACGCCTCTCTTTCTACTTAGCTGCGGGCGAGGTTTCACTACCAAATGTTTTATTGTACAACAAACCACTACCATGAGACCTCAACAATTGCCATTGAAAATGTGAAACTCAAAAGGTTTTGACGAGAGGGTAATTTTACAAAATATTGTAGAATCAATAAACGTGAAGAGTTAAAATTGTGTGATCTGAACACCTGAAGATATATTTTTGGTAACTTTGTAATGACATGAAAATGATATTGTTTATTGTCAAATACAAAGAAATATCTAAAAATGTTTTACAACTGACTTACTCTAATAAAAAAAAATATTCACATGACACCTGCATAATTACTACTATTTGAGAATGAGAACAGTTAAGATTTTTTTCCTAATAGATACTATGCATAACAACGAATTTCTACATTAATTTATTACCTCAATATATTCTATATATTGACGTAAAAAAATTATATTAGATTTTTTTATGTAATATCATTTTATTATTCCGTTCTCATCTCCAAAATTTGTTAGTTATTGACATTAAAATTTTACAATGACAGTTGATTCTGTCAATAATATACACTAAAAATTATCTGTAACTGTTATAAAAATTATGCAGTAATATTTTTTAAAATGAATTAGTGTTTTTGCTCTGAAATTAAACCAAGATAAGAAAATAGCTATTTATATAAAAATTAAAAATTATTGGAAATAATTTTTTCCTTAATTATCTCAAAATAAGTAAATTTCATTTGTAGATAAAATATGAGTTAAACTGTCAGTTATAAAAATTATATCGAGATGGACTACTCTGGTATGTAATTTGCGAGTGATACCATTCAAAAAAGGTTGAGTGTAAACTTTTCGGTGGGCCACCCCATATCTTTTGCTCGTTCGCATGGAGTTCGAATAAAATGCTTTTTAAAATCCTCACACAATTAAAAAAACTGAAGATACTAAATATAATAAAAATCTATAATAAACAGAAATCTATCTTTCATTATTCAGGTAAAGTAAATAAAACCCATAAAGTATTTTGCATTTCTTCACAAGGTACCGACGTTTTGGGAATCGTAATCCCATTTAGCCCTCAATCGCTCCGTGTTCTTTCTGAGGATTAGCACTCAGCAGGTATTAGAACCGCGGCGTGCAATCGTCCAATATCCCTTTAAATATTTATGAGCTATAGTTTTGCTGAAATTTTATCTAAGGAATGCCGAAAGCTTATCCACAGTTTGTTATGCAGGTATAACAATAAACTGCAAATGTTGAAATAATTTTGCAGATGTTATGCTTTTGGGAAGGTATAGGTATAAGAATCCTAAAATTATGAAAGGAATTTATTTCATTCCAGTCTTCGAGCGTGTCATTTTCTACTTTTGCGTATAGAATTTCTTATTCTTTTTTGTTTAGTTTCGTGGATTGCTCAATGTGGATTGCAAATTTCAAATAAATATCCGTTTTTAGCAGCTAGTCCCGATGGATTTTTAGGGGAAGATGGTATTATTGAAATCAAATGCCCCTATACTGCAAGAAACGTAACACCAGAACAAGCTATTGAGAATAAATCAATTAAATGTGCAGTACTAGATGATGAAAATAACTTAAAATTAAAAGAGAATGATAATTATTATTATCAAATTCAAGGACAATTAAATATTACAGAAAGAAAATATTGTATTTTCGTAATATGGACGCCAAAAGGAATAAAAACCCAAAAAATTGAAAAAAACATTGATTTTTGGAATAAAAAAATGTTGCCAAAACTTTCGTCTTTTTATTATGATTGTTTATTGCCAAAACTTATCATTTCTGAATAAATATTATTTTAAACGAAATCTTATAATGTTAGTATTACTAGCAATATTATTATTATAGATACTGGAAAAGATATTTGAAATTCATTATAAAAGTCAGTTGATAAGTGCACAATAGTTTATGGTCAGAGGATTATTGGTGCCATAAATAAATGACAAGACACCAGGCGCGTTCTCCAAATACTGAGGTAGACGGATTAAGAAATTTTGAAGCCTTTGCAAATCTTTGCATTTTTTTCGGCTTTAACTTGAAATTTTTATTTCGGATAATTGCTAATGTGTATTTAATTTGAAATGTTAAGTATGGTTGACAAATATCTATATATTTTAAGCGGGTTAAAGATTAAGAGAAAATTTTGTTTTGAAATAGGGGTAGTTTCAAATATATTATCAGTTTGAACTGAATCTTCGAGCGAGTCAGTGTGTACTGTACAAGATGTGGCGACCGTGGGAAAGTGAATTTGTTGTTTAAGTAAATCCGAATGAAAATGCAGAGGGTGAAAATGCTGATGTGGAAAAGGATGAACTGCGAACCAAAAAAAGAAAACGTAACCATTTATCTTACGATGAAAAAAGTCTTATTTTGTCAATTTACGAAAAGAAAAAAAGTGAGATGGAAGAAAGGGCCTTGGAAGAGACTTGCAAAATGTTTGGAATTCCAAAAACTACAATGTGGCGTTTGGTAAAATTTGGACCGTCCCAAAGAAAAATTCGGATTGATAACGGAGCATTAAAAAAATTGCTGCCGAGTCAGGAAGATCAAATTCGCCGAAGTGTTTATGACTTTTACGACAAAAACATTGTGCCGACTATTAACTTGTTGTACACCAGTTTAATTGAAAATAACATTTTGTCGTGCTGTAAAAAAACTTTTGTGAAATATATGAAAACTATTGGTTTTACATTCAAACGTATTAATAAAAAAAACTTTTTAATGGAAAGTGATGTAGTGAAAAAGTGGTGATATCGTTATTTACAAGAAATTGAATAATATAGAAAAGAAAACCGGGACATTTTTTATCTAGATGAGACCTGGTTCGACACACATGAGACAGTTAAAAAAGGGTGGACCGACGGTACTAGAAGATGCATTTTAAATATTCCTCCTTCCAAAGGTAAAAGAATTTCAATTTTGCATGCCGGGAGTAAAAACGGTTTTGTGCTTGATGCATTATATTTGGGGTGTAAAAATTTAAAAGATGCTAACGCCGACTACCATTCTGACATGACTGCAGAAGTTTTTGAGAAGTGGTTCACGGAAATCTTAATACCCAAACTTCCAAAAGGTAGTATTATTGTGTTAGATAATGCCAGTTATCATTCTGTGCAAATTGATAAGGTTCCGAACTCCAGTAGTAGAAAAGAAGAAATTCAAGAGTTTTTAATTAAGAAAGATTTGTTCTTTGAAGAGACGTACACCAAAAATGAATTATTAGAAGTGGTTCGAACAAAAAGTTACAAAAAAAATTACAAAATAGATCAGGTTGCGTCTGAATATGACTTAATTGTTCTGCAGTTACCGCCCTATCATTGTGTTTTCAACCCGATTGAGATGATATGGGGCCAATTTAAAGAAAAATTAAGGAGGCAAAACACTGGACAAAAATTTAGCAATGCAACATTAAATTTAATTAGAGAAACATTTAAGTCAATTACTGCGGAAGCCTGGAAGAATTCTGTGCAGCACGTGGTGAATATTGAAGACGAATACCGAAAAAAGAATGTTAAATGTCACTTGAGAGCAATAACATTGTTGCCGAGATTATAGTGGATTATAGAAGCGTCATATAGAAAAAAAAGTGTTTGTTATAGTTGGGTGGACTTTTCGATTTGATAAAAAGATAGGTAAAAAAAGCAAATTATAAAAAAATAGTATAACGAACTTGGTTTCAAGTTATTGTAAGCATTATTTTTTTTTTATAAAACTCGCGCGTCGCTCCTTGTTTTTTAAAGTTAAATTCATGCAACAAAATTGTTTTTTCGAAACGCGTTCTTTAATATGTGAGGACACTGACGACGAAAATTTGCTGTATCGGAGCAAGCTTTTGCCTGTCATATTTTTGATCATTTTGTTCGATCAGCCAAAGACTGCAAAACTAACTCTACTTCAGCACATTGTCGTTCTCACTGTACTATTAGAGTAAAATGATGAATTAAACAAAAAGTTAAAATAAAAACGACGTCGTAATGTACCATGGATTTTAAAACGCAAGTCGTATTTACCATGCGTCATCTACCATCATTTGTCACTTATAGTTCAACGAAAGATAATTGAGCTGACTTTTTAAGCCCTCCTAATAAACAGAAGCATAAAAATTATTGCAGTTACCGCAAACCTCAAATAAACTATAAAACCACTCATAAAACTTGATTTATGAGGGTGCACACTTGCACATTCAACAACGACCTTGGCAGAGTTTGCTTACATCTTTTAATGGTTCTGAGAAATGGGAACCCTCATAGATCAAGTTTTGGGTGGTTTTATGGTTTATTTGATGTTTGCGGTAACGCAATAATTTTTATGCTTCTGTTTATTTGGAGGGCTTAAAAAGTCAGCTCACTTATCTTTCGTTGAACTATACCTGTTCGAGTTAAAGTTAAACTAAACATGTTTTCACAACTTTATAAAACATTTATCATTAAATTATATTTTCGAAAATGGCTAGAATAGGTTGAAGAAGAAAAACAGTACTCCATTCCAGACTATTAATTTAATTTAATAGGTAAGTGACAAATATGGTCATCTAGTGATGCGTCACAAAGTAGAAGAGTTACATGTCAACATGCCCCAGACGTCATTTACACATAACTGCGCAAGTGTTTGACGGAAATAACTGGCATCTTCATGGCTTCCTAGAGATATAAAAATTGAAAAAACGTCATTTATCAAGTCAGTTTTTTTGACGATGAGCGCGCTGCATTGTTATTTCTGCTACTTTTTAAAATATTGCAACAGTAACTACAAAGAAGACCGTTCCCATCTTATGGAAATCTAATGACCACTCAAATCGAGATTTTTTTAAATAAATCGATAGCTCTTGAAATAAGGAGCAATTCTTAGCATTACGCCAACTTTGTAGCTTTTTAAATAGAGTTACTAGATTAATTTAAAGTTCAAACAACCTCTGTCTCCGCGTTTATAAAACCCTTACTTGTTATTTATGGGGATTAAGGCGGTTGAATCACACTAAACCTTGGGCCTGCAGGTACCGAGAAGAAATAGAGACATTTCTTGGTATTTACATTTAATTACACCTTCAGAGAAAGTAAATTCTTCTTATATACTTTGCATTCAAATATGCAATATCATTACAGAAATAAGATGCGATTATTTATCATATACCTAGATATTAATTTAATGACAATAATTCTAAAATGAATGATCTAGACGTAACGCATAGAATTATTAGTGATGTTTATCAAATGAAACCTTTAAACCAATCAGAAAATTTTTGCAATGTTTTGTTTTAGAAATTAGAATGTCATTAATAAAAAATAATATTTTTTTAATGTGATTTGTTTAATGTATTTATATTTGTTATTACATTATCCTATGTAGTACAGCTGTATGCATTTTTTTAAATTCCTTTTAATTACGAGTATTTAGTTCTCAAATCAGAATTTTTTTCCTCTCAATATAATCTGAAAGGTCCCAAACCTTATTGCACTTCCCACAGCGTTAAGCTTATTGTTGAAACTACCAGCTTATTACTCCCATAACTAGCTTTGCTGATTTATGGACTCCCAAACATTCCTATCTTTATTCTTTCCATTGGTATGTTCTCTCGCTCTTACCAATGCATTTGCATTTGCCGTTTTTAATTTTTCAATCTTTAATTTATCCTTTAATTGAAGACCTACACAGTTGGCGCAATGATATAAATTGCTTCTTATTTCAAGGGCTATCGACTGATTCAAAAAAAATCTCGATTTGAGTAGTTATTGGATTTCCATAAGATGGGAACGATCTCCTTTTTATAATTATTGTAAGCACCGTTTTACAATTTTAATCTAGGAAGCCATTAATGTTCTCTTCCACTTTGCGACACCCGTTATTAAATGACAATATGATGACAAATGACGTTTCTCAAACTACGTCTCACGTTTTCAACTCCATGGCAGCATGGCACATCATTTTTATTTGAACGCTCTGTACTTCTCTGACAGTATAATAATTTCTCAAGTGTTTGAATAATGTACTTTTTAGAAATAAATAAATAAAAAACTGTTTCATATTTGTACATTCCTTTTAAACTATGATAAAAGTCAAGTACTACTTATAAAACCAGTTTGGTGGGGGCATAAACAAACAAGTTTTCTCCGCGAATTTCATATTTGCTTATATAACCTGATAAAAGTAACTTTGAACTTTATGATAACAAAATTTTGCAAGGAATTGCATTTCCCTAGACAAACTTTTCCACGTGCAGACTTACAATCAATTGTAATAAGTGGATCCACAACATCAATATTAATATAATTTTTGGTAGCTTCGAGCCAAGAGCCCCCAAACATGCTTGCAAAATAGGGACTCTGGCACAAATAAATCTTATGTAAATAAAATTCCTTTCCCAAGGCACATACTGTTATATCGGAATTTTTCCCTTCTTGAAATAATGCCTGATAAATGTATTGTGTAGTGCTCACTAGTTTTTTTCTGTAACAAAACCAATCAGTAAACAACCCCAATCTCGGGCTTTTACCTTTTAGGCGTATGAAGTGCAATGTCTATAACTTTATTGACTTCATCGTCTTCAGAATCCGAATATTTTCTCTTCCTCCCCGAAATGTAATTTGTCACGTTATCCACTATACCACCACGGGAATAAATTAGCCCCATGGTGCCAGCTTACCCCAAGACACTAATGTTTGGTTAAAACTACCATCGCAGGTTTTCCACAATCACTACACTTATGTAAAAAAAAGTCAAAAAAAAAACTTCAAAAGGTACTGTCAAATAACTACGACACTTGCCAACAATAATAATAAAATGTGCAGAAAACTTTCTCTTTTTTTAATTGTTTATAGCATGTGCGACTCGTCTAGTAAAAGTTTTCGTACGAAATAAAAACAAATCCCGGCACCATCAAACAACCAATACTTAAAACTGCCAAAGATATTCCTGTTAACAATTTGTGACCCCAATTTAATCCTTATCACACTATTATTCACCAATTAGAACAAATATTGGCTTAATCAACACTTGATGACCGTACCACCACTGATTATCGGTAAGACCAATCCCTACATTACCATCCGAATGTAAACAAATAGTCCTGTCAAGTGTCAGTGACAGCTCTATAAGGAAGAAATGTTGAGAAATCCTCGTATGTCATCTCCAAAAATAAAACTCAACCAGTTATTACTCAAGACCCAATAAACCCGCCATCAAAATTCACCAACACACACCGGAAGTGAATTCTAAAAATGAACGTGCTGCAAGGTTTGAAGCGTGAAAGATATAGGTTATGTTCGTTTATTTTGAACCGACCTCAATCTAACAGTAGGATAATTAACCAATTTTATGTTAATTCGTCTCAAAAAAGACACTTTTCTCTTCAATCAACCATTGACTCGATTTCGAGGACCCAAACTGGCATATTTAAAACGTTATCTGAGAGCACTCCTGTCGAGTACTGCCAGAAGTTTTTACTGCATATTCATGACACCACGGGGCTGCCCTGGTGGGCCACGATATTCTGTACCACAATTATGATGCGTGGTTGCGTTACTGTACCACTTGCAATTTACCAGAATTACATAATGGCCAAGTTAGAATTTGTTAAGTTAGAGATGGATAGTATAGCTAAAGAATTGACCAAAGAGACGTCTATTGCGGTTAAAATGTATAATTGGGATGAGAAAACTGCTAGGATAACTTTTAAACGATCTGTAATTTTTTGCGTTTTTTAAATCGATTTTTATTGGTGTTATTTTAGATTAGGAAACAGTGGAATTTATTGATAGAGAAAGAGAATTGTCACCCTTTTAAAACAACGTTGTTGATCTTTTTCCAAATACCTCTCTGGGTATCACTTTCTGTTAGTCTAAGAAATTTGGTTTATCAGCTACCTCATCAAGATATAAGCGCTCAGTTAACTTTTACTGAGTTGAGTCTAGGTGGTTTTGGTTGGATACCCAATCTAACTGTAGCAGATTCATCATTAATTCTACCAGTCACATTTGGTTTACTAAATTTAGCAATTATTGAAGTAATTACTTAACAAGTTTTAAAATTGCTTTTTTGTTACAGCGTTTTATAACAGTGACTCTTTGAATATCATTCTGATTACTAAATGACGTACTTTTAAGCACTGATGCTCAAAAATGAAAAATACAATTTTTATTTTATTTATTTATTATAAACATGAAAAGTACAATTGCTTAAGTGACTAAATTGAACATTCAAAGATTTCAAATTTCTCTCCTGAACTACAATACAAGTGGAAACGGTACTTGGAGACGCCACTTCAGATTTGCTATTTTCGTCACAAATTCTTCTTTTCTTTGATACAGTTTCTTCTTTTCACATAATTTTCATCGAAATTGCGTTTTTGCTTTCAACAGAGTTTTCTATGTAACTTTCCGCAACAGAACTCGATTGCCTTCCTCCATGTCTTTTGAGTAATGTAATATCTGCTCCTGAATCTGCTAACAGTGTTGCTGAACAATGGCGAAAGCAGTACCCAGTATATTCTTTTGCATTGAGAAGGCCGTGATATTCTAAAATTTTTTTAGGCATACCTTCAATAGTATTTATATCAACTGGTAGCGTACAGCACCTGGAATTTCTATAGTTTAAGAAGAACCTCTGATGTTCAGTATGAGGAGGTCGAAGCTGTGCGTATTTGCGGATAATTTCTAAGAAACTAATTCCATCTACAAATCCTTCAGTTATTGTAAACATTCGTGAAATTTTTGTCTTGGTGTTCGATATCTTCACTTTAGAAAAACTTGTACAATTTTCTATTATATCTTCCACCTTCAAAACGTTATTTCTTCTCTGGGTAACGCGCCAAAGATCCCAGTAATTAACACAATTTAGCCAGTAAATAGTCTTTGTCAACAGCTGTTTTCATGAAACGTTCTATTTCTTGCTTGGTGTATATTTTGGATTTTTTAGCCCTGTACCCACTGGCATTTCTTTTTAGAAATGCAATCAAGTTTGTAATTTTTTTTATATCTACATTCTTGTTAAGATATATCATGGTTATTATCATTGAGTTATTGAGTAGGTACTCCATAAAGTAGACGACTTATACATGGAAGATATTTTCGAAAAATAGGTCAAAAGTACTTTTTCTTCAATACTTGTTACACTTTTTTTTCTCGCACTAACTACCAAATTTCCTGTATGTTTCCTTGTAAATTTTCTTAGATTTTTCGGGCACTAGCGTGGTTAGTGCAGCTTCCGCAGCATTTTCAATGTCGGAATCAAATTCAGAATCGCTCATTTTTGTGTTCCTTTATTACAGAACTTAAACACAGAACCCAAGTTGACAGTTAGTTTTATGAAAACAGTAAACAACGAAATTTGCATCCATAGCAACCTGCCGTCTGCCTGCTGTACAATGTAAATGTTCGATTGAGATCATTATTTAAAAGAAAAATCTGTTATAAACGTTGTAATAAAAAATCTTGAATGCAATTCGTTGCAAAATCGATGTTTTTTAAGCTCTTGACGTGTTTAGAGCTTATAAGATTCATGTCGCGTGCTTAAAAGACTCTCTTTTTGCAACTTATTGCATTAATAGCTATTAATTTTGTTATTTTTAGATGCAAACCTTGTCTAAAGTAACTGTCCCAACAAAATTACAAAAATATTTGACAAATTTTTTTAGAGGACTTAGTATTATGATGATTCCAATTGCATCAGCTGTACCTTCAGTAAGATTGTCACTGAAACTGACTAAAAATTTTTAATAAATTTATTTTAGTGTGTTGTATTATACTGGACAACTTCAAGCGCATTTGGATTCGTTCAAAATTTAATATTAATTTCTCCGAAAATTAGAAGAATTTGTAGAATTCCTAAAACACCAAGCGAGTTAGAACAACCGTATCAACATATTATCTTAAGCCTTAAACAAAAATGTAATAATTTGACAGGAGGTTTTAAAGTTTAACTGTTTTAGGGTCCGTTTTCAGGTTGAGCAGAAACTGGTCTGTTTTTTGACTGGAAAGAAACCAAAAAGCGTTGGAAATTTTAATGAAACTTTAATGAAAATTTCTAATTGGTTGCTTTTAAGAAGTGACTAATCATAAATGAGAATTTCAAATTTCCAAGACTTGCTCGTTTCTTTCTGGTAAAAAATAGGCTTTTGTTCGTTTCTAAAAAAATTCGCAAAATTAGGAGTTTGTGATTGGGTTGGTTCTTTGATAGTTATAGCAAGCACCAGTCACAGGTCCTTATTTCGCTTGGTAGCTATAGAAACGAGGATGTGTTTTTACTGTATGACTGGAATCGGTCCTTTAATCTTTTGTGATATAAATTTTAAAGAAAAGATTTTTGGAAATAAAAATGAAATAATCTAAAAAAAATACTTAAATTACTTTTTACAGAAAACAAACAGTTGTCATCACTAGGAAAATCTACTTATACAATATTTTATTTATTTATTTTATCTACGTCTTATAACTGAATGAGTCAAAGAACGTATATTGTGTGATATAATGAAATTGATTGGGTTTTTTTTGTCAACAGGATAGGCTATTTATTTATCATTGAATATTTCTACAAAAAAAATATTGCCTCGCGGACTTTATTATACAAAATTTAATTCTTTACAACTTTCACATTTTTGTAGCAGCGTTTTCAAATAAAGCCAGACCTGCACAAATTTAAAATTGTCATTGTTTTAAATGTTCTAGTGACTTTTCAAATTTTTCAGCACAAATATTAGGAATTTAACCCTCTATCGGATGGTATTTTTTATCCGGTTCTACTTTTGCATTGTTGTTATAGAAATGAAGGTGTGCTTTCTGCAAAACTTGAAGTTGACCTTTTGCAACATCCGTTTAAATAAAAAAAAACGGGAAATGAATATCAAACAACTCAATCCAAAAAATTATATTTATTTTTTTACAGAAAACAAACAATTTCAATAATTGTCACCAGCAGTAAAGTCTGGATTTTCAATGTAATGTATAAAAAAAATAGAAATCTAAACATCTTATTTTACTTTTTGTTTATGTCTTAAAGTCTTATTTGTATTTTGATCCACCTCGGGGAGATCAGATTCATCATTACTGACTTTTTTACCTTAAAAATAATTATTAGAACAAACTAATAAGATTTCATTAACTTACTCTTTTTAGATTTTTCTTTCTTTTGCACCTTAGGTTTAGGAAGAGTAGTGTATGGTTTATTTTCACGAGAACGAGCAATTTCTTGTTTAATTACATTAATCGTCAAAAACCTTAAAAAAAAATGAAAATCTCAAAACAATTTTTAAAACTAAATCTTACATTTGCAAAGCAAGAATTCCTCCCAAAAGTGAAAGACGTACAGTAGGAGTATTGAAATAACCAGCTTGAATGTCAAGAGGTTGTTGCTCTCCTAGTGCTAAACCATACCACAAAGTCAAAACAGCCAAAATAATGCTACCTAAACGAGCCAAAATTTGTAAAACGTTTGAAACCATTCTTGCAGCTGAAAAATTAGTTCTGTAAAAAAACTATTTTTGTGTCAGTTTTTTTACCTTTAGAGAACTTTTCATCCTTGTCAACTGTTTGAATCAGTTGAGTGATGTGATAGAACAATTCAGAAGTGTGATGAAGCAACAAAAGGCAGACAAGCAAACGATTAAAGCTGAAAAAATTTTTTTTTGATTATTTTAAACCAATTTTAGATTAAGTTATTACTTTAAAAAGTAGGGGATGGCAACGAGAATTAGAGTTACAATACTCTGGACGGCTTTAGCTGAATATTCTTCACGTTTAACTCTTTGGAAATACAGCTCAGGTAATTCATGTAAGCTGTAGGCAAGTTGGATGATGATGTATAATTTAACAAGGAAAGGCATTGAGGCGGGATAATCAGACCATAACCGAGCAATTTCAGGCAAATAACGTTCTTTCAAAGCAATATCAGCGCCCCAAAATGCTGAAATTAGGTAAAATACAGTCAACTGGCCACTTGTTGAGAAAACTGCAAGTTTGGATTTGGACAAGTGCAGTTTTTTGGATATTTTCTGAAAATTGAATTTTGTAATAAAAATACTGATTAATAGTGTAAGTCTTACATCAAGTCCATATTCCTGAATAATGGCATGGATAACAATACAGATTAAACTATAAAAGAAAACAGCTGCCCAATCTTTAAGTCCAGGACTGTATAACGGAATTTCTCCAGCTTCTGTTACATTATGCTGGAGAGCAATGAAGACTGAAGCAAGGGGTGATGTGGCCTGTAATAACATATGTGACCTTTTCTCTCCGATTTTTTGAATGAAAAATCTACTTACTTGGATCATGAGACCAATCACAAACACCATAGCCACACAGGAGACGATATCCGCATGATTCTGAATGATAAATTCATGGCTTAGAATCGGAGGGTTCTTGTTTGAGTTTTTCCTAACTGGTTTAACCATTTTTAATTGTTTAAATTTATTAACTAGCTATGGTTTTGTTAAATAAACGATTTTTCTAATAACGGGTTGTAACGGTTCAGTCTTGTTTCCGGTTTTTCTACTGTTAGCACCACTTTGATATATCGACACTGCTGCTTCCACGCCACTCGGTGAACGTATGTTTTGGCTGGTTTTGGAGATTTGGGAACGAATACAGACACGTAGACAACGTAATCGTCGACGTCGATAAAATTTACGTTTTGACGTCGCTGATTGTTTGACAGCTGTCAGATGTCAAATGGTTACTGTCAGTTGAGGAAATAGCGCTGAAATTTGAATTATTGGCGATTTTAAGGTTTTTGATCTTTTAGAAGGTTTCTGCGAACACAGTTTTGGCCGCAGTCATAAAACAATTAAAAAGGGGGAACTGTATAAGGTATAAAATTGCGTGATACTTAAAATTTAGAGTCTTCATTAGAGAGACAACATTACTAAAAAAAATATTTTTGAAGTAATGTTGCTAGATGTATTTATTATTTATTAAGCCGCAGATTAATCGCTTGGCATTATAGAAGAAAATGATTAAAGCACAGTATAAATAAGAAACCAGTATGGACAATTTGTTGTGAATGTTCTGATTCAATACGACCGACCTAGCATCGTTTCAAGTAAAGTCCATTAGGTGGAGCCAGTGGCGTACTGAGCATACAGTACTAGATATTTAAATATCTAGTACTGTAACTGAGCAGGGTTCCGCGGAACACGGGCCCGCAACTCTTTCGTCCATTTACAAAAATCGGTTTTTAAAAAAGACAAAAATTATTCTATTTATATAAGCTCCTAAATGTTGTGATAACTAAAAAATTATTATGACTCCTTGTGAGCTCTAATGGGCTGATTTCAAGTTAAAGTTAATACCGGTAGTATCGCAAATTTTAATACATTTCCATGACAACAACCAATCACAACAATAAATTTTATTTATTTTCCATGGAAACGAAGATACTACCGGTATTATCTCAAACTTGAAATCAGCCCATAATAAGTCTCGACCACTTACTTATTGTTTCGAAAAAATAATCATGCATTCATTAGAATTCTTTGAGTTCCTTTACGTTACACATAAATATATTATACCAGAAATATACGTACTACTACCTACTAAAATTAATATCTTTAATGTTTATCAAAACAAAGGGCTTCGTTGAAAATATTTTTTAATTCCAAAGCGTAGTTCTTGTGGTGTGCATCGTCTGCACTTTGTGCATTTTTTTGTGTTCTCATATAGTCATCTGAGCCTACAATGTCTTATAAACATAAATCTGGAAGTGCAAAACACAAACAAAAATTTTAAGTTGAAGAGAAAAAGAAAAAACTACTAAAAATTGATACGTTTTTAACAAAAAAAGATGAAGCGGCTAATTCTGAACCCTCCAATTCCGGCAATGAAAAAAGTGCAGATTGTCCTGATGGTAAAATTAGTTATTAATTATTGCTATCAGAATTAGAAAAATCTACTTTTCAAGAGAAGTCTACACAAAAGCCTCGTAAGATAAAATTAATTTTATAACTTTATAAAATAAATATCTGTTTTTTTAGTGTTTTCTGAAAGTATAGAAACAGATGGTGCTCATATTTCAGACCGTGGCCGTTTTACCTCAGATTTAACCGATGCAGATAAACATTTTGTGATTTCAAATGAACCTTGCAGACCTCTCGGTCCATACCAAAATGAAAAAAATAATAGAAGTTTTTCAAATTTTTATTATACAAAAATTAATGCTTCAGGAATAAAAACTGATAGAATGTGTTGTGTTGTGTTATTCAAAAATACTTGTCAGCCTTGCTGGTTATTTTCGAAGCAACAGAATGTTCTAAGTGTAGGCTTTACCTAATAAATTGGATACATTTAAACCAAGTAATTAAAGACATGAAAAATTTTTTGAACAAGTTAATGTTGTGTAATATATAATAAATGGCGTTTAAATAAAACAATTGATGCGAATAATCAAAAAATAATTTCGGATTGGAGAAAAATTTTGAAACGTGTCATTGATGTTTTACTTTTGCTGGCTTCTTGTAATATGCCTTTTCGCGGACATAACGAAACTATGTATTCAAAAAATCCGGGAATGTTTTTATCTATTATAAATCTTCTCTCTAAATACGACCCTCTTTTGCATAATCTTTTAGAAAATCGAACTAAAAAATCTATCACTTATTTAATCTCAAATATACAAAATGAAGTAATAAATTTATTATTAACCAGTCATATGCCAGTTCATTTTATTCAATTATTATTGACAGTAGGTACTCAAGATATCTCTAAACCAGTTTAATATTTCATTATGTAGAAATTGTGTAATCAAATAAAGTTGTAACAGATATTATTATAAGAGAAGATATTATTATAAGAGAGTCGCGTTTTTGGGATTCATATCCACAGCTCATACCTGTCCAAAAACAAACAGCAGATACAATATCGAATAAAATAATATCATCACTTGATGATTTAAATATCTCTATTAATAAACTAAAAGGACAGGGATATGATGGTGCAGCAAATATGAGTGGCATCTACAATGGCTTTCAAGCCAAAATTTCAAAAAGAGTTAATAATGGTCCATATATTCATTATGCCGCTCTTAATTTAAATTTAATTTTAAAGGATGCTGTAAAAAATGTCGAGACAGTTAGAAATTTTTTTGAACTTGTCCAAAAGATCTGTATTTATTTTGGTAATATATAGTATTTTAAGATGGGGTTTATTATATCCCGAAAAAGATGTTAAAGACATAAAATTAAAAAACTTGTCTCTACGGGGTGGTCTTCACTCCACGGTGCTTTACATGCCCTGCATTAGAAATGTACAGACATTTCAAAAACATTATCAAAAATAATTTTGACTTTAAATTTAAAAACAAAATCTGAAGTTGATGAAGCTAAAGTGTTTAAAAATCATTAGAAACATATGAAACAGTATTTTTGATTGTACTAGAAAGCAAAATTTTGCAAATTATAGATGTTGTGTCTAAATTAATGCAAGAAGAAAATTAGAATATTGGCGAAGCTGCAAGACTTTTCACAAATGGCTATCAAGAAATGAAAGAACTTCGCACTCAGTATATTGAATTAAAGAATACAGCTAAAACTTCAGCCACAAAGTGGAAAACTTCTACAAAATTTTTGTTAAAAAGAGCTTCTCGTCCAAAACTGTTTTTGACAAATCTCGTAATTCTTACCAAATTGAAACAGGCGAAGATTTTTTAGGATTAATGTGTTTTTAAAAATCGTTAACATTATTATTACCAAATTGATCAAACAGTATTTGTTATACCCCTTAATAAAACATTTCAAATTTTAGATAGGTACCTACTCAAATTTTATTAAATACATCACACAATGAACTTTTCCAAGTGTGTCAAGAATTTCATGGCGTATATAAAAATGACATTTTTGAAGCAATTTGTGCAGTTTTAAACAATGTTTTAAAAAAGATTAAGACATTCAGAACTTCTGTTAAAGATTTATTAAATTTTATTTTAATCAAAAATTTTTCTTTAAGTACATAGTAGCTGTTCAGAAATAATCACAACAGAGGAGACTATAGAACTTTATGAGTGGTACAGCCAGGGCCAAAGCAAAAGCACAGGTCAGGTAGTCAGGCCGCTAATACGCTCCCATTCTAATACTTGTGTTTAAACCCAGGCCGATAACCCAACACGGTTTCGACTCAATTCATTGAAAAGTTGCATTTGTGAAAATATAAAATAACTTAAATTTTAATTTAGACTAATTCAATTTAGAAGAGAATGCTTAAAAACTGTCTTGAACATCAATTGAAATTTAATTATGTTTTAATTTTTAATTATTATAAAAGTCGGGTGATAAATTAAAAAATTACTATGACTAGACATTTACTTTACTTTTAAAACACAAATTTAATAATTAACGTTGCAAAAATATTAAGTGAATTGCAAAAAAACTGTTTAAAAATTACTAGTAATTTTTTTAAAATAATATATTAAATATTGATTTTTACAAACAAATAAATTATTAAAAACTCTTGTTTTAAAAAAATTAAATTTGTAAAATAGAGTGGTATTAATTGTTAAAAATAAAACATTTGATAAAATATATAAAAATATTATCACTGTGCATATTAGGGTGGGCCAAAAAAAACCGATTATATTTTTTTTAACTTCCGACACTAAAATATTGGTTTCTTGGCACTTTCAAAAAATGCTTTTTCAAGATGAGCTCTTAATTTTAATAGGAAAGACTCCTTCATCGCAGTTTTTCATTTTTTTTTCAGTTTCATATGGTAAAATCAATATCTCGTCACTATTTGATCGTACAGATAAAGTTTATTTACATTTTTTTGTAGGAAATTTGACACTCTAAAAAAGGTATCTTACAATTTTTTCATAACTCTTACCATTTAGAATATATCAGAGGTCAAAGTTTGAAGAATTTAGCAAAAAAATTTTTTTCACTTCTAAATTTTATATCTCCTAGATAAATCAATATTATAAAGTGCTCAACATACGATTTTGTAGGAAATTAAACGCTTTTCAAAAAAGTCGTTTCCGGTTATCCGATTACTTCAATCATTAAAAAAAATTGGGGATTTAGTATCAAATTTTGGTTTTTAAAATGCGAATATCTTCTAAATGGTTAGAATAATCAATTAACCACAAAAGACTTTTTTATAGAGCGTTTAGTTTTCTACAAGGTCATATGTTGTGCATTTTATAATATTTATTTGTCTCTGAGTTATAAAATTTAGAATTAGAAAAGGAATTTTTGTTAAATTCTTCAAACTTTGACCTCCGATATCTTCTAAATGGTAAGAGATATTAAAAATTGGAAAAATTTTTTTTGTAGAACGTTTTATTTCCTACAAAAAATGTAAATACAAATTTTTTGTACAATTAAGCAATAACGAGATATGGATTTTACCATATGGAACTGAAAAAAAAAATAAAAAACTGCGATTAGGGAGTCTTTCCTTTTAAAATTAAGAGCTCATCTTAAAAAAACATTTTTAAAGGTGCCTAGAAATCAATTTTTCAGTGTCGGATGTTAAAAAAAAAAATCATCGATTTTTTTGACCCACCCTAGTGCATATATATATTTATAAAAACAAACTAATGAACAGTTAAAATAAAAATTAAACCTATAAATTAAGAAATCAAACTTTTAGAGACTATGATCCCTTGGGTGTCCGTCAGGTAGTAAAGGGATTATTACCTTTCCATGATTAACATCTTATCGTTTCTGGCAGTTTCATTACAGTAACCTCTTCCCGTAATATTTCTTTTTCGCAAAATTTTATATTTCAATAACATAATGCTTAAAAATTGTCTTGAACATCAATTGGAATTTAATTATGTATTAATTTTTATTTTTTGTTACGACGTTTCCCCTAGAAACTCAAATTACACCGGCGTAAATCTGATTTAGAATTAGGCCCTAATTTAAATAAATTTTGACACTAGTATTCTGTGTAATACCTGTTATTTTCAATACATTCTCTTAATCTAGTTGGCATACTGTTAATTAAATTTTCACATATATTTGCAATTCTAAAAGATTCCCATACTTTGGATAAATAAGCAGACATTTGTTCTTGTGTTCTCAGCCTTTGTTCTTCGGCATAATTACAATTGTTAACAATCAGCCCCCAAAGGTTCTCAATATAACTATAACTTTTACCTTGGCCCGCCAAATCCCCGGATCTTAATCCAATTGAGAAGAAGAGGTGATTTTTTAAAACTCTGTAGTTTGAAAATGGGACATGGGATCTAAATTCTGTTATAAAGGATTAATATTGAGACCAAACTAAAGTCTACTGCTAAAAAAATTTGCGAAATTTGATTTTTAAAAATGGTGTTTCTCCCCTCCCTGGTTATTTCCGAAACTGCTTATGTTAGAACGATGGCAATTTTTTTTCAGCATTATGAGACAAATTAAGGACTAGTCTTCTCGTGGTTTTTTCTGAAATTTAAATTATAAAAAAAGTTAGAAAAAATATTCGAAAAATATTCTTTCTCTAAAATTTCATTACCTCATATCTTTTTCTTAAATTTAAAATTTTGAACAAAACTAAAATAAACTAGTTATCAATTTGGTTCATAATTCTGAAAAAAATTGGCACTGACCTAACATAAGCCGTTTTCTAATTTTTTTTAGCAGTACCCTTCAGTTTGGTCTCAATAGTAATCCTTTATAACAAAATTTGGATCCCAATGTAATCAATCAAAATGTAATGTTTTTAAATTATTTTGTCAGGTTTTCAACAAACTTTAAAAATTATTTATAAAAAATGAATACCGCTTGTTTATGTTATTCTTGAAAAAAAATTGTTGTTATATCTTCAATTAATTATAAAAAAATTAATTTAAAGAATTAAAAAAAATTCCTAAGAAAAGTACGGTTCCTATCAAATTAAATGCTTATTTTAACTGCGGTCGGGATAGTGAATACCGGTGCGTCCGAACTGCGGTGGATTTTCAGGTAGCGACCGAACTGCGGTTGAAGTGTATCTGCCTACCTGTCCGAACCTAATCCCTGTTCTAACTGCGGTTTCACTTACAGTGGGGAGCCAAAAAAAACATTTACCTAAAATTATAATTAATTAGGCATAATTGAAAAAACTAACCGTAGAAGTAAACAATTTGAAAATTCGTTCAAGTCTTTTTCTAGATATAAAAATTAACTTCATTTTTTAAAACAATTTTTTGGTGTTTAAAAAGCAGTATTTTGGGGGTGGGGATAAAACTTGAATCACCTGGAACATACTATAAAAATTTTGTAAAGAGCTTTTTTGTAGTGAATAATAGATATTATCTACCACTGTATTAAAAGATTTTGATATTCTAACTTTTATAGACAAAAAGTTATAAGCAAAAGTTTAAATAAAATTAAGAAGTTGATGAAAAGTATTGTCAGCTTAAGCTTATCGGCATCCTCATTAGTTATATTTTACTTAGAAAAGAGCTTTTTTACAAGTAAAACTAAACTTTAAGCCGGAAGATCTAATGACATTGTGAGAACCAAACTATAGAAACTAGCCGGAAAGGATTCAAATAAGTAATTTTGGAAATTTTGGTGTTTTGGTGTTTTACCTAAAAATGGAAATTTTTGGTAGACACAAATTTATTTTTGTCAGTTTATTGATAAATTGTTGTTCACCATGCCACTAGCAAAGAAAAAAAATTCTGTGATACACTACTAAGCTAATATCACCAATAATAGGATTAGGATTTTAGAACCCCCTGGGGTTTCAGAGCGTACCGCAGTTCCGTCCCTAAAATATTTTTTGGTAATGACTTATTTACTTGGTTAAATTCTAACCGCAGTGCGGATGTCCCCATTTTCCCCAGGGAATACATGTACGATTTTCAATTGTTAATATTTCGAAATTTAGTACAGCAAGGACTATTAAAAAAATACCTGCGTATGAAGAACATTTAGAAGTATGTGTATTTAAAAATTGAAAGTATAAGCCATATAAGGAATTGAGTTTAGAAGCTAGAGAATTAATGAAAATTTCACCAGCTTCTTTAGCAGATGAAGACGAAATAATTTTTTCATCCGATGATGAAAATTATTCTGATGATACGGAATAACTGTTCTTGTATAAAAATGTGCTAAAATATTTTTTAAGGGTATTGTATACTTTTTTATTTTTACATAAACTTCTTTCATTTTTTTATTATTGTTTATATTATTATTATTGTTTTTGTTCATATTAATAAAATGCCGTCATAAAAACTAAAAAGATATCTACAAAATTTAAACCCAAATGAATGTAAAATAAAAACGCTGTGAATTTCGATCGCATACTTGCGATTTGGAAACACTGTGCGACAGTCGGAATGAGTGCCGACACGCGACGGTTCTTTGTGTTCCTGCATTTTTGCTCAATTTTGGTGAGTTTGTTCCAGCTTAAATTGTTGAACCGCACCGAATTGTTGCAGCGGTGTCTGAACAGTATATTTTCAAGTGTAAATTGTTTATATCTGATCGTAGGCCCTTAATTATAATGTTTTGCACGAAGCATCAGCGATCTGATGCATGTGTTATCTCTTATCGGTTTCTTCAAAAGCTGGGTGTATAGCCCAACAACAAATCTAGCGTGAGCTCTGAGATCTCGATGCTCAGTGGACAAATTCCCCTACTACCGATTTAACTCATTTCTCGACTTGGTCTCGCGGTGCTAACGTTTGTACAGTCCGAAGAAAAGTTGTAGTTTGTTGTACTATTATTAATAGCTTTCAGGTTCACAAACATATTTTAGTTTATAAATTGTTTAAATTTATGAGGTTGATAAATAAATATTACTGTAAAAATTTAACTACAAATCCATTTTCTTATTACAAATACAAAAAATTGTGTCACTGAATGTACTCTCGCTCTTCTCTCCTTGTCCCACATAGTTCTGCGTCGTTTCCTCGTCTGCGCATCTCGCGGCTCAAGCTAGATTTGTTGGGCTGTACGACCATAAGTGTATTTTTTCAATCTAAGCGACCAAAATGATATAATCTTATTTTATAATTGTAAAAATATTTACTAATCATATTATGATATAAAAAATATTTTGCAACCTTGTTATTGAAAAAAAAAAAAAAACTGTTATTGCTGAATACAAAAATTTAGTTTTTAAAATTGACTGAAATGAAATGAAATTACAATTTAAGTTCCATATTTGTTTTGATTTTGTTGTCTGTTTGAATTCGGATTTTAAATTCGACAAGTTATGCTTCAAGTTCTTTTTCTGATCATTAGAATATTTTTCACAAAATAAATAAGTCTCCAAATATTCTAATTTTTCTTCAAAACTGGGTAAGTTTTGCTTTTGCATTTTATCATACAGCATTTTCCAAGTCACTACTTTTACGCCTGATCCACTAGATCATTCTAAAATAAATAAATACCCAGGTAAAATAATTTGAATTTTTGATCTACGTACTAATTGTGATTTTTTACTATTATGTTTGGTGCCTCTTAGATCTAGAAAGTACGACTAAGTGCGGCTGATTTGATCATTATTCGATTGTACAAACTTCGGTCTTAAAATAACATTAAAAATAATAACCGGGACGCAATAGAGAAAATAGCCAAAAAAAGTTAGGTATTGTTCTCTGTCTATTTAACTTTTGGCTGCCTAGATCGGCAAAATACCCGGATGTGCGGCGTTCACCGCGTTCGGTCGCTATGATCTTAGGTACCCCACTTTTAGGGTAAAGGATTGGTCATATAATAAATATGGCTGAATCCACGATAGTGTGGCAGGGTTTTCATTTCGAAAATGACAATTTAGGCACGAGCGCGATATGCCACTACAATGAATAAAATTTATTTGTTCGTAGGAACAACCCTTTGAGATGTTGGAATTGAGGGACAGCAAAAATTGGGAATGTGAGCAGTTATTAAAACTCGAATTTGGCACGATTATTAAGTTTAATAAAAGCAAAATAAAAATAAAAGTTATAAAGGTTATACAAATACAAAATGAGCTAAGTTAGCAAAATTCAAGTAGAATTTAACATACCAAAAATGAAAGCGAAAATTGTGTGGATACAAACAGCATGACTAATTACCAAATTACACATTATTACATTACAAGCATTATATGGTGCAAGAAAAACCAAATGACTTTAGAAGTCACCCCCATCGTGTTGAACTGATGGTTGGTACTTTACGGTATTTTAATTTAAAGAAAATTTATGACAGTTAATTAATTTTTCAATAATTTTAAGCTCATTAATCCCTTGGTCAGGTTTACAATGTTTACATTTCCGACTCTCGGGATTATCATTGAAATTTAAACGTGCAGATAGCAGACGGAGTTGATTCATAATCAAAAATATTATACATAATTATATCGAGCGTTGCCTTAATCTAGAAGGAGGGTAGGAAAACCAAAACTAATTTCACAAACGGTATAAAAATGACTTACTTAAAACAACAAAAATTACAAAAGCAATAGGTCCATTCCCGAACAGTTCACATTTTTAATCTAGTTCTATTGTACCAAATCATAATATTTTGAACCCTTTTGGCAATTATAAATTACCAAACGAAACCTCAAAAAGGCTGCCATGGTTGTTGAAAACACCGAGAAGAATTAAATCAAAAGCGACTTACTGAGCAACATCTTGTGGAGGCGATCGGCTCTCTTAACAAACACTTTTACTTTTAACTTCACAACTCAAAAAGGGGAACTTCAATTACTACTTCGCTGGTAACTTGTCATATACTGGTTCTCCCGATTAATCGAACGAGCTTATATATATGCTTCAGTTCCTTTGTCTGTTCGATGATTCATGGCATATTCCATAAGAGTTCAATTCTCAACTCCACAAGATTTGTTTATATTATAAGCTAAAAGCTTTTCATGGCTAATTGGTGTCAAATCTCACGGGAAACTGTCCAGTGACCTTACATTGACTTTGCTTTGTCTAAATGCTTAAAAATTGAATCGCGAAATGAATTCCTTAGATTTGATTTTCCTTTACAATATTTTTTAGATGACCAAGAGGGCATCAGTGGCCCTTCACAATAGTTTTTCCTTTTAAAGATCAGGCGGTACTTCTTACCGCTTGTGATAATTTAGTGCTTGATGATATCTTGTGGCAATAGGTAATATTGTTACTCCAAAAAATGTTATATTTGCTTCCAAAATATCGAAAAGTCGCATTTTCTTGAGTTCAAAATCTTTAGTAGATGATGTTATTGGAAATTCTCCTACAGTTAGTATAAAAGGTATATACTGAAGTTGCTGTACATCGACTCAGAAATTCAACACGTAGAATTATATTATCTAGTGTGTGGTCTTTGATTCCACACAATATCTTAGAAAAGCAGATCAAGACTCTTGGATTTACGCCGGTATCCTCCATGTCTTTTTTAAAGGCTGGAGTAAAAAACGATTATCAGCACGTGATGGGTCATATTAGTCATATATATATATCCAACCAGACGATAAAATCAATCTTCCTGACTCTGAGTTTTTGTTACGAATTTGCTTCCCCCATCCCATCCGATCCCCACCATGGGGTGGGCGTCAACCACCCTTAGATTTAAGTTTGTAAATATCTTTGTAAATAGACTGAAAATAGACATCGTCGAGAAAACATATAGTTCTTTTCTTCAACTCCTGGTCCTTCGAGTAACAAATTTATGGTCCTTCGTGAGCCGGATAGAGAGACCAGTGTGCTAGTGAGAGTGTGCCGTGTGGTGTAAGACGACCTTATCGGGGAACGATTCAAGAGTCGCATCAAAAATTCCTATTTGAGTCAAAATCATTTTCAACGTCTTAAGCAACAATAGAAGAAGTCCTGTTCCAATCAGCGCCAATCATCGGGAGTCCAGGTTAGTGGTCGTACTCATTTCCAATATTCCTACCTTCTATGCCCATTTGTGTTCAGGGACCGTGTTCCTAATTATGTGTCGTACAAGTGTCATAAGGTGTGCTTTTCTAGCGTGACTTTAATTATCGGGAAGAGTCGGAATATCGAGATTTAAAGAGTCAGGAAATTTATTTTTATTATTATTAAGACAATGGGGGAGAATTTAATCGCGGAGCGTAAACAAATTAAATCGGCGACCACAAGATTTTCAAACTATGTAAAATCGTTAAAAAATGGGGACAACATTAATATGCTTCAATGTAAATTGGTTGATTTTAAAACATTGTTGGAGAGGTATAATAAGGTACAATTTGCGATAGAACTTGCTGCTAAAATAGAGGAACAAATTGACGAGCGCGAGGCGTACGAAAAGCAATATTATGAAGCGCTGACAGCCGCGGAAGAATTAATCAGAAATAAGGGACAGAAAAACATATAGTTCTTTTCTTCAACTCCTGGTTCTTCGAGTAACAGTTTTCAAATACAATAATATAAATTATCGTATTTTCTTAACATTTGATGACACTTGTTAAATGCAAGATAACCGGTCATTTTGCAAACGATTGTCCAACACTACTTGGCAGTCCTCCAACAATGAGTCCGAAGCTTCTGAAAGTTCGGAGACTGTCACCGCGCAAAGTAGTCCTCCACAAACTCTTGAAAAACCTACATTAAACCTTGCTGGTAAAAGGCAATTGGGGGACGATTTTTCTCTTGAGAGCCTTCCTCCTATTATATAAACCCAGCGAATCTTGTGAAAGCTTAACGTCTATCTCTGATTTACTTCTTCCTGCTAAAAAGTTACTGAGCAACTCTGACGACTATGTTTTGAACTTCGACCAAGTTGTTGAATTTATTAATAACGCTAGGGGCGAGGAGGACATTTTAAAATTGGTTTGCTCATACACCGATATTGTTGAAGGGATCATTAATTTGTTATACGACATTTACCCAATTGTTGAACACTCTAGCATAAAAAATTAGTGTAAAAAAATCCAAAGAAAAATTAAAAAAACGTGGTAATTTAAGGGACACGAATTAGGAAATATTGTGGCTGATGTTAATACCGACAGAGACGATGATAATGCAGTCGTTGATCTGTCTATCCTGCGCTAGTTACTAACTTAGATCATTGTTTCACTTTTTTGTTTTTATTAAATGTCGCACTATATTTCCAGATCGATTGTTTCCTCCAATGTTGCTTGCTTGTTAGCCAAATACAATGATTTCGTCGCTTTTACAACCTTGGAACAGCCTTGCTTTATAGCACTGGCAGAAACCTGGCTATCTTCTGATATACCGGTTGCTTTAGTTTCTTGGGTAATTCTACATATGAATTTTTGCTTAAAGGTGTATATTTATTTATATTAATGCGTAAATAATTTATATTTTTCAAAATCCATCCAGATCCCTTTTCTTACAGTTCATCACATCTTGATATAAATAAATGCTTTTGTTTATATCCCAGAATTCCTCCAAACCATCTTTTTCTCTTAGTATAACATTTAGTAACTGAAATTTATGTATCATTGTAAAGTCTTCATTTTCCAGTTTCATAAACTCGCATTCCATCTCTAAATTATTTTGATATTTTTATAAAGATTTAAATTATTTATAACTATTTCAATAGCCTTTTCTTTTATCATATCCATGTATGTTTTTATATCTATACCTTTTTTTAGATTATTATGCTAATAGCTTAATAGTCTTCCCTTAAAAGCAACTTGAACTAAAATAAAATCTGGTTCTGGATTATGTCTTTATGCAACTGCATTCGACCTTCCTTAACATATTTTCCACATTCGTCACACTTAATCTTTTTTACTCTTTCTTTTTTCGGTTTAGCAAATATATCGTCATCAAACTGAAATGTTTTTAGGTTCTTTTTGTTTTCTTTCTCTTTATGTAGCTGCATTCGGTTGCTTTTGATATATTTTCCGCATATGTCACACTTAGGGTTGCCACTATTTATTTAATCAAATGTATGATATGATGTTGTATAATGTATGAGGTAGAAATGAAATGTATGAGTATTTATTTGTAAACAAATAAACAAACAATCTTAGATAAACTACATACAAAATTAAAATAATATTCTAAAAAATTTAATAACAAAAATATAGCTTTCTATTCAAAAAATATAACTCTATAAAAATTAAATAAAAAAAAACAAGAGTTGTCTATCACTTCTGTGCATCTAACTTCTAACATTAACACTTTTGTGTCTTAAAATGGTATTTTTTATCACTATGAGCTGCTCTGAGTAATTGTTCTTCATTTAATATGTATTTATAAAAGTCTTTACAGTCTTTGGCAAAGTTAAGGGAAATTAGTAATTCTGCTTTAATTAAGTTCGCGTTACATTTATTTCTCACATCTGACCACTTATTGTTCATTAGTGAAAAAATTCTTTCTACATATCCTGTTGAAGCAGGCATACTGAATATATAAGAAATTAGTTTTTGAACATTTGGGATATCTTTGGTATTTGATAAAATAAAAACCCATTTGTCAGTATCCAGCAGCTGAATGTAGTTTGTATCGTTGTTACATTCTTCAATTATTGCCTCAAGTTTTGAAAATTCGTCAAAAATTTTGTCTAGGTCGAACTTAAGTTTGATTTGAATTTGTTGAGGAATTAAATTAATTATGTTGACAATGTCTTCATATTGTGGTTTCGAATTTGATAGTGTGAGCTTGGACACACAGTGCAACCAATTGTCAGAACTTTCTTCGAAGTTACACCATTTTTTTAAATATTTGATCGCTGTATTAATTACAAAGATAAAGTTGTCTACTAATTTAGTTGCTTTTGAGGGATCAAGGTTTTTAATTTTTTGCATAACTAAATGTCCAAAAAATCGCTTTGCTACACGATTTTCTAATTTTTGAAACAAACTTTTGAAAACAGGAAAAATTTGAACAATGGTTGTCTTATTGCTTTCTAGGATAAGTAACGCTTCTTCAAATATACCCAAAATGTGATTACAAAATAATAAATTTATTTCAGCTATGTCATTTTCCACTGTGTGTTCATAATCGTCATCCTTAATAAAAAGCAACTCTTTAATTTTTTTGGGACAATCTTGTGTGCTTCTAAAATAAGAAAGAATTGCTTCCCATGACTTTAAAATTCTGGTTATACATGGATTTAAACTTATCCATCTAGTTACCACATGGTGAAGCAATTCTTTAAATTCAATTTCCACGAATTCAAACATTTCTTTTAAATTTTCGCGTCTTCTTGCAGAAACAGAAAAGTAACCGTAAAGTTTAAGAACTAAATTTTCAATATCATAATCTAAATTTTCAATAACATGCTTTACTGTGTTGTGAATGATATGCGCATGACAATTTGCTTTAAAAATATTGTTATTTTTTTCGTTTATTAAAGTAAAAAGAGACAAGTTTTTCCCAAAATTTGCATTGCAGTTATCGGCGCTTAGGCATGAAACATTATCAAATGTTAAATTCAATTCTTTAAAAGTTTCTTCAAGACTTTTGCACATCCCTATTGCACTTTCATCTGGATTTTCTTTAAAGTCTATTAGTTTGTTAATTATACCAACTTCACTGTTAAAATACTGAACTGCAATAGGAAAGTATTTTCTGTTCTTGACATTGGATGCATCTATTTGAACCCCAAAAAATCTTTCATTACTAAACAAATCACTTAGAACTAGTTCAAGAGCTTTTGGTCCTAAAACATTTAATACAATGCATTCAGCTTTGGTTCGCCCTAAACTTAATTTCTTAGAAAATTCCTGTGTTTTATACATTTCTTTTGTTAATTTTATTCCACAATCTAAACTGTTATAAGATAAATTATGTTTAACATTATGATAGACTGTTGCCACTTCTATAGCTGCTGTGTTGATATCATCTTGCTTCAGGGATAATAATGAAGGGTTATTCTTACAAAATGGTTTTATCACTTGATTGGTAGAGTAAGTCTTCCATTTCTCTTGGTGCTTACGACTGTTTGAATGCGCCTTAACCTTAAAAAAAAATTTTGGAATAAAATTTAATAAAATTAATAAACTTACTTGATTAATACCACGGTTTTTAATTGAGAAGTTACAGTTACATAAAGTACAGCGTGCTTTTGTACTCGTTTCACCTTGTTTTAACCATGAGTAGTTCTTTTCCCACCCCAAACTATATTGGCAACTGTATTCTTTTCCTTTAAAACATTTTTTTTTCTTCGGCGGCGTTTCGTTTTTGTCACTATCGTTATCACTGAGATCGCTACTACTAGTATTGGTATTCATCACGAATTCACGAACTATCACAAAGGTAGTGCAGCTTATTTTGTTGTCTTTAATAATTCTATACAGTATTTAGTCATTCAACAACACTGTCAAACCAAACCATAAACAAAACTCGTTCACGTAATCACCTCAAAATGCTCGAAACAATAACATAACTAACAAATCACGAAATGAAACATCCCGATTCCCGAATACACATTACACAAGCCCCCAAACCTGCAAAACGTGAAAAACGCCATTGAGCTGAGAGGGGAAAAACCGCAAGGTTTGCACTATGGCGCGCAGTATACTATGGCGCAGTAGTGTTCCACAGTAGTGCTCATCTACCAGTGGTACCAACATTTTTTGATAAATTTGAAAATTACTATTTACTTAGAATAATGTATGAGATTGTATGAGTTCTCCATAAATGTATGACATTTTTCACATACATTGCTTTCTTAAAACTAGTATGCGATTAGGCTCAAATGTATGTTACTCATACTGAAAGTATGAAAGGTGGCAACCCTAGACTCACACTTGATTTTCTTAACTCTCTTTTTCTTTGGTTTAGCAAATAAATTGTCATCAAATGAAAATATTTCTGAATTCGCTTCGCTCATGAGGACTTTGTTCGAATTCCGCAAAAGACGCATAATTGATTTTTTTCCGTTTTGTATGTCCTTATGTAATTGCTCAATAGCTTTTGTTAAGTCTGCTTTATTGTATTTACTGATATATTTTTCATGTCTAATGATTTTGCAATATTAAACAGCTCAGATAAATGAAGATTACTTAAGTTCCTTTGTTCCACTTATTATAGGAAAAAATTTAACAAACAATTTTTAGCAAATAAATAAATTCAATTGACTTTTATGCAAATCTGTTCTTATATGCCTTTTAAAATTAGTTCTAGTGTAATATCTACCACAATCACATAATAAACGAGTAGAATTAACTGCTTTTTTACATTGTTATATGTTTTTTCAAATTTATTTCTATAGTTATAAAAATCATCTGAACATTTTACTTCTAAACAATAAATAGAGCAAAGACTTGTCATTTATTAGAAAATTTATTCATCAAAGACTTGAAGATTAGGATTGTGTATTTTAAGAAAACCTAATTTTGCCAAGTTTAATATATTGTTTTCAAACATTTTAAACTGATTAAACATATTCCGATATACTAATCGTTCAAAGTAATTATTTGGTTTACTTCTCATATTGTTGAACCTTTTGTGAAACATTAGGCATACTTCTTGGTCATCGTCATGTAGGTAAGCGATTCATTTAATTTATTATTTATTCTTTTTCATAAGAAATTATCCATAAACAGTGCGTGCTAAAACACACTGTCGCTGTTTACGTAGAATTGTGAGAATCCTCGAGATTCAAAAAAAATATGTGTTGTATATGGAAGTAATCAATTTAATGTTTATTTAATAAATTGTAGAAAAAAATAAATACTTTTCATAAAAGGGATTTAGTGCAATATGCGAAGCAATATGAGTATTATAAAAAGTCTACATAAAATGAATGAAAAGCTAGATATCAACGTAGGTTCAAGGAAAAAAACAGCAATTATTTTAGAATTTAATAATAATATAGAGAAAGGTGTTAGAAATAACTATATGATGAAGACAAACAAAGTATGAAAAAAAACAGCAATATTGAACAGTAGTGAACAGTGACTGGGATTTCAAGTGAGTGGCTGCCGAATTGCGCCCTCCTCGTTTCTGCCTAATTTTTGGTGAGATCTTTCTATATTTATGGTTCTGGCACATTTAGTGGCTTATTAAACTCGGGTCAGGTCAGGTCAGGTCAGGTCAAGTCAGGTATTACGTGTCAGTGAATTGTGTGAGCGGTAAGGGTGAAAACTTGATGTTTTCAAATAGTTTCTCAACCGACTCGCTATAGAAACCATCAACAACCTTCTGTGCTTGACTTGATAATAACCTCAAACAATCTCTTGGACTTGACAATATTGCGGCCAGTATTCTAAAAAATTGTGCCTGTCATTTATCCAAACCACTCGCTGCTCTAATGAATCATTCCATTAATACCGGAGTTTTGCCTCATGATTGGAAATTTACTCATCGAAGACTGCAGTCGTGAGACCAATTCACAAGAAAGGGCACAATTTTGATGTGTCTAATTATAGGTCTATAAGTTTGACCTCTTTAGTCATTAAAACCATGAAAGCTATAATTTATGAACAAATAATAGAATTTCTTAATACTCATCGAGTCTACCACTAAGTCAGCTTGGTTTTGTACCATCTAGGTCCACAGTGACTAACATGCTGTGTTGTATTGAAGGTTGGACCAAGGAAGTTGATGCCGGTAATTCTATTGACGTTGAATACTTAGACTTTTCCAAAGCCTTTGACCAAGTGCCCAAAAGTCGTCTCCTTTCTAAACTTAAGCATTGTGGTTTGCATGGCAATTTGCTGAAATGGATTGACGCTCTTCTTAGTGATCGCACGTTTAGAGTCAAGATAGACAATTCATAGAGTGATTCAAAAGAAGTTTTAAGTGGTGTACCTTAGGGCTTTGTTCTTAGTCCTCTATTGTTTATAATTTACGCTGCTGACATTCCAACTTAACTTGGAATTAAGTTAAATCAGTTTAAGTCCAAATGTGCAATGTATGCCGATGATATTAAGATTTATGATAACAGCTCCAACTACGCTGATTCATATCATGATTTGCAATTAGTACACAAATGGTCTCGACTGTGGCTTCTTCCACTCAATGTGGAAAAATGCACGGTTCTGCATATTGGTGACAATAATTCTAAACAGACATACAAAATTGATGATGTAGCTTTAACTGAATCACAGTCGTGTCCTCGTGTCTTGATTTAGGGGTTCTGGTGTCCTCATCTCTCTTATGGTCAGAGCATATAGCAAAAAAAAAAATAAAAAATTCTGTATATCTTAGGTAAATCAATTGCTTGTCTAGATAACCGCTCTTTGGTCAAGGCTTATAAGACCTTTGTTCGTCCTCTGCTAGAGTACGCGAATAGTGTGTAAGTACCTATTTTACAAAAGGACAAATCACTTTTAGAAAATGTCCAACGTCGTGCCACTAGACTTCCGTTCGACCGAGTACGTCCTGACTACACCCAACGCTTGTCCATTTTAAATTTACTATTGCTTTTAGAAAGACAATTAAGAAGCGACTTGATCACAGTTTTCTAAGCACTGAATTACCCCGATTCATCAATAAAACACCTTTTTCGTCTTAATTTAAGTGGCCGCACCAGAAGACATTGCCTGAAACTGGCCAAAAGAAAATTTCGATCCACTGTGAGACAGTGGTTTGTTTCGACTCGAGTTTTTGACAAGTGGAATTCTTTGCCGATTGAGGTTATTTCAAGTAGCTCGACTCTTGGTTTTAAATCAAAATATGACAGTTACTGATTGAGTCATCATTAGAATCTCACTCATTGTTGGCGCGGGCCAAACAGGCTTCGGCCTCAGCTTGAACGCACTTAAATAATAATAATCATCAACCTTAGTTTAAAAGTAAAGATTTAGCAGAAATATTGGGTTATAAAAAAATCAACAAATGCGATAAGTGAAGACGTAGGTGTTGATTATATCAAGAGAAAATTGATACAGTCTTACTTTCTCAAATAATAAATATTCGAGTCTAAAGACCCTTCACAAAACAAAGCCTTCGGCTCATGAGTGGACTATGTTCACGAATTTATGAGATTTATAGATGAAATAACGCGTGGGAAAGTTTCCCACGCGTTAGAGACAGATAAAAGATAAAATTTAAATAAAACAATATGGATTTTATTGAGTGTTCGTAATTTTAAATCTCTAATAATGATATTATTGGGTCAAGAAATTAGAGAATACTATATTACTTTACTTTGGAAGAAATATTTTATTCATATTAATTTTTTCCACAGGATCCTTTTTTTAATTACTTTACCAGCATGTGGTGTGTTAATGCAATCGCAAATAATTGAGTAATCCATTTCGATGCCGGGAGGATAGATGTGTTTGTCTTTTCTTACGATTTCTGTGTTCTGAGGTTTCGAACATGTCATGTCGTGGACCAATTGTTCGGATCCGATTTGATTGTTGTCTCCCCTAATATATCGTACTTTCCACGCACATTTATACCGTCGTCCTTTCTTTCGTATTCTAACTACGCTTGCTACTTCTGTTGCAGAAGGGCAAAGGCTTGTAAAGGTGGCGAACCAAGCCTGTTGGCTGCCCATAACCTCCGCCGGGTTTTCATAATTGTGGCGCGGACAATTTACGTGAATAAGTCGATTTCTGACTGCAAAAGACATTTATTAGGACTTTAGGTGGTTACTCACTTTAAGTGGGTTGGTTTCTATGCTCTTACGCTCTTCCTGCTGGGCCATGGCCATGGTAACTCTGCTCTATACACTTCACAACAGGATGCAAAAATGAGGAAAGGTTAAGAAAGGAGGAGCGAACGTCTTCAGAAAAATAGTTTCAATAGCTTCAAGTCGCAGAAATTCAGAAACTATGATCAGAAATACACAGGCTCAGACACATAAGCTGTTTATCAAATTCATTAGGTCTATTACGCGAGCTCGATTTTGCTTGAACTTGAGATCGTTTGTCTCGATGAGATTGAGATATGAGACTTGCTTGAGCATGAGATCGAGGTCAAAAAAATGGCGGAAATGGCGTTATTGCCGTATGATGACTGACAAAGTTCCTAAAAGTTGTTGATGACAGAAAGACAAGAGCGCCTTGCTAGTTGCATATAAAAAGACTACATAATATTTAAAACAATGATAAATAATAAAAATATTTATAGTAAATATTATTTACGAAATAAATATTATAATGTATTAATAAACATAAATAAAATATGATTTATCTTCTTATATCTGTTGTTAAACAGTTTGATGTAATCCATTATAACCACTGAATTATAACCAATCTCCCGCTCTGATTTCGCCAGCTATGCATCTCGCAGCCTTCTCGCATGTTGCCGACTAATTATTAAACCGTTAATTGTGTTAATTATATTATATTTTATTTAATTATATTTCCTTTATACCTCTTAGGGGGTTATTGTAAAGTTATAATTCACATTTTGTTCAACTTTTTATTCAATTGCGCTCTTCTCACATTTTATCACACACTTGTAATTTGTTACCACCATCGTAATCCGATTTTTTTATTTAATTAGGTTTTCACAAATTCTCTGTGTTGCCTGAATTAACAAACGTCATCAAATCGGTAATTTTAAAAACTTGAACAGAATTCCATAACATTCCAACGTTAAAAATCGCCTTCTTTGCTAACTTTAGCTGCAAGGTCATCCCTCGACCGACGCTTTCTACCCTCAAATTTCTACCTGACTTTCATCAAACAAAAGAAAGCGAGAAATCTCGGCTCCTGTGCTCACCTGCACAGGTATTCACATATAGAGACACACACCGAAAAGCTCTTTTTAATCCGAGTCTTTTCGTATAAGTTTCATTCCGTAATTCCTACGGCAACCCTATCAAAAACCGCAATTAATTAACCAATTAACTCATCTCACGCATTTCTTGATAATTAGAACCGCGACATGCTCAATCTCGCTCTCATTTCGTCAGGTAGGCTTCTCGCGACCTACCTCACATCACGCATGTTGCGGACTAATTATTAAACCGTTAATTGTGTTAATTAAGCTTCTTTCGTTCATATCTCATGAACGGGTTGTCGTAAAATTATGATTCAAACGCTGTTCAACTCCTTTTTCAATTCCGCTCCTCCCACGCATCATTTCATTCTCGCGATTCAATTATCTCGCGATCTTGATTCGCGCAGACAAACCATCGGAACCCCTCGATCTTTGCCGAACCTTTCAAAGGTGGCAAAAATCTTGCTTTAAGGGTGTGGACGTCCCCGGTTAAAATCGTCATATTTAGACCTTTCGCAAAAAATTGATTACATAGTTGTTTCAGTCAATAATGCAACACTGAATTTTTTTCTAATTAGAGGAAGGATGAATGCATGTTTCTATAGGAATTAATTTTTATTGAAATGCACTGTATTGTTAAAAAATAAACAACAACTGAGCCAATATTTAATATCAAAATTACAAAAAATATAATTTTTTTCTTAAAAAATATGCTTATAGGAACATCAATTGATCTTTTGTCTTTATTTATCTCAAAATCTATTTTAAATTACAGGGACAGTATATCAGTAATCAATTGTCTGCGAATCCTTTGCACGACGTTTTTATTCCATAAACTCGTGTTGTATAGTGCTGCTCTCTTTCGGTATAACACAATAAATTCTTTGAAGCCGGAATTTCGGAGAAATTGTACACTCCACACTAAAAGTATATAGTTCTTGAGTGTAAATTAATCCCTTTACGACGTTGGAGTTAAAAGCAAATGGTTTCACCTAGGCAACAGCTTGATAGATACCTTCTTGTCAAATAGAATTTAAGGAACATGTTTTATTATTATCAGTTGATAACTTAATTATTATAACAAGATTATTTCAAAAGGAAAAATATTGCAATATTGTCGGTGTTTTCTTTGATATGGGAAAATAGAAAATATAAAAATTACAAAACGTCGTCAATGTAGAATACTTAGTTTTTTAATTCATTGTCCATTTTGCTGTGATTCAAATAACGTTTTCTTTGCCAATCCAATGATATCAAAATTTTAAAAATCTACTCAGTAGTTTTTGTAGTATTGACACAAATTTTTTTTTTTTTAATATGAAAAAATTTTTATATTGAAGAAAAAATTTTTTGTGGTTTACAGCCTGCTTGAATTTTAGTTAACTTTTAGGGATTTTTCCAAAATATTTTTGTCAATATTACAAAAACTACTGAATAGATTTAAAAAATTTTGGTATTTTTAGAATAACAAAAAAAAGGTAATTTAAAATGTCAAGTGAAGCACTATATTATTCCATTTGAAAAAATCGAGTTAAACCGGAAAAACTAATTTAATCTAATTTAAACTCGTGTATTTTCTAAATTAGATTATTTATGAAACTGTTTTTATTTTTTAATGGTTACCTCCATTGTTTAGAAATATTTTTTTACTATCACAGCCCTCTAGATAAAATAACAGAAATTGCAAAAAAAATTTTATTTCACAAAAAGATATCTTTAGACTCAGAATTTAATGTAGATTCCAAAAATGTAAAAATATACATAGTGTCCTATTTAAAAATCTAAAATTATAGTCATTTCCGGAAGTGATAGAAAATTTATTTTTTACTTAGTTAATGGGAATTTTCTAATATAATAAGCTTTCCGAGTTTTATTTTTTTAATTTAAAAAATACTATTTAAAAAAGGAGTGAGCCCAAGGAGGTTAGATAGAAAGGAGAGAGTACGCCCTATACTTCCCGTGTAAACAGTTTGGTACCAGCTTGGTACCAGTTTATGACAGGTTTCAAATGAAGCGCAGAATCGACAGATCCTGTTTGGCTGTGTCTGGTCTCGCACAGTGGCGTAGCTGACGCAGGTTGCTAGTTTTAGTTTGGTTGTTTACAAACAAACGTTGTTTTGTTTTTTTTACTGATTTTTTTTGGTCTGTGTGAATTAATTGTTAATACTTTTTGTTATTGTTGTTGTCGTTTTGTTGTGTTTTTATCCTTTGTTTAAACTTTTTACACTACATTGTGTGACGCTACTGACTTCAACCTCGTGATGCGCCTGCTTTCAGTACCAGTTTATAGCTTTGCGCAGTGAAAGCGGCAAGTCCATTTTTTTTCAAGTTGTACTCTCTCCGTCCTATCTAACCTCCTTGAGTGAGCCTAATTTCGTTTACACCCGGTATATACATTTTTGTAACGATTAATATATTTTTTTTATTAATTTTAATCGATAATTTGAGCTAGTTAATCTGTGATTATTTCGTGTGTTTTAACAATTATTTTCTTTTGTCTGGAAACAAGAGTTATATTCTAGGATGTCCTGTGGTCAGTCCCGGGCAGTTTATAACCGTAGGTAATGTTAGACATTTAGAACATTCCCAATTTTACAATATTCATCCGGTTACCAGATGTGACATTTGGCATTTGTTTGAAAATTTAAACAACATTGTACATTATTTAGGAAGACACGCAAACGATGTTGACAATAACTCTGTCGAACAATTTAATTCTGTCATTGCTAAATTCATTGGAGGCAAAAGGATTAATTACACCCAAAGACGGTCTTATCAAGGAAGATGTGCTGCAGCTGCTGTGTCTTACAATACAGGAAAACCAGTATACCACGTTTTAAAAAAATTATCTGCTGGTAGAAGTCCTGGAACCTGCACAAAAAATTTAGAAATAAAAAAACTGGCGCAAGAAAGAAAAAGAAAACTTCGTGGAAAAAATGTTGTGAAGAAAATTAATTTTTCTAAAGAGAATGCTGATAATGATAAAGATTATGGAGTAAATTGCGAAAAACCAGATATGTCGGACAGTGAGTTAGAGATAGCAAAAAAAACTATTTGGACACCTTAAAAAAAACAAAATAAGAAATTGTTGCTCTGGAAGAACAAACTAGACATCAAAGACATAGCGAAATTTGGTTTGTAGAAAGGCGTAAGCGTTTAACAGCTTCAAGATTTGGTGACGTTTGCAACAGGAGACCTTCGACTAGTTGTAAAGTTTTAGTTCATGCAATTTTATATGGAGGAAAATTAAATGTACCTAGCATACGCTACGGCATAGACAACGAAGCCAAAGCATTAGAGGAACTGAAAAAGGTGTTAAATAAAAATATTGAGCGTTGTGGAATGTTTATTGACAAAGATCTTCCGTTTTTATCCGCCACACCTGACGGGTTAATCGGTACGGAGGGATTAGTAGAAATCAAATGTCCCATTTCGGCAAAAAATTTAACACCAGAAAGTGCTGTCCAACAAAAAAAAATAACTTTCTGGCTTAGCGATGGAAGCATAAATAAAAAACACAAATGGTTTTTTCAAGTACAGGGACAACTTCATGTATCCCAAAAAGCCTATTGTGTTTTTGCCGTATGGACAAAACTGGGGATAAAATATGAGATTATCCTTAAAGATGATGATTTCTGGAACACACTTATGAAAGACAAATTACAATTGTTTTACATGACTTGTATTCTTCCAGAGATTGTGGATAGCAGAAGGAATCGAAATATGCCAATAAGAGACCCAGATCACATTTTAAGTAATCAAAAACAAAAATTAAATAATACGACTACTGCTGCTACAGCCACGGCCTCCACTGAGTGCATATAGGTCTTCAAACAAAATTTCGAGTACCGTGACATTATTTTTATTTGACGATTTTACTTTTTTTTTTCTTTTTTTTATTTATAGTTTTTTATTTTATTTTTAGCTTTTTGTGCATTATTTATTAATAAAGTTTCATTGTTTATTATTATTATTATTCTTGTTTTAACAGCGGTTTACTGGAAGCATTCACCAATTCACGTGGATTTGTTCCAAGTAGAGTCGGGTCTATGCTCATGTAATCAGTAGCCCTCTTTAGAGAAATCGAATACAAAGTGCAGTTTCGAATTTTACTTTTTATCCGAGTGTACCACTCGGTGAATAATTTACGGCAAAGCTTGTCATTTTAGCAACGCCCACTCAATAGGTCCAAACTACCTCGTCTCTTGCCGTTGCCCCTCAGGTAAAACCACAGAACACTTAACTTAAGAAGCGAAAAGTTCCTGTTATTTTACTAACAGCACAGGCCCCCTCGTGTTCAAGTGTGTTACTAATGTGAAAAGCGGGAGATTCAAAAGGATCTTAATTTTGGTTTTTACAATTATTTTTGCATATACAAGTTTTTTTGCAGATTTTGATTAAAATAGCACTATTATATAATAGTGATATTTTAATCAAAATCTGCAAAGAAACTTGTAAATGTTAGTAACTATTTTAAAAAAATAACATGTCTAATTTTTATTTTATAGCTATTTATTATGAAAACAAACAATATTTGCTGAAAGGAAAATTTATTATATCAAATTAATGAATAAAAATAACAATAAACTCCAAAATAACTAAAATAAAAAAACTTAACAAAAATATTTGGTTTGGTATGGTGATAATGCAACACACAAGTGCCAGAGTTTTCAAGTCAAACCTACAGCCTCTGGCATGACTTAACGACCATTGCTGGCCGGGACCGACGGCTTAACGTCTCCTCCGAAAGACACGATATATACATATATACAAATAAATATAAAATAATACATATCACATGCAGACGAAAATAAAAAAAATTCTCAACATAAAAATAATAAAAAAAAATATATAACATGAATAACAAGATTATATAATAACTGAACAACAAAATAAAATAATTCTAGATAAAAAAACAAAAATTTAATTCACTGCACTTTCAATAACTATCAGGTACACTTCACTTCACTTTCAGTCTTTTCATTTTCTGGACATGGCCGGGTGTTACGGATTTTGATTTCTGCTTATCTTTTACGTACTTTTGTATTAAAAAGGCTGTGCACCAATTTAATATTAAAAGGTCGCAATCGTGATTCATGCAATACCTTTGCCCAAAATCAAACTGGGTTTTATAAAGTTCCTTAAACCTGTCTTCCAACATTCCCTGGTAAGCACAGGTGTTAAGAAAACCATACAAACTTGTGTGAATGTTTTGGACAAGTTGCATTACATACTCACTAGCATACGTCAACCGTCGCTGGTCGTCGAATTCCTTGAATGTGACAAAGAGATGGTGTTCTGTGGGCTCCTCAGAAAATAACTTTTTCCGACAGGGTCCACACACTGGAATTTCGATTTTCTTCAGCACGTACCCTGCAACATAAGCTAAACCTTGACTATTTTCACAACAAAGTTCTTCTTCCTGCAATGTGCTGAAGTCCATCTCAGTAGGTGATACCAATTCCAGATCTCTCTCCTCACTCTCTGAAAACATCAACAAATTTCTCAAGTTTTCCAAAGGTGTGCACTCATCATCCTCACAGTTACCACCAGAGCCTTTTGGAGAGACCAAATTGTTGACCACAACTGTTTTCAAGGCAGCTGTAAACTGGTGACAAGTGGGATTGGAGTTGGAAACACCGTGCTGTCGAATGCTGCAAAATAGATTTTCCACCGGGTCTTGATTTAAACCACGTAAGTTTAAATAGTCAAATCCGTCAATGTTTTTGAGGTGGTCCCAAAGAAAAATAACAGATTTGATTGTCGTTTGCCAACCTTTGACAAATGAATACTGATTGGTGCAATCAGTACCATTGTTCAAATCTATTAATCTCCACTGGTCCATTTCTGTTAGCAATTTTGACCAAAATGCCAAATGGGGTGACTCATTCGTCAAAGCACAACGATACACTTTCGAATCGGGTGCAAAAAGACGCGAACTGTTCAAAGAGTCAAACAAATCATCAATTTTTTTGACGAATTCTGCCGTAAAAATTGAGTCAGCTGGCAACTTATCTGTAAAAACAGAAAAAGTTTCAATGGCACTTGCCACTGAGCTACTTAACTGAGCCGCAGCCACCTTGACTTTCATTTTTACATAGGAATCTTTAAAATTGAAATGCTCTTTTTTCAACTTAGGCAACGATTTGAATTGTTTTTGCTGGTCAAGATTAAAAACAGCCTCAATGTGCTCAAATTTGGCAAATTTATCAGAATCAAATTGGATCTTACAACGCAATAACGAGTTTCTGGTGTTTTTAAGTAAATGAGGGACATCAAAAATTGTGACAATGGGACGATCATTAATAAAAAAATAATAGGAACCTCGTCGGGGGTGTGGTTCAGCACAAAGCTGAGACACGGCTTTTTGATTTGTAGACCCTTGATCACAAACTGTGGCCACAACTTCAAGACCGATTCCCTGAAGTTGACCTATTATTTCTTTAATAATTAATCTTAGATTGTCAGCTGCAATCGTGTGACTTGTGAAATAATAAGCAACCACCTGCTTCCATTGCTTTCTGATACCTCGGACCATAAAAACAAGAGCATGGTTGGCTGCCTTGTTTGTCCGACCTAATGAACCCAAATCTTCAAAACCACTAATTAATTGCTGATGGGCCTCATAATGAAATCCATGAGATAAAGAAATTTCATCAAAAATCAAAGTACAGAATCGATCTGTCCTCTTCTTTTTCATGATTTCTCCCTTTAAATGATTCAAAATTGCATTATTAATTCCAGGTCCAAATGGAATTTTAGACAAAACAGCTTTCAAGGTTCGTGTAGAAGGCAACTGAAAATATGTTTGCAAATATTTATACAAGCGTGGACTCCGTTTGTACATAGACAAGGCAAACGCCTTATCTTCAGGAGTCCACCTCCGCGCTGTCGGATGTTTGTTAATGTTTCTCAACTGCGAATTGATGAAATCCTTCGTTACAGAATTCAGGTTTTCATCAATGAACTCGAATTTTCCGGACTTGTATAAATTTTGCAAAATATTCACTTTGTGCTTTTCTTGTTGCAACAATTTTTGCAACTTTGACAAACGTGATGTTACATTTCGATGAATTTTATACATCTGTTTCTCCCGTGAAGTTAAATCTGCCCTTGAAAGTTTCATTTTGTGTAACATGCCATTTTCAGAACTGTCTTTCAAAAACGCAAATTTGTTGCACCTCTCATTGATCGTATTATGATTACCCTGAACAGAGTAATTGTGATCTTGAAGGCTATTGTTGCTTATTATTTCATTATTTGAAATAAGAGGAGGATCAACAAGACATCTCTCATTAGATGTTGAAGGCAAAGAACAACTGTTGGATGAAAATTCTGTTGAATTTTCTACTAAACAATTTTCTGATAAAGAAATTGTTTTTTGTGAAACTTCAACAGATTTCTCCTGCAAAGGCGCATCATAAAACCTTGGGACTACATTTGGAATCAATTTATCCTTCCTTTCATTTACAAAATCGCGGACTTCAAAATGATCCTCACAAATTCGCCAAAATTTTGTACTCACAGAATCCTGCACATCGCAAACATTCCTCCATAAGTTGTGAAGCTTTGGGTCCTTAGGGAAAGTGAAGAAGTGTTTGTTAATTCCTTCAGAACGGTTCGGCACATAACCATTACTACACCCAGGGTATTTGCAGGAATATCTTCGGTAGCCAGCCATAATTTCAGTATGCGTAAGATGCAGAAATCAAAATCCGTTCAAACGTTAAAAGTTTAACGAATCTACAATAAAAAAATCGTAACTAACCTAACAAAATTTTCCACGTGCAACAAAATACTTATCTGTTTTACATTAAAACGAAAGCCCAGCCAGATCCAGAATAACTCGTATATTACTTAAAAAGCTAGAAAAAGTAAATTGTGAGTTTTTATTTATAATTTTTGAGCATTTTTACTTACAACAACGCGCGAAAACAAACACCACCTGTCACTCCATTTCACGCATGAAATGTTTTTCTGGGCAGTGGCGTACCCTCAAACCTAAACTTTATTTGACAAATTTAATCAATGAAAACATGAATTTATATTAATCGTGACATATACACTAGTATGATGTAAATAAATTTTAAAAGTTTTGTTGTATTACTATTAATTTACCATTATTGTAATTTAAGTTTATTCTTCCAGATCCCTCCAACTAGGTACGCCACTGTTTCTGGGGGATTCTGTTAGAAACCTAAATCACTAACCCAAATGCGCGTTATTTAAATTTCTGTAACCTGATTGGTTGTTTCCTTTTCCCTCCCTCGAAGTTAAAAACCTCACCTTAGATACCAACGAACTCCTATGCTCAGCAAAACGCGCGCATCTCGTTTCACCCCCGTGGGTAAAACTACTCGCATCACAGCGCCATCTCTCTCTCAACCCATTCAACCCTTTCTACCCTTTGGTAACTCGTTCGCTTGACAGTGCCGTCTCCAAAATTTAAACCTGTGTTTTATTTTCTTCGCTTTAACAATTTAATTATTTCCCTTTAATTAAATTTAATTTCCTTTCCATTCATAATTCACCACATCCCCAATTCACACTCAAACAAAATTGCACCGATATCCGGGTTGGTGACAAATTCAATTATCCCGCGATCTTGATTCGCGTAGATAATTCATTTGATGCCTTTATAAGTTGCGTTTTTAACAATCCTATTATAACACTCATCTGGCTGTTTTAGGTAATAGGCATTACAGCATCCAGTGTTATAATAGGATATTATAGAAGCCAATATTTAATTTTTTGATACGTATTAAAAAAAAATTAAAAGCGCAAATTATTTTTTTATAAACTTAAATTCGTGACACCAAACTAATAATTTAACGAAACGGATTTTTTAATATATTTCTACTATTCTTAATTGTGCCATATACCAATTTTTAATTTTTTTATTTTAGAGCAAAATATACAAAATATAGAACAGACTATAGCTATTTTTAATAACAAAAGGAAAAAACAATAGGTAACATAAGGTAATATACATACAGAATTTTTGTAGTTAGTATTAAAATTAATAGCATTATGTTTGTTAATAAACTCAAATTTATATTAATGCATTTAATATTATTATTTTTTAGAAAGAAATAAATCCAGGATAAGAAACAATATGTGGATTTTAGAAAACCAAAAAACTAAAAAAATTTTCTGGAACGTACATATGTTTCCAATATAAAATCGTCTATAACAAAAATAAAGCTTAATGTTCTTTAGGCACATATCTGTACATATGTACCTATCGATAGTACCTAATGCATCGATTGTATCAAGGATAAATGAATGAAGAATGATTCTTTCGGCGACCACTGGCCGAGACAAATTAGTACCATGCCAAACAAATCTGACATTTATTAGAAGCCTTGAAGAAGAATCAATAAAGGATTCGAAACGTTGGCCTTATAAAACAGTTTTTTTTCTCTGCCTTGTTGTCCACTTCCCCGTAACACCAAATTTCGAGTTTAACTAATTTTCAATATAATTTTAACGTGCAGATAGTATACAGAATAAAATAACAAATAGATATCTTATACATTTCAAAGCCACGCTTATCTAGAAGGAGGGCAGGAAAACCAAAACTAATTTCAAAAACGGTGCAAAAATGACTTACTTAAAACAACAAAAATTACAAAAGCAATAGGTCCATCCCCGAACAGTTCACATTTTTAACCTAGTTCTATTGTGCCAAACCATAACATTTTGAACCCTTTTGACAATTGTAAATTACCAAACGAAACCTCAAAAAGGCTGCCATGGTTGTTGAAAACACCGAGAAGAATTAAATCAAAAGAGACTTACTGAGCAACATCTTGTGGAGACGATCGGCTTTCTTAACAAACACTCTTACTTTTAACTTCACAACTCAAAAAGGGAAACTTCAATTACTACTTCGCTGATAACTTGTCATATCCTGGTTCTCCCGATTAATCGGACGAGCTTATATATATATATGCTTCAGTTCCTTTGTCTCCACGAGAGTGTGAGTCACAACTCCACAAGATTTGTTTATATTATAAGCTAAAAGCTTTTCATGGCGAATTGGTATCTATGTTCATGTGAAACTGTCCAGTGACCTTAAATTGACTTTGCTTTGTTTAAACGCTTAAAAATTGAATCGCGAAATGAATTCCTTAGATTTGATTTTCCTTTACAATATTTTCGGACGACCAAAAGGGCATCAGTGTCCCTTCACAAGTTGAAGATAATCAACAATCATTATATGTATTATATACTTACATATTGTATAAATACATATTATAATTATGTACTTACTATGTTATAATAAAAACACAAAACTTTTTATATTGATTAAATATTAACTTTCAACTTTATGTATTTTGATTATTATAATATAATGTCATTGATATAATGTACATTAAAATATATGCTATTAACAATACACGTAATATGTCTTAATTTGCGCTTTTTTCTAGTAAGAAACCAACTGTTGGTAGTAACTTTAAAATCTGGTGTTTTTGAATCTAGTGGTACCTGAAGGCTATTTGTAAATACAGTCAAACTCGGATATAACGTCAATCACCGGACCAGCGGAATTTTGACGTTCTAAGCGAGCTGACGCATAATCCGAGGTGAAATTAAAAGTTTAATGTCTAAAAGGGACCTCTTAAATGTTGCGTACTAACCGAGTTAACTCTCTATTCGATGACGTACTAAACGAGTTTGACTATATATGTTTTATAAATATGTTTGCATAAAATATTTTCTACAAATTCTTGCCTGTTTTTTCATTTTTCTAAAAGTACACTTCAACTTATGACTTCTGTAATTTCGAGCTGCTTAAACACTTCATTAATTTTAATTTTTTTTTAAATTTATTGTGACACTTAAATGTAAGAGCATAAGACGAAAAAGACTGAATTTAAAAATTAATTATAACAGGTGTCAACTCTAATCGGTTTTTTTACAAAATTTAAGTAAATTTTGATGGGCAGCAGAAAAAAAAATTAATCAGCAACTCGGCTTGTATGTACTAGCTATCCTTGAATCTTAACACGTTTTTACATTTTTTGTTACTCTCTACCTATTGGTTTATTGGTTATCAAAAGTTTATGAGGGTAGTTGGGGCAACGTATGATGAATTAATAAAAAAATCATATTATAATGTTACCGACCAGGGGTATTTTCACGACTTAACTTTTGGAATATATTTGGTTTTTAAATAGAAAAGAGCAAAATAACCAAAAAAAAAATGCTGTTATTGTTTTATTAAAATCAAACCAATTTGCATAATTTACACATACTCTAGAAACACAGATAATTTTCTACAAAATCATCATTTAATAATTAAGATGGCAAGTGATTTAACATAATATAGGTAAGCAATTTTAAAAGTACCTAATATCTTATTTATTTCAGATAATGTATTTTGGACCCCTACACACGTCTATGATTTAATAATATCAATTTCTTTTCCAAATATAAGAAGAACAACGTGTTTACGTACTGCAGGTACGAAATAACTACACTATACTTTGTTGTCCTTACGTAAATATGCATACATAATTTATAAAGCTAGAATAAAATGTAGAAAAATAACAAAAAGTGTTTTTAATATTTGCCAGATTGTACAGAATATTTTATTTTGCCATCACTATCAATTGATGAAGAACTCGAACTAAATGCTCCTCTTGGACCTTGAGCGCTACTTGAAACTTTAACACCATTTCCAGTATCTTCACCGAAGCGAGAGAATAAAATTGGTCTGAAAACAAAATTTGTATCCATTAAAATAAGGAAAAAAATGAAATTACTAAATATCCACCATACAGGTAACCAGTATTAAAGGTCTACATTTTTTTAAGTAGTTATAAAACAAAATCGTTAAATAACAAAAGAATAACTATTAGAAAGTAGCCCCCCTGTGTAGGAGTCTCGCCCCCCGCTGCCATTCTTTTATTCCATATTTTGTCCCATTCTAAAAGCAATGTTTCATTTAAAACTGGCCACCTTGTAAAAGTAGATGTTCAATTTAATAAGATACGCAAGCAATATCCAGTGGTTAAAATATTGAAATCCTATTGGTCTAGTTTTTGATCATTTAAACAATATTTTTATATGTGGAAAAATAGATAATCGAAATGAGGCTAGCGTCAAGTAAGTATTTTTATAAGGTAGGTAATAAAACAACTTTTAGTAGCAACTAGTTAATAAAACTAGTTAATGAAGCTAATAAAATAGATATTTTTGGCCTACTGAACTGTAAAACCTATGTAACTATGACTGTACATCAAAGGGAGATTGATTTTTAGGGATGAACAAGGAGCATAGCTTTGGATATTTTCCACACCAGTTACCAGGAGAGTCTGCAATTTTTTATCATCAAATTATAATTTAGGGTAGACCAAAGCGAGTCACATCAAGATACAATATCAGAAGCATTTGTAAACCCCCTTCAAAAATTGGTCACATCCTTGCAAACCCAAAGAATAAACTCCCGGAACTTTCCTCTAAAAGTGTTTATAAAATACACTATTTTTCTGGTTTGCTTCCACATTCGGCTCTTGCCGATCATCAACACAAAACTTATTACACAATTTCATTTGACCAAGTCTCCATTGAGGCAAAAAATCTCTAACATTTTGCCAAAAAAATAAGGGAAGCTATCGCGACAGGACAACATCCTAACAATTTTAACCGAGAAAATGGTTTTCCACTATCATCAATTTGGAATCCAGTATTCAAAGTATTAATACCCCCCACATTCAACCTCCTCAAAAATGTATACAACAATATTTCATCTGAAAAGAATAAAATTAGGCTAGTTTCCATTAAAAACAAAATTTTATGCTCAACTAAAATTTTAAATTAAGAAAAAATGCTACATATAGCCGTATAACTTCCATTATTTGTTATCTTATCTTTAAAAATGTTATAGTGCAACTGAAAATTGCTTGGTCCCATACCTTTGGCCAACCCTGTGTATTATACAGAATGTCTTTGAAATTACTTTTATTTTACCTTCTCCAGGTTTGGTTAATAAAATGTTAGTGATTTTTGAAAGACCTATATAAGCAGCAGAAATTCTTTCTCAAAAAATATTTTTTTTTAGGGATATAGTTATACTTAGATAACTCGAACCATGATCTCTCACTAAAAGTTGTCCGAGTTCGAAAATTTGTGATATCAAAAAATGTTCCTTAAACAGATCATGTGCTGAGGACAAAGATTTCAGTTCGAGTTATAAAAATATGTTCGGCTTATCTACGTTTTACTTATTGAAGTTTTGCTGTATTGAACAAATCTTATTTCTAGAATGGCTGAACTTTATGAAATTAAAACCAAAAAATCGTATATTTAATTTTAAGTCTTGATGAAGGAACAAGAAAGTCTCAAGTTCTCAAATGTTGGCAAAAAATTAACACAGAAAATAAAGTCCATTTAAGCTGTAAACCGAGTTATTTATGGTAATATTTGTGCCAAAAAATTTGTATATCGTATATCTCAAAAAGGGTCATGTTTGTTGTATCTCAAACATGTTTTTTGTATAAGGCAAGTTAGCATATTTAACAGCCTGTATATTAAAGAAATATATACAAAAAAAAATAAACGAAAACGTCCGGAAAACCTGAAAAAGTCAGAGATTGATTGCACAGTGACAATAATTATTAATAACTTGTATTCTGCAAAAGTATTCTATATCTCGTAATTTGGTAAAAAAATTAAAAAAAACATTACCTTAAATTTTGAACAATGAAAAAAATTTGAACATCAAAAATTAAAGTATGTCCTAAAATTTTTGATGTAACTTAAAAATATGGTAATATGGTAAAAGTAGGTACTTCACTTGAGTTGTAAAGCAATTACGCTCTCTCACTCCTTGCAACTCCTATTATGTAATATCCTATTAAGACTAATTAGTTTAAATTATTTGCCACACTAAAATGAGACCATTTATATAGATACTACGTATCAATATCAAAAAATAAATCATTGTTTGTTATTTATTAACACTATTTAATTATACACCGTGATCAAGAAACCTACTAATTAGGTTGGCAACAAAGAAAATTACGTCTTTAACATTATTTTGGTACTTTTTCGTTCTAGGGATTGTTTTCAGTGTCATTTTTGACGAATATCAACATTACAGTTAATTTAAATAAAAAAATTCGGCAATTTGATAAGTTTAAAATTAAAATTTTTCAACTTTATTGCCAACTTAGGTATTCTGTATTTGTTGATCACACTGTAATTAAAAAGTACATATATTTAAAAATATAAGGAAAAACCCCTATACGAATAAGTAGCTAATAAGAATAAATTATAAGTTTTTATTATTTACGTTTAAGTTGTTTTTAATTGGGTGAAATCACACTTAATTGAAAAGTGATTGATGATTAATTAAAACATTTATTTTATATCTATTTATTTCACTTTACGTAAAAACTTTATTATTAGTCATCAATTTAGTCATATTTAAAAGTTCATTTATTAGTGTAAAAAAACAAAATAGTATATTAAAAAACGCATTTTGTAAAGTCGAAAGTATAAAAGTATAAAAAATGAGTGCCCACAATAGCTTAATAAATAAGTTTTTTATATTATTTTTTATCATTTGCAAATTTATTATAGATAAAAAAAGTTAAATTTTGGGTTCTATTTATTATATTCTATTTTATCGCTTGGTGCTATAATGCCTATAACAGCACTAAAAGAGTTTTTTAGAGATCCAAATAACAAAAATAATTTAATATTCTTTAAACATGATTTTAATACACAGAAAGTAGAAAAATATTAAAAAAAAATTCTCTGTAAAATCCTATTTACTTAGGTACAATTATTTAAAAAATCCCCACATTATACAAATATTCACGACTAATTTAGCAAAGCAAATATTTCTAATAATTCAGTTAAACAAAAGTAGCCTTCAATAAATGAGTTGTTTAGTGAAAACATTTAAATGGTCTTCAAGAATCATCTTTTAAATATTTTAACCAAAACCATTATTAAAACAATTATCATATTTTGCTACTTTGAATCATAACAAATTATAAACATGACTCATTATTTTGCTTACCCTTTATATCCGGGACTTGCTGTTCCGCCAACTCCCCCAAACCCGCCGCCTTGTCCAGGAACCCCGGAAGAACCACTCGAACTCGAACTAGCGAACGAATGTGCAAAAGCACCACTGCCGCCTCCGGCGCCGCCTCCACCGCTACTAGCAAGTTTTGCTAAAGCATCTAGGTTGTTGAAAAGATCAGCAAATCCACTCTCTAAGAATCCCGGAAAGTAGTCTTTAAATGAATATCACGATTTAAAAAAAATGAACGATAAAGATTAATAAAATGAATTCGGCATGCGGATTAGTAACCCTCTCCTGTTAAAAAATCAATTACCACTTCCTCCTTGGAAGGGAATTCCGCCACCCCCTTGATAAGGAATCCCGCCGCCTCCGGCGCCGCCGCCCGCTCCGAATCCGGCCCCGCTTTTACTGCTGCTAGAGGCAGAACTTTGGGAAGACGCAGAGCCGCCACTTCGTTTAGCTCTTAAAAGTGGAAAGTTTTCGACGTCTCTTTTACTTCTGAAGAAGACGACGTCAGATTTGTGACCATTTTGGTCAATTATGTAGTATGATTTCGGAATGAATTCTCCAGAGTCTTAAAATTAGGTTTTGGATTTTGTTTCAGATACGTGAAAAATACTTACAAGCTAAAGCACAAGTGGTAAAAGTCACTAAAAGTAAAATATTGCGTAGACTCATTGTAAAAATCATTTTAGTACCGGCCTGAACCGGTGTCGAACTACAAATGTTTAAACTTTAGTCTCCCCTCCCAGATTTATTATTCTTCGAAGATGGTTTACAGTTAATTGAAAAAACACGTACCTGTTGCTGTTGTTATGCAATGCATTTGTTGATGTTGTATATTGACTAATGGGTACTTCCCAAAATACAAATTAAAAATTTTTGCATAAATTTTAAATAGATACTCTGCAATTAAAACAAGAAGTCATTGCCCAACCTTGTATATTCTTAATTACAGTAAGATTTATTGCAAAAAACACCTTTCAATGAGAGACACACATAGATATATTATTGTTTTTGAATCCTTATTAGTTATTAGCCATAATAAGCGGTGCTGTTATTTGTTGTATAATAGATTATTGATTTAATTTTTTTTTGGTTTGAGTTTGATACAAAAACAAATTAGTGCAGGAATGGCCTGACCGCAAATCCGGATTTTTGCTTTACATTGATTTGTTATTAGAGGTGAAGCCTTGAAAGATGAGTACAGATATATTGATGATTCATTTTAGTATTTAAGTGACCATCATGAAATCCTTCGTCTCAAAAATTTTTTTTAACGATCTTTTTGTATCTTACGGTTATTTTTCAATTTTGGTTCGAACTGTATTTTATTGTGAAGTTGCGTGTTTTCTTTTAATAATGAATAAATTAGAATCTGATAAAAGTAGTGAACCGAAAAATTTTGAGTTCAATGTATTCAACAAAATTTGCTCATCAATGGAAAAAATCTATGGATTAATGCGATTTTTTGTTTGTTTGCTTTCTCTGACTAATCAGAGCTTCCGCAGATCAAGGTTAAAATCAAATCAAGCTTTTTGTCTATTTTTTGTGATACAACCTAATAAATATGAAATTAAGTACAATTTCACACTATCTACAACAAATGTAATATCTGTTTTTTTTCCAAAGAATCATTGTGGTGCAAATGAATGTCACTCCGTTATCGTTTCTACGTTTCTATGACAATGTAATGCTTTAATTATAGGAAATTAAATTTAGGGTGTCATTATTTGCACCAATATTTTTCTTAAAAAAAATAAATAAATAATCATTTATTTAAATAAGAATGTATTTTATTTGCAGATGGATCAAAAATTTGATTACATTATTTTATACATATTAGGATTAGATACATTTTACCTATATAAAAATTGCTCCAAACCATTTCTGAAGATATTTTACAAGAAATTACACAATCTTTCAAAAATCAAGGTTGATCATATAATAATTAAGTGCATTACAAAGAAACCGCAATTAGATAAAGCTAGTATGTAGATATTTCAAGATAAAAATTCAATTATCCAATTAAAACAATTTTGTAAATCACCAACCTATCATTTGAAATACTTAATGTTTTTACCTTTCTTTGTACGCTGATTTCCTAGCTGTATTTTTAAATTTTGTTAGAATAGTCATGTTTTGCAGCATTTAGATTCTGGTGCTACAAACGAGAAAACGGTTAAATAATCGTGCCTGTTAGCCCGTTATTCGCAAAACATTTCCAACACATTCGAAATAAAAAAATCACTCAAGCACAGTTTTTATTGAAAGAGTATTTACTTCATTTCAGAAAATGTAAATCATATGCTAAAATTCTCGAAGCAAGTATTTCTGCTCAACAATAGTAAAATTATAAATAAAATCGTGACATAAAATCCACATCTTAGTGACAGTCAGGGTTACCGTTGTATTACCTAAAGCGTATGTTTTACTGCTTGATCAGTTTGTTTGTTCTCACTGCCTAGGCAATAAAACAGACATTTCAACGCCTTTCAACTGACAATAAAAATATAATATTGTTTAAGTCATAGTAGGTAACAATTTCATTTATTAAACACGACCTGTATAGTGTTCTTCGTCTTTCGAATACCTAATACCTACAGGTATTAAAATTAAAAGTAAAATTAGAAATTATAGATAACAAAAATTAAATTAAAATTATAAACTGCTAAATTACAACTCCAAATAAATCTTTTATATTATAAAATTCTTTCGATAATAAATAGATTTTAAGTTCTTATCTACATAATTTGTCATTGCGGTGGTTTAAAATATTTTTTGTAAGATAATGAAATACTTGCACCGCTCCGTAATATGGATTCTCCTTGAAAAGCGTCATTTTATAAGCAGGAATTCTGATGTCATCCCTATGTCAGGTAGTCATTGTATTGTAGATGGTAGAATTTTAATAAATTGATTTGGATTACAAATATGGCCATTCTATAGATATATGTAGATGACCGTTAATGTGAGTATTCCTAGTTCTTATCTAAATCGCGCTCTGCATAACGTGGTTACTGATACTTTAAGCATGGATGACTCTTTTTTGGGCTTTTTTGTAAATTTCTTTTTCTGGAATTGTATTTTTTGTTAAAAGCTGATATTCAATATTCCCCCATCTTTGTGTTTTGTTTATTGAGAACCCTTGAACCTTAAACGATTCATTTGCATTAGTTATTGGTTGGATCCAGAACGATTTATTAACTTTGAATGTTTAAAATTAAAAAAAAAAATAGAATTAAATTTCCCATACGGATAAGTATTGAACTATATTTTTTTTACGCGATTTGGATTAAATTCAAAAAATTTACCAAAATATTGTATTTTTTTACTATGAATATATTCATATCTTATTATACTTTGAGTTTTTCGAAAAATTTATATAAACACAATTGTTTAGAATAAAATGTCTTACACGGGTAAACTTTTAAAAAATTGAACGAAATACAAATTTTTTACCAACAACACCATAATGCTATGTACTATGTACATCTCAACACCTTTAAAGTTTTTAAAAAAAAAAATTGTTTTATCTAACACCTCTCTCTGTAAGAGTTCTTAAAAAATCATCAAAACCCAAAAATTTTATATCTACAAAGATTAGTACTAGTCAATGATTTGGTTGCCATGTTTTTGACAACAAAATTACTATTTGAGAAAAATTTTGCAAACAACCTGTTTCGGCGCTTATAACATTGTTGGAAATGAAAAGAAATAGTTCTCTTCCTGAAAAAATTGCGAATGATGTTGAAGAAGTCACATCGAGTTTGCTACCCAAGAAATCCAGGAACGCTTATTACAAAAAAATTGAGTGAGTTCTGGAATAACTGGAAAGAGGAAAACGATGTTTGTGGGGTAAGCGAAGACGTGCTGTTGGGTTACTTCTTTAACGCGAAAAAAAGATTCGCAGCCTCTTCAATGTGGACGAAATACAGCATGTTAAGATCGACATTAGAGCTTCACGAAAACACAGATATTTCACAATATGGCAAGTTGATCGCTTTTTTGAAGAACGAATCAAAAAATTACAAGTGCAAAAAATAAAAATTCTTGAAAGGGAGCATATTCAACAGTTTCTAGCAGAAGCACACAATAAAAAATATTTGATGTTGAAGGTAGGTCGATTTTGTTATTAGAAAATAAAATCTAATTTTTTTACATTACAGGTCGCACTAATTTTTGGTGTGTCTGATAGGTTCGATGTTGTAAATCATTGAACATGTCAATCAATAACGTAGAAGATAAAGGATCCTACATGTTAATATCTGTACCAGATACAAAAGCATATGATTCCCGTAGCTTTACGATTATAGAAGAAAGATTTGCAGTTAATGTGCTGGATATTTGTAGAAAATATATGTCTCTTCGACCTAAGAATATTTCTCACAACAGGTTGTTTTTGTGCTATAGAAATGAGTAATGCACAATACAGCCAGTGAGAATAACTGGTATATCCAAAATACCATCAGTAATAGCTAATTTTTGAAATTACAAGAATCAGAGTCTTACACAGAACACAGTATGAGAGGCACATCAGCGAATTTATTGTTCAACGCTGGAGCCGATCTTGGTATAGTCAAACGTCATGGTCGATATAAGTCGACAACCGTGGCACAAGTGTATGTCAAAGAGTCAGTTTTGAGCAAAATAAACATTGCTAAGAAGATACTGGGTGGAAGTTTGGAAACAGAAGGCAATGTTATTGTGAATACTGACAAGCAAAAATTGAATGAATGTGGAAACAACATTAAAGTGACAAAAAATGAAGCAAATAAAGTTATATCTTTAAATATAAATGTTAACGTAAATCTCAACAAATGATTTCATCTGAGATTCCTGTTTCTTATAATTGTAATTTTATGTATTGTATTTTTTGATGTTCATTAAATTGTTCTATTTTCTGTAAACTGTTCAATTATATAAAAACAGTTTTATTATTGTTTCATAAAACCACTTGTGTTTTATAGACCCCATAATTCAATCAAAACATCATTTTTATAACGTCATAATAAAGAGGTGATGGATAAAGTGGTTTATTATAGAGACAAAGTAGTTTTCTGAAAGTAGTAGTTTAAAGTACTAAAAACTAAAAATAATAAATTATTATTATTCGTATTTTTATAACAATTCGACTTAACGCTTCCGTCCATAATATTAATTACAATTTAATTTGTGTTTCTTTTATAAAAAATATATAAGATTCTTTTGTGTTGTATAAAAGTTATTTAATAAAAAAACAGGTTGCCGCCGAATGTCTCAACCCCTCTTGAAATGCCCCTAAATGCGATTAAAAAATTCAAAATTTCAATCCCTTCACTTCGTCATAAAACTTTTGATTCTTATTTTTTTTTGTTTTGAGGATTTTTCATTGGTTTCAAAAACCAAGAAGTCAGACAAACATGTTTAAAAAAACTTGTATTTCGCTAAATTTTTCAAACTTTGTAGAAAAAACGCCATAAAGAAATTTATATCTCTAAATCTTATCCCTATGCATGTGAAAAATTTTATTGTAAGCATTTTTGTTCAGTAAAATTTAGGCAAAAAACGCAAGATAACTAGATATAATGTATTGATATTAAAAAAACAATATTTCGGTAAGTTCTCCGAATTTTCTGGAAAGTCGCGTAAAAATATATTTCAGAATTTATCCGTATGTGAAATTTGATTGTAAACATTTTTAATTCTTGTAATTTTGTCGAATAAATACATAAATAATAAATAAATTTATTTCGGTCGATTCTTTTCCGAAGACACCTTAAGACAACTGTATATCGCAAGAAATTTTTCCTTGCTGCTCAACCCCCACGTATGTTGTATCAATTTACTCTCAAGCTACGCACTTGCGTTATTTTTAAACAACAAAAATTCCTGCAACACGGCTTAATTAATCTCTTAAATTTGAAAATTTTATTCCGTTTGTGGTTTAAAAAAATTGTTTTGCTTTTCATCCCAATATGACCTGTTTATGTATAGCAACCGGTCATCTTTCCATTTACAAATTAAAAACTTTTTGTTTCTCAAATAAATTTGAATATCAAATTTGAATCAAAATTTTAAAATTTAGGGCTTAAGGAGGAAAATTGAGTAAAAGTCTGATATACTGCACCCTCGATGAACGTTTAATTAACTCGTGTATATTAAAACTCTTGCAGCTCACTAAATGTTCATTTTAACCCTTTGCATAAAAAGTAAATATAAAAAGTCCACAAGGTTTGTTTAATAAAAAAAATGAAAACAGTAACAAAATATTAATCAACATTCTTAATATGATAACGTTCTAGTTGAGTTGTTATTATTATTTATTATATTTTAGAGGTAACGGGTTGGCAGGAACAAGTAAAGAAACGATTTGACTTTAATCCGACGTTCCAACTGTTTTTATCACTGTCTTTTTCAAGGATTTATAACTATTGAAAAAGACAGTAATAAAAACAGTCGAAACGTTGGATTAAAGTAAATCGTTTATTTATTTGTTCCTGCCAACCCGTTACCTCCAAAATATATTAATCAACATTGTATCGTTTTCGCAAATTTATAATTTAAATTAATATTTTTTCTAAAACATATTGATCGGATTTTTGAAACAAAGACACATTTGAAAACAGGATTTAATTTTTATCTTTGCTTTTCAATGATATGCTACCTAATGCCACTTAAAATTGGGAAAGTAGTTGCCGCCGACGCCATCGAGATATTTGTTATCCTTGTAAACAAAATCGACATGACCGACCGTTAATAGAGAAAATAATTAGAAATATGTACCTACCGACAAAATTGTTTGTTTTGATATCGAATAGTCATTCTTATAATTGTATATACAGTGTGGTGCTAAAGTAAGGAACAAAATTCATAATTCTTTTATTGAATGTTTTTGAGCAAAACACTCGGACAGGTCATTTTTATTTTTTAATTTGCCACTTTATGACATAAAAATTTGACTTATGACGTCATGTATTATTGCGCAATGACGTCATCATTAGTTTTTTTAAATGACAACCCCATGTTTTTTTTTGGTGTTTTTTCATTTTGACAATTTCTGTAAAAAAAAATGTAAACAGTAATTGCGTGTCAGATTTGAGTGTAAAAAATTGGTTTTTGTAAATTTAGGTAGCCAACATAAATGGGTTATTTTCTCATAAAAATTGTTATCTAAGCTACCAATTTTTTTACACCATCATTTAAGTAGTTGGACCGCCTACAAAAAACACCAAAAAAACATGGGGTTGTCATTTAAAAAAACTAATGATGACGTCATTGCGCAATAATACATGACGTCATAAGTCAAATTTTTGTCATAAAGTGGCAAATTAAAAAATAAAAATGACCTGTCCGAGTGTTTTGCTCAAAAACATTCAATAAAAGAATTATGAATTTTGTTCCTTACTTTAGCACCACACTGTATTGGAACATTTTTAAAATGTTTTTGCAAATTTTAACAATTCCGTGTTGAACAGATGCTAAATACTCAAAATTGTCTTATACAAACATGTTGCTAGTTTTCGAGATATACGATGTACCTATCAAGTTATTTCCCTTGTTTTCAAACAATATAAAAATTGTTTCAATGAGCAGACAAAATAGCAATTACTAAATTCGTTTAGCTTTAATTTTCCTACGTATAAATAAATACACTTATAGCGTCTACCTATGTTTTTTTTCGTCGCTTTTTAGTTTAAACAAGAAAGGCTTGGTTTCATTTTTTAACCCAATCTGTAGTACGAAACTAAACAAAAAATGGTTTTTTCCATCTTATATAAGCTGGAAATTTGCATCAAAGCTGAATGCGTTCATTGTTATAATAAAGCGCTAACAAAAAAAATAAACTCGTGACTCAATTTCGCCGAAACCTTTCTCAACATGGAAATTATGGAATCAAAACAATCAATTTTTTTAGACTCGTTACTATAATAATAAACTAATAGTAGTAATAACTATAAAAAGATTTTAACATAAATAGTGATAACTGATAATAAATAAACAAGACACGAAAATTAAGTACTTGTTTTTCTCTTGCAAATAAAGCAATATGGATATTACTCTTTAGATCACAACGCAGTGCCCATATCAAGCCTCACCTTGAATAATAATAGCCGCATCATCCTTGCATGAAATCTTCAAGCCTGTTTAGTAGACCGTCCATTGTTGTTTTTTTCGACTACGTTTATGTATACTTTTCCTCGTATAATCCAATTAATTACCTTGATACATTACGCAAGCTTCTCTTCTTTACTATTACAGTGTATCTTCTTTCCGGATCTTGGATTTATTAACAACTTACTAAATTAAACACGTTATTGCTTGTAAGCAAATGCTTTCAAAGGAGAAAATATTTACTTAACTTTCAAATACGAGGAAGGATTAAAAAATCATTTACCACAATTTATGAAAATGATACATGGAGCCCCAAGAATTAACGGCACTATCTATTTCAGGTAAACTGGGAGAGCTCCCGCGTGGTATACTCTACATATCAATAATATAATTCAAAAGATAAAGACGACCAATTAATGCAAACGGAAATATTTCATTTATATTAAGAGCTTGAGTTTCAACTTGTGGGGAAAAGTATGTATAGTGAAACCATGGTATAAATGCAATATTTAACATTAATATATTTCTATGGCTACACAATATATTACATCACTAATATCCTAAATACAATTTCTACAGAAGGTATGAGTACTTCAAAGAATTACATACGTGTTGAAAAATTTGCTTTAAAAATTTGGAGTTAGAAGTAAATATCACAATAGATGAATTTTTAATTGCACTTGCTGCGACAAGACATGATAACTTGTACGTAATTCTAAGAAATTCACTTTTAAAATATGTAATACAAACCTGTAACAGGTGGATTAATTAAATGAAACCATTATTCTTTTATTAAAAAAATTAACTAAATTATCATTATAAGTAAAAAATTACAAAAATTTAATATAAAAATTTCTACAGTTAGGCCTCATTTTGCTAATCCATCATGTCTGAAACCCTGTTAGTCTTCGTTTTATATTTTTAAATGTATTGATATTCAAATAATCCATGTATTAATCAACCTTAAAACCGAACCTAACTATGTATTGTACAGAATCATTAAAATGTCATTAAGTAACATAACCATTTTCAAATAACACCACTGTTTTAATCACAATCTAAGTTTGTACCATTATCAGTCAAAGTTACATTACGAGATAGATTACTAAATTAGACATTAATACCTTAGGATAACATAATTCTGTACCACATACATTTCAAATAGTAATATTTCGTATTATATCCTACTGTACAAAAAATTAATTTACAAGACAGACAACGATTGGACCACGGAGATTTGTAAAATGAAATGAGTGACTTGAATCCCAAAGAATTGAAAATAATTGAACCATTTGAATACTAATAATATGATAATGAGAACTTAAAAACTATGAATAACTTTATAAAATAATAGTACGAGAAAAATTACAAGTACAAATCCTTAAATCAAGCGTTTCGTTAAAAGAACAAGCAAACTTTCATGGATTAACGATAGATGAAAGTCAAATGATCACATGTTGGGGAAATATCTTCCCAATGACTGACTACTCACAGAAATATAAAAACACATTTACAATTATATACAGAAACATATACAAGACGAGACACAATTATACAAACAAAAATGATGAATATTTTGAACGATTCCAACAATTTGTACTTCAAATGTCAAACTATAAGCATGTCATTTTACACAAACAGATGTCCTACTATAGTAGAATTTTTGGCAATTACGATAAAAAATTCAGTCACATATGTACACAAAATCACATGACTTAGTTGTGGAAAATAATAGATTTCTTTTAAGATTAAAGCTAATCACAAGATGCAGATTCGAATTAAAAATCTATCAATCACAACAATTAAAAAACTGAATTGTGTGGTTTTAAAACTAAAGGAACTAATCTCAAAATATACATACTTAATATAAGTAAAACAAACTATTGTCAATTTACCGATTTAATAATTGTGAGTGACAGTTTTCTTAAAACATAATGAAAAATGCAAATTATATTGCAAATGGCATTATCTGTCATGACAGAAGTTTATCACAGCAAAAACTTAAAATTACAAGAATAAAAGTTTCTCATAATAATACCTAAAAACAAACTGCTTATAGTTTGGACTCAATAAAATTACAAAATATACAGATAATGACACGAAGGCACCTTTATACATATATCAAAATTGTAAATTTATAAGCACCAGCTCATTCCAAAATAATAATAATAATAAATATTTGTATATTTTGCAAAAATTTTAATTTTATTCCTGATCGATGTGATGGCAATGCAGGCCTAAATCATGAACAGTGACCATCTACCATTAATCTTGAGAAAAAAAGGAAAAAAAAACTTCTACACCCTACACACGTTCTTGTAGTGCGTTCTGTTTATATTCATATTTTTATAAAATGGTGGATTTACGGGAAAAGAGCCCCTGCACAGTTGACGGTTAGGTCCCAAATTGAAATTTCCCTAAATCAAACTCGTTAGCATACAACTTTTTAAAAGTCCAACCTACAATTACCTCATGGGATGCCTTGACCCGTAACGGTGAAATGAACATGTTTTGAGGATTACGATACTTATTCGGAAAATCGGTTGAATACCTTTGATGCAATGGTCTTTGTACTTTACGGAGTTTATCTTGAAGAGGTGTTGATGGTGGCGTTGATGTCGGAGTCGAATTCTCTGATGAGGAAGAACGGTTCTCAGGAAAAGTAGCTAACGTACAGTACGAACCTTCAGATTCGCCGAGTCTGTAACAAAAACATACTTAAACGACCTGGAAAAAAAAACAGTTGAGTCATTGTTACCTGTAGCATACTTCACTAGGGTCAACCCACACTGTGAGTTCGGTGGGTAATCGAAGATCTCGATATGACGAACCACATTTGCTGGCAGCACGTTCTAAGGTACAATCGATGGGACTGACGCCATTGATTCGAATACATCTGTAAGCCTGTCCCCTACTTGGCAGTTCCGGAAACCAATGCTTCTCAAATCTGAAACAAACAAAAAAACAATAAACAAATTATAATTTTTGTTGAATATTATATAACTCAACAATATAATAGCAGTATTACTATAATTTTTAAGACTACGACGAAAACCTACAACAGATAAAATAGTATCTAATTAAAAGGCGTTTTATAATGTCAGTTTTATGGTACGAATCTAGGATTATAAAACGAGCAACGAAGCGCGAATTTTATGAAGGATTGATGTCCACAATGACTTATGAAACACGTTTTTTATATATTTTTTCCAATTTGTGCTGTTGGCCAAATTTTTATGTAAAAAATAAAATGTTGGCATGTTATAGCACTCCACGTCATAATAATTATGTAACTAGTTAAGGTAAATCCACAATGGCTGCTATATTTCAACACTAAAGTTGTTTTTTTAGACGTATTAGTTATTGTATAAAAAAATTAACTTTAGTTTGTTTCATTTAGAATTTAATTTTTTAAGTGACCTTATTTTTTTAAATTTTCTGAAGTTTTAGTATTGTTTAACCTTATCTTTTCTGTTTTTTTTTTTGTATGTTTAGTTATTCAAACCGTACATCAACCTGATTAAAAAATTAAAAATAAACGCACTGTTGTGTGGCAGCCTCATATGAATATTTGTTTAATCCTGCCAGTTACTCTTTGCGTTTCTTTTATAGCAATAAATATAATTGTGATTATTGTTATTATCGAAGGTGATAAATCACGAAGCGTGACAGCACTAAAAAATTTTCTTCGGTTCATTTAGTATGACTAGTCTGTTTACTACAACTGGAATTATCCTACCGAAACTTTGTTATTTAGAGAATTAAACGAATGCAACTGTGAGATAAAATTACGTTTAAATAACGAGCATTAAAAATTCTATAAAATGTCAGTCATAAAAATTTTATTACAGCTATCATGGAAGTTGTTAAATTGAAAGTGTGTGATCCATTTGCACATATATTTAACTCCTAGTTTCTTAAAAGATAACTATACTTACCAACTTGACAATTTCTTAAGGTAACAATAGTTTGTCATGCTACAATTACAAAAAAAAAGTTCAAGGTTACGTCATTTATCTAGTTAAACAATCAGAAAATGTATTACGATGTTTAGAAAATTGGTGAAAGTAATGCATGTCAAAAAGATAAAAATCATAAATTTATTGGTGTTATCAAGATCAGGTGACTATATTGTTATTTTCCTTTTTTGGTATTGTTAATTCTGCTATTAAAAACGATAAGTTGGCTCATCATCATTAGAGAGCAGAATAACAATGGAATCTCTCAATTTTGTACAAATTCGATAAATCAGACAACAATACACTCACAGACTGCTGTAATTCAGTTTATTCTCGATCTTGTTTTTTATTTAGATCAAAAGATTTTATAAAAATATACGTAAATAATAACTGGAAAAAATATTTAAATTTATCATTTGCAAATTAAATAAATGGAAGTTTACAAGATATTGTCGCCTTGGGCTTTCTAATTTCGTTAAAAGGAATTAAATGTTTTTGTTTTCGTCATTTTGTCATAAATATATTAATGGAAGTGTCCGAAAAATGGTAAATCCTTGGTTTCGTGAGTTTATTTTAGGTTTTACCAATAACAAGTAGTGGTAAAAGCTTGGAATGTAGTTTATATATTTTATTTCAATTTTACCACAATCTCAAATTTCTCACTGTTTATTGATAAAACTACTAAAAAAATTTTTTTTACAAAAATATATTGTACTGTTTGATAATAATCCTTATTTTTGAAAAGCTGGAAGCTGCAAACACATACAGTTATAAATATGTAATAATATCTATAATAATTTTTTAAATTATCCCGATTTTCTGTAACCGAAAGACCATTCCTATCAAAAATCTAGACAAACGAATCTTAATTTCGTCGATATTTTGCTTTTTCCGTGTCAATAATTATTGTTGTATACATAATTTCCGTTTTCATTTTCAATTGTTGCAAATGGACAAAAGTTCCACATCAGTAACAAAACTGTAACCATTCAAATTATTTATACAATGAAGTTTTCATATATGCTGGTAGTTCGACATTATTCTTGCATTATTCTTTTGTTTACAGTTTACCACTTTCACTACTGTTTAAATATTAACATTTGTAATAATCCATACACATCTGTATAAATTGAATCCTCAATTTAAAACTTTTTATCAACACTTAAATGCGTCAATTTAACTTTATGGAATTACTTGTGAGAAATAAATATTTAAACTATTAATGTGTACACACTTTTATTTATTTTATAAACAGTTTACGTAAAATGTGAAACTGAAAACGTTAATTTTAAATGAATTCACAGTTTCGCAATATTATTAGTAAATTTCTCATTTTTTATTTAATTACAGGAAAAATGTAATGATGTAGTTCTGTTTTTTTTTGACCAAGTTGTTGTTACTAAGCAGAATCATGTTCATTCGAATTATGTAAATTGTCTCTCATGACTTCAAAATCCAAACAATTTTATCGTGCTATGAACATAACCATTCACGATTTTACAATTTTAAAACTAGAGCATTTTTTTGATCTCACCATGTGATGAAAAGTGTGACAAAAGTGAATAGTAATCGCAAAAATAAAGATAAAAATGAGATTAAAAATAAGATTTTGATTGGGAAAAAAATAAAAAAAGAAATAACACAATTCTGATAAAAGATGTTCTAATTTAGATTTTTAATTGAAATATCGTTGACCTTAATTACGAAAATAAAAAAAACAATTTGATTTTATAGAAAAAATACGAATATCGGAAAAAGATCAAAATAAAAGGTGATTTAAAATAAACTACATCGAAATAGGACAAGAGAAAAATGAAGCGAGTACAACCCTATTACCCCAAATGTTACATTTGTCTGTGAATGTTTAAATTAATCGAAGTTTTTTTATAATTGAAAATCTAAATAACTGTTACAATACAAATTTATTCAATTTTTAATACCAAAGTCTGCTGAAATTAATTTTTTTCTGGATCATTCAGAAATCACAAATAATAAAAAAAGTGTAATAAAAAATATATAAATAAGTCAATCAAGTTCTCAATATATTTTATGGCAATTCTAAACTTGTTCATAAAACAAAACTAGAGTGATGTGGAATTAAAAAATAATTGCTTTTGATGTCTTTGATAACTTCATTCGCTTACTTTTCAAAATAAAATTTCAATCAATTTTAGAAACGTCATGCTACACATTAAAGCACATTGTCTTCAAGAATTTTTTTATGAACAGAAGATTTTTATGTTTTATTTTAATAAACTGTCTAAATTGAATAATTAATTTTTTTCTGTTAATTTTCAGTTTAATAGGTTTTTTATCATTTACAGATCCCTGAATTACAACTGACATTATAAAATTAAATATAACGTTGTCAATTTCAAGGTAAAAAATGCAAAACTTTGTAAAGGCTTTTAGTAAGTGGAAATCGTGCCAACAACAATTTAAATTACCAAAATCGCACTAAAACTACTACGAAAAAAAAATTGGAAAAAAGAATCAAAGGCATTAATACAAAGTTCCTAACGAAAATGAAGAAAATAAGCAAGCTCGATTAGAACAATTTCTTTTTACCACAGGAAAAAAATTACAAAAAATTTTGTAACATTTTTTTTCTAATTTGACGACCAAAATTATCTTCTCAACATTGTAAATATCTGATAGGTACTTTTAGTCTTAAAATTATATAAAAATTCTTACAAAATTTACTAAAAAGCAAACAAGAAATTATTTCTGTCAATCCTCTGACTCGTTACTTATAAATGAAATGCAGAAACATTAATATTAAGATTTTTAGATCCGTTTTTACATATTTCTTATCGCAAAAAAAATTAAGAAAATAAACTGTATCATGCCAAGAGTCTGCTTCAATTATATACCTAATTAGTTTTTCATTTTATTTGGGCTGTAAATTAAAAAAAAAACTGATTTCGCCAAAAATTTCCGTTTTCAAAATTGTATTTAAAAACCAATCTAAAATTTTATTTTATTTTTTAAATTATTAGTTACTGAATAAAATCGGATTTTAAAAATTGAGTGTCGCTTAGCTGTCATAAATCTTTAACACAAAAACTACCCACCAAACTACCTAAATCGTACAACAGACAGACCAAAACGACCCAATTCTCTTTTCTTATAAATTTTGCCTATTCAATAAAATGATTTCAAAATTTAAACAATATGTTGAACTTCAACAATAGATATCTTATACATTTTTTTCAAAATTTGTGTTCAAATAGAAATGCCGTTTTGGGAATGAAGATACTACTTGGAACACTTGTTATATTTATAAAATCATGCCTATTTTTTATGACAAATTTTCAGTAGCTATCAAAAATTAGAATTGAAATCCTAACTGAACAACACCCAAATGTAGACCTTATCTCTCATAATTAAAACTAGAGAAGTCTTGAAAACAATTAAACATGACATTAAAAAATAAGATCTTGATCGAAAAAAACAACAAAGACAATTATAAAATTTAGAAAACATGATTTTGGATTTTTTTTTATGAGGTAGGTTAGATGAAACCTTTCTTTTTCTGTTGATTTTTTTATTTCGACTAGTTTCGGGCTTAATAGCCCATTTTCAAAAACTTAAAATTTTCGGACACACACGAAACACGTTCAAACTTTTTTTCTTAAAAAAAAAACATTACTACTTCTTCTTCAAAAAAAAGTTTTATCGTGTTGTGTGCGTAACAAAAATTTGAAAGTCGTGAAAATAAGTTAGTAAGCCCAAAATTAGTCGAAATAAAAAACTCAACAAAAAAAGTAAGGTTCCATCTAATTAACCTAACTTATAACGAAGAATTAACACAAACTTGACAAAAGTTAATTTTTTATTTGACAAATAATTTTTTTTTATTTTTTTTTTGAACTGACTGATTATTTGATAACAATGTCATTAACAGGACAATTAGAAAAAGAAAAAAACAGAAAACAAGGATTCTTTTAGTTGTTATACCTAACGAATACATTTACAATTTGTTGAGTGATTTTATAACGTTTTTGATTTGGTGACGTTTGTTACATAAAAAAGTAATTACTAATTACTCAATGTGGAACTTTAAACGGTCACAAACTTTAAACATTATCATATTACGTTTACAACTGATTTATGATACGTAAACAATCCTCGTACCTTTAACCATACGTAGAACAATAATAATATGTAATCTACAAAGTCAAAGTTCTTTGCTATTTAAAGTAATGTTTACAAAAGAACGGAACGTTATCTATTTACTATTTAGCCATCTGGCAGTTTGATTCATACAAAAATAAATTTAACCATTAAAAAAAAATCTACTTACCTTTCCATGAGAAGTTCGGTTAGATGTTTTTTAAAGTTTTCAATTTGGTCTTGAGGGAACTTATCACTTTTCTCAATGAACCTTATAAAGAACATAACAGCAGCTAAGATTTCTTCCTTCATTATCGTTTTCTATAAATTTCTTCACATCAGGGGAGAAAATGAAGACGTAAACCGAATAAAAGTAACCAAAGGTTATCTGAAAGGAAATGACAGCTTTGTTATAATTTTATCGCACTTAGATTCGCACAAAAATCCTCTTATTTACAATACGCAGTTTCAAACTGCCAATGTAGGTACTTTTAAAAATTAGATTAACGTTAATTTGATAACCTCGCATTACATAGATTGATTAGTCTTAAATTATCTGCTTTTTCTTAAGTTTATTTTTAACCTACACTTTGTGAAGGGGAACCTGAAGTCAAATCCTAAATCACGGCAATGAAACTGCTGCACTCGAAATGAACCGAGTTTTATTCACGAAAATCACACAATATGAGAAAAATTACAACAATTTTGAAATAAATCCCCGAAATTTCGAATAAATCGTTGCACATAAATTTCTTCGGTATTGACGTTTCAAAATTTACATTTTTGACATTATGACATTCAAATTTAACATTTGAAAAAACAATCCCATAATACACAAACAGGGTCAAATGATTTGATGTGAGACATCCGCTTATTTAGCCAAAACTCGACTATACCCAACATCTGGCGTCTATTTCCAGCCGAGAAGAAATTTAGGAATGGAAAAATTACACTTTTAATTAAAAAAAATAATCACAGGTTATTTATTACGATAACTCACAAAAATACTAATATAGAGAGTGTTATTTATGTATGCTTTGTGTTGATATCATGAAAAGTAAATTATGGACCCCTATTATCTTTATTCTTATTATTATGTTACATTATGTGATCAAGTTTTCATTGGGTAATATTTTGTTGCTAGCTGAACCGAAACTTAATCTGGAAGTAGAATGGCAGATCTCAGTTTGCATCTGAGAATAAAAAGTACAAAAGTAAAATGAACAATATAAAAACCAGATAATAAGACCATCAACTCACGAATATTGAAAATCCTTTAATACGTGACTTTACTCACGATTTCGTCAAGGAGAACAACGAATTTACTGCATAAATCGTAAGAAATAAAACCACAAGATATTATGAGAAAAGTGGATTTTTGATTGCAAAATGCATTGAATTTAAAACTTTTATAGTGGTTAAATTAATTAAAATTTAAGAGGGACATTCCCGTTTTCAAATATAGAAATCAATGTAATGTTTGAGAAGAAATAAGTTTTAAACAAATTTTTTTTACGCTCGAAAACAGGAATGAATGTCTCTCAATAATAAAATTTATTCGTAAAATTTATGCTGCACGACTCTTCTAACATTTTTTTAAAATTACGCCATCATACTTTTTTATTTAATTAAATATAATAAGTGAGACTGAACCAATAAACGTTGAATGTTAAAGTTTCTTTCTCTATTATTTGTACCTATTTATTAAATTTGTGTAAAAAGGTCTTTAAACATGCTTATACCTGTATGAGCTAGACGTCAAAGCCAATAGTGTGCTCCTAAAGGCACAAATTTTTATAATCAAAATGTTATTTATAGATGCCAGTCAAATTTATTACAAATTCCAGCTAAGTGATGAGCCCCTGACGAAAATTAAGCAAGCACAAGTCTGGTGATTTTTATTTACATTTTAAAAACTATTATGTCAATAAAATTATATCAATCAGCTGACTATAGTATATCAAATTACAGTTTTATCGAAAATAAAATTACAACAATTTCTGTACAAAAAAAAGTTTAGAAATGTTGAAATCTTCTTGGTGTATCGAGAAAAAGCACCCACTGACACCAAACACTGCAATGTAGTCTTATTTTACTTATGATACAGGATTAATTTAATGCTGCATTGAATAATTATTTAAAAAAATACTCCTACCTTTTATTGGATGTAAATTAGTGTCGTAAAATTCTTTATAAAATACGATTAATAACTGTTTTTGTGCGATTAAACTCTATTTGATTATTTACCGCAACTGTTTTTTTAGACAGTAAGGGTTATTTACTGGTTGCTAATGCAAACTCGTCGGTAAGCATTACTTACCGTATTAGAATAGTCTTTAAATTTTAGAGTGTTTTATTCAAAATTCAAACTGTCTGAAAAAGACCTGAGATTCTATTCTTGAAATATTCGTATTCGAAAACCTTATTACAGTAATAAAATAAATTATGTACTACTTTGTACGATAGTTGCAACTACAGTAAAACCCCGATTACTTGATAAGATAGAGACAGGGTTTTCGTCGGTTTACTATGTCCAGTAAGACCCCGATTATTTAAAAGAGTACACAATAGGAACCAGAGCGTCATTTCTTAAAATTCGTACGATAATTTTCGTAGATGAAAATATCAGAAACAACCAATCATAAAGAGAAAATTATTTCTTAAGAGCCAGTTTACAGAATGTGACATTAACAAACTTTAATTGCGAAGTTAAACAGTTAATTCGCGATTAAGTGTCAATTTTAAATTTCCTTTCCTATAAACCGGCAGTTAGTGTTTTGGAAGACAAGTATTACCTAACGTATGAGATTTGTATAAAACTCTGGTCGACAAGCTTTAGACGACTTTTATCCGAATATTTTTAATAATTTTTCTCATAAACAGTTTTCCAGCTATTTCTCTCATTTGGTAACACTTCAGTTTTTAAATATTATGTTGTACATTAAATATTAATGTAATAATTATGTATATTAAATGTTACTTATGCGTCCTGTGAACATTGTCTACTAAATTTCTACTCAACGAGTATCTTCATTTCAAACTGAAATTATGTCAATCAGCTGACTGTAGTATATCAAATTACAGTTTCAGCGAAAATACAATTGCTTGGTACTATAGCGATTTAAATTTTATATACCTATTTTTATTAAATCAAAAACCATTATTGAATTTTTTTATGTAGCATTATTTTGTAAAAAAAATATAATTATGGTAATAGTACATTTTACAACGAGACATTAAATTAAGGTTTTTGAAAGAGATGATAGATTGTTCACGAGCTGCGTTAGAAATTAGACAATCTCACGAACGAAAAAACTAAACTTCCTGTTGCATAGTAACAGTTATAATATTTATATATCAAGGGAGAGAAGTGCATGATTATTCGTAAAGTGCCGTTTATAGCCCGAGAGCGAGGCTCGAGGGCTATAAAGCACCGAGAGAACAATGGCACTTCGCTCCTGTGGTATATATTCTACTTTTTGTACGCCCTAAATCAATAATATTAAGAAATTTGCTGTAATTTTTTAATAAAATTTAAAAAGAAGAATAAAGCTATCATTCTTTAAAATTACACCATGACAACATCAACAACTACAAACATTTTCGTTGACATCAAACCTAACAACGTGTCAACAAAGACTTAACAACGAGAGCAAATATTTTCTCCCGTCGTTAGGCTCACTTCTATCCCTGGGTAGAGAAATTAGACTTCTGCCACGATTTTGACATTCGGAAAACTTGATTGTAACATCGTAGGTGGCTGTGAAAATTTTTTATATCACGAATATTCGTTGTAATGTCTTATTTTCGCAACGGAATATTAGAGAATGGTTCCTGGAGTTATTCAATTGTCTAATAATAATTATAATAATAGCTAAAATTATTGCCTTGTAAATGCAAAACATTTTTTATTTTTTCCACAGCCCCCTACGATGTTAGAATCAGTTATGAAAACCGTGTATTTTTCGTGTATTTCATGGAAATGTATCACATTCTTTAGACAAAAGTAGTGAAGAAAAGTTTAACTTTCCTTGTTAGCAACGCTTTTTTTCATTCGTTTATTTTATTACAATAAATTGCAAATGTGCAATTGCTTAAATTATTAAATATTACATTAGAAGCTGAAGAAAGCGCTTGGAATTCAGAAACTGACACGTTGAAGTTCATTACTTTATCACTTAATCTTGCTGATACTGGCGATGTTGTCGTTGCGAAGGTCGAAGGTTGTCCTTAAATTAATGCTTAAACGTGAGAAATCATAAATAAAACAAATCTTTCACAAAAGTGCGCAATTAGAATATCTTCATTGGCTCCTTGCACATTTTTTTCATTTTTCCAGCGGTATAACTCTTGGTAACTTTTCTCATATTTTTCTCTGGACTTTACAGATAGTAAACTTGACTTTGTTTCTGATACTAATTAGGCAATTTCTTCATTATTCTCACTTGGGCAAATCATTTTGACATGAAAACTTTTTCACAAATTGTTTACTTGTTCTACTGTTTATTGTTATTATGGCCACAAATGCTACCTTGATACATTAGAATTTTTCATTAACTTTTAGATCTTCAAATTACAGTGTTTTGTTCAAGTACATGAAAAAATTGCGTATTCAACACATTAAGAGAAGTTTTCCATGTTCGTGTAAACATTGAAACCTGAAACATTTACACTCACTAAAAAACAATCAATTTTTTTAACTTGTCAGTCAATTATTTTTTTTCAATATTGAAATGCGAATTATATAACTTTACATAATTATATTTGTAATTAATCAAACTGTCAATTCCATGTCACAGCAAATTTATTTTTTTTTTCTTAGTAAGAGTTTGTAGTTAGTATTTTCATATGCATGAGTAGAAAAAAGTAGATTCTTCTTAAATATCTGTAACTGCCTAATATAATCTTCCCAGTTGTAAAATTAACATCTGAAATTCTTAAATATCCATATCTGTTATCTATTATTGAAGATCCAGATTTAAAACAGAAACATTATACGTCACCTTTTTACGCACGTAGAATAACAAAATAACGTAAGATCGAAATATAACTGAATCAGAGCAAGCCGTGGAAGTGTGTATTAATATTAGCAATGACTACCATGACTGGTCACTTTCCCCCACTTCTTGGCTCAAATTGGTTCTACGCACCGCACGATGGCGCAGAAACAAGAGAGATAGAAATTACCATATATTCGTATTATACTTTGACAAGTCAAATATTTAAATCGTACTAGAGTAGATATCGCGTCGTGTTTCTATTGGCGAACTGTTAAAACGTTGCGCTAATGATACACTCAGTTGTTGTATTTTCGTCCAAGGTTCCTGAAAATTGAACCATGAACATCAAAGACACCGACAAGAGTGACCAGTCATGGTAGTCATTGATATTAGACACATCATTACAGTTACGCTGGCACAGCCTGCTCTGGTTCAGTTACATTTCGATCTCACCTTAGTTATTTACCAAGACCCAAAAAGTAGGTTTTTTTTCGGCTGAGTCTAAATCTAATGACTGAAAAAAAGATAGAAGAAACCGAAAAAATATTATTTGGCCGTGGCACACACAAATTTTTTAGTCGACTTTAACAAAAAATTGATATTGTAATAGTAAATATAGTAGACTAATATTTTGCCAGCGGCCACTGTTAAACGGTTACTTTTCGGTCAGATTTGAAAACGAAAAATTAAGTTTTTAAGGTCGATTAAAAAATTATTTTTTAAAAACAAAGTTAAGCAGCATCGTCATTTAACAAAACGCAATTTTATGTTACTGTGAGAAAACTACTAGCCGAAACGTTTCTGGAATTTGTAGTGATCCTTGTAGAAAAAAAACTTTTCCATTTCCCGTAAATTACCAAAAAAACGCATTAACTAGAAAAATAATAGTACGTCATTGTAATGTACGTAAACAGATTCTAATGTTTTCATATCTAATACTCATAATAACCAAGTTATAATTTTTTTAAAATTTTAGATAAATGAAAACAAAAACAAGCTAGTAAAATGCGGTATTTACGAAGATTATTAAAAAAAAACAAGCTTGTAAATGTGCTGCACATTTTTTCCTCATAAATATATAAATTATACCTGAAACTCAAAACTCGCCGTGACTGCCTCCTATCTCAAAATCGTCTAAAGACTCCATTATAAATAATTACAAAAAAAACACTAATATACGTTTTAAATAATTATTTTTCTTGTATATTTGAAACTATAATAAATATAACAATCTGAAAATATCGCCACTGTGATTAGCATGATAAAACTTGAAAAATGAGACATTATTGCAATTGCGATAGACATATAAGCTGTTATTATCTATTTGTTTTGACGTTCTATGTATTTATATAAGTCGGCTTGGAATGTGGTTTTAACTCGGGTTATAAAGTTGCTATTCAAAATTCAATAACGAACAAATTTTCTATTTACTTATCTAAATGAGAAGGATCTGTTTTGGATTGTTTATAATCCTCTCAGCTCAACTAATAAACAATCATTATGTTCATTAACACCCTCGGCGGATATGTATTGTTCAAAGACTTTTAATTTTTTAGTCACACTAGCCATCCTGAACATGGTCAAAATTTACTGTCAAAAAAAAAAATCAGCGTGACCCCACATTTAACACATTATGATCGACATAGTTGTAAACTAAGTAACATATAGTATAAAATCATGCTAAGAAGTTTGTTTTGTACTAGAAATAAAAAAAAATTGTAGGTAGCAGCACTTACATTAAGAACAATTTAGTTTCAGGGTTCTATACATGACACCATACTTATCTGTATTATTCCCCCATGAGATTCCATGACTTTTGGATCGCTCGATACGTAATTATTGAAAATGTATAATTAACGCATGTATGATAAAACTTTTAGCTCATTAACTTAAAGGTCAATAATCTGGTGCCTCGTTGGGACACTTGTATAACTTTTGAAAGTTTTATTCGTCAAAGTAGACGAACCATTTATAAAAAAATGAAATATGAAAACTGTTGTATAACATTCGCAGAAGTCATATAAGAAATCGTTTCAAACCAAGTTGTTTCAATTAATTAATTTTAACTTTGTAGAGCATTTATGATATAAACAATTATTTTTTTGTAAACGTGTCAAATTTTCACATTTATTTTATCAATTAATTAAATGTTTTGATAACCTAGACTAACAAAACATTTTTTGAATTAAATATTCAGACTTTAAACAACATTATTATTACTGTCGAAGCGTCAAGGTTTAAAGTTTTTGTAAAATACTTCTAAGTTAAATGTTTCAAAGTCAAACGACTTTTTCAAAAAAAAAACAACAACAATATAAAGATAAACAGTTTAAAATATTTTCGATAAAACTGTAATTAAAATGTTAGACATTGTTTTTAATAGGAGGTACAACATATTTATTGTAAAATACCAACACGAATGACTTTCTATGATAATTTATTTAAAAGAAAGGTTAAATAAGAGCAATGTTAAAAATTCAGTACATTTGCAGACAATTAGAATGTGATTGCAATTTTTCGCATAATAAATTCAATTATTACAGAACTTCTAATTACAAATCCTTATTCCAAAATTGGTGTCACAACAAGCCCCCGCAGCAGACTTCCTAATTATTTTAGGAATACAATAAAGGTAGTCATTTTTAGCTCCAAATATCCGAAATTTAATGGTTCTAAAAACGTCAGCTTTAAAACGTTTACAAACAAACTGCTGAGGGGCTCAACATCTGTCTTGTAGCAATGAAATTAAAAAAGTATAACACTCTTATAAGTAGAACAAAAATACTTTCGTGCATCATAAACCCCACAAAGCAATTGTACACTTCAAAGTATCAAAGTTCTATCATTAGCACGAGTAAATATTTTTTTTAAATAAAATTAGGCAAGATTACAGGTCATAACATGCAACTTTCAAAACAAAGAACTGGGCAAATATGGGTTGTGCACCCGGGGCACAACCGACCCCACCCAAAACTTACGTAAAACAACCCTTTTACACGAAATTCGCCAAAAAAAGCAGCAATTATGCCGAAATACGCACCATTTACGGTCAAACGTAAACTTTCGTGAGCAGTTTTCAAGGAACTTCTGGTGACATATTTGTTGAACTTTGTTGGTAAAAATAACCGTTTCGGGTGGTTCTTTCGCGTGAAAACTTACCTGAACTTGTTGAAGATGTTGTACAGAAGCACTGTGCAGAAATCTGACATGGAAAACGCGAATTTTGAAAGGATTTTCAAAAAAACAAGGCGAGAATCAACAAACCAGAGTACTGTATGAGGACACGAATCGGATGTGAGTCACAACAAAACCACAAGTCAGAAATCATCTGTTTCCTAGCGCGCCAAATTTAAACTCAATGACGCTGTTGCATGGAAAAATTACGAAATTCGCGATAATTATCACCAATTTTAAAACTGTTGACGACTTTTGGAGCCGAAAATTGATAATTTCGTGTTATCTGTGGTCATGTTGCTTATTTAACGAAAAATAAACTCTTATCAACCGAATATTGCAATGGGTGATATCGGGAGCGATCATTCACGTAAAATGCACAAGATTTGTAAATTTTGAAGGTCATGGGTCAGAAATAACACCGCTTTGATGTAAAAATAGTAAACTATTTTGTTTTTTCCAAAAATTTTTATTTATTCAAGATTGTTGTGTATTGTTGGTTGCATAGCATAACATTGCTATTTTTTGTAACGAGTGATCAGAAAAATGCCAATAAGGGTTGGCTACAGAATTTTATGTTCTCAACATTAACCATAATACGTCGTGCTATGTTACTATAAACATGAACTTCATATCAAATTTTAAAATCTTCTGTAGGACACAACTGTGGATAGATGTAACAAAAGTCGATTAGTTTTTGAGAAAAAATTGAATGACGTAGAATAAGATCAGACCGATACCACTTTATTTTTCATATAACTTATCAAATAAAAACAATTTTTACGACCTGTTCACTGTCAGGAGAACTTGAATTTATGAAAAAAATATTTAACTTTCAACGTTCTTCATTAATTTTTCTACTAATCTATGAACACTTCTAGAGCAAACACCTTCATCAGATTAGAAAACTATCTGTATTAATTTTTACCGAAATTTTGGTACAAAACACCCTTAAGACTCCACTATAAGATCTATATTATAGAAACGTAGAATAGGATTATTTGTTGTTTTTCTTTGTAGTTTGGCCAAGTCCAATGACCTAATTGTTCTTATGTAATTTGTTTTGAAAATACAAGCATTTTTTGTTTATTCTTTCGTCAATGTTTGGCTTTGTTGAGGTTAATGGGTCAAAAAAACTGCAGAATTAATGAAAAACACTGTTTTATACATATATTTTTGCCATGAAAATAATTACATGGGCAATAATACATGAAAAATATATAATTTGTTAAAATATTGTCACAGTTGAATATAAAATATAAAAACAAAGTATCATCGCAAAACTTATGTAGGTACTTAAAAATTAATTTGTCGAGGTAGCTACAATAAAAATGGACTCTTAAAAATAAATCGTATTAAAAATATTTTAGTGTAGGCCAAAGTAATTTTTTAAGTACTATGTTAATTATGTTAAGTACCTAGTGCATATTATAGTAATCTTATCCTAAGTACTAATTTATAAAAAAAGAAAACTTAAACTAAAATCTAATCTTGATTTACAATTAAAACAAATGGAAAACTTTATTAAGTAATTTTGTTTAAATGGTAAAATAATTACTTATGGAATTGCTCGATGCATAGGTTGCAGGACCAAGATCCTTCAGGAGGATCGGTTAAAGGCGGGGATAGACAATACATGTGATAACCACGGTCACAATCGTCACAAAACAACAATTGATCCTAGAAAAAATTATTAAACCCAATTTACAACCAAGAGAAATAACTTACATCGTTATCCGAATTACCACATACGGAACAACATTTACACTCAATACATTGCCAGCTATATTTCTTAACCGATATTTTCATATTTTCAGTGAATAAGAGGCAAGAAGGGTGGCCTGAAAAAGATTCATTAAAGAAGAAATATGTCAGGTGACTCAACAAAAGTGTTCAAAGAAGGCCAAAAAAAAAGAGCAAAAACTACTTATTTAAATTGTTGCCACATAATTGAGCACACTGAGCTCAGTTTATTGTATTTTGGTATTAATTATAAAAAAAAATAGTTTTATTCTTCCAAAACAAAATGTAAAGAAGTTGTCTAAATTCAAAAATGAGAGATTTGAATTTGTATGTGAACTTTGTCTATAGCCTTCTAATATTTTACCTTTTTTATTACTCAATATTGATAAAGAGTCCTGCATAATAATTAAACCTCAAAACAAACAGAAAATCTTAGTGTAACCAATTTTTGTTTTAGCTTCAATATTTTTTTTGTTCCATTGTTTGAAACGGTATTCACGTTCAGAGAATTTTTTTTGTTTAATTTCAAGCTAATAAATTATATTTGATGATTTATGTCTAAAGTTGTGCAACTAGTAAGATATTTATAAAACAGTTGCGCAAAGATAATTTTTGTCGCCAAATTAATTTTTGACACCAAGAAAAATGCTTAGTGAGCACTGACAAGTTTTAGACTCGAGCTGTCAAATACTGTCTGTACTTTTATCAATTAGTTAAGAAAAATAATAATTTTAACGTTGATAAACTCTTAAAAGTTAGCAAGGGTGTTCCAATCGAATAACAACGTCGAGAAACTGTATACCGGTTTCGGGGTTTTTGCCCATCATCAGTACAGATTACTCTTAAGAGTGCCAAAAAAATTAAAAAACAATCCATTTGTGAATAAAAAATGAATTGAAGATAATGATAGAAACAGCTTTGGTTTTTTTTTTAATTAATCATTTATTATCGAATATGACTGCCTAAATGTCCCCCCTTTTTCTTGTTTATAATTAGCAGTGCGTATCTAACCAGCTCCTTTTGTGACATCAAGTAGTGTGAACAGGAAATGATTTTTACCATTTTATTATTTATTATTATTTTACAATTTATACCATTTAGAAGAGACTTTGAGGACATCTATATTCTAAAATTGTGTTCCTCACCTTATTATGAAATCTTTAAATTTTTACATCAGTTTTTAGCGTTATGTAATGGCACTCATTACATCACTAGTGATGTCAGAAAGTATTTCATCTATTAATTTGACCGTTCAAGTGAACTATAAGTGCATTAATTTTTGAAATAATCATTTCTAAATTCTAATTTAAGGTGACTAAACACAGTGACTATTCAATTAATATTACCCATAAACGGGTTTCACTGTTATAATCTAGTCAAGAATTCATTTTGACATTGACAAATTATTCCAGTTACTTTTCTCTAATGCCACGTTTACAGTGCGATTTATACAGTCATAATTTTTTATCTAATTACCTAGATTCCATTTTTCAATTACTGAATTTGCTACAAAATATTTTGTAGTGTTCAAGTAAAATAACGCTCTAGATTGCTATGGAATTTTGTTAAAACAAGACAGTATTAAATAGGCAGGTCGTAACTCAAATGTTATGACGAAACATTCTCCAAATTTTATCAAATTGTGTGTCAAGTCTAAGTTTTTTCAGTGATTTCCAAGTTTTTGTTTGGTTTACTGTTTCTCATAATTACAAATCAGCTGTACACATTTTTCCTATCGTTAAAATAATTCGGTTGAGATCATTGACCCCCCAAAGTCTGACAGTTCTGTCACTGGTTGTTGAAGCAGCCGATCGCATTAACGACATACTTCACAAATTGCCTTTTATTTCCAAAGCACTCTAAACTAGAGCGTCTTTTTACTTGAACACTTGATATGATCAATCTATTATTGATTTTTTTAATTGATTCTTCTATAGTTTTCCACAACTCGTGATTGATTTAAATATTTCATTAAAAAAATTTGAAACATCGTGTGACTTAAAAATATTGAAGAAATTTAAAAATAAATTTAGACTTGTTCATGAGAACTGCTTCCACTTATGACTAACCAAGTTTGTGGTGTAAAGATAATTTTTAATAACTAGCCAAATCAATGAACTAAAACCTTAGACACGACTCCTGTATTTTTTTTAGTTGACTAGGTACTTAATTTTTTTTTATAACTAGAAAAAATATTTATAGTTGCAGCCACCATGCAGTGAGTTGACGTCATTACACAAAATCTCGAAATGAGAAGATTGTAACATAAAAGATAAAGAAAATTGCTTAAACAACAATTTTTAATATTAAACGTAGTTCTAAAGAAAATCGTTTTTTGATAAAGAGTGCTCTAAATAGCTTTTTCGATAACGTCAACGCTGTAAATGGTAGCCCAACTACATACTGAAAAAAAAAAACAGTATTTATGCATTTGGGTAGTAGACCGATTTTGTGTGCTCTCTAATCTAGTACTTACCTTGGAAATTTGAGGTGGGAAAGGGGATAACCGAGTGCCGAAGAACAGTGACTTTCCAAGTTACGTAATTTTTCTCTAATATTATTTTGAATGCATCAAAATAATAAAATTTTGAATAGTAAATTTCAATGCATTAAAATAACTAGAAAAACAGTTATAGAAAAATGTACATAAGTTGAAGTGCACCAATCCTCAGCACTGAAAAATGAACAACATTTTGTTGTATTGGCATCATTTTATTGCACGATTTTCACGATACACTTTTCAATAATATTAATCTTGGAAAATAACTGTTCTTACAACTCATCAGTGTATAATTAAATTTGAATGCTTTTTACCACATATATTAATAACTACAAATGTGATCTTTTGTGTAAAAAACATTCAAACACAAGTGTTTCATTTACTACAGCACATAATTATATTAAACTATGTGAACGAATTTGACTAAATAGTTTTTACTTTGTAGTCTTGGCAATACTTGATAAATAACAAGTAAATAATAACTAGTCGATATATAAAAATATTCACAAAAATAGTGCCACTAAAAATAATTGAATAACATAAGTCTTTGAATGCCCAAAATAATGAAAGTGCATAATAACGAAATTAGATTAAGACAATTATACAATGTTTCACTTTCATTATTGTGGGTTATTAGTAACAAATTTTAATCTTGTCTTATGCCTTTTTCAACTATTACGTCTTAGAAACGTCTAAGAAAAACATTTTTTATCTAGTCCAGCCTCGTGTTACAAACAATGCCAACTAACATCTCCAATATCTAGTGGTGTCAAAAATATTGCCCTCTTAGAGCGTAATAAAATGTTAGTTTTTAAAACATTTTACACTTTTGTGATTTCTGTTTAAGTATTGCCCATATACAAATGATTAATATAATAAATAAGCCTTGATTAAATTAAATAAATAAATCCTTAAATTTTGGAAGACAATCCAATATGGATTTTTTTTGAATATAATTAACCCAACTAAAAATTAAATATTTGGTAATCCAGTCTATCTGGCAAGATATTTAACTAATTTACTTAGCTTAAAGCACAATACAGTTGATTAATGTTTATCTATAATATATCAATTAACTAGAGATTAAAATAACTATGAACAGTGGTAGTTTGTAACGAAATCAACTGTTTAAAAATAATATATAAAAAAGGAACTGATAAACTTATAATACTGGACATTAAAATTATTGTACAGATTATTTTTTTAAACTAAACTGTGTGTCTAGAGCCTGCTTCAAGCTTTGGAAGTTTTGTTCCTTTACCCTAGAGGGCGCTTTTAGATAAATGAGATTCCACCTCTTTAATCTCATCAAAAGTCAGAATTTTAACTATTAGAATATTTATCACAGATAAAAAAAAAGTTTGAGCTTAACTAATGACAAAAAAGTAGATAATTTTGTACATTTTTGGCAGCTCGTTAGTTCTACAAGAAACTTAATAATCTTTACAAAAAAAATATATAATATATAAATGCCCAGTATTGGTCCTTCAGCAATTCAACTACCAAGAAAAATTACTAAGACGCAACATTTACACAGGTTATACAACAATTCACTACTTGAAAATTTTGATAAAGTGGTGTTACGAATCTTCTTTCTTAAAAACATCAGGTATAGGACCCATATTATAAATATGATACATAGAAATAACCGCAACTAGCAGCCCCCATAATGATACTGCCAACTAGTTACGATTATTATCGAGTGACTAGAAATTTTTACATTTAGAGGAAGCCATGAATTTGCTGTGTAACTTGAACCACATGTGAACTGCCAATAAGACATAACAAATGATTTTTGTTTCTAAAGATTGTATTTGGTTTAGTATGGCTAAAGTTACAAGTGAATGTTATGCCTTGCCCTAACTAGAATTTTTTTAGTCACCCGATAGAAAAGCTCCCAACGTCCCATAAAATTGGTCAACAACAAAACCTTCAACATCTATATGATACTTTAAATTAAACTTTTTTTTTCCTCCCTTTCTTATTATTTCCTTTGTCATCAGTTTTTCCTCCGTTCTTACCTGATCTCCCACAATCTGAGCATGAAACGAGTTCCTCCATAACTCCTGTCTTTTTATTTTCCCTTGAATCGCCTAAGCAAAAGTCACAGTAAGGACTAGGTGCCGCTTTATCTTTATCCATTGACGTGGACGGAGGAGGATCGATTTTTTCGGGAAGTAAGATAGGCATTGGAGGATCATCGACTGGAGGAGAAGGTTGTGCTGGTAAATTTGGGGGTAACGTTGGAGGTGTGTTGGATTGTGATGGTGGTTGAAGAATTTGAGGAGGCATAGGAGGGGGAGGGTTTGGTTGACGGCCTCGACGACCCGGTGTACCTGTAGGATACAGTTCTCAGTTAACTCCACCATTATCTTTCTTCTAAAAAGGATACAATAAAAAGTTATGAAACGGGTCACCTCAATCAAAATCCGATGAAAAATCAGTCCCAAGAGATTATTTCATCCAGGGGGGTGTGATGTAATCTGTTGGTACAGATTTTCATCGATGAAAAAATTATAATTAAAAAAAAAGTACACTCATGCTCAAATCACACATGATACTAGACCAGCTAAATTTGACAAAATACAGTTAATCTGAAAAAAATACAGAAAACACAAATTTTTGTACAGCTTTATTTTCACCATTATTTGTTATTTGAAAAATTGCACATCTTACAAAAAAGTTTCAATGAAATTTCTTTATCTGGGTGGTATTTTGATATATAAAGTGTGTCATTGTAATTTGTTATTGTTGTTATCGTTTTTTTTTTATAAATTTTGTTCCAGAAAAGTTTTACTTCTCAACATATTATAATAACTAGTCTTATTTAAATTAGGGATGAAAGTAATCAACTAAATTTTTATAAGAGGAAAACCAGTAAGCGTTGTAAACATAAACTTCTTATTTGTGACTGTGATCACATTTGTGATAATATAAACAGGATCACAACATCTCTTCATTTATCATTCTTGTTATTTTGTTATGGCAACCTACATTTTTTTTTTTTTTGGTCTTCTCAATTTTAAAACAATTTTTTCGGTAAAACTCTTGAGTTGGCAAAAATAAACAATCAACGGATGATCAGATTTTTACCGCCATTAGAATATTTTACAACTTGAACTCAAGATGACACAGATATTTTATTAATTATTGCCAAAACTTCTCTGAAAAATATTAAGACGGGCGTCCCGCTTTTTCGCTCGGTCTAGAGACGAAGTGGCAAAAGAAGGCAAAAATAGTAAATAGCCAAACTAACTCTTTGAGAAAACTATAAAATTCTATCTCACTTTTTAATCTATCTTGCTCTAAACCCATAAATGACGCAAAACAAGTGAAATTTACAATTATTAATTAAAACACGTAACACATCCAAATGCCTTAACTGACGCATTTGGTTTTTTGGTGATACATTTGTAAAACTTTGGAGATGGGGTTGACAGTATTTTAGTATAAATCTATTCACGTATTTTTGAGAAAATAATTGCCAAACTTTGGGTCTAATTTGGGAATATTTTTCAAACTTAATTATCTTTTGTTTATAAAACTTTTGAGATTAAAAAATGCACCAGTCCATGAGAAAAGTATTGGCTTTCATATGGGCCCAAGTTTAGTTTGGTTTTAGTAAACTCAAATGGTATGTGTTTTAAATACGCTTATTTTTTCCCATAAGCGGTAACATAGCTAAACGCCCGCCTTAAAGTGGAGAAATCGTCAGAGAGAATTACAACTTGTGCTCTGTTCATCATTAATTTCGTCGTGAGTCTGTTTTCCCCATTAGAACAATTTAGAGTTTAACACCAGCCAATTTACTGACATTCTCCTATCTGCATTTTCCCCATTTAGTTTTGAATTTAGTCGATGTTTAGAAAAATTTAGTAAAACAGGTGACCTCTCGTGTTTAAATTGGAAATAATAGAAATAGAAGAAACATTAGGGTCATTTAATACAATAAGGGTAGCGCCAACTCTCTATCTCTCTCTCGGACCTCTCTTTTAATTTGAACCCAAACTATGCAAAACTAATTACCAATGTAGGCAACATAATATATCCAAAATCCCTAGAAATGCATTTAAAACCAATTTAATACTATTTCTATTTTTGTTTTACTCATGCGTGTATATAGCTATTTCTTTTAATTTGAGCCCACGTCTAGTGAATTCCATTGGCGCTACCCGTATATTCAGTGATCCTAAGAAACATTGCTGGTCAGCGACATGTATTAGATTATACAGTAGGTCGTGTAGGCAACCATCATTTTCTGATTCAACTCTATATAATATTCGAACCGTTATATGTTTAAAAAAAATATTGAAACCTTTTTTGTAGAAAATTTTATAAAATACAGATAACGTTTTTCAAAATAAAGCTGCATTTAAAATTTGACACTCTGTATTTTTTGTTGAAGCTGCAATCTAATTTGACTGGTCCAAACACACAATTGTAGAATTGGTCAGTGTGCAGTAAAAAAACTGTTTTTTTTTTTCAATAATACACTTAACTGCCAAAAATTAAGAACTGGTACTTGTTAATAAATTACAATATAAATTATTGAAGAGAACTACAAGTTAAAATAAATATCTGATTGATCTAATAGAGCTTATCATTCCAACTACTCATGCATGCAAATAACACTCAAATGAAAGTAAAAGAGATTATAAAGGCAGTACCGGGTGTCTGGTTCAAAAAGGAAACATAACTATCTTGATACACATGTCCTGGGATGACGGGCCCTTGAGGCATGGCAGTAGGGGCCTCTTCCCCCATCCCCCCCAGCATGGGCGGCTGAGACATGGGAGGCCCCGGCAACATCCCACCCATCATGGGCGGGTTGAGACCGTGCGGGGGACCCTGCATCAGCGCAGCGCCAAGCTGCGAGGAAGGGGTGGGGGCATTACTGTCGCGCGAGTTTTCGTCACTAGCGCCCTCTTTGTGTGAATGGCTGTAGTGGTATGTCAACCCGGGCCGAGTCTTGTAACGCGCTCCGCACACTGAAATTTTTCAAAAAAAAAATGCCGAATTCCATTTTTTGATTACACGATTAACGATGATTTATGTTACAGACGAATTTCAAACGATAATCTTCTGAAAGCCAATTTATGAACAAACAATGAAAGCCCCCATACATTCGCTTTGTGGAAAGAGTGTCCCCATAAATCTTCGCTTGTTACTAAGCCAACACTTCAGGTTGTTAAATTCGCAATTTTTTTTTTTTTTTTCGTAATTATTACAAACGCGTCATACGAAAAAAGTTTATTCATCGTAAATATTAATTGGACAGATAGGAAGTATTAAAGTGTTAGTATAAAAGCGGTACAAAAAAACGAGCATTTTTAATACCACCATATTGAATAATTTTAAAGTACATTTAAATGACTGACTGGTAAAACAATAAAAGAGGAGGAGCTTTTCAACACGTGCTTGTCGAAATTATGAGACGAGACATGACCCTTATTGCATTTATAAATAAGATTCTTTCTTAAATCCAATGTTGGGGATTGAGTTTTGAATCCCTCTAAGCTAATTACCGTAAAACTTAACCCCTCCACCTATGCACTGTTTCTTGGGTACCAAGAATGATTGTTAACTGATAGTGAAGATGACTATTGTCGGTGCATTTCTGTAAGAGAACTGATCTAGATTGTAAATTAACATTTTTGGTTTATGGCGGACCGCTCGCTTAGGGAGATTTGACCATTAGAGCGGGCTGCCATAAACTCATCACAATAAGTCACAATTAGTTAGGATTATCCTGAGTAATACTATTGTTATGTTTATATTTAAATTAAGTCAATTCCCTTACAGAAATGCACCGACCATAAACTGGTGAACTCGAAATCCAACTCCTACCAACCGAATTGCAAAACGGCTTTATTTATATGTGCGTTAAGATACATTACAGTTTCCGCTTATTGTTAGCCGAAGACATGGTTCAAACACGTGTTGAAAAGCGCCTTCTCTTTTATTGTTTACTGGTCAAAGATATTTAAATGGACAATAGACTCGTCCAGTTCAGAAGATCATCATTTTGAAATGAATAGAACTAGGGACTGGAACCGATAACTCTTTTACAAAAATTGGATTGCGACAAGAAAAAGCACACAATACGCCCTCTAAACGTGTCATTTGTTAGTTAGCGACAGATGTAAACTAGGTGTAGCTCAAAGAACCCAAGCGCCAGGTAAGCGAACCCGAACCGAAATTTTAGAACCGAAATAAAACAAATTATGGTGGAGAACTACAAACGCTATAGGGGAATGATTATATACAGATGATATGGTTTCGGTTCGAGTCCCTGCCTAAACAATAAGAAGAAGCTGTACTAAGCATCAAGCATTCAAAAACATTATTATTGCTAAGAGAACTACAAATCATCTTCAACATAGTTCTTAAAAGATTATTTTAATGTTACATGCTCAAGCACAGAGTTCTTTCTTTTAAGGTGAACCAAGTTGAATATACTCCAAATTTTTAAATTTAATTGAAGTATGTACTTTTTCCAAACCAAACCAATACCCATATTACAGGCATAAGAATATTATTGAATTCAATTTTATTCAAAAGATTGTTTATCGCATCGTAAAATCACTCATAAAAATCTATCAAACCACTGTAATAAATACACAACAGTAAAATAGACACACGCTTTCCCAATTTTTGCTTTATTTTTAAATTGCAACATTTTTTTTATTTAAGAAAATTAAAAATAAATAAAAAATTAGGATCAGCTTCGCGTTTCAGTTGAAATTATACAAGTACATATTCCAACTTTTTGTAATGACAAAATTATTGTTTTATGAAAAAGTTACGTGACAAAACAATGTACTTATGTATAAAAGTTAAATAAAAAGTCAGAAATACACTCACGTTCACAAGCAAATGGTTTATCAGGATCGCCAGGCGTCGGTTCAAAACTATGCACAGCTTTTTTTCGGCCTCTACCACTTCCTTTTTTTCTGCCTGGAGTACTAGGTGAATCATTACCACCTCGACCCTGAAAATAAAATAAAAAATGGGTTGAAGTCCTTTATTGACGACATACAGTACACTATTATGAGAGTAATACAACCCAAATTACAATTGACTTATTTACGTACAGGGTGGAGTGCGAAAATATATCAATTTCAAAAATACAGTTTTAATAGTCGAAAATCGGTTGTCTCTTTCTAGCACAAGAACTAAGCTGAGAATATCTGAGATTTGGTGCACAAAGAAAACAGCTAATATGTATTCTACAGGTGAATTATTATCTTTGTTCTCAAAAATAGTTATTACAGACATTGGTGCCATTAAACAATTTGACATTTACCTGTCAGGGCAAAAAATGTTCGCGTTGTTTAATACATCTTTTCTAGAATTAATTTTCATTAAAAAAATATTATATATGTATACAGATATTTATGAAAAAAAATTAAAAAGCAACCAAATTAAAGCAAAAATAACTTGTTTTTTAACTATTTTAAGAAAAATTTTAATAAAATTTTATGTCATAAGATAAATTTGGTAGACTCTAATATTAATAATTGTTTTTCAGTCATCTTCATTAAAATTGTTGAGAAAATAAGTATGTAATATTTTTTTAACCAATTTAAAAAACATTTTGAGAATATACCATAAGTAACCAAAAAGGCATCCTAAAGGATAAACAAAATAATAGCATATCATTTAAAAAAATATATTATAACGTCACACTTTTTGGGAGATCTTGTATAATTAAAAATTATACAATTAGTGAAATGCTCCTAGTTTATACAGGGTGAGCCTTTTTCTCAAAAACTGGTTATCACATCAACTTCAAAGTTTGCCATTAAAAACTTTGTTTTATTTCAACGAAAGTGATTTTTTTCAGAATTTTTCTAATATTCCTTCTAAATGAAGAGATGTTGAAATATTGTTTTGTGAAAAAAATTGTAGATAACCTCAAAAAATAATAAAGTTTATTCGTTTTGTAAGACCTATTTTGAAGCAGAGATATAGTCACTAGATCTTCCATAAAAGCGGGGCAATTTGGGAACAAAAAATTTGATGATAACGCAATAGAGGTTTGTTGTAGAATAAAGTTGTATGGAAACCATTTGAAGGCAATTAAATTTTCCTTAAAATGAGCTTAATGACGTCAAATGATTTTTACTAAATTTTCTGCAAACTTCTGAAAACTGATATATCAGCGGCGGCTTGTAGATTTTGAAATCTCTGTATTTTTAAAACAGAGCATGAAACTTATATTCTGTTTTAAGGTGTGACTATTAAAATCAAATGGAAGAATATTACAATAAAAAAACTTTGAACAAAATTTGATTTTAAAAAATGGCACTTCTATGTGCATTGTTGGTTGCATTTTACTAATTTAGAGGTTAATTTATTTTCTTATGCACAAATGAATCATTTATTTGCCCGGAATGGTTACTCTTAACATTTTGGCATTTAATATTCTTGATTAAAAATTAAGATTTTTGCTTTTAATATGCCTTTTCAAAATTAAAAGTCCTCCTATGTTGCGCTTTGAGCATTCCCTCGTGCCATAATCTCTTTTTGATGCTCGTATATACAAAAATAACTATTATACTTATTTTGTAATTCTATACTTGTATTATACTCATAAGTAATAATATTTCTATTGATAAATTAATAGAAACGTGACTATCACTATGGTACAGATTTTTTTTTGGTGCGTGCCTAGTGATAGTAACCTGAGTACCTATACAGTGTGTAAAAGCTAAATGAAATAAATTCATTATTTAGGCTACTGTACATACGAGTATTTATAAAAAATCTCGAAATACGTCAAATTTAAATTATAAATTGACATTCTTCAACGTGAAAATGCGATCCCTACCTTCAACCCCCTTCAAATGACAGGTACAACGCCCAATTTTTTAAATGGAAAGTATAGGCTTGAGATATATCGTATGAAAAGTCTCTTCATTCTCTACTGAAAAATGTTATTGTTTTCAAGTTTATTGCAAGAATGAAGATAAAATTAAATTTCGCTATAATATACTTAAAATGTAATAGTATATGTTATCAAGACGTTCGCGGTGAACATTCATTGAAATTCACAGTTCTTTTTAGTGTTTTACATTTTATTACATTTTACATCTTGAGTATATTATAGCGAAATTTAATTTTATCTTCATTCTTGCAATAAACTTGAAAATAATAACATTTTTGAGTAGAGAATGAAGAGACCTTTCAAACGATATATCACAAGTATCACAAGCCTATACTTCCCATTTAAAAAATTAGGGGATGTACCTGTCATTCGAAGGGGGGTTGAAGATAGGGATCGCATTTTTACGTTGAAGAATGTCAATTTATAATTTAAATTTGACGTGTTTCGAAATTTCTTATAAATATGTACAGTAATTGAAATAATGAATTTATTCCATTTGGCTTTGACACACTGTATGATTAACGATTTCTTATAAAATCTGGGGGTTATGTAATTATAAAAAGTAGTTTTAAACATTACATATTATGACAAAAGAATATAAAAAAAACTTTACCCTTCCTGTGTTTTTCCTCTTTTTACTTCTTTTGCTGTAAGTTTCCTCATAATCCAGATCAGAATCTGGATCAGGTTCATCATAAGTGTCCATTTCTAACATATCTGGATCATCATAATACCAATCCTAATTTAACAAAAAGTAAAAATTAAGAAAAATTACTTTTTTAAAATTCTTATTAAATATTCACCTTTGAATCATCTTTTAACAACAATTGACTATCTTTACTATCAGTATCTTGAAGAGCCGGATTCTCAATCTGTGATATATTATGCATATCACCATCCCCATCTAACATGGAATCTGCACCCCTCGCAAACGACCGGGAATTCATTATCAAATACTGTCTCCTTTTCTTTCTCCATCTTTGCCGAGGATACGAGTAAATTTGTCCTGGAAGAAGGCCCGGTATCCTTTGCCTTTTGTGCATGAATAAAGAGGAGTGGTTTTGGGCGACGCCAGTTTGAGTGTCTATGAAGGGAAGTCTTAATCTCCTTTCGATACATAATCGCGTATTGTAATTTAACGAGCTTTCTATGCTTTCTTTATACAAGGGATCACTTAAAAAACTGAAAAAGAAACGAGAAATTTAGTAAAATCGATGTGACCTCAGGGCGTCTTATTGATTTTTTCCCGGAGATGTTCCACCCAACGGATTTGAGTGCATTAGAGAAAAGCGAATGAGTAGCAGTATAAAAAATAAAAAGGAATAAGTTTCTTGGGCAAAATGCACGCTTACCTTTCTACTTTTTCTAAATTTGTTTGATTTACTGGGAGAACTACAGGACCACTCACGGCGGCTGCCATTTTTTCGCAGCCCCTGATAAGTTTTAATAATGCGCATGTGTGAGAAGGTCAACCGAGAATAAAACAATTGTGCTGCGCAACGCGATTTTTCAAAAACGAAAAAATAGTAAAAAACTAAAAAATGTAGTCACGTGACAAACTATTGACCTGTTGGGTCAACAAAAAGGACAACGGCAAAATGGAGGACCTTCTAAACCGTAAAAACCGATCTTAGTCTAAATTCTCTTGAAAAAAGTGTTGAAGCATCAAGTTTTTTCAATTTTACTCAAAAACGGTGTATTTCATCACAATTTTGCAATATCCAAAAAAGTTTCTATATTAAATTCTCTATCGAAAAATAGTAAAACAATGTTTTACTAATAATATCTGCCAAAGTTCTGAAAAAAATCGTCAGATGTATTAGCAAAAATTAATGTTCCAGTAAAGCAAATTTAATCAAATTTGGACGAAATATCTAAAAAAAAAATCTAAAAAAAAAATTGCGATAGCTAAAAAACTTATAGAGATATTTAAAAAAAGTCTCAAAATCATCAATTTTTGGTCAGTTGTAATTTTTTACAGAAGCGCCGCAAAACAATAATTTTCTCGGCTTTCATCTTCTACTGATCTAGGATAAATGCGGTTAAATTTGTGCCAAATTATTTTGGAACATCCTATACAAGTTCGTTAAGACTTCCTAAATTACGACCGAGTCAGAAAGTGTGTAAGAGAGCTCAAAGCGCTCGTCGAATTAACTGGCGAAACTGTAAAAAACCTTATAATAACAGGCGTGAATTGTACAATACTTGTTGCAATATCTCTATAATTCTTTAATTTTCCTTTTTTTCAGACGAAAAACTAGAGAGCAAAAGGTTTTAAAAAATAAAAAAAATTAGATTTGTATTTCTTATATCTTTAATAAAATCGAAAACTACAGGCCAATTTCTGTGTTGTCCTTATTTTCAAAGCTATATAAACACATATTTTACAAAAGATTAATACAGTTTTTAGATAAATATAAAATATTAGCGCAACAGTAATTCGGATTTAAAAAATCAAAAAATACGGAAGAAGCAATATTTTCCTTTTGCAATAATTTGATAAATAAAATAGAAAATAGATGTTTTGCATTAGGGATTTTTTTTTGATTTAGGTAAGTCGGGCGTTTGTTACAATAATCACGAAATTTTGTTACGCAAACCCGACTATTATGGTATCACGAGGAACGCACTATCATGGCTAAAACCAGTAAAATCATATCTTTCAAATAGAAAACAGATGGTCAAAATAAATGATAAGTCTAAAACATACTATTCGAATATACTAAATAATGATACAGGTGTTCCACAAGGCAGTTTTCTCGGACCACTTCTTTTTATACTGTATACAAATGATATAAGCAATGATATAACAGATCTATGGCTTTTTGCAGATGACACTTCGAGTTCAGTAACAGCTCATAGCATAGAAAATCTTCATATTCTATCTTCTAAACGAGTCTTTGAAGTTAGGAAGTGGTGTTTACAAAATTGGACTCTTCTAAATGATTCTAAAACTGAAATTACTCATTTTTCTAATATTCACAATAAAAAAACCACAGCTTACCTATTTGTTAAAGCTAATTCAAAATCACTGTTAATTAAGGATAATGTTACATTCTTAGGTGTCTACATTGATAAATTTTTGTCATGGAAAAAACATATAGCCCATTTAAGCTCAAAATTGTCAAAATACTGCTACATATTGTATTCATCGTTTAAGATCAATGTTAGGTACTAACACTTTAGCCCAAATTATGGTTTACTTTATTGGGGAAGCTCCGTCCACGTTGACAAGTTGTTTGTAATAGAAAAAAGAATTACAAAAACGTTATTGAAAGTATCAAGAACAACTTATTGTAAAACTCTTTTTATTAATTGTAAAATACTTACTGTATGTATATGTATATATACTAAAATGTGACTGCTTAGTCCAGTCATTTTAGTAAGTTCACCTGTTCACCTCGGAATTTGAGATACCTAGCTACAAACTCGTATACACTTTTATTGTGACATCCTAAAAGTTGTCTCAAAACCTGCATACGGTAGGGTGTCCGTGTCTATTAAAATCAAAAGTCACAAAAGTCAATTTTTTGAAGATTTTTCGCAAATATCTCGTTTCCTATAGGTTTTTTGCTATTTGTATTTATTATCAATATTGTAGAGGACTAAATTCTCTACAACTTTTGTTTTAAATTTTTTTTTATAGGTTGAAACGTTTTCGAGATAGAGGGCGGAGAGCGCGCGGTTAGAGCATCAAGTTCATCCGGTAGCCACGATCGAAATCACGTCATATAAAGTTTATTAATTATTGATAAATACATAACTATTGATAATTTTTATTAACTATTACATTATATTTAATAAAGTATCAATTTATTTAATATCACTTACCTGCCCGTGTAATTAAAAAATTGTTAAGGAAGATAAAAAATATCATTCTATACATTTATAATTTTCGAAATTGAAGAAATTGATTAAAAATTATTAACACTATAAGTTATAATTTTAATTATCTTCATCTTCATTATTGTCGTATTTGTCTCAAAAAAAACTTTGTCTAGACCTCTATTTTTAAAACGGTTTATCGTATAAAAAAATTTTTAAAACAAAAGTTGAAGGGAATTTAATTCTCTACAATATTGGTAATAAATACAAATAGCAAAAAACCTATAGAAACAAGATATTTGCAAAAAATATCCAAAAAAACGATTTTTGTGACTCTTGACCTTTGATTTTAATAGACGCGGACACCCTACCGTATGCAGGTTTTGAGACAACTTGGGTATCTCAAATTCCGAGATTCTTACCTAATTTTGACTAAAATGACTGAACTAGCTATGTAAAAAGCACATTGGAGAATTCCAGAGGTATGGGGATGTTAATAATTACGTAACACGTAACTCCAATAAACTGTACCAACCTAGGTATACTCGACCTAAGTTCTAATGGACGCTCTGACTTAAATTGTAAATCTTTACATAATAGATCTCCTGCTGTGGTGCGAATTGCAACTATCATGTACTTAGTTGGCCTTGGGGTTTTTACGATTGTGTCTTAGGTAGATCCAAGATGTTTCTCATTTAACTAAATAAGAGGTAATGGATAGTTTAGAACTTGGGTCGAGTATACATAATAGTTGCAATTGACACCACAGCAGATGATCTATTATGTAAAGATTTACAATTTAAGTCAGAGTGGCCATTAGAACTTGAGTCGAGAGTATGATTCTTTACATCAGGTCAGACACTATCAATACATGCTGATAAAAATTTATAATCATCTCCTTTGTGAAATCACTATTATTGAAAACTTAAAGAAATTTAAAAATGCGGTAAAGAAGTGTTTAATAACTAAAGCGTATTACTCCCTTCAAGAATATTTTGCATAACTATTCTTGCATTAGTTGTCTTAATTGCTATTCTGTCTTTTTGTTTTGTTTATTTTTTGACGTATGCTATATCACATTTTGATCCAATGAACTGTAACATAATTGAGCATTAAACTATTCTATTCTATTTAGTGTTTTTTTCTTTATTGATCGTAAACAGATTCTTAATTAACAGCCTGATAAGTCTATTAATAAGGGAGATTTTTTATATCCTTACGATAAAGCGCGTCCGTTAAGACTTTGTTTACTTGGTAACAAGAAATTCTTAACAAAGCAACCCTCAGCAATTAAATATTACAAAAAAAATATGGCCAGTTATTCGCTCCATGCTTGTGTCATGGCTTCATGCACTTTGCTAGTAGTGACCTCTGTAAACTAAAGTTCGCAATATTGGTATGCCATTCACTACTAAAACTTATTTAAAAATGTTGATGTATAAATTGAAATTGGTGCATTACTTTATGATACATTTTGTATACATTATGGAACATCTATGTATAACAACTATCATTACAACAGCTTTTACAACAGCTTTCTAATTGCAGCTGCGCTGTAGATTTACATAAAAACTAGCGCCATAAGAGTGAGCCGATCAGTGTATCTTGTGTTAAAAGAATGGCTCAGAAAATAATCTATTTTGTTAAATAAAAGTAAAGCAAAACACTAATAACTTTAAAACCATTAGCCAAATTGGTTATCGTTGTTTCGCTCTTTTACCGCTTTTTCCTACTACTTTGATAGATTCAGTTATCCTGGAAAAATTTTTAGTTTTCTTTAAAAATTACAGAATGGAGACTATAGTAATAAAAAAATCATCGTTTACCTGAAAAAAGTGTTAAAATAAATATTAAAAATATTTAATATTAATATTAAATATATTCAATATTTTCGAGCAAACATCTAGGAACACAATAATCAAAAATTTGCAAGAATTTTTAAATCACAACTTATGCTTTTAAGCGACAAATTAAAAAATTTTGTTTTTCATAACATTTAAAATCATTTTAATTTCTTGTACATTTGCACAGAAAATTTAAGCGCTTCTAATAATACTTTCAGATTATCAAAAAAGTTGCAAATACTTCATAGAAAATAAAAAAAATATAACATGGCACGTACGGACATGAAAATTGCCTTTGCTCTTGACAAAAAAAATAATAATAATAGATGGTCTTTATTTGAATTGGGTATATAATTCGGGAGACGAAGTCTAGTAATTGCTATTCAAACTTAACCCCCTTAACAAAAAATGCACATAATTATTATTACACCTCCAGTAGAGTTCAGTATTTACCGTTTTACCATCTTAGGTATAAGAGAAATTAGATTTATCGTCTCATAAGTTTCAAAATGTAATTTTGACTATAAAGTTAGCAATTTGGCGCAATGATACAAAATAAACGTCTTCTGAAAATCTTTCAAATGGTATTAAAAAAACATAAGTTAAATTGGTATAGTCGTGCATAAGTACAAAAAATATATTCTGCAACATTGTTTTAGGGAAAAAAAATAGGTATATTTTTTTATAAATGCTTGTTTACTTCCTCCATATAATAAACAATAACTGATTTATAGAATTGTAATATTTTTCCGATAAAGTGATCTCAAATTACGTTTAATATCATAACTGTTTTAGATATTTATCAACCATATCCATCTATCATCCTACATGCACGGCTAAACAAAATTATGTTAGTTGGCACACTATGTAAAATGATTATCCAACAAACAATAAAGACCTTCATTCTCTGTATGTCTATAATTTCATTAAATTATTGATACGCTATTACTCCTGTCTTTTCATTCGATAAATCAATTCACTTGTCATGCTATCTAGTATCTGACGAATAAGAAACAAAATCGTTTTATAAGGATATATGTACTAAGGAAAAGCTTCAGAATTAGTAATAATTACAGTGTTTGCAGCTCGCGTTTTACATGCAACTATATTTTGGTCATGATATAATTCCAGAATTAATGTTAGCTTATTTTGTTATTATTTGAAGTATAAAGTCGGTGAAAACTATTTTCTTTGTTCAATTGTTGATAACTATGGACTCACCATCAGGTAAGAGAACACCATTTTTTCATATCGTAGGTATAGATATTTATTTTATTTAACAAAAAATAACGATGGCAAACAAATTTTCCCTCCAAAAAGTGACTCAATTGTTTTTTTTTTTTTTTTCAAACAAAGAGAACTTCTTTTAATTACCTATTAATGAGACAATCAATAGTTAATGAATATTTAGATAATTTTCTAACTTCCGAGTTTATTAACTATTAATTATTTTTATTATTAACCAACGCTTTTAGAAAATAGTGATAACATTATCAGAACATCTCCACTAAAATATGAACCCAATGGTGGTCTCGGTTATGAATTTTTTCGAACCATGAGATTTTACAAGAACAATGTAGCTCAGGTAACTATAGTGAAACTGATTTTTGTACAACCGTCCGCAAAATACATGTTTTTCGGCCTCTGTATCGACCGTGAAATTTGTTTCAGCGGCTGTAAAGACTGCATAAATTACTCTTTTTAGCTATTACGGTTGCACAAAAAACAATGTGCACACCTCGGCCGCAAATTATCTCTTGATACGTTAAAGAATGATTTCGCAGTCTTGGCATGCTTGTAACATTAATGCCCGGTTGCACAAACGTTTATCAAAATTGATGGATTTTTAATTTCTCATTAGAGTATTTTTAGCCAATCAGAGCACTATATGTTTATTTAATCAGAGTTTAATGGTCCGTCAAATTTGATTGACGTTTGTGCAACCGGAGGTAACTCTCTCAACTTTTTTAATTTTTAGCACATTGTTGAAACTGGTGAAAAAGACACCTTCAACGAACTTCTAAAGCGAAGCATCCGCACATCAATAAAAATGAAATCCGAGGGATTAACCGAAAACGATATCGTTTGCCTGTGTTCCTATAACCAAAAAGACATTTGTACTCCTTTTATAGCGTCCACTTTCCTTGGAATTAAAGTCGCTTCATTAGACCCAACCCTCTCAACGTCTGATTCTGCATACCTCTTAAAACAAGTGAAACCCACTGTTATTTTCATCATTCCTGAAGCTTTAGATCTCATTGAAACTGCAATAGAACAAGCGGAAATTAGTTGCAAGATAATCGTTTTCGGTAAATCAGATCAGTATCAACAGTTTGATGAATACTTAGTTCCAAGTGAGGAAGAAAACAATTTCAGACCAGTTGATGTATCACCTGAAGATACGGCTGTGATATTTTTCAGTAGTGGGACTACAGGACTCCCAAAAGGGATTTGTCAGAGCCATTATGCCCTTTTAGCACAAGCTGTTAATGTTATGTAAGTATTAAAAAAATATTTTTCTGAAATTTATTTTAGTGATTATCAGAAATTATGGTGCGGTTACTTCAGTAATTTTATATTATTCTTCACTTTACTGGATATCAGCGGTTTTGTTCCTGACTGCGAGTATTTTGTCGGGGAGTGCTCGTGTAGTTTGCAAAAAATTTGATCCGAAACAAATTTGGAAAATAATTGATAAATACGAGGTTAATATACGTAACTCATTTGCTTCCATAAATAATAATTTTTTATTGTACCTGCATCAATTATGAATTAAAGACAAAATCAAAGTGATTATGGCACGAAGTCCTCTACTGGTTATTTAATTTCTCGAAGGCCTTTTTTTGACGATTAATCCCGTGGTAAATACAACGTTTTATTTTATTTTTTGTATTATTTTGGTTCTTTAAATAAAAAGAAAATTCAAAATTTTGGCTGATTTAGCAAAAACTGCGCAAAATTCGTTATCCGAAACGCAAACTCAAGTCGTATTTACCTATTGGTTGCTTAGTAACGCAACGTGCTGTAAAGATAAAGATTACACTCTGATTTGGAGGTGTATAAACAAGATTATGGTTTCAAAATAAACGTTGTTTAAGTACAAGATTATAGATAACAGTAGATTATAAAGTGGTATTTATTGTACAGTTTTGCGGCTGTAAAGTACTTCTTTATTGTACTAAGAAAATAAAGTTATTTTACTATTAATACTGTCAAAATATTGAAATAGCTATTTACATTCATGTGCGGTCAGTTTAATTTTACAGGCGACAACTTTGATTCAGGCCCGGGCTGAAAGTCAGGTTCCCGATGATTATTTGGAGCCTGTAAAATTAATTAACACATAAACTTTGTACAGGTAAGATTGTATGCCAGAAAGCTTTAAATTTTGTTTTTTTTGTGTGTAAATAATTAATAATTTAAACATAGTATGTTTTGACCGTTTGACGTAAGATCAGTGACGTTTCAGCGATTTTTTTAATATTCTATTTTTTCATTAAATATACATGGCTTTATTTGTAGAAATATTTTAGGTACCTACACTTTGATACATAAACTTTATTACTGCAAGGGTAGTTTTTTCTTCAAGCATCTTCTGTGGTAATTCTAACCGTAAAATGTGAGACCCGGTGTTTTTCTCATTTTACCGCACAGTTTTTGTTCGACTAACTTATTGGTATACATATGAACAACTGTAATAATCCATTTACAATCAGAGAGGTCAAAAATAAAATTAACTGTACATTAAACCAAACTACACTATGTAGTTATATAATGGTAGCCATTGAAAAGTAAGTCATTAAATTTGCCAACGTTCTCTCAAAGTTCAAGATATTTACTCTGTGATTAAAAAGCTCATTCTAAAGTGCTAGACAATATATAAGCTGTCATATTATATGTAAAGATGCCGCAGTTTAAAGACAAATTTACAAAAGCAAAAACATTTTCTGTCAAGTCACTTTTCAATGGCCACCACTGTATATAAAACTTTGTGTACAATTCGTTCATAATTAGACTCTTTGAACTCGCCGTTTTATCTAACTTATGGTCGAGGATAAATAGTTTATTCAATATAAAGACCTACATTGCAGACTTTATTATTCTATAAGAAAATTGGTATTACAAGTCTTATAAAATAGTGCCGAAAAGAAAACAAGTTTTAAAACACGCAAAAAACGTAAAATTGTTGTCAGAATACTGGAAAGTACAGGAAGAAGACGCCACAATCTCATATTTTATGTTGATACTTATTGTTTATAATTGTTTTGCAGGTATAATAAAAAATAGCTTATGTATACATGTACTCGTATCATATTTCCAACGATAAAGAAATTTGCTGCGCGTTGTACCGTATGTGTGCTTTTACGCATTAATAAAACATAAATTGTAATATAGGGTGATTCAGTAAAAAAACACAATTTTTTGCTTTTTTTGTACATATACCGTCGGTAGACTTAAAATGTTGGGATAAATCAAAAATGGAAAAATTTATCCCGTTTAAATCAATATTTTTTTTTACTTTAGCAGTCACTACTGATTGAAGAATTTTTTTTTGAATAAACTTCACCAATCGAACGTCGTCTTCCTTGGTTGGACAGTATCCCTGTTCCTCAGGTCTTCTGCTGTTACAATACTTAGCTTCAGTTTGTGAGGCAAAATTGGACAATTAATTATTAATTTTAAATATAATTTTAAAACTTTATATAACACTTAAAATAACAATTAATGAACAAAATTAACACAAATCACGGTTATTAATTCTACGAGGTGTTAAAATAAACGTTTAATGAGCGGATAGTTTCTGTAGACCGGGCCGCAAAGATTTTAATATCCGCGAGTTATGTTCATTTTAACCGAGAATGCAATACAAACTTTTATTCAATTTCGCCCTCCAAGCCACAAATTTTAAAATGTTGAATCAAATGTGGTATTTTTATTTGGCAAACTTTAAATTTGACAGTAGCTAAATAAAATTTTTATGTCGTAAATGGCAAAATTACCGGTTGCTACGTAGAAGCGGGTTATATTCGATTAGATAGAATAGATAATATAACAGTAAAATATGTTTTTCTACTCGCAAATAAGAAAGTACGCTTTTTTTCTACCGTAAACTCCACATATGTAAAGTACCACTTTTTTTAAATTAGAGATCCAGAGATGAAAATGATTTGGAGTCGAAGATCCAGTAATAAAATAGAAAAAGCTTGTTACCAAGGAAACGGGGTAAAAACCAAAATCATGTTCATTGAATGGCAGTGAGATTTAGAAATTATTGTAAAGATAATTGATTTCTTTTTTCGTTTTTCATTCCAGTATCATAGAAAAAAAAATTACTACTTAACATAAAATATTTACTGATTTTTCGTCTAATTTTTTAAAGATTTACACAGATATCTCTCACCCTAGCGGCATTATTTTTAAATATGTAATAAAAAAAATATTTCACTCAACTCAAATCTAAAAAAAATTAGAAAAACAAATTTTTGCAGATTTTCTTTATTATTTGTGGTACTGTATGTTAGAATAAAATTTTGCTACATACATATACTTTAGAATCACTCCATATATTTTTCCAACGCAGTATTGCTGAGTCACTCTGTATATCATTTAAACCTAGATACCTTTGCTTCAAAAAAATATACATTTTTTTCATTTCTGTTTTCTTACACAATTCATTATTATCGCCAGAACACAAGTATAGTTTCAATTAGCAAACGGGGCGCAGCCGAGTGCTATAAACACTACAGTTAATATTGCAGGTTTCCTTCGCATTTCTCGCCCCCTCTCAAGCCTCCGAAATGCTAAAAGTCGGCCGACCCGACAATGTAGACACCTCCAGTCTTCTGTGTGTCCTAACCGGAGGTGGCGTATTTTCCGAAAAACAATTACTAGCTTTACGAGACTTACTTCCTGGGACTTACATAAGCCAAGGCTACGGCCAAACTGAAGTTGCAGGTGTTTTAACTTGCTTCAGAATGAACGAAGTCAAAGACGCTTTAAGACTACACTACAAACCAGCTTCTTGTGGCCGCCCAATTCATGGCATTTGGTACAAAATCGTCCATATTGAGACTGAAGAGATTTTAGGACCAAATCAACAAGGCGAACTCCGAGTAAAAACAAAATTTGCAATGAATGGCTACTACAACTTAGACTCTTCTGATAGTTTTGACTCTGAGGGTTGGCTAAAAACTGGTGATATTGTTTACTATGATGAAGATCAATGTTTTTATGTTGTTGATCGGATTAAAGAAATGTTGAAGTATAAATCATGGCATATTGCACCTGTTATGCTTGAGAATATTTTAAATAATCATCCTGCTATTAAAAGAGCTGTGGTTATAGGTATTCCACATGAGGAAGATGGAGATCATCCTATGGCAGTAGTGATTTTGAATAACCCGGACGATGACGTTACTGGTGACGAAATTGAAGAGTACGTAGCTGAAAGGGTACAAGACCGGCAAAAACTTCGAGGAGGAGTCAAATTTGTAGATAGTTTTCCTACTACACCGTCTGGAAAAATTAAAAGACGGGAAATCAGAAAAATGGTACTGGCAGGAGAAATATAGGGAGAAAAATTACCAGCTATTATTGCTGAAGATTCATAACATAATTAAATATTTTAACCGGCACAATATATTACATAAAACACATTAAATAATTTCAACAAGAAGCTAGTCATCACAGTTTTACATTTTTTAAATATTAAATATAGTTTGAGCAAAAAACTCTTAGTTTAGGTAAGCGCATAATTTTCGTACCGCCTACTTAAATTAAGGTTTTTTTGTACTCATGTGAAATCAACAAACAAAAGTTTATAACAAATAAAATTGATTTAAAAACGACTTTTGTTTGTCGCATTTTGCTACTATTTACGGCAGTAGATACCCTGTTGTTAACATTGAATAAAACTTATTTTTGTGTCTTCAGACAAAAACATTTACTTAAATACCTATTTATTTTTTTTACTTTCATCCTCACTTAAAACAGGCGTTTCACTTGTGACATCATCAATTCGGGTTTTATCGACAGGATACAACCTAAACCAAGTTATAAGAACAAGAATTTATTTTCGAAAAAACTTACCATCTTTGGTATAAATAAATAAGAAAAACTACATCATCCCTGAAACATGCTACTCTGTGAGCTGTTGGCATTGTTATAATAAATGCAAAAATGTCGTCAATAAATGTATTAAATGCTCGGTAAGTAAATGCTCTCCAAGGTAAAGCAGCAACTGATTTTAGTCTGTAGTTAATAAATAATTGGGGTAACATAAACAGAAAACCGAAGGCATAAACCCCATTTACTAAACTATTGATAGTCCAAGAGTACCAACTAGAACAAAATTACAATTTTTTAATATTTTGTGTGTAATAAACGAATTACCATGGTAATTTGAAGCAAAGAATGTTGATCATTAGTCATTACTCACACAAAGAGAGAAGAAAAATAATTAAGTATCTCGGACAGTTTTTGAAATTATTTAAATTAACAGTATCATTCACATTTATCGTGAAATGTAACGTTCGCCTTTTGAGCGTCGTGGCTAAACGTTTTTCGTCGTGACTAATGTATCAAATTCCACGCTCATATAATAAATAACTATTACCTTTTATGTGGTTGATATAAAAGTGAATAAATAGCAGCACAAGCACACAATGGATATAAAAGATAACATAGATATTTCATGCACTCTTCGTCGTATTTTCGAGTTTGCAATTCTTCAGCGCTTTCGTGTTGTCCTTTACTGAATTTTAAACCTCCATCCCATATGATAACTTTTTTAAGAACCTTACTAACTTTCCAAAACTAGAATTATTAAGATTGTACAAAAAAATTCAAAATCAAAATTATAAAAATTACCTCTATTATTGTTGCTACACCACTTGGTATTAAAACTAATAAAGATGTGCCTTCATCAAGGAGATATAAAAATATAACAGTTTGAGAAAATGCTCTCCATAATACACTGCTGGTTGATAATCCAGCCATGGAAGTTTGTGCTTTCCAAAATTTGACATCATTTTTGAATGAGAGAAAGTCAAGAAGCAACTAAAATAAAATTTTCTAATTAATAATTTATTGTTAGTTGGCTATAGTTTTCTATCGTAAATATATATAGTATACAAAAAAGGCGTAAATAAATTAAACTATTAATTTGTCAAGTTAAAAAAAAGCTATTTATGCAACAAGTTGCAAAATGAGCGTTTTTATAATTCAATTACAAATCAACCATTTTAAAATGTCATTTCAGTTGTCAAATGTTCTTCATTGTGTAACTAATGAGTAGTGATAGAAAGTGACATTAATACAGAATAGCCATAAATAAAGGAGCCTTGCCCTTTGGTTGGAGAAGGCGTTAAGAATCGGTTGAAAATAAATATGCGGCTATAGGAAAATGATGAAACAGAAGGCGGTTAGGTACCCATAATTTGGCCAGAAATAATTCAATATATTTTTGAAGTCTGATTTAGTAGTGTTCATAGAATGTTAGAAAAATTATATAAAAAAAAAATGTAAAAATTTCAAGCTGACTTTTTTTGTTAAAAACTGTTATTTATTTAGCAAAAAAAATATCTGTTTTTGGTATTGTAAATTAGACACTTTTTCTTAGGGTTTGCCATCCTGCTTTTTGTAATCAACTTTTAATTATTAATAAAAAAAGACTTTAAAGTTACCGTAAAATTAGAAACAAATTCAAAGCTTTTTTTTATTAAAAATTAAATGTCGATAACAAAAAGGAGTTAGATAAGACATGTGGAAAAGTGTCTAATGTATAATGCTAAAAACAAAATTCTTTTGATAAATAAATAACAGATGTGGGTGCGTAATATTAAACCACTGTTTTCAACAAAAAAAATTTCAGCTTGGAATTTTAAACATTTTTTTAATTATTTTTCTAACATTCTATGAACACTATGATCAAGACCTCCTTACTATTTTTAAAAAACATCCCGATTAATTTTTGATCGAATCTTAGGTGCCGAATGGCCTTAATATAGGATTTTGAATTACCACAATCCACAATGGTAATTGCGTACTTCCGACTTTGAACACATTTTTGATCTTGGTTCAAATCCACTTCAAGAATCATTCTTTTAAATTAAAAATGCAGAAAAGTCACTAGAACGTCCATTAATTTTTACATAAAACTTTTAAAGTGTTCATCTTTAAATTTTAAACACAACAGTTACAAATTTTGAATAACATTTCAGCAGTTTTCGGTCTTATTTCTTCCAATTAAATAAATATGATTGCCCCTTATTAACACTTTCAGTTTACCTGGAATGACCAATAATCCTGAATATTGTGTCTTGTCGATTTCGTCAGTAATATTAAAATCTGGAAATTGGGCACGAAATTCTTGTTAATCGAACAGATCCAACAGGCCCTCATGTCCTTCAGTAATGAACACTTACGTTCCACGGTTCTAAACCATTTTTAAATGTTTATTTTATAATGGCTGCTTTTCATAACTGAATTAAAAAGAATCTTGGATAAAACACATTGTAAAATGGGTAATGTTTGCATACACGTTTGAGTGTAGTGCAAAAAAAATTAACCAATTTGGACGTATAAATTGCTGTTTACTTACTTACGGATAATCTGTAATAGAAATGTGAAAAAAATATTTTTTGCTTAACTGTATCCTTTGTTTTCTCTTGTATTTTATAATTTTTACTATTTGCGAAAATTCTAGAATGTTATTCGAGAGAGTTCTGTAAATCTCAGTATAGTAGTTATCAAGTAAAATGCATCAATTCTCGAAAACTTGTCAAAACTAATGAGATGTCAAATTAAAAATTATGTTTTTTTTAGAATTTTCACAAAAACAATTATTATGAGAGTATAGAGAGTGTTCCGCCGTATAAGCATAGTAGAAAAAAGCTTCTTCCAATTAATTTAAAGAAATAGCACTTGTAGTGTTTCTCTACTCATTAAACTGTAAAATAATATTTAAAATAATTGAAAATTTGACTTCGTTTCGCCAATAAACCCAGTTGTTTGTTATAGTTAAGTATTTACCTAACATATTCAAGAAGATAAATTTTCCGCATAAGCACTTAGTTTTGCAGCACGAGCGAAGGAAGTACTGCATTAGCGCGAATGCGGAAAATTTCTTCTCGAAATAGTTGGGTATAACATTTTTTGTAACAAATAAAAACCAACATTTTAAGAAAAAATAATTTAATATAATTTAGTCGAGAATTTTGTTTATTAATTAATGGGTTGGTAATATTGATTGAAAGATTTTGGCAACAGATGTCCAACCCAAAGTTGTTACTTTACCATGACTGACTAATGGCTTAAGCAAATTTTAACTGTTTCTTTGTGAAAAATAAAAAACACAATGGTGCGGGAACGCAGTCTTTTTATGCGTCGAGGATCTCACCGAAAAATAACTGCTCACATTTCATGAGCACAAAAAAAATTTTGTTTTGTCAAATTTTTTGTTAAGTCAAATTTCATTAATTATTTTCGCATAAAGTACCGATTACAGCTATAAAAGACAATAATAACAATAATTTCACGTCTTTTAAAATGCAAACAATACAGCATTGCGTTCTATTAAATGCAGTACAATAAGTGACTCATAAAAATAGTATTCAATTACAAAATATTAAACATAGTTTTCAAAATTGTTTTAAAATAATAAAAAAGACTATTCACTCGACCCACTATACCCACATAAATATGTCCAAGATGAGTTGCTTAATTTTGTGACCCGTTTTAAATTAAAAACTGTAAAATTATGTACTATGTATTACAAAAAAAGTAATATAAAGAATTAAAATCTTAATATTAAAAATAAGAGTTACGAAACATTTTAAAAAATATTAATAGTTTGAACGTTTCTGCAATACTCGTTTTATTTAAAAATGCTGGGCAAACGTAAAAAGCTACCAACCACAAAATATGTTTAAAAAAATGTAGAGAATTAAATATATATAGAAAAACAGTGAGGCGATATTTTTATTTCTATAAGAGTTTAGAGACTTAGAGATAATAACATGTTAAACAACTTGAGTTGTTTTTTCTCATCTTTAAACATATGTCGAGCCTGAATTATTGAGATAAAGCTTTAACCGTTTGCGTTTCAATTAAAGCCAGCACTGCAGAAATTTTAAACTTGCAATATTTTTTAAGCTATTTTTTATGTTGTTTTAAAACTATTTTAGTTAAAAACTTTCAATTTTTAAGTTTCATTAATGGGATAGTTTACTGAGAATCAATCTCCCAGACTTTCCCTTTAACATAGGCCCACAGTTATAAAGCACACACAGCACAAGCATGCGTTTGGTAAGCGTTTAGCTTTTGGAGTGAATAGTCCTGCTTATTATTATAGTGCGTGATCTAAACTAAATGATTCCAATTTTTTTTCTTACATGAATGCTTCCAATGAGAACTGTAGCACACAACAAATAAAGATTCGTGTCTGCAAAAACGCCTTTAACCTCATCCAAATCTTTTTCAGTAAATCCTAATGCAATAAACTGATGTAAAGTGGAGTCAATCTGTGTAACAAATCTGATTTTTCCTATAGAGACAGGCGTGTATGTAAAAAGTACAGTGGCCTCTCTCATCTCTTTGTTAACTTCAATTAAATCCCTCAATCTCATTTGCATGATATCACGTTGCATAATAGGTAAAAATTGTCTCCTATGATTAATTCTTAAATGCCTTACAATTTCTATCGGAATGTTTGATGACGATAACTCAAACTTGTCTGTACACATAATCACAGAAAATTTCGATCTCAAATGTGTCACAGGTTTCACATTTTGCTTTTTGGATTCCTCTTTCAATAAATTAAATGTTGCACTTGCCGGTAATGAATATTGTGTCAAGGAATATTTGAGATATGTAGCATCAGGCTGATTTATTAAGTCATTTAGGGTAAAATCCCTCTTCCTGGAGTTACTTGGAATGACAATCGAGTGGATATACATGCTACCATTATTCCGCGCAGTCCTGGAGACTTGAATTGGAATTTCTCTAAAAAAATACATTTAAAGCTTAATTCATTACTTAAAATTAGTCTGAAATTACTTCTCAATTCTACTGTTGTAGTCAAATTTCTCCAAACTAAGTACTTGTTCCACGTTTCCTGATCTGGAGTTATCAGAGACGAAAAGTAACAAGTCGAGATTAGGATTTGTGTTTAAATATGAAATATAACAACTCTCTCCTTTGACACATGTTGGGACTCTGAATATTCCTATTAAATTCCATATCGAATGTAAAATAAATGCAAGAAATAAACCGACTGAAATTAGAGATACCGATAACCTCATTTTGAATGTTTACGTCAACAAATGTCAAACTCAAAAGTGACAGCTGTCAAAGCTGTCATGCTGTCAAAAACAGACAAATTTTTAAGTGGTGTGATAACGATAAGACAGCCGAGTCGTTAAAAGCGGCAAAAATTGTAATTCGTTAAAATAAACAGTTCCGGTATTTAAATTAGCAGTGGGACAATAAATTTAATCAAGATTGAACTTCAACAAGGTGTGGATTTCTACTAAAAACTACTAGAAACAGAAACGCATTCTAGTTACAGCCCTACACTAAAGATGTCGCGTGTGTGGTTGGCATAAATCACTGACCTCTATAACATGTAGAGGTCAGCGGCATAAATACGGAATACAATATCAATATCAATCATGTTGTAAAATCTGTCCATATACGCCTGTCTCTGTGGGGAGAGTATGATGAAAGTAGATTACCCATTGACAAAAAGGTTTTCTTTGGTTGTTCAATGATCCAATGTATGTGATTTGTAATGGAGTATTGGAGTCCCCCTAATAGGGGACAGGTATTCATAAAAGTAGCGAACATAATTTTCAGTTAGTGTCTCGTTCTCAACATGTTGAATCACGGTCGTCTAGTCCCGAGGGGCGAAGGCACGGCACTTTTGTGTTGATTTAATAAACGGAGTAGTTGATGTTTATCCATTTTCCATCAATATGTCTTGCACCATTCACTGAAAACAAGAAAATAAATAAAGTATTTCCAGAAATTCCCTAAATATGGGACTAAATTCAGTTGGAATTAAGATTGCATGTAAAACGAGAACAAACGGGAGCAATCCGAAATAAAAGAGAACAAATTGGAACAATTGGGAACAAAAGAGAGAAAAAATAATATAAAAAAATATTCAATAATGTAGAACATAAAGCAAGTAGTCGTAAAAATGTAAGTTTAGATGAAGAAGCAGACGTATTAATTAGTAAATCTTTAGAAACTTTTCTGTCATAAATGGACAAACTAGTTTCGTACATTCCCAACGATGAGAAAGAAAAATGGAAAAAAGATTTTATCCAACACCTCTTTATTATGACGTTATAAAAATGAAGTTTTTGATTGAATTATGGATTCTATAAAACACAAGTGGTTTTATGAATCAGTAATAAAACTGTTTTTATATCACGTGTTCCAAAACTATTGTCATCCAGAGTGCTATTGAAAAGTGAGATGCAAGAAAAGTCATGTCTTAGGTTGGATTTAAGTCTAATTCTGAAATTTTTATGACAGTAGTTGAAATAAATTATGTGACGTGAGGTTATGTTCTGTTTGTGTTGAAAACCTACTAATTTTATACTTCGCTGCATTTTCGGTTGATTTTCTCAGTTAAGTTGGAAAATTAGTGGTTTAAAAGAACAAGATGGCTTTCAACGAACAACAGATGCGCTTCATGTTAGAAACATACTTCAGAAATGATCAGAAAGTCGACGAACAGTGGGTTTACTCGATAAACGCCTCAATTGAGGATTTTCAGGAAGAGTTTCCTGTGTTGTGGATTTGTACAGGAAAACAGGGAGTGTGAATCGCAAGGCAGGTGGAGGCAGATCACGAGTAAGAACCGAAGCAAATGTGGAGGCCGTAAGGAATATTATGCACGAGGAGCCTAGCACTTCGGTTCGTCATCTGCGACAACAGGTGAACCTGTCTCACAGCACTTGTTGGCGGATCTTGAAAACGGACCTCGATATGCATCCGCATAGGCTGCAGGCCCATCAAGAATTGCTGCCGAATGATTTGCTACAGAGACAGGCATATAGCCAGTGGTTTATGCAGAATCTTGCCAACAATGACGAAGCACTGGAAAAAACATTTTTCACCGATGAGGCTTGGTTTCATCTCTCCGGCTATGTTAATTCACAGAACATGAGGATGTGGAGGATTTACGTTGAGGTTCCGTTGCACCCGCAGAAAATTGGAGTGTGGGCTGCAATAAGCAAACGTCGTCTTATTGGACCCATATTTTTCGAAGGTAATTATTGTTACATTTTTTAAAGAAAACAACTATAAGAATAAAAATGTTGTAGGAATATTAACATCTCAGAGATACCGTCTTGAAATCCTCACTCCCTTTATGGAGCAGCTGCTGTATGACGAACTGCAGCAGGGATATTTCCAGCAGGACGGTGCGCGTATTTACACCACTCGGGATAATCTCAATTTTATTTGTTAATTCTTCGATAACAGAGTGATCAGTTTGAATACGCCAATGATATGGCCATCGGGGTCATGTGATTTGACTCTATGTGACTTTTTCTTGTGGCCATATGTGAAAAACTCAATTTTCAATACTCCTGTTGTGGACTTGAACGCCCTACGGGAAAGGATAACCCTCAAGTTAGAGGAGATAAACAATTCACCCAATCTGTTAGAGAACGCGATCGCTTCTGTGAAAACACGAGCAAGAGTGTGCGGCAGAATGGAGGTCATGTAGCACATCTTGTTTGATGTGCTGCAACGGTTTTCTTCTATGCTTTTGGTATTGTTTCTAATGTTTTGCTTTCGTCAGGCAAGTTTCATCTTACCTGCCTAATTTTATTCCTACCTTTTGTTTGCAAATAATAAAAAGTTAACGGATTCTGTGTTTTATTTGATTTTTAATGGTAATAGCTCATTCACAATGAACTAATGAACATAATACGTAAGAAATACATAAGAGAAACGTCAAACGTATGTTGAATGCGTGTATAAAACGAGTCTACCGCGCAATGTCTAGAACGCACCATGTCCAGTGTTGCAGCAGTGACAATAAGAACAATTTAATTTTAAATTTTCAGGAGCAAACCAAATGTAAAAAAAATTGAAATTCAATTCTGACATTCTAAAAAACGCATTAATCTCAGACATGACCACTATATGTAGCTTTTTCTCCCATGGCTAACCAACATTCCAAGAGTTTTTCATCGTTCGTCATCTGTAATACATAATATTTACTATTATATGCAACCCTTAAATCACTCGAGTATTTTAGACATCAAACACAAATTTTAGGGACTTTTTTTAAAATGTCAAAATATTATAGGTAGGCGAGATAGACGGTAGACTCTATAGGCGACTGAGTAGGATCACTTGATATACGGGTAACGCCAATGGAAATCACTAGACGGGTTCAAATTAAAAGAGATAGCTATATACACGCATGAGTGAAACAAAGATAGAAATAGTTTTGAATGCATTTCTAGGGATTTTGGATTATTATGTTGCCTACATTGGTAATTAGTTTAGTATAGCTTGAGTTCAAATTAAAAGAGAGGTCCAAGAGAGAGATAGAGAGTTGGCGCTACCCTTGATTATATCAAGTGACCCTACGACTGAGATAGACTAAACGCCACTACGCGGTACAAATACGAACTAACCAAAGGGAGTCGTTAACTGAATTCATGCGATCGCTTACTGAAAAAACGTTTAATTTGTGACTTTATTTGAGGATTTTGATGGTTTTATTATAATAAAAACGAAGTAAGATGATTGTTAAACAATATGTTACGAGCATTTGACCAGCTACTCAACCGTTGAATAATAAAACGAACTGAAACTAACCTCAACCTACTAGAATATTAATATCGTAATTAAATTTTGCATACGTTTCTTTTTAAAGTTTGTTTGAAAAACAGTGAAAAAAAGTTATATTATAGGTTCCAAATATTATTTTTTCTTACCTGTAATAAGAATCTTAGAGTTTGATCAATTTTTAAATAATTCCTCCATGTCAACACTATCCGTGTTGTTTATGTTATTTTATAATTTTCTTTATGATTGATTTAATAAAATATTAGTTGTTAATATAAAATCAAGTCCTTACCTTAATATAAATTTAATTATTGTGGTATTTGCCATTGTATTTGATCCTTTTTAGCTGCTCTGAAATGTTGTCAAAATCTTCATCATGACGAAGCTCCAAAATTATTATAACAGCTTTTGATTATAGAAAAACTGTGAATTAGAATAAACCACAGACACCTTTACAGTGTTGTCTTAAAGACATTCTAGATAAAACCTTTAGAATTTGATGATAAATCATTTTTAATCACAATAATCGCTTTCCAAACAAGTGAAAAAATGACAAAAGTGACTATAAATCGCCGTCAAATCACAAATTTTTATCACAAGTAACATAAAAACAAATTTAGAAGCACAGACATAACACTCATTCACTATATTTCAAATAATTGTTACAAAAATCGTATTTAAAACATGCGCAAGGTGTTAACCTTCAACTTGTTTTACTTTATTTTTTGCACATTACGCTAGCACAACTGGTGAAAACACACAAAATTGAGTATTCAATATTATTCTTACTTCGTTTTTATTATTACTAAACATAAAAGCATAAAGGAGAATAAATAATCATGTAAGAAAGTAGTAAATTTGAGAATGAATGACTCTCTTTTAAAACATATGTTTAATGCGACAGTGGCGGCCTCATCGGTCATCTCATTCGCGAATCATTTTAAAGAAAAGTCCCTAAAATTTGTGTTTGATGTCTAAAGTGCTCTAGTGATTTAAGAGTTGCATATAACAAAGATTAGAAACAATAAAATTAATTAGAGAATATTAAAAAATGTATATAATTTATAGTAAATATTTTGTATTACAGATAATATTTTAAAAACGACGCCATTTTGAATAAATTAGACACCGTGCTTTCTAGAACGCACCATGTCTGTGAAAATATATTTTCATTTGTAAAACTAAATTCTTCAAGACAAAGCTTTAGGATGTTAATTTAGTCTCACAAACTATCAGGCTCTATCATTAAAATATTTTATTCACAATTACCTTATAATTGAAGTTTTATCCATGATACAAGAATACATGGTATGTCAGATCCTGGGTCGAAATTCGTACAGTTGGCGCCAGTGTTGTTCTTGACGTAAACCGAAATGTACTAGTTTCTGAATAAAAATGTAATAGATTTATAGGCAACTGTAATAGATTTTCTAAACATAGTTTTATTAAATTTACGTAGATGGCGTCACAACTGTAAACAGTCGTATATTTATGAAGGCAAGCTGGAAGTTTTACAAAAACCATAAAAATTAACAAAGCAGTAAATAATAATGTGACCAAGATCAATCACTGTCAAAATTTAGCGAAGTATGTATTAATTTTTTTAAAATGTTCTTTAAATGCCACAGAAGTCAAGGCGCCATCTGTTGCTTAGTTAACACAAAAATTAGTACAAAGTACTCTACAAGAATTTACGCCTGGAGGTGTGAGCTTCTTTATCTATGGGTGTGAGAACGTATTTGCGCATGGAACAAATTTTACAATTCAAAATTCCTAATGTTATTAGACACATCTGGCACTGCAAGTTTGGCAATAAATTTCGGAATATTAATGAGACCTTTTTGGATTCCACATGAAAAATGTTTAGTCTTTTTTTAGTCCATTTCCAGTTTGTCTTTCGAACCAAACAGATAGGTGTTGCCCAGAAAAATACTTTAGTAAAAAAAAGTAACAGATTTTTTTAGGATGTAATAGCGTAATAGAAACCTGGCAAATGTAATAGATCTGTTACAAATGTAATAGACGGAACAACACTGGTTGGCGCATACTCGGGCATGACGTCATATTTTTAACCAAGATGTGTAGACTATTGAGGTGAATTCTTTTCATTAAAGGTGATTCTTCTTGTAAGATGTTCGGTTGTCCTCACTACACTGTGTTTAATATAATTTTAAAATGTTAAATGTTAATAATCTTTGTTGTGACACATTACAAATAATTAGGAATGATTACGGCCGCCCATAATTCACGAATTTACAATGCACATCTTAAATAATTATTAAACACTGAATATAAGGTCCTAAGTCCATAATTATCACTTTTGTCAATCCGTTACTAATAAATTAATACAAATAATATAAATAAATAAAATTCTTATCTTTTTCAAGGTATTTTTATCGAATGACAGTGTTTCAAAATTTCGCGCATTTTTTACGTCACGGTTTCTGGAGCCCATGGTTATTAAATTGAGGTTATTAATATGTCTAACACGTAAAGCTTATTTCACATTTTATATCATTCAAATTTCAAGTTTGCCCAAAATTTTTTGCTCCCCATTTTACGTTATTTTATTCAGCGACTTATAAAAAAGTAAACTAATAAACTTATGCTAAATTTGGAGACAAGTTGTTACTAAATAAATTTCATGAATTGTACAGCTTGTGTAAAAAGAACTCAAACCAATTAATAAATATAAAAAATATATATTTGGTAAAAATCGCCGAATAAAAAAAAACAATTTGAGTCATTCAGTTTTTTTTAAAACATTCTTCTTCTTTTCTCCACAGCTAACTTTAAAATTTTAAGTGGCATTATACCTTTTTTTTATAACTCAAATGAAAGCTTATTTAATAACTTTTTTAGTACAAAATGTTCACATTATGCTTTGTCATTTATAATTTATTTTATTATTAATATTATATTATTATTTATTTTGTTATTTTATTTTTATTATTGGTATGCGACTCTGGATCATGGACTCTAGCTTACGTCAGGCGCTCGCTTGACCTTGCAGACAAAATCAAGCCACTGAGCAATCCTGTAAGGTAGTTTAGTATCCTTGGATTTTACCAACACTAAATTCGTCAGTGTGACACAGACTTGCTACAATACTCGTAGTTTTCAAAACAGCCAATTGCAAGCTACTATTCAAATGTCCTGGGCAAAAGTGGGCGGTTTTATTACTATATATTTTCGCCGATGAGACTATAGTAATAAACAAATGAATTGCCTTTAAAGTCAAGTATGTCAATATTGGTTTGGAGCAGTAGATCTTACTTTTTCTTGACACATTTCGCTCATATATAAAAATCCTACGGTGAAAATTTTATAATTCTTATGTATAATCTAAATAGCTACTGCAATTTTTTATATTGCTGTTTTATACATTTCATAATGTTAATCACAATTTTTGTTGGGTAATTTCTGTTTTATAAAGTGGTAGCTTAGTCTTATTTTAAAATAAAATAATGATTAAATATTTTAAAACAAAATTTTAAATTTGGCGCCAAATTTTTGAGATATTTTAAAGTAGTTGCCAGCTCACGCCATAGATGGAGATAAAAATCTGTTTTCGATTAGGGTCACTTGATGTAATTAAGGGTAGCGCCAACTCTCTATCTCTCTCTTGGACCTCTCTTTTAATTTGAACTCAAGCTATACTAAGCTAATTACCAATGTAGGCAACATAATAATCCAAAATCCCTAGAAATGCATTTAAAAGTATTTCTATCTTTGTTTCACTCATGCGCGTATATAGCTATCTCTTTTAATTTGAACCCGTCTAGTGATTTCCATTGGCGTTACCCGTATATCAAGTGATCCTAGTTTTCGATTTGAAAGACAAAGTGAAGTATCTATTTTCTTTTTTAGGTTATGTCAACAAATGTCAAAGAGTGACATCTGTCAAAAAGCGGGAATTTAATTTTTATACAATTTTAATTACAACTTTTTGTGTGGTGATAACAATGAGACTGTCGTTAAGAGCGGCAAAAAGTTGTAACTCGTTGGAATAAACAGTTCCGGTATGTAAATTAGCAGTGTGAAAATAAATTTAAATAAAGTCCTCCAAAGCGCCAATGATCAAGTGCCCTGCTGTCAGATTGAACTGTCAATTCAACGTCAACATTTTGTGCTCTACGTTTTGTAAATTTTTAGGAGATTCCGGTAATTCATGGACTTGAGACGTGTCGTTTTAACGTAAAAACATTAAATATACAATTAACTAAATACAATTAGTGAAAACAATGCATAATATACATAAATTTATTGTTTTGTGTCTCGTTGTTGGGGCGTATTCAGATGAACACAATCATGTTGTAAGTAAAATGTAAACAAGACACCAATTTGCACATAATTCATACTTCTAAAACGTAGAAATCTGTTGACATGATTCTATAAATTTCAGTATGAAGATAACGAAGAGGTGATACTGTGGATGAACACAGTTGGACCTTATCACAACAGACAAGAAACGTACGCTTATTTTTCCTTACCATTTTGTGTAGGCTCAAAAGAAACAATAAATCACTACCATGAGACTCTCAGTGATGCCCTGCAAGGGGTTGAGTTAGAATTTAGTGGAATTGATATCGAATTCAAAAGTAATGATCTTCCCTTGTGAACACACTTAATCCCCAACAAATTGTTTTCTAGGTAATGTACAGAAAAGTGAATACTGTGCTGTACAATTAAACGAAGAAAAATACAAAGTTTTTGTGTATGCTGTAAAAAATCATTATTGGTATCAAATGTACATTGATGATTTGCCAATTTGGGGGGTTGTGGGTGAAATAAAAGACAACAATTACTATATTTGGACCCACAAGAAGTTTGAAATAGGGTACAATGGCAAACAAATTATTGATGTTAATCTTACATCAGAGGATAAAGTACTTCTGTCACCTGATGGCAAACTAAGCTTCACTTATGAAGTTATTTGGAAGCCAACTGATACTAAATATGAGGATAGGTTTGATAAATATCTAGACCATAACTTCTTCCAACATAGAGTAAGCTATTGAACATAAAATTGGGGTTTGATTACAAAATATTTCTTTCAGATCCACTGGTTTAGCATTTTTAATAGTTTTATGATGGTTATATTTTTAGTTGGTTTAGTTTCAATGATTTTGATGCGCACATTGCGCAAAGATTATGCAAGATATAGCAAAGATGAGGATATAGATGATATGGTGAGTTGTCATCATAGACTATCAATCATTTATAAATATGCTCGAATTTTTTACTTTACTAATTTTATTTTATATAAGTTTCTTTGAATATTTCTTATCTTATCTCACATTAAATTTATTTGTTTGCACTGGAAATATGATTTTTGTTAAAGCTAGTAAAGTTTATTACGATTATTACAATCCTCCAATAAATCGGTTGCAATTGATTTGTCAGAAAAAGACACGCCTGATGTTTATCTGAAAGCTGAAAGGGTATTAGTTAGGGGGTTGTGCTAACCGAAATAATTGTTATGGTTCTATAAACGAAGTTTTAAAAACCCACTCCACTTATAATTTATCTATAAATGCTTGAATTTTATGGTTTTGATTTATAAACTAGTTTATGGGGGTTTTAATAGTAGGTGCAGAGATGTGGGCGCTATTGTCACCGAAGCGACCAAATCGACTATTGAAAAAACCTTAAAGGGGCTGCGGTTTCTTTATAGTTTAATGTCCTAAAAAGTTAATTGATCCTTTTGCACAATAAAATTCAAGCATTTGTAACTCACATTTTATTACACTTTAGATATTGTTGAATCACGTTTTTGAAGATTTAAGTAGTAGTGTAGTCCGACACGTTTATTAAATGCGTGTATTGTATCAAATTTTATTAGCAGATCCAATGTGTAATAAAAAACAAATCTTCTGTCATAAAAAAATACAATATGTTGTAAATCAGTAGAATGATTTACAATTTAACGAGTGTCCCAACCCTTTCGTGATGTAACTTAATCTTGACGAATTAGATTCTAAACTAATTTTAAACTAAATCTTTGCTTTAGGAAATAATCTTTAGAGTCTGCGGTACTTATAATTCGGCTAAGAATTAATCGAGATATTTTTTCAATTCAATGAAAGGATTCATCTAGTAGTGTTTATAGAATGTTAGAAAAATACAAAAAAAATGTTCAAAGTATTAAGCTGATAAATAATTTTTTCTTGGTAAAAACAGGGCTTCAGTAATAGACACCCAGACCTGTTATTAATTTACCAAAAAAAATTTGTTTTTGGTATTGTAAATTAGAAACGTTTTCTTAGGGCATACTATTCTGATTTTTGTACTCAATTTTTAATTAAAAAAAGCTTTTAAGTTATCTTAAAATAAGAACCGAATTTAAAGCTTTTTGTTATCAAAAATTATAAGTGAATAACAAAAAGCAAGAATGCTATGCCCTAACAAGAAGTGTCTAATTTACAATACAAAAAACAGAATTTTTTTGGTAAATAAATAACATAGCCCCCAGTACAAGGACCTTAAATTGTTTTGACATACAAATGTAAAACTTTGTGAGTGCCTTTTTTGTCACGAGTCCGACCAATAGTGACGTCATATCGACAATTCCAGGAAACGGGCATTCGAAAACGCCCTGTTTTCAACAAAAAATATTTGTAAGCTTGATATTTTAAATATTTTTTTAAAATTATTATTTTGTTTTTATATTTATCAAAAATTATGTGAAATTTTTTTATGGAATCTGAATCTTTATGCATCATTTTGTGCTTTTTTTGGTTACAAAGCAATGAGGGGATAAAAATTAAAAATCATTTTTTGTTCATTTTCTAATTGACAAATTTAATTTTAAAAATTTTTAGGAAAGAGATTTGGGCGATGAATACGGTTGGAAACAAGTCCATGGCGACGTATTCCGTCCTGCATCCCACTCACTTGTTTTTTCATCACTTATTGGTGCCGGTCACCAATTAACAACAGTAGTTTTCTCAGTTATAGTGTTCGCAATTCTTGGAGAATTATACACCGAGTAAATCCCTCCACAAATTTCACATAACACCCCCCTAATTTTGAATCATTCCAGACGAGGATCTCTTCTATCAACTGCAATATTTGTTTATGCAATTACATCACCAGTTAATGGATATTTTGGTGGTTCCTTATACGCCAGAATGGGGGGTAAACTATGGATCAGGCAAATGACAATGTCTGCATTTATGCTCCCAGCGTTTGTGTGTGGAACTGCCTTTTTTATTAATTTTATTGCGATTTATTATCACGCTTCGAGAGCTATTCCTTTTGGAACTATGGTAAGTAATCCTCATAGAAAAAAAGAAATTTCTCTTATTATTTTTTATTGCAGGTCGCAGTAACATGTATTTGTTTGTTTATAATTCTACCACTAACACTAGTTGGTACAGTTTTGGGCCGCAATCTAGCAGGCCAACCTGATTATCCTTGCAGGATAAATGCAGTCCCTCGGCCAATACCCGAAAAAAAGTGGTTTATGGAACCAGGAGTCATAATTTTGATGGGAGGAATTCTACCCTTTGCTAGTATTTTTATCGAAATGTACTATTTCCAACCAGAATTTTTTTTCCAATAATTTTAATTAATTTTTTAGGTATTTTATTTTTACATCATTTTGGGCGTACAAAATTTATTACGTCTATGGATTTATGCTCCTGGTGTTTATTATCTTGATGATTGTAACTGTATGTGTGACAATAGTTTGTACATATTTCTTACTTAATGCAGAGGATTATCGTTGGCAATGGACGTCCTTCTTGGCAGCAGCTTCGACCTCTGCTTATGTTTATATTTATGCAATTTATTACTTTTTTTTCAAAACAAAGTGAGTCATATTTTTATTTAAATACTTTTATCCGACATTTCTAAATAAAAAATTTAAAACAATTCTAATACGGCGATATAATTCACTTGAAATTAAATCAAGTGAGAAATTTTAGTTGAATTTGGAGATGTAGGATAAGACATTGTATAAGACTAATGTTACTAAAAAACTTTTTTTGCAGGATGTATGGACTGTTTCAGACTGCTTTTTACTTCGGATACATGGCGCTATTCAGTGGAGCTCTTGGTATAATGTGTGGTACAGTGGGTTATATTGGTACAAGTGTGTTTGTTAGAAAAATATACTCCACTGTTAAAATTGACTGAAGTGACTAAGCCATTTTTTGTAAATAGTTGACACCTTTGGATATACAGTGCGGACTTTATACATGTAGAATGAATGGTTACATTCTTGTTAAATTATGGATGTGTTAAAGAATTTGTTTTCCATTTTCCTTTATTTGTGATTCGAAATAAACTATTTATTATAAAATGAAACCGTTTTTAGATGGTGATAAAGACCTACAAAAGTACGTTCACACCTTGTACTTATTTTTCACTTTTTTGTGTGATAATTGTAATATTTAGCCTCGTTGGCCACAAAATGAACTCCAAGAGTTGTTTAGAAATAGATCTTTTCAACAGAGACTGACAGTTTGTCCTCATATGACCGGTGAGTTACTGCGCATTTGAAGACTGTTGTCATTGTGAGAGAGACAACTGATTTTTGAAAAGGTCTATTTTGAGCCAGTATACGTGTTTCAACAGGGCCACAAAATTTTTTGAAAAAACTCTAATTTGGACTTTTTGGTTGTATAATTGTAATGTTTTTATAAATAAATTAGAATAAACAAATTACGTCCGAGTTTGCATAATCCTACTGTATAAAAATTTACATGTTTTGTATATATTTATTTTAAACAAATACATTTAAATCAAGTAATATCTAAAAAAGTAGATAATAAGTTACTTTATAACTAAATTAAGTATATAGTATCCTTAAATTATTTGTAAAAAAACTAAGTGTACACCACATAAGGCAATATATCACAAAATATATTCACCTATTTGTAGTAATTCATTTAACTTTTTTCGGTTAACTAATAGAAAGGCACAATAATTTATTGTTAAGATACATAAAGGCACTTTGTAATACTATCACACTTGCTTAATATTTTATACACTTTGACGTTTATAGAATATTTTTGTAGAGGTCTTAACAATTACGTCACCTAAAGCATTTATGATAACTATTGCACTGAAAAAATTTCTTCAGGTGACAAATTAGTATTTACATTTTGATCAACATTATTAAGTAGATGTAACATTAAAAATTAATAATGAAACTTAAACAAGCAACTAGGAACCTAACTAAAATTTCACAAAAAATAAAACGTAATTAACAATAAAATTACAAATATTTTGTAGGTAACTACACGGTACAGAATTATTTTTTATGGTAGTAAAATAGTTATGGGTGTATTCCTTTAAAACTGTGAATTACAATAACACAAGTAGAGATTCTAAATAAAAAGAGTTACAGAAAATAATCATAATATTACAGTGTGGCCATTGAACCTGATAATTTTGTTGTTACATTGGATACAGCTTTGGTTGAATAAACAAAATTGACAGAATGACGAAACAATGCATACTAGAAAACTGTAAAACTACAATTTGTCATCACAAATTTTTTTACAATACCTATCACTTATAAAAATATTTTTTTTCGTGTGATATTACAATTATTAAAGATAACAAACATATAAAGTTTATTAAACTTAACTAGTTTGTTGAAAGATAAATTGCTAATACAGTAAATACTTTATATTGGAATATGAAATGGGTGGTTCAATTAAATTTCATCCTTAAGCATTTTTAGGAACTAAACTATTAGAGATAAAAAGATAGCCTTGCGGACATTATACAAAATTTAATTCTTTTACTTTTTTTTAAAGCGGGTGGGTATCCATGATTTAGCCAAAAACTATTCGCATTTTTTTTACAATATAATGAAGTGTTCATAGAATGTTAAAAAAATAATATATTTTTTTGTTTAAGTTTAGGATATCAAAGCACAGAATTGTTTTGATAAATAAATAACAGATCTGGGTGTGTACCTAATAGTGAAACCCTGTTTTTAACAAAAAAGAAGTTTTTGTCAGCTTGTTATTTTCATTTCTTTTATTTTCCTAACAGCCTATGAATACTAATAAATCAATTCTCTTTATTATTTAAAAATCATGGGTACCGAGCCGCCTTGGTACGTTCTAGTCACGGTAACTTCAATACTACGGTAGCCGCATCAACCTTTTTGGTCAATCAACGCTAAACTGCAAATATAGCTATTCTTTATCATGCCTCTCGTTCTAATTCATACAATTTATATGGTATGTATAATTTGTTGTATATCATTAATTTATATATACAATTTATGTGCAGTTTTTTTATATTTTAAGTGGGGGATGCGGCTACCGTATAGGTACTCTATTTACCGTTTGAGTGACTATTTTAAGCCTTTACATGACATTTTTCATTTTCTTTGCTTAACCGTTTTAACCACGTTTTACAAAATAAAATAAATATTTTTTTTGGAGTTACCATTTATTTAAATTTTTTACCAAAAAATTGTAGTTTACTCGTAATTCTGTCAAATTTTGTTGAATTAATTGTGTCTAATGATCAGCAAATTATATACCGACAAGTTCAAATGAAGAACCAACCTGTAAAGTATGATAAAAATATATCCAGTAAACCAAAAAGGCCTGAACAATATATTACATAAATTTCCAACAAAAATAAAATGAAAAAAGTGAATATTATACTTACATTTTTGGTATTTTAACGTTATACAAGTTTTGTACAAATTATTGCAAGTTCTGCTTACTAATTCACTATTGGGATCACTTTTTTTAAACAGGGATTGTTGAGTATTTTTTCATCAAAAATATGTTGATTCGAAGGCAAAAATATTTGTTTTATAACACAAAGAATAAGAATATATAATTATATCATTTTCATTGTTTTATCAACATTTATCAATTATACATTGATAAACCAAAAAGGGGACAAAATTTTAATTAAAAAGTTTTAAATTGTAAAAGTAAATATATAAAAAATTTGATAAAATTACATATTATCAATATATTTACATAACGTTTCTTGGGAAAATAAATTTATAATATTCTTGTATAATTAAAATTTATTCATTTTGCAAATTTCGGATGCATTATCCCCAATAAAAATTGTTAGATCCCAATAGTGGCATCCAAAAATCCACTGTTAAATCTACCCCCCTGAAGACACTTAATTATTTGTATAGGGTGTTTCAAAACGATTTGATTAAATTTATCTAGTTATTCCAGTTCAATAAATCATAAAATTCGTTGAACCTAATTCTCTACTTTTGAACTGGAAAAACTGTAATAAGTTTGGTTAATAATTCCAAAACAGGTATACAGGAAGTTTCAGAGTTGTTTGGCATAAATTTAATTAAAGTTACCCTAATAGAGAAGAGTAGCATAGCCATCGAAATTTTTTCTACAATGTTTCAAAAAAGTTACAACTGATCAAAGTTAAACATATTTTTTTTAAACGTCAGAGAAATTTGACTGGAATGCCGTAGTTAAAATTTCACTTCTATGCCTAGGTTGCAAATTAGTGGTAATTTTTATGCCAGTAAACGATCATTTTCTGCCGGCGGCAGTAAAAGTTTTTTTTTTATTATAAAATTGACTGTTTAAAAAAAAAACTAATTCAGCATTCTTTATGCGGCGCCGAAGTCACTGTTCTTGCGTAATCGGTTTTGTTACTAAAACTGCTACAAATTCGACGTAAAAAAGTATGACTTTGCCGCCTTTATTTTTTTTAGTTTGGTAAAAATTACCAATTAATGCGCTGTTGAAAAAAATGCAAGGTATTTTATGACAATAAAAGTAACAAGCTAGTATTAAAATAAATGATTATGATCATGACAAGCCTTAACAGGTTTTTTCTAACATTTTAGAATAGCATACTGCGCATGCTCAGTTCAGTTCCGAACCGTTCTGAAGTATTGTTGGAAAAAACCTACTAATGTAAGGTCTTTTTTTATCTCACAGGTGCCTTTTTAATTATCGTTTTCGATTTTACTAAAAAAGGGTGGCTTTTCTTAAAATAATAAGTTTCGTAAAAATTGGTTTCTAAATAAAATTATAATATAAATAAATTTTAAATTATAAATAACTAAAGTCATAATTTCTCTATGATAAATATTAAATTTCTAAAGAAAAATCTTCTAGGGCATTAACAGAAAATATAGTTCCAGTTAACATTATGTTCTTAACAAAAAATATGTTCCAGCCAAATTTCAAATAATTTAACCGGCAATGGCACACACTAAGCGTTGAAAATTTGTGACTGGTTGATTTTGAAAATTAACTAATCACTAATGAGAATTATAAATTTCCAATGCTTATTAGTTTCTCTCTGGACTCTGGTACAAAAACATATCATAGCCGAACTGTAATTAAATTTGTGCCAAATTATTCTTGAACATCCTATAATTAATAAAAGAGATCCTATATTGCCTTAAAACGGCAAATAAAATCATTAGGAAGCATTTATGAATGGTGTTTTTCTTTATGAGCCATTAATTGCGAGACTCGTATAAAACTCTTCATACAAATCTCACATCGGTTCGGTTTCTTAACCGAATGTGTAAGTAAATGTCTATTTAAAACATCGTTTCTTCCAAAACTTTTGTGACAAATGTCACACTCAAACGGCTTTTCCCTCGTATGGATAAGCAAATGTTTATTTAAATTGTGCGCTTGTTGGAATCGCTTGTTACATATATTACAAATCGAGGGTTTCTCCCCTGTATGCACTCTCGTATGTCTTTCTAAATCACACAACTTATGAAACTGTTTACCACAAACCTCGCACTTGAAGCTCTTTTTTTGAGTACTGACTTTCTTTAAAACGTGGACTGGTTGATGGTTCTCTAAAGCTTTCATTGTCTTGAATCCCTGATGGCATTTTCGGCAGAAATAAGGCCTCTTTCCTGTAAACAAACACAATAAAAATAAGAATTGTCAGGTACACTCGCTCAAAATGAAAATGTTGCGTCCATAAACGAAGCCTTGCGAGCTGTTTATGCCAAACCTCTAGTCGCAACCCTGCATAGATTATTCCCTAGTGGACTCATAATAAACACGTAAATAAAAAACTCAAACATAGGACACGTTCTTTATAACTTCTTAGATTTTTTATTAAAGCTTATATTGCAGCTTTACAATATCAAAATCGGGATTATCTTTTGGTCTTATCTAGGTAGTAAATAAAAGACATAAATTGGCGGTAATGCCACGTTTATTACTCCAACTTGAAATTAGCCCATAAGAATGCGGGCATGGGTTTTTTTTCGCTTGAATTCGCTCAAATTCTTGGTCCCCCGCTCTTGCGCCATTCTATCAAGCGGTTCCATAAATTACGGTCAATTCTCTAGCAAATTTTATTACGATGTGGCTTATTTGCCGCTTTACAAAAATGAATCGTACTATGGCTACCGCCCATCGACTAGTCCTCAGCCTCAGAAATCAGTTTAAAGGACTTTACTATAATGTGTCTAGAAATGCTTGAATTTTGTGGTTCGACTTTCAAACTAGTTTATGAAAGACCTAAAAATAGTTGTTGTAAAGATAAGTGTGTGCTATTGTCAACTAGATCGTTGAAGCAACCTTGAAAAGGCTGTGGTTTCTGTATTTCTGAAAACTCAAAAGGGTAAGTGCTTCTACTGCACCATAAAATTCAAGCATTAATTGCACACAAACCATACCAGTACCAACTACTCAACAGACAACGGATTTAAATTTTAACTTCATGTATTGTAGCATCAAGAAATATAAGGCAGAGGGAGAGAGGTAGAGAATACAGACGACCAATTCGACATTTAAATGCAAAAAATTTCCATCATATTCGAATCATCGCTGGTTTGTTTTACCGTCCTTGATACATCACAGATACTTTGCAGGGTTGGCTTTAAAAATATTTATATAAAAAACATTGACATTTTTTATAGAACCGAACCAAGAAAAAAAAAAGAAAAACAAAACAAATAAAATGCAAACACAACAACTAGATACCACCAAAATAAACACAAAAATTACGTTTAACTAGAGAACACTTCACTGATACCGTCCCCGGAAAAAGTGAATTAAAGCTTAAACTTGAAGCCCACCTTGTGCACATATAGACTCCTGATCAATTAGTAACGAAATGTTGACATAGTTGTCCAGTTGGACAATAATTATGTAGTTGTTTTATGCTTTGTTACATCGAAAACATCAAGAACAAGTGCTCTTAGTTGTACGACTGTTTACATAGTTTTTACGACTTAATAGGCGTGCCTTTTATCTCTTGATGCTACAATACAGTGGTGAAAAAATGTCAAATGATTTTTTAAATTTAATTTTAGTACTTAAATTAAAAGGTTTTCACCAGTAAGTAGAAATTTGAGTTAATTGGTAAAAAGAGAGACAGTTCATTTGACAGCTCAATGCCAAAAAGTCAACAATGCTCGCAATCGCAATTTTTTTTGTCTTAAAAATTAATCGAACGACCAATATTTTCTTCTCGCGACTGTATCTATTTATACATATATTTACGTTCTGTTATGTATGAATTATTTATTTAAGTTTTTTTGATAGACATTTGTTGTTTTAAAGTTATTTTAATAAGAAAATAGATGTTGAAAAAATATTGAGCATATTTTCAGTTTTGTGCCTTTTTTAAATGATAATTTTGCTTTAAAAAGTTTATTTCTAGTTCTAGTTAGTTGAATGAACATGTTTATAAGTAAGACCCGAGTAGGAAATGCAATCCCGTGAAATAAAAGGTAGGTTTCCGTATAAAAAACGTTAAAAAAAACAGTAGGTATTTATCAAAAATAAAATTAAATAATATCTTGCTTAAATATAAATAAATAATAATGCTTACAATCTTTTATTGCAATTTTGTTTCTTAAAATACATTAGAAAACAAAGATTTGGTAAAAAAAATGAAATAGCTCAATATTTTGTGAGAAGTTACAGCCATTTAAAAAAAATGAAAATTTTGTCAAAAATTCATATTTGATGAATGGTTTGAAATTAAGGTCTGAAAATTTATATGAAAACTTTTTCTAATTGAGTACTAAAATAGAATGCCCCGTACACGACTTTATCTAAAAAAATAGAAATCCATGTTGCCTAGAATCAGAAATCTATTGATGAGAATCGGTGTTTTTTGTTGTTATTATTGTTTATTATTTAATGTTTCTTATAGAGAAATAAACGTAATTACAGAAAAGAAACAATATTAATCGGTCCTACACCGTGATTAATAAATACTGATTAGGTTGGCAACAGAAAATTTATAATTTTAGCATAATTTTTGTACTTAAGGTGTTTCAATCATGGTTTTTAGCCACGTTTTAAACAAATATCCGTATTCCAAATGATTTTAAATAATCAGTGAAACATCCATCGATTTTTTTATCTTCTTCAATTCCAATCTATTTAAGACTTGTTGGTACAATGATTGGACACAAATTTTTAACCCTGTTTTTTTTTTGCTATGCACTGTATGATTGCATGATTGCAACAATTTTTCCTGGTGATAGTTTTAGTTTTGATATTAAAATCAGATATACAAGGTGTTTTTAATTTTTTTTTACAAATGTTTCCATTATCAGGTGATAGACCTTGTTGAAAGAATGCTTAAAAAACCAATTTGCCTTATATGTACAAATGTTTATAGTTTTTGAGATATACGCTGTAGACATTTTTTTTCAAAAAACATTTTTGAGATACACGATTAAAACACGAGCAAAAACTTTTACATCGTGTATCTCCAAATCTATATGCTCAAAACAGTGTTGTCATACATCGTATCTCGTTCAAAAACTATAAAAAAAAAAATTTCTACAGTTTCTATTGTAACTTAAAAGCTATAAACATTTGTGTAAGGCAAATTTGATTTTTTAGCATCCTTTCAACGAGAGCTATCAGCTGTTAAAATCTTTCACATTACTTCAAAAACATTCCGTATATGCTACATAGCAAAGTTAATAAGAGGAAATAAATCGGAAATTATTTAAAACATTTTTTTTACCTAGCAAAACAGTGCAAACTGATGCACTCAAACCAAAGATTTTCATGTATTTCATGGTATTAAAAACACTATCACTATTACGTTTTCCTCCTTAATCGTTACCAAACCTTAATAATTTACATAAATTTTATAAAATTTTTGATTTGTTTTGATATTTTTCAAATTAAAATTATTATATTTTGCCGTGCGATTTTCCTACTGAATTTGTCTTTATGCAATGATTACTCCTCGAAATTTACTTTCGTGTAAATTCTGCAACGTAATTGCACTCCACTAAGTGTCGTGCCATTAAGACGTCGCAAACATTATACTCAAACAATTTTTGGAAATAATCAATGCAGTTGAGAGATTATAAGTGATTAAAGTGAATTTTAAAATTTATATGCGCTTTTCTTGTTTAGTAAAGACAACAGTGTTTGCGACAATTGTACTTATCTAAATCCAAAGTGGTTTTTATGACAGGGTCCTGTTGTATTAAAGGTAATAATATTAACAAAGGAAATGTGTCGCTGGGCAATAAAACTATAAACATAAATCTTCTTACTGGTACTAGTCGGACTTTCACTCAGGCAAACGAATTTGATTTACAACAGACTTCGACAACCCTTTTAATAATATCATTATGACGGTTCTAATGACAATTGCAGTGTCATAAAAACCACTTTAAATTTGGATAAGTTTACATTATTTTGATTTGTTTTTATCAATAAATTTCAAAACTAAATTTAACAAAGATCTAATAACTTATAGATTTTTTTTGTCACAGCCTTGAGCAGGGGTTAGTTTATGGATGCAACATTTTCATTTTAAGCGAGTGTACATACCTTGGTGAGTCCTGAGATGGGCAAGCAGTTGGTCGAGGGTCTGGTGGTTCTCGTTGCACTTCAGACAGAGATAAGGCTTTTCGGTGTTGTGTATCTGTTTGTGTTTCTTAAGCTGCATGTAGGATGAGAAATTTTGGGAGCAGATTTTACACTGTGGACTACGTTTAATGTACTTTTTTGGCTTGGAAGAGTCTTCACTTGAGGCATTTTTGTTCTCTTGAGAGTCATTGGAGAACTCTTCAAATTCTTCATCTGAAGGGGGTATATCAAAAAAGTCTTTATCAAACACGTTTGGTCCCACTTTGATGTCCATGATGTTGTACATTAGTTGGTCTATGGCGTCTTCATCTGAATCTGATAAGATTAATTCAGGAGTTGGCTCTCGTTTCAACCTCTCGACTTCATCTTCCTCCAGGTCAAAATCAAAAGGGTCAGGAACCGTTTTAATGTCAGAATTATCTGATTGGAATTTATGTTGAACTTCTTTTGAACTTGGACTCTGGCTTAATAAGTTTACGTCGAGAACGGTCTCAATGTCGTTTGTTACTGGTTCCTCTTGATTGTCAGCAGTTGTTTCAGGAAGAAAGTCATGTTCTGGATTTGTAATTACTTCAAGCTCGATTTCGGTTCGTTTTGAGGGAAGATCAATGATTTCAAATGTGGCTTCGTTTTTAACGCTACTGAAACCGTTTCTTGAGTCAGTCTTCGTTTTTTCACCTTTCTTTTTGATCTTGGGTGTGTTGAGTTGTCTTCTTCTGGGCCCCCTCTTCAGAGGTTCTACTGGCTCTTTCTCAGTGGGAATTGATTTTGTTTCAAAATTTTTATTATTTCCAACTCTCATATCAAGTTCTTCTAAATGTAAAGGCGAATCAAAAAGATGTGGCACAGGTTTGAGGCACAAAGATCCCAAAAATACACATTTTGTTATTTGTGTAATTTCCAAACGGCATTCGTTTTGATGCTTTATGTTGTCGATGTACTTCCTTAAGCTCATTTTACGTTTGTTTATGCTTCCTAACAATTCGCGTTTTTTCTTTAGAGCTAAGTTGTTTTTTACATCCATTTTAAAGGCGTTTATTAGATTCTTCTTGTTTTCTTCGGTGATGAGGCTGCAGGTATGGTCGATTTTGAGGTTAAATTGTTGGGGTGTAGAGGTGTAAACTTGGCATATGGTTAAAATAATCACTAAACAGTCTTCGCGATGGTAAATAATTGTGATATAAAATAAAATTAGCAATAAAATCGAAACACTTGTTGCGCTTCCACCATAATTGATGAAATAAAGAAAAGGATACTAATAAATACGGTAATCAACTGCAGATGGCGCCTGGTACACAATCTTTTGTCTCTGTTTACTGTAATTTATGAGTGTATTATTAGTTGCCTACATATAAACACTAAGAAATAAATTATTTTTTAATTTTTATTAATTATATAAAATTTCAAATAAATATACGTATTATAATGGTTAGGAGTGTGTTTGCATATACAGTGCTCTGCTCAACAATTGAAATGGGACACTCTAAAATTTTAACAAAGTTTTCTTATACTTTAAAATGTCTGATAGAGTTTTTTGTAAATTTGTAGTTTAAGTTACACAGGGTGTCAAAGACAGGTCCTACAAAAATCGTAAAGTTTAGACTGCTCCCATTTTAACAAAAAAAAAAAATTGAATTTTTTAATGGGTTCTGGAAGAGCACTGGACGAAGTCCTAGAAACGGTTTATCAAATTTTGAACTAAGTTTATAAATTAAAGCCAAAATCTAAATAAAACTGTTTTTTGCATTATAAACAATAATTTTGTTATTTGATGTACAAAATTTTCCGTTTTTGGCTTATTCTAATAAAGGTAAAACTTGAATTCTGGAAAGAAAGATAGGCATACCGTTAACATTTCGTGTACTAAAAGGTTTCCAAAATGATCAAATTTTTAAACAGCTCTGAATTATAGTTTTTTAAAAAAATATATAAAAATTTAAACGAGTATATTAGGGTGGGCTAAAAAAATCAACTACTTTTTTTTAACTTTCGACACTGAAAAATTGGTTCCTAGGCACTTTTAAAAAATGCTTTTTTAAGATGAGCTCTTAATTTTAATAGGAAAGACTCTCTCATCGCAGTTTTCTATTTTTTTTTCAGTTCGATATGGTAAAATCTATATCTCGTTATTGCTTGCTTGTACAGAAAATTTGTATTTACATTTTTTGTAGCAAATTAGACGCTCTACAAAAAATTATTTTACAATTTTTTTATATCTCTTACCATTTAGAAGATATCGAAGGCCAAAGTTTAAAGAATTTAACAAAAATTCCATTTCTACTTCTAAATTTTATAACTCAGAGATAAATAAATGTTATAAAATGCTTAATATACAGCCTTGTAGGAAATTAAATGCTCTATAAAAAAGGTCTTTTGAGGTTAATTGATTATGCTAACCATTTAGAAGATATTTGCATTTTAAAAACTAAAATTTGATACAAAATCTCCAATTTTTTTTAAATGGTTGAAGTAATCAATTAACCACAAACGACTTTTTTTGTAGAGCGTTAAATTTTCTACAAAACCGTATGTTGCGCACTTTATAATATTTATTTATTCACGAGTTATAAAATTTAGAAGTAAAAAAGAAATTTTTGCTATATTCTTCAAACTTTGACTTCTGATATCTTCTAAACGGTAAGAGTTATAAAAAAATGTAAAATACCTTTTTTAGAGCGTTCAATTTCCTACAAAAAATTTAAATAATTTTTTTTTGTACAATCAAGAAGTGACGAGATATGGATTTTTCCATGTAGAACTAAAAAAAAAAAAAATGGAAAACTGCGATGAGAGAGTCTTTCCTATTAAAATTAAGAACTCATCTTAAAAAAGCATTTTTTAAAAGTGCCTAGGAACCAATTTTTTAGTGTCGGAAGTTAAAAAAAAATAGTTGTTTTTTTTTGGCCCACCTTAGAGTATATAGAAACATGACTTGTGTTTTGAATCTCAAGACCCTTATAGTTTACTCGGTGTAAGTTGGTGGTTAAATACCATTTTTGAAGCCATGTTTTTAGAAAAAAATTAAAACTTTCGCTCATCTAAACGGCTTGTTTCCAATTATACAATTTTGGATAGCTAAAAGTAGCGCCCGGATCGTGGTAATGAGCTATTCAACTTAGAAAAAGTTTCAATTTTTCTATAAAAATATGCTTTTAAGAATCGGATCTAATTACCGACCAATACTAAGTAAACTAATGCTACAAGGATGTACAAAAAACAAGTTATGTGTCTAAATACACGTTTAAATTTTTATCCTTCTTTTATCAAACTAAAATTTGAAGCTGTTTAAGAATTTGGTCATCTTTGGAAGTCTTTTTCTACACAAAATGTTAAGAGTATGTCTACCGCTGCTTTCCAAAATTCAACTTTAAACTTTTATCTTCAATATAAGCCAAAAAGAAGAAAAATTTTACATCAATTAACAAAATTATTGTTTAATGCACAAAAAAAAGTTTTTGAATTATTACTTTAATTTACAAATGTAGCTTAAAATCTGGAAAATAGTTTTGAAAGCGCTTTTCCGAAATCCAGCGCTTTTCCAGAACCCCTTAAAAAAATTCAAATTTTTTTTATTAAAATAGGAGCATAGAAAATAGTCTAAACTTTTCGTTTTTTTACAGAGCCTGTCTTTGACACATTGTCTAATTTAGACAACAAATCTACAAGAAACGCTTTATTAGACATCTTGAAGTACAAGAAATAAGTTACCCAGAAAAAAAGATCATTTCGATTAACAAAGTTTTCTAAGAGTTACAAGACTTTCAACTTTGTTAATTGTTAATTGTCAACTTTGTTTTCAATTTTAGGGTGTTTCATTTCAATTGTTAAGCACTGTGTATACATTTTATGTATAAATATCTTCAGAGCTTTTACTGTTTTAGTTCAAATACAATTACGAGTCTATTGCCATTCTAGTCTCAGTTCAAGTTTTTTATAAAAATTTAAAAGTTTTGCTTTGAGAATTTTAAATTTATTAAAGCTTTGATGTTATTTTACTCAGCATTTATTAAAAGATTTTAGTAATTAAAGTCTGTAAGAATAAATAAATTAAAATATGTATTTAAATTATGATTCTGAACACGTAATTTCGGTCATTCACAGCAAATAGTTTATTTCAGATAATAGTGGAGTAAATTTACCAAATTTTAAAAATCAATAATATTTTTTTTGTTAGAACACCCTGAATTGGTAACAATCTACAGGTTGATATAAGAGTATGGACTAAAATTCATATTTTCTAAGTTAATTTTTTTTAGAAAAAACACAAAAACAGGTTGATTTTATTTTTTATTGCACACGTTTTTCACTTACTTCCACATTATTTTTACCAACCAGATTTTTGCTGTGATTTAACCAATATTTTTTTTTAATAGCAATCTCTACTTTTGGTGTTAAAAATTAAAACTACTTTTTTTTCTTAGTACAACAGTATGTATAACATTTATAGGGTTTAAAATGAAAACTTTATAGTTATTTAAATAACTAGTTTGTTAATGAAGGCGATTAATAAACAAAACTGTTTAAAGCACGAATGAGCGATAACAAGTGAATGCCTTTAGTAGTTTATATGTATGTATACAGAGTGACATAAAAGTAATAAAATTCATATTTTCTAAGTCATTTTTCTTATAAAAACGCCAAAACAGGTCAATTTAATTTTTTTATTGCGCACGTTTTTCACTTATTTCCAAAACATTTTTGCCAACTAGTTTTTTGCTGTGACGTAATCGATACTTTTTTAAATATCAATCTTTATTTTTGGTGTTGAAAATTGAAACTACTTTTTTTTCTGAGTATAACAGTATAACATTTATAGGGTCTAAAATGTAAACTTTAACTCCCAGTTGCACAGACGTCAATCAAATTCGACGGACCATTAACTCTGATTAAATGAAAATATCGTGCTCTGATTGACTAAAAATACATTAGGGAGAGATTAACAAGTTATCAATTTTTGTAACTGGGCATTAGTCATTTAACCAATTTAAATGTTTTATTGGATTTTATTAAAATAAACGCAATTTTTAACAGATTTACTGAACTAAATGTTCAAATTGACGTCCTTTCGTTTCTTGGCAATAATACAACTAATTTTCGAACATTATTAGCACATTACTTCTGATTTTTGGACTAATTAAACGGTACTGATTTGTAATACCTTATCTTAAATCTTTGATTTTGTGGCAAATGTTTACATTTTAGATTTGATTTTAAGTAGCTTTCTAGAAAAGCGGGCGAATCATATCTAAATAAACTCTGACACCACGAGCGTTTGTGGAGGTGCACTAACTTGTTTAAATCATACATTAGGTGCAGGTATGTCTAGATCCTCGTTATTAGGAAAAAGTTCCGGTAATTCTGATACTAACGTGTCGCAAAAGACATCCAAATAAACTTGTCTAATTAATTTGACGTCAAAAAAATACGGTCCTAAAATGTGATTAAGTCAAAAAAAAAAACACAGTTGCCATATCGGTTGATAGAAAATCTGCACTGGATGATAGAAGCCTATACTCGTCACAACATCCACGAAAATTAAATGCGGTTTTGTCAAATCTAGATACTACGAACTATTGTGCTAAATAAAAGAGAAATTAAGTTATCTTTAGATAAAATAAAAAACAACTTTTTAAACGAAGTTTTGGTTGCTTTAGATTGTAATCATTTTTTGGGGTCTTATTTGTTACATTTTTTCACCGCATTCAAAGTTATTATTTTTTCATAGATACATTTCTTTTGACACGCAGTGTATTTAAAAAAGACAACAGGTGTAAATAAATGTTACCTTGTTAGGTATTGTTTCTATGACAACGTAATGCTTTTAATATAAGGTTTTTTTTATAATAATTAATTGTTAAAGTGTCGTGCACCAGCATCAGCATACCTATAGATTTTGAGATAAACGATGTAAAAATTTTTGCTCAAAAACAGTATTGTCATACTAAAAAAAAAAAACTCTACAGCGTGTATCTCAAAAACTATTAACATTTCTATAAAGCAAATTTGATTTTTTAGCATCTTTTTTAATAAGGACTATCACATAGTAAAATTTGTAAACATTTTCAAAATACCCTGTACATCTGACTTTTACATTAAAACTATAACTATCACCAAGAAATTTTTTGCTTATATTTTAGTCACACACTGTATACCTACCAAAACAATTGCTACAATACATCGTATCTCGTTAATTTTTTTTTAATTTGTACATGTATATCTCGAAAATTATGATATAAATATTTTCGTGTAAGACAATTTTGGTTATTTACTTTACTTAAATGATACCCTTTATAACTATACGTTTTTCCAGAATGTGTCCAAAAGTTCCTCGACCTTTCTCCACTCGTGCGAGACGATGTGTCTAGTAATGGTTTTGTGGAATTTTACGCTTCGGTGTAACTCTCGGTGGATGATCCTTCTAGTATTTTCTCGAACTATTTTCTTGAAACTTTCTTTCTCTTATTGTTATTTCAAATTGTTTGTAACAATAATAAAAATAATTAAAACATTAAGGTATTAGGAAGCCTAAAACCTATTATATGTATACATATTTTAATAAAAGAAATGTCATTGCTTATTACAGTGTTTTACAATACCTTTGACATGAGCATACACCTTTCTAGTCCATAGGCATATAAGAAACGACAAAATGTAGAATGTTACGATGCCATGAAAGTTATGTTTGTATTTGGCGCAAAAGCGAATAAAAAATACGGATCTAGAACTGCCAACATAAAAATGTAGATATCAGGAATAAAAAACAAACGTAATTTTTATTTTCCATAAAATAAAAGAATATTTCTTCTTCGTAATCAAGAAGCGACACAGCAATAAAAAATGTAAATACTCTCTTCTTTAAATAAATGGAGAACTACGTCCAAAATATAAAATACATTGTATATTTGTTAGGTGGTCTAAATTTTCCAAATGTTGTAAATTTTAGCATAAACGTTTGGTTGTAATCATGTGGCTAATAAAACTCGTAACAGAAAGAATAATATTTTTATTTTATGGAATGCCGTAAATTTATTTAAATGCATCTACGGTTCTATAAATTTGTTAAGTACCTAGAAATAAAACAGTGCCATTGGGAATAATATAAACAACTAAAAATTACTTACAATGTTCTAAATTTATTTAAAATAATTGCCAAATGTTGCTCTAATAAAAACTTACATCAGGTAATGAACAAGTCGCAAATGGAATGGAGTACATTTCTATAAACATTTTATCCCAATACATTCTAACAGAATTTATTGATTTGTAATTTATCTTTATCAAGTGTTAATAGTAATCATTTTAAGTAAAATAAAATGTACAATAAAAATTTACTATATTTAACCGGATATATAACTATTTATGTAACCCATGCAATGCATATTCTCTATAAATATCTATTTATTTTATTTTAAGATTTGTGCTTTTTAACAATATTTATTTTTATTTATTTATTATCATTCTATTTGATAGGTACTCGATAGTCATTAGGTATTAAATTTCACTATCATTTTTTTTTCTGCCAAAAATTTGTCCGTGTTTACAAAACAATAAAAAATAGTTAAAAAATATTGTAAACCTTGTAAATTTTATAATACAATATCGTATGCATTGATAATTTATTGGCAGTGTTGCGATGTACAATAATAATTATAAAATATAGATAAAATCAGCACCTGTATTAAACAATTAATGACACACTGTTAAAATCACTCTGAACAGAATTTTCGCGGTCTGTTAAGCGTGTTCCGCATCCATTTCCATATTGATTAACTATTTATAGTTCCTTTCAAAATAAGAGAATTGTCTACAAAAGTGACCTTTTTTCCTCAAAACAAACGTGTCATTAATTACCCCATACAGTGTACGTAATATTAAAATACGCAGCATCGACTTTGGTAAATAACAGTTGTAATAAAATAGTGTGCAGAAACAGGAAATCCACAAAATGTAAGCAACCAGATTCTGCACAACAATTTAATTATTTGGAGACAGTCGTCATACTAAACTGGATTATACAGGCTGAGTCAGAAAATATTGACTAGCGAGCAACGTGAAATTTTAAAACGTAATTTTTTTTATAGTTATTTTATTACTAATTATAATATTGAACAGAACTAAACAGAATATTAAACAAAAAACAGAATATTAAACAGAAAACAAATTATGATAGAAACAAAATAAACAAAATAATCGTTAAAAAATTGAAAATGAAGCAGGATATATAAATTTTTAACAAAAATATTGTAATTGAGAGCGCTTTGCGAGAGTGTGAGTCAGGTTCAGTTTTTTTTAAAAAGCAGCTTTGTGTTGAATACCGTATGTCCAAATATATAAATTTAAAATTTAAACCTATTACAAAACAGCTGCGGTAGAAACCCTGAACTCAGTCCCTTATGAATTTAGTTTTTCATTTCTAGGTAGCAGCATTTTTAGTAAATTGAGATTTAAGCTTAACATTTAGAGAGAAATGCTATTACAGAATGCCGCTCTCTGCGTTTGGTAAATTTTAAAGTTTTATTGGTTAGGACCTCAGAGTCAGTGAAATCCACAATCGTTTAAGTTAATATCAATATTTTCTTGCTGTTAAGTTTTTATATATTAAAAAGTAATGTGTTTATATTAGCATATGAAGCATATAAAAGACAGAAACAAATAAAACAATCGAAGAATATGAATTAATCACTTAAAGTTAGGGAACTGCATCACCACCATACTGGCTATGAGAATACTCCAAAAACTAGGCAAACACAAATGGCTAAAGAATATATTCAATATAACGCTATGACTTTGTTTAATTTTATATAATTTACACCGGCAAAAAGCATTCCACAGCTTTCTAGAAGATAAGTTTTCTTGATCATATAGTACTTTCAGGTTTAAAATAAACACATCTTATTCAACAAAGAGAACAATACGACATATCACATACTTTATCTGAAGTTTCTAGCTTCAATAGTTATCGTAGCGAAGCTATACGTACAAGAACTTTGAATAAAAAATATTTTCTTTAGAATGAGCCCGCCGTTAAATTTATTTTAAAGAAGTCGTCAATATTTTACGGTAAGCTGACACAATTAAAGTAATTAAGTTACCACAATAGGTACAATATAAGCCGCAACAAGATTAACTAGAACTTTTGTGACGCATCCAAAAAGCGTAAAGAGCCGCTTGTAATTGAGAATAAAAAAAACTCAAAAACTTTACGACTGATCTGTTCTTCTATGATTTCTGAATTATTTTCTCACTCTGTGAGTAATATGTAGTGATCAACATTCTTTATTTCCGATTACCATTATCGTGAGAATTATTTGCTTATTACACACGATTTTAGATAAATATTACTAAAGAACTATATTTACACATAAATTTCTTTATTTGTAATGTTAGATATTTTGTTATTACTTACAATTTTAAATTATCAACTTTTTATGTTTCTATTAAAATTTGTATTCAAAACAATGCACCTTTTAGAGGTGAAGGTAAATCTTAAGACACCCGGTATATTTATGCTTGAGGTCGTCAAAGTTTAGTTGAATTAATTTAGCATAAGCGACGTATGCAGGAGATAATTTCTGAGCGATTGAAATTGTTACCAAAAATTGTTACCAAATTTGTGAGAATCTTAGTTATTTTAAATAATTTCTATTTGGTTAAATCAAGTTCTTTAAATTAAATCAAATTTACTCGAAGTCCAATATTGTGTTTATTGTCATTTGTAAATTTCACGTTGCTCCATGTCTCTACGCAATATTTTTTCTAAATTCCCTATACAATCCCCTTTCCTACGGCAGCAAAGGTCAGGAATAAATGGACGTACACTGCGACTGCAAATACGGTGCTGTATCCTCTGTGGGCATAACCTCTGCCAGCTTCCATTTATCCCTGACCTCCTCCACTATTTCAAAAACTCGTAAAAAATTCAGTCCCGCCAACAATGAAATATCTCTCTCCGTCCAGAGCGGGTCAGCGAGAAGCTCCGCTAGAAGATGTGGGTACCTCGATACATCCTCCAGGCCAGCTGGAGTCATGTTGATGCCGTCGTACCCAGCACCAATACCCACGTGTTCGATGCCCGCTACGCTCCGGATGTGGTTGATGTGCTTGATGACGTCGTGTATGGAAGCGTTCTCGTTGCAGGTGACCAGGTAGGTGTAAAAGTTGACCATGACGATGCCGCCGTTGTGCGCTACGAGCTTGAGAACGTCGTCGGGGACGTTTCGCGAGGAGTTGCACAAGGAGTAAGCGCCTGAATGGGAGAAGATGATGGGCGCGTGCGAGGTGTTAATCGCGGCTTTGGCGGTCTCGATGGAGGTGTGCGACAGGTCGATGATCATACCCAAGCGGTTCATTTCTTTGATGACACTCCGACCGAACTCAGTGAGACCCTCGGGATGCAGCGAGTTGGAACCGCGAGCCCATGGAGTGTCGCAGGAGTGGGTGATGGTGAGATATCTAAAGAAGAGTTCTTATAAATAAGCAGATATATAATAAGATCTACTTAAATGACTTTGACGGGTGCACAGTGAGCAAAATACCAGATCTAGGTAGACAAAATTATATTCTAAGGTTATATTAAAGGAAATTGCATGTTGACGATGAACTAACTCTATAAATTTGTTTGTAAGATTTTTTCAAGAAAACGCTTTTCTAGATTTTAATGTTTATTAAAAACACACCATTATGTTCTAAGACAACACTCACCGTAAGATCCCGTCGGTTTTAAACACCCTCTTTTATAATGCCGTACCGCTTTAAATTTTTAATTCATGACTTTTTTAATATATTTATATTATTGATATTTATATGAAAAGGCTGAGTAAGATATCTAAAGTGAGACTTTAATAGATTTTTTATATTGTGTTTCTTGGATACTGACAATGGTTGGCAATTAAAACATTTTAAATTTACTGGTGTAGATAAGGTCAAACTTAATTAAGAATTAGTCTTATTCATAAATGCGTTAAGGTACATTATAATTTTCGCTTACTCAAAAAGATGTTCCGTACTTTTGCCATACACGTCTTGAAAAACTCCACTATTTTATCGCTAGACCGGTCAAGGTCATTTAAATAGACTTTAATATTTTTGGGTGCATTTATTCTTCTATATTTCTAAACTAATAAAATAATACCTAGCTCCGAGATTGTAGAAGGTTCTTAGGACCGCCAAAGAGTTGCCCAGAGCGTGTCCGCCTTCGACCCCGATGAGGGAAGCGATGCGGCCGTCGCGGTGGACGTCCCTCAGCTCTTGGGCGCTGCGCACCAGAGTAAAGTGCTGCGAATTGATGTCGACTAAACGCTTTACGACGTCGATTTGTTCGAGTGTGATTTGCACGGCATCGAGATGCTGCGCTTTGCAAGGCACGTATGCAGACCAGAACTGGGCCCCCAGGAGGCCTTGCCTTAGCCGCGGAATGTCAGTCTGCGACCAGCGGCTCTTGGACCACGGCTCCTGATGCTCGATGGCACTCAGATTTAGCGTCGTCAGTTTATTGTGGACGAACTTGCGCAAGTTCCACGGCAGATCGTTGTGGCCGTCGATCAACGGAACGCTTTTCAATAAACGATGGACTACCTCTAGACGCTCTTCTAGTGTTTGGGGTTTTATTTCAGGAGTTAAGGCAAAAGGAAGGCTCAAACCAGCCGCTACCGTTGCGACTATCACGCATACCACGAGGCAGATGCACCAAGGACCGCATACTGAACTCCGGGAGGAATCGCTGTCGGTGCTGCATGAACAGGATTCTAAAGATGCGCTGTATTCGTAGTCGTAATAGTAGTTGTTTTGAACATAATTAGGCACTGCACTAAATGAAGTTTCTTGATGGACTGGCAGTTGGCGTGGGCAAGGAGGAATCTGAAATTTTGTAAGAAAAATTCTCAAAATATTTGTAGAAAATTGTGTTTTTACGAAATGATATTTTTTGCGCGATCGGTTGTATTTATCAGTTTACTGTGCCTGTTTCCACGACGGTAGGTTGCTGTTACTGGTTGCTACGTGTAACAAAACGGTAAGTAATTCACTTACCGTTCAGTGAACGGTAAGCAATTAAATCTAAAAAAAAACAATTTTGCGATTTATTTATTAAAATTTAATGTACAATTATTATAATTAATAGTAGTAATACCACTCGCATTTGAGTTTCTAGTGTTAATAGACAAACTTTCCGACGTAGAAGTCCCAGGTTGTTGTAATAGTCTACCAACATCGCTGTGTAAAATTTTATGAGCAAATTCAATTTTGTTTTGGAGGGAATCTTCCACGTAACTCTCGGCCACCGTTGATGAACGCCACCCACCATGTCTTTTTAGTCCCAACACATCAACTCCGTTATTCGCCAAAAGTGTAGCCGATGTGCGTCGAAACGAGTGTCCAGTAAAACCTTCAGGGGCTTGCAACTTTAAATACTTTGCAATTTTTGACGGCCAACCTCCAATTGTGTCTTTTCCTGTGACTTGCCTAGTGCATTTGCCATTTTGATAGTTCAGAAATAAATGATCTGACGTTGGGTTGCTTGGTCGAATTCTTATGTATTTTCAAAGTATTTCCAAATAATGAACTGCTTCATTTTCTTTATTAATAACTGTGAACGTTTGCTGAATATTCGTTTTTGTATTTGGAATATTTACTATAAACATTTCTTCACGTTCTTCTATGTCACTCATTTTAATATTGTACAATTCCTCTCGTCTACAAGCGCCCGATACTCCCAATATCATTGCTACCTGCAAATATATTGTTTCCTTAGAACTCAGATGTACAACCTCATCATCTACAACATACCTTTTGAATTAAAAATTGTTCGTCTGGTGCTTCAAAAATTTTTCCATGTCTTCTTTGGTAAAAATTTTAGCCTTTTTAGGCCGATATCTAATATTTTTTCTCTTAAGATAAGCAATTAATGTAGCAAACTTAGAAATATCGATAGCATCATGGAGAAAAGTTGTACTCTTCAGCATAGAATACTCCGCCCATAAACTGCCTGCGGCCTTCAAGTGTCCACTTCTCACCACAAAATACGCTAACAAGCTCTTTTCATTTACAGAAATCTTCTTTGCTTCACGCCATTCCTTAAACAACTTGTATGTCTGTTTATATCAGGCTTTAGATTTTTCTGGAATTATTGCCGAACATCCTTCTTGCCAAGCGCCTTCTAAATCATCCGGTAGATCATCACCATCGCTCATATTTGCTTCGAAAACGGAACCACAAAACAGAACTATGTAGGAATGATTGTATCAAAAAAACAATTTTACTTGTTTGGAACAAAACCATAGCAACCATGGAACAGCCACCCAAAGTTTTCAGTTTCAATCTTCCCGATTATCACAAATGTATTGATATAAATTATTATTATTATTATTCTAGAAGCTCCAATCGCGCAAAAAACGTTATAAGCATGTCGAACGTTAAGGATTACCATTCTCAGATAATAATTGGAGTCGTCGCTTCGCTCCTCCTCCAAACAATTGTCTTCGAACGGTAAGCATTCCTTACCGTTCTCCATACTTAATATACTATTTCTCACACAGTCTCATATTGTCGAAACGCGCGTCGTGTTAAGTGGTTATAGTGTTGGTAGTTAGTAGTTAGTATTAGTAGGTGCTAAACGAAGAAACTTTAACAAGAAGTTTTATAGACCGAGATGCAGAATTAAACATGCTGTCTTGTTAAGCAAATTGCTGTAATGATCGTTCAAGTAGAAGATGATCTCTATTTTCGACTGAAAAAGACTCAAGGAACTAAACCAAAACAATTAAAATATATTAGAAACGCAACAGTACACAGTTTGTACGAGAACTATACGTCAATGGTATAAGATTATTACTACATAATTCCATTAGCCAAAAAAAATTGTTATTTATGTTATAAGGAGGAAAAACGAAAAATGTTTTTCGGCCATATATCATACATATTTTTTTATTCGATTGCAAAACTTTTACGAAATTCAAAGAATTCTGTTGAGAACTCTGAATAAAAAATATTTACACTATTAATCAAATGGCCATGAAATTTTTATTCCGTTGTCAATGTGACATTCAGTCAACAACGAAAAAATAAAGCATTAAAATGTCGAGTGAAGATGAGTTAATGTGTACTCCTCCTGAGGTGCGGGAGACGCAAACCAAGCTTCCATAGAGTTGCTCCCGCAAAAATCTAAAGAAGTTTATGAGAGGGCATATCAAACGTTTGAAACTTACCGCCAAGAAAAAATAACTCGAACTGTCTCCGAGAATGTTTTACTGGCATATTTCTCGAATTTAACTCAACAAATGAAGTCTTCTACTGTATGGTCTCATTATTCTAGGGTAAGAGCCATGTTGAATTTAAAACATAACGTGGATGTATCAAAATTTATGAAACTGCACGCATTTTTAAAAAGTAAACCTAACGGCTATTTACCCAAGAAATCCAGGGTCCTATCTCAGCAAGATATTCACAAGTTCCTTAATAATGCCCCTGACGCCAAGGATTTAATGTGGAAGGTATGTTACTGTTACTACTATTATATTCCAAAATTTCACCAATTGTACGTTTAATACTGATAGCAAGTAGTTAATTTATTGTTAAATTTATCTTAAACAAATATTTAATAAATAATTAAACAACTATTAACATTTTCATTTTTGCCGCCGAAAAATATTTTTCGGCTTTGGACGAAAAATGACGTTACTTAGCAACTATGACCTTTAACAAAAAGATGGATTTTTCGAACCGAAAAATGTCATCTTTTAATGCAATCGAATAAAAAAATATTTTTTTCGAAAAGTTTATGAAAGACGACATGCTACAGTAAAAAACGCCAAAACAAAAATCAAGCAACAGTATTATTTAACTAAGACAAAAAAGAGAGCAAAGAAAAATGTTTAGCTAATTTTATCACTTGTATTTTGGTAAACATGAAGTCAGGGAAACCTGTATGGAAGGTATAAAGGTGTAAAAACTGTATAGCCAACCTTGTTAAAGGCAGCGTTTAGGTGTCCTCGCGCTTATAGAAAAAATGTTTGTTCTGTAAAGCGGCTATCATTTAAATTTATCAAAACCAAATTAAATAAATGTATCTTAGGAAACACTGTATTTTGCTCTAATGCCATAGTTTAATGTCGCAAAGCAACTGAATTGATAATTACTCATAAATGTTGATAACAAACCTAATAGCTTTAGTTAAAACATTTGATGCTATATTTTTAAGACTTTAGAGTCGGGGTTGACACTATTTTAATATAAATTTTTACACATATTTTTGAGAAAATGTTTTAAACTTTAGGTTTAATTTAGGACTATTTTCCAAACTGAATTATTTTTTTGTTTATAAAATTTTTCGGGGATTATAAAATATGTGAACCTGGTAACGAAAGTGTTGGTTTTCATATGCGAATTTAGTTTTAGTAAACTCAAATGCTATCGGTTTAAAGTACGGTCATCTTTTTTATAAACAAGAGCACATCTAAGCACCCGCTTAAAATGGTATTTACACTTTGACAAACGTCAACAAATTCCAAATTTATTATATATGTATAGATATTATTAACTTATTAGAAAAAGTTGTTGTCAAAAATGCAGCGACAACTTAGAGAAGCTTAGAAAGAAAGTTATAGAACAAATTTTAAAGATACAAGCTGAAAGCAATAAAAGATACAACATGAGAAAATAACTAACTAAGAAATTTAGATTGAAAGGCTTAATTGCTATCCAAAGAACGCAACCTGGACCTGAGCGGTTTTGATCACAAACCTCAAGGTAAAATAAGAAGCGGTTTTGAGAAGATTCAAACTAAGGAAGGTCCCACGAAAACTTCTGCATCTGCTTAATATATGAGGGTAAATATATGCTATTTGGATCGTAACGGCTCATCGATAAATTTAATGAAAAAATTAATTAATTTAATGTCTGTATCATTGACGTGATAAATAATTAGGAGCCCCTGATATAACATTTCCACGAAAAAATAACATAAGATTTTGGCAATATGGTCTTTTATTTAGACTACTTACTAAAATTATCATAACTATTTCATTTCAAGCATTTATGTGTTAAAGTAATGAAAGATGTATACTCTCCTGCCTTGTCTCTTTACCAACTTTTTACTTTAACTTTTGATATATACCGGGTGAGTCTGCTAAAAGTGTTTCTTAACTTTTCTCAAAAATTAGTTATCACATCAACTTCAAAGTTTGGCATTAAGAACTTTGTTTTTGCACTACACAGATGAATTTTTTTAGAATTTTTCTGATATTTCTTTTAATTAATATTAATTAATTTGTTCAAAAAAATCTAAATATTTTCAATTTTTATTCTAAATCATTACTCTAAAAAAAGATGTTAAAATATTATTTTGTGCAAAAAATATAAAAAATAATGTAGATAATCCCAAAAAGTAATAACATTTATTTGATTCGTAAGACGCGTTTTGCAAGCTGAACCTGTCGTAACTCGACAATACCTACCTCTAGTGTCTTGGTCCCACCAAGATCCCACCCACCCTCTTAGAAAAAAATGGCACTTAAAATGGTATTTAAGTTTGAAATGTATCGCTTCAGTGGTGGCTCTTAACTGTTATAATAGGGGGACAATCAGAAAGTAAACAAAAATTACGCAATAAAATTATAACAAAACAAAAAATTAAGATAGAACAATTGCTACAGAAGTTAAAGAAGTATTAAAAAAGTTGAAACGTATAGAAAAATAGAAAATGACCTCAGACTTAAAAGTTGTCAATTTTTTAAAACCCAATAGTCACAAGAACGTAAAGCAGGTCAAGCGAAAATTTTTATTTAGTGAGGTAATATAAAGTCAGTTTAAAAAAATATAAAATTATTCATTTATTAATAAATGATGATGAAAAGAAGTTATTTAGAAAAGTATTGGGTGGAAAAAGAGTAAAAAAGTACAAAGTTTTAGATCAAGTTAATAAGAAACCTATGACACGATTAACAACAGTACAAAAAAACTTATTAGATATTCACCAAAGAGAAACGTGCTTATGTGTGACTCATAAAAACGTAGACTTGACTTTGGTTCAAGATGATACTTCTTTTAAGATGAGTCTCTTAGACAATGCTGCGATTGTAATAAAGATAATAATATGTTGAATTAATTTGTTTTGATATCATTAAATGACAGTGTTAGGTTTATTATTTATTTAAAAACTCTAAAACTAGTTGTATTTCATTAACTAAAAAGTAAAAACGATGACTTCTGTGTTTTTTTCGATATATGTTCACATTTCGTATCTTCAGAATACTACCTAGACCAGCGTTTCCCAAATTGGGTTCCGCGAAATTCTGGGGTTCCGCGAGATGAAAGCAGGGGTTCCGCGAAAAGACAAAACCACGATTTAAAAAACATACGAATAGAAAATATCAAATAAATAAATGTACAAATTAAATTACTCCGTGACGAGGGTCAATGTTTGGTCCAGATATAGAACATATATAAAAAGAATTTGCCAAAGGAAGAAAAGATTAAATTTTTCCCATTAAAATGTAACTTGATTTTTTGTATTTTATTTTTATACCGGGTTCCGTCTTGATGTTCCAAATCTAAAAGGGTTCCGCGGCTAAAATTAATTGGGAAACGCTGACCTAGACTATCACTGTTGTCACCACTTTGTGCATAGTGTCACTCCCCTGATCATACATTTTCCCCTGGCACGTATAAAACTTAAAGAAATAATAATACCTTCTGGCCCTTATCATTATACATAAATATTGCCAACGTGTGAAATAATCAATATTAAATTAAACTCATTATGTTTTCTTTGGGGATACCAAAAATACATTTACTGTAGAATCACCCATGAAGCAATGGAAGGACAGCAGGACATTCGGGTTGAATGTAGAGGAGGATGGCTACGAATGAAGATCGGGAAAAATCTAGGTCACAAATAAACTGACAAGAGTGGTGTTCCAAAAAAAAATTTTTAATACTCTTTAAAGTGAATTGTTAGTAATTATTATACAGATTAGGTGTAAATGATTGAGTCAGTTGGCAAGCCTGCATTGTCTTATTTGATTTTTTTTTCTGTCAGAAAAATGTTCAAACACAATATTCATTTTATGTTCAAATAACTTATTTACAACAATTTATTTAATACCAAAATTACTAACTAAAGATTGCCGACAGAGTTAACTATTTACAGCCACTCTGTAATTAGAAAAAAACCTTACATACAAAAAGGTTTTAAATGTATTTTTTAAGTAGGAAAATGGACGCATAATAATTTAAAAATTGCACTCATAGTCAGACAAAAGCTGTAAAACATTTTTATTGTACTGCTAGAATAGTTTATTCAACTTTTGAAAACTACCTATAACTGTAAAATTAGCTGTTTCACAAATTAATTAAAAACTTTAAACTCCAGAATTTTATTAACTCATTAAACAGTATTTCCACATTCTCCCTTCTATTTACTAATTGTTTCAAGTTTATCTTTACTAGTTTGCTTTTAATCAATGCTCGAGCATTGTTATATGCTTATTCAGTCCTCTTTATGACTTTATGTCAAACGACTATAAAAGTACTCTAGATAATTCCATTTATAACATGAGAGTTAGTATAATGCTTCTGAATACCAAAGACTTGGAAACTGATACCTAAATTCCTTATGGGAGTACTTAATACAGCTCGAAGCTCATCAATTTTGTAAAGGTATAATATATGTAATACTAGAACAATATGTGCACCCCAAAAACAATTTTCTAACCGAAAGAAACTCAATTTATTTGAGAACCCTATCCGTAATATAGAGTTAGTTCTAACAAAAAATTTATGTTATTGGTGGAAGAGAGAAATTATTAATGAACGTTCCAGTGGAATTTTTTCAATATTTTTATATCTAATTATGATTAAAAACTGTTTTCTGTTTTACATTGAAATTTCATCACAGTCGTTATGTAAATGTCTGACTATCTCCAGGAGGTCGACAGGATAACTTTAATAGACACAAAAGGTTTGAAACAGGATGTCTCTGACATTACATATTTAATGTCGTTGCACGTCGACTGAATTTGTTTTGTTTAAGTAAAAAATGTAATGAAAAATAAAATTTTGAACGTTGTGAGAGTTTAATAAAAGTGGATTAGATCCTGTAATTAAAATTTAATTTAGGTTATAAACTTAAACCAACTCTGTCTGATTTGATATTTCCAACTCATTTATTATAAGAATAGTCAGGCAGGATAATTTTAGTTTTATTTTTAAAATTTAATAAAGTTGAGACGGCCAAATCAAATACTTGTCAATACTTTAAAAAGACTAGAGACAGCTCCTTTTAAGGAAGATGGAAACGTCGATATATGCCATCTGGAAAAAAAGAATCATCATTTCAAAAATATTTCACTCCTATTTCTTTTTTCTCAAAGTACACTGTTAATATTACACCTAGTGTAAATCTAGGAAACGCGAAGTTAGCTTTACTAAATTAACGCTGTTATCTTGCCTCTTGAGATTTGTAAATAAATTTGTCCATCATACTGTTCCAGCTGGAGGGTCTCTGAAGGATAGTGTTTGCAAATTGTACGTAAACACGTACAAAAACCGATTTTACAACACGAATTTAATTTTGTATTTATGATGTGTACACTTGTTTTTAACGCAAAAAGATTCCAACTACTAATTCACAATTTTTAACTAAATTGGTGGATTTACTAGTTTTTGTAATAAAGATCTGATTTTATTTATGCTTTTATACAGAATTATAGCATTTTATAAAATTTTATGCTCATTGTTCCAAGATAAAAATAAAGATTCATGCGACACTAAGTTGGCAGATATTTACGATCTTCTGAAACAAATATGGATGGAAAATATTACTTAAATAGCTGAAATAGCTGTGGGTTGTTTCCTGATTCCCGTATTCATATTAGTTCCACTTTTACTTCAACAAAAAAGGAGAATTTTCAATAAATTTTGAACACAAGAACTTGTTTCTTGCATTTAATATATCTATTTAAAGCAGTTCGGTACCCATAATCCGGCCAAAAATTAATCAAGATATTTTTTTGAAATAATAGAGAGGTTTGATCTAGTAGTGTTTACAAAATGTTAAAAAATAATTAAAAAAAAATGTTTAAAATATTAAGCTGATAAACATTTTTTTTTATTGAGAACAAGGCTTCAGGCTTTTATTATTTAAAATTTAAAGTTGATAACAAAAATCAAAATAGTAAGACATGAATAAAAGTGTTAAATTTACAATGTTAAAAACAAAATTTTTTTGGTAAATAAACTGCCAACAAAAGTTAAAGAAGTTGAACTATTTTTAAAACAAAGGCATTTTATTACATTAAACACTGTGAAATCTAGCAAAAACAAAAAAGTAGAAGCATAGCTGTCTTTATCTCACTTTTTTTTTGAGTTTTTGTTTTCTCTCACTTTGCGAGTGAGCTAGCAAAGTAAAAGCCATGACAATTTCGTTAAATGTTTCTTAGTGTTAGATGACATTATGATCAGAACAAATCTAACAATTGACAAAGCTAATATAGTGTCACGAAGCGGAAGCTCGTTAGCCTGCTAGGTCGAAAACCTGCGGATGCGGATGAGCTATTGCTGATATCGACTAAATCATCGTCGGTTGAGGCAATAGCTGGCTCAGCATTTAGGGGGTTGGCAAACTAGCGGGCTGCGTTAATCGTGGAGTCCGTTGGTAACGTTCGACAAAGAGAGTTGGGTTAGGTAGAGTGTGAGATATGCCCAGCCCTTTGGAGTGTCAGAATGTCACTGTAAGTAGCTTTTAAGTATTCTATCCGCTATCTAATATGTATATCTAAATCATCATTAAATTACCTTCTGTATTAAAACCCTGTTTTTAATCTCAACCCCACCTCACGAGGCAAAGCCCTTTAATCGGCATGATTGAAGCAGGTCAGCTGCAAGTTCAAGTAGTCAATCATTTTCATGTTAACGAAATAGTTATTTACAGGATAAGTGCGGGAACATATAAGCTGCTCCAATAAAGTTAGGGATATTGTCGGTTTTCATTAAAAATGCAATGTGTTTACAATTATTTAAGTAAGCTGAGAGAGAACACTTAGAATTATTCTGTTTTTGACGTTTTTGCTTTTCTGATACGTTTTTCTGGATATCAGAAACAGGTGATAGTTTATCGTAACCAAACTCTATTTTCGAAAAATACGCAAAAGTTGGTTCTTTATAAGAATTTGGTGTAAGAATTAATAATTTATTAGAACTGTGGGCTGCAGAAGCAAATAGGGCTGTAGGAATGTTACAGTCAAGGCTTCATCAACAAAATGTGACTCACTACATAAATGTGTCTCAAAGTGTGATATTTCGACTGTGGATACTATTTCGCGAGACGGGAACTGTAGCAGAAAGACCACCTCGTGGTCGTCAATGAAAGACAACTCTACGGGAAGATCGTTTTTTAGCTGTAACAGCTTAAAGGCTGCACAACGCGAAATTTGCACAACGCGATATTTAAGCCAACGTCTTCAAACGGCTACAGGCACCACAATTTTAATAGAACCGGTTAGAAAACGGTTATCAAGAGTGGGGCTTGTCAGTCTGCGACTTATACGATGGGTACCCTTAACGTCACAAAATCAATGGCAAGGATTCGACTGGGCAACGAACCATATTAATTGGCGCGAAAAATGGAGATCGCTTCTCTTTACAGATGAGTTCCGGTTTGCTAAATTTTCCGATAGTTGAAGAGTACGTCAATAGGCAAGACGTGGAGTACCCAAACATACACGCCAAGTCCAACAGGTGTACCCTTTTTGTGGAGGCTCTATTATGATTTGGAGCACATCAATAAAAGTCTGCAGATGACAAAATAGTGTCGAGCCAGTCCCATTTGCAAATTGAAAGAGAGGAAGCCAAGCGGCACGTGGTCAGCGAAAGGTCAGCGGCGGTCGTCATTCTTGGTCATTCTGTTTAGTGTCGTTTGCTGACAGATTTTGATGACCCAACATGCTGTTCTGAAAGTGTACGGACTCTACAAAGAGCTAAACAACTTCATAGACAGTATGCCTCGTTGTTGTCAAGTTGTCATTGATGCAAGAGGGGTTTGGAGGCGATATTAGTGTGTTTTTGTTAATTTGCAATTTTGTGGAATTTTGTTTTTGTTTTTTTTTTAAGTAAGAGGATCATATTCTTAATGAAATTTTTGTTAATAAAATCTGAAACGCTATACAAGTCTAATACTATAAACAGTTTTTGTTATTTCTTCCTTCTAGTATGTCATTTCTCAATATCCCTAACTTTATTGGAGCAGTTTATTTTGCATATAAGTTTTTACACGAGTGCGTTTTGCGCACGAGTGAAGAATGTCGCACAAATAAACCAAAACTGTTCCACACGTCTCTTGTATATTATTTTTTGCACGAATCTTCCACAAGGCCGAAAAACAATAATTTTAAAATTTATTTTTAATTTGTAGAAAAAATCAAGAAGTGCGTTGATGTCGATAATGTAGGTAACTAACTGTCAGATTTTTTTAATTATTTTATTTTTCTAATATTATATGAACACTACTAGATCAGATCTCTTCATTATTTAAAAAAAAATAACTTTATTAATTTTTGACCGAATCATGAATAACAAACCGTCGTAAATACGTAAAAAAAAATACAAAACAAAAATTACTTACTAAATTAACACTAAAGAACGAAAAACTTTTCAACCAATAACATGTATCATAATTTAAATTTTAGACCAATCAATGACAAATTATAACTGGAAAGTTACTAGTAAAAATTTATTACGATAAATCCATGTCGCTATGGAAATTATGCACATGAAATAAAATAAATTTCTTCTTTTAAAAGATCTTTGTGGTCATGACAAATCACGCGTAGTTTAATCATCAGAAAATTAGATATGTTGTTTGAAGTGAGGCTAGAAAATTTAAACTCCCTAAACTTTCAGCTCGCATTAAGTACTCAAACATATCGAGATTTTTTCATAATTTAGTAAGCACTTGTATAATTATATATGATAAAATAATAAGTCAATACGTAAATCTCATCATCAAAATAAATGTTCAATATTTGCACAATGCAGTCGTAAAGTAATCTTTAAAAGTATGTCAAAAACGTTTTAGAAAGACGTAACATTAGAACATGTCTGGAAGCTTAGTAAACCTGTAACTTATTAAATAAATAAGATTTAAAATCTACCATTTTTCTGTATTTGCAAATTCAGTAAAACTAATTTTTGTTCGGAATAAATCAGTTCTCAAATTTTTCCACAGTTTTTACGCTCTTCGTTGAATAAATTTGCTCGGGTTTTACCCTTTTAGTATTATTTAGGAACGATATTTACTAAGCAAACATAATGTGAGTGTGAGTATAGGTGTGTTGGAAGTAATGATTTATTTTTCTGGCCAGACAAATGCGTAAAACACAAAAAAGCCGTCTCTAACAAAATTAATGCATTTTCTCGCGAGAAACTCTTCTCTGTTAAAACTTGACAAAGTTTATTTCAGTGTTAAAATTAACGAACTGGCGCGTTACTTATTATTCTGTTCCAAACTTAAAAATACATAGGTACTGGAAACGTTTAGTGCACTAAAGATTTTTCTTGTAACATTGTGTTTCTATCATTTAAAGAATGTTTGTAGTTAAAAGTTTTTAACAAAATGGTTGTACATACACTGTTTTTGAGTTTTGTGATTTACTTCCGTAATCACGTTATTCACGTTTCTGCAAATTGAAAAACAAGTTGACAGATTTTTCAAGGCAGCTTTCTTTACGAATTTGTATTTTCCACAAAATTTATACACATCTTTCATCTATTATTTTAAAATTTTATAAGTTCATAAAATATTTACTTTTATATGTATGATACATACATATGGGATGGCCCACAGAAAAGATTCCACCTAGAATTTCTTCTCTGTTATTTACTTTACAAAAATTGTTTGAACAAATCTATTTTGTTTGCAAGAGAAACATTTAACTATAGTAAAAGCACAATAGAAATTTCTATTGACAGGGTGGCAAACTTTTTGTAAATCATCATAGGGAACATAGATCGAGCGATACATCAGTTTAAAAAGCATTAATTCTTCTTTTTATTTGTACCAAAATTTATTAATTTTTACCACTTTTAACCTCTTATTAAAATAATCTATCTTCATTTTCTGGGAAGCTATTATTTTAAGGTAAGATAAAAGCGCCAAGACGGGTAAATGTTGTTTTTAGTGTTGTTTTGATCGTAGTAAAAGCACAATTTAAAAAAGCATATTCGCAAAGTCATTTATAAGTTATTGTAACATAGGTCTTTAAAAAAACAATTAAATTTTGACCAACTTCTGTTGACTACTAAATTATTACATCACTTAATTATATAAAATTTACCTACCTCTAACTTCAATCTCAATACGTTTTCAGGGCAATACATCAATTTTTTAATTTGCTGTGTTTTTATAATTTTTAATAACTAAATATTTTTCTTTGCCTGCTTTATTATTTATATCTGGAGAACTAACAGAAAAGATGTCACATCTGAAGTTTTGTATATGTAACAGATTTCAATGCCCAGTGCCCACTAAAATGTTGCAACTATAATTTTCTAATAAAACGTGTTCTTGGAGCAGTTCTCATACTCTCGTACATAGTAGATAACAGAAGTCTGTCAAGGAAATATATTAGTGGCTGGTGAATTAACAACAGAGTCGGTATACAAAATACCGACACAGAAAAAGTAATCGGAAGACATGGCGAAGCAGTGGGAAACAATAACGGCCAAAGGCTAATTGATTGCTGTACACTCAACGATTTAATCGTAGCCAACACTTTTTACGAAAATAAAATATTTTCACAAAAAATATACTAGAACAGTACCAACTAAAAATAAAAAGTCTATAATAATTTTAATAGAAAATAATTAAAGACATAAATTTACAGTGCTTGTTGTTTGTCAAGTAGTAAAAAAGCTTAAAACTTTAAAACCAACCGAGAAAGAAAATAAAAAGCAAAAACTACTCTTAAAACCAAAAATGCTAATAACAAGAAATAGATGTAGTATGGTGACAAAATACAAGACGTTAGATAATGTACAACAAATAAAAAAAATAGCGATTGAAAGTAAAACAAAAAGTTACCGAAGCGAAGCTAAGAAAACAACGATGCAAGAATTTGGAAAAAAGATCGTGGGATTAATAGTAAATAAAACTCAATAAACGACAACTATTAAAGAACAAGTAAAGCATTATCACTAAACTAAATAATGTATTTGTATTGGCAAGATAGAGAAAGTAATTCAATATTCAAGATTTACTAAATTAATAGACAGAAACAAAAACATAAATAATGTAGAAGATAAGAACAATTATTAGTAATAATAGACTAACTACACAAAAGTAAAGACAAAAGCAAAACAATGTAAAAAACATAAAAAAATTATGTTGTTAAGTATTCCATTATAAATATATAAACAAATTGCTAAGAACAAACTAAGAAGGATTATAAAACCAACAATAATAGAAGGCCAAAGTGAATTCAGCAATAAACAAAGTGAACAATATTCACATATTCACCATAAAATAAATGACGACTAAAACAAGGATGTTTATATGTTACTTAAAAAAGCGTTTGATACTGTACAACTAAGAAATTTTACTAAAAGTCTACTAGAAACTATGTCAATAATAATAATAACAATGTATTCAAAGAATTTGTATCGAAAGAAAAGTCCAGTACTATTGACAATATACAAGATTATTTACGAATGATGACGAAAGATTTATGCAACCAATCATCCATTTTCGCATGAAGTTCGGATAAAATTTAATTTAATTTTTTTTGCAATTATAGTTACTGTATACCATTTTATGTTACTTTCACTGTCTTTGAGCAAAAACTCACTAGTTTTAATACCGAGTATGCTACTCCAAGCATCAGTGACTGCCTAGCAACTCCTGTGCATGCTTCCGATTAAATAATCAATTTGATCTTGCTTAATTTGTGCTCACAATTGGGAGAAAACTTTGTAGGAGGGGTTAATAATAAAAAAGATGTAATGCTCTCTGAAGCATATCCCAGCTGTGCTCAATAGGGTTAAAAGCGGGAGACAGCGGTGGCAATTGTAAGAAACTGATCTTAAGGTGGCGCTTTTCAAAAAATCGGTGTTCTCGGTGAACTTTGGGTCAAGATAACGTACAAAATATAAAGATTACGTTTTTGAATTTTTTATATATTAAACATAACACAGTGCAGTAGTTACTTACTAAGTTTTATATTTGTGCGCAAACATTTTAACTGATTAAAAAAAAATAAAGTTTTTTTGTTTTGAACACTTTATTGAGATAATCTTGAATAGTTTAATACATACATAGGCCAAACTTGTACTATATAAAAAAAGCAAAAAAATGTCTAGTAAATCTTCTAATTTAAAAAAAAAATGTTTTTATTTAAAAAAGTTAAATTTTTAATATCTATGTAAAGAAAAGAAATTTTGATTGTTGTTTGGCAAAATACTAGATCTCTCGTTGACATGAAAGTGGTTGGCTACTTGAAGTTCAATCATCCCTACAGCCCTATTAGCTTTGTTAATTGTTAGATTACGTCGAGGCATACTGTTATTTATCGCTAGCACCTTTTGACAAAATTTTCGCGGGTTTTGCTATCACCCTCGCAAAGTGTACTTTAATGCATTTTAACAAAACGTAAAGCAATCAACATAAACTCAAAAAAAAGTGTGTAAAGGCAGATATGCTTCTACTTTTTTGTTTTTGCTAGATTGAAAGTTTATGAGAATGTTTAGAGAAATAAAAAAAATTTGTTTTAAAAATAATTCAACTTCTTTAACTTTTGTGGTGCGGCTTATATATAAAAAATTAAGGAAGCAGAAAGATTTTGAAACAATCTTAAAAAAGCTATTTTTTATAATTAAACAATAAATTTTTTGACAATGAAGATTTTTGTTGTGCTTCCCATTCTTATAAAAGTTAAGAATTATAACAAAAAATTTCAAAGTTTACTGTTTTATTTAAAAATATTACCATTGTAAATAATTGATTAGATTTTGAGATATTTATTGTTATTATTATTATAAATTATAACTCACGTTAATTGTAAATAAATAACTGTATTTATATTATTGGTCAGGTCAGGTCAGGTCAGGTCAGGTCAGGTCAGGTAAATAATTGATTAGATTTTGAGATATTTATTGTTATTATTATTATAAATTATAACTCACGTTAATTGTAAATAAATAACTGTATTTATATTATTGGTCAGTAGTTAATTAGTAGACAAAGACAAGTAATTATAATTTATATTAACGAAATTAAATATTTTGTACTAATTGTGTGTAAACTCGTGGGAATTGAATGTCAGCTACCAGAAAAATTCATTTACTACATTTTTCTAAATTTATTTACGATTTGGGATTACGTTACACCAAAAAAAATGTTAAAACATTTGACAAAAATTTATAAATAGTAAATACACAACTCAAACGTCCCACAAACAAAGTACAGCAAAATATAATTTTAAGACAGTTCATCTAAACTGTGGCGATTGAAAACATCTTTGACCCACTTTTAATTCTTATAATTATGTCAAATTTGATGTGGAACCCTTACCGGTCAAGTATGTTGCCCATTATAAAAATAAAAATTTAAAATTTTTTAAAATTAATATTCCTGATTATAAGATAGTTACATTTTTAAAAATTCTGAACCAAAAAAAGAAATAAAAAAGTTTTTATATTCTAACAAACTGTGAATAAACAGCAATTTTTTTTGTCATAAATACGAGTAGGTGTAGATAACTTTTAAGAATTGGGTAGGGGTAGATACCTGTAAAAATATATTTTACAAATATCTGTTAACACATATGAGTATTTTTCTATTAAGATGTTTATCGGTTAATATTTTTATATTCCTTATACTATAGCTGCAAAATTTGATAAGCGTTAAACAGAATTTGGGAGAGAGTAAAGAAAGTTTTCTCATAATAAACTTTATAAAATTTTGATCGATTTCTTATGAAAGCACTAAAATAACCAGATTAAATTAAATTTTCATTACATACTTTATAAAATTTATAAAAAATTTTCAAATAAAAATTATATTTCTATTTTTCGCTCATAATAACATTACAATTTTCTGTAATCATTTTGTTGATCACACTTCAATGTTCTCATTAAATAGTTTTTGTTAATCGACCTAATGTGTAATAATTCCGAACAATTACATGATTAATAAAATAACTAAATAATTAATTTTATTATACACAACTCAAATGTTAATTTGTTACAAGATAAACATTCATTTAATAGTAATTACAAAATAGAATTGGTTTTTTTGTAATTTTATTTTTTAAAAAAGCTTCATTTGTAAACTACTATCAAATTTATAGAAAGAGTTCAGTAGGTCAGAGCACAAAATTTGGTCAACAAAAATAAAAACAAAACACCTGTTTCAAGCTAGTGCATAACCAGAGAGAAGTAAATATTACAGAACTCCATCAAGTGGATTTCCTTTGTTGAATAATTTGTAACCAAAGTCTACATTCCTACGTAAAAATTGGAGTGTTATAAAGACACCAATAATGTTTTTTTTTTTTTTAAGAAAATTTAGTCTTTGAGAAGACAAGTAAACAAACAAACAAACAAACATAAATGGATGAATTGCAATACCTGATAATCTAAGAAATTGCCATATCCCATGTGGTTACAGGGACACGGACAGTGCTGGATGTGGAACCTCAGCTCTGGGTCCAGCATCCACGGGTCCGGCTGGGTCCCGTGGCCTGAGTTGACCATGGGTCCGTCGCATCACGGCTGCATTGATCACCTCGTGCTACCTGCACTGACTGTCGAGTGCCTGGAGATGCTGTTCCTGTTACCATGACAGCGTCTCGGCGCAAGCGATGTGCCCGATCGGCGTCGTTGGCGCGTCGTTGTGGTCCAGGTGTCGGACCCCAAGCACCGGCCTATCAAACCGAGAGATTTCGTGCGCGATATAAAAGCCGAAATCATAAAATTTTCACATGCGGTGATTGTGCGGGAAATTGCATGTCTTTCAAGGCTCACAAGGCCTGGAGGGACGGTCGATAAAACACCCACTCGCGCATGATTGTACCTGTTGCCCGACTCCACGGGGATGCTGCACGGATACCAACCTCATTATCGTAGACATACATAGCGATTAGGATAATTAGGTGTGTGGTCTGTGATGTGGGACGAGACAACAAGCACTTATCTCAATACAACTCTGTAAATTCTCACACTGCACAGGTAAATTGTGTTGTACTCTGTATAGACATATGGCACTCTTCACCATCCCCTTGTCCAAAAATATCACAAAAACACACTGTTTCCAAAAATTCAAATAAAGTAGAAAAAGATGGTTTTTGTGTTTATTCAATTCTATCATACATCATGCGCAGGGTTTGAGATAATGATTATAAAAGCTTGGGGGAGAATTTTTATGAAAAGATTTTATGAAGTGCAATTTTTTAAGAGTTTGCTTAGCATAGAGACAGCGAAATTGGAGTCTATTCTTATTTTTATTACGACAAAACAAGGAAATTAAATGAAAACAGTGACTACATCAAACAGCTTCTAAAATAAATATTTGGAAAAATATATCGAAATTGAAATGTAAATACGTTTATAAAAAAAACTATCTAAATTAGATTCCGAAAATTGCTAGGGAAAAATATTGTGATAAGTGGGTGATGACATTTTGAAATTTATTATTCTTTGGGTTTGGGACTACACATCACGTAGAAATATGAGACGGACGAAAGTTCGGTGTAATATCGTTGATTACTTTGTTTCAACGGTTATCTTCAAAATTTAAGAGCCAATTTAAAGTCATGTGATTGATGATAATGGTCACGGAAAACTCGTTATCCTTAAGTCAATATTAATTAGAAAATTTAATGAAATTGACTGTGTCCCAATATTGACATTCAAAATCTTATGAAAGTTGTTTGAAGTTATGTTCTAAAATATTTCAGAAGTTATCTGCTGAAGGTAAATGAGGAAGAATGTGATAATTATGTAGCTTTAAGGAGTCTTCTTACCTAAAATATTAAATTTTAGAATAAACAATAAAATAAATTTAAATTGGAAAATGTTGTTTTCTTTTAGATAATTAGTTCTACAAAAATTTATTCATTAACTATGTATATGCTTTTGAATACAAAATTTACAAAAATTTCTACACCCTGTATCTTTGTACTTTTAAATTAGATTTATATTAGTAACAGATTAGAAACTCAATTTTTTATTATTTAACAATAAGCAACAGAATATAATTAAATGAATAAACAATTTGTTGCATTTTATTGTGTGAGTAAAAAGTGAAATAAAGGTATCGGGATAAAAGACATTATAAATAAAACAATGAGGGCAAATTCAAGAAAACTAATGTTAAAAGGTAAAATGCCACTCAACGGTTACGTGGAAACAGCTACTCAACTAATCCTATTGGGATAAAGTTACACTGTTTGCACCTTAACCAAAACGTAATTCAATCAGCATTTTTTCAAATTCTAAATATGTATTACTCAGAAGTATTTTGAAACCCCACAAAGTGTCTTAAAAAAACGTTTCAATTTGTTGACACGTTGTCAATTTAAAGTCTAATGGGCTGATTTCAAGTTGAGATAATACCGGTAGTATCTTCGTTTCCATAGAAAATTAATAAAGTTAGTTCTTTTGATTGGTTGTTGCCATGGAAAAGTGTTAAAAACAAGAAATTTTTTAATTTTGAATGATTAGCTCAACATAACAAGCGAAGTCAAAATTCTTATTTGTGACAAACTTAATTTTTAACAACAGTTTCATAATTGTAAATAGGTTTCGCAACTAAAAATAAATTATTTGGATATTTTAAAAATCAAAAATATTTGGGAAAAATTAAATTTTTTGTTTCTGTTTATGTTGTTATCTACAAATTTGTTATTGATCTCTTACACGCTTATGCAAATTATGCCAAATAGCAAATCAGGTAAAATATAATATGGAAAGAAATAAAGCCATGACTTTTTACAGAATAAGTTTGCTTGATCATAATAGTATCATCGTTTTTTTTTAAGCAATGACAAAACAATTGTATTTGTTTGTATGTATTTATATATATATGTATATAAATTGTATGTATTTATCAAAATATTTTCTATCATGTAAAAAAATAAAATTTGAAATTTGTAAACATTTTAGTAAAACCGTTAATCCTCAAACTGACAGGAGTGATAAGCTGATAAGCGATAACTGTTAAATATATTTAAAATAAAATTTTAAAGAGCAATTGCTTTTAGATATTATTAAAATCTACTCCAAGTGAACGCAATTCGCTAGCACTTTCATTTCCAGTATATCCAAAAAGGCCACAATATTATTTAACAATATTTAATTTTATTTAAAATTATACATATATACCGGGTGTTTCTTTTAGTTATGCCTTTAGATAAATCTATATGAAAAGTCTTTTTAACATAATTTTAAATATTTTGAATGTTCAGGCATTGCATTGCATTGAGACATGTACTGTACAAGTACATACACGTATAATACCAATCATAATTAATTAAAATATCTACCTATTTGTTTATAGACTGAAAGCAGTGCAACTAAAAGAAACACTCTATGTAAACTTAGATTTATTCGCCTTCCGAGAACTGGATGCAGCAGTAGCTCGTTAATAGTTTCTGCAGCTTTTGTATGATTTGTTTCATTTACTTATTTCAGTTTTGAAATAATAAATAGAAGTAATTGACTATAAATTTTATCGGCAATTTGGAACATGCGGCCGGTATGTATTATCGCGCACAAAAGTAACGATACACTCTTCTTTTTCATTAAAAAAAAAAAAAAGATAATACTAAAAGACTATATATATTGGCTAAAATATTAAAAAACCTCATCTTTTTGTCGGCAATATTGTTACTTACGTTGCTGACTACCGTTTACATATTGGTATAAACTGACATAAATTTAAAAAAAAACTTTTTTTTATTAGATTGTATCCTTACTTATGTGCGCAATGGTATCTACATACCTCGAAATAATTTTGTTGTTGATTATTTCTAGTAGAAATTTCAAAATAGGTCAATTTTCAATAAGAGTGTGACAACTTTTAAGGCTAAACTCAACTGTCTCGCATCAATTCTTTCCTTTTTTTAAAAGTTATGTACCAATTTTGTCAGGTTTTTCTGTCAACATTTTTAAAATATCTGTTGTATTTTTATTTTTCAAAAACACATAAATTTGTTTTATTGTTTTTTTAAATTTATTTAGGGTGCATCAACCGACGTGGGTTATTAGCACCTGAAACTATATACAAAAAACATAATATATACAATATATAGATATTAGTTACAGTAAATTGAACAGTTTAATGGATTTTAGGTACTGCAGCGTTTTTCTTGTGTTTTGCGTATTGTTCTTGAGGTTTTCGGATAGAGTCTCTTGTAGACCGAAGTGTTCTCTTTGGGCTTTATAAAATGGGCACTCCTGGATAATGTGTTCGACTGTAAGAGATGCTGAGCATTTGGAACATACGGGCGGATCCGTTCCAGTGAGAAGGTGTTGGTGGGTTAAACGTGTGTGACCTAGTCGTAGTCTAGAAAGAACAACTTTATCTTTTCGGGAGTGGGTGCCGAATTTCTACTTGCCTACGGTAGATTTGCACTTGTGAAGAGCTGTATTGGCATTAGCCCATTGGGACTGCCATTTGCTTTAAATTTGCTGTTTCAAAGCGGTTACCGCATCCTGTCTTTGTACACAAGTTTGCTGGTTCGCTGTTATACTATGTATGGCTTCTTTAGCTGCACTGTCTGCCTGCTCATTGCCTGAGATTCCCAGATGTGACGGGATCCATATAAAGTGTACTGGCTTTCCTATTTGTTAAAGAGAAAAGACCTTGCTTTTAATGTTCTTGACTAGGGGGCTGTTAGGGTTTAGCTGTTGTAGCTGATGTAAAGATCCAAGCGAGTCAGTGCAGATAATAATGTCTCTGTTTGCAGTTGTTTGTAGATCTTGGTCGTGTAAAGCCAAGTGTATTGCAGAAAGTTCTGCTGTTAGTACAGAGTTTTCAGGGGGTAGTTGAAACATTTTAGTGGATGTTGGTGTTACGTATGCACATCCTACTTCTTGCTCTCTTTTGGACGCATCAACGTAGATGGTATATGGGTTGTTGTATGACTGAAGCATGTACATGAGCGTTTCTTTTACAGAAATAGAGAGTTCCGACTTTGAGATGCGCGTTAGTTGAAGATTACAGTTGATGTGGGCGTGGGCCCAAAAAGAGGGATTCAGATGATTATGAAGGTAAATGGGACTAGGTTTGTGTGAAAGATTTTGGAGAGTAAGCTGTATGCGGCGGTATATGGGTGGGCGAGCGGATTTTTTTTCTCAAATATTTGTTGGGAACGTCTTGATTTTAGGAGCTTATTAGTGGGATTGGTTGGATGTTCGGTGACTCGAAGACTGTATGCAAGTGTAAAGTAGCTACGCCGGAGAGAGAGAGGTGGCTCTGATGCTAAACAATAGAGACTTTCGATTGGAGTGGTGCGAAATGCTCCTAGAGCCATTCTTAAGGCGGAGTTTTGTATGACGATTAGATAATTTAGTATAGAAGAATTTGCAGTGGCGTACGCTATACTTCCATAATCAATGACTGGTCGAATTAGTGTTCTATATATTCGCATTAACATACCTGTATCTGCTCCCCAGGAGTGGTTAGCCAGAACTTTGAGTAGTCTTAAGCGTTTATTGCATTCTTTTCGTGTATTATTTATGTGTGTTTCCCAGTTTAGCCGGTTATCAAAAATTACTCCAAGGTATTTGATAGAGGAATTATAAGTAAGCGGTTTGTTATTTAATAAAAGTTGACGCTGCTCTTCATTTTTTGTTTTGGAAAATATTAGACACTTGGTCTTCTCTGCAGAAAAAGTAAAACCTGTTTTTTGGGACTACCCCTCCAATTTGTTTGTTTTATTGTTTGGAAAATGCAAATTGTCACAAACTTTTTGTGTTTTTTTTTTGTAATGTTTTTCATTCTGATTGTCGATCCACAAAAGAACTTGACAAATTCTTACAATATTGTGAAAAGCGTTAGTGTCAATGACAAGTGTGACATCTTAATTTTAATCAATCTTAATCTAACATGGCTTTGCTAACATTTTTGCAAAGATGTCATAAATAGCTGCGTACGGCTTTGCCACTCCGAGTGCACCGCCTTTCCTTATCTACGTCGTTATGTCTATATATCAATGACCAAATGCTTTTTGACACTGTATCCAAAACAACACACGCTCTTTGTGCACCCAGTTATTAGATGGGATGTAAAGAGCGTACATTGTCATAAAAACAGTCTTTGTATTAAGTAGTAAATCCTGAATTCAAATAATGCGACGGATTTATCTGCTCTGAATGAGACAAACAAAGACAGAGTAGGTGCACTCGAGAGTGGCAAAGCCGGACGCACCTCATATATGACACTGTCAGTGTTATAGCAACAAATATTATCACATCTTAGATTCCTTTCTAAAATTGGTGAATCTTACACAGCTTGCAACTTGGTTATGCAAGCCATTAACTTTAATTTGTTTTAATTTTTGAGATCTAACCTATATTGTCGTCCGCACTTTCCAGTTTTTTCTGGGACACAAGTTCTGAGACACTCTGTAAGAAAAAGCCACTAATTTAAAAAAAAAATTTTTTTTTACTCTCTTGTAAGACCTCCTACAACGCTCTGATTTCTTCAGAATGCCTTAATTTAGGAATTTTTTGAATATTACAATCTAATAAACAAATTCTTAAAAATGTGTTACTTAAAGAAAACTGTTTACTTACACGTCTTCTAAAGACTTCTGAGTTCTTCAAAAATATCTAACTAACTTGCTCAAAAAATTCTGGAAAATGTTAGCTGTAAAATTAGTTTGTTTGGAAAATGTCATCTAAAAAATCGTTTTAGGGATATATCAAGAGTAAATAGTAAAATGTTACTTCTGGACCACTTGTTGTGGGAGATAGTTTTTTTAACCGAAAAACCTTCATTTTCACCTGAAAATCATGAAAAAGGTTAAGGAAAACAGCAAAAAACTACAAAAAAAACCTCACAATTTCTTAACTTCTCAAATCTCCCAAAAATCTTCTATTTAACCAATTTAAAAAATGAAGCAAACTCACCAAAAACAAGGGGAAAAGGTATTAAAAACATCAAAAATGTCTAAAAAACTACAAAACTTTTCAATCCCCCAAATTTCGGGACCACTTTTTGTGGGAGACGTTTTTTTAACAGAAAAACCATCATTTTGACCTCATAATCATGAAAAATGTCATGAAAAACCAGCAAAAATCAGCAAAATTCACCAAAAATCTCTAATTTTTCAATCTCCCAATTAACAAATTCAATAAAAATCGAAAAAATGATGTAAAATCATCTAAAAATCACAAAACTTTCTGGTCAGTACCTTTGTGGGAGACGTTTTTTAATGACTTCTTAACGTTTTCTAATGGTTTTATACTCTAAAACGACTAATTTTCTTCTAGAATTACTTAAAAATCATTAAAAAAATAATAATCTTCCTCACCCCGAAATATGCATTTTGATACTTGAATAGTAGGATATTTCTGGCCGGTATCGTGTGGGGCAAGCATTTTCAACGAAAAAACATCCAAAATCGCATCCAATCTTTTAAAAAATAGCAAAAAATCAATTTTTTTAATCTCCCAAAAATCACCCAATTTACCCAAAACTCAAAAATTAACCAAATTTATCTCAAAAACACAACGAAACCATAGAAAAACTCAAATATGAAAATCTTCTAAAAATTCTAGGACACTTTCTGTGGGGCAAGCATTTTCAACAAAAATAATACCCAAAATGACATCCAACCCCCTCAAAAACTCTGCATCTTTCAGTCTCTCATAATCTACCCAATTTAAAAAATCAAGCAAAATTACCCCAAAATCACGAAACTTGTTACAAAAAAATCCAATCATACAATCTTTCAAAATTTCTAGGTGGTCCCTTTTTGGAAGCTACGTTTTCAACCAAAAAACACTCAAAATTCCCCAAATTAACATACATATATTCAAATAAAATAACCAAAATTACTTGTACTGGTATTTATTTGAAAGCTTTTTCAAATATAATCCATATTAGACTTAAGAACTACAACATCACTATTTGGCTTTTTTTTCCTTCCTTCATAATAAACCAGACATTTTTTGTAATATTGAAATAGTACAAAATACTATAAACCATATAAGGATATGTAACGGGGTTACTTTAAAGGAAAAAAAAGTCATTTCTTATAAAGAAAAATAATAGTCTTGTTTCCAGATGAACAGTCACTTTACACTAACAGATCAAAAATTTCAAAAATCTACCAAAAAATTATATACCCCTTTCAAAAAATAAAAAATTGAAACAGTTCAAAAATCCCCACAAAAAAGTTTGGATAATTCACTTCTTATAAACTTCTTACAAACAAAACTAGTAGTTCAATTTCCACACAGTTCCAAATTTTAAAGTGCTTCAAAAATCTCACAAAAAAAGAAAAAGTTTGGATCTCAGTGACCTCACTCAACTGTAGTGAAAAACTGTTGATGTAACATTGATGGCTCATCTTCTTAGGCACTCTTCAGAACTTAAAAATAATAATACTACAATTAGTAAAATAAAAAATAAACATACTATAGTTTACTATGTATAATTAATATTTATTTACCTCAAAGAAGGGATAATCGAAAACATCATCATCCCTTATGCCAATTTTATTAATGATGACTACATCCGCAAAGATGTTGGAAGTAGGAGTAGCCTGTGCAACACCAATATTAATTAAATTCACACTCGGGCCAAAACAATAAGGGTGGACCCGTTTCATTTCCATTTGACAAGCTGCTATCTCTCCTACAGTATTGAAGTGAAAGAGCCAGCGTACAGTGTGTCTAGTGTCATTCCACACATCACGACGTCTGCCTGCAGGCATCCTCCACGTCGCTATGTTGTCCAGAACATTATCAGCATTTACATTTGCAGGAGGCACCCAAGTAGGTCTAACTTTTACACACATCACTGGATCTAGATCCACCCTACAACATATAGGAAAGGATTTCCATATAAAAAACTGACTATTATTACAATAATAAGCCATCCTGCTATTACTTACTTTATTAGTACAGATAATAGAACTTCTTTCTGTTGCATACTTAAGGACAAGGTATGTGTAACTGTTTCCACTGCTTCCTGTGGTCGCATTCCAATGTTGGATTTCTCAGGACTAGACTGTGTCTCAGGCTCAGGACTTGAAGTCATAGACAATGGAGGTGTTACCAACTTTTGTTGATTCATCTTGATCTGTAATCACTGAATCATGTATGAATAATTAGACTTCAGAACTTAAATAAGCACTTTCAGCATGCTAAGTTTAAATAGATGCCCCAGAGGTGATAAAAGATCATTTTAGGCATACGAAAGGTGCTAACAGCAAAAAAGCTCTAAAAATAATTAATATAAATACACTAGTGAACAAAGGTTTTGTAACCGTTACAAAATCTGTTACATGATCCTGTTTGGTATTATACGACGCCAGCATTAACCTGGGACTTTATGTTAAAATATAGTGATGTTAGTCTCGAGTTATTAACAGATTATGAAATGTACTTGTTCTTTGAGAAAGAAATAAGTGGTGGAATATCTCAATGCAGCAATCGTTATTCGATTGCCACACAGGCAGAGCCTGAGTGCAGTAATAGGTATTCAATAGCGAAGCCAGAAGTACAAATTAATAGAGAAAAAATTTCTAGCACCACTGAAGCTGGATTTGCTGACGCTGATTCTACTCAAATTGTTTATATAGATGCTAATAATCTTTATGGATGGGCTTTAAGTCAAAAATTACCTCAAAAAGATTTTAAATGGATGACCTCTGACGAGATTGAGAATAATATTGACAGTATTCTAAATTCAGCGCCAGGGGGGCAGGCTTTGACTGCGTCAGACAATAAAAATGGGTATGTATTAGAAGTTGATTTATCATTCTCAAGAAATTTAGAAATGCATACGAAATTTAATGATCTTCCATTAGCACCTGAAAATAAAATTCCTCCAGGTGGAAAGGTAGAAAAACTACTTTGCCACTTCTATGAGAAAAAGAACTATATAGTTCATTATAAGATATTAAAATTATATAGAGATTTAGGAATGAAAATAACTAAAATCCATAGAGGAATAAAATTTACTCAATCAGACTTTATAGCACCATACATAAAATTCAATACTGAACAAAGACAAAAGGCTAAAAATAATTTTGAAAAAGATTTTTGAAAATTAATGTCAAATTCAGTTTTTGGAAAATCGATGCAATCAGTAAGGAAGCAGCAAAATATTAAATTATATTCTGATGATCGAAAAGTGCAGAAAGCTATAAATAAACCAAATAAACTTCAAATCAAGAACTATATTCAGCAAACATCGATAAAATTCAGCAATAAACCGATTTATATCGGACAATTTGTTTTAGATCTATCAAAATTATTGATGTACGACTTTTACTATATCGTATTAAAAGATAAATTCAATGAGAAATTGAAATTATTATATTTCGACACGGATGCATATCTTTTTGAACTCAAAAGTTATGATTTCTATGACTTTATGAAAAATAATCCTGATTATTTTGACACATCGGATTATCCTAACAATCACAAGTTGTGGTCCGAAAAGAACAAGAAAGTAATAGGAAAATTTAAGGATGAATTGACCTCAGAAAAAATGTTGGAAATTATTGGATTAAAAAGTAAAATGTATGCCTATAGAACAGAAAACTCAGTCGCAAGAAGCTAAAATGAATTAAGAAAGCTGTGCTGAAGAAAAAAATCTGTTTTGAAGACTATAAAAACTGTCTAATGAATCAAAAGGAGTATTTTCATAAACAGAAAGTAATCAGAAGCCATAAACATAATATATTTACTGAAGAATTAAATAAGAAATCTCTGAGTTGGCAAGATGATAAACGATGCTTGATACCAAATTCAACAGACACATATGCGCATGGTCACATGCTTGCTATATAATAGCGCACATGGACATATATATGCTTTGCATGAGTTAACTCCCGTGTTAGCATCGTAGATGTGAATTACAATTCTAGCATCATAGATGTATTAGCATAAAATAATTAGCGCACTTGCGTAAAATAATTAACGCAGTTGCGTAGCGCATTAGCGTACAATAATTAATGCATTAGCATAAAATAATTAGCGCACTTGCGTAAAATAATTCACAAAACTCTAGATCTAGAGTGTGCGCGTCAGCCCTTATCCTCCAATTGATCTCAGGCCCGTGACCATTCAATCTCTCCCTACTGATGTTACATCATTTCTTGATATAGATGTGCCTACAGCTTTATAATACTTCAAGAAAGTTTTAAGATACTTGAACTATAAATTAAGATGTTTCAAACAAAATTTTAAGACACATCAACTTTGTTTAAAATATTAAAAGGTTTTTAAAAGAAAGAAAATAGGCCTAATGAAAATGTATCCATGTTTTACGTCATCTGAAAATTGAAGTATTGTGCTGTTTTGGTACACTATTTTTTTATATAATTGGTTTACTACTTTTTTATTTTCTAATAATTCTGTAATATCTTTTATTTGAAGCAAGTTTTAAGATGCTTGTATACAATGTTATTATTAGTGGTGCTGTTTTTTTGTATTATTTTAGAAAAAAGTGTTAAATTTTGGTGGGGTGTTGTGTTGTTGAACCCAATCTTTAAATTCGATAGCCTTTGTCATTCTAGATCTCATAGTTAATCTATAAAGACCTGATTCATTTATGAAAATTTTATGTGGATGAAGATTTTAAAAGAATCGTGATTCACGTTCCCTAAAACTTTCACAAGCTTTTTTATATACAGTCGTGTATTTTATAAAGAGCAGTGTATGACTCGTTTTTATATGAATCAGACCTTTATGCTTTTGCATGAGCTAATCCCCTTATCATGGTTTCCTGTTGATAAGGTTAGCCGTCTGAGCGAAGTGTATGAAAAAGTAACCACTCAAATGAACCGCAGTACCGCCCACCATAAAGATTACATTGCGTTCTGAAGTGGTACAGAGGTACAGTTTTTCTTGGTGTACCGCTTTTTTATTTGGTGTTCGTGAAGTCAGTGAAAAGTTTGTGAGAAGTTCGTGAAAATTATAAACGAAAATCCTGATTACAAGAGACAGATTGAAGCTGCTATACATCAAGAAGTTCAGAATCAATTACAAGCAAATCGACCTTCAACATCTGGTGGAATCTTTGAAGCCTTAAACGTGACTTCATTCAAGAAACCAAGTGAAATAATTTTCAAGGATATTGGATCATTAAAGACAAAAAGAAAGACTCTGTTGCAAAGGAGAAGAAACATCAAAAAGCGCATTGTGAAATACAGTCTAAACTGCAAAATGTAAACTGTGATCTACGAAATAATCTTAAAAAGATTGAAGTGCTGTCGAAGGAGATTACCAATTCAGAAAAAGACTCGCAAGAAGATATGGATTTAAAATGACCAGATTAACTCGTGCAAAAGCATGAAGGTGCTGATTTTTTTAGAATAAACATGAAATTTTTAAAATAAAAATAATTTTATTTTGAGTTTAGTGTTTGTTTTTTATATTTTATTTCAGATATCAAGATATTTCTACCCATAAATATTATACTGAGATACTTTTCTTGTTTTACTGAATGTTTTTGTAGATTCAACAACTGTTTAGTAGCCCATTTGCTCCTAGTCAAAATGGATTAATACTACCAATCAGACTTGTTTTGTGTTTTTATTATTATTTAGCATACCTAAAATGAACGTGCTGTGATAAGTGACCCAGAACTGATAGTAGAGCCTGAACGTTAATTACACTCGTAACAACTTGTAGGCTACAAATCATGATAGCAAGCAATGAAGATGAATAGACCATTAGAAAAGTGAAACAGGTGAAGAAAATAAACCAAATGTATCAAGCATACCCATTTGTAACAAAAATATGTTAGAACACAGATGAGAAGGTGGTTCACCTATTTCTTCAGAATCTAGTCCATTAGCCTGTTATTTCCTGCTGTTAGCTTTTTTAATATTGACCTATTAAAAAGCCAACCTTTGGGAGAAACTGGCAGAAGGAGCAATGATATGGTAGAAATCTTTACCTATATCATGGGCGTGTGAAGCACCATTAGGAAGGGCAAAACTGACTCACACGTTACAAATTATGTGACTGTGTGAAACTGAGTTTAATCATTTAGTAGGCCAACTAACTGGAAGCTAAGTGTAACTGACTACCCTGGCGTTACTGCTTTGATCTATCTGATGAAGGGACTTTGAAACTCATTTGTTAGGTGGCCACAAAAGCCTGTCAACACTATATACATTTTAACCCCAAAAATAGCACAAAAATTGATTCAATTACAGATATGGTGGCCAAGTTTCTCACATTCGTAGCTGTCCTTTTGCACACGCTTCTGAGCTGAGATCAGCTGAACTGATATGATCAGCTCAACTTAATCATCTCAGTATAGTGGTTAAAAGGAACTCACATCTGAATTTCTCGTCTCAGTTAATCTCAATTCAAGTTGTCACTGGTCCGGCTATCGGTGCAATTTTGTTTGAGTGTGAATTGGGAATGTGGTGAATAATGAATGGAAAGGAAATTAAATTTAATTAAAAGGGGAATAATTAAATTGTTAAAACAATAAATTATAAGTAAAAAAAATAAATCACAAGTTTCTAAATTGGAGACGGCACTGTCAGGCGAGTGAGTTACAAAAGGATTGAATGGGTTGCGAAAGAGATGGCGCTGTGATGCGAGTGAGTAACGCGCTGTTACTCCGCAAGGTGGCGCGCGCGAACGAGCAGAGAGAGAAAGAGAGCGAGGTGAGAGAGTGAAAGAAGCACGGAAGAAGACAAACTTCATGAACTTGCAATCGACTGCCGACTCACGACCAAGATATCTATATAGCTGGTACACCAGCTCGCCGCCATTTTGTATAATAAAATATGTTCCCGTTAAAGTCCTCAACAGATGGCAGCACCGTATCGCGGACTGTCACGGACTGTCAATTCAAATTGACAACCGCCAAATTAAACTTGTTTCTGCTGAAATGAAAATTATAAAATCATCGATTATGAAGAAGTGTGCGCATTGCGGCCACATTGAGGTGCTCCAAACAGATTTATCGTTATTTCAGGTTCCTTCGGTAAATATTAGGGGCATTCAATAGAGTAAGCGATTGTAATATTTGACAGCTAGCGGTGTTCAGTGGGAGTAATCCGATTTGAATCGATTGCAATCGCTCTTTTTCGACGATTGCAATCGGATAATCGCAATTTCGCAGTACAACGCATGCGCATGCGAGACAAGTTAGTTTAAAAAAGAATGGCTTTCGCATATTTCCCCTATAAATACTTTATGTATAATCTCATTCATTTTTATATATGTCTCAATATTATTTTCGTAGATAATTACAATTTTGTTTGACTTTCAAAACTGAGTCAAATGACAAACACACGCACATAGATTAAAGCTTTATATATAGTAACTGCACACGCAGTTGCGATTTGACAGCGAAAATTGGACGTTCAATGTTACAGAATCGATTCAAATCGCATCGCAATCGGTAATCGCTAATCGCTTACTTTATTGAATGCCACAAATTTCTTGCTTAAAAGATTAATACAAAAGCTTTTGCAAAACTTCTCCCTTTTTGTAAGTTTTATTGCTACTTATCATTGTAGAGTACACAGAGACTTCAAATCTACAAATCTTTAGATTGTTCTGTTTGTCGAGAGACAGTTATAGGTGATGGAGTTGAATCATTTAATGCACTCATCGCTCTAAGGAGCAGAGGACATTTAACATTCCCATCTGTTGATTTGGTCTTTCTTCTGCAAGAAGTGGAATCTATTATTTCGGAGAATCTTAGGCAAAATATAAGAAAAAATACTTTTATAGAAATTTTGCAGAACATCCAGAGAACAAAAATCCATGGTGTTGTAGGTTGCGCGGAGCACAAATTAGAATTATCCAAGAAAATATTTTTTTCATTTTTAATTATAAGAATGTCGTTTTCTTGTCAAACAGAAGCAAGGAAAAGAAGTGCTGAAAACAGCAATAACAAGAGATAGGCTAAGTTATCAAAATTAGTTTAAATATATTATTATTATTATATAAAATTGATTTCTTACCTTTTCTATATAGTTTTCTTCGTAAATTTTTTTAATTTTATGAGTTAACAGAAGCATAGAAAGTTAACGACAACTGACAAACACAGTGACAGTCCTTCGACCCCTGGCGACATCTATCGTTGACTCTAACTGGCACATGATTTATCAACAAGGCGTTACTAGAAAGCTAGCGTACCAGCTATAGACATATCTTGCTCACGACTCACGGTCACAACTGACTGCCGAAGAGCCGAAACGGCTGTTAAAGCGAGATTTTTGCCAGCTTCGAAAAGGTTCGGCAAAGATCGAGAGGTCAAATTGTTTGTCTGCGCGAATCAAGATCGCGAGATAATTGAATCGCGAGAATGAGATAAAGCGGGGGAGGAGCGGAATTGCGGAACTCCTGAAAAAGGAGTTGAACAGCGTTTGAATCATAATTTTACGACAACCCGTTCATGAGATATGAACAAAAGAAGCTTAATTAACACAATTAACGGTTTAATAATTAGTCCGCAACATGCGAGAGGGCTGCGTGATGTGAGGTAGGTCGCGAGAAGCCTACCTGACGAAATGAGAGCGAGATTGAGCATGTCGCGGTTCTAATTATCAAGAAATGCGTGAGATGAGTTAATTGGTTAATTAATTGCGGTTTTTGATAGGGTTGCCGTAGGAATTACGGGATGAAATTTATACGAAAAGACTCGGATTAAAAATAGCTTTTCGGTGTGTGATTCCATACGTGGATACCTGTGCAGGTGAGCACAGGAGCCGAGATTTCTCGCTTTCTTTTGTTTGACGTGGCAGGTAGAAATTTTGAGGGTAGAAAGCGTCGGTCGAGGGATGACCTTGCAGCTAAAGTTAGCAAAGAAGGCGACTTTTAGAAATGGAATGTTGTGGAATTCTGTTCAAGTTTTTAAAATTACCGATTTGATGTCGTTTGTTAATTCAGGCAACACAGAGAATTTTGAAAACCTAATTAAATAAAAATCGGATTACGATCGTGGTAACAAAGTGTTTAGCTATTTGTTACTATTATAATAATATACATAAAATGACTGAGATTGAAAACACTATATCTCTAAATGAATGTCTTTTATTTATTTATTTTAAATTACCGGCCAATTCCTTAAATTTAAAAAAAATACGCACCTAATTCTTTTTGCCTACTGTTATATGTGAATCTTACTGGACTTTACTATTATGGTGTAGTTTTCAAGCGCCGTTATAAAACAAACAACAAATTTTATCCGTAAACTTAAAATGGACTAAATATTTTTCATGTGGAATACCGTGCATTCAAAAGGGTCTCATTAATATTCCGAAATTTATTACAAAACTACATAGCACTAAGAATTTTGAATTGTAGAATTTTTGGACGTGTTTACCGCGTTTATTTTTACCCCCACCACCCAAGTGAGAAAATCTCACTAAACTGCACCACCGCTGAGGGTGATGCTTCGGCGGTAAGAGGGGAAGTGAGAATCTCAGATCAATTAATCTGAGTAAAGACAAATGGAAGGAACAAATAAGTGAGCTGTACGAACTGAGCTGAGAATATCTGAGATTTGATGCAAAAGGAAAACAGCTAACTAATTTCATAAAATAAAGACTTACCCAAACAACACAGCACAACACAACCAGTTGCACCTCCGTAAAGCTCCGTCTGCTGTTTAGGGTCACTGGTTGTCTCTGGGGTCACTTAATATAATAAGAATAAGGGTAGCGCCAACTCCCTATCTCTTTCTCGGAGAGGGGATATGACATCAGACGGATCGCTGACTTCAGTACTGAAAAATTTTTGAGTTAATTAAGCAAAAAAGACCTGCTTTTTTCGACACCTAGTTTTATAACCTAATATGCATTTTTATAACTTACCTACTTTGGTTTGTTATTGCCTTATTACACCTGTTATTTTATATACATTTTTTCAAACCCTAAAATTTGTTTTTGACAAATGAGCAAATTGGGTGTTTTTTAGAAGAATGAAAAATATGCTCTTTTTGAGGATATTTAGTTATAAATTTAAGTGTTTTTGGTTGAAAGCATAGATCCCAAAAAGGGACCGGCTAAAAATTTTGAAAGATTGTATGATTGAATTCTTTTTGTAACAAGTTTCGTGATTATGGGGTAATTTTGCTTGAATTTTTAAATTGGGTAGATTCTGGGAGAATGAAAGATGCAGAGTTTTTGAGAGCGTTGGATGTCATTTTGGGTATTATTTTTGTTGAAAATGCTTGCCCCACAGGAAGTGTCCTAGAATTTTTAGAAGATTTTCATATTTGAGTTTTTCTATGGTTTCGTTGTGTTTTTGAGATAAATTTGGTTAATTTTTGAGTTTTGGGTAAATTGGGTGATTTTTGAGAAATTAAAAAAAATGATTTTTTGCTATTTTTCAAAGGATTGGATGCGATTTTGGATGTTTTTTCGTTGAAAATGCTTGCCCCACACGATACCGGCCAGAAATATTCTACTATTTAAGTATCAAAAAGCATATTTTGGGGTGAGGGAGATTATTGTTTTTTTAATGATTTTTAAGTAATTCTAGAAGAAAATTAGTCGTTTTAGAGTATAAAACCATTAGAAAACGTTAAGAAGTCATTAAAAAACGTCTCCCACAAAGGTACTGACCAGAAAGTTTGCTATATTGTAAATTTGAGCTTTTTGGTGAAAATTTTGTAATTTTTAGATGATTTTACATCATTTTTTCGATTTTTATTGAATTTGTTAATTGGAAGATTGGAAAATTAGAGATTTTTGGTGAATTTTGCTGATTTTTGCTGGTTTTTCATAACATTTTTCATGATTATGAGGTCAAAATGATGGTTTTTCTGTTAAAAAAACGTCTCCCACAAGAAGTGGTCCAGAAATTTGGGGGATTGAAAAGTTTTGTAGTTTTTTAGACATTTTTGCTGTTTTTAATACCTTTTCCCTTTGTTTTTGGTGAGTTTGCTTCTTTTTGTAAATTGGTTAAATGGAAGATTTAAGAAGTTAAGAAATTGTGAGGTTTTTTTGTAGTTTTTTGCTGTTTTCCTTAACCTTTTTCATGATTTTCAGGTGAAAATAAAGGTTTTTCGGTTAAAAAACCATCTCCCACAACAAGTGGTCCAGAAGTAACATTTTACTATCTACTATCAAGGACTTATTGGAAAACCTTAAAATCATGATATAAATTTATAAACATTTTTAATCGAGAATTTGCAGTTAGTAAAAAACAAACTTTGCTTCAGTTTCCGAAGTCAGTTAAGAAAATAGAAGTTTTTAACTTTTTTTTTGAATCCTACAATGTAGCGTTATATAGTCTGTATAATAATTAAAACACGAGTAATTTATTATCACTGACATCTATACAATTACAGATAACGCACTAATTCTTTAGCTGTTCTTTTTATTAGCTATTTTTTTCTTCAGAATTTGAAAAGTTTGCCATCTTTCCAGTTATTTTAATCTTCAAAATGTAAACAATTTTTTACAATTTTAAACCAATTTTTATCAATAAAAAACAGTTATTGCTGTTTTTAATAATTATAAAAGTTGTGAAAAATTCATACTAAGTTTGTACACCAAAAAAATATAATTCAGAAATTGGGGAAGTCTAAATTGTGGAAAAATTTATTTAAGTAAAAGGCTAAATATTTGTTAATTTTAATATGTAAATGACAAAAAAATTAGATAAAAATATTTTATAGTTATCTAAGTATGGTGTATGTATGTGTATGTATATTCTTATATACTCACAATTAAAGTTGAAGTTGTGGTGATGGAAACATCAGTTATAGAACTGTCCTTAATCAAGACGCATCGACTCTGAGTTTACTTGAATTCTACTCCTGCTCGGTCTACTTCGGCAAGAAACAATGCCTCTTATTCAGTTTATTACAAGCTCTTAAAAAACGAGATCTAATATTTCTGAGACCACTATAGTCATATTTCTGTAAAATTCTTTTTTGTCGGAATGCAATAATTTGTTTGATGTTTGCTGAGACAAAAGTGTAAAGTCTTAATTTTTAGAGCAAGATTCTGCCATCATTTGGAAGAGTAGAACATGCATCAAAGAGCTTTTTTAGGCGGAGGTTGGACTCGAGGCGGTGCATCTGAAGTAGTCCGGAGGGCACATCCTGCATCCGGAGCACAATGGAACGTTCAAGTGGTCAGAGGCAAAGTGAACGGGAAATGTCTTTGGAATGCTTGCAAAGCGCTAAGTCTTGGATTACTTTTAATGGTTTTAGGAGCAGCAATGGCCACTATAGGTAAAAATAATAAAAATATATTTCTAAATCTCCAGTTTTATTTATTATGATTTAGTAAAATGAAAAATTGATTTATGCATTGTTTACATTCTCGTGTTGTCGTGTAATCTCTCTGAGAAATATTCACTGAATAATGGGTCCAGTATAAAATCAATAAGATGAAGCATTGCAACGCAACGCTGCAAACTGTGAAATACTCGTACAATGCAAACTTAATAATTTTATTTTATATCAATAGAGATAGACGCAATGATTTGCGCCTATCTCTATTATTTATTTAACAAAAAAAAGTTATTGAAGACAATTAATAATCGAGACTGTTTAAAAAAAGAACGAGTGTTAGCGAGTGAGTGTTTTTAATAATTGTCGAGATTATTAGTCGCCCATTACAATATGAGTTAATTACAATGTTTTTTTTTGATTGACCGTAAACCGTTTGATCTTGAGATAAAAATGTTTTTTGTGTATTTTTATTTTAATATTTATTTAAAAATTCATACTTTAATATCCATATCAATGAACGTTTTTGAAGAAATCATCCATTAATGTAAAATTGTACATTAAACAACATTAATAAACGACTTCTCAAAATCGTGTTAATATTATTAATAAACGGTCAACAAAATATTTCATAAGCCTAAATGTTTCATCACTTTATGTTTATAGGGTACTATGCAGATCATCTTTCTATTGCTCAAGAAGTAAGAGGAAATCATACGATACGAGTTAAAAATGAATCAAGAGGTTTTCATTTAAACAACCTTTCTTATGCAGGCCCTATCGTCATGGGAGTCGGAGGTAAGTCTTTCTTTTTTATATTTAATGAAGGTTGGTAGTTACATAAACAGAAAAAAAGAAGATATTTGGAATGTAAATCGATGTATTTAGAACATCGACCAAAACTTTACATAATCTGAAGCTTCAAATAAATAAAAAAAATGTGTTTCAACGCTGCCCCCAGAGAGAATTGAACTCTCGACCCCTGGTTTACAAGACCAGTGCTCTAACCCCTGAGCTATGGAGGCTTGATGTGTGCGAGAATTTAGTACTAGAATTTCAAGGACACTCTCATATATAGATAACTCCTTTCAAAATCGTGTTTACAAATATCAGAACAAGGTTTATTTTATTAATTAAATGCCTTTTTTAATTTAAAAATTAATAAAAAATATTTTTTATTAATTGTTTGGTTTGTAATATTGCTAAAATTACATTTCCGTATTTCAATATTAATAAAATGTTTCCCTTGCCCCCTTGATTCTCTAAATTGTAAAAAATGTAACTATCTTAATATTATTCTTAATTTAAAAAATGTAAAAAAACATCACCTGTTTTCACTAGCTTTTTAAATTACAAATACATTATCAGCTTTGGCATATTACTGATTTAGAAATTGAAAAAATATTGCATTCATATTTTAATATTACAAAAATGTAGCATTTGGCTATCAACATTAGTAAAATGTCGTTTTCGGCGCCGAAAATTTAAACAAATATTGTCTTAATTGTCTTGTATATTTCTTAATTTAAAAAAGATGGAAACTTCACATCTTGCTTCAAAAGTTAGTAAAATTTTATATTTGGTTACCATCTTCATAAAATGCTGTTTCTAAAATTAGAAAATCATCTTGTTTTTGCTACTACTAATTTTATTGCCAATGTTGCTTTAAGTTTTGATAAATTTATATATTCTTGTTTCAAATTAGTAAAATGTCGCTTCTGCCTTAGTAACATAAGATGTAGAATTACAAAACAATGTCGCGTTTACCATATTGATTTAAAAGTTAAAAAGAAAATTAGAAAGTAAATGTGGTAAAATTAGTAAATCGTCAACTCTGACTTCTATAATAGAAAAAAATATTTCTGGTTTGCAAAATTACAAAAACAATGTCATTTTTGTTTTTTCTTTTTTTCGGTTCCAAAATTAGTAAAATTATTAGTTACATACATCTCCGTATTTTAAAAAAATTTGAAAATTTATTTTTGTAGTTATTATAATTAAAAAAAAGTTTTGGTTTCTAAAATTTTTTTTTACTATTGTTACCAGGGCCGTAGTTAGGAATTGGTTACAAGGGCACTTAACACTTGCCAAAACAGCAATATAAAGAAAGCAACCCGCAACACTAGATTTTTTATTTCTTTTTATTATTAAATCTGTAGTACAATTAAATACATAGCATTTCAAGAGACGCAAAATAAATATTTTGCCCTAAGTGAATATAATTCTAGTTACGTTTATGTCTCTGCAAATATATATTTTAGCAATTATTTAAGACTTATAAAAACGAGGTGCATTTTTGCCCAAAAAATTAAAATTTTTTTTTTACATTTCTAAGTAATTCCTCAGTTTTTGACAATAACTTTATTATTATTATTGTAATAATAATTTATATTTTCTATAAACTCGCACCTGTTTTTGCATTTTCTTAAAAGTACAAAAAGTCAAATAAGTTTTAGGAGACGAAAAGTAATTAAAGACGAGACAACGTTAGGAACCGAGACTTTAATGAGAGGAGTAAGTATCCTAAAACTATTTGCGTTTGTAGTGCATACAAGATATTTTTGCACGAGTTTTCTAAAAGACTTATGGGCTGATTTCAAGTTGTGATAGTACCGGTAGTATCTTTGCATCTAAGCAAAATTAAAACAGTTCGGCGTTGTGATTGGTTGTTACCATGAAAAAGTATTAAAACTTGCGATACTCCGATACTATCTCAACTTGAAATCAGCCCATAAGTCAATTAAAAAATTGGTTTAAGTAAATATTTAAAAAAATGTTTTCTCAATGTAGGAGAAAGTTTGTAACTGTTTGTTTCATAGAAACTAGTATTGTTTTTGTAACAATCAAATAAGTAAGAATCGTGCCTTGTCTAAATTAGTGAAATTTTTAAAATTATTGCGAGTAAAGCTAATACATTAGATTCTATATACCGGGTGTCCCAAAACTGGCGAGACAGCCGTTAACTATAGGTTCTGTTCTTTCATGTGACTCAGATTCTACAAGAGGAAAAATTTTTGGTCCTCAAGTTTTTACATTAGAACGTATATTAGTTAACCAATCACAGACGCTATCTAAAAGGTAATTTTATTGAAATGGACGGTTTCCAAAGAATTTATTTCAGAAATTCTTGCTTACAATTCTGTGATGAACTGTTTGGTCAACTGCTTTCATTAAGATCTGTCACGTTGACATTCAATAACAAATCTACAATTTACTTACATTATCTAATCGAGAAATGTTGAAATCATAATGAATATTTACTAGAGAATCACCGAGAATGCCGGCCCAAAGATTAATGCTAAAACGATGCTGGAAGTGATTAACAAAAAATGCATAAGCATTTTCTGTAGCCCAGATATGATAATTATGACAATTGAAAGTTCCTTTGCGGCTGAAAAACGAGTCATCGGTAAATAAAACGGTCGATATAAAATTCGGATTTTCTTCGTGTTGTTGCAATAACCAGTGACAAACTTCCATACGAGGAGGATAATCCTCAGGTAGTAGGTGGTGCACTTTCGTGTAATGAATGATAAGCGTACATCTGATTACTTTTTAAAATTCTTTGAACTGTACTTTTTGAGATGTCCATAGTACATTTCTAACGCTTATCGCACAATCTTCCGTAAATGCCTCAAGTACTGTCATCCTCTCCATATTTGGAAAAATGACTTATGTTATAAATCTTACAACAAAGGGGACAAAGTGCTTAGTGCACCCCTACTTTATACCTGTGGCAGACCGGCAGAGACCATATCCCAAACATCTGTTTCAATAACCAGAAAAATATCTATTGTACACTTTATTACGGGCGACTTAACTTCGGTCCCAAGCCCCTTTGTTGTAAGATTTACAAATTAAGTCATTTTTCCAAATTTGGGGTGGACGACAGTACAGCTTCTTCCATATCAGGAGTACGCACCGTACGCTGAACACCCCCAACATCTTTTCTGTTAACCACTAAAGATCCAGTTAGAGTTTGACCATCAATATTCTGTGTTTACAACATAATCCTGTGATTAACTTTTCCAAATTTTTATGACACTCAACCACAGTCCGCTGTAAAATTCTTTACCTACCAAAGTAGATATTTCTTAAGCCTATTGTCAACATCTGGTCGGCACTATTTTTATTAGGGATTTGCGGTCCAACTGTTATAAAGTACTTAAAGGGTCAAAGCAATAACCGCAGAATATCTTTAGTCGTACAATATTTGTGCCCTGTTTATTAATCGCAAGAAAACATTTTTGTTGGGTTGTAAGCGATTTGGGAAGCGCTCTTGATACAGTCTGGATGCTGCCCTAGCATTTCTTTCACATTCACCGTAAATAATCAGCATCCCACAATATTCTTCCGCAGTATATGCCATATTTTCTTTTTGAGAATAAAAACCTGACGATGACCTAACGTATCTTTTGTCACAGTGACATTCTTATTTTCATTCCAGTAAATCAAATAGTTATTCACGTTATTTATTTTATTCATATTGATGTAGTTACTATGAAAACAACAATTCTGATAATGTCTTACCTGCATAGGGGGACATTCACGAAGCTGGATAAGTGATTGTAAGTTACAATATTCGATAAAGTAATTCACGGACAAATTGCAAATGCGTATCCATGGTGTCCGTAAACATTATGTTCTGTCATGCAAACTGAATTCTCTAAAAATTGCTTGTAGTTGCAAACTGTCGGTAAGCGTTTGTAATTTGCGGAAGATCGGCACCTCCCGCAAGTGTATTTCTTGTTTAATTTCGCGATCTACAATGGCTTTTAATGCAGCGGTAGCAGCCGAAATATTAAGTAGTGGTACTGCAAGTGATGAAGAGTATCAGACAAGAATCCATAACTTTAACATCAATAGTGTTCTGACTTAAATCTCTACCGAAGTACAAGAGTAACCAGACCAACATTTGCCTATATAAAAGAATTACTATATAATAATCTAACAAGAAGAACGAAACGATCGAATGCTGTTAGTGTTGATTTACAACTTTATGTAACTCTGCAATTTTTGGCTAGCGGAGGATTTCAGTGGTTAGTGGGAAATACCACGAACATCTCACAAGCTAGTGCAAGCAGAATTATTTGAGACGTTCCGCTGCATTCTGCCCACCGCCAGTTTTCTTGGCTTCTCGGAAAATTTTGTTGGCTTTCTGTTTTGTGCGAGTCTTCTAATCCGCAAATTTATTTTTTATTAGGTCTTGCACTGACCTCATTGCTGGCGAAACTGCATTAATTTTTTCTAACACAGCACACCAAGCGCGATCCCTATGTGCTTGGGTTAGATGCGGACCTTTTAGTTCACCATAAAGCAAGTGCTTTCTTGCTTCTACCTCACGAGTTAGCACTGTCACTTCCTCAGCCGTGAAATTAGCACTTCTTTTTCTTTTTTGTCCATCGGACTTAACTCCTTTGCAAGCGAAAAGTTTTTGAAAGATGCCACAAACGCGTCAGCAACGTGACAGCCAAATTTGCAAAAATTATTGAATTTTCATGACAACGTCACACGTATTCGATACGCACTGATAAGTTGCCGATAGCTTATAAAAAGTTTGTGAATGAGGTTGCAGTTTCATCGTTAAGCATTTGTATAGTATTTGCAACTTGCAGAACTGATAACGATTTGCAAACCGCTTTCGTGAATGACCCCCATAGACAATTTGCTATTTCTCTGTGATTGGTTAACTAAGATACGTTCTAATGTAAAAATCTGAAGACCAAAAATGTTCCCTCTTGTAGAATCTGAGTCACATGAAAGAACAGAACCTATAGTTAACGGCTGTCTCGTCAGTTCTGGGACACCCGGTATATATTTGCAAAAGTAACATTAGACGACTGGATACCATGTTTGTAAGGTAAAGCACAAGACGTGTTACTTTTTACAATTGTTACTTTTTTTAAATTTCAACTGGATACCACAACTATTCTGTTTCTTTAGTCTTAAACAACATTTACAAACCTTTTTTTACTAAAAATTACTTCAAATAACAAAATACTTTTTAAAAAGATGATTTGTGTATAATTTATGGAAATAATAAGCAAATACAAAAAAAATGATAAGAGGTGCCAAATCAAAACGATTTTTTACAAAATGTGAATAAAATTTGGTGGGTAGCAGAAAAACTGTAATAAGTAATAATAGTAATAATAATGTATTAACTGTTAACATCCTCAGCAAGCCACAAGCTTCGTCTTTCGAATATTAACACATCTTACATGAATAACTAAATATTAAATTACAAAATTATATTTTTTTTATTAATTTAATATTTATTTGATAAAAAATAAACATTGGACATTTCAAGTACGCCATCACCACTCTCTCGACATAAACTAGAGCCGTAAAGAATTTATTACTTCACTTTACATATCTTTTTATCTGTGTTTTTCTTTTTATGGAACAAAAATGATAAATTTTAATTATGCTTTTTAAAATGATAGTTGCTATAATCAACGTTTTCATTGCCTAAAATAGGAAAAATGCGATAAACATCTGCGTTGTTCGATGTTTCAATTCCTCTAAACACTTGGCATCCTCCCAACCAATAACAACCTAAATCAATGCCCGCCCTTTTATTTCACTTAATTTTTTCCGATACAATTTTTGATAAATGACGTAGCATTGTCTGTTAGCTAATTGATTCGTTACATTCAGACAAAATATCTCTATTATTTTTCAGGCTTCATTGTAGTCGCAGCCTGTGTTATGACATTCGAGGCCCGCGATTCTGCAGCCAAAGTCGTCCCTGCTCGCCTTAAACTGAGCACAAATGGACCACCAAGCGGGGGTTCTTTCGCCGGCTACACGGGTCATACTCATGGTGGATATAGCGGTCATGGGTCACTCCGAACTTCAGGTTCCCAAACTGGTAGTGTTCACCAACAATCCTCACATAGCCATCCCAGGAACGGCGCCACTGACCGACGCGCTCTCACTGAATCGTTTATGAATTTTTCCAGAGGCCTTTCGTTAAAAAGCCAGCATAATAGCTCGCTCAAAATTCCACAGGTAATTTTATAATTAAAACAAATTTTTTGGAAAGAGAAAAATGGTGGTTGCACTTATTCACCAGTGCAGGAGGGTTTAATAAAAAAAATTAAAACGTTTAGCACAATATTCGTAAAGTGTAATAATAAATTAGCATTTTGCAAATAAAAAAGCAAAGATTTTTGTTGCTAGCACAACATAAATTAAAGAAACATTTTTATATTGTGAAAAGTTTATAAATTCAATCTTACACGTAAATCGATTTTCTTATAACTTTACAAAATTAGCAATTATATAAATGATATAAATTGATATTCTTTTCAAAAGTCTTCAAATAAAACCATAAAGCTGGAAACTCTATTTTATTTATAGTAAAAACCGGTCACCACATTTAAATAACCTTGAAAATGTTGACATATTGCATTCTGTTAAAACAGGCATTCACATTTTTTTTATTTCTCTTATACTCGTAATCATATATAATGTAAAAAAATTGCTTCTAGGGTTCCATAAATAAAAGTCCTTCAGCCCCAAATCTCGTCCTAGAGCACCGTGCCGACTCTCACACCCGGTCTTCCCCTGTCTTCAGCCGCTATGGCACCGAGAAATCAGCTACGAAAAGTTCGCGTCGAACATTTGCGAATTGTGCTTTACTCAATCCCAGTCTTTTACACCGCCACGCATTATCAGTCGATGAAACTGCTGCTGCAAATTATAGATTAAGTCGTGATTCCCTCCAAGGAAGCGGTAGCCAAAACTCTCTAGCTCTAGATCTTCACCTAGAGTGTCCCGTAACTCTCCGAATACACGATCGACGTAGAAACCCCCTCATGCGACAAAGACGTGTCGACGAAGACGGCCAGGTGTATGACGACAGTTCTCGGAGGAGTTCCCATTCTTGTTCTCCCAGGATACCCATCCATATCAAAGATGTAAAAAGCGGTAAGTTTTGAAATGTGAGCTTATGTTGAAGAAGAAGTTTGAGAGAGAGACGCAGCGAACTGCTTCAGCAATAAAACTTTAAAATTGAAAATTTTTAATTAAAATAGTTTTAAAACAAATAAGAAATACTATTATATAGATGACTAAACTCTTATTATTTGTATAAAAAAAATTCCAAAAAAGTTACTGAAACATTTAAAAAAAACATAGCAATTACTTTATTTAAAAACGCTGCGCAAGCGATTGAAGCTACAAAAATGTTAAAAAAAGAAATTGTAGAAAATTAAATTGTGTATAATAAAGTCTGTTAATATTTGTATTTCTAAGAGTTTAGGCTCAAAATACGCTTAAAAATTGTTCAATTTTTTTCTTATTTTTCTAGCTTCTGAAGATTGGAGTTTTGCAATTTTTAATACAAAGCGCATTACAAGGTTAAGCAGCTGATACTCTTTCTTTCTTTAGGATATTTCAATGTAGGTCCGGGCCGACAGGCGAGAAGTTTTTTCTATTACAATTTTACCTTTTTAATGTGGCTTTAGGTGGAAGCGGAGGTTCGGCTCATCAACTCCCGGTGCATGTCCCTTACACCATATCCCGTCGGAGGAGTTCCAATGCGTCGGATTCCACGCACAGATCCAGGGCTAAGAGGAGGGAGCATTCTCATTCTCGTGGAAAGTTAGAACGAGCAATAAGTTCAGATTCAAGACTGATGGGTGCTGTACCTAGGACTCATCGTCATTATTCTCCAACACAGGGATCGTCAATTGAACAGGAACCAGGAGGGTCTAGTTCGGATACAGATATTCGTAAAGCTCATGTTGTTCACTTTTATCAACACAGTCACTAAATTTCTTACACTGTTGTTTTAGAATTAGATTAGCTATTGTCTGAATACGAAGACTTGTAGAAAATACGAATCAAAGTTGTTTAACTACGGTATTTTTTATAATTAAACGAAATTTTTCGAAAAACTTTGACTGAATTAATCATTTATAAATAAAGATGTTAAATTATTGAATTTAAAATGTTTCGAGTATGATGTAAAGCCGTCCGCGTACAGTTGCGGTCTGAAAAATTTAGACAATAAAGTCGTAAATAAGAAATTATTGCTAAAATAGTGTCAAATAAAATTTTACGGGTTTCAAGAAATTTTCAAATTTAGTAATTTTTCTAAATGTCTGAATTTTTCTGACTTTGGCCACTAAAGACTTCATATAAATTATGTAACTGCAGAATTATAAAGCGTACATAATCAAAGGTATCTCGTTGACGAAAATTTTGTGCTGTTACTTTTCAAGGATTTGATTAAATCTAAAAAATAACAAACGTAAAAATAAAATATTGTTTTAATCTGCGAGTATTTACATGTACGTTTCAGTATATATATTACAAATTGTAATTATTTTTTAAAGTAAGATAACATAATATAATAATAAAAACATAGAAGTTTATAAGTCAGTGCGAGTTGGTATCATAATAGTGTAATATAAATAAATATTTTCGTACCTACCTACTATGTGTAAGCCGTCACACCATTATTTAACAAAAAAATACAAAAATACAACCAACAGCTAATAAGAAAATAACTTATTATAACAATTTTGATTATGTATAAATGCAAATAGGAATTTGAACGTGCTGGCATTGACTTCTGAACTCATCTATAACCATAATAATATAAAGTATAATTAAACTTTTTTTATGTAATTTTTAATTCTTTGTTTTTTAATTTATACAATGTTAAATTAAAACAATGCTTAAATTATTTGTAAACACAGAAACACTAAACACAAAATGCGTGTTTTTTAAATTTGATGATTTTTCTTCAAGATTTTAAATAGATTATAATTAGAATAGATAATTTTACCTGTAATTTGACATTCAAATTTAATTTTGTTGCAAAACAATTGTATAGGTAATCAAAATGTTTGCTGTTGACTTATAGACATTTTTAAATTTTTCGAAAATACTTTAGAATTTATGGTTTGTTGTTATTACCTTCAATGCAGCATAAAAGTAATACAATAGAAGTTTTGAGACATGTAAGACGCGTTTCAAAACTTTAGTTATTGAATTACCATATAATTATTATTACTTATTCTGGTAGTTGGTTGTTGGTTACATATATCAGATTTTTTTCTTTTAGTAATTTTTATCTAAAATTAGTAATATTTGATCGTGATCTTGCTAGCAGCTCAATCTTTTGTAGCTATCTATTTAAACTTTAAGTTTACATAACATTCGACAAAAGTTTTAGAACACATGGTACATCTAAAAGGCTTAGGTGCGATTATAATTATTATTAGAATTATTTTATAATACCTGTCTTACTTAATTCGGTAATATAGTTTTATCGAAATTGATATTTGATCACTATTATTTTTAATTTCTTGCAAATCCGAAAACATCTTTTACCAAATATTTAGATACTGGAAACATTAAATAAAAAATTAAAAAAATTAATTTTTGCGTGATATCATTTGCCTAAGAGAATTGTTTGAAAAATGTCATTGTATCAGGTGATTTAAAAGTATATAGAGTAAAATTTTAACTTTAAATGCAGCACTACAAATGATGAAACACTAAAAAAATTTAAAGGTAAGATTTTATTTTAAAACTTCCAATTTTTAATCTTGTTTTGTTTTATTTATTTACCTATTGGGAACTATGTACATAAGACAATTGTCTTCTTTAGTCTTAAATATCATATATCGTCACTCTTTATAATAATAAACTAGTAGTGAAACAAATTTTGTTTTATCTCAAATGATAATAAAATCTCAGGTCTATAAACAGCTTGACCAAATGTTATAAAAACTAAATATGCTCTTTTTACTGATAATAGCGATATTTCGCAACATCTTTTTACTTTCAAATTTTATTGTAAAAATAAATGTGCCCAATAAAATAAATAATAAAAAATAAAATAATTTTTTTTTTGATATGTTTAATTTTTATTTTAATTTCTAACTTTGACGCTCTCTAGCTTCTAAACGGTACATCTTGGTATAGAGATAAATTATTTTAAATCGCTTTTACTAATTTTTATTTTATTATTTGTAGGGCTGTATTTTAGGTTAAAATCTTGTTTCTTACTTTTGACCGTGCTTACCGTGCCTTGAGACCCACGTAATTAAATAAAAATAGAAATCAGAAAAAAATATTTTCGTTCGATACTGATAAAGCAAAATATATTCAAAGTAATTATGAAGCGAGATTATATCATATCAATTTTGTAGTTTAATTTTATGGGTTACGTCTAGTCGAATCCACAATAAATTCAAAAATATCATAATAAAAGCGTAGTTTTATAACTAACCAAGTTAATTAAAATCATCTTCTATTGTCACAACTGTTCTTTATTGAGTTTATTTTAAATATTAATGAAGTTCTCTAAATTTAAACTACAATATCAGCAATCCGAAATTTTGGATGATGACAGAAATTTATTCGTGTGTGTCGCCTAGTAAACATACAAGGTGATTCAAAAGTGTCGCACCACCGCTTTTGTAGTAACAGAAAGCGTTAACAAAAGTCCAAATATAATGTTCAATTTTTTTTACGGGTCTTGGTTTAGAAATCTTTAATGTTTAAAAATAGAGCATAGAAACAACGCCTCAGGGTACCGTAATACACCTTTTATTTAAAATGACATTTTAATAACACATATTTACACCAACAACTTTATAATGTGCTGTAACTAACTTAATTTGCCAAAAAAAATATTAGCTTCAGTTTTTTTCAAAGTTTTATTTATTATTGTATTAAAAACGCAAAATAAAATAATAATTATTTGTTTAAAAAATATTAAAACAGCATTTTTAAAGTGTTGTATACAGGGTGATTTTTTATATGTTCCCGCCCGAAACTCCAAAAATAAGCAACACATTATACTTTGAAAATTTTATTTTCAAAATTAGGGCCTAAAAAGTTGAGAATTAATGTCAACATTGTTGACAATACCTTTAACAGTGCTTCCAGAGTCAATTTATTTGGATTATTTATTGCCACATTATTTAATTAATTAACTTACTTTGTTTGTATAACGTGTTGTCTATTTTTTAAGATTCGGGCGGGAGCAGATAAAAAAATCACCCTGTATACTTCAAAAAAAAATTATAAATTATTTTTGATTGCATTTTTAAAAATAACTGAATGATTCTATGATAATAAACTTTTTTGAATTAGGCTTTATAAGCAATTTGGTCTCGTGAGTTAAAATCGTTTTAATGTTTATTAAGAATTTGTTTATATCTAAATGCTACATTACAGCAAAAAACAACTGATGTTGACAAAGTTTTTGTACACACATAAAACTTTTGAAGAATTTTGTTTTGCTTTCTTTGCAGTATGGTCGTCATAAATATAATACAAAGTGGCCATTTTCTTAAATATTGTTAATATTAGTAAAAATTTGGACAATATACACAAAAAACGACAAGCAAAAATAAAAGATATAAACGACCTACTACAAGTTAAAAAAATAGAGAAAAATTGAAGATGTTCTAATCAGACGCATCAACAAAAAGCTATGTACTGATTTTGAGATATTTAAAATAAAACGATTTAAAACACAAAAACATTTGCTGAAGGAAATGATTACATACGCGTCAAAAGAGAATATGATATAGAATATGGAAACAAAACAAAATAAATAAAAAAAGTTTATCATCTTTGGCAATGGCCACTCTGTATACAAGTAATAAAACATGCACTTTTTAAAAATACCCATGTAGTCAATAATTTCTAAATGTTAGCTCACTTCAACTCAAGCAATATATATTCGTGCCTATAATTGAGTTTTAAAATAATTACATCAAAACATTCTTAACAAAAATTCACTTAAAATATTTCTGGATAGACCACTACTATTTTTGTATTTTATTTTTATAATTATAAATTAGGTTGCTTTAAAATTAAATATAACTTATATATAATTTATAAATATAAATAATTTCAATAACACAATTAAAAAAGTCATATAGATGGCCTCAATAAAATTGTATGTAGAACGACACGCAACCAAAATGATACAATCTTAAAAACCGAACAGACTTTGCAGGTAGCTTTACTAAGAAAATAATCAGATTAATTTTAAGTAATCTTAAAAGATTATATTTAAAAATAAAATATTTGTAACACTTTCTTAATACTTTGTGTTTAGTGTACTAAAATATTCCTTATTTATAAAAAAAAACTTAGTTTCAGTAGTTGGAAAACAATAAAACAACCTTTTACTGTTTTTTTATTGCTCTGATAATATTTATTATTTTATTTTCTGGCTAAAGTTAATATATTCAGTCATTATTGTCAAATCTTAAACAAGGTTGGTAGATGTTTTTACAAAAATGTTCAATTAGACACTAAAAATGTAAGAAATTATTTATTATATAAATAGTAAAAATAAAAATAACACAAGAGTTATACGATTTCACAAAAGTGCACGCGAAAGCAGTAGATAATGTAAAAATTTAGAAAAAATATAAGATGGATGTCGGTAGATATGTGCGAGTAATGTAACTAAATATTTATCTACTTAAAAATTGTTATTATAATCTTAACTTAAATATAAAAGTTAAATAATAATTAAAATCGATAAAAAATGTTACATCAGAAATTGATATTAATAAAGTAAAACTAAAAGTAATCAAAAGTGTAATCCAATCACGTAAAGGACACATTTTATAAAATGCAGAAATTTAAATAAGCATATCACATTTTTACGTAGCTTTTTATATTTAGTTTAGATCATTACACGTAAGTTGTAAAACGATTTTTGACTCTATCAAATACCTAAATTATTTTGCTAACATTTGTTACAATATCAAACTTTTCTGTAACATTCACATTAGAATTTGATACATTTTATTGTTAATATTTTAGTGTTAAAACTGTTTGAAACATCACTGAAACATTTAACTACGTATTCAGCAAATAGCAGAACGTTTACAAATAACAACTGCACTCTAAATCTAAGGTGCCCTACGATATTTTTATATGTGTATATTTAAGTATGTCTTGTAAATTTTGTATGTTAAACGTAGATAATAAATGTTGTTTATACAAAAATTAAGATTATAATATTTCGTTCATCAAATACCTTCAAAAATACAATTTTTTATAATAGTTATTTATTACATTAAAATTATTTTTTACATTAAAAGTAAGGTACCTATGAATATGTTCAGTAAGCACTATGGCAACCGCTTACAATTTTTCAAACAAAGCTCGCCATTTTGAGATCATAGATCTAATAATATGACTGGATCGAGCCTCGCCTATACGTTGCCGAAGCGAGCTGAGGTGACAACATAGTCAGTACATAGTATAAGAGAGAGAGAGAGATAGTATAATACACAGATTAAATGTGTGTGAGAGAGCAAATCACTTGCTGGTACGCAAGAACGTTGAATTTTTAAAAATACAGGAAGAATAAGGCAAGAAAATAAATTTTTATTTTAATTTAGTAAACATATGAGCGCCAGGCCTTTATTGTGCATGCATACAACACTCATACTTTACAAATTAATATTTAATTTATATAAAATCATATTATCTAAAATTGTTTAAAACGCTTCTTATAAACAAAACTGTTTAGAAATATGCAAATTTTAGCGATTTTAACACTTGTCTAAATGCAAATACCACCTTTAACACGGTAAAAACACCACATTTAATGTCTTGCCTACCAATATGTCGTCACCCGCTTACCCTCGCTCCAGTCTTATTATTACCTCAATGTTTGAGATAATCAGTAAAAATTGTGCTTGGTGGTAAAAATTAAAAAATTGTAAACATGAGTGACTCAGAAAGTTTACCTTCTGATATCAAAAAAGCGGCGACAAATGCTGCTTCTTGTTTGGTGCTAGAGAAATCCAAAGAAAAGTACGAGATAGCTATTCAACGGTTCAGTACATGGTGCGACGAAAAAAATGTTAAAAATATTACGCATGAGAAGGTTCTACTTGCATATTTTGTTCAATATTAATTATCAAATTTCTGGGCTTTTTATTCTATAATTAAAACAATAATGAAAATAAAAAAGAATGTTGACATTAGTAAATATTTGCATTTAATCGCCTTTCTGAAAAAAAAAATCTTGAAAAATATCGTGCTAAAAAATCGCAAATTTTCACTAGACAGAATATTAGCAAATTTTTACAAAAGCTATTGATGCTAAATTATTGTTAATAAAGGTACTGTATCTTTTTTATGCATAAATTATTCTTACTAAGTAATGTTAATTTCAAGGTTGCTTTAATTATTAAAGTTGGTAGAGCTCGTAAGTTTCAAGAACTTACCAACATGCTTTTGGAAGATGTTAAAGATCAGAGACAATGCTTCCATGTTCTAGTACCAAACACTAAAATAGAGAATTTTTTAGTACGTCAGGCGGAATTAATGGAGTCAACATGTTAAAATTAATTCGGAAACATGCTGCAGTTTGCTTTAATAACGTCAGTAGTAGACAGTTTTTTTAGGATACAGAAACAAGAGGTGTATACTGTATATGTAACCTGTTGGTATAAACACATTTGTTGCTTTTCTCAAGAATATTGCTACTTTTCTTCGGTTACCTAGTCCAGCAGGATTTACAGGACGTTGTTATAGGCGCTTATCTATTTCGCTACTTGCTAATTCGAAATCTTTTAATAGTAAAGCGTTATAGGAGCTGGCGCTTAAATACAGTGGCGATGGAGGAGAGGTATATAGACACGACAGAAGAAAATAAAAAACAAATTGCTTCAAAAATTTTGGGTAACAAGAATACTATAACAGTTAAAACTACTGCATCAACAGCTGTTATCAAAAAAATGGCTCGTCCTACTATAAGTAGGTGTGAAAATTGTGTTATTGTGTTATTCATATTTATAACAATAATAACATGTAATTAAGATTGAGTTTGAAAATAAAACAAATTATTTTAAAAAGTGGATTTTTATTTTATTACTTCACTAGTGAAGTAATATGTCACTTTACTTCACTCAAATATTCAATATAATATGCAGTTATCAAAGCAGTCATAGATAAATATAATTTTTTTTAAATTTTATAAGTATTAAAATTATATATAAAACAATTTGCAAAAACAATTTAAATGTATTAATTCCTATTAAGTAATTATTTAATAATTTATTATATTTTTTACTGGCCCGGCGCATCCACCAAATTCAATACTTTCAGAAACCTAGAAATGTAAAAAGCTTCTGTATTCTTTGGTTTAATTTATATCTACTTAAACTATAATCAATTGAAAGTAATAAAAATTTTTTGTTATGTCGGAGTACTTAGTGAAGTCGATAAATAAGTGATTATTCGTTTAAAAGTGAAAAGTTTGTTGACCCAAATATTCTAGTATTTATTATTGATTCAATGTCTGGCCATAAATAAAGCAAACACTTTGTACTTGATGTGCCCATCACCTCCAATAACATTGCAACAGACCACTTGTTAAATATTCGCGTTCGATATTGTTTCGACCACGATTGCCTGGATGCGTGGGTGCTTTCACAGAACTCTATGGTAAGGGTGCCAGACGTAATGACCGGTGGTCAGTTTTACCGACCCGGCCGTTACAAACAGTTGTAGTAAAATGGGTTGTGCAAGTAGCAGTCCACTTGTAGAAAGTGGAAAAAACTTTGTGAATACTGCAAAAAATGAAGCCGGTGATGTTGTGACCAAAGGAGAAAAAACTTTACAAGGTATGTATTTTAAATTTAATCTAAAAAAAATTGTGCTAGCTATTACAACTAGACAGACAATAAATCAATGATTGGCACGTTATTAATGAAAAATGAAACAGAATTCATTATCACTTCACTGAATCAATTTGTATTGGAAGAAATCGAATTTCGAAAAATAGAATTAATATTAAATATTTGTTTTCTAGAAACACGTGTGTCTTATCCTTGTAATGCAATTAATATTTTTTACCTTTGAAAGTTTTTGGTTTAAATTTACTTTTGACATAACTACTAACAAATTTCATTTTTTTATACTTATCAACTATTTAATTACATTTCTTTACTTGTTTGAATTGTTTAAGTAATCAATTTATTACCTTTTGACCTTCAAGAATATTTTCCATATGCATGTGATACAGAAACTAATCTAAATGTATAATATAATCGGTTACTTTACTATTGTATTTCTCATTTAAATTACAAATGTCTGATAGTATTTTTCAGTTAACCTTCTTGAATTAGATTCCGCCTCTATACTAAAATAGAAACAAATTTTTAAATTAATTTAAAAAATGTGTTTTTAGATATGTCAAGCAGAATAATAAAAATTTAAAAACGCAATACAATGTTTGGCATATGTCACCAAATGCCACTTTTGTTTGCAACCTAAACAGTGTAAAAATTAAGAAAAAGCTGTCTGAACAACTTTTTAAATAGTACTCACTGAGTTGGCAGCATTGAAATGTCATTTAAAATTGGCTACTCTGACCAAACTTTAAATTCAAGTTTGATTAATATTTTATTATTATTAATTAGTTTGATAAATATTTGACTGACAAGTTGTAGGTTGTTGCTAAAATTTTGTTAAAATGGTTTTCAAATTAAAACATTACAATCTTGTTGTATACTTTTTTTATTAGAAAATAGGAATTTGACTTAAGTAACAAATCATTGTTAACAAAGCAGTTGTATTTAAATTGTTACTATCCGCTGATGGGTTTAAACTCGAAGTAGTAGATGGCTACAAGCGACGTTTACAAATCAGCTCTTAATCCAAAATTTTTACCTGCTTTTAGCAAAATAGTGTCACAAATTGAAAACTTGTTGACAAAAGTACTACTAGTCTAAGCGCGCTTGTTTTGTTAAATAATTTATGACCTAAGTCACATCTCATTTTGTGATAAAAGAAGTAATAAGTTACTTTTAAAGTAAAAGAGACTTCAATAAAATTATTGGTTGGCAATATTTTTTAAACTTAACGTACGTCTAATTTTAATTAATTTACCCCAATTTAATAAACGTTTAAATACCAATAATGTTGCAAAAACAAAACATGATTAATTTTCCGCTTTTACTAAAAATGTTGCGCAAGACATTTTCGTTTGAATAATAAAACAAAGATTATAAATATCTGTAAAGAAACTTTAATTGCAAATAGTTTTTACTTCCTATTAACTCCGAATAAACTATAATTACTGCATTTAATACCCTAAATCAACGAGTTAAATTATGGATTAAAAATAATAGTGTACGCTTTAAAACTTATGTTTAAATTTAATTTTTGTTTTTTTATTTGCTTTATTTTCTATTGTATTATTTACTAAAATTATTATTGTTGTTGATAATAGATTAATTAATTAAAAGTAAAATTTTGTAAAATAAAATTACAAGCAGTCTTAACTTTTGCGAAATTGTAAAAAACATTAAAAATAATATCGAGAATTTTTAAATTGCACTAATCTTCACCAAATGTGTTTTTAATAACTTTTATTGTTAATTAATTTATCTTGTACTTTTTCCATACCTACGATGGAATAACTTTTTCCATACCTACCTTAAATACACACCTAAAATAATGTTTAACGTATTTTATTTATTTCCATAAACAAGTATTTAATTTTAAATTACATAGAATAAGTATTTTAGTGGTATCAATTCTATTACTCGACTCTCATTAGTGGTTAAATAAAAAATAAAAAAATTTCTACTGTTTTTAATTTAGCACATTATGTTAGTCTTTTTAACTTTTCTTCTCTATTTAAAAAAGAAACCGTTTCCTACTTTTTTTTGTTGAAATAGTTCGTTAGGAAGAGCTTAAAACTGGGAATATGTTCCATTATACACTGTTGCATTTCGATAACTTTATAAGCGCAAAAATTTATATCGTCGTTTAAAATAAGATTGATTTAGATTAGTGTTCTGATAGAAAACAGTAAAAAATATTTTCAATAATCTTAACCTAAAAAAAAATAATGTATCTCAGTTTTTTGTATTTTAAAAATTATCAAATTATCAGCCCTTAAAATATATTATAGTAGAGCATGTACTTTGTTTTAAGATAATTTAAACGAGTTATTGCAATTGGTATTTAAACATTTAAAACATAAGTTGAAAAAAGTTTCTTTTCTGAAGTAGGAAGTAGATCCAAAAAAACTCATAGATAACGTTACAAACAGTGGAAACGTTTCTTTATTCATTTTATTCAATTAATGTTAATCAAGTTACAGAATTTATTCTAGTTAAAATACTTACTTGTACATAGATTTTAAATAACAGGTTGAAATAATACTAGTAGTATCTTCGTTTCTAAGCAAAATTAAAAGAATTTGGGGTTGTAATTGGTTGTTGCCTTAAAAAATATTAAAATTTGCGATACTGCCCGTAGTATCTCAACTTGAAATTAGCTCATTAAAGTATTATTTTAGACACATTTAGACATAAAGCTTATAATTTTAATTTTTAATAGTTGCAAAAAAGTGCTGAAAATGTTGGCTTCAGTCTCTTTAAGACCTTTTAGCAGTTCAATATAAAACTTAAAATAAACCATTTAACTGTTGGGGTATTGAGTTTGAGGACTGAAAATAAACTTCAAATTTCTGTCGACAAGTTTTGTGTTTTTTTTTATTTTTGACCACTTCCTCAAAACGAAAAAAAGTTAATTGGCATGATAATTGTGACATACATGTTAAACAACACCAAAATTTTATCTAAACTAGATAAAATTATAGTTTAGATAAAATTTTGGTCTTGTTTAACATGTATGTCACAATCATCATGCCAATTAAATTTTTTCGTCTTGAGAAAGCGGTCAAAAATAAAAAAACCACGAAACTTGTCCACAGAAATTTGAAGCTTATTTTCAGTCCTTAAACCCAATACCCCAACAATAAAATCACAAATAAAAGACAAAATTAATCAACAATACCATTTAACTTTGTCCAATTTTGTCATTCTTGTTATTTCATTTTTAATCCTGTCTTTTAAAGTTATTTCAATTTTATATTGTTCCTAAAAATATTTATACAAGAACACTAAATAGAGTTAATCCTCTGGAATTAAAGTCGTCTTTGTTATACATTAGTAAAACATTACCTTTTATTCTTCTAGTATTTTTAGGTTCTTTAACAAATAGTTTATTGCTACTATAAGGTGTCCTATAGAATTCGCTATTGTTTTAGTCGCGCATGTATCTCACAGATACATGAACTCATTTCTTTTAAACACTTACCGTCTTGAACTTGAGGTGTTGAGTATTCTTAGGCCAATGTATTTTAATTATGTTTCTAAAAAAGCAAGTTCAAATTTTTGTTTTTAGCACAATTATTTGTGCAAGTACAAAAGAGTTATACAGTGTATCAATTTTAAAAGTTGCAATCGGCAATATCTCTAGAATTGAAAGAATTATTGAGAATCACTTAAAACCGTTTCGGTGGTTGCCAGGAGAAATCAAAATGACATGGTAAGTGACGCACCCCCACCCACCCTTTAAGCCACAGCCACCCCAACTTGAAAATTTTAAATGGCACTACCCTACTTGTGATACATCGTTGGAAAGCTCATAACAAACGCTTTTCAAAAATGTTATGCAAAAGCCTATTTGTCAAAGTCATTTTTCCAACTCGAAAAAAAAAACTTTAATTTTTCATTTTTGTTATTCGCTGTAGTAAATAAACTCTAATCGAAACTAAAATAAAACATTGCCCAAGTGATTAAATTTTATTAAATGCTATATTAAATGTTGAAAATGATTTCCGTTGTTTGCTAAACAAAATAGAGCCTGTTTTGAAATTCTTCACGAACTTTTTGAAAAGTTTCTCTGCGAATAGCTGGACACTCTTGAATGATTCTTTGTCTCAATTGTTCAAGTGAGTCTACTTTTGTTTTATAAACCACAGACTTTAAATGGCCCCATAAAAAAAAATCCAGTGGTGTAAGATCTGGTGACCTAGGAGGCCATTCAATAGGTCCTCTCCTCCCAATCCATTGATCTGGGTAGTGGTTATCCAACCATTGCCTAACTGGAAGTACATAGTGTGGAGGTGCTCCATCTTGTTGAAAATGCAGTAGATGTTCATTTAATCCTGGATTTTCCAATTCGTCCAATTGATTTTCAAGCTCCTGAACTATAAGAGGCTCTATGGTTGTCTCCAGCACATTAGCGTATTGTTCGTCGTTCAAATTGCCATCAATAAACAGAGGTCCAATAATGGCATCTCCTAGTATCCCAGCCCAAACATTTAATTTTTGTGGATACTGCGTATGTCCCTCTCTAAATATGTGAGGGTTTACATCACTCCAATACCTGCAGTTTTGTTTATTTACGTTTCCATTTAAATAAAACGAACATTCATCCGAAAAACAAATGTTTTTTACGAATAATGGTTCGGTAATGCATTTTTCAGTAACCAATTCACAAAATTCAATGCGCCGATCCGGGTCGTCATTGCCAAGTTTTTGGAGAATTTGCATCTTATAAGGATAAAATTTATGAAGTTTCAATACCTTTCGTACTGATTCGTGTGATAATCCAGTTTCCCTAGCTGCGTGACGAATTGACATTGTTGGATTTATAGCATATTGTCCAAGTACTTCAATTTGGGTTTCCACACTGAGTACTCTTTGTTGACTTCTTTTTTTATTCTTAACAGATCCTGTTTCCTTAAATTTGGCGACTAACTTCTGAACGTACGCATGACTGACATGTTTTTCTGGATATTTATTGTTGAACACTGCCGCTGTTCGAAGAGCACAACAATTTTCAGAACCGTAAATAAATATCAATTCAACACGCTCTGCCGTACTGTAAACCATTGTCAATTTTTGACAATTTACAATATCGTTACCAGGTAACATTTAATAAATGAAATGTATAAATCTACAAAAACAGATACATTATAATCTAAACCCAATAAACATAAGAGTGCAAAAACCATAATGTATTGTCATTTTGATAAGATTCAGAACACAAAAAAATCACAAAAAAAAGAAACGTAGTCTTTAGGATTTAAATCATATTTTTGGTTGTGTATTTTGTCAATAACGTCAATTTTTCCTTTAGAACATTGCATAACACAAATGAAAATTTAAAGTTTTCTTTTCGAGTATTTGGAAAATGACTTTGTCAAGTAGGCTTTTGCATAACATTTTTGAAAAGCGTTTGTTACGAGTTTTCCAACGATGTACCACAAGTAGGGTAGAACCATTTAAAATTTTCAAGTTGGAGTGGCTGTGGCTTAAAGGGTGGGTGGGGGTGTTGTGCTTTCCATGTCATTTTGATTCCCCCTAGCAACCACCGAAACGATTTTAAGTGATTCTCTATAACTTTTTCAATTCTAGAGATATTGCCGATTGCAACTTTTAAAATTGGCACACTGTATATTATCTCGTGTTTTACTACCTGTTTCACCTTTTGTTCTGTCTAACAGACCGTGTTTATGTGTCTTTAAGTGTTTGTTGTTTGTAAAAAGTGTAAATTTTTAATTTTATTACAAATAGTACTAATAAAAATTTTGATTTATGTAATCCAGAAGACGTTGGAAAGGTTCAGGTACACAAAATTCATCTGAATAAATCCAATAAATTCTTGAGATATTATGCTTTTTTCAACCAATAAGATTCAGTGAAACAAAATACGATAATAATTACAAACATTTTTGTAAAATCGATTTATAAAACATAAAAGCATTTGTCTGACAGATACAGCGCGACCAAATATGTTACAGTAGATGGCGGGAGTAATGGAGGGTTAAAAATGTATTACTCCAAAAAACAACGTCTTAGGCTCGATTGTACATTGCGCGCTTAAACAATTATGTTCAACTTGAACCAGCACTAAACTCAAAAACTCGCCCTTATCTGACTATACAAACAACGCTTAACAACCTGAGTTTAAATTTTAGGCTAAGAGCCGGTTTACAGAAAGTGAAATTAACTTTAATTGCGATTAAATAGTTAATTCGCGATTAAATCGGCTTTCTTCGTGTTTGATTGGTCAAAATCGGCATTTAATCGCGAATTAACTATTTATTCGCAATTAAAGTTAATTTCACTTTCTGTAAACCGGCCCTAAAAGTTTTAGTTCAAATCCAGAATTTATAGTTTGAGTGGTGACATTTGTCAATTTAAGTTTGACTTTTAAAAAATAAAAGAATTGCTGGGTTTTTTGACTGATGACGAAGATATATTAAGGGAACACTTTATTGAAATGCAATTTTATGAACTAAAACTTTTAAACGTGCGTTGTACAATCGGGCCTTAATGTTGTTTAAACTTATAAGAATTTTGGCGAAAGTTTTTTGGAGACTGTTTTATTTTTAGTACCGATTTATATTTTTATTAAAAAGTCTTTTATTTTTTTATAAGGTTTTGTTAAAGCCACAAGATATATGCTAAAACACCCCAAACAATTATTAACTTAAAAACTATAATATAAAATAATATATAAATAATATATATATATATATATATATATATATATATATATATATATATATATATATATATATCCTGCTATCATTAGCACGGCCATACATTGCCCGATCCCTATCATTAGGACGTCCAAGTGCATAGAGCGCCCGTATATGGACGCTCTGCTGCAACCCCATGTAAAAAAAATTTGGGAGCCTTCCTACACCAAGACGAAGCGAATGGCAAAAATCGATTTGGACGCTTTAATGATTTCTGGATGAAAAATTCGTATAATTTTTAGTTCCGGCGTATATAGGGGTGGTGGCGCTGGCGTAATATACGTATATTCAACCTCGGTGTAATAGAGCGTCCGTCAGTTTCGCAACACTGTAACGATATGAATGAAAATAAATAAACGATTCCTGACCTGAGTTGTGAGGAATGAAAAGATAGACGCGCGCGCTAATGCTTCAAATTTAAATCTACTAGTAAGCGGTAATATTGTGAAACATTTAAAATAAATTTAAAAGTATTTATTTTTTTAAAAATTGTTCGGACAGGTCAATTCTATTTTTAAATTGCGCATTTTAATAATAATTTGTTAATTAAATTTAATATCTATTTTATTTAGTGTGACCAAAAATAAGATACAGACATCAACTTTGTTTTTTCAAAGAACACTACAATTTTAATTACATTTTTAAAATTTATGACAAATGTTGAACATATTTTGTGTATAATGTGCTATACCTATTTTTACTAAAATTTTTGTGACATTCTTAAATTATTAAAAGTTAAAATAAAATAAAAATTAAAAAACCGAAAAACTGAAATTTATTATTATTGAACTTATTCTTAAAATCTAGCACCTTATAACTTTTTAACAGTTTAAAAAATACTGGCAGTTAAAAATTTGTTGGAAACAATAATTAACACTTTAATTTTTTAAAATAAAGTTTTAATTATAAATTATTTGTTTTTTTTAATGAACTGGTATTGTCAGATAACAGATAGTGCCCAAGCATTTTTTTTTAAATAAATAGTTTTAAAGTTATTTTAGATGTTCCATACTTTTGCCGGTTACTGTATATAAAAAAAGTTTTGTATCTTTTTGCCTACATTTCGGGGATGGTAAAAAGATTACTGAAACGTCGAAAAGTAATAATAATAATTTAAAACAACATGAACGTTACTAAGAAAACTAAAATTACTTAAAGTTTTATAAAAAATAAATGTAAGTTTTATTTTTCTATAGAAAACTATTAATTCTAGTTGCCATTTATTATTAATTATACAGAAATAATTATTTCTATGACAAAGCCAGAAACTGTCGTTTTGTGAATATGAGCACGGATTGTGGGCTGAGGCGAAGCCGAGTCTCACAAGTGCGAATACTTGCAAAAAGGTTTCTGGCCGTGTGATAAACGACGTTTTTTAGGCCGAAAAGTTGTCTAAACTTAAAAAAAACTATTTTGATTATTATGATAACTATTTTAATTGACAATAAACAATTATAAATTGTGTCAAGTCGTGCTTTTGTGCTAAAATAAATAAAACTTCTTCCAATAAATCAGAAAATGGAAGACGATAATAATCCAGAACATCTAAAAAACGCAGTCAGAAAAGCAACTGAAAATTTGCTGTCTGAAAAATCACATAACAGGTATTGGAATAAATACAATTCAAAAACAGAAAATTCTTAGATTTTACTTTCAATGTCTAGACAGTGCAAAATAGTGGCAAACGCAAACAATCATCTTTCCGACGATTTCTACGACTAGAAATTTAGTGTTTCTAAACGGAGACCTAAAAAAATATTTTAAATTATTAGTCCAAATTTTACTAATAGCATTTTTTTGCTTCAAGTAATTATATTTTGCTTTTCAATGCTTCTGATCATTTATTTATAAAAATGTAGTAAAATCAAATTTTCAAATTAAAAAAATAAAACAAAATAATTTAAATTTTTTTAAATTATTAGGGTTAAAGTATTCATACACAAAAATATAAATTGGTTAAAAATAATAAAATTATAGGTAAAAATGTTGCAATAAATGGTTTCTTTAATTTGCAATAACAAAAAATTTTATTTCTAACATAAAGTAACTTCTCTCCTACTGTCAGTCTAATAATTATAAATATTGACTTTTAATAACTTTTTCGGCCATATAATAATCTTATAAAGTTGTCGTTTGATAAGTAATTTACAGTGCTTAGACTTATTTCATAATTTTTAATTCTTTAAATTACAGTGAATTTTATCAAGTATACGAAAAAATAACATGTTCAACACGTTAAAAAAAGTGAGTTTTTTAGGATCGTGTAAATTTCATTATAATGAAACATTAACACTCACTGGAAAACAATCAGGTTTTTTTTAACTTGTCAAACAATCTCTATCACTTGATAATTTTGAGTTTATTTTCAATAATATCTTCTCTTGGTTTTTTTAAGATCTATTTTCTTAAATTGTTTACAATATTGTACACTATTTTTGCATTGCTTAAAGCGGTTTTTTTATCTTTATTTCAAACTTTTTTCATAACTTTGCTTTACCGTTTTTACTATAATTTTTATGTTCTCTTTTTGTTCTTTATACAGTTGGTAGTCATCTAGGTTTTGTTGTTCTCTAATAACAGTTTTTTCTTAATTACTTCTTGTTTAATTTTATTGTTCTACCAGTGTTTTAGCTTTTTCGTATTTGTTGTTTTGTGTACTCCACATATTTCTAAAACTGATTTTTTTAAAATATTTTAGGAAATTTTGGTGTTTTTTTTAATTTTTTTTTTGTATTTTTTATATTCTTGTATTTTTTTATGAAATTTTGTTATACCTTTGTTTAGTCTCTATTCTATTAGTATAACATTTTTTTATCTTTTTTTTATTTCTGATCTTAGAAACTTTCCTAATATTTCATTTCGGTTTTTGGTTCCTGTTGTCTACTGTCAAAGCTGTTGTATTATTTTTGTCTTTAACTTTTTCCCTATTTTCTAATTCTACTATTTTTTTATTATACTCTTTTATTGTCAATTCGTCAACTTGATTATCTTTTCTTACTTTCCGTTTTCTTTGTTTTGTAGATGAGTTTTTTTCAATTACGACTAGTTGTCGTTTGTCATTGTCCCAATTCTCGAATTCAGTATTTTATCGTTTATTGTTAGTTTTTTCTTCTTATCTTCCTCTTTCTTTTATTCCGATTTTTTTGATAAAAGTTTTTATTTCTTTTTTTTCTGTAAAAAGTTTTTTATTCTGCTAGATTTCTAATTATTTTTTTTAGTTTTAGCATATTTATTTGTTCTTCCCAATTTTTTCTATGTATCAGATATACATTATCTCCTGTTTGTTTTGCATTTTTAATTTTTGTTTATATTTTTCAAAATTTTGTCTATATTTTTCAAAATATTTTTATTAATATTTTCTAAATATTATTTTAGTATATTAATAAAACATTTAAAAATCTTTTATTGTAATATTATTACGACATACAAAAATGATATACTAAATAGTTCTTTGTTTCATAAGCAATAAAACATGTGATTTAATGCTGTCATTGGCAGTCTGGTAGGGCAATGAGCTTTATTATTCATATATAATTTTTTGGATATTATTAGTTCATTTTTTTTAGAACAACTTGATGTTTGACAATTAGTCATAAAAGTTTGTAACAACTCAAAAACGGCTTTAAAGTGTTTGCTTTACTGCTTAGTCTATAAAGATGCTGACGTATTGCCTAGTCATTAAATGTGATAGTTTAGTGCCCTTAAATGGTCATTGAAATGTGGTTGGTGTTTACCAAGTTTTACAAAAGAAAAAGAAGAACAAAAGAAGGTTCTAAAAATATAAATTTCGTTATAATAAAACATTAACACTCACTCGAAAAAAGATTCAGTTTTCTTAACTTGTCAAACAATCTACTATTTACTAAGTTGTAACTTCCTTCATTTTTCTTTTTTTAAACAATTTGCTTTCTATTAAAATTTTATTTAAATGACGAATTCTGAAAATCATTCTTGATTTTTTTGTTAAATAGCCTAGTTTTTCTTGTTTTAAATTACGCTTATAATCTGCTTGAATTTAATCTTTAGAGCATAAACGCGATGTTTTCAAATTAAAACAATTACTCTTTTTACACAAATTTTTCTAAATTTTCATAAAATGTTCATTTGTTGAAAAACAAAAAAACAGCACATTTGTCAAATTTTTGACTTTTTGTCAGAATTTTAGTTAAACATTTACTTAGTAAAATCAAGCTTTTTATCTCTAATTAACCCGTTAACAACCAGTGTCATATGAACAGGACAGCAATAAAAACAAATTTCAAAAATAAAGTATTATTTAAATCCGGGTTTTTCTTTGATTTTCTCAAAAAATAACGTTTCTTATATATGTTACATAAAAAATTAATGTTAATTTACATTAGTAACTGTTGTACCTTTTGTTTATATAAAAACTTTATTTTTTATTATTTACAGTAAAAAATTAATTTCAAAAAAGCATTTACATTTAAGGATATGCAAAATATAGTTAATAATCTAAATTTTTGGATTGACGAAGATGAAAGTAGAATTCCCAAAATTAAAGAAAGATCAGAAGACGAAACTTCTAAGCAAAAATAAGATCGATTGTGCAATACATTACCAAAATGAAAAAAGTGTACAAATCTATGATTTTTTAGACAATCATTTTTCTACTATTAGAAAAGCAAAAATGGGCAGTTGAAAAAAAGATCTAAGCTTACTCACATCTTTACAACTCCTTTAACGATTTTTAACTACTGACATTTTGAAAAGAGGCTAGTTTTTTTCTTCTTCTTATTTTTTTCTTACTTTTATTTCGATTTCTCTGATAAATGTTTATATTTTTTTTACTGTGAAAAATTCTTAATTCTGCTAGATTTCTAATTATTCATTTAAGTTTTAGCATATTTATCTGCTTTTCCCAATTTTTTTTTATGTATTAGATATACATTATCTCCTGTTTGTTTTGCATTTTTAATTTTTGTTTAAATTTTTAGAAATTTTGTCTATATTTTTCAAGATATTTTTATTAATATGTTCTAAATATTATTTTAGTAGATATATTAATAAAATATTAAATAATCTTTTATTTTAATATTATAACGACATCCAAAAATAATGTAATAGATAGTTATTTTTGAATTAAGCAGTAAAACATGTGATTTAAAAACAGCTTTTTTTAAGAGAAACTTGATGTTTGACATCTAGTCTCAAAATTTTGTGACAAATGAAAAACGGCTTTAAAGTGTTTGCTTTACTGCTTAGTCTATAAAGATGCTGACGTATTGCCTAGTCATTAAATGTGATAGTTTAGACCGCTTAAATTGTCATTAAAATGTTGTGTTTACTAAGTTTTACAGAAGAAAAAGTAGACCAAAAAAGGTTCTAAAAATGCAAATTTCATTATAATGAAACAATTACTTTTTTTACACAAATTTTTCTAAATTTTCATAAAATGTTCATTAGTTGGAAAACAAAAAAACAGCACAGATTTGGCAAATTTTTTGACTTATTGTCAGAATTTTAGTTAAACATTCACTTAATAAAATTAAACTTTTTATCTCTAATTAACCCGTTAACAAACAGTGTCATATAAACAGGACAGCAATTAAAACAAATTTGAAAAATAAAGTATTATTTAAGTCCGGGTTTTTCTTTAATTTTCTCAAAAAATAACGTTTCTTATATGTTACCTAGAAAATCAATGTTAATTTACATTAGTAACTGTTGTATCTTTTGTTGATATAAAAACTTTATTTTTTATGATTTACAGTAAAAAATTAATTTTAAAAAAGCATTTACATTTGAGGAAATGGAAGATATAGTTAATTATTAAAATTTTTGGATTGACGAAGATGAAAATAGAATTCCCGAAATTAAAGAAAAATCAGAAGCCGAAACTTCCAAGCCAAAATAAGAGCGATTGTGCAATACATTACCAAATTGGAAAAAGTGTGTACCAATCTAGTTTTTTAGACAATCATTTTTCAACTATTAAAAAAACAAAAATAGACAGTTGAAAAAAAGGTCTAAGCTTTCTCACATCTTTACAATTCCTTTAAAGATTTTTAACTACTGACATTTTGAAATATATTAGAAAAGAGGCTTTACGTTATGCTAATTGTATAAAAAATAAAGCAAATTTTGCTCTAGAAATTAATGAATTTAAAGTGCTTCATCGAAATACTTTTATTTTCTTGTGTCCATAAAATACCATAGGAAACTTGTTACATGTTACTAATTTTAAATTAATAACATTTGAACTAATAATTTAAAATATTTTTTTTGAATAACTTATAATAAATAGCAATTGGAATTGATAGTTTTCTATGGCAAAATCAAACTTACATTTATTTTTTATCGAACCTTGAGTAAGACTAGTTTTCTTAGTAACGTTCATGTTGTTTTAAATTGTTATTGTTAAAACTTTTCGACGATTTGGTATTTTTTATTTTCTTTTTTCAATGTTCCCATGTCTCAAATGTTAACAGAGAGATAGAGAACTTTTTTGGTTTATAGCCTAACTTTTATGTCCAAGTAATAACTATTTCAAACAGAAATAATATTTTTATAATTAAATTAATAATTATTAATAGAAGATATTTGAACTAAATCTGCGTACACAGATTGCGGCTTATTGTTAGTAAGATTGCACTCGTCGTTAAAAAATTGACTTTTAAACCACCATTGGAACGTCCATATATTTGCATGCATAAAGCGTCCTTTTGTGTATATTCTATTTTTAGACACAAAATGAGAATTACAACTGGCAACACTGCATGACGCTCTATGACGGTCTATATACACCAAGGGACGCTCTATGCACCAATATACGGACGCTACATTGATTGTTCCGTAAAAGGACGCTGCAATGGTGGTACAACGGATTTGAAAACTTTAGATTTGCTTCATATTTAGGCAACGCCACCTGTAAGGGAATAGACGATGTATACTGGTAGAAAACTTTTAAAAAACAGCTTACTTCTGTGAGTTTTAGACCCGGACGCTCTAATAATGTTTTTCGGACGGACGTGCTAATGATAGCGGGATGTATATATATATTTTATATATATATATATATATATATATATATATATAATAATATAAAAAAATATTGTAAATCTTAGTTAACAAAAAATAAAAATCAATTGAAAAACACTGTGATATAACATTAAATTTAGTGCACCTCTGATCAGACACTTTATATTAATTTGGGCATAGGTCACTTGCGTGCCGCGGTCAGAAAAATTGCAGATAGTCATATTTCCATCTAACGGAATACTTATTTACATCTACTCTAAACAGAATTCTATTTCTTCTTCATGTAAACTTTATATAAGTTTTCAATCTCATTTTTCTCTTTTTTGCCATTTCTTAATCGTTGTTATTGTTGTTATATTAATTTTTTACTTTTTTTTATACGTGTCTAGTTATTTAAATTTTGTGTATCTACACCTACAGAAAATATAGTCTATTTTTGTACATTATCAGTTAAAATTTTGAATTACGAATACTTTGACTACAAATTTAAAGTACTTACAATGATTGTTATTCAATGAAAATTTAAAAAAAAATCGCGATCTTAAATGGAGCTTTGGCTTGGTTTTTTAAATAGATTAGTTAGAGATTAACTTGTTTAACTGGTATAAAAAAATACCAATAAAAAAATTAAACATAGCCGCTAACCAAAAATTTATCTTTAACTTCATGTCTGAAAAACCGTTCTAATAAAATGTTAATTTGTATTGTATTTAATTGGTTTGAATTTAATAATTATTTAACAAATTATTTTATGGCGGCAGGTATAACTAATAAATTAAAAAAAAACGCTTAAAATTTTAAATATTTATTTTTACTGCTTGTGCGTTTCTATTTTTCCGACTTGTATGAATCGATACTAAAATAATAATTGCATGTAAAAAACGACCTTCGTCACACCAAAAATTACCTATTGTTGACATTGACAAATCTTTGAATTCTTAAACTTTGATAAGATCGGTTAAATAAATGCAAATTTGTTCTTAAAAATTTCTTTGGTAGCAAAGGAATCTGCATTACTGATGTAATTACCAGATAATGTTTTATATGCACAATTAAATGTTTTACATTTTTCTTTTTTAAAAAATCTGAAGGTCTAGTGTCATTGACATGACATCTACACTTTTTCTTCATTTTTCTTCGTTGAATACTGAAAAGGTATCGCGTGAGCACTTTTGTTGTGTCGGTATTGACCATTGTTAAATTTGCGTGAGCACGCCATACTTTCCATCACAAATTGGTTATTAAAAAAAATTCAAACACCGGGTGCACGGTTTTACTATTTTTACCTAAAATGTTAATCATATCAGAAGTTTTATTAAGGATATGCAAATAAGTATACGATGCAAACAGAAATCTATTAATTACGACAATAAAGAAAATTAAAGTGTTGCACATGCTTTTTTCCTAATGCACTATTTAATGGCATATACAATATAGGTAAGCCATTAAACAATATTTTATTATAACAATAGTTTATACATGTTACAATTTTACAGAAACGGCGATATTGATAACAGTTATATTTAAATGGGCTAATTTCAAGTTGAGATAATACTAGAAGTATTTTCGTTTTTATAAAAAATTAATAAAATTTGGAGTTGTAATTGGTTGTTGCTATGGAAAGTACTAAAATTTGCCTTACTGCCTTTAGAATCTCAACTTGAAATTAGCACAGGAGACAATAAGTGAGTTGATACACTTTAAGAATCATGTTATATCGACTTTGAAAAGTCAGTAATAAAATCAGTAATAATTTATGTATTTTTGGCATTATCTTAAACAGGAAGTAACAAATGAGTGAGTGTCAGACGGTACTACAGCATCACCAATAAACATAATACAAGAATCTTTTTGCGTTCAAGCTACAAGTTTAAAAAATTTTATTTACTGATATGCATTTTTCTACTTTTTATTTTAGAACTGGTTGATACTTATTATAGCCAATACATTTAAAAAAAAAATTAAACAAAACACATCTTTTATATTTGCTAGATTAGTACCTAATTTCATTTTTAAAATTCGATTCATAAATCTTAAATAAATATAACAATAAAAAAATTGAAATATGTACACTAAAAAAAATGCTTAATGTTGTATCAAGAGATATACGGCAGAGGAAGAGAGATACCAGAGAAACTGAAAATACAGTCGACCAACTCGATATTTAAATGCAAACCGGTTCCATCATATTTCAATCATCCCTGGTTTACTGTATCATTCTTGATACATTACAGATATTTTAATAAAATAAAAAAATATAAGAGAAACTCAGAACTAAAGTTGTGCTTAAGGTGATTGTGGGCTTTGCACTGGTTATAAATTCACTTAGAACAGCTACAACCCTTAAACCACTTTTAATATCTTCGCCAAATATGCCATATTTACTATGTTATTGACAGCTTTCCAGCTTTCATTTTTTTAATATCGAAATACTTGCACGGTTAACAAACAAATTATATGAGAAATGTTTTTTAAATAGCTTTTATTACAAAAATACCTATTTAGATATTTATTGTGCTCGCTTATTTTCTTCACTTTTGTTGAGAAGCTTCTATCCGTATTTCTACTTTTTTAATTGCTGTTTTTTATTTAGCACTTTAAATTAAATTTAAGTAATTTAAATTGCCGTTGTTTTAATTTATTAGCTATATTTTTTAAAAATGGATGTGTTTTTGTTACTCGAGCAGATTTTTTTCTCTCAGTGGGCTTTACTAGTGGGTTTCACTACCCAAAAATGTAGAATCAAATTTAAATTAGTGTTGTGTTAATGTCTACATAAAAAATACATAAATGTAATACGTATAATTTATTACGTTTTAAACGTATTTATTATTACGTTTAGGGATAAAAATATGTAATTTGTCTTAACTCATAAATGTCTACATCTCATTTTATTTTCTAAAAGCCTTCTACTTTTCCATTAGTCCTTTGTTATTGTCAATTTTGAGTCTGAAGATTTTTTCTTTTGTTTAAGATTTTGTCTATTTTAATACTAATGCATCGTTTTCTTGGCAAAAATAATTGTATTCGATTTTGTTGTCAAGAAAATTTGTAACAATGTAAGACCAAAACGGTTAATGCAGCTCATATAGATCTTAAGATGCAACTTCTAAAAGACTGGAAAAAGACTACAAGAAAAAATTAATTCTAATCGAATGTTACAGGTTTGCATCTGAAAGATATTTCAGTATCAGACAGAGAGGTTCTGATATAATTTGTCGTTAGACATGAATATAAAATAGATTTTGATAAAGCAAATAAAATAGCTCTAAAAATTTAACCAAAAACCGCAGAATGACTGACAGCATGTTAGTACTATGTACTTTGAAAATAGTATATCTAGCTTCAAAAATGTTGCAAAGTTATAGCAGGATTTAATGTTGAACAAAAGAGAATTAAACTGACTCTGTTACCTACAAATTTTAAAACGGTGTTAAATGTTTGGTGTCTCTTTACCCAACGACGAAAGAAGTTTGAGAAAGGTACTTTGGTATACCCGACACTGCAATCAACTACACATCAGGTGTGTCTGTCTGTAATTAATTACTGAAATCTGTTGTAACAGTTGTACAAATGACATACTCATACAAATGACATACAAATGTACATAATGTATAAACAGTGTTAATTAAAACTGTAATCCAATTTTTTTTTGTTACAATTACATCTTAACGGTGCATTAAGAAATAACACCAACCGACGTGATCAAATAAAGATAAAAATCGTAATAAAACATTTGTACATAACATTTTTTTGAAATGAAGCTGCTGATAAAAAGATGGCCATGGTAATTGAGCACCAACATTTGTGTTCAAAAATACCAATTCTGTAGTTTGATTTTGTAAATAAATTCGCCACAAAGATTAAGATTATTTCTAAAGAAAAGATTTTTAATCTATGAAAAGTTTAAATTTAAGTACAAAGTTCTAGCCTGGTAAACAGGGCTATTTTTTGTTTTATTTGTTATAACTTGTGTAAAAGTCTCAACTCTATTGCTTGCATGCCAACGCTGTCTTCCAAAAGAAAACTCGACATGTTTTTCTAAAATTGTGTTGTAACAATAATTGCCTAAATCTATTAAATATTAAATACGTCTTCTGCTTTAACTCAATTACTATTAAGAACATTTTTTTAGGTAATTTTTAATTTATCAGTTTTTTGTTTCAAGGAAAAGGTTAATATTGGAAAAAACAACCGTCCTTAAGCTTTCTATATCTTCTTTAACGCTTTCAAAAGCCTTTTCTGATTCGTTGTTTCTTGAGGGAGTTTATTTGTTTTGAAATTTCGAAAGTTAGCATGAAGTGACTCAATTCATCTGATACGTTTTTGATCTTTGGTTTGTGTAATAAAAATTATAAATTATAAAATCAATGTTTTATCCTGTTTCTAGAAATAAAAATTTAAAAAAAATAAAGTTTAAGTTTTTTTATCTAAATTATTCTTTGTAATGCGAGAATGTAGTAGATATACATGTTGTTCAGAGTTTTAGAGATGATGTTAAAGTAGATCTCACTTTTATTGAATATTGGACTCCGTCTTTAAAGCTCCGTATAATCTGTTTACAAACTCTTTAGAAATTGTTAAATAACCTAATCTGGCCTATCTAATCATTTAATCTCAGTTTTAAATTTTTGTAGTGTTTCAATAGCATTCTAAAACTCATGTCTAAAACTGGCCAAAAAAGTTGCTTCCATATTGCCATTCCAAATAAACTTTTACGCATAAAAGCATTTAAATACAAATGCTTTAAAGAATTCTATTAGTTTTTTCTTTTAAAACACTCACTAACACTACCGATGCCTTGATCGCTTTGCGACTGCTACTACATCTGTTGGTCACCTCTTTACATTGGCGGTTAAACGCTGTCCAGAAACTTTATTTATCAAATTTGAGTTATATTAGGTGATCGTAAATTGACTTCTTTATTTTTTCTTTTTTTATAATATTTGCTACTTTTTGTTTTACTTTGTTGACTTTATTTTTTTAAGCTTTGTTTCAGTTGTTTTAACCAAAAAGTTTGTCTCCCTTTCATGTGCCAGCTTTTTTCCTCTTTTTTTTATGACGTCGTTTTTTTCTTTTTTATTTGTTTACGTTTGTCGTATTTATTTATTTTTTTCAATTTTGATAACAATTACTAACGTCAAGATTGTAAATTTATAAAGCTTGTTTATAAATTTTTTCAAGTCAGAGTTAAAATTTGACGTCTCAAATTTTTGCTCAAATCGTATAAATATTGTTTGATCTCTTTTTTTTACGTTGTATTTTTGTTTTTTCTGTATTGTTATTTTAGGTGTTTGTTCCAGGATTAATTTAAAAGTTTCTTGTTTTTTTTTACTTATTTTTTAATGTTATTTAGTTTACCAATCTTATCGTAATCTTCGTTGTAATCTATAAGAAAGATTTTACAATAAAATTTATTTCAAATTTTGTTTAAAAGCAGAACATCAACGTTATTGCACACTTTTTCCACCGCTTCACCAATATAACAAATTTCAGCCGTCTTCTCTCAAAAACCCTTGCTTATAGTGAGTTCGTTAAAGTTAATTTCATAAGCTTTTTCTAGTTTAACATCTTTACTTATTCATAAAAGTAATCAAAAACTTTTTTTTTGATAATACTTACACCAACTTTTCAATTGTATCAACTTTATCAACTGTATTGTAATGGTGCTGAAAAAACCTAAACTAACAAAGCAAAACGTCGACCAATATTTTTTTTAACACATGTCATAACATTGATATTAGAACTATAAAACCCCTAAAATAACTTGAAACACTTTAAACTTAAAATCAACAAACATATAGTAAAAAGTGTAATTATCAACTTATATCACACCTACACAAACAACTTTAGCTCGTTTCTTTATCTGTCGCTTCTCTTGTTAGAATATTTTTGAAAACCTTCTTTACTTTTGAAACATACATAATCATAAAATTCATTAAAGAAAGGGTAAAGTTCGTGTATAATAAAAGAACACACTGCACTGGTAGCAAATTATAATTAATTTGGTATACTGCCCTTGACCTATCAAGCAAATTTTTTATTACATTATAAATATTTTTAGATGTACGCTCTTTCTTTTATATTTAATTGTATACTTAATGCCTATTTTAATATTTATAATTTAAACATATAAGTCAATTAAAATATGTGTTTACTTTATGTACATTTAATAATAGAATAAGTTTTCTTAACTATTTTTATTTTTTATATAATACAACAAAGAAACAGAAACTAATTATATACCAATCCTCTCAAAATTGAAAATCATATAACAATGTTCTTAAGACTAAAAATTGTGTAATAAACACGTTAATCACTAATTGCATTTTATTTAATGCATACTAATCATCTTCTGTCCAAGCAGCTTTGTTATAAGATTTACACCCTTAGTTAAAATTTACAGGAGAGAACTGGTACAGTACATATTTTAATACACATTTTCTACATTTTTATAATGTGCAATTTCAACGCTAATATTGTAACTAATAATAATTATTTTTTATTGTAGATGTTGGAGACACAGTAAAAGAAAAAATCGGCACTGAAATGGAGCACGTAAAAGAAGCAATGCAATCCGCAATGAATACAGCCGAAAACAGCATAGGATCCGTAATAGGAAAAGCCAGCAACAACATAAATTCAACGACTGAGGAAGTAAAAGACGCTGTAAACCACATGGAAGAAGACGCAGAAGATGCGTTGAATGTAGCCTCAGATTCCGCAGCTGAAGCAGTTTCTGAAGCTGAGACCGTTCTAGCATCTGAAGCTGAAAACGCAAAAGAAATGCTATCATTGACAAGGTCGGATGCGTTTGATAAATTAGATTCGAGTAAAAAAGCGGTAGAAGAAAAAGTGGACGAACTGAAAGAAAAAGTTGAAGATGGATTAGAGATTGAAGACATGGAGCAACATTTTGACATGTTAGGTGACAATGTAAAAACCATAGAAAAAAAAGTTGAGGAAATAGTGACAAAATTGCCCACTCCTGCAACTTCACCGGTCAAGGAACCGCACAAGGAGGAGTAAGTGGTCTGATGTGAGTGTTGGGGAAAAACGTGCTAGATTTGCTCTGAGTGAATAGCACGAGCAAAATACAAAGAAACTGTAAATAGAGAACGCTTTTTGAAATCTTGGCTAAAATTTTCTATTTTAAATTACATACAATTTGGAGAATAAATATTATTAAATACCTGATTTTTTTCTTTTATTTTTCCACTGTTATTTTAGAAGTAGGATAAAAATAGACTCGATTCTAGGTACAATATTAATTGATTTGCAAATTTATTCAACGCATATAGTAACAAAACAGACAGGTGGTAAATTGACTTTCTGTTATGGAAATACTGACAGTAAATCGCAACATAAAAAACTAAGTAAGTAGCAATTTATTAGCAAAAGTAGAACGGAATTTACATATTCGTAGAATTTTCCTTGCTTCGTGTTCTTGCCAGTTCGAGAGATTTTCGTGACTGATAAAAATTTTCTACAGATATTTAAACTAAACATTTTACATTTGCATGAAAATTGGCGCCGCATAAATTTGGCAAATCTATTTTTTCAACTCTGGTCAATGCCTTATTGTGCGTTTCGCAGAATGAAAATCGATAAATGGTCTACATTTTTTTTATTACAGAATTTTTTAAAGCTCTTAAATTTAAATAACAAGCTTCAAATTATTTATTTATTATTTCCTCAAGTAATTTGAAATTAAAAAAAAATCTTAGATAGAAAAACGAATAGGTAGGTATTTTAAATATATTACAGTAAGTATCCGATAACATATTTTGTAATCCAGTTCCAAATTGTTGCAATCAGATGAATCGCTAGGTATTCGTATTTACCTAAATCATAATTTAATAATTAATAAATTGAAGATTATGATCTAAAATATGTAGTAGACAAACATCTGCATCGTTTTATCGTTTTATGATGACATTAGTTAGTGCTTCACTGTTTTAATTTATTTTTAAAATTCTGGTCAAATTTTAGAACGCGTATCTGTAGGATAGTCAATGCTCCCCAATTTTATAAATAAAAACTGAATAAATATTATTTCTTTCATATTTTAGACCACCGCCTACATGTTGGGAAGCTGCAGCTGATGCCATAATACAACAAAAATCCTTTAATACTTCAACGGAAATTTACCAAAATGAAGACGAAATACAGATTCATACAACAGATAAATTCTTAGAATCTAAGTTAGAAGATATAATTTTATCTGAAGAAAACAAACCAAATTTAAATACACTGTTACTCGATAGTGATAGGATATTTAAAGATGTTGGCAGTGAGTGCAATCATGAAAAAAATTGCTAGCATCTGTACCAATGCTACGTTAATTTTTTTTATAAAAAATATATATTTAAAACCTTGAAAAAATTTAAGCACAGGTTTCCAGTATTCTTCTGTGATTTAAAACAATAAAAAGTAATTTAAAAACTTATTTCATAAATGCTACCTACACCAGCTGCTCACTATTTTTAACACGTTTTCAAAGTGTTTATTTATTTGTATCTATGTATTGTATATTAGTTGAAAACAAACCTAATTTTTTTCAATTTTAAGATTTTATTTGATGCAAAGAGACAATACATTAAAGCAATTTTAAAAAAATATACAGATCGGCGAGTCTTAAGACAACCGCTAGATGTGTACGGAAACATTTTGTATAATCTGTCTCAAGAACTTGACAAAATTCTCTCTTTGTCCAAACATTAAATAATAATAATAACTTTAAGTAATTTTTTTTAATTAAAACTACAAACACTTTTTGACGATTGTGTCTGCCTAGTGGGTCCCCACTCCGAAAACTTATTAGTGCTCATTCAAGTTTTGCAGTCGTCTTAAGACTCGAAAATACATAATATATTTTTTTAATTTAGCACTAAGAGCAACAAAATACTTCCAAGAACTTAGCAGTAGAGTAGTATGTATGTTATATATGTATAGTGTAGATCTAGACAGGTGTGTAAAAAATGTTATAAAAGAGTTTCTAATTTAATTTTTTACTCGTTAAATGTGATTGTAGAATTAGGCAAATAAATAAATAATATATATATAAATGTTTACAAAATTTAAAATTAAACATTTTTTTTAAATATTTATTTCAACAAGGAACAAATTTTTTTTTATAAAGTACCTAAAAATTTTTGTGTAAAATGAGCAAATACATAGTTACAACTCAACGTCAAGGTAAGTACCTGACTACACTTAACAAGATCAATCTTAAACAAAAAATTTTATGTGCAACCCTCCACAAAATTTGCATATTTCATATTTACGATCAGTTAAAAGTGCAGGATTTTATAACAAATTTTTCTTGTTTTTTTTCCTAAAACGTAAAAACACTGAGTAACACCAAAAAATTGACTTTGCACAACGCTCGTTTTGACAACAAAGTTGTCAATTGTTATCCTGGTGTGGGAACTAGAGTTTTATTAAACTCTAATTTAATAAACTAACACAAGACACAGTTGAAAAATTAGCCACAGCACAACAATTCTTTGAAATACAAAGCTGACATTTTAGAGATATGTTCTACAAATGTTAGCTAACCGTGAAAAATATTAAACAACCAGTTAGAAATAGGTTATGAGTGAAGCATAAGGATCCATCCTCGTAAGATCTGTTTTTTTTTTTAACCATATGCGAGTTATGACAAGTATCAAGTTGTCATAAAAACAATAAAAGAAGGATATCTATTTGCAACAGTGCAATGATTAAGAAAACAAATGGGAAACTCATTAAATTGAGATTTAAAACATAAACAGCAAAAAATAAACTTCTTGTTAGATCTTCTTGGTGTGTCAAATCAAACGTAAACGTAAAATGTCATCCTCAGGTAAAAATTAAAACTGGTTTCGTAAAAATCAAAACAAGTTTTGTAAAAATTAAAACATTAATTTATTAAACAAAAGTAATATAAAGAGAAAAAAAACAATTAGATACAATTGAAGTAAACCCTTTTCAAAGTATTCTCTATATATTTTTTTTTTGTTAAAGTATTAAAAAAGGGTGATGATAAAACTTGGAACACGCGGTATCTATTTATTGTACGACTAAAGATATTCTGCGGTTATTGCTATGACTCTTTAAGTACTTTATAAGAGTTGGACCGCAAATCCCCATAAAAATAGTGCCGACCAGATCTTGACAATAGGCTTAAGAAATATCTACTTTGGTAGGTAAAGAATTTTATGGCGGACTGTAGTTGGTGTCGTAAAAATTTGGAAAAGTTAATCTCAGGATTATGTTGTAACCGCAGAATATTGATGGTCGATCTCTACTAAAAGTAAACTTCAACAAATAATAATTTAAACTTTTTGTTTTTACACTTTCTATTTATTTGAATCAGTATTTTATTACCACATCATAAAATATGTAGATAAGAAACAAATACGGACAACTCGCTCTAAATTTTCTGATTCAATACCACTGATCTAGCATCCTTTCAAGAAAAGTTTAGTAGGTAGAGCCACACTATATGTAATGTTGATTAACTAAAATAATTTTCTAAAATACTATTTAGATGAGAATTACATGAATCAGATATTTTATGAGTAAGTGAAAATATTTCTTATAAAAAACAAATTCTACCATTTGCAAAAAATAATTAAAATATTCAAAAATAATAGTAATTCTTTTTACTCAAACGTCTGTCAAGGCATTTCACCAAATATATTTAAAAAACATTAAAAAATATATCAATTGCAGAATTTTTTAACACTGAAAGTGAAAACTGCAAAATAAATAATATAAAGAAAATATTAAAAATTAAATTTACCAAGTTAAAAAAATTAAACCAACACATGCATTAGAAAAGATGTCTCTCTTACTCCAGTAGTATCTGTCGCTCTCGTATTTGCATTTTGCAATCATCTTAAGACATTTCAATTTATAGGTAGGGTAGGTAGTTTATTATTTGTTACTATACATACTAAAATGTTTTCTACTTTTTAATAAATTTTTGCTTTGTATCTACCGTTTACCACAATTTTAATCTTTGTCTTTCGATTATTTACCATTTACCAAATAAACATCAATGGCGCCGACATCAGCTGTCCATAGTGATTCATATCTATACTGTGACCACATATTCGTAGTAAAAACAACTTATTGGTGTGATGTTTCATGTCAAACATGTACCTACGTTTAACTGAATCAAAAAAGTGCAAAATTAGATAATTTGCTTAAAAGAAGATAACTTTAACAGCATCTTTGAAAAACCGCATATACCTACCACAAAAAAGTTTCTTATTGTATTTTTAAAAATAATTTTAATTCTTACTAAACAATTGTAGGTGAATATTGTCTTCGATATGGAAACCGTAAGTACCTCCAGTATTGTACGATTATTCGTATAAATCGTATAATTTAAAGAAAATAATAAAGTAAAAATAAATTTGTAACTTATTAGTAGGAAATAAAATTATTAATATTATTAAGAATAATCTCTTTGTTACATAAATAACTACACACAACCACAAAATTCTAGGGATATTTCAGTATTTCTAAAAAAAATAAGTAATGTACGATTTCAAAGTAAATTAGGTTAGTTATTATTATTTTTAAGATAAAGGAAATAAATAAAACACTACCAAAAGTAGGTATAAACAAACGGAATGGTCAAAAAAAATAAAATTAATAGATTTTTTACTGGTAATTATGATACATAATTTAAAAACAAAAAATATTTAAATCGTAAAATCGTAGGAATTAAATAAGAAAAAGCGTGTACTTGCTAACGTTTCGGCTTTATTGTTTAAGCCTTTTACAAAAACTAAGAAAGACATAGTTGAAAGCTTTTAAAAAAGGCTTAAACGATAAAGCCGAAGCGTTAGCAAGTATACCCTTTTTATTTATTTGGTTCTAATTCTTGCGATTTTACGATTTATATAAGTATTATAGATGCAAATATCAACAAACTTAAGAAAAAATATTTTTAATATAGTGTATCCTCCTCTGGTGTTAATAACGGCTAGACACCTGCGTGCCTTACTCAAAAATAAATTGTTAATTTCATTTTGGGGACTGGCATCACACGCTGCAATTCGATCCCCAAACAAATTTTGTCAAGTGTCCCACAATTCCCGTTTCTACAACTCTTCTTTGAAAGCTATTCCACAATAGGGTTGAGATCGGAAGATTGCACAGGCCACGGCAAAACATTAATTTTCTTCAGTTCCAAAAAATCCGTTGGCAGTCTCGCTGTATGAGGACGCGCATAATCCTGCATGAAGATAAAACTTAGACCAACAGCTGCTGCATATGCAATGAGTAATGACGTTTGGTTCCAGTATTGCATTCTTATATACCCGTGCCGTTATCAACACATTTATTTTCCGCCTTGTTTTGTGTGTACTTCTTGGACATGTTTTAACCGATTTGCATTGCCAGCCTCTCTCCATACTCGCATCCTGTGCAAATCCAGGTAAATTCCAAAACGAGATTCGTCGCTAAAAAGCACATTGGACCAATTTTAGTTAGTCCAGTTTATGTGCTCTCGAGCCCAAAGATAACGTGCTTCGCAATTTCCTAGTCATAGCTGGAACTCGCAGAAGACATCGAAACCTAAGATTATCTTTATGCAATCTTCGACGCACAGTATCAGAGAAAATTGCTCGCTGGTGTACCCGTCGCAGCAGAATCTGCAATTCCGGAGGTCATACCTCTATGTCTTCTTGCATTCAACCTTATAAAACGATCTTGTGCTGTTTATGTCGTACAGCTACATCACCTTCTTGGCTATACCGTGAATTAAATCGCGAAATTATACTTTGACTTGTGCCTAAACGGCTAGCAACTTCTATTTGTGTTAAGCCACTCTCAAAAACCCAACAGCCCTTCTAATATATATTACATTTGGTCTCGAGTTAAATGTTGTCTTCTATTCATTTTAACACACATTTTTTAGCAAAAATTTTGCGACAAATACGTATCTGCGACTGTTAAATGGTCATCAAAGATTTGATTAAAATAAGGCTTATTTCAAAGAAAACCTCCTTGCGGCAAAACTAATTATAAAAAAAGTACCTATACTGATAAAAATGTGCTTACGTTTTGCTTTACATACAGTAAAGAGCAAAAGTATGGAAGATCGAAAATAACTTCAAAACTATTAATTTAAAAAAATCGCTCGAACAAATCAATTTTATTTTTAAATTGCGCATTTTTTGAAAACAAAATTTTTTATATAGGGTGTCTCAAAAATGAGATACCGACATCAACATTGTTTTTTTTTAAATAGCACCCTATATTTTTTATTGTATTTTTAGATTTTATGGCAAATTCTAGACATATTTCATGTATAATGTTCAAGAAAAATTAATATTTCTATTCTTTAAGTTTCTGTCATGTGTCCCATTAATATTACGCAGTTTTTTTTTTAAATTCAAGTGTTAATTATTGTTTTCAACAAATTTTTAACTGTCACTATTTTTTAAATTGTCAAAAATTTATAGGGTGCTAGATTTGAACAATAAATTCAATAATAGTATATTTTTTTTATTTTATTAAAACTTTTAATAACGTAAAACAGCCATCTTACTGTCAAAAAATTATTGGGTGGTAATTTCAACAATTAAATCAAGAAAAAATAAAAAAAAAATTTTTGTTTTTTTTTAACTGGCAATATTTCGAAAACAGTTGAAGATAGGTATAGGACATTATACACAAAATATGTCCAGAATTTGTCATAAAATCTAAAAATGCAATAAAAAATATAAGATGCTATTTAAAAAAACAGAGTTGATGTCGGTGTTTCATTTTTATGATACCATGCATGTATAAAAAAGCATATTTCAAAAAAAAGCAGAAAGTAAAAATAAAATTGACCTGTACGAGCAATTTTTTTTTAAATAAATAATTTTAAAGTTATTTTAGATGTTTTATACTTTTGCCGCTCACTGTATAAACCGTTCTTTATAATGTAATATTATATTCCAAAAACATTTTAACGAAAGCAAATTTTGCAATATATAAAATATCTCTAGATTTTGCGGTTGTGTGTACCTACTACCTATATAATGATTCTTAAAATCATGCAAGTGATGGTACGACCTTTTTGAATTATCCTATGTATTATTTTTGTCCATACAAAATTTAAATTCTTAAAGAGAAATTAATGTTTCCATCGCACGCATTTACATACTTAAATAGAATCAAATACGCACGAGTAATGAGAATATAATAAAAATTTAAAAAGATGCGCAAGTATTTGGTAAAATTATTCATTTATTTGCGTCAATATGTTAATTCATTCAACTTTAAATAAACCACGAAACTCCTGCAAATTTAGTATTGAAGATTTTAAATTGCCGCCATTTAAATTAGATTTTGAAAATTTGAGTGAGCTTGCGCATTCGGCCTTATTTTATCTCCTTGTCGCTTTATCTCTCTCTATTAACGTCAACTTCAACTGCCAATAAGCAATAAACCGTCGTTGTGCTTGTACTTCTACGATTTCCGATTTGTTCTTTCAACTTTTCAAGTGGAACTAATTTCCAGCAAAATTTATCGTAAATTAACTTCCTCTTTGCAACCAACTCGCAAAATTAGGAAATGGCAGCCCCAATTGTTATTGCCGCAACAGCGAAACACACAGCTACAGTTAGTAAATTTTTAATAAAATTTTCAGTTTTAATAATATGTGTTGTTTCAGTTGATATTTTTGCACGGTTTGGGGGACACAGGGTAAGTCAACTCGGCAACTTTCAGTCACGAAACTCCTATTGAATATTTCTAGTCAAGGATGGGCAAGTGCTATGGCTGCTTTAAGGCCTCCCCACGTCAAGGTTATCTGTCCTACAGCCCCCACGATGCCAGTCACGCTAAACGCAGGCTTTCGGATGCCCAGTTGGTTTGATCTGAAGACGCTTGATGCTTCAGGGCCTGAGGATGAAGAAGGTTTAAAGCAAGCTGCTGAAAATATATTTTAACAAGATGTTTTTAAGGAATTAAACAAGCGACGAAACAGATACATACAATGATAGATAATGAAATAAAGGAGGGAATTTCAGCTGATAGGATAATTGTGGGGGGTTTCTCCCAAGGTGGTGCCCTCGCGTTGTATTCTGCGCTTGTGTACCCCCAGCAGTTGGCTGGGGTTGTGTCTTTGTCTGGTTGGTTGCCTTTGCATAAGAGTTTTCCAGGTGCTATGAAAACTGCAAAAGAATTAGCTGTGAGTGTACTAAAACCTCTTTTCTCTGATTTTTTTGTTTAGATTTTACAGTGCCATGGAGATTGTGACCCAGTTGTACCCTTTAAATGGGGTCAAATGACTGCTTCTGTCCTTAAAACTTTACTTAAAGAGCCTGATTTTAAATCATACAGGGGACTTATGCATACATCTTCAGATGAAGAATTGCGTGATATTAAAAACTTTATTGATAAGCAACTTCCTCCACATTAATTGTATTAACTTAATTCTTTTATTTATTGTATATAATTTATCCATCTGATGGAACATTCCTGTTGAAGATCAAAAAGTAATTCAGTTGTAAATAAAATATGTGTTTAGTGGATTAGTTGGAATAGAACTTTGGATCAAAAAATTAAAGTCTTACTACTGTTTCTAAATTTTAGCCAAATGCACTTTGTTAGATTTTGTACTCCAAATCTAGAACTTCCACAAAATGTTCGTATTTATACTGTTGCAACTATTTAAAGTAGCTGCTTATAAAAATAAAGTTTCCCTCATTTAGTGAGAAAGATTTTACAACTTTCTAAATAATCAACATGGAGTACAAAATAAACTCAGAACCTCCTCTAGATTATGTTGTATCAATTCTGTTTATGGAAATATAATACATGATTTACGTGGAGTAATTATCAATATGTATTATTGAGACAAATAAATTTAAAAAAAATGTGTAACAGAAAAGTAAAGTCTCCAATAGAAAATGTTTTTCTTACCCAACAATTTAACCTCATGTTAGAACGACATTGATTTTAGTAAAATGTGTTAAAAGGAACAGAATAAGGTCATATTGGGCAATTTTTTTATCAATTGTTGAACCTAAAATAATAAAAACAAAATTTAATCAATTTAAACTTCTATAGTTGCTTGTGATTGACCATTTTTTATCAGTTATCACATGACTAATCATCTAAGACTCAATTTGCTGATTTATAATGAAATAAATTATAAAGAACTTTTGCAAAAACTGCAGATTAAATAACCATAAATGTGATGAAAGCCTTATATATAACATCAGTTTTGGTTTTTACCCATTAATATCTACCTCTTACAGTAGTGTTTGGTTATAACGAACCACAAGGGACCGGTGAAAATGATTCGTTATAACCGGAGTTCGTCAGAAAAGGTAAATTTATAACGCAGTTGTATAATTCATACTTTTCCAAATGGTTCGTTATAACTCGACACTACTGTATCTGAACTTCTAACGTGTGTTCTAAAACTTTTGTACTTTAATGCTTTGGAAAAAGAATAATTTTATGCGCAACAATAAATTTGGGCCATTAAATTTTGAAATTGGCATAAAAATTGTCATTTTCTGTTAAAGTTTTTAAAACTAATAATTAGGAATTCTGAAATAGGATGAATTAGGTTTCTGCATTAGGATGTTAACACTGGAACAGACGCTAGGATATTAAAACAAATATTTCAAAAAACGCGATTTTTCATATAGATTGGTTTGAAAAAGATCATTAGAAGAAAAATACATTTTCTTGTTCATGACTAATGTTTACTACATTATTGACGTTTTCAATAAGACAGTTGACTCTTAACAGTATGATGATGCGCAGTAGCTCACCGCACATTTGAGACCTGGTTGTCACGGCTGTTGTGCTTGTGCACGGTCAATGTCAAAAACGCTTTATTACAGTGGAATATGAAAAATGTTATAATTTTTCATACAACTCTTTTTAAGCGTCTTTAAGACCTAAATTATTAAAGAAAAAAATATTACCTCGCGGTCTGTAATACAAAATTTAATTCTCTAGAATTTTTTCCTACATTTTTTTGTAACTGGCTTTTGCCCAAAGTCGAAAAGTAAAGCCAGGACTGAACAAATTTTAATAGTATCCTCATTTAACGCAAAAGATAATTCTGAATTATTCTGACTATTTTGCGAAAAATTATGTTTATCAAAATAATAATAATTCCACATCGCTATTTGTTAAAAATCTAATTTTATTAAAATGTGTTGAAAGGAACACAAGGAAATAATATGAATTTTTCATCAGTTATAAATAAGAATGATAAAACTAATCAAGATTAGCTAAAGCTGTAACAGTTGCTGTTATTTATTCACATTTTATTTAATCAAATGACTAATGATAAATAGTTGATTAGCCAAGAGCATGTTTTGATAACACATCGTGTGTTTTTATAACACCAACAGTGTTTTCCCCATTTGAGTTTTTGTAATTTAAACATGTACAATTAAAATCAAAATGAAAATCATTGGAATCATTGTCGGCAGAGTTGATAATCTACTCTACACTTTGGTTTTTATTCACAGTTTGTTAAGCTGGCGTTTAGGTAAAACGAGTGTTTCTTTATACCGACAGCATTTGAGTTGGTTGACTTATCAGAAATTAACCACAATGGAGCAATATACATTTTTTATTCCACTATTACGCTTAAATTTGCAACTTTATACATCCTAGAATTAGTATTCCTGACTAAAACCTTATTTTCAAATTCTATTAAAGCCGCTAAACAATCACTTGTTATATAACCCGTTCCTGTACTCTTCCCAATAGAAAGACTAAATCCTCCTTTTACAACAAAACCTATAACTTCCCTATCACAGGAATGTCTTATATTTGTCGCTTCAGGCAACCACAAGGCCCTCATTTTTTCTGTATAATCTTTCAAAACCTCACTGTGACCATCTGAACCCTAAAATACAACAAATTATAATAAAACGCAAAAATTGTAATAGAAACAATTTTTACCGGAGGTTCTGACTTCATTTTCCGTTTTTTCCTCATTTTCTTCAACAAACTGTGATGAGCGCGTCTTAATTCCTTCCGTTTTGCTTTATTTTCATCTTCACAAATCGATTCAACACAGCCTTTTGTTAAGTCGTTCTTGTTTTTGGGTAAACAAATTATCGCAAACTCTGCAAGTGCACCTCTTTTTTCACATTCGACTTTAACAGGAATTAGAGAGTTTTTGGGATATGTTGGTAGCAACTGCGTTTTGGTGTTTACAAAAGTCTGCAAGAACAAAATAGAGAAAACTTTCTTTAATATTTGGAATAATTACGTCAATTAAATTAAGTACTCTTCTATCACGAATTACTGAAAAATTCCCAGTAAAATTTGAATCCCAGTCTTTCAATAGAAGTTTCCAGTTGCATAGAAATGGACTCACTATTTTAAACTTGTTGTAATTTGGTCTTTTATTTGGTGGTTTACTGAAAAAAGTTAATTTCTTTTGATTGCAATTTCTGGTATCTTCTTCAATTCCTGCATCAGTGTCTGGATACAGAAACTGTGGTTTTCCCATTTCGAAAAGCATGGAATTTGATTCTCTCAAACCTCCTGTTCTGGCACCCCTCATGATAAATGCTATCCAAAATGGTTTTGCCCAAGCGGTTGGAAGAATAACATCCCAGCCACTTCCTAATCCTAAAAAAATTATATACTTATTATACAAAACTATATATTGTAAAAATTAAATTTTCGATAATGTGTATTTTATACAACAATTGCTGTTTACCTATGTATATACATATATCAATGTGTAGAAGTTACACCGTAAAATGAGAAATACAAGAACCAAAGCAATCAAGACAAGAAATTGGTATAATCAAAAAAAAAGAAATAGAATTAAATAAATAATGAAATTCATTAGCAATAATGAAGAAAAGATGCTGCAAAAATTGGAGTCTCAAAAACAAAATGCCTACCAATAAATTCAAAAGCAGAATAAAATCAAATAAGATGATAAAACTAAAACTAGAACAGAAAACTAAAAATTCAAGCATATAATAAAGGCGTAATATCGGTAAAAGATGTGGAAAACAAGTTTGTACACAAAAAGACAGGTAGATTCATGAAAACAAAATAACACAAAAATAAATTTTGATAAAAAACTTATGGGCTGATATCAAGTTGAGATAATACCGGTAGTATCTTCGTTAACATTAATAAAATTCACTGTTGTTATTGGTTGTTGCTATGAAAACTTATTTAAAATTTGCGATACTACCGGTACTTGAAACTTGAAATCAACCTCTAAGAACACATCTGCGGAACAATTATTCCTATATAAAAAAAGCTTCACATTGGCATATTAGTGTTTTTACTAAAAAAATTTTTGTCTTACCTATGTTCTGTGTTTTGTTTCCTGGCCTCTGTATAAGTATTATAGGAATATGAGCTATGGTTCCTTTCAAATCTGAGCCTGGGATTAATAACGAGCTTTGTAAATCGACAATTTTCGAATCAGAAGGTTTATTCTGATTTGAGTACTTGCGAATAGTTTCATCCCAAAGCGGATTTTCGGCAATTTCAGGAATATAATCAATCTCCAAATGTTCAAATTTTAGCTCACTTTTAATTCGTTTTTTCGGTAGATTTAATCTGGGATCTCTGGTAATCAATGGTAAAATCAAATGAGGAGTAACTTGATGAAGTGATGATATCGAGCTGATTTTTTTCCAAAAATTATTCTGATTTATTATAACTGCTCTCTTTTCAGGTGTCTCAATATATATTTTAAGAGGCGATTCCGGTACTAATTTAATATTAAAAGCATCAATCAAAACAAGAGCATCTTGAAGAACTGAGTTAGATAGAGGCCCAGTTAATCTAAATCTGCTTAGTTCGTGTCTGAGCTCCTTAATTACAATTTTAGGGTCACTATTAAAACATTTAACTAAAGTTCTCATTACACTATCATAAAAAGCGGCATGTACCCACAGCCACAATTTAGAATTTTCCTCATTGCAAGGCTGCCACTGAAAAGTGACTTTTCCGATAGCTTTCTGCTCCGCCAAATCCCCAATTTCGTGTAACGTAACCTCTCCTTCGCGATTTCCCCCAGCAAAAGCCCTCGCCCCTATACTAAGCCCCCCATCGGGCCTACACAAAAGTTTAATCTTCTCAACTATTTCTGCCTTATTTCCAAATATTTCCACACACGTATAATATGAAATGTCTTGTAAGAGACAATGTTGTGCCACTGCTCTATAACAAGCCCTAAATGCCTTATCACAGGCATGGTAGGGCAACTTGTACCCCCATTTTTCAACTATGTGGAACCGTTTGGCGTGCCAGATGTGGGTTTGCAGCCATTTGTACTTTTTGTTCCCTCTTCTGGTGTACTCCTCCAGGAGGTTTCTAGGTCTGCGACGGTACTTTCTCGAGGGCCGTTTTTGCTTATTCGGCATTCCGGCTTTCCTCATTTGGCTTAAATGTATCTGTCGAAGGCGTCTGGGTAGTCTTTTCACGTTGTGAGACATCGCTCGGCGTCTCATGTGTTTGGGTAATGTTTGAAAAGCTAATTTTGAGCCCTTGTGGGACACTAAAGAGTTTTTCATTATTTGGATTTCCTGGCTTCGACAAGCCACAAATTTTGATAAAGCGATGTGAGAGGGGAGCTCCTCGGTGCCCCCAAGGAGGGCGTCAAACTGTGCCTCTTCGTCAATCATTCTGATTTTTGAGTAAATTATGAGTGCCCTGATCTATGCAAAGCCTAAAAAATTAACAAACAAAGTAAAGAGTTGCAATATAAAGACAATTTACGAGTTTAAAAATCACTACACAATAACTACCACACTTTTCACATAAACATAACCTCAAAATTTCGTAACACTCACCTTCACAAATATACGCATTAAGATTAATCTAAGAACGTAATATTGACAAAACGCAATTAAATAGCGAACTTGTGTGTATAAATTAACAACATGTAACTGTTAAGAAACAATAATTCAAATTTCCCTCAAATTTTAAAGCGAAATGCCCATTGATAATGTTTGTCGTCAGATGGCGCTTCAACCTTCCAATTTTTTTTAATTACTTTATTTTCTTTCTTGCGCATGACTGTTTTGCAAACAAATTCAAAATTTAAATTTAGTTCTTTTTTCAATTTAGTTCTTTTCTGATTAATTAACATAAAATAATTTAATTACTGTTAAGGGTAATTAAAAAATAATATTTAGATCTAGTAGGTAATGACAGATAAACAAAAAAATTAGTCAAATGAAATCCATTATCAACATTCCATTTTTAAAACAAAATAGGTACGAGTACATTGAATCGCATGTTTTTGCCTGAAAAATTTGAATATTTTTAAAAAGCGCCTATTTAAATTCAAAGATAGTGATTAGTTTTTGTTTTATTTTGATGAACAGTGCATTTGACTACTTTGGAATTCATTTTCATTTTAGCAAAGTCTGTTTGTGTTAGTTACAGAAGTTCCTCAAAGTTCTGAAAAAACATTAAAACATGGATCAATTTGGCCTAAATGCGGAATGTCTGAAATTAGATTCTAATAGGTGAGTGTGTTTCAAAGATATTGGTTAAAATAAAATAAGATCCTGTCATCGCAGTTTCTCCTTTATCTTCTGTTTAAACAAAAGCAATAAAAGTAAACTGGGGCTCGTTGTACATTAAATAATCTAACACAATTTGAAATAGAATAACATTAGAGCAATTTATTAATAATTAATTTATTTGAACTTGTAATAACTTGTATTTTATTGTGCAACGGTCTTCAGAAGATACAATTTAGAGCAAAAAACCGAACAACAATTTGACATAATTTGCAGGCAGAACAAACCAGGCTACACCAAACCACACAACGCACATCAAACCACATTATACCATATTGGACCACACCAAACCACACGAAAACCACTTGGTGTTCGGTTTTTGTAAATTTCCTACAGAAAACATTAAAATTTTTTTTTATCCAATTAACATTTTAGTCCGCAAGCCTACTGAAGGTTTTTGGATCTATCCCTGTACAAAATAAATTGTTGTTAAAATAATAAGAAATATACTACAGAATAATAATCGCGCTGTATCCAAAAGTCCATTTATTTATCCACACATTATTTCATTAAAAAAAATTTTAAGAACGAAGAAATTTGACAGAACTAGCACTAGCAAATTTGCCGAAACTACTCAATTTTCTCTTAAAATACGCACTGTCATTTAACTCCTAATTTTTGGATAAGACTACAGAGTTTCTCGTTTAAAGTGTTTTTATTGACACATGTTAATTTATTTAATAAGTTTTTTATACTTATATTTAGGAAAAAACACAAAGAAAACCAATGGAACTTATCACTTTAATAAAATATAATTTTTGCATAAGTCTATAAAAAACCCTAAAAAAATACGTGGAAAACAACCAAGTACAGTGTTCAACAACTGAAATGGATCACCCTGAAATTTTAACAAAGTTTAAACTCTTGCAACTCATTTCTTATACTTTAAGTTGTTTAATACAGAGTTTTTTGTAAATTTGTTTAAGTTATACAAGGTGTCAAAAACAGGTTTTGCAAAAAATCAAAAGTTTATACTGCTTTTATTTTAACAAAAAAAATTTGAATTTTTTTAATGGGTTTCAAAAGAGCACTGGACCAAGCCAAACGGTTTTGTAAATTTTGAGCTAAGTTTATAAATGCAAAAATACTGTTTTTTGCACTATAAGCAATAGTTTTGTTAATTGTAAATTTTTTCCTTTTTTGGCTTATTTTAAAGATAAAATTTCAAACTTGACTTCTGCAAAGCAGTGGTAGACATAACATTTCGTGTAATAAAAATCTCCCAAAAACGATCAAATTTTTAATCAAATCTGACTTTTTGTTTGGTAAAAGAATGATACAAATTTTAATACAGGATGTTAGGTAAATGTCCGGCCAACGCTCAGCTGGCAATAGCGTTCATCGGGTGTAACATAAAAACTTAGTAACTTTCTACCAAAAGATCTTTAAAAACCATTAGAAAATCGGCAAAGATTTTTCACAAATTTTGTTACCCGCCTGTGGAAGCCTTATTGTACAATAATTAGCTTTAAAAATTGTAACAACAAGTTTTGTATCTGACAATTATCATTTGGAACAAATGTCACCATATTGTCACTTTAGACTGTCCCTTGCAATTGTAACCAATGTAATTTTTGGAAGAAAATAACTACAATAACGTTTAATACAAAATACAAAAAGTAAAGTAAATGCTCAAAGCGAACCCCATTTGCGTCTACGCAAACATAAGCTCTCCGTATTAATGAATCTTGATTCCGCAAGATTCCACAATGATTTAGAATGTGTTCAGCAACATCCATCACCCGGTTTAGAAGATCGTCTTGGTTTTCAACAGGTGTTTTGTATACCAGGTCTTTCATGTGCCCCCACAGATAAAAATCACATGTATTGAGAACCGGAGATCTGGGGGGCCAAGAAATAGGACCACCTTTACCAATCCATCGCTGTGGATATGTCACGTTTTAAAAAATTACGCACGTACCATCGTGCATGAACCACATTTCAGTACGAACTGCAAGTGGCAACTCTTCCAAAAGTTCAGGTAACGAATTTCTTAAAAAATTTAGATAAATGTCAGCATTTAATCGTTCTGGTAATATCCATGGACCAATTAAAACATTGCCTATAATCCCTGCCCAAACATTAACTGCAAACCGATGCTGAAAATGTTTCGCGAATCCGAGGTGGGTTTGCATCTGCCCAGTAATGTGTATTGTGAAAATTAAGAATACCAGTTCTAGTGAAACAACATTCATCAGTCATTAAAATTTTTGAAATAAACATGGGATTTTCGTCGTTTTTTTTGTAGTAACCATTCGCAAAAATTTTGTCTTCTTGGATAGTCTTCTTGGGTCAAACTTTGTACTCTCTGAAAGTGAAACGGATATAGTAGATTTTTATGCAAAATGTTCCAAATGCTCCAGTAACTAACATTAAATTGGCGACTTCATTCTCTAGTACTAGCCTCTGGTGCTTCTTCAACTCGTTGAAGCAAAGTCTCATCAATGTCTAGCTCTCTTGGTCTTTCTATTTCGTTGCTTTTTGGAAAAACATACCCCGTTTCGCATAACCTTCGAGCTACCTCTTCGAACGTTTTTCTGTTTGGGTGTCTTCTGTTTGGAAATCGCTCAGCATACGTTCGCATGGCTTTATGACAATTGCCTAGGCGTTCTCCATATACCAAATGCATATCAGCATATTTGCTGATAGAATATTGTGCCATTTTATAATCTTGTCATTTTGACAAATTCAAATAACTATCAATGAAAATGCTAAGATACCATTTTTGAATCATAAATTATCTAATGAAGATACATTACGGTGAACGGCTCGTCAAAATAAAGAGGGCAAATCAAGGGAAATAATATAAAATGATTTTTGGAATTCGCCAAAATGTTAGAAAGCTTTTGTGTTACACCTGATGAACACTACCACCGGTCAGACGTCGGCCGGACATTTACCTAACAGCCTGTAGAAACATGAGTTGTGTTTTTTATCTCAAGAACCTTGTAGCATTAATTTACTCGGTGTAAGTTGGTGTTTAAACATAGTTTTTGAAGACATGTTTTTAGAAAAAAATTGAAACTTTTGCTTACCTAAACGGTTTGTTTACAATGATTCAGTTGTGGATAGCTAACAATAGCGTCCGTATCATGGTAGCGGCGAGCTGTTCAAGTAAGAAAAAGCTTCAATTTTTCTCAAAAAATATGCTTTTAAGATTTGGATCTAATCAATCACCGACCAATACTAAATATGTATTACAAAGATGTTGAGATACAAAAAACAAGCTATGTATCTAAATACACGTTTAAATTTGTAACCCTCTTTTATCAAACTGAAATTCGGAGCTATTTAAAAATTTAGTTTTTTTTTTGGTTTTTGTCTACACAAAATGTTAACAGTAACGTTGCGTTTTAAAATTTAAGTTTGATCTTTTATTTTTAGAACAAGCTAAAAAGCGAAAAAATTTTACATAAATTAACAAAATTATTGCTTAATAGACAACAAACAGTTTTTTTTAAATTATTGCTTTAATTTATAAATTTAGCTTAAAATTTGCAAAACCGTTTTGAAGGCTTAGTCCAGCGCTCTTTCGAAACCCATTAATAAATTCAAATTTTTTGTTAAAATAGGAGCATTCTAAACTGTTCGTTTTTTGCAAAACTTGTCTTTGATACCCTGCATAACCTGAACAACAAACAAATCTATAAAAAACGCTTTATTAAATAACATATTAAAGTATCAAAAATGAGCTACCTAGAAAAAAACCTAAAAAAATCATTTCGATTAATAAATTTTTGTAGAATTTATAAGACTTTAAACTTTGTTGAAGTATTAGGGTATTCCAATTCAATTGTTAATCACTGTAGATTCAAAAATTATAAAATATTAACTTTGCATTTAGAGACATAGAGAAGTGTTTTTTCTCTTTTAACTTCTGTACCTCGAGCTTTATGTCACTGCAATAGTCTGATATCAACTTTAGTTAATTCATCGGTTTGCACATCTGACCGTTGCAGTAAAGAAATAATAGTGTATTATGTTATTAGGAGCAGAAGTGAACTTTTTATGTGAAGCCGAGCCACATAAAATCACTTCTGCTCCGAATAACGACCTTTAGGGCCAGTTTACAGAAGGCGACATCAATTTTAAATGCGATTAAATAGTTAATTTGCAATTCATTGTCTATTTTGACCAATGAAATGTTAAAAGCGTTAATTTAATAGCGAATTAAAAGATAATCGCAATTAAATATTTCATTCAGCTTCTATAAACTCACCCTTAATTGGTCAAAATAGACATTTTGATTGCGAATTAACCATTTAATCGCAATTAAAGTTAATGTCGTCTTGTGTAAACTGGCCTTAAATTTTCGTTATAACACTGTTTTGATTTTAAAAATTATATAGGTAGTTTAGAGTTATTATATAATTATAATATAATAACTCTAAAATTACTTATTAGATTTTCAAAACAGAACACCGTTGTAAGAAGAATTTAGTTACCTTTCCAGGAATGTGGCACTTGACCCATCTTAACATTTTTTTGTTCAAATGTTGTTTCTATCAATAAAAGCAGAGATAGTTTATAAAAACAATAACTATAAATTTTAAAACAAATTACGTGTTTGAAAAGATTTATCAGTAGCATCTATATACTTCTAATTTATTGATCTAAGAAAACGAGTCAATGTGACATGAATAGTTTTGCAGCGGACGCGGTTAGTTATCACAAAAATTTAGAAAAGCTTTTGAATCTCTGCAATCCTTATACAATTCATAATATTAAATACAAAGTGTAATTAAATGTTGTACCGAAATTTTACCTATGTGTTTTTAATTTTTCCAATTGGGGTTTTTTATATTTCTTAATGATTTGTAGAAATGAAATGAAAAAATTGGGAGAGCATTTTCATTTCATTTCTACAAATCATTAACAACTAGAAATTTTACCTGGTGATAGTTCTCGTTGAAAGAATGGTAAATAACTACCCAAATTTGTATTATGCAAATGTTGAAGGTCCATTGGTATTGCGATATACGATATAAAACTTTGTTTTAAATTTGTTTTTGGGCGAGTTACGATTTATTATAACAATTTTATTTATAGACAAGGTGTATAACAACAATGTTTTTGAAAAAAAGCTTTTACATGATTTTTCTCATAAACTATAATAAATATTTATATAAAGCAAGTTTGGGTTTTTGATTACACCCTGTATGTATCACATCATTAATTATTAATTTTTTATTTATTTTTTGTTTTGTTTTGGAACAGGCTTTGTAGTAAGAAACCCGTTTAGAAACTTTATTAAAATATTTCTCTACCAATGTGTTTTAAATGATAAATTTTGAATTTGTCACCAATTTTACATTTAATAATGAAAAAATATGTAAAAATTTTGTCTTATACCTTGAATTGGAGCTTTCTATATATCAATAGTAATCATCAACTTATTGCTTTAGGGAAATTAAAAAAGAATTCGATTTTCTGCAATGTGACTCTCTTCAACCTGATTCACCTTTTCTATCGACTACTCTTGCAAATCCCTTAGGTGATGAAAGCTTAAATGATCGAATGCCGTTAGACCTAAGCAATTTAAAAGATTTAAGTAGTATATGTAAATTGAATTTAACTAAAAACGAAACTCCCTACTCGATCAGATATAAATTGCAAGATGGAAAACATCTAAAAGTTTGGGAATGCAAAACATGTAAGTTAAAATAAAATAAATTGAAAACTTTTATAAAAACTAAAAACTTTAATTTAGGTTCTAAGGAATTTAATCATCAATATACTTTAATGCGACATTTGCCTACTCACACTGATGAAAGAAGATTTAGATGCAACACCTGCGGAAAAGGTATGTGTACTATAAAAATCAATCCGAATGGATAAAATTGTTAATTTTTTTTAGCTTTTAGGCAAATGTCTACACTGTCACAACATAAAGCAATCCACTCTCATGAACGACCTTACGTATGTGAAGTTTGTCAAAAAACATTTAATCGCGTATCCACTTTAATTTCTCATCGGAAAACTCATTCTGATAATAAACCTCATCGATGTCATCTTTGTGATAAAGCTTTTCACCAAAAAGGTAAGTATTACAATCGAAGAACTAATAACAAATTTGGAAAACATACTTTAGGCCGAATAAATTTATGAAAATAGTGTATTTTAATATTAGTTGAATAAAAAATGCAGAATCTAACAGGCCTTTTGCCGTTGACAATATTTCCTAGGCTCAACGTAGGAGCAATTTTAAAAAAGTTACCTCGAAGAGATTGATTGACAAATATTCGTATGTATCTTAACAAACAAAAAAAAAAAAGAATTTCTAGTAACTTTCTAGTATTGCCAACTCAGTCTTTGTTGATCACGTTGTATCTCCTACCTGCGATGTAGAAGAATAATTACTATTTTTTATTTGCTCCCGCCCAATATTTAAAAAATAGGCAACACGTTATACAAACGATAAGCAACTTTGGGAAAACTACTAATAATCAAAACGAACTGACTCTGGAAGCACTATCAAAGGTATTGTCAACAATGTTGACATTAATTCACAATCTTCTATGCCTTAATTATGAAAATTAAATTTTAAAAAACTAGTAAAGTATAAAGTGTTGCCAATTTTTAGAGTTTCGGGTGGAAGCAAATAAAAAAATCACCTGTATTTCCATCCGACCTAAAATATATTTTCCAAATTTGTCATCAGCTCTTGGAACAAAACCTATTTTTTTGACAGGGAATCTTCGTAATCATATTTTTACTCACACCAATGAAAGACCCTACAGATGTGATGATTGTGGAAAAGGATTTAATCAAATGTCAAACTTGATGTGCCATAAAATAAAGGTACAATATTTTTTAGTAGTTGTAAGATGTTGTGCTAGCGTTTCGTGAGAAAGTGATAGGTTGGTTTAAACGCTATGCTTATAAAAAATAAAACCCGGAACTCTTTATAATTATTACATAATTTCTATTTTCGATGTAATATAATACGATGTACTCATATCAATAAATTTATCTATTTTCATAAATAATATCTAACTTTTTATCATACGCACTGTCAGTGTAATTTTTAAGAAAAAAATTTTTGTTATTAAATTAAAAATAAAAATTTATTTTAATAACACAATTTTTTTAAATCTGTTTTAGACGCATCAACGTATGGATAAACCTAAGCATGTTTGTCAAACTTGCGACAAAGCATTTGATAAACGCATAGCTTTAAGAAACCACGAGCAATATGAACACCAAAAGGGTAATCAAGTTATTAAACCACTATTTATCGACGAATCAATACCAAAGTAAGTTTTCTCTTAATTTTTTTTTATTGCATCACTATTTTGTGTAGAATTAATAACGCAGTCATCATCGAACCCATAAATACGAAAGCAATGCAATTAGCGCTTGAAACAAACCATATTCCTTTTGCTCTGCTTAGGCCTTCGAGTGGAATTCCAGTTTTCGTCCGCGTTCTACCAGCTGGAAGATGTTATAAACAAGTACTAGTCCCAGCAAGTGCTGAAGATTTAAAAGAACATGGTGAGATATCAGTGACTTCAAATACGACGACTAATCCGAGAACAAATAATATTTTAACTATTCTTAAAACAGAAGATAATAATGCTAATCTTGTGGGAAGTACTGTGCAAATTACACTTCCGGTAGTTGCTACTGTAGTTGAGCAAAATGAACAGGATAGTCAAGTATCTACGTCGGTTGGAAGTCCTGAACCTGCTGAATTGATCAAACAACCAAATTGTCAGTCGTTGGGTACTTATATTTTAACAGCGCCTAATGAAGAAAAAAGTAATGGTTTTGTGCTAAGTTTTGAATATAGCAATAATAATTCAACTTTTAGGTGATCTATTAGATAGAGAGGAAAATTTGAAGATTGATTTATATGGACAAAATGATGCAACTGACCCTTTTCATATTGATTTTAGTGAAATTAAAGAAAATGTTAATGGTAAATAATTTTTCAGTAATCTTTAATTTTTTTCTTTAATTATATTTTTTCAGCTGAAGAGGATATGCTTATAATTTCGTAAACAACCTTAACATTTTGCATAATTTGTTTATATCTACCAGAGAAAAACCAGTAAGCAAATCTCAAATTTTCGAGGCTTACTAGTTTGTCATTGGTAAAATAACAGACCTTGTTGTAATTTGCCTGAAAGTTTGTTAATACATTAATTAATTAAAAAATGAAAAGTTTTCATTCTTTAATAAAGAGTTATCAAAAAAATGATATGGCACAGTTCTCAGATGGGTCTAAGTCTAAGTGAAATATTTCATAGAGCGGAAACCTTGACGAATTCAACTTGTAAAGCTGTGTTATCACCTAACCATGTATTAATCCAAGAATTTTTTGCGTTGTAGAATTGTTTTACTTCTTTTGCATGTTCATTTATCCAAGGTTTTTTTCTGTTTTCCGATAAAACATCTTCAGGAAAATCATTATGTCCGCCAACGCCAACACCCAAAACAATTTGAACCTAGCGAAAAAATTATAAATAGAAATTGGTTATTTACGTAACGAGTGCAGAAAGTGATTAATATCATGCGAGTGAAAGATTTTATATACAAGGCGCTAGCCGAGCTGTTTGTATTTCAAGAGCACAAAAGACGTTTTCTAGCGAGATACGTAAATACTCTATTTTTCACACATTTTGTGTTTTATACTTTTTTGGTAGAATCAGGTAATTTCAACTTGTAGTTCGACTAATGTAATAGGTTCACAATTTTAAATTTTTTAAGCTACTTGACTGGGTCTATAACAGTCTCAAGTTTCGGTAGGGATAGTGTAAAAAAAAAATTAAAAACCTGATTTTCTTACCATATCGTTTTGGGAAAAGTTTATGATTTGGTCTACTGTGTCTTTATCTATTTCACCATATTGGGTACCATCTATCAGCAAAGAAATTTGATCTAAAACAAAAATAAATATAGATTTATTAATTATAACTTAATTATAAGAACAGGTAGATAAACTACAAATGCCGGAACAAGAAATTAAAAAAATCTAGTACCTATAGAAAATAAATGTTGAAAAATATTTGACTCGTATTCTTTCTTTTTGTAATAAAGTCACATTTAACAAGACAGAAAATAGGCAAAAAAATAGTTTTCCGGTAATAATGTAAAAAGAAAACTTTGATTAGATTGGCTAAATTCACGTGTGGCTGAAAATAAGTTTTACGATTCCGTATTGTTTGAAAAGATAATTTTTTTTACAATGGATAAACTACCTTCTACAATAAATTGTAGTCAGGCTGTTTTTAACGATCTTTTACAGGTTAAAAATCAAATAATTTATATAGGCACATTTTAATTGAAAGTATATTAAAAATTAAGATATTAAAGATTCACTACTGGCAGTATAGCGTACATTAAAAAGAAAATGTATACATATCTGGTGTATCAGTCACCACATACGACCGAATTTACGTCATCACTAAAAATTTAAGATTACTGATATTAAAAAAAACAAAAAATAATTGAAAACGATATTTCTAACTAAGTTGACTAGTTATTAAACTGCGTTTTAATCATATTTTTTTTGATGACGTAAATTCATTTATGTGGTCTCGATCATATTAAACGGTATAATAATATTTTTGTTAATCATAAAAAAAAATATTAATGCATAATTTTTTCCAAAAAATCGTTGTGAAAAAGAGGTTTTTTTAACACTTCTTTTGTCTTTTGACTTTTGTCAAAATTATTTGAAAGACAGGCAAGTAAATGGCAAGAAAAGTAAAGTAAAAGGCAAGTAAATACTTACTTTTTACTTGTGCAGTGACCGATAGATGGCACTTTGCATAAATTTTTAATATTTTTTTTAATTAACTAGTTTTTAAAAGTTTTGCAATTAATTTGTTTGTTAATTGGCGTTTAATAATCTCTACTTTATTAGCACACTCGCTTCACTCATGCGTTAAAACCTCTCGATTATTAATCGCCCTGATTAACCAACTTATTGGTTAAATAACTATTGTCATCTTGGCTTATTTCAAAAATATGACATTACAACGCCAAATAATACAGCATTGAATATGTATATAGAAACAAAAAAGAAGCAATTTTCAAAATATTTTGTCACCTGTTTTTAACTAAATAAAAAAAGTTTTCTTATTACAACACAAAGAAATTTGATCAACTTTTAAAATTTGTTTTCTAAGAAATAACTACTCTATTTTTAAAACAAACAAATACGAGTATCTTTATTTCTAGAAAGGTAACAAATATTATACAGGGTAATTTTTTGAAAACAGTCTACTCCAATTATCTCAGTAACAATTTCGATTAGAAATAAAAACCGAGAAGAGTCGATTTTTATTGCCAAAAAGGCAAAAGGATATGTTTTGTAGTAAAATTACGTTGATCCTTCCATCTCCTTGAGCACAGAGCAAAGTATTCCTGAAATTTAAATCGAATGATGCCTCACTTTGATGGTCTTTGAGCACTCTTTCTGTCGATCTATTTTTATTTTTAATTACTTTGAAAAGTTTTTCTGAAAATAATTATTTTTATCGACAGTTGATATTTTTAAAGCGAATTATATAAAAAAAACAGCCTTATTTTTATGTCAATGTTGTCTACTTTTGTGTAGAATGTTAGTATGCAATATTAGTTATTTACGTTATAAGTCCGGTAGGTTACTTGTAACAGAACGAGTCAGACAGTATGAACGAGGCGACGTCAGGAGCCGAGTCAAGAATGTTTAGAGAAGTGCTGTTGCAAGTCCTACCAGACATATATCGTGATGAATTTTATTTTATACTGTAAGTTTGTTCTGCTTTATTATTTAAATTAGAAAAATTAAAAATCACATTTTATGAAAGTCTCATCACCTTTCTTCCTGTGGCAACGGTTGTTGACAACCCGAAATGTATATTCGCGTTTCTAATAAATCTTTGTTTAAATGTGAACATACAACAGAAACTATGTATCAAAATACATCTTCACATGTTGAAACTTCATCAATTTCAAGTTTGAATGTTCCATGAATAGCTCTATCTGGTTTGACAAATTGCACTATTGATGTTTATTTAAGCGACGATAAAAAGCAGTTGTAGTACATTTTCATAAGCTTTGATATTGTTTTAAGTTCTGTTTTTATGTGAATAAATAACCTTACATACATTAAATATTAGTTTTCAATATTTTGACAAATGTTGACACTTAACATTTCGGTATGGTAATATTACCTTACTGATTTTATATACAAGATACAGTTATGTCTGTGCTAAAGGTTGTTTGGGTTAGATAAATTTTATGGTTTTGACTTACAAACTAGTTTATGAGGGATTTAATAAGAGCGGTTGTAAAGATAAGTAAACCCTATTGTTACGGAACCGACCAGCTGGTCCCTCGATAAAGACAAACAACGGGTGCCACGCGCCAGATCTTTACAATCCACTTAAAATTCAGGGGCTGGAGTCTCTTTATGGGTGTGGAACCGAAAAGTTAATTCCTCTATTGCACCATAAAATTCATCTAAATGTAAACAACCTATACCAGCCAATTTTTATAAATGTAAATAGATCTTTAATTAGAAAGAAACCGATAAAATATCTTACTCCCATAAACTCATCTTTAAAATGATTTGAATGAGAACACCTGATTTGTGATACATTATTATTCAAAGCAAAATTTGTTAGGTCAGGCTAAGAGTGCTTCAAAAATTTCCTTCTTTAAATTTTAAGGGTGCTTTGTCTTGTGTGCAAGAGGGTGCTAAAATCATCGTAATTTTACCACGAAAACATGTCTCCCTAGCAATAAAAATCGCCCTGTTTCGGTTTTATTAATCAAAATCGTTACCGAGAATATTTGGGTGAACTGTTTTCAGAAAATCAAGCTGTGTATAAATATAAAAAAAATATGTTTTAACCTTTACTCCATATCACAGTGTAAGTATGCATATCATCCGAAAACGGTTTTTTACCGCGTTTGCTTCTTAAATACTTGCTTCTTTCTGGCTCTTTTGGATCTATAATTGGTCCACCAAAAAGTAACCTTCCACCTATATCTTCTTGATTTTTCAGCGTCAAATGATTATTTCCTCGGGCATAACAAATCCAGATTTTTTCTTTAGGATTACTTTCTTTTTCCAAGTATACTTCTACAAATTTATTTTATTTTTTGATTATTGTTTTTAATAATAAATACGATTTATTACGTGGATAAATCCAGTCGCCAGCAGGCAATTTGGCTCTAATTTCAATTTTACCGTACCTAAATTTGAAGTTTGAAACCATTCTACCAGAAACAACTGGGGGAACAATTAAAAATGTATCTGCTTTTCGGTAACATTCGTCTTCGTCATTTTTTCGCGTACACCTAAAAAGTGTTTTAGTTAATTTTTGTAAAGTTGTGCAAATGTGTATTTTACCCGTTACGAAGATTAAGTTCACCATTTACGTCACTATCTCTCTCTAAAGCATGTGGTTTTATAAACAAAGTATTTCTATTGAGAAAACACTGTTTCTTTTGATATGAAACAAACTCAAAATCCTAAAAAACATTTCAAAAATTTTAACTCTAAAAATTGTAATTAAATGATTACCACACTATGACTCGAATACGTTGGAATATATTGTTCTACTAGCCACTTATTACCATTAATTTGTAGACCAGTAAAATGATCTTCAAAAAGTACATCATTTTTACAAATTGTTGTTTTTCCTTTAACTAATGTTGTACTAATATCACATTTACCATCCGGTAATTTTTGTAATTCTAGGAAAATCTAAATGTTGATAATAACTTATTTTTAGACTATACATTGGTTGTACCTGTAACAGTCCATCGTTCATTATCTTTGCGATAACCTAATTTTTCATATTGTACAAAAAGCCAGTAATTGACAACATCTCCAACTTGTAAAGATAAATCAGGATTGTAGTAGACCCATACATTGCCTTCAGGCGAGGTGTAATCCTGTCTGTAATCGCCTGGATCGACTTGAGATATATTTTTGTTTACGTTACCATGAAATGCAAACATTTGAATACCCGGCAGAGCTAAAATAACAAGTTTTTAGAAAAGATAAAATTATCTTTTTTGTAAACTATCATTATGTAGAAATTAAAATTCAACTAAATGTCAAAGAGCATGATCAGCGATAACATATTTATTATATTTGTTATTTAGAGGCACAGACTTGCAAAAATATTGCGCAGATTCATTTATGAAATGAACAATCAATTAAATATTAAATTATTTTTTAGACTTACCGGGTATTGATACTCGAAATCCTTTTGGTGTAAAAGCTTCTAAACTAGCGTCTGGTATTACAAACTGTCCAAAACATGTAAATTTTGTTGTAATAATAAGAAACAGTACAACTTGTTTAACAAACATTTTGCAACTAAAGTTACTTCTTTAATAACTGGAAATTACACTAAGATAACTGTAATCTGGGATTCTCCATGTTTAAAGTCGACCTTGCATTCTAAATAACTGGTTTCATCAAATCTTTATTGTTATGTCAAAGAATACATTATATGTAGTTCAATAACATTAGCAATGTTATGCATACAAGAAAAATATGCTGACTACAAAAAAATAACTATTTATAAATAGTCAATAAAAATTATAAAATATAGACTAATGGGCTAATTTCAAGTTGAGATACTTCCGGTAGTATCATAAATTTTAATACTTTTTCGTAGCAACAACCAATCACAACTCGGAATTTTATTAATTTTTTATGGAAACGAAGATACTACCGGAATTATCTTAACTTGTAATTAGCCCATTAAACTACTGTAGCCCAGCAATTTTAAGAGGATGGACAAACGGTGGTGGTAAGTATTGTACCTAATGATTAGACCAACAACTATAGTCAGTCAGTAGAGGTGATTTGTATTTATCAACACATTTTAAAGTCTTTTAAAATTTGAAATTTAACCTTTTTCCCTGGTTGTTGTTATAATTAAGAAATCTTAAATGTATATTAAAAAAGTTCAGAGTTCGGCCTATTGTTGAATTCATATATTTTAACAACGACCAATAAAAAAAATGTTGTCACGTGCTATGTTTTGAAACAAATAAAAATAAAAATTTTTGCTATTAAAATCAATAAAGAAGAAAATGTGGAGATTGTTTCAAATAAGAAAAGTAACTAATATTTTTCATATACAAATATCAAATTTTTTTTAAAAATAGTACAGTTGCGAGGTCAAAATCTTGAGCTAAATAAATTAATTTTTGACACTAAGAAAAATGCTCAATGTATCGTTAATGTTTTCGCATTGAACTGTCAGTTACTGTTTCTTCTTTTATCAATTAGCTCAAAATTATTCTTATCCCAGATCCTAACACTTTTTAAAAGTATTCAAAAATGTTTAAAAAAATTAATATAATATTAGTTTTTTCTTTAATTTCAATTGTTTTTATTTGTATAGTTAAAAATTTAAACCATTATTATGAAACTTTGCACAACGCCCCAAGATCGACAATAGAGACAAAATCAAAACCTTTTTCACAGGCCCCATAGATGTCAAAAAACCTGTTTTTTGCGATTTTTGGCTACTAGCTCAGGCTGAAGTTATATCAAAACTTGGTTTATTTATTTACTTTCAAAAAATGTTTTTTGAGACAAAAATTGACCGTGCTATATCAGATTAAAATTCGAAATTTTGTAAAATTTGTAGTTTTCACTGTTTTTGATTGATTACTGTTGTAGCTGATAATATTCCTAACAATTCTTTTCCTCTTTTTGAAAATCTGTCAGATAAAAATTGGTCCCTAAAGTTGAAACTTTGTAGAAAATCCTCAATTATTACAATTTACTTATTCGAAATTTAAGCATGATAGGGTAAGATATAGTAAAAAAATAAAGTAAATAAAGCAAACTCCACATTTCGCAAAATAAAAAAAATTCTAAGGAAAACTCGAACCGGACATTGCTGTATAAAAAAAAGAAACCATCATGTTCCTCAGAAAAAAAATCGCACAAGCAAACATCTTTTAAATTGAGAATTTCTAAAATGATATTCAAAGATATCGAAAATATTAAAAAAAAATGCTAGACAGGCATCTTTAATTTAGAAGACACGTACTTACACACTACGTCGTCCAAAAAACTGAATAAATAACTTCTGTATTTAAAAAAATAAAGTCAAGAATAAATGACAGAGAAAAAGCAGAAAAAAATTGCTGTGCATGTCAGAATAATCTTCTACATTGTAGTAGAGGTATGGTGTAAATATCTGGCACACCGCAATTCACGTGACAAAATATAAGAACTTATTGATAAAATCACAACGCAGATTTCCTCGCACATGTAGAGGATAAAGAGCCATATCCACAAAGCTGCTAGAATTCTTGACAAACTACTGGCCATAGAACAACTAAAAAAAAAAAATAATAAAACCTCAAGAGCTAGTATCGAAAAAAGAACAAGATAACAGAAAGTTTAAAACTGGCAACAGGCATGAGCAAATTACTTAGGCATCATGTGATGCCATGAATTTATGCTGGATATCATATGATGTTGATTGTTTGTCAACATAGCAAAATAAGCTCCTACATTAATCAATTTAATGCAAAACATAGATATATTTTGAATGCAATCTAGTTATTTGGAATCAAGAAAGTGATTTCGCATAAATGTTTATTTTATGAACAAAACCTAATATAGCAGCATGCTAGACCAAGAAATGAAGTAGCAATTACTGTATGAGTCTACAACAAAAATTCTTCGAAGAAAAAACATATGGAAATAAAAGACATACATAAATACAGAATTGGCTCTACGGTAATGTCAATATCTAATGGTAGCTAATAATTCAATCTTTATTCGAAGACTTAAAAAATATTGTAAATTTTGTTGCCTACGACACAAAACAATACAAAAATTTGATGCGAAAATCAATTCCTAGTACATCGCAAAAAACAGCAAGAATCGCAAAATTTCCACTTGTTTCAAATTTTAAACCGGCTGAATTCGATTAGTTTCTTCTTATAAGATTCTCTACAATTAATTGTTGCTGACATATTAGCTACACCTTTTAAATGCAACAAGCCATCAAAAATTACACAAAACAAGTATTTAGACGTTTGGGAAATCTTTGAAAAGTGTTCCGATAATTTTCCAGTTGTTAACTTTAAGACATTTGGTTTTCATACTTTAAAAATCTTCTGTCCCAAATTTGATATCTACTGGTTTCAATTTTTTCATAATTAAAAAACCTATTTTCTTGGACTGATTAAAATAACAAAAAAACGAAAATTTTTCATTATTTATTAAAAAGTTATCAATAATATGATATGGCACACTAATTGTCGGGAACTCAAACTGAGATATTTCATAGAGAATAAACCTTCACAAATTCAACTTGTAAAGCTGTGTTATCACCTAACCATGTTTTGATCCAAGAATCTTTTGCGTTGTAGAATAGTTTTACTTCTTTTGGCGCTTTGTTTGCCCAAGGCTTTGTCCTGTTTTCCGATAAAACATCATCAGGAAAATCGTTATGTCCGCCAACGCCAACACCCAAAACTATTTGTACCTAGAGAAGAAAATTATAATTAAAAATTAGTTATTTAATTATTATTTAATAAATTAACTTTAACTTGTATTTGACATTCAGATATTGTAGTCCAAATTACTAGTAGTTTTAGAAATTAGGTATTTTGTAGAGGTCATGTAAAAAAATACAACACATGATTTTCTTACCATATCATCTTTGGAAAAGTTTATTTGATCTAATGTGTTTTTGTCAATTGCACCATATTGAGTACCATCTATAAGCAAAGAAATTTGATCAAAAACAAAAATTAATAAAATTAGGTTCTTGAAACTTTTTGCACATTATTGTATACCAAAATCACTTTTTTTAACCCTCTTCTTTACGATGTATCTTATAAGATACATATTAATAATTTTTTTTAAGTAATTGCGCCATTTTGTACAAAAATAACAAACTAAATGCTTTAAGGCATTCGTATGCTATCAAATGATGGTGCTAAAAATAATATTAACAGTAAAATAAGACTTCTGTAACAATCTTTGTGTTGAACTGACAAACATGGCTGCCTAGAACTTTTTTCTTATTTACTGTAAATTTTAAGCATATTTTTTACGTAGTTCGACAAATACATACACGAAGAAGTAAGTTTGCGTTAACAAATTGAAATTTTAAACGTAAAAAGAAAATAATTGGGCTTTTTGAAAATTATGTATCTTGTGGTACACACTGCTAGGTTGGCGGCGATAGAAATACGTATCTTTCAAGATACACTACTTGGTTCGTAATAAAATATTGATGTATCTTGGAAGATACAGTGCCACGATTAGAAAGAATTTTGTCTGAATTTCGCTGGATACTTTGCCAAAATAGCAAAACGCTATATATTGTATACTACAATGCATTTTACCATTTTTTATATATACAAGTATATGTATTTTTCAAAATCAAAATGGAAGTAAAGAAGGCCACAACTAATCTAAACTAAAGCTCAAACAACACTACGTTGCCAAAAATATAAATGTTTAATTGTTTTATTTGATTTTTTTTAGATACTTTTTTTAATTATTTTGTTTTTTATTATTTTTTTATTCCTATTTTTTATTATTTGTATTTTAAATTTTTTTTTTTTGTTTTAGAATTTCGTTTTTTATCATGCAACTAAAATATTACAAATTATTACATTTTTGTGATTTTTCAAATAAATATAATAATCATAACAAATTTTTTTGTATCTCTCAAATGCACGTTCTATAGTGCCTAAAACAAGGCAATGTAAACTGAAAGATACAAAGCGTGTTGTAAGTAACCCTAGCAATGTCTCCTCCAGTCGACATATCTGTAATTTCAAAACAATTAACAATTTTTTTTTAAATTTAATGTTTCTTGCTCTACAAAATCATTTTGAAGCTAAAAAAGCTCATAAATATTTTTTTTGAGGTTAAATTATTTTTGCCAAGAAAAGGGCTTAGTAATAAAAATAGTAAAATCTAAGTCAAACCCACAAGTTTAATCTAATAAAATTCTTACATAAGAGTGGCAGAGTGCTTGCGAGGACTATGACTTATCAGCCGCGTTTGAATAATAAAAAGAAAATTATAAAAAAGTTCGAAAATATTCAAAATCTTTATTTCTATTTGCTCAAAAAATATTGTCGTACATCGCAAATTTCAAATAATGTTTTTTTTTAAATTACTGCGTATATCTCAAAAACTATAAACATTTGTCTAAAGCAAATTTAATTTTTTTGCATTGTTTTAACAAGAGCTATCTTTTGTTAAAATTTTTAACATTACTTCAAAAACACTTACCCTAAATGTAAACAAATCGTTGTATTATATATTTTTTTAAATATGTCAAATTTATAATCATTTAGCGTTCACGCAGTTTCTTCGAACACAGTTTTGTCAAATCTAGACTTCACTTTTTTAGCTACTCTTCAACGTAGACAATAGTATATTAACGTGTTACATAAAGTCAATTTTGTAGCACAAATTTAAGTTTATAAAACGAGCGCAAAGTGCAAGTTTTAAAAAGAATTTCACAATCATTTCTGATAGAAGTTCTTTATATACTTTTTTTAATTAGGGTTATTTTAATAATTTTAATAGGGTTATAATCGGGGTTTTTGCCCCTCATCAGTACAGTGTATCCCGAAGCGTTGTGCTCGATTGGAACGAGTGGGAGAACTTGCTTATATCGAGCGAAGTTCGGCTAGTAGTCGTATTGACAGACACAGCGTGCCATCTAACGAAAAACGAAAAGTACTGGAGGGTAGCAAGAGTTGGTATAATAATGTTGGCGGATAACAAAGTTATCTCTTGAGCTCTCACTCGGCCACCAACATAACCAACCTTCACGATCAAGCAAAAACAACTACTTCGCGGACTAATGCCCCGACCGACATTGAATTACATCATTTAGTCGCCCAACCAGCAACTCACTGAAAGACAGTGTAATCAGAACAAGCAAAGGTGTTCCAATCAAACAACAACGTCAAGAAACTGTATACCGGTTTCGGGGTTTTTGCCCCTCATCAGTACAGTGTATTCCGGAGCGTTGTGCTCGATAGGAACGGGTGAGAAAAATCGCTTATATCAAGCAAAGTTCGGCTAGTAGTCGTACAGACAGACACAGTGTTGTCGGGGCATTAGTTCGCGAAGTAGTTGTTTTTGCCTAATCGTAGAGGTTGGTTATGTTGGTATCCGAGCGAGAGCCTAAGAGATAACTTTGTTATCCGCCAACATTTTTATACCAACTCTCGCTACCTTCCAGCACTCTTCGTTAGATGGCACACTGTGTCTGTCTATACGATTACTAGTTTTTTTTCTTGTATAATTTTTTTGTTACTTGTACGACACATCTGACATTAGCGTTTTATTGTCTATTAAAGCACTTAAATAATTTTTGTAAATAGGTTTCTTAGAAACGTAGTAAATTATAAAAAGAAATTTTTTACGCTGTTATGGACAATCCTCACTGTTTGTAAAGTCAAACTCATTAAGAATTAAAAATTATAAAGTAAACATCTTTTATAGTTTGTAAAAAAACATTTTACCTTTAGTCCATACCACGGAGTAAGTATGCATATTATCCGAAAACGGTTTTTTACCGCGTTTGCTTTTTAAAAATTGGCTTCTGGCCGGCTCTTCTAGATTTATAACTGGCCCACCAAAAAGTAATCTTCCACCTATATCTTCTTGATTTTGTAGCGTCAAGTGATTATTTCCTCGGGCATAACTAATCCAAAGTTTTTGTTTGAGATTACTTACTTCTTGCAAGTATACTTCTACAATTTTATTTTTTGATAATTGTTATTAATAACAAATACTTTATTTTACGTGGATAAATCCAGTCGCCAGCAGGTAATTTTGCTCTAATTTCAACTTTACCATACCTAAATTTAAACTTTGAAACCATTCTACCAGAAACCACTGGGGGAACAATTAGAAATGTATCTGCTTTTCGGTAACATTCGTCTTCGTCATTCTTTCGCGTACACCTAAAAAGTGTTTTAGTTAATTTTTGTAAAGTTGTACAAATGTGTATTTTACCTGTTACGAAGATCAAGTTCACCATTTACGTCACTATCTTTCTCCAAGACATGTGGTTTTATAAACAAAGTATTTCTATTAAGAAAACACTGTTTCTTCTGATATGAAACAAACTCAAAATCCTAAATTCCAAGAATTTCAGTTTTAATTACCATACTATTACTCGCGTACGTTGGTATATATTCTTCTACTAGCCATTTATTAACATTAATTTGTCGTCCAGTAAAATTATCTTCGAAAATTACATCGTTTTTACAAATTGTTGTTTTGCCACCAACTAGAGTTTCACTAATAACACAAGTATCATCAGTTAGTTTCTGTAATTCTAATCAAATCTCAGTGTTAAAAAGAATTTATTTTCATACTGGGTATATTTGTATGCACCTGTAACAGTCCATTGTCTACTTTCTCTACGGTAACCTAATTTCTTATATTGAATAAAAATCCAGAAATTGACAACATCCCCAATTTGTAAGGATAATTCAGGATTAAAGTAGGTCCAAAATATGCCCTCTGGCGAATTATATTCCTGTCTATAGTCACCTGGTTCGATTGGAGTTATATTTTTGTTTATGTTACCATGAAATGCAAACATTTGAATACCCGGCAAAGCTAAAATAACAAGTTTTTAGAAAAGATAAAATTATTAAAGATGAACTATCATTACGCAGAAATTAAAATTTAACTAAATGTCAAAGGACATGATCGACGATAACATATTTACTATATTTTATGTTTATATGGGGCCATTAGCTTACAAAAATTTGCACAAATTTATTATTTATGAAATCATTAATTAATTCTTATGTACTTACCGGGTATTGATACTCGGAATCCTTTTGGTCTATAAGCCTCTATGCTAATGTCTGGTGTTACAAATTGTTCAAAACAAGTAATTTTTGTTGTAATAATAAACAACAGTACTACTTGTTTAACAAACATTTTACAACTAAAATTACTTATTTCAGTAGCTGGATATTACACTAAGATAACCGTAATCTGAGATTCTGAATATTTTCGGTAGACCTTGCATTTTAAATGGTTTCATCATATCTTTATTATTAGGTATATCAAAGAATCTATGTATACTATATTTAGTTTAAGTAAAATTAGCAAAGTAATACATGCAATAAAATAATAAAATTTTGGGTATGAAAAGTTTTTACATTTTAACTACATCTTTGAATTAAAGCCACTATCAATACTGCCACAAATTCGCAACAAATTAAAATTTAATCTAAATTAAAGCATAAATTATTTTATAAAACTGATATTTTTGACTTCAGTTTTGCTTCTGAAATGAACTTCAGAACTTACCCTCATTTCGTTTGTTAGTCAATTTTTGAGGAGTAAGAAACGATGTAGGAGTCATTATAAGGTTGAAACGATACCTCATGTCTAGACTGTAGTACCAAATATTTTTGCTACTCTATTTATCTGAGAATTCGCTTTGTTTCTAAACGTAGTTATTCGTTGTAATGCAGAGAGATCACAGAATGAAGCAACGTATTAGACCTTTCTTGGAGCCCTAGGCAAATTAAAAGCCTTGGGTCCCCGAACAAGTTTAAAATATACGTATTGGTAATGTGATATACAAAAGTTGTAAATAATGTTAAAGTAATAAGTAAATGCTCTTATTATCACATCATTTTAAAAAATCTTTATTACAGTTAAAATAATTAAAAAAATTTTTTTTGATAAAAGCATTCTTTTTCGAATACATTATTTTATATAAATAATGACAATAGAAATCAATGTCGAATCCACAAATTTAATTAAAATTCTGTTACAACAGTGGCAAAGCGTTTTTGAAATCTAAAGTTCCAGCTTCAGTGCCTAATAATAATAATGTAAAATAAAAAGTTATAAAAAGTTAAAAATGTTGAAAAAACTTATCAATCTTTTTTCAAAACGAATTAAAACAATAAACAATAAAAATGTGTACTAAAAATAGAATAAAACGTTGCTTTAAGTTCCTGTACTTTTTGAATAGCTTAAAAGAAAAAATACAAATAAACAGATTGTTGCTATAAACAAAATATAAAAAACCATTTCTTTTCTCCTATACTGATAATGCTAAAATCCTTCACATCTGCAATAAAGGCTATTCTTTAAATTTTTTGGAAGTTTTAGAAATTCTTAAAAGCAATATGGTTAGTGCCTGTTTTATATTTGATATCTGTATCTTCTTCATTGATATTATTATCACTGACAACTCTTTTATTTATTAGAATGAACGATACTGTTTTTAGTTTCATTAACAACAACAGATGTAGTAGGATTATTTTCTATCACACTCTGTTCAGTCTTTTTTTACTGTTATCATCTTCTCTGTTTCTTACAATTATGAAATCATTTAATAAAGTTTGATTTTATTATAATTCTGCTTTCTTAAGTTTTTGTTTTGAAAGACAGATTTATATGACCTTTTCATGACTCTAAAAGTGACAAAATCACAATTTTTACTTTATTTTGCACCAAATAAAACAAAATACAAATTATAGTACATTTTTTTATTTTTAAACAAAAAAGATTTTAATTTTTAATATTCATTATTACAGTATTATTATTTGAAGTTTCCACTACTTTGCTTATTAGTGATTGTTTGTCAACACCTTTAAAATAAATATATATTTAGGCATAAAATCGTTGTCACCACTTTAGGCAGAGCATTGATTGTAACATTGGTGCTGTTCCAGAAAACTCTCGTGTCAAAACTTTATCTGCTAAATCTTCTTGTTACTAAATGGTTGTGTTGTGTTAAACCAATACTTCCAACTACAAAATTTTTAAAACTTACCCTAAGTTTTTATTTTCCATCATTCCGGTAAATACACAGATTCAAAAGTTGTGCATCACTTGATTTTGGTACCTTACAATAGTTGCAGGAGAGTATGTTTTGACCAGGGTTTTTACTGACGCTTATCTCTTAGAATGATATTGATTTTACAGCGATAGAAATAGTTTCTTGTAATTTTTCTTTTAAAAATCTCTTACTGTCGTATTTTTCTGACGCCTGTTTGTAGTAATTTTAAGTTTTAAAGTGCGATCACGTCTCGAAACGTTATTTCAGCATTAGAAAGAATAAAAATAGTGAACTTAGTAGAAGACGGCCACTCACAACGTTGGGTAGCTTAAAGGATTGGTGTTTGACAAAGCGATGTTTCTCCGTGGAGGAAAGAATAAGAAGAGTTGGCATGCTCTATACCGACAAAGTTAGGTTCTTAGTCGAAGTACAAACACTTTTTATGGTTTTATCCTATTGTCAAGACCACCGTTTGCAAATTTATAGTGAGAAAAAAAAAGCTATCCCAAGTACTGTAAAACTACCATAAAAGGTGTTTGTGCATCGATCACGATTTCAATCTTATGCCCACTCCTGTTATTTCTCCCTCTACGTGCCTCTCGCATATGGAATCGCTATTAGGCGACCAATTCTGTGCGAGATCGTACACAAAGTGGTAGAAGGTGGGTCACTAATCGTCAACAGAATCGATTTACAACGTTGACCATGCGAAGACCACAACTCCAAAGAGAGATGCGACATGCACTTGGAGTTATTAAGATGTCGACGACCAATAAGAGTTCCTAGGCTACAATATGAGCGTGGAGAGAGCTAACAAAAGGTGCCCATGCTCACCCCATGCCTGCCTGTCATAGAAAGAGTGCTATGGTTTGGGCAGGCATTATAGCAGACAAGCGAACGGACGTAGTTCACGTGGAAGAGACAATGACTGAGTTAGGTACATTACAACTGTTCTCTACTCCTATGTGTGAGTTTGGAGAGAAGCTGTTGGTGAAAATGTTATCTTCTGACACGAATCCCATAGAATAGACTTGGGATATGCTTTTCAGAGCAGTTATCTCTAGAAAAAAATTTTCTCAAATGATTCAGGAACTTGTCATTGCGACAAACGAGAAATGACAAAATCTTTCTCAGGAACACTTATCTGCTCTAGTTAATAGTGTCTATAATAGTGTCTAAAAATGAAGAAGTGTCTATAAACGTGTATTCATGCAAGAGGAGGAAATACTCTCTATTAGTAATTACCTTTTAATTTTAATTTATAAATTTCAAGTGTCGGTTTTGATTCAGAATATTTTTTATAGCTAAAATAACTTCAAAAGACAAAATCATTTTCAAAATGCTTCTTACACTAATAAAAGATCATAAATTCTTCGTTATTTTTCTTCGCGATAAACTAGTCTAATATAGGTACAAGAAATGAAGTGATGCAATACTTTTGAATCCGTGTATAAAAAGAATATGGCACGCTCATTATAGGTTTGTGGTAACGCTCTGATCGAAACGAAATTGTAATCATCGTATTCTCTACAAAAAAATAATAATAAAATAGCCACAACTAATTATTAAAAATTCGTCATTTAGCTGAAATAACTAAATACTTCATACTACTATAATACTACTACATACATACATACTATATAATACATTTACATTTAGTAATAATATAGATAAAAAATATAAAAATAATAGAACAGACACCTTAATAAATTATATCTAAGTTTTTTGCTCAATAAATTCATTAAAGCCTTTCAAAAGCAATCCCGAAATTGTGATACATTCTTCAACCAAATTTATTAGTTTACTAACTAAAAAATTTGTTGTTAGTAATTAATAACCACGTGGTTCTGTCATCAGTTGCTAACCTGTAAAAAATCGTTTTTTTTATTGTGTACAATACGAAAAAGCATAGTCTCTTGTACTAAAGTTGTATATATGTATAATATAGTAGGTACTAATTGTTTCTATATAATTTTTGTTGTATTATAGAAGCTGGTGATTTTGAATTTCGCTCCATTTGCTGTCATCGTTCAAACCGATTCGGCGTCGTTATCAGCAAGCGTCACGACGCATGAATTTAACTCATTTGCGAATGTTATTTGTTTTATCAAATTATATTTATTGAAAAATAAGTGTAAAACAAAACTAATTATTTAAACCATGTTGGACCTAGAATACGATTATTTTCTGGAAGAGGATAAAATGTAAGTTGATAGAAACGTATGCTAGTATTGATTTTATTCCAACCTCTAGTGCATTATCAGTTTTTATTCAAATACCATGTACTTTCACAATTTAGCATATGATTATTATCTAAAAACCAATTTTGTAACATCACTTTACTCGACAAGTTCAAAATTAATACAAAGTGCATGAGTTTATATTTGCGTTATGCATGTTAATTTATAAATAATTACCTTATGTACTTGCTATACAAATAATATATAATACAAACTTTTATTTTGTTAAGCTCTTTATTTATATTGCGACAAGTGGCAAAAAATAATAATCAGTCAAAAATGACAAAAGTAAGTCAATTATGCCATTCATTCCGTTATCTATAATAGGAAGTACAAACGTCCATATTTTAATTTAATCTAAAACTGATAGTATTTCCGGCTACACGGTTGTAAAACACTAACAACAAAATTAAAAATTTTATGTTTGTGATAAACGTTAAATACAAAATGATGATGATGCATGTTTCGGAATTTTATCCAAATTATTATATGAGAAGAAGAATTTTAAGAGAAGACCAAATGTAAGTATGTTATAAAGCACAAGTTTTTCCTTTTTAAACAAGAAATTTCATAGTGTAATACAAAAATGTAAACAAAAAATATATAAAAAATTAATAGTACTCATGGTAGAAAGACTGTCACCAGATGCGATATTGCGCACATTGTTAAAGTTGCTCTTCTTTCTTTTTGACGTTTTTCAAATTTACACTCAAATTCTATCTGTGAATGACGTCACACCCCGATGACAATTTGTACAGTATCATACCGTCTGCAAATTATAATATTCTTTCTATCATGGATGGTACTATACGTATTCTACTTCTAGTAATAAAGTCAGTATTTTCCGAAAATATAATAATATAAATCAACGTGATTTTAATAAATTAAGCTAAAATAAATGTAAAAAAATTCTAATCCTAAATGTCAGCAAATTTGAAAAATAGTTGCTAATCATGCAAATTAATAATGAAATTGCCACTCGCTACGAGACAATGCGTGTACGTAATTAATAATAAAACTAAAGTTTATTTAATTGACTTTGACCGATAAAGCAATAAAAGAAATAGAGCATTACAACACATTTTTGTCGAAGTATAAGACAATTCCGATATTGAGGATTAAATCCTCTGAAAATCTTAAATCTCTCTAGATCAGCCATCGTAAAACGATTCATTTCTCCACCCATAGGTTGTGTTTTTTGGCTACTACAAATGGTTGGTAACAAAAACGTTTTAAATCTACTGGTGTAGATGAGTCAAACTGGTCAATTCAAAATTCCACCAACTTCCATCAACCGAACTAAAAAACAGACTTACTTATAAGTGTATTAAAAGAGTAATGAGATAGCCCTTACTTTCGATAAACACGTGTTGAAAAGCTCCATCTCTTTGATTCCTTTACCAGTGAAAATTTTGTAAATAGGCTACAATGAAAACTGTCTTATGGTGTTACATACAATTATTAATTTTTATAGTAGATATATTTTAAGTTAATACTTTAGATTACAATTATTTTTTATTTTATTTTTTTTAATTTAGTGGGTTTTTAAAGATTTATTGTAACTTGTATTTTTTGTAATTTATTGTATTCCGGCATCTTAACATCCATCTTCTTCTATTTATACGACCTTTTTCGTTTAAGTTTCTTTTTTTCATGGCTTCTTTTATATCGCTCTTCCATTTTCTGCTTGGTTGTCTATTTTTCCTACTTCTAGTTGGTCTCTATTCCATTATTTTCTTTAGCCATCTTTCGGGGCTTATACGTTTTACATGATCATACCTCCTTAAACCTTTAGCTTCTACAGTGCTAAGTATAGTTACTCCAGCTCCTATTTTTTCTCTTATTTGTTCGTTTCTCACTCTGTCTTTCAGTGTTAGTCCACAGGCTCTTCTCTAATAGTTTATTTCTGTTGTTAATAACTTTTTCTTGAGTGTGAGTGGTGTTTTAGTCCCATATGTTACATTGTTTTCAACTACTGTTTTGTATATTTGTCGTTTAGTGTGTTTAGTTATCTGCTTACTCCATAGTACCGAATTCAGTTGCCTTGTGGCAGTTCTTCTTTGTTCATTTCGGTTTTTATTTCTTTACTACATGTTTCCTTTCTTGTAATCTTCACTCTGAGATATTTGTAACAATCGACTTTTTTTATAGTTCCAGTTTTAAGCTGAATATCACAGGCTTCTCCGCCTACTCATACTCTGTTTTCTCTGTATTAACTGTAAGGCCTCACTTCTGATCTTCTTCTTCTAGTTTTTTTAGCATATATGAGATATCGTCATGGTCTTTTGCCAGGATTACTTGGTCATCAGCAAAATGTAAAATAAAAAGTTTAATGTTTTGTGATAGATATTTCCATATTGCAGCAGGTTCTTCTGTAGCGCTCTAATGTTGCGTTTAAATATGTTTTAAATAATGTAAGGGCAATAGCAGATCTCTGTCGCTAGCCTTTGGTAACTGGAAACGTGTCAGATAGTTTAGTGTCGACATTGATTAACCTATAGGTTAATCAATGGTGTCGACTTTTACACAGCTGGTCATATTAGAATATAGGGACCTGACTGTTTGGATGCTTATATCTTTAACTCCAGCGTCTTTCATTGCTTTCCAGAGCTTGACTAAGAGTATACTATCATAAGCTTTCTGTAAACCTATATAAACAAGACGAGTTTCTAGGCTACACGCTTTTCTTTTTTCTACGAGTTGTTTAAGAACAAATATATCATCATCGACCAGCGCGAAAACAATTTTAATTTTCTATACCTTCTATTTCATTTTCTATTCTGTTTTTAATTATTTTTCCATACCATTTACAGAGTGAATTAATAATACTTAGGCCTCGCTAACTAGTTCATTTTTCCTGTTTCCCCTTTTGTGTATGTTTAATATGTACGCTGTTTTCCACTCCTCTGGTATATCATCTCCTCTCAAAAAACATGTGAAAACATATGGCAGAAGTTCTATTAGAATGACTGGACCAGATTACAATTACTAGATGTAAATAAATGCATTGTTTGGTGGCGTTTCATATAAGCACTAATATTATATAGTATTTAAAAAAAATGATTTAATTTTTAAGTAAATAAAAAGTCGAGCACAAAATAAAAAATATTAATCTAATACGTAAATTAATAGTTTTATTAATTTTTACTTTTACTCATATTTCGAATTTATAATATACCTTTGAAATAAGTAGCCAAAATAAAGAAGAACAAAAAACAGAAGAAGAAAAATCTTCTCCAGTTCAGAAACAAAAGAATCCTGATTTGGAAGTATTGTTATTTGATATGAGCCCAAGAGAAAAAATTCAAAGAGAAAACACTTTGTAAGTATTTTATTGTTTTTAACCAAAAACAATAAAAGGAACTGTGTAGCAAAATAACAAAAAAAAAACACATAAACATATTTCTCACTTGAACAATTGTATTAAAAAACTCTTAATATTTATAATAATTACTACAACTTTGTAAAAATATATTAAAATTTATAAATATATAAAACTTAGATGCTTATCTTAGATACAATATAAATTTCTTTGCACTGCAACTATTTTTTATTTAAAATTGCCTAAATTTTATCAGTTTGAAAGTTTTCTATTTTGCAATGCAGTCCTTTTATTAGTATTTCAACTTAATTAAAACTCACATAATTTTCATTTATTTTGACAAATGATTAATGACTTAAATGCTTAATAAAAACATCGATTTTAACATTCTGATTATGCAATGTCTTTTATGTCCTCTTGATTTGTTAAAGTTTTGTTTATTGTAGTGTGAACTGACTTACTACATAAGTTTTTACAAACTAGGTGCCAAGAAAACTTTTCTTTGTGCACTTTACACGCCTTTTATGTGATATTACATTTTTTTATGCCATTGGTTGACATTTTGTATTTACCTTTTAGTAGATAAACTATGTACAGAGTGTCCCATCGTATAACAGTAAAAACTTCTTCGTAAACAGAAAAAAATTAAAACTTCTTATTAACTATCCACTTATTGGGCGCTACAATAATCTTAAAAAATATTAGCGATTTGTTAGTCCGTTTAAGAGAAAAATAGGAATTTGTGCTATAACATTTTTATTTTATTTTTATTTTTTTTTACCTACAAATAATGCTGATAAATCAGGAAGTAATTAAATATATATTAGTAATTGAAATATCTTTGATTAAAGGGAAACGTCACTTTAAAAAAGATATTTACGACAAATAATTATAATACCGCAAAATGAGGGGTAGTTATTTATGGTTCAGGCAGTAGGTAATTTTAACAATGGGCTCTACTTACCTAAGAATCGAAGCCGTCTATCCCAAAGCTTATAAACTTTTGTCATCATAAATAAAAGTCTTGCCTTGCGGTTAGCCTCAATTAGTATTAGGATACCGATAAATAACGTTTCAGTTTAGTTGCTTTTAAATATTGGTTAATTTCGCGGCTATTGTTAAAGATTTTTAATTTTTGATTTTGCAAAATTACTTTCTGACATATAATCTTTTACCAGATCAAAAAGAAAAAAATTAAAAAAAATAAAAATAAAATTTTATTGCATAAATTGCTATTTTTCTTTTAAACGAACTAACAAATCGCTAATATTTTTTAAGATTATTGTAGCGCCTGATAAGTGAATGGTTAGTTAACAAATTTATTTATTTTTATTTATTCTAAGGGTTTAAGATTCCACTATGATATACGATGGGACACCCTGTTCATTAGTTCATAATAAGTACATTTTTTGAAATAGTAATTTACATAATTAAAGGTAAAATTTTAATCAGTATTTTCAGAAAAAAAATTAAATTTGTAAAAAAAAGAATGTTGATTTTTTTAATTTTGTTTTTTCTCCTTAAAAAAGCTTTAGAAACCTTTTCAATAGTAGATATATCGTGCAACCAGCATTAAGAATGTTATTTTGACTCAACAGCCATTAAATGTGTGTTGCATACATTTTATTTTTTCTACGACCAGTCAAAATAATTTTATGTATTTATCGCATTACTTTTTAATAGATAATGTACATTTCGAAAAGTAGGTAATGTTTCCATAAATTTGTAGATTTTATTTTTATTTTATAATTTTTTTTGGCGCTTTATTACAATTATCGTAATTATATTAACGATTTTTTCATTCGGCAAATATAATTATTTTTTTCTATATGTCGGTTTTTAAAGGTGTAAAATACAGAGCTACAAATGTGAATCTTCTATAACTCTGCAGGTGTCTTGTCTGCTCCAAGTACCTATTGTTGTTTTTTTATAGATTGTGACAAAACTTTAACTATTTTTAAAGATTAATAAAAAATTGTTATTTGAAATACAATAAATTTTTTTGGATGTCTTAAGAATAAAATTTACATAGTTTTTTTATGTGACCTAAAACAGAACATCCAACTATTTATAGAAATTGCTTCTTTTATCTTACAATTCTTGAGCGATGTTTATAACTTTCAATTTTAAGATAATAAAGAAATAAGTCACAAGACGTCAAATCCGGCAAACGTGCCGCTTATAAAAAGAGGAAATTAAGTCTCTGAAAAATTTTTTCTAAAAACTTGCAGAAATTCTTAAAATGTGTAAACTATCGCTTTATTCTGTTAAAATCAAGCATTCTGTAAATTAAGATCTGCCAAAGCTAAGGTATTGCAAATTCTAATCATCTCTATAACATTCCTATTTTGTTCTTCAAAAAAGTAAAGTCTAGGCTGTACCTAATGAAAATCCGTCTTCTTTCTTTATAACACATTCAGTTTTTCTGAATTTACACTTCCACATATATTACTTAAAGTTCAAACCTGATTAAACAAAACTGTTTGACATGTTGTTGTTCGTCTGTTGTTATTAAAAACTGTCGTTATCAAATACTAAAAGTTTCGTGTTTTTGTACGATTTTCTTATCTTGTTGGTTGCTATTGCTTTTTCTGCCAATTTTGTCACACATTCTGTCTATTTTATTCTATCTGTTCTAGCACTTTTTTTGGCATGTTTGTAGAATTTTAACCACAAACTTCTTTATCTTTACGACTTCTAATTCTGTTTACTTTATTGACTTTCTTAATCAAGTACCTCCACTTTTTCCTTTTCTCTTCTTTATTCCCCAATAAGGTACTTCTTGAATTGCTGTTGCGACTGATACGCTGTTTCTTGGACTGTCTTTTATATTTTTTCAATACTATCGTTATTTTTTATAATGTTTTCTGCATTAAAAATAATAATGTTTTTGTTCCTTTTATTAGTTGTTTTAATTTTGATGCTTAAAGCATATTTCTCTTAATTACAAGTTCAGTTCCAGCCTATTTTTTTTTTGCTTTATTTCAGATTTATTGATTGTTGCTGTTTGTTTATTTAATCTCACTTGTCATTTTACTAATACTGACGTTAAAATCGTCTTCAAATATTTATCAATTGACTAAAAGAAGCGAAATAAATAATTCCAATTCAATTAAATGAACCGACAAAAAATTTTCAGGCAAAGTTTTTTTGTCAATGCCAATTTTAAATAAATAATTTCTAGGAGTTTGTGTAAGAGGACATAAAATGTGCGCTATTATTTTATAGGAAAACTTTGTGGCTCGTCAATAGACTAATTTAGCAGCTTAGTCACGTAAATATTTGACTATTATCTAAATTCATCCATTGTAAAATAAAATAATTTTTGAATTATTTTTCTTAATTCACTCGGTAATAATGCAGTCATTAATCATTTTACTCCAACTAGGCAATAAACGCACTAGAAGCGTGCGTAGTTAATTCTGCTTTTATGCAAAGTGCTTTTGCAAAAAACCCTTGCTAATTTTTCCTTTTTTCAGGAACATCACGTGTCGCACGCTAGAAAAAGTACACCTCACCCCACACCGTTAGATGTAGATTTAGAAAGAATCCTTGTCACGATACACTCTTGTAGGAACCTTAATTATACAATATTTTTTATATTTTTGTAAATATAAATAAAATAAAAATAAAACATTGGCATTCTTACATAAAATTAGAGTTTTGCTGCTTTATTAGTGTGTCTAGTTTAATTAAAGCACTTGACAAAAACAAATCACTAAGCAGATTTTTTTAGGGGAATGACTGTTACATCTGGAAGCGTTACTATAAAAAAAGATGCTAATAATTTAATTGGAATAAGTATCGGAGGCGGAGCTCCCTTATGCCCCTGTCTCTATATAGTTCAAATTTTTGACAACACTGCAGCTAGCAGAGATGGAACTCTACAATCTGGAGACGAACTTGTTTCAGTAAATGGGCAATCAGTCAAAGGCAAAACTAAAGTTGAAGTAGCCAAAATGATCCAAGCTGCAAAAGTATTTCGATCTCACAAAGTATTTAAAACTGATTTTTTTTTCTAGGATGAAGTAGTTATAAATTATAATAAACTACACGCCGACCCCCAACAAGGCAAAAGCTTAGATATCGTCTTAAAAAAAATGAAGCACCGCCTTGTTGAAAATATGAGCTCCTCTACTGCTGATGCATTAGGCCTTTCAAGAGCAATTCTCTGCAATGACACTCTAGTTAAAAAATTGCAAGAGTTACAACACACTGAACTGATGTATCGAGGACTTGTGGACCATTCCAAACGAGTCTTACAAGTAAAATTAAATATTGCGTAATTTTCCAAAACCAAAAAAAAAATATTCAGGCACACGTGGAACTCCAACAAGCGATTAAAGCAATGGGTGATGTTTTTGCTGGTTTAGCTGTTAGAGAACCGCAACCGAGAGCTAGTGAAGCGTTTCGAGTTTTTGGCGAACAACATCGAAGTATGGAAAAGTTTGGACAAGATATGGTTAAAAAAGTGAAACCAGTGAGTGAGAAAAAAATTGTTTTGGCGAAAATTGTTTTTGTTTTGTTTAGGTATTGGCGGATATGGGTACTTATTTGTATAAGGCTATCCCAGATACTCGACTAACAGTTAAAAAATATGCTGATGCCAAATTTGAATATTTAGCTTACTGTTTAAAAGTTAAAGAAATGGATGATGAGGAATGTAGTTATGCGGCTCTACAAGAGCCCTTGTATAGAGTAGAAACAGGAAATTATGAGTACAGGTAAAAAATACATATTTTAAAAAGCTAAGTAAGTACTTGTTTGCTTTCGAATTGAATCCACATTTCACAAATAAATATGTAGTATACTGTTTTAAAATTAACATCATTAAAATTCAAAATCAAATCAATTTAAAATAAAAATATTTATTTACCAAAAAAATATCTGTTTTTGGCATTGGAAGTTAGTCACTTTTTGTTATCAACTTTTAATTTTTAATAAAAAAAGGATTTTAAATCGGTTCTTAGATTACGTTAACTTTAAAGCTTTTTTAATTAAATATTGGGAATAAAAATTAGGTCAGGTATATGCACATAATAATGTGTCTAGTTTACAATGCCAGAAACCTTTTTTTTTAGAAAATAAATAACAGGTCAGGGTGTGTGTGTAATGCTAGAGTCTTGTTTTTAACAAAAAAATAGTTTTTGTCAGCTTGCTATTCTAAACAAATTTTTTGTATCATTAATATAACATTCTATGAATACTGCTAGACAAACCTTCATTATTTTGAAAAAATATCTAGATTAATTTTTGGTCGAAACATAGGTAGCGAACCGCATTAGGTGAGTGTAAATACACACATAAAAAGCAGGTAAAAACGTTTGAGAGTTACAAGTCTTCAATTCGGTTAGCTTTGTCAGTTAAGATACACAAGAATATTAGAAGATAAAACACTATAGTATAAAAAAACTATTTTTTTAATATGTTAAAAAAGACAATAATACCTACAAGCTCTAATCAACAATTTCTAGACTCTTTTCCTGGACTCCATTAAAAAATGCAACCCGTAATATAATTTAAAGAACTCTTGCTAGTGCCTAGAATAAATTCAGAAACAAGTTGTTTATAACAATATATAACATTTTAATAATATTTATACATATACCAGCATATAAGAGTTTCCTATTTTTAAGCTATTTTTCCGAAATTTACATAAGTGTTTCTCGATAGAAAATTTATGAAGGCACATCCTTTGTTATGCATTGGTGTACACAATAACAAGCACGACCCTTGTTGGATCTGTTTAAGCTCATTTTAACACTAAATTTGCAAAACACCAGGGAAAAAACTTTCAGAAAGCACAATTAATCCATTGAGATTTAATTTTTGCCTGTTATGCGTGCTTTATATTTTACCGTAAGATGTCGCCACTTTGTAGAGTTATTTTATTGACAGCGTGTGGTTAAAGAGTTAAAGTTACAGCCAAAGTCATCGTCTGCTCCGAATGAATATTTCTCTAGTCACTCGATACTATTCTCACACTAAATATTTCCAGCGCAAGCTAGTTGCTTAGTCTACAACAATTATTAGCAATTACCTATTACAGTTTAAATTTTGTGAAAATTTAACACTTTCAAATAGTAAACACATTTTTATTAAAATTAATCACTTTTTATAAATATACCTACGTTTAGAAATTATATGTATATCTAGGACAAAATGTAAAAGTAATGAAATGTAGGTAAACTTACATTAAAAAAACATTTGGCAAATTAATTACAATTATTTGTTTTATCTTTTTTTAAATTAAATAAATTATTAATCTTTTGAAGTCGCTTACATTTTCATCTCCATTTAAGTTAATAATAATAATTTCCTAAAAAAAAGATTCATTCACAGATGATAATTTTCAGATTTTACAAAATGTGAAATGTGGTTTTGTCAAATTAAGAATTTACAATTTCATGGTACAGTATGAGTGTGAAATAGTTACGTTTGCTTAGAGTAAACCTTCACTCTTTCAAGATGGATAATAATGACGGTTTTATTTATTTTTAGATTATCTCTAGAAATAAAATTGAATAACATTGCTCATACAGTGTAACTGTCGGAATTCTCAAAGGATTCTTGATTACTGCTCAGTGTATAATCTTGTTATTTTAAAGTATACACAACAAGTGATTTTCTAATTTCTAAAGCCCACAAAAACCTATTTTACTGCCTTCTTTCTAGAGGATACATTTTCTTGATTACATTGTAGTCCATAAAGTAGCACATCTTAAAACAGTTTTTGCTTTATGCTTATTTGGTAGCTAACTTGACTATAATTAATCTTTTATCTGACAAAGCTATTTATTTTTAAACTAGTTATCGACCAGTTACAATAAATAAAGACGTTGTGTACTGAAAATCTCATAATCAATTATCACTACTTTTGATTCATATTTTACGCTCATTGGCTCACATAAACAAATGCGATAACAAATTGTAATAGACGTTAGATATGTATTTATAATCGTCCTATGTAATTATAGAGATGGCCCACTGAAAAGGTTTCACCTAGATTTTCTTTTTTGTTATTTACTTCAGAAAAAACGCTTAGATAGGTCCATTTTGTTTGTGAAAAAGACACTTGTTGGCAGTTAAAGCAATATAAAAAAGGCATTTCCGGTGCCAGGGTGCTAACCTTTTTATAAACCATTGTAAGGAACGTGGGTCAAATAATACATTATTTTAAAAAAAAATAAATTTTCTTTTTAGTCGTACCAAAATTTGTTAATTTTTACTACCTTCAACTCTTTGTTAAAACAATTTATCTACATTTTTTGAAAAACTATTTAGTTGAGATAAAAGTGCTAAGACGGGTAGATGTTGCTTGTAGTAAAAAAACAATTCAAAAAGCTATCTCCGTTGCCAGAGTAACCACCCAAAAAAAAAACATTTAATTTTGACCAACTTCTGATACCTAACTAATAATGTATTACATTACTTAATTGTATGAATTAAATGATGTAACTAGCAAACTTTTGATACTTTTTGTAGCTCTGAGGATGACCTCCATATAGGTCAAAACCTAGGGCAGTTATTAAAAACAAATAAGTTGTGTACAAGAGTTAACTTTAATTATTTATTAAATTAAATTTTCTTTTTATTTTTACCAAAATTAATAAATTTTTGTAGAGCTACCCCAACCCCTCTCTTTATATTTTAATAAAATATAAATAAAATCCTTATAGCATTCTAAATTTTTGTTTTGTTTATTAAAGCATTGGAAGTGGTAAAAATTAATAAATTTTGATACGATTGCACAAAGAATTTAATTTTCTTCAAAATGATTTATGCTTTTTATAACGATTTCAAACAGATTTATGACCCTGGCAACAAAATAGTTTTTTAAATTATGCTTTTATCATGATTAAGTGTTATATTTAAAAACAACACTTACCCGTTTTAGCGCTTTTATCTCACACCTCAATAGTTTCCAAAAAATCTAGATAAATTGTTTTAACAAAGTGTTAAAAGTGCTAAAAATTAATAAATTTTGCTACCAGTGAAAAAAAAAATTAATTCTTTTTAAAACGATGTATCACTCGACCCATGTTCCCTATTGACCTTTTCCGAGCGATTTTTCTAAAGTAAACAACAGAGAAGCAAATTTAGGTAGGACCTTTTCAGTAGACCACCTATATATCATTTATATCTATAGTGATCAACTATTAAAATAGAACACCCTATAGTTTTGTAACTCCTAGAAAAAATCATTAATCGGAATGATTTTTTTTCTTGGTACGTTAGTTCATTTCTTATACTTCAAGATGTTTAAGAGAGTATTTTTTGTAGGTTTGTTGTTTGAATTATACAGAACGTCACATTGTAAAAAACGAAAAGGTTAGACTGCTTACAATTCTACCAAAAAAAATTTGAATTTTTTAATGGGTTTCGAAAAGATGTTGAATCAAACCTTCGAAACGGTTTTGCAGATTTTGAACTAAGTTTGTTAAAGCAACGGTCTTAAAAAACTGTTTTTTGCGTTTTAAGCAATAATTTTGTTAATTGATGTAAAATTTTCCTTCTCTTTGGCTTATCTAAATAAAAGTTTAAACTTAAATTTTGGAAGACAGCTTTAAGACGGGCGTCCCGTTTTTTCACTCAGGCTAGAGACGAAGTGGCAAAGGGTGACAAAAATTGTAAATATCCAAACTAACTCTTTGAGAAAACTGTAAAATTCTGTCTCACTTTTTAATCTATCTTACTCTAAACCCACAAATGAAGCAAAACAAGGGAAATTTACAATTATTCATTAAAACACATAATACATCTAAACGACTTAACTGACGCATTTGGTTTTGTGATGATACATTTGTAAGATTTTGTAGATGGGGTTGACGGTATTTTAGTATAAATTTATTCACGTATTTTTGAGAAAAAAATTGACAAACTTTGGGTTTAATTTGGAAATATTTTTCAAACCTAATTATTTTTTGTTTATAAAGCTTTTTGGAGATTAAAAAATGCAGCTGCCTCATGAGAAAAGTGTTGGCTTTCATATGCGACCAAATTTAGTTAATTGGTTTTAATAAACTCAAATGGTACCTATGTGTTTTAAATACGCTCATTTTTCCCATAAACGGTATCATAGCTAAAAGCTTAACATTTTGTATAACAAAAAGCTCCCAAAAATAACCAACCTTTTAAACAGAACTTAGAATTTCAGTTTGGTAAAAGAAGGATAAAAAGTGTATTTTTCTAGAAGTTACAAAACTTTAAACTTTGTTAAAATTTTAGAGTGTTCAATTTCAATTGTTAACCACTGTATTTGTATTTATTTACAAAAATTAGATTTGTGGCTGAATAATTGAATATCCCATAATAGAGACTGTTTTTTAATTTTTGAATTTAATGAATCATACAGTTTGATTAAATATGCCATAGTGGGCAATTTGACATTTAAGGTTACCTATGACATGCCTATGACGAAATTTTTAAAAACGCTTGAGTTGAATTCTGCAATTTTAAAATATAAGAAAATAAGTTTCAACTTGATGGTGTTTCACCACATATAAGTTTGTCCTTGTAGTATAAAAGAAATATATAAAAAAGTCTAATTTTAAATCAAAAACTTAAATAAATTAAGAGATTATTTGACATAATGCAGATGTGGCACATTCTCAATCAAACTTTCGTGTCACTTTTTGACGCCGGATATAAAAACAGCTTTATTTTTATAAAATTTCAAATTGTTGTTTATTAATAGAAATACAAAAAAATTTTAAAATTGTTATTCGGAGCAAATAAATACTAAATTGCCGACTCATCCGTGTTACACACTTTATTTTTTCTAACAGATTAATATTGCGATGCCGCCAATTGGCAAGAGCTCGCTTCGCCAAACTTCGCTCTGATGTCCTCGTAAAAATGGAACTTTTGGATAACAAACACGTCCAGTCACTTGGAGGTCATCTCACAAAATTAATTAAAGGTTTATCAGAAGTGCATTCCAATGCATTAGAGTTACTATCCGGACCTGCCCTTTTCCCAGTCGAAGTTGACCTTTCAAATAGTGCCTTTCAATATAAATCAACTACTCCTGTTGTTCAGGTAATAAAAAAGAAATAAATCTAGTTGATTACTCACAGTTAATTTTCCGAAATTATCTAAACAAACCGATTTTAGCAAGAGACAGACGAGGATCAAGAAATCGAAAACGGGGAAGAAGTGCAAGAGATCGAGGAAAATTTATTGAGTAGCTTAGTTGACAATTTGAGTGAAAATGACCCTCTCATTCCTGGTCTTGATCGGCAACAATCTGAGCCAAACTACAACGAAATGGACAATTTAACTTTGCTTTCCTCATTGAACATAAACGGTGCTCCTAAGGACGACTCGAACGGTCCACTACTTCCAGATCTAAATGACTAAAATCTAAATGTAATAAAAATCAATAAATTATGGTCAGATAGTATGATTGGCGAGTTTTATTATTTAAATATATTTTCAAGGTCATTATAATTATATTTGTACTCGATAGGTACAGCTGCACTTGAAAATGTGGTATGTCGTATTTAATCTTATTACAACAACACAAACGTAAAAATAATTGAATTAGTCACTCTATTTTCTATGTGTTGGATAGTTTGATAGTTCCGATGCACGTATTTGTTTACAGTATATTGCTTAACTTTACGTAAAAAGTAAATAATTGTTTATGATAATATACAACAGTGTTCTTTTATAGTATGGTTAAAATTTTAAATGATTCAGATTATTTAGAGCTCTCATTCGAGTCGGTGTTTGAAGCGTTATGCTGGTAGACGGCTATGAGATCTGCTGTGAGTGTGTTCTTTTTTATCATTTTACAAGTCTTATGGATCCTCCGATCACTCTATGAGGCCGTCATGCCTGACAAGAATCTGTAAGTATCGCCCTTTTTTCCTTCTCCAATTACTAACCATAACAAATCTCACTCTTCAGTACTTATTACTTTTTTATTTATTTTCAAATTTCTTAAATATATTTCGTACCTTGAAACTTATTTACTCCATTTTTTGCCTTATATATTTTTTTCTACAATTCTGCTAATTAATGATTTTATTTTTTATTTACAGTTAATTAGAATTATAATAATATAATCATTTGAGGTTTTCTCCATATTTTTAAAAAAGGCAGATATTAATTAGCAAATTACTACATAATCTATGCATATAAAAAGTTTTGTACTTGAATGACGTAACTTTAAGGTGATAAAAGATGTTTTCGATAAAAAGCTAAACAATGCTTACGTTATTACTTTTAAATAAAGTAGTTTCTTTGTATTATTGCTTTTAATGACTTAATCAGATTTATATTTGATTTGGAGGAGACAGTAGATAATTATGTTCTATTTTAATGAAATGACTGCGTCTTTTAAATATTTGGGTAACGATAAATTTCTTTTAATAAATAATCCTTATATTTTTTAGCATACTAAGTTTAGATTATAATAATTATTTTTTTAGAAAAGAACTTGACTAATGTTATTTATTAATTGTTATACTCGAATCTTTTAAAAAAATACAGTATTATTTATAGTTCTCTCCTATTTTTTAGTAGCATTAAATTAGCTGCTAAAATGCAAAATTGCCATCTTTTGCGAGCTAGACCAATCAGCTTTTATCGAGGATTTTTTTAAATTTTACGTAAGTTCTAAGAAATCAAGTTATTTTGTCCAAAATTATCTGAAATATTTATATTTTTATCTGTGGTTACAGGAAAGAACTTGATAAGAATCGCTACTTTTTTGGAATAATAAGTTTGGTTATTATTACAAATATGAGTAAATAAGTTTCAAAATTTAATTGTTTAAAAATTCTAATTTACTGGAAGTTTTTCATAGAATTTTTCTTTCTTTATGGAACCATCCTTTCTCGAAGTGGGATGATTTTTTATAAATAATTATAATAAAAATCAATGTGGAACACACAAGTTTAATTATAATTTTAATATTCTCGTAGCAAAGCGCTCTCGGAATCTAAAGTTCCATTTTCAGTGCCTAACAAATAACAATAAAGTAAAAAGAAAAAAAAACTTACCAATCTTTTGTCAAAAACATTTAAAAACATTTATTGGTTTTAGTTATATTTTTCTTTAGTTATATAATTTTTCACCAGTAATTATCATCTTTATTCGCTACACTTGCCTAATTTTATTTCTTAATTATTCACCATACTTATCAGAAAACCGACATTTGATTACCCGCTAAATTAACTATATTAAATTTATGTTCATTACAAAGTCATAATCAGTAATCTCGTTAACAGATAAGTATACAATTTGCCGCGATTTCGTCAATTATTTTTCGAATGTAACATTTATCAAATTATTATGGTCGACCAAATAATATCCGCCATTTTATATTCTTTAATCTTCACATAGAAATTGTAATTAGCGACCCTGAAAATTAATAGAGCATAAAATAAGCGATTTTTTTGACAAAAATAGTAGCTGTAACCGACTATGCCATCACATTAAGGACAGTCTGTAGTTAGGTATATTCTGTTTTGTTTTCTACTCGCAACTACCATTTATTATGAAATTTAAAATTATTGCTTATTCTGAATATTTAGATTATATTGGTAAATGTTGGGAATTACTATCATTATTATCATTTGTTATTTTTGTTATTATAGTCTAATATAATTTTAGATAAAATATTATTCAATTTATTAATTTGTTGAAAATGAATTAGAAAGTGGAACGTTTGCATATAGCTTTATTTTAATGTTCCAATAAGAATACTAAAAGTCCCCATGTTCTTCCTATAAATAGGGGCTAGATTAAAAATTATTAAAAATATACATAACAAAACTTTGTACAACCATTTTGTGATTTAAAACAACGATTTGCTTTTTGCACCACCTCACTTGCAAATTTAAATATGGTATTGTGTTTCTAATTTATTCCTTCCGTCTGTTCCAGAATTTTATAGATTTTTTAAAAACCACAGTGATTACTGTTTTGTTTATAATTATTTAGCGTTTATTTATGGGAGCTTAAAGGCAATGCAACAGACCAAATGTCTTATCCCGTGTTTAATCCTTTGGTATGTAGTCTGAAAACATTCTTTTCGTTTCAAGTTAGTGCTTAGTAGACCAAAATTCCCTTACATACTAAACTTTCTCATAATTACAATAAACTAATGACTATAGTTTTTAAAGAGTCCATAAAATTTTATGACAGATCGAAGAAAAATGGAAATAGTATAAAATACGTGAATCAGTGCACCTATATTTTGACTTGTGTTTAATTAACAATTTTATAATGTGAATTTAAACATTTTTATTATGGCAAACATTAAAAATAACCTTTTCTTTAACTGTGAATGAAAGAAAAAATTAAACTCACATTATAAAGTTGAATACTTGAACTCAGTAAGTGAAAACATAAGTGCATTCACTGATTCATAGATTTTGGATTACAAGGCGCATTTTTTAAAAGGGTTTCTTTGGATGTTGTTACTTTCCTATTTTGAACATTTTTTAGTGAAAGTACGTATTTTCTTTTCTGTAAATTGAGGTAAAAATAACTTTCCCCATAGAGATGAAAACAATTTGAAATCGAACATTTGGTAATAAAATTGAAAATATGAAAAGGGTAAAAAGTAAGAGAATTGCAAAAATTTTAAATTACTGTCAACATAATTATGACTTCTAAAGATAAAATTAGCATTTCAATATTGTGAAAAAATATTATTTTAAAAAACAAGTGTGACAACCACCCTCATTATGATACAAGTGGTTTGGGACACAAGCAATGCCGAGTGTTACAATAAACGAGTATCACAATGGTGAGGTTGTAACACGTATTTTTTATATTATTTTTTCTATTGAACTATTTCAAAAGATATTTATTATTATTTTCTGTCATCCGCTGCTATTTGTCTAGTAAGTTTAATCTTAAAAATTTTTATTGGCGCCAATGAAAAATTTTTGGCTTTTTTGTATTTTATAACAGTTTTTGAAATAAATGATGATTTTTGATGATGATTTTTATTTAATGTAAATAGTGACGTTTACAAAAATTGAAGACGTTTATTTGATGAATGTACAGTTATTTATTTCTTATAGTTGCGTAGCAACATTAAAAAATTTAGTGCTATAAAAATAAAGATTACGCCCTGATTTACGGGCGTATAAAGTAGATTATGGTTCCAAAATAAAATAAATTTATAAAAAGTTATTACAAAATGTCACCTACAGCTTTTAGTTTTAATAGAAAAAGCTACAAAATGTTGCTTGTGGTTTTTTGTCCTTGGTGACAACCAGTTTTTAAAATTTTTAAAGAATGTTATTAAATTTAGTGCCGAAAAATAAACTTCTAACATTTAATTACTATAAATATAAAACAAATAATGTTTAAAATAATGATGAAAATTTTTAGCTTGCGAACGAGCATGCTAAACAGAGTCAAGTCGGGTTGGGGTAGGATTTACATGATGTATGTACATACTTATAGTATATTGCCGTAAGACATAAAAATATAAAAATCTCGAAACCCGGTTCCACTGAATGGATTTTTATAAAACCTTTTGAATTGCATTGTTGAAAGCTTAAATAAAAAAGTTTACCCATCAAAATTTGCCGATATCGATTTCAACAATTTATAATAACAATTAAGTAAAAAATGAGAGAAATATGAAGAAAAAAATTTTTGCAGTAAAGATCTCAATTTTATATGCCACAAATAATGGTTTTATCGTTACTGTAATATAAATTTATACACGGTATCTCCATAAAAAAACAAACGCAGCCTTCTAGATTTACTTATAAATAATAGAAATTTTTTTCAATTTTGGCCGCATCTGAAGCTGTAGGAGTGGGGAACAAAGCAACCACTATCTTTCTCTTTCATTTCACATTCATATCTGTCGACTAAAAAGAAAAAATTTCTAAAATTGGACAATTTTTGTTCCATTTCCGCTCAATTTAGTAGTCTACTAGTGGTCCGCTAAGAAATTTTACTATTTTGTGGACATTTATTTATCCGCGAAAAAAATTAAAAAAATAATAATAACTACATATTAATTTATCGAATTACAAATATCTTAAACTAATTTTAGCGACAGATACTTAAGCCGCTAAATTTTAGTGGTCCGCAGGCCAAAAAAGTTTGAGAAACGTTGCTCTAGATTTATTTATAGATTTTAGAAATTTTTGTCAATTTAGGCCACTTCTGGGGGCTGTAGGAATAGGAGGGCGAATCTATCGATTAAAAAAAATTGAAAATCGGACAATTTTTAGTTCACGTTGCACAGCTCAAGATGCGTATTGTGGACAGGTGGAAGAACCAAAAACTTTTTTATTTACAGTCCAAAAAATCTGTAATTATGTGGATATAAATTCCCTATTTTTCTGACGTGTCTAGCACCGTTACAGTTTTTCTACAACATCCCGTTACAGAGGTCTATAGAGGTTTATTTTCAGCGATGGGGAGCCTAAACGGCACTATTCGAAAAAAGTTTTTTTTTAATTATTACACTTAAGACACGTGCAAGAATTATTTTAAGAGTCTGCTTTCTTCGATTTAATATACAAGTGGTCTAATAAATTTTCAAAATTAAATTTTGTGATTTTTGTCACTTTTGGCTCCATTTTGGGGGCTTCGGAGTGGATTTGAAGAAACGAATTTGGCAAATATAAAATGCCCGGTTCATTTAACGTATGGATATGTCAAACTTAACAGTCTGAACTTGGTCTAAATCCAGCTCACAATTCCAATTATATGTAATTCCCTCCTCCTTCTCACTTTTTTACCTGGGGTTCCTTGAGGCCCCAAAGACAGGTTTGTAATAATTTTCCGATGTAAAATCTAACTTTAAGCAGAAATAATTCTATAATAAAACTATTTTATTAAAAAATAAATTAAAACTAATTTTAATAATTAAAAAATTTAGATCGGTAAAAATAAATGTGTAAACATTTTAGTACTTAGTGTTAAAAAAACATTCCAAAAAGTTTTATAAAAATCCGTTCAGTGGATCCGGGTTCCGAGGTATAAACCTTACGGCACTCCACTATTATTATTTTATTGGAGTTGGTGTCTTAGAAGATGTCGTAGACTAGAAAAATGTTTAATTTTTTTATCTATTTAAAACCTCTAACAATAACAAAAAAAAATCAGCAACATTTTTTTTTAAATCTTTTGCGGAGAAAATAATTAAAAATTAAAGTGTTTCCTTTAAAAAAATGTTGTTGTGCTCATTTTTTAAATTTTGATTAATAAGCCTTTTGCACTTTCATAGTGGTACAACGTACATATTTTCTTAAAAGTTTGTTACGATTTTTGATGGAATAAGGACACTCAAAGAAAAACATTTTTAGACTTTTTTTGCCAAAAGAAGAAATTGTTCAACCTGTAGTTAAATAGATACAGCAATACTTTTAATTAAGAATGGCAAATTCATTTATCCCCGAAGAAGCTTAGAATACATAAAAAAGCAAAACGCCGGCGAAAATCTTAAAATTAACTCACACAATTTTTAATTTTTTTTTATAGTTTTACGGCCTGCTGCATAAGCATTTTTAAAAAGTTTTGAAAGCCATTATTTTCAAATATATTGTAATTAAAAAAATTAAATAAATAAAAATATTGTTGAAGCTAAAGCCTCTGAATAACAAAACGCCACCCGCTAGGAAATTACCGGTAAGTCCGTGTGCTAGTCTGGAACTTACAAGTCTTTATCAAATGGTCCTTTAGTTTAAAAATGATAAAAATCATTAAACTCAGATGAGACAAATACGGATACCTTTGTATTCGAATTCTACAGTTAGTGTTTTCAATTTTTGTTTGTTTAAACTTGTGGGTTTGACTTGGATTTTAATTCTTTCATTATTTTTATTTTTTTATCTTCATCAAGGAATAAACAAATTTAGAAATTCAAAACGTTGTCCAGGTAATAAAGCAGACAAATTAGAGCCGTTCATAATTTTTCAGCTGTCACACATTTTGAAGTTTAAAGGTTTAAATGTGTTCATTGTTAAATAAAAGATAAACTGGTAGGATCGGCAAAAAATTACATGTTCAATACGGAAATAAATCAGATCTAATGTCTTGCCTATGAACTGCCGGTCACCGCATTAAGTTACATGTTTATTGCTTAATTAATAAAATATTTATTATTTTTTATCCCAAAATAATCCAAAAACACATTTAAAAAATGTTTTATAATATTTGTGTTTTAAAACTATACCTTCAATAGTAACCAAGATATAATTTTTTTAAATTTGTGTTTTTAGATTAAGATACCCTTTTGATGGTTATCTAAATTGCACCACTCTGGCAGTTATTTTTTTATTCCATTAAATAACATAGAGTCATAGACATAATATAACACTAATTAAAACAAATTTTATTATCTTCGGTGCATAATAATATAATATCAAGTTGGTATTTATTCGTATCGTATTACAATAATATTATTGCATTTTTTAAATTAATTACAGGAAAAATAACAACTGTACAAAGAAACCCGAAGACGGCATATCGCAATCAAATGACTCTGACAGCACGAAAAGACACTTGATCCATTTATTTACCACAACCCCCAAGGAGCAGAACAGCCGACCAGTATGCTATATGCACGTTTGCGAAATCATCACCCCTCACGAAGAAGAAATGCTGAGATGTGCTTGTGCCAAAGGAGCTTCCACCGCAACATTTCTCTACAACAATAACGAACAATTTCCTCCTACAAGTGGAATATCAAGAGCGGCTTTTACTAATGCTTGGATGGAATCTTTTACTTTAGTCATGTAAAAATTGTTACTAATCGAATTGAATTTTTTTTTAAATGTTTAGGTACTTACTAATAATGTTTACTACACGACGATGTCTGTCTCCCGTCAACAAGAAACGCGCAAGCGTTGAATAATTTACTACTTAAGAGAAACATTTTTATGCTATGTATACTGTTAAGTAGATCGGTTAATCTTTTATTAATTTATTTATAGACATTCAGTCGTGATTTTCCAAAATGAACGGAATAACATTTAAGTACTTGATATTAACAGTTTTGTTTAATACTCTAAGTGCTAACAAAGTTAAAGACGCTAATTTTACACCCATCGTTCTGTGGCATGGAATGGGTAAGAATTTATTTCTTCCTTTATTGCTCCTAGGTTAGGTTGTTGTTGTTTTTGCCGGCAGTGGCGTAACATTTTAACTTTATGTATCTATTTTTAAGTTATATGACAATCATGTTAGCATATTTTTGTATTCTAATAACTGTTTTATTATATTACAAAAAATAAAAAAAAACATAAAAGTGTTAATTATAATTACTCAAAACCTACCACGTGAGTCACCGATATAATGGCATTCTATCTATAGATATTATGTATAGGTAGGTAGTTTCCTAAATTTCATTTAAATTTTAGCATATTAAAAAAATAGATGATTGGTATTATTGAAACAAATTTTTGATATTTTAATAATAATATTTTTATTTATTGCGCCCAAATTTAAAATATAGAAACAGAATATTTTATATTTTTATATCTAAAGCGTCAAACACCGGATGCAACGTTTTGCATAGAGAGATAAGAAAATATTTCAATATTTACTTCATTGTTTGATACACAAGTCTGTATGATTTTCCATCATATTATCATTACATGTGATTAGTGGCATAATTAGGTCGGAAAACTTCAATTGCTCTAATTTGATTTTTCTTCGGGTCATTTCACTTCTACGCCACTGATTAAATTAACGGTATTTTGAGTAACAAGTGTCTGGCTTTACCAAGCGGAAGAAAATTCAAATCAGCTGTGTAGAAATGTAATTAAATGACAGTTTTAATCACCTATATTTAAAGAATTATTTCCATTAGCCTGTTTACCTAATTTGTTATTAACAAATCATACTTTGATTAAAGCGTACAAACCATATAATTTAATAGATAACTTTAATGCGTTTTTAAATATTTGCTTTTAAATCAGCAATTGCATATTATTGATACGAAAAATTTCCAAAATATTTAGATTATCGACTGGCAAATAGTTATTTAGTTTAGTCGTAGGTATAAATAAGTTAACAATTTTTTATTTTAAGTACGTATCTTTTATCAGCATGCCTATAATTATCTTTAAGGAATATATAATTAAAAGTTTGATTATAATCAAGTCTTACGTAATGGAGAAATTAGGAAAAATAGAAAAAGTCGTCTCTGTTGTCTGACGGAAGTAAAAATTCAAACAACTTTTATCAAACACTTTTAAATACAAGCATCATGCATCGAGTAAATGAAAAAGAATAGAATCTAACCATTATAAAAGAAAGAAATAGACATAATAGTATATTATCGGTGATGTTTGAAAATTATTGAAATAAAATGAAAGACAAAGTAATAGGGGATTGAAATATCAATATGAAATAAAAAAAGAACACACAAAAATTAAAATATGAAAGTTATTAATGAACTTCCATTATCTATAAATAGGTAGGTAATCGTACATTAGCAGGATGATTAAAAAAAAGACTATTATTCAATAGTACAATAGTTATACTAAGATGACATAAAGTCACGGTTAAAATATCAGCTCTTAATATTATTATTTCCTATATCCTATTTACGAGTGTATCAGATGATACAAAAGCATGGAGCAATATTTTAACCAGAAATAAATCACCACAAGTGATGAAAAAAAAATGTTTCTCTCAACTGATTACAAAATTACTTATTATAAAATATATAACAAAAAAATATGGACATATAACAACTACAAATTTTTCAGGTCAAAATAAATTGATTTAATGCAACTTACCTCCATGCTAAGTTGCACCGTATAGGAGCTAGAGGGCGCCAAAGTTAGAGATTCTTTGTTTTAAGGGGGGAGGTACCTATAAATACTCAAATTTTGCTTGATTTTTATTATTATTTTCTTTAAATGGAGGAGTTAGTATATATTTTTAAAAATTAGCACGTGATTTATTTATACTTTAAAATAATACAAAAAAAATTTTGTTATTTTAATTGTTAAAAATGGCGGATGTAGGTACACTAACTTCCCCCGGGAAGGTCGCAGTAAGACGTCTCAATCTGCTGACATACAATAATAGCTTCGGTTCTATTGATCTGAAAGTGAAAAACCAATTTTTATTTATTTATTAATGTCATAATTTCCAGATGAGCCTAAATATGAGTAAATTTTTTTTTGTGAAATAACACACTCGAAAAAAAAATGAATTTTTTTATCGAATTTTTCGACTGTTTATGCTTCGAAAAAATTATTTTTTAAAAAAATTTTCAAAAACATGTAGGTTCATATGATAGTGAATGCTATTAAAAGGATATGTGCAAAATTTCAGTCTGACATATTCTCAAAGGATCATAACAACATTTTATTAAAAAAATATTTTTTTTTCAAAATTTTACAGGTATCTTACTCCTTAAATTTTAAACCTAAATATATATCTTCAAATCGGTACGTTTTAGCCTTTTTTATTCTAAATCCAATGGCATATTTATTTTACAATAAAAATTGGTTATTATTTAAATTTTTTAAAAACGGTTTTCTGGAACGAATTTACATAAACGAATCCTTTATATAAACATATCCTTGCAACTAAACTTTTCAACTTATTAAATTTAACAACTATTTATCTATTTTTTACAATAGTTTTATATAATTTTTGTTGCATTATTTTAGAGATTGATTTACAATATTTGCTTTTTGTCCCATTTAGGTAATAATGTATTAAATTAGACAGAGAAAAACAAAACTCCGGGAAAATTTATTACTTAAAATATAACATTATGTATTTGATTTTTTAAATTCAGTATAATTGTAATGATAAAAATAAATTTATAATGATTATTTAATCCTACCGAGAATCCTACTCTTTACCTGGACGATTCGTCGGTACTGAGCCGCTTTTAAAACAATACTAAAATCACTCAGTGCCTGGAAAATATAACTGCTTTGAACCTAAGGATTCTACACCCTTAAATGCAGAGGACATAATATTCCGAACAGAATCAAGTTTTTTTTTAAATCAAGAAAACGCTTTAGCATTCTCTTCTGATAAAAATAAATAAATTAGATAATTAGTAATTATAATTAATCGCGATCTTACATTTTATTAATTTATATTCTTATTTGTTACTGCGTTTTTTAAATATAAATATTGATTTCATTTAATCTGCCTGCATGTTAATCCAATTATATTTCTGTATAATTGTACTGTGATATACCAAAAACAAATAGAAACTAATAAATCAAAGTTAATTAGAACAGTTACCACTAAAAACTACTGAAAAAATAATACAAATAGATCAAATAATTTGGGTGCCAGTGAATTGTTGCTTTCTTTAATCCCCAAGTGAATTGACTTCAGGTTATTGGTTGGGTCCTAGCACGGTAAAATGCGTCTAAAGCATGTAATTTACTTTGATTATTATAATCAAATTAAATAATATATAATCAATTGTCAATTTAAACAAATAAAAAATCATAAAAGGCAAGTTAAAACATTATGGTCACGGCCAATATTCAGTGCGGTGTATATAATAAACATAAATTGTAACTTTTCCTGTACACTTAAAATTAAATTTAGAAGATAGAACAATTTGATGTTATCAACTAAACTTTATGAATATCAAATTATTAACGTTCCAATATTTAAAAGAGCCATAATCAATTTTAACACGTTGCTGGTACTTATACCTGTATTTTTTAAATCTTTTATTAATCTACTCTTTATGTAACAATTATTTTTATTCAAGATGTATAATAAATAGACCTCGGTGGGAATATGGGAACAAAAACCCTTTACAGTCGTCTAGCTAACTACTCGTACCCGCCACGCGATAAAACATTGAAACTTAAATTGGTCGATAGTGGTACTAATTCGGTACTACTATCGACCAATTCAAGTTTCAATGTTTTATCGCGTGACAGATGCGAGTAGTTAGCTAGACGACTGAAAAGCGTTTTTGTTCCCATATTTCGTGCGAGCTTTAATAATAAATAATAATCTATTAAATAATAGTATAAATAATTTAAAGAAATGGTAAAACACATTTTTTATTTCAACCTAAATTCAGTAGGACTGTGAAAAATACCAGGCTTAACGCTGGCCGACAAAAATATTCTAAATCTACATACTTTTGTCTTTAGTTTGATATCTAATTTAGCCCGAAACTCGATGAAGTAAAACGCTGTTCAAAATCTGCCCCATTTTTTGGTTGGACTGCTTGATGTACCAAGATTTTGAATAGCCAACCAATCTAATCATATTGTTTACGCCAAATAGCCTTCAGAAAAACTATATACACAAGACGTAGCATTACTTCTAAATCACACTATCGATAATCTAGCTCTACAAGAAAATTCAACTCGAAACTCGATGACGTTGTTTTTTGTCCCACCTCCTGGTCCATAGAGGTTAATAAAAAAAATAGATAATTACCAAAAATATGAGAGGGAAGTGAAATTCGAAATTGAGAGGCTTTTGCAAAATTTCGTTGTTATTAACAGAGAGCACATTTTAGCGGTTTTTGAGATTTTGTGTTTGACAAAAAGAGCTGTTTATGCACCGAATTGCAAAATGAGTTGTTTTTTGCACTAGACTTGAAGATTCATCTCGTGAAAAAAAATCTACCACTTTGCAATTCTATAAGATGATACAACCGAAATGACATATTAAAAAAAATAATAATATTTTTCGGAACTGAATTAGAAAAAGTTTTAAAGGGTAGTTATTTTGTTATCAGTTGAAATAAGTTGAAATAAATCAATTTTCTTGTAGATGTATGGCGGCTTATAAAAATTTGGGTTGATGCTCAGTCGAAAGTAGATGAATAGAATCTCTTAGGATTTTTTAAAAGGTTTGAACTAGAGTAGAAGGAGACAAAGAGTAAGACAATTATAAAAGCAATATTTAAAAAGATTAGTAGAGAATTAGAACTGTAGATACCTACAGTTTATTTTGTTTATTTTTCTAATTTGTGTCCTGTAACTGGTGTATTCCGTTGGACAATAAAGAGTATTATTATTATTATTATTATTAGTTAAAAATAAACAACCCTATTTGCACCTCCAAATTTTCTAAAAATATGCAATGTGTATTCGACTTATAGATATATGTATAAAGGTGTCAGGCAGAAACTGTCCCACATAATAGTAGAGAGGTAATATGAACACAAATTTATATCATTTATATGTAGAACTAGTAACATCTCAATTATGGTTTCAACCTCATTAGGTCGATATAGGTAAATAACAGACACGGCTGAATTTTGTCAACCGAGACGAAAACCGAAGTTTATTATTAATCAAATCAGTCATGTCGACTGAATGTCGTTAAAGATTCTCAGCAATAAAATACAAAAAAAAAAATAATAATTAAAAAGCAACAGTGTCCGTTATGCTCTTCTTAACAATTACCGTCCGTTAATGATTGCTTTTCGTTTATATCTTCAGTATCTACTCTTAAACTGTAATAACATTACAGTATTAAAAATAGAGTTTTTTCTGAAATCGTCAGTAAAATGAATAAAATAAATTTAAAAAATCTTTATAAAAAATATAAATAATTTACAAAGCCGAGGGCCTCCGGTACGAGGTTTTGTAAATTTCCCGAGATGTATAAACATCGAGTTATGCCAGAGGTTCATATATAACGTTTTATTTTTTATTTGAAAACGTTTCATTTTTTACTTTAAAATTAATTATTATTGAGAAAATGCGGTTAAGTATGTATTTGTACGTTGTTTTGTTTTTGTATTTATGGCGATGGAGTAATTTGCTTATTTAATGAAAAAATTCGTGAAGTGTTTTACGTGTGAGATGAAAAGCTGATAACAAGTTACTCCCCAAAAAATCAGGCCTAACCCTGAGAGAAAACTCCAAAAATTTTATACTGAAGAAACTAAAAAAATATTCCGTCAAAACAGTCAATGAAACAGTTTAATAGCACATTTTCATGAATTGGTACATACTACTGCTTTTGTGCTCAGTTTCAACAATTTATTACTAATAAAGGCTCAGATAAACAAATACTTAAGCATTTTTCGCAAGCACGTTTGCAATCGTCTTGGTGTAAACGCTTACATAAATGGGCGTTATCATTATGCTCTAGGGCGAAATGAATAGGTTTTATATCGTGTATCACAGATATAAACAATAAGTTCTAGACAAGTGAAAAATAAAGTGTTTGTTGGCATATATCTACGATAATAAATAGAAAACTGTCGCTTACATATTTTTCACTAATTGTTTCAAATATTTGTTGACACAGAAATTAAAAAAATCTGCTGCTTTTAACATAAAATAATTATTTTTGGACCATACAAACATGGTTTACTTTGATAGCTATGTCATGTGCAATTGTTATTTTTTGAAAATTATGCGTCTAATCCACACTGAATTTAAATTGTTTAATTCTATTTTTATGGCTATATCATTTGACAAGGATAAAGATTATTAAAACGATTATAATATTAATATTAGTGAAATTAAGAAAAAATCGTCGCGTCGAATGCGTAGATGATTCTGTAATAATCAAGAAAAATAATCAGAATCAATTTTAATTATTTAATAACTATTATTTAATAATGCAAAAATTTAATTTAGCACATACTCTTTTTTTGTTTTGTGTGTTCAAATTCATTTTGTTGTTTCATTTCCAGATTGTAACTTTTGTAAACTAACTTAATAATAAATTAATTATTCCAGGTGACAGTTGCTGTTTTTCATTTAGCTTAGGAGCCATCAAACAAAAATTAGAAGAAATTTTACCAGGCGTCCATGTTCTTTCATTACGGATTGGTTCATCTGTAGCAAACGATGTTGAAAATGGGTATTTTCTACACCCAGACAAGCAAATTAAAATGGCTTGTGATTTAATACAAGCTGACCCTCTCCTGTCTGACGGTTTCAACGCTATTGGATTTTCACAAGGGGCACAATTTTTGTAAGAAACTTTTTTCACAGAAATTACATCTCTAAAAATTATTTTGTCTAGGCGTGGACTCTTGCAACGATGTCCTTCAGTGAAAATCAAAAACTTAATTTCTTTAGGAGGTCAGCACCAGGGAGTTTACGGTTTACCCAACTGTGGCTCTTTATCGTATTCAATTTGTGATTATATCAGAAGACTGTTGAATCACGCTGCTTATCTCGAGTATTAATTCGTGTAGAACAAAAAGATTTATTTTATTTTGTAATAATTTCTTTTCAGGTGGGTTCAGAAAGCCTTAGTTCAAGCCACGTACTGGCACGATCCTCTACATGAACAAGAATATAAAAATTATAGCTCGTTTTTATCAGATATAAATAATGAACAAACAATAAATGACGAGTATATTCAGAGATTGCAAACTTTGGATAATTTTGTTCTAGTCAAATTTGAAAATGATACTATTGTGGAACCAAGAGAGACTGAATGGTTTGGGTTTTATAAACCAGGACAGTCATCGGTGATTCAGCCATTAAAGGAATCGCCGATTTATACACAAGTAAGGATAGATTAATTATTTTTGAATTTTAGAATAGGATAAAAATTTTCTTTGAAAAGTTGTTGCTCTTGACGACTCTTAAAATTGATGCAATTAGGTGTTACTATTACACACACTATGACACACATAACTAACTATGGAGTAATTCATTGAAATACAATTATTATTTTCGAGTGTTCCGAAAATAATATCTACAATTAATATTTTTTCCTTAAGATAAGAGCAAATAAAATTAAATTTAGATAGGCATGTTGCATGTTTTTGTTTTGACTTCTGACAAAAATAAGCGCAAGTTCTACTGAAAATTTTTAGCGAAAGCTGTTATACTTCATTTAAGGTCTCAAAGTACGGAAGAAACTTATTAAGTGCGTTAGAGGTCATAAAAAAACACAACTAACAAACGACCCAAACCAATGCGGTACGTTCTTTTAGCGTTAAAAAGCAACCCATCGGTCAAAGTCAAAGAAATTTAACTTACAGTTATACTTATAAGCATTACTTATATAACAAATCTTATACAATTCGTCTATTTTTTAACCGTGTACATTTTTTTAATCAAATAATATAGATATACAATAAATTCTTTTCATAAATTTATACTCGTATTTTGAATATTCAGATTATTTATGTACTTGAAATAAGAAATAAAATGTTGTATGTACCACAGGCATCACTTGAGGTTTATAGCTGTCGGACAACTTAATAAAACCATAGACCGAAGGGTCTCGGTCGCTCTTGGGGAATATAAATATCTTAATACAACTATAGATAATAATATTCTACAAAATTAACAAAACATTATAGCTCGTTATAGATCTGAATAAGGAATAAAAAATTAGTTGCGTTTATTTATATTATGTATGTACAGTTGAATTTGCATTATCTAAATTTTGATATTATCTGGGTAATAGGAGATTTGAAAATTGTTTGATGATAATTTGTAAATCGAAACAAGTATAAACAGGGTTAGGATCAACATGATTTTATCCCGAAAACATGTCCCCCTGGCAATAAAAATTGATCTGTTTTTTTTTTAAATTGAAATAGTTACGGAGAAAATTGAGAAGACTTTTCAAAAATTCATTCTATATATAGTATTTTTTATGCATTACAAAGTAGATCGTTTTAATTCCCTGATCCAGAATTCATAGATTTTATTTCTAACTCATCAAGATAAAAATCCTCAAAATGTGAAAACAGAATCGTAATCACAATTAAATTTTGCGTGTACTTTTTTAAAAATCGACTTCTGGTTAAAATTAACGTTCTGAGTTTTTAACATACACAACATTGTCCTAGAACCACTGTGACACATGTTTGTAGGATTAACTTTGTTGTAAAAAAAAAAATCCTGTCATAGGCACCTGGAACAATTTATCACTCCGGGTATTGCCGACTAAATCCCATTCTATCTCCTGCCTCTCTTCTCCAGTAACCGCTTTATTAAGGGACATCGCATCTGCAGAGAAAAGCAAATTGTAGTCCTGTCTTTGATTTTTTCCCTCTTTCTTTGTTTTTACAATATTGTTTTTGTGTTCAATTCATCTTCTTCTATGTATTTATTGAGATATATTATTCCAGTTGGTCTTGTCTTTAATCATTAGTGTTACTGAATTTGCCAGACAAATTGCATTTGTTATTACTTCTTTTTCCAATTTTTTTTTAACCAGTTTACAAAAATCTATGTTGCGTTAGACACTTGAATGTATCAATTGACAGTTGATTTGACAATTTTTTGTGTCTACCCTTTGTTTATTTTTATAAGTTCTTTTTTTATATATTCTAATTAGTATGCGTTCATGTTGAATATTTCTCCTTACTGTTCTCATTTAGATTACTATTTTTTGTATGTTCTTTTATTTCTTTTTTAAACTTTATCTTTATTAGACCGGTTATAACAAGGCTTTGCTTCTCTGAGGCTTTTTTGAGCAAACTCTCAACGCCATAATTCTTTTCTTTCAATCTTTTTTCTGTTGTGTTCGTTTTTTATTATGGCATTTAGCCAGAGGGTAGCTCCATACACCGAAATTGACTCTGTGCTGATTGTTAATTTTTTTTTGTTCCGCAGACAGGCTCTCCTATACTAGGGAGTAGTATCTTTTAGAAATATTTTTCTAAGTATTTATATTTTACTCTACTTAATATTTTGTTAATTTTCTTATTAGAAATTTTGCTATAAATTTTCTTCATAGTGTTTTTTATTTTCAAGTATTATTGTGTGCATTTAGCTCTCTCTATCTCTAACTTTTTTGAAGAAGAAGAAGAAGAAGATGCTCTGATATTCTCTGATGTCAGCAAACGCAAGACAGTAGCAGAGAAAATGAAGAAGAGTTTCTTCATCTTCTACACAATTCTTACAGATGCCTTCTTGAATTTTTTTTTAATTCAACGGGCTCCACCCCACCCGTTGACGTGGGATTCATCCTTAAGGATGAATTAGTCTTCCCGCTTTTTCGTACCTGTCGTTTTGGAATCGCCGTTAGGCATGTCGTCAAGACGACCAGCTTGTCCGTTCTCCAGGATTTCCTCCTGCGCCACTTCAGTGCTTAACACAAAACTCCCGCTTTTATACCCGCACTGTCTACCGCCTTCTACGGCATTGACAGTCGGCCTTCCAGCGGATTACCACTTCAACTAAGCTCTTCTAGTGTCTTCTAGCACTCTTTATCGGCTGTAGATATCCAGTGGATGCTTTGGTTTGTAAACGCTGAAAAGGCCTTAAGTCTCAGCAGCGCCCATGTATTGCATTTAAAGAATTGTAATTAGTATTAAGAAAATTGTAAAAATATGATCGAAAAAAATAAATGACTACCAATGATTGGTTTGTAAGATCTTCTCAGCTCTGCTTTGTACTATTCTCCAGCTGTCATTGTTTTTTAGCATGATTTCTTCAATGTTGTCTGAATTAACCCTTTCCTCTACGAGTAGTTCCACTTTATGCCGAATACTATGTCTTCTTGAATTTGCCATTCGGATTTTTACTCATAGCTCTGGTGCATGATTTGTCCCGTTTTGGATTACTTTAACGAATGTTATTGCACTAATTTAAGGCTTACTTACAATTACTTAAAAAATAATTTAATAAAATTTCGTCAAGTAAATTTTATAAACTAATTACTTTTTACTTTCATAAGATTACAGGATCCTAACTTTTTAACACAGCACCTTACGTCAAAATTTCACGTATTTAAACCACTCTTAATTGCTTAAGTTACTTTATATGGTTGTAAACAATCCTTAACTCAATAAAATTTTATAGGAAAAATTCGAAAAAAATCCTTACTTACTGATATTCCTCATTCTAGGATCGTCTGGGTCTCCGACAAATGAATGACAATTCGAAACTGCACTTTTTGGGTGTTGTCGGGAACCATTTGCAGTTCGAGTGGGACTGGTTTCAGGAAAATATTGTAAATCCGTATTTAAAGAATTAATTTATGTTTTAATTCTAAGCAACCTGATTTTTTGTATATATTTTGCTTTTATTGTTGCCCAAAGACAAAATAAAGTTATCCTTAAATTGAAGTCTTATTATTCACAAGATCCTTTATGTAATACTGCAGTTTTTCTCTTATTCTAATTTTGTGAATGAAAAAAATCCTTACTTACTGATATTCCTCATTCTAGGATCGTCTGGGTCTCCGACAAATGAATGACAATTCGAAACTGCACTTTTTGGGTGTTGTCGGGAACCATTTGCAGTTCGAGTGGGACTGGTTTCAGGAAAATATTGTAAATCCGTATTTAAAGAATTAATTTATGTTTTAATTCTAAGCAACCTGATTTTTTGTATATATTTTGCTTTTATTGTTGCCCAAAGACAAAATAAAGTTATCCTTAAATTGAAGTCTTATTATTCACAAGATCCTTTATGTAATACTGCAGTTTTTCTCTTATTCTAATTTTGTGAATGGAATTTTTTACAGAGCTTTGTTCCCTGTAACGTTTGAGAAAATTAAATTCTTTGAAAGAACTTTGATATTTTATCAGTAAAATATTATTTGACTACCATTAAAATTTCGAGTATTTCCGTATTTAATTTTTCCGGTTATAATTGAAAAAAACGTGGAGTCTATTATCCTAAATTAGGTAGGTACGCTTTCCTATTGTCTAAAGTCGTCAAAAAATAACAATGGCTTTTTCACGAGGCTATATTATAAACTAGTCTGATTAAGGCAAGCAAAACGCGCCCTTATTTGAGCAGAACCTAAATAGCATTATGTAAAATTCCTTGTTCTCTCATTCAGGCCGAATGCATTAGCCAAACAGCCAGTGTATAATATAACTAATGGACGACAACACTGATTGAAAAATTTCACAAAACACAAAACGCTTCTGAAAGAGAGGATATGATTGAATGAGAATACGAGCCCCTCTCTTTCTGTGGAAGCTGTAGGATGAAATTATTTTTATCTCTACTGCATATTCCTGCAGAAGTTAATAAAACTGCATTTGTAGCAAACCGCTACCGCTTAAAGAAAGCTCAGATATGTGCTGAAAAGCGACTTCACCATGATTGAAAGCTTTTAAATACCTAATCTGTAATGAATTGCTCAAATCTTGGGTAAGAAATTTTAGCAAATTAAGTCTGGAATGAATTACCTGAATTATCTCTGGAAAAACCTTTTATGTATATTAAACGTGAATAAGTTGTTTAAGAAATGATGATTTTCTGTGTTGGTAGAGGCTTTTTTGGCGAATTAATTAATATTAAAGTTTCATTTAAAAGTTCTTCTGTTAGGAAAGCACAGATGAATCTAATCCAAAGCTGACAGGAGAAAGCCTCGCCACACACCGATGTTTAATTAATCAACTCGGGAGCTGCTTGCTTGGTTTATTAACAGCATTGATCATTGGTGTATTCACACAGCCAACCGCAGACGAGATCAAAACCTGCATCCTTTCTCTAACCGATTGCGCGTCTATTCTAATTTCATCAACCCTACAACCTGCAACCCCTAAGGTACGATCGTATTATTCTGGCAGACTCGTAGAGGCACACATGGTAAAGGAGGGTCTCAACTGATCAAAATAGATACGTAATAATAATTACTTTAAATTTAAAAACAGTTGTTAAGTATCCTTTGTGATACCTACCGAGTCTAGCGGTCACGTGGGTGATAAAAAATTAAAATATTCGTTTTTATCTGATAAACTTTGAGTTGGAGTATTGTTGAAGTTGGAGTTATTGCTCAAATTAAATTCGCTCCTACTTTGTTTGAAAGTAGCAATATTGATATTGTTATAATTAAGGAAGGTTTAAGAATTTTTATTGGCTGTTGTTTTAACAAATTACTATTTTTAGCAATATTACGAGTGTTAATCTACAATAATAACAATAACATTAAATTTTCAAAACAACACGCGTTTAGACCAGGTCACCCTCAGGTAAGTCTAAAACCAGTTTGCACTCAAAATGTCTCCGTGATATATGAAAAAGTTTCGAAAAGATTCGATTCTAGATTAGATCTGGAGAGTGAGAAGCCCGAGTCCCTTTGTGCACTTATGATTGGGCCCATTGATCCACTAAACTAAGTAACAATAGCTATTTACATTCGTATGCGGTAGGCTTAATTTTACAGGCGACAGCTTTGTTTTAATTGGAGCCGGTAAAATAAACTAACGCATAAGATTTGTATAATTTTTTTTGTCCGAAAGAGTCAAATTATGTTTTTTTTTGCGCCAAGTCAAAAGTTATGCGGCTTAAATACTCTGTTATTGCTTGCATAATTTTCTTTAAAACATGTTTAAAGGTCTTTCCAGAACTTTTATTCACACTTTTTAATTCTAAATTGATAATTACTGAGAGATTCAACATTCCACAATAATGGCCACAGATCCATAGAATAGAATAATGACATTTATTAACTAGACAGGAACACACAGGTTCTAAATAGATGGCACTGTAGCGGTTTATTTTTAACATTCTGTTCTATATAAAATTGCATTTTATTTTTAAAATTATCTTAAATACACACATTGTTTTTTTTTAAAATTTATTAACTGCAACTTTTTCCAAAACATACTTTTATACCTATAATTTCGTATTGTTGTTAGTAATGGGGACCCACATTTGAACTACGCTGTGCGTTGTCTAAGGTCTCACACAATGTTTGACGTAAGACCTGTGACGTTTCAGCGATTTTTTCAATATATCATTTTTCTATTAAATATAGCTTTATTTGTGGTAATATTTTAGGTACGTACACTTTGATACATAAACTTTATTACTGCAAGGTTAGTTTTTTCCTCAAGCATCTCCTGTGGTAGTTCCAACCGTACAATGTGAGACCCGGTGTTTTTCTCATTTTTACCGCACAGTTTCCAAAAGTCCGACTTACTATTGGTGGATGCAAAACTATGATAGCCTACTTTACAATACGGGAGGACAAAAATCATATTACTTATTTCTCTATTGGACCTTCTTCTATTCTACATTTGTACAAAATTTAGATATTACAGCACTTCTAAGTTTAAATGAGTTAAGTACGTAGAAATTATGTATAATAAAAAATCGAGTCGTTTTGCTCATTATGTATGTGTCTAAGTGTTAGAACCATAGAAGTGACAAAAACTAAACTGTAACTGATGATGTTCCATTAGTGTGGACATACTTACTAGTCGGTATAACAAACAAGTCACTACCTCGTCTTGAAAACACTCGATTTTTCATACCAGTTGTTCCGTGGTCGAAATTCCAGAAGATTCTCGTAGTTTATAACAATCCGGGACGATTACCCTTTCCAGTTGATGTTTTCTACCAATTTATTTATTCCTGTGCCGTAGAAAACTGATCGCAATGGTGGAGGAGCAAAACAACAAAGTGGGGGAGCTCTATGAATGCGGTCACCCATAGTTTTGAAAGCCTCTGTAATTACCAGACAGCCAAAACGTTGGATGCTACAACCAACTATTTTATTTGCCGCAAATATCTACATTTATTTGGTCTCTGCACGGACCACCGCTGGTGATTATCTACAACATTTATTTTATAACACCAATCATTGTGATCATATGTAACCTTTTGTCTTTTTTTGTATTGTATTGAAATTCTATCTTAGAACTTAAAGATAATTGAAGAAATTACAAGAAAAACGGGTAAACACAGAAAAGAATAAGCAAGTAATCAAGTTGAAAAGGTTGGAAAAATCACTACGGTGCGGGAAAAAATTGTGAAAGCTAGAACGCAATTTAGCCTAACTTTTCATGATAGAGAGAAGAGATAATGCGACCGTTTTGTGAAAAAAAAAGGCTCTTGTATTACCAAATATGCGAATTTGAAGATATACCTAAAGTTATGGGTTAGAATGATCTTCAAAAATTTGTTTTTACTAAAAAGTTTTTAAGGGCATTACTAAACTGTTTGATCAAGACAAACACGGCGTAATTTTAATTTTAATTCATAGAAGGTAAATAAATCGCAATAAGTTAACTAGTGAAAAAATTTTGTTTTAACATTTTTCGAGCAGAAATTTTTTGGCTCGTGTGTGTGGCGAAATTCACGCGAACAGGGGAAAGCGCATTTACACTGATTGTCAGACTTTGTTAAGGGCTTTGTAATCGTACAGACACTTATCGAGGTTTGTCTGGAAATGTCACACAAGGCTACAAGAACTATTCGAGTTAAACACGAAAGTTATTGGGACGTTTTGGTCTAAAGAATAACGAGACAGCCAACTTTTTAGCTCGAAAAGATCCAAAATGGGCTTTATTAAGCCGTAATGAGCTCCATGCGTTCGTAAAACATACGCAAAAACACACTTTAAAAGTGTTTGTAATTTCGCCAACAATCCAAATGAAGGATTTAAGAAAGCATAGGGAAATCCAGGACAAGACATGCAGCGAAAACCTAATGTGTCTTAACCGAAGATACCTTCAGCTACTGATGACCGTAGGAGGTTTGTCTAAGATTGTCTACTAAAACGACACTTGTGCAAAAAATAAGGAAATAATCTTCTCTGCTATTATCCTACGTTTGCCGACATCAGAAATTTACACTTCCGCTCCAAATATTTAAAAGATTCATGTATACAATGTACTGAGCTTCATTGGAGGCAAAAGGCTGCTGCATTAGTTTTATTTCGGGAGGCTGGTGTTTATAATGGGCACTGTGTCCGGCTCGAATCTTTAGTCTCTCTTATTAAAGAAAATTATCAGAAATTGATGAAAATCAGTCTTCTCAAAGTTCAAACAAATAAAATTGACAGTAGCGTAAGTTTAAAAAGACGATACAATTGCTGACATAAAAACAAACAATGAAATATCTTAACTCTACACTAATTTTAAAAAAATACAGATTAACTAACAGTACTAATTCGAATCCAACTCCTGACTTGTAGTGGAGTAAATTTACAAATGTTGGTAAACAATAAGGACAATCTTCCCTTCGTAGAAAATCTAAAGTTTGTTGAAAATATTAACCGTACCTAACCAAGAAAATGTATTTTCCCGTTTCGCAACGTTTCGCGCATCCCCCTATTAACCTTTTTTAAATATAAAAAATATCGACATCTATTGGTTCAATTGAAGCAAAATAAACAACATATCATTTTTTGTAACTAATTTATCTAACATATCGAATTAGTAATTAACTTAAAGTCAAAAGACATAACTTCAAAATTTTTGAAAACAAGGGTAACTTATAATTATCATTCTTTTGTAATAATTCTTCAGAAAATGAATCGATTTTAACGATTTTATTGTTTTTTTATATTTAAAAAACCCGACTTTTTTAATTCAAGCAAAAAAAATGTAAATAATTATTAAAAAATTAAATAGAAAAACATGAGAATAGAAACATAGGAATATAACCAGAACTAATACGTCTTTTTTTTCTAATAAGATTTCATTAGCCGTACTATATTTTTGGTTAAAATTTTGCTCTATAGTTTTGAATTACCTGATTTAACATTTTGATATAATACAAATATTATCTACATAAATAAAAAATATAATGTAATGCACTGTTTGTTAGTAAGTGCATTAATTGAAAACGGCTGCATCGACTTTATTTTTTTTTTAATGTTTGTAATAATTTGAAGAAGGTTTCTATTAAAGAAAAATGTAAAAATGACATTTTGGTATGAAGTTAAGATTATAACTCACAATCCTAACGATGAAAACATTTTTTTTTTATTAATATTGTAGTGCTAAAAAAATTTCTTTAAGAAATATTGGAGACATTATAAAGAATAGTCGAAAAATATGGGCAAACTAAAAAAATTATAATTTTTATATACACTCATAGCTGACGATAAGAACGACTTATTTTGATAAAAAGTTGTTTTGTTCGTTATGTTTTCAGGAAGAAAATAACCCAACCGAATGTTTTCAAATAAAATAATAATAATCTGGAAAATCTGGAAAAAAAATTGGAAAAAAGGATCCCAGCCTAATTTAAAATAAAATTACATTTGTTTTTACTATTTTGTTGTTTGGTATCCAACAAATGTAGTTTATTTTATTTCTATTTCTGTTTATTTTGCTACTACGTACGCAAATCGCTTGCCTAGAATAATATTGTCCTAACTCCGTTTGTGAAAATTTTACAGGAGAGACGTTCTGATTGGCAAATTGCTTAGAATAGCAAATAAAGTAGAAAATTGTAATTACAGATGTCAAATGCGCATAAAATTCTCAATAATTTAATAGAATTGTGACAATTTCATTGGCTGTAATAAACCAATAATTTGTCCCAACTCCATTCTTAGTAGCAGGATAACAAATAAATATAAATAAAAAGCGTGAAATGAAGTGAAATAATTAAATTAAACTTTAAAAAATGCTTAATTGGGTATAAAGTTTTTTATGTCAGCAATCTTATCTGCCGATAATTTCGATTTAAATTTTAGTAGCTGAATAGGCGGTACCATACTGTTTATGTGAGAGTTTTTTCTTCTACAGTTTGGGATCTTCTACCGCGTGTTACTCTTCCTTCAAAAGTTGTTGATGTTTATTTTAAGACAACTTTGTGAAAATTTGGGTCTGTCATTGTACTTCGATATAGTATGACGTTGGAGTTTTTTGTGTTCACAATATGTTTAATTTTAATATAATAGTTCCATATAATATGTATATGAAATATCTTCGAAATTTCTTTTATTTTTTACACGTTTAAAATTCATAAACTCATCTGGTTTCATCTGGTAAATTATGTATGGTTTTCTGGTACGCACACTTATCAGTTTTTTGACAATACTTAAAAGACTATTCAACTCACATCTTGAAAATTGTTTATGACTCTGTGAATTGAGTCAACCTGTGGCCAGCTATGGCCTGGCTCTTGGAACTTCTGTTCTAATTGTGTTAAATTATGTGTTGTACAATTATTTAAGAAGTTTAGTAAAGCCAAAGTCATAAAGGAAATTTTATTTTGGGGGACACAGGAATCGGACCAAAGAACCAATTTACTAGCACATTGGTTTTTCATCATCAATTATTGTTCTAAAAACTGTATAGTAGCAGATGATATGTTGTTTCCAGCTCTTCTTTCTTGTCCTTCCTGCCACACAGTACGTTGTTTAATATCACAATCAGTCAAATTAAACACATTGAGTTCGGAAAAATAATAAGCTTTTGACAGATTGGTCTAAAAACAGTTGAGAACTTATTGTAAATCAAAAGCAGCGATTACTTTCCTGTCACTTTTATCCTCCTTGTCTATCTGTTTTTTTTTACGTTCTGCTGTTTTTTCTTTAGTGTAATTACTGTCCTTAGTTTATAAATCGTCAGATACTTTTCCATAGTGTTTACTTAGATTTTTGTATTCAAAGCACAAATCTCACTGATTTTTTTTGGGTCTATAGAATCTAATATTGAACTCCTCATTGAAACTTTTGTTATATAACAAAAAATTTTCTGCAAGTTTGTTATTTTATTGGTAATATGTCTCATAAAGATTGTACATCTTTCTTAAATTTAGTCCAAATTCTAAATACTTTTTTTGAGTATTTTGTCGACAATAGTGAGCAGACATCCGGAGGAATTGGTTAATATGTTCTTGAATTAATTCTTCCTATCATCAGAATTTTTTTTTTTTTTAGTTTTTTACCGAGTTGATCTTTTTGGGGAGTCATAATCAGGGCAGTCTTTTTATAATTGTGGCAATACTGAATTCTTCTTGAACTTATCGATATAATTTCATTAGCATTTACAACAAAATAATAACAAAGCTAAAAGTTTTTAGTTTGTGTGAACCAACAATTTATCGTCTTGTTCTTTTTTTTAAATTAAAGAGTTTTTTCGTTGTCTTGTCATAAAAATTGTTTTTTTCGTTATCGCTTAATTGCCAAAATTCTTCATGAATCCTCTTTGCCATAAACTCAACAATTTTTGTGAGCATTTAAGGACACATATTTTGTATTTGAAAACTACTTATTTGTGTACTTTTTTATTTTTATCAATGTATTGTTTTCCTCCTCGTCTGAGTTTTTTGAGATTGTTATTTTGCCAATTATCTACGTCTCTTTTTCTTTTCCGAGTAAGTTTTTTTCTTTGTTATTATTTTGATCATTATCACTATCACTTCAATTGTTTTTATTAGAAAATAGTTTTTAGTCATGTTTATGATTTACTTATTATACTTTTCTATGCTACATGTTTTCTCTACCATATAAGAAATTTTATCTATATGTTCATTGTTTGTATTTTTTTCTTCTTGTAATATTTCTACATCTACATTAAGTACTGCAGCTCTTGTTGTATTTTATCTTAAAGCTCTGAAATTTCTTCCAAATGTTCACTGTTTAAAGATGCTTGTTGCATTTTGTCTTAAACATCAGGAATTTCTTCATTAGGTTCGTTATTTTGTTTTCTAATATTAAAAATTCTAAAAAAAAATAACTGTTTCTGTCCCAATATTAGATATTAAACTCTCGTCTTTATAAACACTACAATTAAATATTTCAAAACATTTTGAAGACATGTCTATGGTTAAAATTACCACAATGGTATCTCGTCAAACAAACTTTTACTTATTTACTTTTAGAATAATGATTTTCGGTTAGGTATTCGATGTAGTATAGGTAGTTAGAATAACAATGTCCTTACTCCAATACTTTTACGGAGTTAGAACATTACTATTCTTATTATGTTTTATTCATGGAGTTAGTGTATTATTACAATAAGAAATTTTAAGTTAAGGGAGTTAAGGCAACGATTAAAACGCCGGTTTTAAGGAGTTTAAACAAGAAATATAATTTGTTAAAGCACTCAAAACATATAAAATTGAAGTTAAACCATAATGGTATAAAAATCTTAATTTCGAAAAAAAGTGGAGTTGGAACACTATTATTCTAGGCAGGTGAAATGTCGTTTGTCAGCTCATTAGCTGATAGCGGTCTAGTGCCGATAAAATTCATATTGCTTGTAAAATTTCCCATTGGAGTAGGTACAAGCTTGAAATAAAAATACATTTTTTTCTCATCTTTACTTTGTTTCCACATTTGCAACAACTTTTTACAAATGTAGGAAATAATCACAAGCAAAATTGATTCAGGACAGAACATCGTCTGTCGGCTCAGCTAGTAATAAATAAAAGCTAAAACGCATTTGTAGAAAAAAATTTCTTTGCGAAAGCGGTGTGTTTTAAGCACTCAGCATGTTCGCGGTGCGTCCGAACTGGGGTGGATTTTCAGGTAGCAACCGAACTGGTTGAAGTGTATCTGCCTACCAGTCCGAACCTAATCCTTGTTCAAACTGCGGTTTTATTCACAGTAGGGAGCCCCGTCCCACATTCTACAAGTAATAAAACCAGAATATAAATAAAACCTAAAAAAAAAATTCAAAAAATTTTTTTTGGCTGTGTTGGTGTCAATTAATCACAAATGTGTAACACAATAAGTCTGCAATTTTTTTTAAATTGTTAGAAATCGTTGTAATTAGACATTTTGGTGCATTGTATCAAAGTACACCAATACACAAGAAATCATTACCTAAAATTATAATTAATTAGACATAATTAAAAAACTAATCGTATAAGTAAACAATTTGAAAATTTGTTCAAGTCCTTTTAAGGAGTTGATGAAAAGTATTGTCATATAAACTTTAAGCCGGAAGATCTAAAGATATTGGGAGAACCAAACTATGGAAACTAGCCGGAAAGGATTCAAATAAGTAATTTTGGTGTTTTGGTGTTTTACCTAAAAATGGAAATTTGCTTATCACAGATTTTAAAAAACATGATTAAGGTTTAAACGGGAAACTAAACTTCATGCATAAATTTGGGATTTTAGGTAGACTCAAATTTCTTTTTGTCAGTTTATTGATAGAATTGTTGTTCACCATGCCACAAGCAACGAAGAAAAATTCTGTTATACACCATTAAGCTAATATCACCGATAATAGGATTAGAATTTTAGAACCTTCCGGGGTTTCAGAGCGCACCGCAGTTCGGTCCCTAAAATATTTTTTGGTAATGACTCATTTATCTGGTTAAATTCTAACCGCAATTCGGAATGTCCCCGCATGTTCGTGATGCTTATAAATTATTTTTTATGCCACAATTTTTTTTTGAAATAAATCTATATACCCTACCAAAACGGTAAACTTACCTTTGAGTTTTCGTGAGCAACAAGTACACAGTATGCTTCCCGACAAGTTTCCGTTAGTAACGTGTAAACAATCCTTAGCGTTTTGAAAACCTGGTAAATAACCTAGGAGAGTTTAATTGCACAAAAGACCCATTATTTTATATTTTGTGGCTTTAAATTTTAGCATATTGGTAATTTTAGGTATTTTTTTCTAAACAGAACAAAATATTTGTAAAAGAGATTGGTTTATAAAAATTATAGAAATATTTTTTTTAATTTTTAATTAAGTTAATTAGAACGTTGTTTATTACTGAATGCAATTTATGCAGCCCTCTTTTTCAAATAATTGCAACATTGACAACAGTATGTTAAAATACAATTTTAAAATTTTATTTTTATTGTGTAATCACATTACATCTTGGTATTTTTAGATTATTTAAAAGATTACGGAGTGGATATATCAAACACTGAATGCAAATGGTATTAACTAAACGCATTTCAATTGACTTCTAAAGAGCTTCAACCCTAATTTGTTCCACATACTGAAGGGGGAGCTTAAAAGATCATACAGGGATTAGTACCGACTCGTTTGATCACTATGTTACCCAATGAATTATAACACTACAGTGTGTATCAAATTTGAAATCAAATCCGAACCCTCGTTTAATATCCCGTGTATATCGAATAAAAGTTAAAAGCTTTGCTAGTTTAAAGAAAAACACATTTTTCTAGAGAAATTTTAATAATAGAAAACCATCTCCAAATTTGAAATCTTAGTCAAACAATGATATTTATTAAAAAATGTGTAACACCGAACAGATCTGCACGTTAGCAAACAAAAGACAAGAACGTGTAGATCATCACCTTGTAGTTATTTTCCCGCCTGAAGCGTACAGAGCGCTGTTGCGGATCTGATTCCGGGTTCCGGGTATCATTACATACGCCACACTGATTTACAATGCAACACAACACGTTCATGAAAATGAATGCATTTTCATTATTTTTGTCTACGCTTAATAATAAACACGTCACATTGTCGAGACAGTCTGTTCTATCATCTCTGCAGTTATCATGTCACAACTTTATACCCATACTCTTACATGATTGCAAGAATATCACACCCTCTTGTCAAATACTTAACAATCAAACAAAAATTAATTGCAAACAAAATCTGTAGTTAAAAGTCGGAACAGTCATACAACAAATAGTACATTGTTTTATTAGGAGTAAAAGTATAGCTTCGAGTGTAGCTTTTTGAGACTTGACTGCATGTTTATCAGCCGGTTTCAATTACAGGCGAGACACAAAAGTTGCTTTTTTTTTAACTGCAAACATGGACGTTAAAACTTTAAAAATACGAGAATTAAGAGAATCTTTATAAAAGTAAATCAAAATTTAAATTTACATTTCCGTGATTTTGTTGTAATCTAGCTGATCTATACATTTTACCTTACATCAAGAAGGGTAGCTTTGATTTTTTAATATGTTTTACAAGATTGAACCTACGTTTTTGACTTTGGCATAGAACCGGTAATGCGCTAAATTTTCAAAAAATGTATTATTACCAGTGGCGGCTGGTAGATTTTGAAATCTCTGTGTTTTTAAAACGGAAAATGGGACCGAAATTTTGTATCTCTTGTAAAGGGTTACTATTAAAAACAAAGTAAATGACACTGTGTAAAAGTAAATGACGCAAAATATGATTGAAATTTGCAAAATTTAATTTTTCAAAAATCGACACTAGGTATTTCCTAAACGGCTTATATTAGAACAGTGCCAATTTTTTATTATGAGACAAATTCATGACTAGTTGTTTTTTGTATTTTTTGGCTATGATGTTATAAAAATTTACAAGGTAATAAAATTTTACAAAAAAATATTTTTAGAAAATTAATAATAATAATAATAATAAAGGTCTTTATTGTGCAAATAAGAAAAAAATACATTAAATACATATAACAAGTAATATTTGCAGAAAAGCCGAAGATCAGGTGAATGTGTGATGGCAGAAGCAACCACATACCCTCTGTTTTTCATCTAAAATTAAATTGCAGATGTTGGTAGCTTTGAGAAAAAACAAATTTTGAATAAAAACTTGACATAAATTTGCATGATTATGATAAAATAATAATAAATCGGTACTGTTCTACTGTTCTGTAATATGGAAGTTAGAAATGACCGATACTGATAGGGTCGCTGCGGAAGTGAGCATGGGAGTAGAATTTTTGACACAATTATGGCAGTTAATAGGGAACTTGCATAAAGCGGAAATTTTACTATTACAATTTTTATAGATTGTAAATAATAATGCAACTTTTAAATATGGAAAATAATACGCTTTTTAGAAAATATTATAAATTAAAAATCAAAAATTTTAAAGTTTTGAATCATAGGTCAACTCTAATGACGTGTCATAAAGAAGTAAATGTGATTTTATTAGTTGATATGACCAACAAAGTAACAACATTGCATATTTTTCTAGCTGTTTTTTAACAGTTTCAGTTTTGATAACTTTAAATCTTCTTTTTGCTTTACGGAATTAGTTTAAACAAGGTGGCGTATGGCAGGATTAAGTCTGGAATAATTTGTTTTGAAAATACTCAGCGTTGGCACACCGTTGTTAAAAATCAAATTTCATAAATTTCGTTTAAACTTTCTACTATGCAGTGGGTTTCAGTTTGGTTTCAGTAGCAACGCTTTACAACAAAATTTAGGTCCTATCTCCGTATTAAATATACAGACATTTAAATATCCATAATTCGCACCTAATTATGCACAAAAAAAAATTACTCAGTAAAAAATTTGATTAAACTTTGCAATTTTACTACCACTTGTTTTAATATAAAAATGGTTTATTAGGTACTTATAACTATGTGTAGTATACGTACCAACTAGGTAAGTTTAAATAAAATAAGTTCTACATACTTAAAAGTATTTAAGAATAAGCTACAGCTTGTACAGTGTTTTCAGACTATTATTCGATATTTTTTCTAAGAAATCAGACTGTATTCAGTCATTGTAGCTTTTTCTTGTACCTACTGTAAAATTAAAATTTTCAAAAAAATCGCCCAGTTTGATGATTTTTTTTACTGCAGTAACCTTCTAAATTTGGTCCCTGTAATTAATTATCACTTACTACAGAATTAGATGTCATGTCCCTTTTTGAAAATACAGAGGTTTCAAAATCGAACATCCGCCACTGACAATAAATACGTAAGGTCGGGGCGGAATTAAGTGAGCTTATTTTATAAGATGCCGCAATAAACCAGATTGATAAACCAAATTGAATAAATCAAAAAATAATGCCCATTGTTGAAATTATGAGAGCACAAACCATACTGACGATGGAAATTTTTTTACACTAAAAAGGATAATTGTGGTACAATATGTTCACTTTCGTTCATACCAGAAACAACTTTGTTATTTTAATTATGAGGTAGCATATATTTCTTTACATTTTCAGGTAAAAAATTAACAGTGTTTTTGAAGTAAATTTACAAATTTTAACAGGTGATAGTCCTTGGTAAAAAGACGCTAAAAAACCAAATTTCTCTTATACAAATGTTTATAGATTTTCAGATATACGATGTAGAAGTTTTTGATTGAAAACAGTTTTCTCATACATCGTGTATCTCAAAAACCAGAAACATTAGAAAAGGTAAGTTTGGATATTTAAAGCTTATCACCTGTTAAAATTTGTAAAACTACTTTAAAAACACTTTGTACATCTGATTTTAACAAAAAGCTTCTGAACTTTTAAACTAGAACTATCTACCAGGAAAAATATTAAAATAATTTTATCCACAATTACCTTATAACTGAAGTTTTATCCACACTTACGAACCGTATAAAGTAACACTTTATCCACTAGTGAAATAATGAAACACTTTGTTCCATTAGTGGAATAATAAAAAACATACAATCTTAAATCAATCGTATTCTATTTATTATTAATATTGACATTAACATTTACGTTAATTGACATTTCGTTTTTTTTTGTTTTATCATATTTCACTTCGTTTCCATTAATAAGAAGCTTGTAGTTGTTATCTGTTCCAGAACGAATAGTAGTTGTAGGAACAATGGACGCCTCTTCTAGTAAGGAACGACTACTACCAGGAGAACCTTGGATTTTCCTTGCGATATCAAGCTTATTAGATACAGAATCTTTGATGTAAGTTTCCGCTATGACGGAGCTCCTCCACCATCATGCCGTTTAATTGCTGCAAGATTAGCACCTCCATTGGCAAGTAATGTTGTTAAATTGCGCCTCATACAATGGCTGGTATAAGCTTCTGCGTTCGCCAGATTCAAAAACGAAGCAACTTTAGAAGGAACTTTCGTTAAAGTGTTAATTCTAACAGGTTGCGATGTACATTTTTGATAAGCGTATCGTAAAAAGAATCTCTCAATGGATAACTTCTTCGGACGTAAGGACATGTATTTCCTACACTTTCCTACAGTATTGACAGAGAATCCTTCTTCTATAATTGTGAATTTTCGTGAAACGCCCGTCTTGGTATCTGGTATCGAAACAATCAGGTATGCGCCCCTGTCTTCTACATCACTGATTTTTAAATTTGTCAGCTCACAGCATCGACATCCACCAGACACCTCCATTATTAATGCAACCTAAAATATTTCAAAATTTATTATCTACAATGTCTATGTAATGACAGAGATTACTTTGATCATCAAATATTCTTTATCGCAAGCCCTTGTCAAAAACTCTTCCATGTATGCTCTTTCCAATACTGCAGCCTTCTTCGGCCTGTATACTCTTGACTGATTCAGATAGGCCATGAATGAGCTTACTATATTTTCCAATGTCTATGTTTTTATAGACCTTTATAGCGGCCTTCATCATGGAGTACTTCGACCACATGGATGAAATTGCATACCTATGTTTCAAATTTAAGAAATTCGATAGCAGAACTTCTTCATTTAATGTCATTACCCCCCGTTCTTCTTTCCATTTATTAAATTCTGAAAATACTTTTTCGTAATGTTCCCTGAACTTCGCAGACTATAACTGACGAGTTGATTCTTCAGCTACCTCAAGAATTGTTTCAGGAACAGTATCACTTTCTTCCATTTTCACCAACTTGCACAGCGTTTTGTAAAAATGAAGTCGGTAAACAATCGAAAATAAATGGCAACGATTCAACACCTCCCATGTTATTTAGTTAAATTCAATGATTTTTGAGGTGAGATCCGCTATCAGAGTGTAACGTCAAATCATTTTTTGATGATATGAGATGATATTTTGGCGATTCTGATTTTAAATCGCTGTAATTGTGGATAAAACGTTAAACTAGATTCGTGTTTTAGTCGCGTTTATCCATTTAAGAATATTAAACGCTCGACTGCGTCTCGCGCTTAAACATTCTTGCGTGGATAAAACGCTGTATAAAACACTTATACAATAAATTACTATTATTTTCAAAATCCATATTTATATTTGTAATTAATCCAACTTCTTAAGTATTTTTATTTAAAAATTTTGAAAAATTTATAAAATTTTTGCAGGTAGTAATTTAAAAAAATTTACGTTATAAATGATCGAGACAAAATTTATAGTTTTTAAATGAGAGATATCTTAAATATAATCCCGCGCAAAATTAGATATTTATTCTTGATAGACTTTTTAAAAATAATTTTTTTATTTTAGACCTTGAAACTGTCAATTTAAAAAAAAATTGATGCTGACAAAAATAAATCCAGCAATAAAAACCAAATATATTATTTTTATTACAGAGTAGTGGGCCAATAAAAGTCTTTGAAACGATTAATTTTACGAAACAAAGTATCGAGACTTTTTCATGTATAATTTTAAAAACTACATTGTTGTAATATAAAAGCAAGACCTAAGGTTTAAATCAAGAAGATATATTCAGAATATCTAAAATAAAAGTTTCCACAAAAATCTAACTTACTTGAAATTTTTTCGAAGTTAAACACTAATTTTACAGAGCCATGGTGTTTTTCAAAAATTTCGAGACTTTGAAAAGCTTTATCTTGAAAACTGTGAGAACTGTATTAACCAATTACAAAATTATTGGACTACAAATTTTGTTGATTTAATTAAAAAATCACAACTACCTCATTTCATCGTTTTTGGTAGTATTACTAGCGATGCAAATTTTTTTTTTACTAGATTTATTTTGGTTTTTGCGAGCGCACTGTATATTTTAATTAATTAAAGAAGGAAATGGTTTGTTTGAAATTAAATTTCCAGTTGGTTGTTTCCGCACATGAATATTCTTGTAAAAGTCCATTTATATATTAATACGGTGAGCTTTAGCCAAAGCATTGTATTTTTTTAATTTGCACAGTGATTTTCTAGAACGTGGTTGGATCATATCGGGGAGAGGGAAACAACGCGCAATGAATAAAATCATATATTCTTCTGTTGGCTGCACGTTTCTATTGAACAAAGAGTCCGAAACTCGGAATTAAAAATCATTCACTTCATGCTTAAAATCAATCATTTCATCCAGCTATTGTTGGAGAGATTTTCAAACACGCGTTTTTACTAAATAAAAGTTCATTAATGCGATCAGAAGCTTTTTGTTTTTAAGCTTTTAATTAAATTTTAATTAACGAATTTGGCGGTATCACGACTGAATTGCGGTTAATGAAAAGTTTTACATTCTGTTAATCCGTTTTTTTTTTACTAAAATTATGTAAAAATAATGAATAGTTTATTTTAAGCCACACCTTATGTTGGACGCGCAAGACATACAATTATTTTGAATACAACAATCATAGCTTAATTAAACTGTTGGTGGAACTAACCTGCCCCCTTTTCTATTTCGACATGACGAGTATTCAGCTCTGTATTGTGAGCCTCTACCCCGACTTTATTAATTACTGAACTTGATGTTGTGACACAGACCATTGTCGGGAATCTGATTGTCATATCACATCAGCAAGCTCGTTGACATCGCACATCTGTGCCAACTTTTGATGAATACAATGCACAAATTAAAGAAAAAAAGATTTTCAACAATTTGTCTAAAAGTAACCCTTTACAAATTTTGTGACACACCCATTTTTAAACAACTATTTTATTTCGTACTAAACAATTACAAGTTAATATTGTTTTAGTTACCATAAAATATATCTAGTTTAATAGTTTTAACTCTCTCCAATGTTTTTTTTAAACTAACAAAATAAATTGACTAACAGAATAAATTATTATTAAAACGTAAAACACCCAATAACACCAAACACTACACTCAACACTACGACGCGCATTTCGACAACAAAGTTGTCATTCTCAGGCAGGAATTAACACTGATGAAAAATGTTCGGTTGGTGTTTGGTGTTAGTGAGTGTTTTACATTTTATTCGACACACCAAGAAGATCCAACAAGAAGATTAGTTTATTATTGAATGCACCCCTTAATGAAAAACATTCATAGTAAAAATGTCTTTATCAAAAAATAAATAATGCAAAAAAGCAAAAAATTGAAACATCCGTAGACATACCATTAGTAGATATTACAGAATTTTTTGGTGTAAATCATATAATTTAAAAAACAACAAAATGCAATAACATTTTAAATGTAAATCTGTTATTTAGTAGAAAATAAAATTATCTAAATATGTAGATATTGTGTAAATTGTAAGACGTTTATAACCTTGAGCAACTTACGACCCCTCAGGACAAAAACCGTCGGATCCGTAAGGCCATTGCCCAAGGTCATTAACACACGTAAACAATTTTTTAATAAAAATAACTACAAAAAGTATGTACCAATTTTAAAAATCAATTCTTATTCTAACAAAACTTTGGAAGGTCAAAAAATTTAATTTTAAATACCTATAACTTTCTTTAATTAAAATTTTGGAAAAAAGATAAGGAAACATGGTCATGGCTCTTAATAACAAAAAAGACTTTGTTCTACCATAAACCATTTCCAAAATAACTAAAGAAAAGAATAGATTATTTTTTTAAATCAAATTACGCAAATCCTCTTCAAAGTTTATTCTTTACTGCAATAGACTTTTATTTGTTCCAATAGCCACCCCTTACAACAGAAGTTAAGTTCCATGCTCTGTTTTGAAAATACAGAGATTATCCTGAAAACGCCTTTTTTTAATGTTAGGTAAAGGTATAGTCTATAAAAATGCTGACTTATTGCTATAGTCAATAAACGTGATCTCTTAAATTATCACTAAAATGTGGTCGATCGGTGAAATAATAGGTTAGTAGTGAGATAAATATTGGAACAGAAAAAGACAGAAATGACATGGGAAATAATAAAAAGTTCTTATGATTAATAGATTATAAAAAAATAAATCACTGTGGAATCCTAGAGACTTTAATTATTTAAAAATTTTAAGATATGTGTACAAGACTTTAGATTTATCTACAATTTAACTCAAAATTCACTACTAGGTTTGTTTCAAGGAAGATAACACCAAATGACTTTGACTGGTTGCGCACATTGTTTCTGCACATGTGCTTCTCGTCACAGTCTAAGTTCTTCAGTATACTTTTCTTTGTAAAGATAAGCAGAAGTTAAGATACTTTATGCCTATTCCTTAAGCAATTTTTCGCTGTAGCACGTTTTAGCATTTCAGATTAATAGTTCTTTTTTTACGAATAGAAATTTGGCCGTTTTATTCGAAAATAATTAAACAGACCTAACCAAATAGAAGATTGTAATAAACAACTGCAAACATTTTAACAAATGAAATTGGCAAATTATTATGGATTGACAATGCCAGCCATCGCACCCCTCACTAATGAATAAAATGCTTGCTAGCCTCTATATTTGTGTTTTTAGGATTAAATTTTGAGTTACATTTCTTCAATGTCTCTATAACAATTTTTCTCATATTAATGCTTTCTTACCTTTGATATATCCTCAGCACCTCCCTCTTTGTTAACAATTTAGACTCTCCACTATTCCAAAATTGTACATTCATACCGCAATCTTAATTTTTCTTCAAATCTCACCTTTTTTTACCTGTTTTAACTTTTATAATTGTCTTTCTAGTTTTTTTTCTTATTATGTATCCTGGTGCTTGCTTAAGTTTAACTGTAACACCTATTTTATATGTACATTTTCGTTCACACGTTCAATCTACATTTTCCTTCCATCCCTACCTATAACTGCTCCGCCCTCATATATTTACAATATTCTTCACTAAACTATTAAACATCGTCACTCGTCTTTTGTAATTTTTAGTAAATTTACGTTCGTTCAAACTACACACAATTGCTTTTTTTTTGACTGTATCGTTTATGTGTGACATTACTCTTTATTACGTATCTCAAGTATTTTGTTCTATATTTTTTCTTCCAATTATTTTTTCGTTATTACTTTATTTTGAAACACTGTGTTATTTAGCATTTGTGGATTCTAATTTATTACGTGTCTTTTTTCCTGTTTTTACTTGGGTAATAGTCTCCTCTTTCTTATACGTATACAAATATTTATCTTTCTTACTAGGCACTTCTACTTCACACTCCTTTCTCCCTCAAATATTCGCATAATTTCCGTGTATTCATACTGTTAAAGTCTTTCTTGAAGTTTATGAACAATGTCTTCTTGCTTTACTTATTATCCTTTTTGCAAGATGTTTCAGTAGGTTTTTTGTAATGCTTATTTTGTATTTTATTTTCGTCTTTTATCTCGTTCGTATTATTACATATAATATTTGCCATACTTTTAAAGTCAAAATCATTATCTATATAAATCCAATTACTTTGTTAATTCATCAGAACTATTTGGGCATGGGTCACTTGTGCATCGCGATTAGAAAAAATTAAATAAAAGGTGATTTTAATCCAACAACAGGTCAGTTGCCCATCCGATGTTTTAAGATTATAGGGCTTATAAGACGGTTAGCATTTGAAAATATTTTGATATTTCTATATTCAAAATATAGAGCCAGTAAAGAAAAAAAAATTCTATTTAGTGGGCAAAAACTGCATAAAATAAATATCACTAAAAATTGAAACCATTTATTAGCAATTTGTCGACAGCAACCAAAGCTCTGCAGCTCTTTTTTTAACATCTGCATACGACACAACACTATTGTTTATTAACTTTATTGTTTATTCGCGGAGATAATCACCGATGAAGGCACTACAATCCTTTGAAATATGGCGGATGAAAGAAGTAATGCAAATTGCAACAAATCCAATACAGAATCTGTGATTTACAAACTTTTTGGGTTAAATAGTCACAATGTCAGCGTCATGGTTACGTTTTAGTTAAAATGATTTGATTTTAAACGAAATGTGTTGCAATTTAAAAATTGTTGTTGAAAATAGTGAAAATACTGTTTTCAGTGAGTTTCAAATACGTAAATATATAATTATGTTATTGATTGATTTTATTATAAAGTGACCTCCTTGTAGGTTTTAGTCAATTTCAAGTCCAGAAATATTGAAAAATAATTGCGTTTTATATTTGCAAGTACAATGTACAAAGAAAGGTAGATTTTAAAATTAGGAGAACATTATTACAAACATTTTCGTATTCAGTTTGAAGCAAAACAGCCAAAGGTTTTGTACCTCAATTACATTGAAATCTGTTCACCTGATTTATTTGAAATTGAAAATCCTGAGACCCGTGAAATTTCATGAAGATCAAAACAAAGTTAGTTGTATATCGTAAGAGTACAATGTTTGTATTAAAATAAATTATTATCATTAATTGTTCTAACGTCAAATTGACAATATTTATTTTCTTGATTCTTGAAATTTTCATACATTATTACATTTAAAAAAAAATATTTGATCTAATTTTTGCTCGAACTGGATAAAATGAAATCGAATTAAATGTAATTCATACAAGATAAACATTCCGTCATAATCGCAGCTGTACCTAAGTTAAAAAGATTTAATGAAATCGGTTGAATGCCTTCCATGTAAACACAAAGTATTACTTTTTTCGGAATCACATTATACCTAATAGTCTTCTTTTCAATACATAAATACTAATTGTGAATTAGAAAGATGTTACAATAAACTCGGAAAGTGTGACGCAAAATTCTTAGAAAACAGTTGCTCTATACAAAACATAAACTTAATAGAATCTTCTGAATTTTTTTGTGCAATAAAACAGTTAAAACACTTGTACTGTTACGAGTATATTGTACTATTAAATAAATCTCCTTAATTTGTAGCTACCTTCTAATTAAGGTAAAATAGAGGTTCCACAATATTTTGTTTGAGACCACCATAAGACGTCATCACTTACCCTATAAATTTACTTCCTTTAAAATAATTCGCCGGGCGAATTTCGCCCTATTGATGCGCAAATGTCCTCTTGCCGATTTGGACATTACGGCAAAGGGTAAAGACACCACTGCGCGCTATTGACCAACATTAAAAAAAAAAAATTATTTTCATTAAACAAGTTATAAAATTTAGTAAATGAATTCTAACGAAAAACTTTTAATTTTTTTACTTATATCAATTTTTTATTAAAGTAAATAGTATGTAATTTAAAGATGTATATATGATTGCAAAATTGAATAATGTTGTATAATTAGGTGATACTTTGTTAATTTTGAATTGTAACAAATTGTATAGATAAAATTTTTGTATGCATCGTTAGGGTAAATCAATAAATAGCCGTAAAAAGCAGTCGTTATCTTCTTTTTTGTAATTGAACATTTCAGGTAAACAACCAATAAAAGCATTATTTTATTAAGCAGATACGTCTGCGCGAGCGTCTCAACGCCTTTTAGGCGTCCCTATAGGACCAATGAAAATAAATCGGGGTGGAGCGTCATTTAATTTCTATAACAACATGCAATTCAGATTCACAGTGTGAATTTAACAGCGTTAAAGTAAACTCATAAAGTCACTGATAAAATGGCTGGACCATATTTATCACCTTTACCTGGTGATTTACTCACTGAATATATGTTTGGTCGAAGACGACAAAGAAGAAATCGGACCACGTTTAGTCCACAACAATTGCAAGAACTTGAAACACTTTTTCAAAAGACGCATTATCCTGATGTTTTCCTTAGAGAGGAAGTCGCGCTTAGAATAAGTTTATCGGAAGCACGTGTTCAGGTAAGTCTCCAGTTTAGTTTAATAAAGAAAACATCAATTTATATTGATAAAAAGATCAAAAATTGTTTATTTTAAATTATTAATTAACTGTAGTTTATTTAGTTATATAAATAGTTAAAAAATATCGATGTTAAATTAATCACATCTATATTTTATGCGCATTGTTATTAATTGTTAAATTTGTAATTATCTATTTTTAACACAAACAGAATGTGTGTATTGAGTATTTGACTATTTACTTGCCCTTTTTATCTTAGAGAAGAAAAAAGAAATGATAATAATATGATACAATGAAATTTAAATGTTTTACCTAATTTTTTTTAACAAGTAATCTTAAAAATAATTTAGATAAGAAATATTCGTTTTAAATTTTTGTCATCTGTGTTATTTCATATAAAAACATATTAAATACAGTTTGTTCCAAAAATGACGATCTGATTAGTCGATATTACATTGAGGCCGGAAAACCAAGAGAAATATGAAACTTAATTGTTTTGCCCAAGTTTGATCTTAAAAATAATTGAAATAAAAATTCTTTTCTTAATTTTTGTCGCTTTTCTTATGTAATATATTTTTAAAAAGGTTCCTAAAAATGATTTAACAATTATTATTGTATTATTAGTTCGGGTCCGAAATTCACAAAAAAAAAAATGTAAAAAATATCTCCTCTAGTTTTCAAGGTTGATTCATAGGCCCAAAACAATACATACTTATGTTTATTTATATTTTTATATCCAAAGTAGATACTGAGGTCTGAAATATTCGATATATTTTTTAAATTATATAAAAGCACGATAAAAATTAAAAAATTATATCTCCTTTAGTTTTCAACCTAAACAATTTTACAAATAAAAAAATCTTTGATTGTAAACCAATCTTTATATTTTGTTTAATGATAACTCTTAAAAATAATTATAAGTTTATTAACAGTTAAACACTATAACTGCGTTTTTCAAAATGGTTTTATTGTTAAATTATACATAAAAAATCATCAAACAATATAGCTTTGATAATTTTAACCATTTTAATTAAGATTTTTATTATTACAAATATCATTATCAATGTAATTGTTAAAACTGAGATGGATTTGTTAAACATTTTTCTTGTGTTCTTTGGACCTAAACGAACAATGCATACTAGCTGCATCCTAAAAATGCCTTCACCTCATTAAATAATAATTAATAGCAATTTTACAATAAATCACGTTCACAAAAGATGTCGTTTACTGTCACAACCAATTTATTGTATGTAGTTCATTTTAAATATTAATGAGTAAAAGCAAAAAGCTCTAAATTAATATCAAAACATTAGAAATCTGAAATCACATCAGTTCATTCGTATGTGGCGGTGCTATATCAACAATTTTGCACATTTTTTAGAACACTTGTATTACTCAATAAATTGTAAGTACTCAAGTACTCAGATTTATTAAGAATTAGTTAATATACAAACTATTTCAAAAATTCAAATTTATCCTTTCTTTTTAGGAATAGTTTATCACATATGATGCTATAAGATTTCATGTTGTTTTGTTTAATATTGTGACCTTACTCACTTCCCTATTTCTAAAGCAGATTTTTAAATGTCCCACATAAAGTAGATTTTAACTCCACCCTTTAAAAAAAATACACGAGGGTATCACAAGACATCTAAGTTTGTTTGAGTGATGGGGATATACGTATAGATACATATACCTGGATCACTTTTGTAATAATAAATTTCATAATTCTGGTATATGAATTATGGTATATGTATGACAACGTCAACGTAACATTATCATATAACATGACCTACATTTTAAAAACCCGAATTTTCCTTAAAAAGCATAATTCACAAAGCCAAAATTTTGGGTTGAATTTTGAAATTTAATATTACAAAAGTGATCCGGGTTAGTTACGAATTGGGCACTTATATATTTAAAATTTCAAGAATAAAATTAAATTTTTATCAAATTTTATTTTTTGTTTAGTGTTGACTAAAATATCTTATTTTTTGTTAACAAGTTACAGTAAAAATAATAAAACTATTCTTTCATAAATATATAGGTATATTTTGAAGACTTTATATCAAATAACTCAAAAATATAGAGCGAAGTACAGCACCGCAATTGAGGAGCTTGCGTGTAAAACCGGATATATCCACTTTTACAAATTTTTCAGAAGATGAAAAAACACCCTACATATTTGTTTAAAAAAATGGTGTTATTTAGCAAAAACATTTTAAATTTAATAGGGTTATGCAAGTGATTAACATATAATTTTTTGTATAAAAAGTAAACAATTTGGCGTTATTAGCAAAAAACTATTGGATTCATATAGTTTTGCTCACAAATGACATACACTAAGCGAAAAGAATATTTATTTTTCTTGAAATGAACAAATTTAAAATAGTATTTGCCAAGAGAACACAAAATTAAACATGTACTGCAGCCTCTTCGTTCCGGTTATCGCATAGCTTCTTGGGTTTCATTCTGTTCTTCGTTTCTTCCCCCATTACTGTGTAATAATTTTTTATATCACAAAAGGTCTTCCCTCTTTAGCCAATCTTTTCCAAAATGTTTTTTTATTAAATGTTTTAAGCTTTTTTCTTCTTGAAATATATTCGCTGTTGTTTTCAAAATTTAGATAGATATAACCGATTTTGCTCTAAATGTCGAACTTTACTTAACGCTTTTACGAGAATTTAAAGCGTTTTAGTTGCAAACGCATATGTGGGCCTATAGATATTACAACTTAGATTCAGAAATTACCAAACCATGACTTTTTTTTTATAAGTGGATATATTCGGTTTTGCACGCAAGCTCCTTAAAAATCTACAAAAAATTTGTCTTAACTGATAACAAAATTATAAGTTAAAAGTAAATATTTAATAATCTTGTAGTAAAAAGGTAAGGTCCAAAGATTTTTTTTAGACACGAAAATAAGGTGGTCTAACACAACTTGTCTCTATACCAAATTGTATCATTTTTTCATTTATGGCATTGAAGAGGTAGAAGGCGGCAAAGTTTTCAAAAACGGTTTGTTTTAACAAAATTTTGCTTGAGTACTTTTTCATTTAAAATTTATTGGTTTATTATAATTTATATGCAACAAAATTTGAAGATTAATATAATAAATTATTGTATAATAACAAAAAATGTACAACATAAGTAGTATAACTAGAAACAGAGAAAATGTAACAGAATTTCACTCTTAAAAATGAAAAATACACAACCTTTAGTGGTTTCCAAGATATAACAAAAAATTATTTTTCTATACCCAATTTGAAATAAAACACTCTTTATGCAGCATTCTAGTGAGGGTTAAAAAAGCAATATCGTTCTGCCATTATAATTTCTGAATAATTTCTGAAGCAATCATTCTGCCAAAATACTACATAATCTGTTCGAAATGACATTTTAAAAGTGCAGGCAAACAGAATAATTAAAATCTTAACAACTCTGTCACACACCCTAGGTGGATCTACCGACCCTTAAATATTAAATATACCAACATTAAATTATACCGACATTAAATATCATTCTGCCATTTTAATTGTAGCTATTTTATAGCAAAATTAAGGTGTACACCGAAAATTAGCCCAAACTACATGCCACCGTTTGTTATTCACTAGCTCTTTGTTTATTAAACTAAAATAAACCTAGTTTGTAAATTTGAATAAAAGCGGAGATTTAAGTAGTGCAACTTTTTTTGAATCATCTGTATATATTTTTTTGTATATAAATGAAGTTTTCTATTTCTTTATAATAGGTGGTCGGTTTTTATATACTTATTTGATTACGTTACATCTTCCTCTTAAATCTCCTAAGTTTGCCATTGAGTCTTTTCTTTTTGTTTTTTCTATTGGTGAAATGATTTTTATCATTTTATCTTAACAGTTTTTGTGTTAATTATTAATGTTCGCTATACTTTTTTATTAATAAAATAGTTATCTTCATCGTTTTTAGTATTATGTTACTACTATAATGATGAAGAATCTCAATAATAACTGTTACAATCGATTAAAATCTGTCGGTCTGTTGAAAAAATTTTACAAAACAATAAGTCGATTATTTTGTTTGATTAGTGTTGGAAAACAATTAGAACACATTTGAAATTTCAAAGTTTCAAATAATTTAAAGTTTCTGTAAAAGCCTCTCTAAATAAAATATGCGATTGTTACAAATCTTTATTTTTGCTCATAAAAAAATAATAACTAAATAAGCGGTAAATAGCGTCAACCCGAAATACGCAGAATATGTGCTCGAAAAGGTAGAGAGCGCACAACAAAAAGAAAATATAAAAAATTAAAAAAAAAAGTAATAATAATAAAAAAAATTAAAAATAAACTAAAGAAAATTCTTAAAAGTGTACGGTAGCAAAATTTCGGCAAAAATTATTAAAATATTTAAACAACTTCAATAGTTAACACTTTCAAAATAATTAAGGTGTTTTCTTTAATAGTGTTATAGAGAAGTAGAAAAGTAATAAAAAACAAAATCAAAATTTGTTAATAGGGGAATTCCTCTTTTAATTACGCAGCATACAACGGGCATGAACTCTTTCGCTAGGACGTGTCAGTACGTCACTACTTTCAATAGTGAAATGGTACTTATTTCCTGCGTGAGCGTGTCTTAAATTCATGTCGAGACATGTATGGATGACTAGTACCTTTGTTCCAGGGCGCAACATATATTTTAAGGACGTGTTTATATGTTCTACCCGATACTGTTTAAGCTTGACGTACTTATACGTCCCGCTCGGTTAACAGGTTAATATTTACAATATCAAGCTGTCAAAAATTTGTATTTCCATTCCAGATCTATTTTTTGTTTACTAAAAAATTAAAATACTCAATAGTACAGACCGTTCATTATTTATTTAGATCAACTCTTGCCATGAAATTTGTAACGTATGTTTAAAAAAGTGAGGTTAGGAAATTTTTTTGCGAAATTTTTCCAAACTAGCACCAGTGTTAAAGTTTCATTCTCTCTCAATTTTAAGTTCATTTCAAAAATACGATTCAAAAATAAATGTTTTATGCTTGACGTCTTTGAACGTTCAATCAAATAAAGCGTTGGTACTATCAAAGACAATAAAAATTTGTCAAACCAAATTTCATAGCAAGAGTTGATCTAAATAAATAATGAACGGTCTGTATTATATACTAAAATAATGAATAGCATATTAGACATCAAAAGTCGTAAACATAACTGTTCGTAGTTGGGAACACAGTTTGAGAAACCGAGAACGAAGCACGAGATTTCCTAAGCCTTTAAGAACACGGAAAGTACTTACAATCTTAATATTGATAAACTATTTTTTTGTAACCCCTGAAAACAACAAGAGGAAGAGGGCATTAATCTGTTTATGGTCCGCACCTATCGCGATCGTAGTTTATATGGTAATTATTACATGAGCAGTACTTTTCGCTTATTATTGCTGGTAGTAGTGTAATGTAGCATTTATGATATGCTTACAAAAAAAACATTTAAAAACGCTGACAATTTATGACCTTTACAGATTATGTCTTTTAACTCTTAACTACTGATCTAATAGTAACTAAATTATTTAAAAATACTTACAAGTTATTTTTTTAAAGAACTTCACAGAATTTATTTAATATACTGACCGTTCATTTTTAATGCATTCAAAATTTTTACACATCACTACCACAAATTTACTACTATATTACTAAATTATTTTTATTCACAACCATTTTAATATAAATACTCGAACGAACTTTTTAAAATCCTAATCAAATATTAACTTAAAATACTGATGCCATAAATACAAACCATTTATAAGATTATAAGCTTCTTTGTATTGATAATAAAATACAGTTTTAATAAACTGATAAGTGAAAACTTTAATTATTAATTTTAAGGTTTGGTTTCAAAACAGAAGAGCAAAATGGAGGAAACAAGCTCGATTACAACTACTTCAAGATGCTTGGCGAATGCGCTGCTTAGGAATTTCACCATCTCCATTAATCTTAACAGGTAATTATGAAAGAGCGTTTTTATGAGCTTACTACTTAAAATAATCTTTATACAATTATTTACTCTTTTGTATAAATTTGAAATTACAATTAGTAAAATTAAAACAATAAAAACATTTTTTGATAAAAAACTCATTTCATATTTTGGCAACAATACAAAAACTTGTTTCATCTATTTCTAAAAATTGAGTAAACGCTGTAAACAAACAACAAACACATCACATTTTCAAATTAGATCAGTTCATTAATAATGTATCGAGTGGTGCAAAAAAATCAGTAAAGCCAACCTTGAAAAAATACATAAGACAACTCACTCGTTATTTGAAAAAATGTTGCCAAAATAATAGTATGCATTAGAAAAAAGTGCAGGTTGAATAAATAAGAATAAATTAGGTCGGCCCAACGCTCCACCATTACCTGGAGACCACCAACCACCTGAAAAACCACCAGAAGGCTACCCAATCCTAACACCAAGTTTGCCTCCTCCATGCCCATGTTCACCTGAAACGGAAAGTGCAAGTCCTTCAAGTCTTCGAAGTTCGACAAGTCCTAGTCCACTCTCACCGGGAGGTCCTGATGATCTCTCCATGTGCAAAAATCCACCACGACCAGATACAAACACCGGGCAATTATTAAGCAATTAGCTTGTTAAAAGTATTGCCAAGAATATCATGCGTTTGCAAAAGAAAGAAAATTGTGTTAATTTCATTTTAAAAATTTTTATATCAATAAGAGTTAAATTTTCAGTGCATGCAATAATTAATTTTTTTGGTAAACGCACGATATATTTGTATTTACACTCGAATTAAGTCGTGTTAGAACAGAAGATACATTTATTTACTATGACTACAATAATTAGAATTTATTTATTTATTTTTGTTATCATTTGTGCAATTGTAGTGATTAGTACAAAAGTAGATTATAGTTTTCTTGGTCAGTTACAAACATTTTTTAATATCACTTTACCTATTTCCCTTATCTAAAAAAATTATTATCTTTTATTTAGATATCAAGTTTGGTTTTCGGAATTGTAATTTAAGATGTAATAAAAAATTTATAAGTAATAGCTGACCCGACAGATTGTCCTGTCCAAATTTCAATAAATTTGTTTGTGATCGTTTTTTAAATTTGTAAAAATTGAGTAGAAATGTGTAAAAAAGTATAAATGAAAAAAAATTCTACGTATTTTTGAGTGATCATTGCATCTACTAACGATTCTGACCAAAGACATCCGATTTGAGGAAAAGTTTTACATACGAAATGAATTTTAACTGCAGTACACAGCTGTAATGCTGGATCTGTAACTTGCCTGGAATGTATTCGACTTGGAACCATGCGGTTTTGTTAAAAAATTTAAATGTTAATTGAATTAAATCAAAATTTCATTTCAAAATAAACAACCAAATCAATTTTTGTCATTATGGAATCGAGTGCCTTGTTTCACGTTGTCAAACGACATTTGCACACGTAGTTATAAAATAAATTGAAATGGAAATAAGATAATTACGTTTGTTAGATCACGAAACAACAAAAAAGTAAAAATAAATGTATGTAATTATATTTTTTGTTTTGGCAGAAATGCGTTTTTCCGATTTTTCTCCCGATCTTCCAGATTTGTTTTCCATTTTAAAATATTCAATTGTGTTGTTCCCATTTCAAATAATATAGCAAATAAAAAAAAACAACCAAATAGTCATTTTTACCGTCAGCTTGATCAAGAATACATATAAAATATAATACAAAAATTATGATCTTTGAATGTGTGATTTGTCCGACTGTTCTTTGTAATTGATCCAAATTTTTTTTCTATAAACTTTTTCAAAACCATAACAAACAAAACAAAATAAATTATGTATATCCTTCGTTCGAATCCTGTGTTATGGTTATAAATTTACACAAAATTCCATAGAAAAAAGCGCTTTAATTTTCCCAAATTATCCAATTTTCCAGGCAACTTCCAGTTCCGTAAAAACCTTCTGCAAACTATTACAAACATTAAAAAAAAACAACCAAATCGGTGCAGCCGTTTTCAAATGATGCGCTTCGCTTTCCCAACAGAACAGAACAGCATTTTAGTAGATTAATTAGTAATTACCTATAAAAAAATGTTCTAAAGTCAATTGTTACAGTGGGTATATGCAACAGTATGAATCAAATTATGATAAAACAAAGATATTTATCACACTTGAGGACTAAATACATTATGTAAAGTTGATTAGACCGTAGGCAACAGTACAAGTAGGAAGATAATAATACTCCGAAAAACAATTTGGAAATTAAATCGCTAGCTAAGATTTATTATACTAGTTAATATTCCCACAATATTAATACATAACTGATTTTCTAAAGAGATCCCGTGCATTTAAATAATATTATAAAAAAAAACGTTTTCTGAATACTAATGAACACAATTAACAGTCACTTCAATTTCCTCTTCTGATATCAACTGCGTGCGCAGTTACTTTATGATAGCATTTTGATTGTATTTCTCACATTTCAAAGATTGGTGAGGTGCTATAAATGTAAATACATTTCAAGTTATTAAAATTTACCATGACAGGTAAGTTTTTTTATTTCTTAGAAATGATATATTAAGTAGGTAGTTGAATAACAATTCAGTCATTAAGTTATTATAAATAAACTTTGTACAGTTCATTAAAATAAATGGGTATTTAAAACGAAAAATTGAACACTGATACCGTACCTAACAAAATTTTGATAGTACATTTCCGTGTTCACTGTTCAGTCAAAACAATTTATAAAATAGTAAGTAAATTTCTAATTAAAATTTTGGAGCAAGCTATATCATATAAGTATCATAAAGATGTTGTGTTTTTCCAAAATTTGTATCAGATGTAGATATTTTGATAAGTTATTGTTTGAGTATCTGTATAACAATTAACAACATGCTTCAGATATAAACAAATACTTCAAAAAAATCTAAACAGATTGTATAAAACTGTATAAAAAAATATTAATTTTCAGTGGTTAATAATCAGTAATCACAGTCATTATGCAGTAAGTCAAGTAAAAATAATTATCCATAAAACACCCACGTGTTTCATAAATATAGAAAATCTAAAAATAATTTATCGAAATTATTATTATTTTTTTTTAACTTCTCTTTTAGTGATGTACATTTAGGGCTCAATTCTAAAAACCTAAAATTTTAAATAAAACACTGTTTTTCTTTTATTATTTGAAAACTATTCTTTTTTATCGTTTACATATAATTACGAAAAGTCTACTTTTTCTAATAGTAATCCCAATACAAATTTTCAGTTTTTTTCACCAACTTTTATGACTTGGGCAGAGTAAGTAGTGTTATACAGGGTTAGCGTTATAAATTGAAATAAAAATTCATTGTATTTTAATTGTGTGTAATTATCAAATTTTTACAAAATTTACTGAACAAAAAATAATATAAAAAATTGTCGGCATGGTATCGTTTTTGAAAATTAAAACGGATTTTTTTATGAAAACACTGATCACTTTTTTGAAACAAAGGCACATTCGAAAAGAAGATTTGATTGCCTTTATTTGTTTATAAAATAATATTTTTCAATTAAAGAATAGTTATTTATGTATCAAGGGAATAAACCGCCATGTTAATCCCGCGGCTGTAGTGATGCCAGAGCGACCGCAGGCAGCGAGGGCATCTTCAGCTAAAGGATTAACGAAGGTTTATTTCCAAGATGCATACAAAGCTTTCTTCTCAAGCGACAGAAGTGATAATTCTAAAAGAAAATAATTTGCCGGTACGATAAGTGTTGGCTGCCGGTTGCCAACGTCACAATTTGTTTATGTTAATTTAAACTTCAATGTTAATAAATAAAAAAATTCAAATTCCCATAGAATAAAGTACCTCGTTTTTAACCAAAAACGAGGGAATAAACCTTCACTTTATTCCCGCTTGGAAAGAAAATATATATTTGTACGTTTTAAAAATAATACAGTTGATATTGTACAGAGTGTTTTAATCTTATTTTTTTGACGCTAAAAAGTGATCACCAAGGAGGTGAAATATTGATGTTAATTTGTTGTAGATATTTACTCTTTTGTAAACAAAATCTACCTGGTTCAAACGTTTTTTGAAAAACTAATTAGAAATATCTAACAATATGATTATTTCATTTTTGAATGCCCATCCTGTATATTTTTTCTTCTGTTTGTGAATGTGATAACAAAATCTATTAGAAAAAATCATCAGTTTACCTTTGCTATGACATCTATCAAAACTGTGACTATAACTTTGTTTTAGTACGTATTGTACATACATGACTCCTCTTTCCCTTCTGAACCCTGCTTGTCTACACGGTAACAAAACCTGTTTCATCCATTTCAGCGCAGAACTTCTCATATAGCATCATTGCATAATATATATTGTATGCTGTGCTGAGTAGGAGCTTTCCAATTATTTCTTCTTTCACGATTTGTTGTGTTTCACATTTCAGCTTTTTCATTTCTTTCTTTTTTTTTAAGTAATTTTGATTTTGCTTTTCTCCTTATGTCTTTTATTTTATCTCATTGCCGTTCTTGTCATCTTGTTTCTTTTACTGTCAGTGTACTCGCCCGTTAGTTTTTGTCTCGTCTTGCTCTCTTTGCTCTAACTAATACTTTTTTTGTTGCCTTCCTTTCTTGTATACGTACTATGTGATTTATCTTTAATTTTTGATCTTTATTTATCTTTTATTTTGAACTTATTTGTTTAATTTTTTTATTAATAAAATTTAATATATTCCGCGTAAGTGAGGTACCAGAACTTAACGTTTGAGGTCCCAAATAAACTAAATTTTTGTAAAAGCCTCTTTTTCTCTTATATATATTATTGCATATACTATTTTATAGTAAATTTGAAAATAATTCATCAAAATGAATAAACTATTTTTTAACAGGGTTTCTACGATGCTTAGGAGCATTCTTGTATACAGCAATTTATGTTTCAGCTTTAAATGATGCTAATGGATTGTAAGTTTTGTTTTTGTATAACATCTCTTATTTTCACTTTATATAAACTTTATATCAAATACTGTTTAATCTAAAAATTTAAAAAAAGAATTTTTTTTGAATAATAGTACTGTATTGGCAGTACTGACTGACCACATAAAGTCATGTGTTAGTGTTATTCCACGAGCACCAACAGCAATTTAAAGAAAAAATTTTTTGCTATCTAGAAAATAAAAGTTTCCGATCATAAAAACATCCATTTTTTTGCTAATTTTGAGTTATAGATGGTACTGGCAATGTAATGACGAGTTTTGTACCCGAATTTCGGCTACTTCAAGCCTAACTTCAGACCTATATCCTACTTTAGAAACTTGTAGACTAATCTGTGGTCAGTTTGGACCACTTTGGCCTCAGCCAACAATTGATACTCAAATAACTAACAAATTGTTCCAATTTACACTCAGGTACATCATTAATTTTTTCAAATAATAATAACTATAAAAATAATAATTTTTTAGTAATGTTAAGTTTAATTTTCCGAGTGGACAATCCGATGCAACCAATTTTCTTCATGAAGTGTCAGATATATTTATGAAAACAATTTCTCTCGGAGACACATCAACTTGTCAGGAACAAAAAAACACAGTAACAGTTACTTTTGATGTAACTTCAGACACTACAACTCTTGATTGGAACACAAACGAAAGCTACAATCTAAAAATTACAAAAGCTGAAAATGATGTTTCAGTCGAAATAAATGCAGCGACAATATTTGGAGCTAGACATGCTTTAGAAAGTTTATCTCAACTAATAGAGATTTATCCAAATAATTGTACTAAATGTTTGGTTATACCAGAAGAAGCAACAGTTTCAGATGCACCTTTTTATCCTCATAGAGGATTGTTGCTTGATACTGCAAGAAATTTCTTATCAATTCCTTTGATAAAAAAACATGTTGATGGAATGGCTTCATCAAAATTAAATGTTCTCCACTGGCATATTACGGACTCTCAGAGTTTTCCTTTAAAGTTACCACAACTTCCAAATATGGCCATGTTTGTATAATTTTACGTAATTTCTAGAAAAAAATTAGTGTTTCAGATTTGGAGCCTACTCGACTGATAAAACTTACAGTCCTGATGAAATCAAAGATCTACTAGCATATGCAAAACTAAGAGGTGTTAGAGTAATCATCGAAATAGACGCTCCCTCCCATGCTGGCAACGGCTGGCAATGGGGACCTGATGCAGGACTTGGGAATCTCGCCGTTTGTATAAATCAACAACCTTGGAGATCATACTGTATTCAACCTCCCTGTGGTCAACTTAATCCTATTAATTCACATCTTTACGATGTTTTGAAGCTTTTGTATAACGATATTGTTAATTTGTTGCCAAAAGGTGAAATTTTTCATATGGGTGGTGATGAAGTTTTTATTCCTTGTTGGAACTCAACACCGGAGATTATCACTTATTTTAACGAGAACAACAAGCCTAGAACAACAGAAGCATTTTTAGATTTGTGGTCCGACTATCAAAATAAATCACTAGCCGCTTATGATCTTGTTGTTGGCAATAGTGACACTCCCATTATATTGTGGACAAGTCATTTGACCCAAGTTGAAGTTGTTGAAAAGTATCTTTCAAAATCCAGGTAAATAAATAGAAAAAAAGCGAAAAAATGTCCTAATTTAGGTGAGTAATTGTGTAAAAGCGTATCAAAAAAATTGTTGGACATCGCCACTATAATTAATTTTTTTTTTTTGTAGATATGTTATCCAAACTTGGGTACCTTCCGATGATGAACTGCCATCAAACCTTCTTAAGTTAGGATATAGGATAATTGTGTCAACAAAAGATGCCTGGTACTTAGATCACGGGTTTTGGGGTTCTACGACATATCACAATTGGAGGGTTGTTTATAATAATAAAATACCAAGTGGAAATGGAACTCTTGGAGGAGAGGTAATTTAGTTTGTAAGTTTAAAAAATACATTTTTTTGTGTAGGTCTGTATGTGGGGAGAATACGCTGATGATAGTTCAGTTGAAACAAAAACTTGGCCGAGGGCTGCAGCTGCAGCTGAAAGACTTTGGACAAACTCAAATTCAAATGTAAAACAAGCGGAAACAAGATTTTACAGGCACAGAGAGCGACTGGTGTCCAAAGGAATTAATGCCGAAGCTGTGATACCAAGATGGTGTTATCAAAATGAGGGAGAGTGTTCCTAAGATATAACGTCATTAGACTCATTTGTTTATAAAATCGATTCCTTCATTTAAAGAATTAAAAAAAAATGGATTTGTATGTTTTTAAAATAATACAGTTGACATTATAAAGAGGGTTTTATTATTGTTTTTGACCCTAAAAAGTAATTATTTTGCAAATTTTGGTAAAAATCAAATCATCTATTCTACAGCTGAAACCAAAAAAAAAAGCTGTACCAATCATTTTTATTTACTATACTCACTAAACGCCTGAAACATTATATTAAATGATTAATGACAAAATATTCAGAAAATTAAAAATTAGGAATTGTCTCCGCGGCTTATAAAATTAGTAAAAAATCGACAAAGCCGGTAAAATTTACTGTATCCGTTTTCTTTCCACTCATGGATAAATAAATAAGCGTTACAGAAAAACAGAAAAAAAACGGTTATTCTCCCTACAGTTCCCTCTCATTTTGCTACAATTTCGAGCTTCTTTCGCTTCATTTAATGATGGCGTTAAAATAGCAAAGATTGTTTCTTGATCTTGTAGCCCATGGCAAAATGTAAATCTTATTTTTTTCCAAAAACCGTCAGTTAATTTGTGCGACATGTGGGCGAGCATTATCTTATTAAAAAGTGGTGTTCGCAAAACCCTCAAATTAAGGTAACAGGGTATTATATATATAACACATGTTTCAACACCTAAATAATGCTGAGCATCTAATCTGCAAAAAAATACAGGACGAGTGAGCATAAAAAAAGATTAGGATTTCCAAAGTATGGGTACACTGTGAAGAACTGCAAAATGATCTACCAATTACGGTCTTTAACCACATTACATTTCCGGGATCATTTTAACAAATCACTTTCTAATATCTCTTTGCAGCGGGATAATAGCTGGTAGATTTCTGTTCATTATATATATTTATTACTCTTATATTTAGTATACTAGTATTGTTTTAATTGTGTCGGGATCTTACACGAGAGTTTCAATTAATATTCTCTCATGCGCTTTTCCCATCATTGTGATTCGTTATTTAAAAAATCGACATTTTACGAGTACGTTCAACAGTTTTTGAGATAGATGAAGATAGCTTCATGTCACATTGAGCTTAAATATTCGAAGACCAAAATTTCAAGTTAAAATCTTCCCCGCAGTACCTAAGTGTTATTGCAAAGTAATATCCCTAGATAAGACAAAAAAAATACCGAACACTTTCTATCACTAGATTTTTATCAAACTGTTACAAAAACTATATGGTTTTGGCTTGCCAAGGCACACAATAATTAAGAAACCTTTTTTCGAATCTGGAATCATTTCGTTTTTGATTATGACTAAGCTTCTGTGCTGGAGAGTCTTGATTAAACGACCAGGTACTTAACCGGTGTAATCCAGCGGGTTGCATGTTATATATTCAACTGGTCTACACCAGTTGACTAGTAGACCAGTTGAATGAATAACATGCAACCCGCTGGATTACACCGGTTAATTACCTGGTCGTTTAATCAAGACTCTCCAGCACAAAAGCTTAAGAGGAATACCTTTCCTGTCGACTGCACCTTACCAATAGGAAATAACGCTTTGCAAGGGTTTCGAAGTCCCCATAAAATAAGAAGTAACATTAATTTTTGTAAATATATTTTTGCAGTTTCTTGTAGGAAAAAAGTCGGGCTATGCTTCTCCAATGATGTTTTGTAATCATTATTTTTTAATTACTTCTTAAAACTGCTGTTAAAAAAATTAAAAAGCATTGTTTGTACTGTAATAGTTAAAAGCAAAAATTTTAAAAAACTATAACACTAATAATATGCACGGTGGTAATTTTTTCTTTTCGGTACTTTTCAAACCGTATTTACAAAATCCCAAATAACCATTTTTCGAAATTTGTTGTAACGGGGAAGTGGACAAGGCAGAAAAAAAAACTATTTTATAAGGCCAACGTTTCGAATCATCTATTGATTCTTTTTCAAGGCTTATAATAAATGTCAAATTTGTTTGGCATGGTACCAAAGAGTAGGGATTTCCCTACTCTTTGATGGTACCAACTTGTCTCGGCCAGTGGTCGCCGGATGTTCATTGTTCATTCTTCCGGCGACCACTGGCCGAGACAAGTTGGTACCATGCCAAACAAATTTGACATTTATTATAAGCCTTCAAAAAGAATCAATAGATGATTCGAAACGTTGGCCTTATAAAATAGTTTTTTTTCTGCCTTGTCCACTTCCCCGTTACAACAAATTTCGAATGTAAAAAGAATGGACGTAATTCACCAAAATAACCATTTTTATTATCCTTTTCCTTCTTGGCTCTTACTTATTAAGAAAAGAAAGAGGTTGGAACACCCCATCCCCACTGCTATTATTTCATTACTTCTACAAAAATTATACGTTGTCATTTAGTCGCAAGTTTTATTTCAATGTGTCTAGAAGTGTTGCTAGTGCTTTTTATTAAAAAAAAAGTTTAAAATGCCTAGACTTGTATGTTAAAGACAGTTATGATTGGAGGCCAGACGAACTATTGAGGGCATGCGCCAAGCTGAACTAAGAAAAAGAAAAATATCAGAAAGGGTGGGTTTGCCGGTAAGTAAACATAATTTTATATTTTTTTAAAATCTTTAAAATATAATTGTCTTATTATGTTATAATTTTGTATAATTACAATTACTGCAACTCATATTATTTTATACAATTATATTATATTACATAACATAAATAAATGTTATATTAGGTATTTTTTCTAAGATAATATATTATTTTTTTAATAGGTAAGACAAGTGAAGAGATAAATTGCTCGAAGTCAGGAAGTTAGAGACCATCCTTTATAAACAATTTTTCCTGAAAAGAAACGCAAAACTACGCAACAAGAAGACGAAGCCATCGTAAATGTTGTACAAATACACCCTTTACAACTGCACTTCAAATAAAAGAAACTACCTGGCTCAACATAAACGCACAGACTATTAGACGACGGCGTCTAAAAGAAAGAGAAATAAAATGCCGAGTTCCTGCAAAAAACAACAAAATATTGTCAACAAAATTTGAGGAGAGACTGGACAAATGTCATATTTTGTGACGAAAAAAACTTTAAAACTTGATTGGATGTAAAAACCGAATGTGGGGAATTAATGAACCCGGTTTCATCCTAACCACATCATGCCAAACAACAGAAGCGGAAGAATAAGTGCCGCCGGTTGCTGGGGTTGGATGAATCAGGCTGGTTCGGGAGAGATTACTCAGATTATTCCTCCAAATCTTACAGCAAGAGAATAAGTAAGAGTTTTAGAGAAGGTAATGTTACCGTCGGTAACAAATTTATATCCTCCAGGAGAATTAGAAAACCCGATCCTTTTTGTGCAAGATAATAGCCCAATACTTTTGTTCGGCATTGGTTTTCTGATTATCCAGAATTTGAATTGTTAGAATGGCCGTCACGGTTTCCAGATTTAATCCCCATAAAAAATCTATGGGGTTGTATAGTCAGGGAGTGGAACAAAATAATCCAACATGAAAATGTCCCTAGGAGTGTGAAAAACGGAAAACGTTCTCGCCGTGTGGAACTATATCCGTCATTCAGACCTGCGAACGCCTAGTTCAAAGTATGGATTGAAGACTGCAGACTTCAGGAATGTATTGATAATAACGGCTATTACACAAAATATTAATTTTTCAACTTCTAAATATTTTTTTCTAAACTTGTGTGTTTTTAAAATAAAAGCTTAATTTATCTACTAGCCGGTGTTTTTTTAAGTTGTACAACATCCATAAAACAAACGTCACCAAAATTTTATTTCTCACCAAATTAAATTATTTGTACAATGCTGAATTTTCAGAGAAATCAACAGGTCGTGTAGCTGTGAATTTTAGTTTAAATTGAATTATAAAATAAAAATAGACCTACTGTTAAAAATAATTATTATTAGAAAAACAATAGTTACAAAATATTATTTGATTTCTTCGAAAGCTTCGTCTAAAACTTTCACCGTAAAATCTGCATCTTCTTTAGTGATGCACATAGGAGGCTTAATTCTTAAAACCTAAAATTAAAATATAACGAAAAATTTTTACTATTACTTGCATAATACATATACATAATACATACATTTCCAAAAAGTCCACCTTTTCCAATAATCACACCCAAATCTCTAGTCTTTTCCCACATTTTCAAAAACTTTTTACCATCCAAAGGTGAAGCAAATTCATCATTTTCAACAAGTTCAACCCCTAACATTAGACCCTTTCCCCGAACATCCCCAATTATTGAATGTTTACTTTTAAGTTTTTCCAACTTTTTAAGAAGATAAGTTCCAACTTCAACACAATTTTCTTGCAGCTTTTCTTCTTCAATTATCTAACAAATTACATTAAAGTACTTATCACAAATTGTAAAAGTGCGACATACATCTAAAACTGTAATTCCCACAGTGCAAGCTAGTGGATTCCCCCCAAACGTATTAAAATGCATAGAACTTGCAAGAGCTTGAGCGATTTCAGGTTTTGTCACAACAGCAGCTAGAGGAAACCCATTTCCGATACTTTTTGCCATTGTTACAATATCAGGCTCAATTCCGTGCATCTCAAAGCCCCAGAAGTGTTCACCAGTACGCCCAAAACCAGTTTGGACCTAAAATTTTAAATAAAAAACCAAAAAAAAAAATTTGTTTTAGAAAAAACCTCGTCGGAAACGAACACTCCACCATGCTCCTTGACTATCTCATAAGCCCCCTTGATGTACCCTTTGGGGAACTGTACAGTCCCCCCAACTCCTTGAATAGACTCGGCAAAAAATGCAGCTAAGCTTCCTGGTTTTAAATTAAATTTGAACATTTCTCGAAGTTGATCGAGATACTTGTCGTTTGCTTCGCAATTATTTTGGGAACAGGTACAATTTCTCGAGGTTTGGATGGGGCTGTCACGGCAGTGAGCCCCACCCCAGTGACCCCGGTAAACATCTGGGTTCATTATCTATTGATTAAAATTATTTTTAATTTTTTTTGCAATTTAAAAAATTACGTTTTGTATTCCTGGTGCTTGAGGTACTTTGTACTTGTATCCAATATTCGATGTTAGTCCCATTGTCTGGTAAGTCATTCCGTGGTAGGCATTTTTGAGTGTTATAATATCGAAATTTTTTGTGTACGCTCTAGCCATTAAAACTGCTAAATCGTTTGCTTCAGATCCACTATTAACAAAATACACCACCTGTGATAACAAAAAATGATTTTTTGAATTTTAAATTGGAAAATTCACCTTGAGATCTCCTGGGAATTTTTCGGTTAAACGCTCAGCATATTCATGAATTTTTGGATGATAGTAAACATTAGATACGTGTGTCAATTTTTGTATTTGTTTATTTAAAGCATCTGATATTTTTCTAAAATAAAATATTTTTTCGTAATACTGATATAGTGATAAAATCGTTTAATATATAATTTATTTGAAAAGGTCAAGCAAACATGAGAATATTTCCATACCATACATAATCTACATTTTAAATTCTAACAACTCACGGATGACTATGCCCCACTGAAACTGTACAAATCCCTCCAAACATATCAAGATATCGTTTCCCATTTAAATCAAACAACCATTGTTTATATCCTTGATGAAAAGCTAAAGGATTTCCGTAGTAAGTTGTTAGTGCAGGATTCAATCTGGTTTTTCTTATTTCAGACATTTTTTGTAAAGTAGGTCCCTTACATAAATTAATATTATTTTAAAAAATATAAAAACAAAATTAAAATTCTCTATTAATTTTTTTAACTTACTGTATATTCTTCCGGTATAAAATCGCATTTTGGCATTAAAGATGCAGAAGAAGTGTAAGTTCTACGTAAAATTTTTGTACACTTTTTAACTTTATTAACTTGCATTCGAACCATTTTACTATTTTTATACACTTGATATTAGAAAATTCGTTAACAGAATGAACAATGCAGCACGCAATGGAACTGAATAAATAAAAATGAATATTTGCTATAGAAACATTATCATATAATACTCAAACTGGAATGTTTTTAATTTAATGTGAAATAAATGAACGAGATATGAGGAAAGTTTGATATATTTAAAAAACTACCAATAATAAACAATTAGATATAACGGTAAAATGCATAAATTTACTTTTTTTAGTAATTAAAGAATTATAATAAATAATTAAAAATGCTGTAATCTAGGTTCCAGATATAAAAATAAATCATAATTTTACATATTTTTTTTTTCCAACCACCTGTCTCGTAACATGTCATTAATACTACACTAACAGCAACAGTAAGCAATAAAATTACTGCCCATGGAAAGATTGCCACAGAAACGGCGCTGCTTACAATCCCTAAGGGCGGTAAACACACTAATGCCCACTAAAGTATGCGAGACCACAAAAAATGCCTCAAGGTTCATAGTATTGTTTAGCCACTTGAAAAAAACGTTTATCTAGTCTTAATTTTTACTTATCTTTAAATTGTTTTTTAATGCGTAAAATAGTGAAAATTAGGACTTGTTCTTTTCAGATAATTGAAAAAATAGTACCTACTCGTATATAAACCTCAAAACCTAACGCTTAGGAAACCTCAGGTTTCGCCAAGGACGTAGCTAGAGAGTGTATCTCTAAGAGGTACACACCAATATAACGACGCAATGGTTACTTTTAACAAGAATCTTATAATGCGCATGATTGACATAGGGGTTGCTGGCTATCAGCGGCGTACTTCCAACCCTTGGTCTTGGTACTTTCTCTTTTCTAACGAAGAGCGTCCGTTTGCACGTGTTAATTAAATTACTATTTTTCTGTTAGTATATTGTCTATTTTGGTAAGTACAAACACTAAACACTACAAACACAAACTTTTACTAAAGAAACAGTTATTTTTTTATATTATTAAAAATAAAAATCTAGTCTACAATGAGAAACGTATGTTACGCCACTGGCAAAGAGTTTAAACTCCTCCCTCTAAAATTCGGCGCAGATATTCAATCCCGCCCATGTACCTCTTACAAACACACACTCTAGTGGTGTGCCTGGGTGACCCTGGCAAACTGAAAATTTGCGTATCCACCTGGAAGCCCACCCTGACCAATTTCCCGATTATAAAAATTCAAAGAACGGTATAGTCCAATCAAATAAGGATTCAACCCTTAGACGACTATTCACGAAACCGCTTCGCTGTAATGGACTGCTAATACGGCTCAGAAACACACGAAAAGATCTAAAGGACAAAAGTATATCTTGGGGTCCTTTGCTGTTCCGAAACGATTTCAAGTTCTTGCTTTGTAACGTTGCCATATCATGTTTTTAAATTTAAGTTTAGTGTAAGAAAAAAATATATAAGTCTGCAGAATAAAATAAATTGTATCAGTTTTAAAAATTTTGCAAATGTTATGTGATGTTTCTATTTAAAATTAGCTGTTTGTTTTTTTTAATCCCCAACTTTAAAGCAAAATAAATTTGACAACTGCGAACACCGGCGCGCGGTGTTGAAAAGAAAGAAACAAAATATATATCTCTGTCACTTGCATGTTGGCGTGTACCGTCGTCCTCCCCAAATTTGAAAAAATGACTTAAGTTGTAAATCTTACAACAAAGGGGCTTGGGACCGAAGTTAAGTCGCCCGTAATAAAGTGTACAATAGATATTTTTCTGGTTATTGAAACAGATGTTTGGGATATAGTCTCTGCCGGTCTGCCACAGGTATAAAGTAGGGGTGCACTTTATTGCGGGCGACTCAACTTCGGTCCCAAGCCCCTTTGTTGTAAGATTTACAACTTAAGTCATTTTTCCAAATATGGAGAGGACCACAGTAACTCACGTACAGCCAGGGTCAAAGCAAATAATGCACAGGTCAGGTAGTCAGGCCGCTAATACGCTCCCATTCTAATACTTGTGTTTAGACCCAGGCCGATAACCCAACACGGTTTCGACTCAATTCATTGAAAAGTTGCATTTGTGAAAATATAAAATAACTTAAATTTTAATTTAGACTAATTCAATTTAGAGGAGAATGCTTAAAAATTGCCTTGAACATCAATTGAATTTTAATTATGTTTTAATTCTTATTTTTAGTCATTTTAATTATTATAAAAGTCGGGTGATAAATTAAAAAAATATTGTTATTAACATATTATTAATTATTTAAATAAATTATTTTTTGTAACTTTTTTAAAGAACTGTTATTATCTCTTTAACATGCATAACTTGAATTAACTAAACATTTTGTAGATTTGGCAAAAATTAAGGATTAATGTTCGGTAATGTTTAATTTTTTTTATTGAAAATTTATAAAGTTAATGTTAAAACAATTAACACAGCACCATTTGTCTGAAAAAGCTTGTTTTTAAAAAAAATCAAAAATAAATTTCATAAAAAAACAAAAATGTTGCTATAATTATTTTCAAAATTTAAACAACTAAAATTATTTTAAACATTTTTTCAGGTAGCATCTTCCTAGTCATTTAATGCCTATATTTTGTTATTTCAAAATTCTTTATAGTTTAGCCAAAAAACGGCCCGTTCCATACATTTGGTCCACCCTGTATATAAGACAAAAATTATAACTGGAAAGTAAAAGCAGAGAGACGATGGGCAGTTCGATTGCTATAAACAAATTTCTGTAAACCCGTTAAATAAGTAGGTAGCTATTAAGTCGGCCTACATCGGTGCGCACGCCATTGTGTTGCGATCGCACCGCCTGAATTTCCCGCCGTGACATTTTTTTGCCTAAGTCTGGTAATTATATAATGTATCTCGGAAAGAGCTCAATTTTGTTTTTTTTGAATTAGACGTGGATTTACAAAAATGAATCAGAAATTCGTAGATGGTTTAAGGAAGATGACAAAAGATTATATAACATTAAAGTAAAAAATAAGGGAGACCGTTTCACAGTCTTACATGCTGGATATAAAGGGTTTTTTTAGACAATTGTTCTCTACTGTTCAATAGTGGAAACACTCATAAAGATTACCATATATCAATAAATTCAAAAGACCAGTAGTAGCGCAAATTTTGCTACTTTTTTATTGCGACAGTCGTATCCTAATTTCAAGTTAAATATTGCGCCCTCTATTAATAATGTAGTTACATGTGTAAATAAATTTAAAAAAAAGTAATGCAAAACGAACGTTCTGTCAAAGAAAAGGTGTATGATTGGCAAGGCGAATTGACTATTATAAGGTGACCGCATCCCCGATGTAAAATGGGCATGGACTCAAAAAGCTTGGAATCGGTTATATGCAATCCATTATAGTCCAGTAGCAGCTGGTGAGTTTTGAAATGTCAGTATTTTCGAAATGGAGCTAGGAACCTAAAATCTGTTGCAAGGAGTCACTGTTGAGATCAAATAAAAGGCTGCTGCTCAAAAAAAAACTTTGAACAAAATTTGCGATATTTGATTTTCAAAAAGGTGCGAAACCCCCTGGTATATTGAAATGACTGGTATTTCTGAAATGGTTCATAGTAAAACAGTGCCATTTTTTCTCTTCATAAAGAGACAAATAATGACCCCGTTTTTTTATTTTTTTAAAAATTTTGATTTTTGTCAAAGTTAAGCATCTGAATTAAATTTTCTAAAAAAAATTCTTGTTATAAAGTTTCACTACCTTATAACTTTCACAAAAATCAAAATGTTGAAAAAAATAAAAAATGGGGTCATTATGTCTCTTAATAAAGAAAAGAAAAATGGCACTGTTTTACTATAGAGCATTTCAGATATATGTACTATTCGCGACAAAATAAACCGGACACCAAATTCTGACCTTGACAGAAAAAAATGTGTGGTCAGTTTACACAATTCTTCTGGTCAATGTCAAAATTTGGTGTCTAAAATTTTTTGTCGCGAATAGTACCATGAGTTTCCGCACCATTTTGGAAATCAAATTTCGCAAATTTTGCAACAGATTTTAGGTTCCTAGCCCCATTTCGAAAATACAGACATTTCGAAACGCACCAGCCGCCAGTGCCGCCACTGCATTATAGGTACCATAACATAATTAACATTATGTGGTGGGGTAGAAAAACTACCCTGTTTAAAGTCTTTAAAATTCATTACATTGTATTGAATTATTTCTAAATATAAACGTTTCATAGTCAGCGAAAGAAGAAAGCAATGTGTCATACGGAAGCGATCCAGATTTTTATGAGTTTAACATGGTCAAATTTTTATGAGAGCATGCCGTTTCTTTGTTTTAAATCAAGGATAGTTCACGAAAATAAGTTAATGTTTTTGACTCCTCAAAGACAAATGACGAATTCAGTCTAAGAACAAAAGAAATCATAACTTATGACGCGTTGTTGTTCAGCTTTCAAGGCAATAATTGAGATCATCAAATTCAAAAATAAGTTTACATGGTCAAAGTGACGCTTGAACTTTCAAGGCAATAATTGAAATCATCAGATTCAAAAATAAGTTTACATAGTCAAAGTGACGCACGTGTGGCCTTACTTGGAATGATATAAAAGCTTCCACCCAAAAGTGGGATAACAATAGACCTCCAAGTGTAGTTAATATGTGCACTTCTCCTCAATTATCTTAAATAATTGAAATAGTTCATAAATGTGTGTGCAATAGAAGCCAGTCCGAAAGTCATCCGAGCCCAAGTGTCACCTGGTGATAGCCGTAAGTCCGTTTATTGACTTGATTCCGAATGTTTTTGTAATTCAAAATTCTAACTATGGCTTTAGAAGCTAAATTGATTTTTATTCTGATTTATGAGATGGCTTTAAGTAACTTATTCGCGGAATTTTTGGAAATTACTTACAGTTTTTCTAAAAGGTTGTTGAATATGTAATTGTTTTGGGACTGGATTTGCATCTGAACGTTTTTGAGTTGAATATTTGATTTTGGAATAAAAAGTTATTGGTAACTTCAGTTTAAATAGTTAAAAGATGCTTTGTTTATTAAGAATTAATTAGAAATTAATTATAAAAGAGAACTTTGTCTGATAGAGAAATTATTTGATTTTTAACCACTCATGACCCTTGTTTAGAAGAAATGTCTGATTTGATTGAGAGTTGTTGAAATTTTGCTAAAGAAATAATGTGTTTGTGCATACTAAATTTTGAGTTTGAGTAATGCATTTACGTATTTAATCACATATCTGAAACGCATTATCCTCTCCTTCACTTAAGAATATTTTTGATTTTAAAATTTGTTAAAATAATTGATAATCAGTTGTAATAAAAGAACGATTAATTTAAGGTAAAATCAACTTGGTTTATTTATTGTTGAAATTAGTTAATTCATTGATTGTCAGATTAATTACTAAATCGTAATTGATTAATCATTCTTTTATTAATTTCGAAACTTGTAGTTTTATTGTTTATGTAACCGCTTTAGATTTTTAAGACAGTTAAAATGTGTTTTAGTAAATTCAGTTTTATGAAAATTAATGATTGATACTCTCGCGTTTTCATGTGATTATTTTGTTATAAATTGATTAGACAATATTGGATCTAAATTTTTGTAAACATTTAAAATAGGAAAATTGCTAGAGATCGTGATAAAAAGTTTAAAAACCTTTACATTTCCTTGTCATGATTTGGAAGTAATTTTAACGGTTATAGATTTTATTATGTTATATTATAGTTTAATTTCATATTTAAAGAGTAATAAATTGATTAATCACGTTTCGTTTATGACTAAAAGTTTTACTTGAGTTTTGTATTAATGTTTAAGATTTTATCAAAATTATGTCATTATTTAATTTGTTGTATTAACTAAATATCTTTTAATATATTTTGTATTTAAGTTAAAAACTGAGTCTTGTTTTTAAATGATGGTAAAAGATATTAGACTGCACCCCTTACCCCTAAAGCACTTGATTCCCGACCCTAGGGTTGGTATTTTTATAATATTAAACCCCAGGGAAGGCCTCGTTCAAAATATAAATTTATTAGCTTTGTGGATTAGGAACCGCTTAGACTTTATTAATAACATCCCTTAAGTTTTTTCTTTAAATCTTAAATAAAATAAAAGTTTATTTTTCCTAAAAAACAACCCTACCACAATTAACATACTGTATAAACTGTATATGTTAGAGTGAGAGCATGATAAAAATAGCGCTATAATTCAAACCTTTGTTGACTGGAAAAATTTGGCAACCACCTTATATGGTAGGTCAATTTATCTTGTATGATTGGCGGATTTTAGCTTGTTAGCGCATGTCGTAAGGTATAAGGAAAAAGGTCAATTAAAATAAATAAAACTCTGTATTTTTGTGTGCAACAGTATGATGTAGGCAACCAACATGACTCTACCCATTCAACTTCCCTTACGTTATGTTTTATGTTACGTAACGATCTTACTACTATTTACCCATGCGTACGCAAGTAGAGTAAAAACATGCGTGAGATTCCGAATCAAACACCATTTATCAGTTTTTAACCAATTACATTTCCAAGAACAAGTTAGTGTATTTCAATCATTGATTAAAAACAGTCAAAATACAAAAATTTCAAACTGACCTTGCGGTTTGTTTATTTATGTCAATGGCAGGAAAAATAATTAACATTTGTGATCCCCCATCGTCGGCAAGTTCGGACAGGTAAGCAGTCGAAAATAAATAAATTATTTACCAAAATTACGCATTAAAAAAACAAATTCCCTCAATCTTGCGTTAGACAAATGACCGTAGCGTCTAATTTTAGTCTAAAATAAAAAAACCGCATTGTATCAAATCTTCACGTGGCGAGCTAACCTACACCAAAAAATGATCATGCATTTTCCTTTATGTAGTCAGCATTTTAGTAATGAGTGTATTTGCAAAAAAAGCGATGTTGCCGAAACTCAGGCGGATTTTTCTGAAGTGTTTCCCGACTATGAAGGGGATGAAGAAAAGAGCGGAGATTTCTACAACACTCCAGCTTCACCCATAACAGTCCCATACTGCCCCAGGCCCCCATCGACAGGTAACCCAGCCCTTTGTCAACAACCCCACCTAACGTATCACTCGCCTAGGCTCCCAGAAATCTCCAAGATCCAGGAGACAACGAACGACCTCCCTCAACCAGTCTTCAAAGAAATCGGCTGCTGAGTCCATGATACGCACGCAGCAGCGCATGATTTACACAGCGGGCAGGCCCCCATGGTATAATAGTGAAGGGCAAAAGGTCGAGCCTTTAATAATTGGTAAGTAGCCCCAAAAAAAAAAAAAAAATTCATTGATGATGAATCCGAAAAATGAAGGGATTTGCGGTGGAAGTGCCTCTGGGAAAACAACAGTGGCTGAGAAAATTATTGAAGCCTTGGGGGTGCCATGGGTCACTCTACTCAGTATGGACTCGTTTTACAAAGTTTTGAATGAAAAACAGAGAGAAATTGCGAATAGAAACGAATACAATTTTGACCATCCTGACGCTTTTGACTTTGAACTATTATTTAGCACTTTGCAGAGGTTGAAAGAAGGGAGGAAGGTTGAAGTTCCCATTTATAATTTTGTTACACACGCGAGGGAAAGTAGAACGGTAAGAGGGGTTTTTAAAAGGGTGGCACATTTTAGTTTTAGGAAAATTTGGTCACCTTCGTATTCAAACTACAAATAAATAATGACGGTATAAAAAACATTAATCCTAGAAAATTTTTGTCTGTGCTCTAGTTCTCGAACCCAAAATTAATTTAAATGATCATGGCAAAATGAAACCCAACAATTTTCTTATTAATATTATTATGTGAGTTGTCCAACAGCAGGAGTACCCAATACTGTACTACGTAAACTATAGAGTTATTCTTAGACTTATTCCATTACATTATTTTAATTAAATTAAATTTCCCTATAATATACTCCAAATGTAAAATGTACTAGAAAATGTAAAACACTAAAAAGAACTACATGTCAATGAACTAGATGTTCAAAATGTTCACCGCGAACGTCTTGGCAATATTTTCCATTTACGTTTTACATATTGAGTATATTATAGCGAAATTTAATTCTACCTTTATTCTTGCAATAAACTTGAAAACAATAACATTTTTGAGTAGAGAATAAAGAGACCTTTCAAATGATATATCACAAGCCTATACATTCCATTTAAAAAATTGGGAGTTGTATCTGTCATTCAAAAGGCGTTGAAGGTAGGAATCGCATTTTCACGTTGAAGAATGTCAATTTATAATTTAAATTTGAAGTGTTTCGAAATTTTTTGTAAATACCTATGTACAGTAACCGAAATAATTAATTTATTCCATTTGGCTTTTACACACTGTATAGTTTTGTAGGAAATTAAACGCTCTACAAAGTCTTTTCTGGTTAATCGATTACTCCAACCATTTAAAAAAAAATGAGTATTTAGTTTCAAATTTTAGTTTTTAAAATGCGAATATCTTCTAAATGGTTAGAGTAATCGATTAACCACAAGAGACCTTTTTTGTAGAGCGTTCAATTTGCTATAAAACTGTATGTTGCGCATTTTCTAATATTTATCTATCTACGAGTTATATTTAGAAGTAAAAGAAAACTTTTGTTAAATTCTTCAAAATTTGACATCTGATATCTTCTAAACGGTAAGAGCTATAAAAAAATGTATGATACCTTTTTAGAACGTTCAATTTGCTATAAAAAATGTAAATAAAATTTTTCCCTAGACGAGATATGGATTTTGCCGAACAGAACTAAAGAAAAAATCGAAAACACACACATTCTCATTTTTTGATAAGAGAATCTTCATTTCCATGGAAAATTAAAAGAATTCGGGGCTGTGATTCGTTGTTGCCACGAAAGAGTATTTGCGATACTACCGATAGTATCTCAACTTGAAATTAGCACATTAATCTCTTACCATGGAAATTTACTAAAATTTAAGGATTTATTAAATAAAATATTGAATTTTTCAAGAAAAAAATAGCTTTTCACTTTTTTAAATCAGTGCTTTTAATTAAATTTAATAAATTAATTAACTTGATTTCAAAAACCGATTGACTTACCATGGTAACCGACGTAAATTGTGGGCTTTAACTCCGACATGAGCAATTTTTTTACTCGAAAAAGAGCTTAGATACGAATTTTTTTGAAAAGACTTAAGATATTTAAAAATGATGCAGATTTAAACTAAAAAATAAATCAGGCCACTAAAATGACGTACAAAGAAGATATAAATCAAAATTTGGAAGGTTGGCATTACTTCAGTATATGATGTTCAGTAGCTATTTATTACTACAGAATAACAATACACCGTTGACAACAGAATGTGAACTTTAAACGAATTTTAATGTCTAACTTTGGCGCCCTGTAACTCCTAAACGGTGCAACTTGGTGAGTTGTCAGATGGACTAATTTCAAGTTGAAATACTACCGGTAGTATCGCAAAAATTAATATTTTTCCGTAGCAACAACCAATCACAACAGCGAATTTTATTAATTTTCTATGGAGATGAAGATACTACCGGTATTATCTCAATTTGAAATTAGCCCATTACATCGTATATGATTAATTTCTTTATTAAATGATAACCTGTTGCAAGTTGTAACTAAACACACTTATACATCAAGGACAGCTATTATTCAAAGAATTATTGACTATTTTATTTAAATAAATATTTAGCTACAATTAACATAGTTACGAGCTCTTTATTTGAATTAGGGTTGTTTGTAGGTATTATTATTATATTACTTTTTGTAGTTATGTAATAGAATTCAATTATAATTATAGTACATATTATTAGTATTATTAATTGATAAAGTATAATATTATTTTATCAACTTTTAATTATTTGAATCATTTTAAGCTTTAAAAAAACAAAAACTATTACATACAATACCAAAAATTGTATGTACATTTCTATTAGTTGTAAAATCATGCTTTGCTCCGAATAGAAAAAATAATAAATAACCACTCAGTAGATTAACAAAATGTGTACAGTTTCAGTTAAAAATATATAATTTTCTCTTATACTTTAAAATATTTTGTTACTTTTATAAAAACTTGCAGTTTTTAGGATTTTTATTTAGTACATAAAGGACTATATTCTGTCAAATTGCGAAGATGTTCTTTCATACACACTTCAAAATACACCGTGATTAACAAATCAGATTACCTCGACAGGTTATGTTTTACACCTTTAAAAAAATACCAAATGAAATATTATAATTAATTCATTTTTAACAATATTAATGATTTTATTAAATCAATAGAAAAACAGAAACTAAATTTAAAGGTACGGTTCAAAGTGTGCACCGTTATTTTCAATCCATAACTTGACTCGTCGTTTTAGGGTATTAAATACAGTAATTAGTGTATACGAAATTCATAGGGAGTAAAATATGTTTGAAATGAGAGCTTCTTCACAGATTTTCACGTGTTTGTTGTTGCAGAAAGTCTCCCACATCTTCAGTAATTAGAGTGGAAAGTCGATCAGGTTTTGTTTTTGTAACATTATCTGTAATTAAAATATCTGTCTAAAGTTAATATCTGTATTAAAAGACGTTCCACAACCCGCATGCAATGTTGTTTAAACATAATAAAATCTACAACCACTTCTTGGTAAATTTGTTAAAATTGGACGTACGTCGAGTCCAAGGAATATTGCCAACCATTAATTTCATGATAGACTACTTTGAAGTACGCCATTTCAATAAAAGTGTCATGTTCTAATTCGAAAACTATATATTAAAAAAAATTTTAGCAACAGCTAATCACAACTTATTATTCAAATTTTTGAAATGTCAAGTTTGAATTAGAAGTTTGGTCAGAATAGCGAATTTTCAGTGATATTTCAATGCTGCCAACCCAATCAGTATTTGTTGATCACGTTGTATTATTTCGTAGTTTGAGAAGTACTGATGGCTCTAGGGGTTGCTGCAGCACCCACTTTACATTGCCAAGTGTAGCGCGTTTGGCGCCTGGTATCTTGTTGCACTCATGCTCATAAAAAAAGACAAAACTAATAACTTATGGAGATTATTAATTGACACTGTTTTAAAGATTATCACAAAATGAAAAGAATACGAGTATAATCATGACTAAAATGTATTTATAAATTTGAAATTTTTTACAGTAAAAAAAATCAACTTTAATGCATTGCATGAACAAGCTTGCCTGTTTTGTATACTTTATTAAATTATTCGTTATTTGATAAGTTATGCAATTTTAATGACCACTTTCGTAAAAATGATTCATATCCTGTTCAGTTAAGAGTATCAAAGTCTAATTATGAATTTATAAAACAAAAAAATTAAATGAGGTCAAGTAAATGCCATTGTGGCTAAAAATTTTAGTAATATTGATTAATTTTGATGGTTTAATAATATAATCGCAATTTTTTTAATCATCAAATTTGCTAAATAAGATTGTGCCACCTTGGAGCCTTAACTAACAATTAAAATTTGACTAAATTTTAGAAAACAATGTACGGCGCAAACGTGATAATTTTCGAAGGAATTTTTTCGTTTTACAACCTAAAAGTCCTCGAAATGTTAGATATGAAAATTTTCGTCGACACCGATGCCGATGTTCGTCTAGTCCGTAGATTAAGGAGAGATATTAGTCTAAGAGGTAGAGACTTAGATGGTGTTCTTAAACAATACTGTGGTATGGTCCAACCATCTTTCAATCATTACATTGCCCCATTAAAAGTCCACGCCGATATTATTGTACCAAGAGGCGGTGAGAATGAAGTCGCCATTCAGCTTATTGTTCAACACGTCCACACACAATTGCAGTTGGTGAATACCCCAACTCTACTTATAACCATTTTACTAACTGTACTTTTTACCAGCGCGGGTTTAAATTAAGAGAAGAATTAGCACACATACATGCACATTCGGGTCAGCCCTTACCTGATACAGTCAAATTACTACCAACGACTCCACAAATCAGGGGACTTCATACTTTTATAAGAAATAAGGATACACCTAGAGATGAGTTTATTTTTTATAGTAAAAGGCTTATCAGGCTCGTTATTGAATATACCTTGTCGTTGATGCGATTTAATGAAAAAGTTGTGGAAACACCACAAGGTGTTTTATACAAAGGTGAGACCGAAATCTAGTGATAACATTTATTAAAGGTTTTATCAGGGAGGCGGATGGCCACAGACAAAATTTGTGGAGTATCGATATTAAGAGCTGGTGAAACTATGGAACAAGCAGTATGTGATGTGTGTAAGGATATCCGCATTGGAAAAATTTTAATCCAAACTAATCTACAAACAGGAGAACCAGAGGTATGCAGTTTTCACTAAAAAAATCACAGCATGCTATGAGGCACGTATATGTAAAAATCACAACCACGTTTTTGTTTTTTCAGTTGTATTACTTAAGACTTCCCAAAGACATAAAGGACTACAAAGTCATTTTAATGGATGCCACTGTGGCTACAGGAGCTGCAGCAATGATGGCAATCCGAGTATTGCTAGATCATGATGTTCCGGAAAGTAACATCCTTATTGTATCCTTACTAATGGCGGAATCTGGTGTTCATTCAATAGCATACGCATTTCCCGAAGTCCAAATTGTCACAACAGCTATTGATCCTGAAATTAATGACAAGTTTTATGTCCTCCCTGGCATGGGGAATTTCGGCGACAGGTACTTTGGTACTGAACCATCAGATGACGTCTTAATACAATAAAATTAATGAAACGACCAACATAAGTAAGAAATAATATTAAAGAAAATATTTTTTATTTCATGTTGGTTTATTATTTATTGTACCAGTTTGCCATTATTATTTTCTTACTATTTATATTGTTATACAACAGTACTTAATGCTTGTAAGGCTGTGTTTACTAGTTATTTAATTGTTTAAAATTATTGTATATGTTCCTTAGTAGAAATCGTTTGTGAAACAATCATAAGTGCACCTGATAAGAGAGGTGCTGGCTATTGGTTAGGATTTCTCAAAACCAATTCTGTATTATATGATTTTTATAGTTATATTAAATAAAACTCAGCAAATGAATTTTTAGTTTTATTCCAACGCTAAAACAATTTGTTACTAAAAAATAAACTACTCAGCAGCAAGTCGAAGATGTTTGGGTGCTCTAAAATCGTAATTTTCTATTTTCGGGTGTTCTTCACAAATCATTTTGTAGGCGTAACAAATGCGCGCGAATTCTTCATTTGTTACTTCAAAAGGTCGGACTCGGAAGTCTACGTCAGCTAAAGCAAACAGCTTTGGAGCTGAAATAAAAAAATCAATATTTATTACCCATATAATTAAATCAAAGTGGGATTTATCAGCATGACAGAAAACGTTGTGCAGAAATCGAACAAGAATGAAAACAAATGAAAGAAAAACAGTGGTAAAAAATAAATAGATAAGAAGCAATTTGGCTCTTCAAACAACAAATTTAGAGAAACAATTAAAAATAGTAGTTAGCACAGAATAAAGTACTATTCGCGACAAAAAATTCCGGACATTAAATTTTAATAGTGACTTAAAAAAATATGTAAAACAATCTTTAATGTTTAAAACAACCTTTGGTTGATAAGAAATGTTGATTTACGCGAGTTTTGTTCAGTGTCGAAATTTATTGTCGCGGATAGTAATAAACAATCGGGTGAGCATTCAAAAACGAAACAATCAAGTTTATGGTATTTCTATATTTTCTCCAAAACGCTTAGGTTGATTTTGTTGAAGAGGAGGACAAATATCTAGGCTAATGTCAACACTGATCCTTCTCCCTCTTGGGACAGCTACCATCTTCAGAAATTTAAATAGCACGTAGGATCAACTGGCACATTATTGCAAACAATTAAATTCTAAATAAAAGATATTTATAAAGGTTCTTTCATTTTTTTTTATTCAAAACTGCCTCGCATATGTTTCATCCGCTTAAACTTGCAATGACCATCCTCAGGCACTATAAGAAACTCTTATGGAGAGTTAGAAGAATGTAGTGCCTGAGGATGGCCATTGCCAGTTTAAGCGACAAAAACATGTAGTAATTAAATTAGCAATGCATTTTATGGCTAAAAAAACTATGAGAGAAAAGAACCTTTATGCCACTCATCTAAAAGTAAATCTCTCACAAAAATGGGTCAATCATCAAATAATGAAATTCTCTTTTAAGCGTTCTTCTTGTTTTTAAAACCCGAAGCACTTTCCGAAAAAAAATAAAATTAAGTTTACAATAATGTGCCACTTGACCTCACTTGCCATTTTAAATTCTGACGGAGGTATCCGCCCCTGCCAAAGGGTGAAGTATTGGTGTTGACATTGTCTTCAGAATTTGTCTTCTTCAGCAACAAAATTGACCTGTCCAAACATTTCTTGAGAAAATAACTACAAATACCCAAAAATTGCTTGTTTCCCACTGTATAAATACTTACATAATAAAATTACAGAGTGCTTCTTTTTTGTAACAGTTCAGGTGATTCAAAATTATGAAAATTTTTATGTAAAATACAGTACCTTCCAGTAAAGGGGATAATTGCTTAATCATTTTTACTGGTTTGACTCATGAAGGCTCCCGAATCAGAATTTTAAATATTTAGTTGACCGTATTTAAGGGAGCTTTACACCTATTTTTACAAAAACATACTCCACTTTAAATCAAATTAGGCTGACGTTGTTAAACGCCCTTTTTCACTGTAACATTTTTTTTACGGCCACATTGCTTAGCTGATGGGAGGCAAAAGTTTTCTGTTTACACAACATTTGATTACAATTTACAGCCTGTATGTATGTATATATTTTATGTAAGACTAGAATAACCGCAAACGTCATTTTGCACATTTCTACGAACGACGAATTGATTTTTATGTCGTCCGTTGACGAACGAGAAGTCACTTCCTAATACTTATTAACGATTTTAAGTTTAGAGGTGATCATAATATTCAAAATTCTATAACCTCTAGTACAATAGGACCTGTAGTCCCTAAACTCTAAATTCAATTCGGATAAACTCTGATGAAACATTTTTAAATCTACTACCACTAGTAATGTGTAGATTTACTATTTAACTTCGAAGGGACTTTTTCTCATAAAAATTCTGTCATGCTGAACCACTTTTTTTCACATTCTATACAAGATGTCCCTGAAATGGTCTACTAGTCTTACGATGCACAGTCATATAGAACACTGTAATATACAATAGTGGTCAAAAAGTTAGCAACTATTATTTTATAAATAAAATATTCTAAAACGTAACACGGCAAAATACTAGGTTAGGGAGCTAGATATTCCTTAATGAGGAGTAAGTTTATGTACAATTTTAATCTATATATTTCATCTCTCAAACTAAATTGAGAAATTTGTGTACATAGGATGGACAAAAAGATAGCAACAAATTTAAAACAGCGTAGATTTTCTTTCATGTATTAAAACAGTTGCTACTACATCAATATTTGGTCCAATAACCTTTCGCCCTAATAAAATCTGCACACCGTTTCGGCATAGACTCAATAAGTTTGTTAATTCGAGCTTTATCCATATTATTCCATGCAGTTTGCAATGCGGTGAATATAGCGTTCAAATTGGTGAAGTTTTGGCTCTTGATGGCTTCGTCTAGTTCATAACGTAAATTTTTTCCTCTTTAAACCAATTAGGAACAAATAGGCATGACGACGTCGAGATAGGATACTAAATTGTTCCGTAATATGTCTCTGTACACAAACCTGTCCATCTTGCCGTATATTCTGCAGATGGGATCCATACGGTATAAAGAAAAGCACCCCCAAACCATACAGAACCGTCACCATATTTAACTGTAGTTGCCACATACTTTTTGTTCAGTCTTTTACCTCAAGGGCGTTTTACATATTGGGCCCCATCATTTCGATGAAGATTGAACTTAGACTGATCGCTAAATACTTTTTTTTTCCAATCATTCACCGTCCACTATAAATGATCTTGAGCAAACTGAAGTCGCGCTTTTATGTTTCGTTTAGAAAGTAGCGGTTTTTTAGCAGGACGGCGTCCAAATAAACCCGTCTCCACTAATCTTCTCCTAATTGTTCGTGCACTCACTCGCATATCTTCAGATTCGGCTAATTGTCTACAAATCTTAAGAAATGATAGAAATGGTTGCTGCCCGAAAAGGTTTTGTATTTGTCGGTTCATTCGTTTTGTGGTTTTCCGCGGATTTCCTGAACTCTTCCGAGCTAAAATTTCTCCCGTACTACGAAATCGTTTAATAATTCGGGACACCAGACTTGCAAAGTCGAAGACTTTTTGTAATTTATACTTGCTTTTCTCCGTCTCGGTAGGTTCAGACACTGTTTTATTATGGCCCATAGTCAATTAATTGATTAATATGAGCCGATATACAACTGAGACTCATTCGTTCGTCTGACACATCAAAAAATCTTTTTGGCCAATGTAAAAACAACAAAAACCAAATTATTTTTATAAGGACTGAAAGATATCTTATCTCAGGTGCAGATTCTAGCTTTTATGTGAAAAGAATTTATAGGAGATACATTTAGGTAGTCACAATACTAAAATAATATTTATATTTAAATTTAGCTTATTTGGAAAATGCCATCTACAAAATCAGCTTAGACATGTCAAGAACCCATTGATAAACCTAGAAAATCTTACATAATCTATTAAACTTCTTTGATAGACAATACGCAGCTTGTAAAAAAAACAGACTTTGAGGCGGTTTTTTGAGTAATTCAAAAAATAATTTTTTTGGCTTCACAATATAGGCTTCTTCATGACTGCATTGCTTGTAAACCATTTCAGGGACACTGTATACATAGGTAATTTTTAACAGTAGAAATTATAATGCGTTAAAGCAAACAAAAATAAAAAAAATGTAATAAATAACATAACAGAAATAAGAACTTTAAAAAAATAAATCTTACCTAAAAAAAGGAACAAAAAAAGGCACCCTAAACTAAATAAATTCATTTTAACTCTCACCTGAAGATGACAACTTTGTTGTCGAAACGCGCGTCGTTTTTAGTGAAGTGTTAGTGGATGCCTTTTTTTGTTTCATTCGACACACCAAGAAATTTAAATCTTACCTAACTCATCCCGCATATCTTCCGGAAACAGCTTCGCTCCACCCTTAATAGCCACTTTTTGCCGCATATTAAATATAGTCCTTAAAACTTTTTCAACCATTTTAAAAGGCAACTTAACTAAGGGATATTTCAAAGGTACTAGATGAACCACCCCCACATCAACATCAGGTTTTGGAACAAAAGCTTTCCCAGGAATTGTAAATTTATGTTCAACTTCACACCAAAACTGACACATCACAGAGAGTCTACATCTCTGTTTATGGGTCACTGGTGCTACAATCCGTTCAGCTACTTCTTTTTGAAATGTTAGGGTCATAGTAGATCGCCCAAAACTCCAAGCTGACCTTTGCTCCGAAATGGCGTGTAGCCACCGAATTATCAAATTTGTGGATACACTGAACGGTAGATTTCCAATAATGTGAACGGGGGGTGGGTAGTCTAGCCAGGCGTTTTTGGGGGCCCCCGCAAAGCCGTCTTCGAAATTAAATGCCCGGATGTCGTCGATTTTTATCCCCATATCCACATGGCTCTGACTAGCTTCCTGGATAAGTTCCAGGATTGGGAGAAAACGAGGATCTTTTTCCACTACAATGAATTTCTTGGGGCACCTTTTGATAATTGATCTTGTTATACTGCCAGGCCCCGGGCCCACCTCACAAACATAGTGATTGCGGATAGGCCCTGCTGCTTTTACAATCTTGTCAGTAATCCTTTCATCTAGTAAAAAATTCTGAGAGAGTTGGCGTAACGCCCTTAACTTATACAACTTAATTAAATCCCTCACTGTGGGCAAGGGGGGTAACCTAAGACTAGCTGCAGCCATTACTACTGTTTTTCTGTTACTACTGTTTCTGGAACGTCGAAATCATCCAGGAAGTTTTCTTGTTTCACTGAGAAGATTGAGTAAGCGTAAATACCCAAAACTGCAGTTCCGAGTAAACTCCCTACAATAATGTTGTTTCTCCTGAGGGCTTGCAATTTTCGGACACGTTCCAAGTTTTGTTGTTCGACGTATTTCATAAAATCGATATCGGTTTGTTTGAGCTTATTGAGGTCTATTTTGGGCATACGTTCACTTCCTGACATGGTAAATATTAATTATTGTGGGTTTTTTTCTGTAGAAATTGGGAACATAACCTCAAAACTTCACGTCACCGGATAGAAACACTATGTTACGTTGCGTTATTACGGCATTGTTAGGCTACTTTTAATTCTTACGAAAAACGTAAGATAAATCATTGTAAATATGGTTGCATAATGTAGAAAAAAATTTAAACATTTTTCTTTTGAATTATTAAATAATTTTATTTGTATTTTTTCTGAAGAACCAGCAAATATCTCAAGAATGACTAAAAATATATTTTTTTTTATAAAGAGCATAAAACTGATATACAGGTGATTTTTTATTTGCTCCCATCCGAGATTTTAAAGATAGGCAACACGTTATACAAACAATAAGGAACTTTGGGAAAACTACAAATGATCCAAATTAACTGACTTTAGAAACACTGTCAAAGGCATTGTCAACAATGTTGACATTAATTCTCAACCCTCTACGCCTTAATTTTGAAAATTAAATTTTTAAAAATTAGCAAAGTATAATGTGTTGCCTATTTTTGGAGTTCGGTAGGGAGCAAAAAAAAAATCACCTGTATAATCCAATCCATTCACATAACTAGGGTTCGGAATTTTTATCAATACAACATTCAAAAATATCGACATTATCGATATTATTAGTAAATATTTATCAATATATCAATAATTATCAATATTTCGATAAATATCGATATTATCGCTTTAAACTATTTTATAAATACCAATAAGCATTAGTTTAACAAAAAACAAGTATTTCCAACTTAACGCTTTAAACGTTTTGACGGTATTAATTATTTATTGCTACCATTTATGGATAAATGTGCATATTTATCGATAAAAATCGATCTTTATCTAAATATATCAGTACTTGGATATTCGAAATATACAACAAAAGTATGGAACATCTAAAATAACTTTCAAACTATTTTTTTTTAAATCGCTCGGACAGGTCAATTTTAATTCTAAATTGCGCTTTTTTTGAAAAAAAAAAACAAAAAAACTATTCAGGGTGAACGAAAAATGAGATACTAATATTAACTTTCTTTTTTTAAATGGCACCCTATATTTTTTATTGCATTTTTAGATTCTATGACAAATTCTGGACATATTTTATATCCTACACCTATCTTCAACTGTTTTCAAAATAATGACAGTTAAAAAAATACTCAATTTTTTCTTGAGTTAATTATTCAAATTACCACCCAATAATCTTTTGACAGTAAGATGTATGTCTTTAAGTTATTGAAAGTTGAAATAAAATAAAAATTAAAAAAATTAAATTTATTATTATTTATTATTGAATGCGTTGTTAAAATCTAGCACCCTATGACTTTTTAACCATTTGAAAAATAATAACAGTTAAAAATTTGTTGAAAGCAATAATGGCGCACTTAACAGAAACTCAAAGAATAGAAATATTAATATTTCAAAAACAGTTGTAGATAGATATAGGACATACATAAAATATGTCCAGAATTTTCCATTGAATCCAAAAATGCAATATAGGGTGCCAATTAAAAAAATAAAGTTTATGTCAATATCTCATTTTTAGGACCTACTGTATAAAAAAATTTTATCACAAAATGCACAATCTAAAAATAGAATTGACCTGTCCGAGCAATTTTTTTAAATAAATAGTTTTGAACTTATTTTAGATGATCCATACTTTTGCCGCTCACTGTATATCGAAATCCAGATATATCGGATTATTATCGATATATGGGGAGATTCAAAAGTGTAGCGCAAAATTTTAACTGAACATACAACACCACAAATAAATGAAATCTACAAAAAAATTATCTTATTTCCAGTTACAAAAAAATTACGGGCCTTCAAAGTTGGGTATAGAAATTAGTATATTTTTTGGGATTATATATCTCGAAAACTGCTTAACCGATTGTTATGAGATTTGGTACATAAACAAAGATAAATGTCCTCTTTTTCCTGATAATAGCAAAATTCGGCTAAACCTCTCAATTGATTCTCAAGGTATTCAGCCTCACTTGAGAATGTTAACATCGTTGCCAAAACGCACGTCGGCGTCATATGCAAAAAGTGTTTAGTGTGATTGGGTGAATTTTTCGATTTAGCATTAACTCAATCAACAGACCATAAAATGATTGATTCTCTGATAAAAATAGCGGCAAGAAACCGATTGTACCATCACATAAGAGATAATAATCCGTAATTATAATGCTGTTCTACTCCCAACTATCATTATCATTTATTAATTTTTTTAAAGACAAAAAATCCGACAAATATGGTTTTTATTAGGAGTAAAAATGTTAACTTTTTCAGACGAATCTGTTTGCAGACGAGCCACAAAAAGTTGTAATTACACAATAAAAAATCTCATTCCCAAAAGTACATTAATAAATGAAGTAGTTGAAAACGAAAACTCTAGATGATAAAAGGAATATAGAGACCACTTTAATCCTAGCATCATGAGAGAAAGCGTGGACACTATTATAAACATATAGGGTGTGTCAAAAGTCGCGAAGATACTTTAGTGGGCTGATTCCCACCATTAAAACAATACAAACCTTAAAGAAAAAAGATTTCTAGCTTCAAAATTTGAAAAGTTATAAGTATCTGAATTTGCAAAAAAAATATTGAAATTGCTGGTTCCCGGAACAAAACTGAAGTCAATAATATCGATTGAATTCCATCAAATAATTTTGCATAAAGTTTAATACATTTTGGTTCAACACCAAAAATTCAGTGTTAGAAGCTTGACTCTAATCGATTAGGCCATTCAATTATTTTCTTAAATTTTATGGTACATATACCTATGTATGGGCCAAAGTCACTTTCTAAAAGAAAAAAAACAGAAGTGATCTATTACTCTTTGACATACGCTCCTGAAGGAAGATTTTTTGGAATAATTGATTAAAAAAATATTTAGAAAGTTAAAGGAACTTTTATTTAAAAATTTAATTTAATATCAAATAGATGTAGTGTACAACGTAAATTTCCTCTTATAGAATGAGGATTGAAGCTAAAATAAAACCTGAAACATGTAGTTTGTAAAGTGAAACATTGCAATAGAATAAATGATATTGTTTTAATTATTTATAATCATAATAAATTATATTTGAATTGTATACAAAAATGTACAACCGTTTTAGATACTAAATACACATTTCCAAACGTAACAAAACAAGCAGAAATACGTTGAAACATTACTTAATTATTTAGTGTATCACAGAACTATCAAAAAGTACTTGCAGATGTTTTAACACTTAAAATGTGAAAGTACATGGGCACTTACAAGTGCTATATTAAACGTTACACACATCTACTACATTTAGCAGCACAACATAAAATATAAAGCTCATAATAAACTTCTCATCAAATGTGTATAGCTTATACAATGACTACAAAGTCTCCAACGTGATTTCTAAAAGTGAAATGCCACAAAATACAGGAATGGCTCAATTTGGGAGTATAAAAGTGTAGATATAAATTCACACACTAACATTTAAAATTGAATCGACGTTGATATATTTTTTTTTGACTCAAATTAAAATTTCTATAAATAGCACAACCTCCTGTCATGATAAAACTCTAGGTTATGTACTTAATAAAAACAAACTACAAAAATGTAATATAAAGCACAATTGTTCCCTTTCCTACATATTTTTTTGTAAAGTTAGATATTAAGTATATACCCTCATAAAATCGTATTAAAATAACAAAACCTCTGCCTGAGAAACAAATTGGAATAAATAGGCGAATCTAGTTATTAGCTGCAAATCATAAGTTGGTCCATTAAAATGTGCAAATCATTAAATAAAACCGCTAATTCCTAAAGTAACAGGTGACACACATACACATCTTAAATATTTTTTTTAACCATGACTCAATACAATTGACAAATAATTCTTGTACTGTATGGCTACTTCTATCCTTAAAAGACATTAAAAGTCTTGAAAGAGAAAGCCATGCTAACACAAATACAAAGTGAGTTATCAATTTAGTAAGCCATGGCTTTACCAAAGCTAACACATACATCTACTAGCCTACTTGATACGAGATTGCTTTTATCACCTCAATCCGTGATCTAATTTTTGATTAACAAAATCAGTGCAACTCTTAAATAAATTTATTTTAGAACTTGATTTCTATATAAAAAAAGTTTTTCCTTAACACGATGTTCAAATGTTTTGTTGTATGATGTAAACTTGATTTTTCTCCTTAAATAAACGATGTGTATAAAAATGACTTATCGTTACTCGGGTCAATAGAGAACTCAGATTTTTGCACATTCTAAGGGGGCCGATCTAAAGGGGGAAAAGTTGAAGAAGCAGCTAATAGCAGCGGGACTTCGCCCCAGGCCCCCCCTTATGTCATACATATTCCAATGGAGATCTTTTGCCTTTCCCTCGCTGTTCCAAAAACCTCTCAAACAGTTTCTTTATTTCGGAAAATACCCAAACTGATGATGTTAATGTTGTTAAAAACACCATATCTGAACAAAAAATAAAATAATCTTGGATAAAATTAAGAGTTTTTTGTACCCCAAACTGTGAGAGCTTCCGTTTGAAATATTCGCTGCAGAGGTGGGAAAAAGACAACTAAAAGTTGACCAATTACAGATAGTGTAACGGCAATTAAAAACATTTTATTTGAGAAAAAGCCAATCTGGAAAACGCTTTTGGTCTGTGAACGGCAGGATAAAGCATTCCACATATCGAAAAACACGAAACAAGTGAATGTCATTGTTGTATCGCGTGCTGTTATTCCTTCAGAACTCATCTAAAATTCATAATAATTGTTTTACAACTATTTTCGGAAAATATTAGAAACGAACCTCCTTCTTGAAAACCCATAATGTTCCTGCAATTATAAACAAAGCAGAAAGTAATACGTTTCCTATTAGTTTTTTTGTTATCATTGGTTCTTTTGTATTTCGAGGTTTTTGTTTGACAACGTCTTTTTCAACGGGTTCTACACCTAAACTTTGGGCTGGGGGACCATCCATTATTATATTGATCCACAAAATCTAAAAGCAAGGAAATCCAATATTTATACTGTAACAAAAGCATTATTACAGCACTACAAGTGTAAAACTTGCAGATAACGAGGGCGTAACCCGTCACACGAGTTACTATAATATATTCTAGCCCAAGAATGATATATATTTAGGTCAATTTTATAATTTATTATTCAAAATCAAGAACGAACTGGAGTAACCACAATTATTCGTTATTATTATAAATAGTTGAAAAAAGTTTGTTGCATAAAATAAAATATTAAATAAATATTTTAATTAATAAAATAAAAATTCAGACAGCTGCAGCTAAATACAGTGTCATCGATTTTGCCGTATAAATCGATAACTATTCCCATAATAATGTTGATGTTAATAAAATTTATATTAACTTTTGTGATTATTTTATTTCACCACTAGTGAAATAAGAGAGTTCATTATTCAACTCAAACAGAGCAAATAGTGGCGTAATAAGGAAAAAAAAATAAGAAAAACACGAAATTAAAAACTGTTTCACGCTTCCTACTATGTTTGTTTGTTCAACTGTTTTTTAAATAAATGTTTCAAAACCTCTAGAATACCTCATTTGTGAATTTTTTTGAAGAGAATTAACTCTGCATCAATTCCGTTTAACTCTGTTTCAATTATTGAAACATTATTGTCGAAATCTCCATCTTTTTCGAAATATTCGCAAAAAACGCTTTTCGCACCTTTCAGCCAGCACTATAGGCCAGTTGCACTTATGTCTCTAAAATATATAAATTCAATCCTTGCCTCATTTCCGGCGTCATTGATTAATAAACATTTAATTTTTTTAACTATATAAGCATACTATTAAGTTCTGTATATACAACACTCAAAAACTCTCATTTTATATGATCTTTAAGATGACGCATTACAAACTAAAAAAATATCAATGCAAATTCTGTTCGATGGGGAACTTTCACACAACTTTATAACGCTGAAACTAAGCTGCCACTTTTTGAGCCTATATCTAATTTTGTACATGTTAAATATCTAATTTTCCTCGACTTTACATATGTCAAACTTACCTGCATAGCATTTAGAGGATTCGGAATTCCCATCAATGTTGCTAACGCAATTAAGGATAAAGCCGCAATAGATGTAGATAATTGAAACCTGACAAAATTTCTGATATTGTAAAATATACTTTTCCCTTCTTCGATTGCTGCGCTGAAAGACACACAAATCTATTTATGTAAGACCTGTGAGAAATGAATAAGTAAAGTAGGCTATGAATGCATGCAAAAATGACAGATTCAGAGCCTGCTTTCATTCCCAATTGGGTTTTATGTATAATTAAATTAGAAATCTTACATAATTGTGTAAAAATCATCATCGACCAGAATCATATCGGCAGCTTCTTTACACACATCCGTTCCGTTTTTGCCCATGGCAATACCAATATCGGCCTTTTTAAGCGCAACTCCATCATTCACCCCATCACCAGTCATACCAACAATATGGCCAGTCCTCTGTAATGACTTAACAATTGCTAATTTATTTTTAGGTGAAACTCGATAAAAAACTGTTGCATGAGGTACAGCAGCATCCAATTCAGTTTCAGAAAAGGTATCAAGTTGTTCACCTGATAAAACTTGTGATGGTAAAGTTTCCAAACCGATCGTTTGCGCTAGAAAAAAATCAACCAATCACAAAGCACAGTTAACTCAATGAGGTGCAAAAGTCATGACGTCACTACAGCGCCAAACTTTGAAACATATTGTGTCATTCCATATAAATACTTTGAAAAAGTCGACCTTGACAGCACGAAACTTGCACAGTGGTTTATTTTTCAATTATTTTTTTAATTATGTGAGAATTATTTGTAATTTGTGCTTGGATCTAAACTAGAATGTTTAGGGTATTGGAGTTAGCCTTATTTGTGTTTCCATAAGTGATTTTTCGTCAGTTGTAATTTAACCATTATAACTTCAGCCTTATGTATGTACTAGGGCAATAAGGGCGACTTTTCTAAGGTAAGTTTTTAGAATAACACTGCTTCAAATTTTCGCGCCCAAATGACGCCCATTATTTGCACTAACCAATTGCAACCGCCGTATCCTCCGCATCTCCAGTAACCATTTTAACTTGTACACCAGATTGCGACAATGTAGTTATTGCTTCTCTCACTAGAGGTCGTGGCGGGTCACAAATCCCTACTATACCCATGTATGTTAAATCTTGTAAAGTGGGTCCTCGAGCCATAGCAATCACTCTTAGACCTTTCCTTCCGATTTCGTGAGCTTCTGCTATAAAATCTTGTTCTTTTTTACTGGTGAGTGTCTGAACTCCACCATTCCAACTGAATTTTGTACATTTCGGTAATATTTTTTCGATGGCACCCTTAACGAAAAAGAATTCGATTTTATCATTTTCATATTTCGATATACATTTAACAGCCATCATTTTCTGTTCAGAACTGAAAGGGTATTCATGGATTCGAACGTATCTATCAGCGACGTTATACATTCCGTGTTTCATAGCAGCGGCAATTAGAGCGCCCTCAGTTGGTTGACCAAGTAAAGTTTCGTTATGTATGACGGCGTTATTGCAAACAGCCCCTACCTAAATAAAATCTTTGAAAAATTTAATTGTATACAATTCAAAATTACCTCTAGTAATTTATATACACTATCCCTAGCCCTGTCTGAAGAATCACATTTGTGTAATAATACTTGGCCGTGGTCGTTATAGCCGGCGCCTGTTAATTCGGCAATATAGCCATCGGCTGTTACTAGCACAGTAACTGTCATTTCGTTACGTGTTATAGTGCCTGTTTTATCAGAACATATCACATTGACACAACCCAGCGTTTCTACAGTTGGTAATTTCTTTACAATTGCGTTTCTTTTAGCCATTCGCATTACGCCTAATGCTAATGTTACTGTTACAACGATCGGTAATCCTTTAAAAAAATAATTACATTATTATCTAAGAAATTAGTAAATAACTATTTATGGCCTGGTTTTTTATTACGAAAAAAAACCGTAAACATTATAATTTTTAAATACCTATTTGTGATTGGTTAATTTCGAAAATTAACCAATCACAAATAAGTATTTTATATTTTGGAAGCTTATAGATTTCCCTATAGTAAAAAACAGACCTTAGTAATATAAATTTTTTAGATATTTTACTTAATCGCGATCAACAATTTAAAAAATAGCATTGTTTATTTAAACTATTTAAATGAAAAAAATATATATATACATTTGACGTTTATTTAACAAAAAAATATCTATAACTTTACAACTCAAATTTCATTTTGAATATTTGTTGTCATTTTGTAGTTTTTATGTTATTATTTTTATACTTTACGTCTTTAAAAAATCTATTAAGGTACTCATTTTGTGCACTCTACGCTCGTAAACTTTTAAAACTGGTTCTTTAATATACTATTCTATAACTTTTATTAGAATTTTCAACAAGAAAAGCCGCAACCTTTATGACTTTTTCCATTAACTATTTTTTAGCGCAAATTACGTAAATCATTTAGTTTTTTTCCTTGCATTTATAAAGCGACTTAGAACTTAGAACAGGAAAAGATTTTGACAATGCCAAAAGAAATATTTTCGGTATATGTTATACAGGACGAGTTTAAAGTCACTAATAAAGACATTCTTCTTTTTTTCAAAATTAAAAAAAAATGCAAAAACAGATAACTTGTCGTATTAAGAGAGCTCAATTTTGACGTAATTGGATCGCTCGCTGCGGTCAATATAAGTGTTATGATATCATATTTTTTTAAATAGCACGAAATGATTTTTATTTTATAAGATGCTCTACTAATGGTGCTTTACAGCTATGCTAATTATGCCGATGAACCGAAACAAGAAAAAAAATTTGATATTTTCATTATAACGCAACGCATAAAATTCGTAATTCCTTTATTCTTCAGAAATAAAAAAAATCGTCTTTTTTTCTTCGAAAGTGTGTAACTTCGCAAAAAATGTAACTATAACAAAATAAATTCTAAATCTTTGTTTTTAAATAAACTTTACAAAAAAAAACAGAAGAAAAAGAATAGAATTTAAATAAAAATCTAAATGTTGAAACTACGTGTGACGATAATTAGTGTGATTCATATTTTTTTGGCAAAAACTGCTATTTATACGATATATTTTAAAACTAAATTATTTTTGGATAATTTGGTTTATTCTGCAATACAGGATGATGTTTTTATTTGCTCCCGCCCGAGATTTAAAAAATAGGCAACACGTTATACAAACGATAAGCAACTTTAAGAAAACTACAAATGATCATCCAAATAAACTGACTCTGAAAGCACTGTCAAAGGTATTGTCAACAATGTTGATATTAATTTAAAACCCTCCATGCTTTAATTTTGAAAATTAAATGTTAAAAAACTAGCAAAGTATAATGTGTTGCCTATTTTTAGAGTTTCGGGCGGAAGAAAATAAGAAAATCAGACTGTATATGAATTTTTAAAATTAAAAAAAAATTCAGTTACCCACAAACAACATTTCCTTACTTTTTTTACAAATTGTAAGATTAAATCGTCAAAAGTAAAATATCTTCACTTAATAGTCTTTTTTATAAAGGCCTCTGTGAGACATAAATAAGTAAAAAAAAGTAAAGTAAAGAATAAGTCGGTGAACCCCATTATCGTAGAACACAAAAATTGAAGATTCAGTATATTATCACTATTTATAATAGAAATAAAACTACGAATTGAGTTTCTTTTTCAACACTTATGAATCATAAATGTTACGATCGACCAAGAGTACATGGTTTATTGTTACTATGGCAATTTTTTTTCGTCTTTATTACAATTCATCAGCAAAACTAAGTCACTTCCGGATTTACACTTTTTTTATGGAAAGTGGCTAAGAAATTATGAAAAGTTTTTATCAAATAAAGGGAGCCACAAAAGTTGGAATAAGTCTGAATAACTTAATTTTCGATTTTATTCCCCAAATCCAAAAAATAAAAAAAAATCGAAAGGAGGAAGTAATAGTTAAGGTATAAAACGACTCGGAGCTTCAACAATCTCACGTTATCTAACAAGATATTATTGTACCTATCTTAAAATAGTAATTTTTACATTCCCCAACTAATCAAATGAAAATTAGACAAAACAATGAGAATGTGTCTAATCTCTCATTTATTTCAACAATAAAATTAGACATGAATTTACGTCATTTCTAATAAACAGATAACTCTAATTTCCTTTACATCCGAAATAGAAGGATTCATTACGCTATAAAAATTTACAACAGATATATCAACAATAATTCTTTTCGAGTATTTACTTTATTTATTTACGTTATTACATCTAACGATATAACGTTATCTCTCAAATCACTACTAAAAATTCTTATCATATAAATCAATCAACGATAAAACCGTAACGCAATCAGAAATAATTGGAAACATCCAAAATTCAACCTGTTATTTTTAAACATTTTTATTATAACTCGCTATTTTTTATCATTACTATTAAAATAATCCATCATTTTACCGTTATTTACCTCATTTATATTTTTGTCCAACGCCTCCATAAAAAAGCCTATAAATATGCTCATTTTAGATAAGCGAAATGCCCACTGAATCACTATTAAAATAAAAAAAAATTAAGTCACTACTACTAAATGGCAAAACAATTCATTCAAAATTGAAATATTTTCAACAAAAATACAAAAATTTTTAATGTTTTGAGGATTTAAACATACAGTTGCTGCCTTTAGTTCAGTAGAGAAAACGTTTTATTAATAAATTTATACAATTTTATTTTGTTACTTTCATTTAAACTTATTTTGTCATCAGAACGTAATGGAATGCTCGATTTTTAATTAAATTAATTTAAATCAATTTTATTTTTAATTTTTTTGAGGATTTAGTTGTTGCTAAGAAGTTGTTGGATAAAATAATGTATGTCAGCTCGTATGCACTACCTCTAGAAGTCACTCAAAAAACTTAAGCCACTCGCTACTTCGTAACTCTTTTTTCTGATTTTTTTGACCAACAACATACAAAATTTTTAAAGTTCAATAAAATTTAAGAAATAACAGTTGGTGCAACTAATATGTCCAATCAGAACACCGAACCACTGGTTTGCAAATCGGCTTAAAAATAATGTCTGCTTACCTTCCGGAATTGCTGCCACTGCTAAACTCACACCAATCGTAAACATCTCCATTATTGCTTTACCTTGCAACCATCCAACCAACATAATTAAACCTATAATGCCAAACGAGTAAATAGACAACTGAGCACCCAAACTATCCATCGACTTCTGAAGAGGCGTTTTCGGCGCCTCTTCCTCCAACATCATTTTAAAAACAGAGCCAAACTCGCTATTACAGCCCGTACTAACAACAATACCCTTCAAAAAAAAATGTAAAACCCCAATCCAACACCAATAAACAGAGTTATTACCTTGCCATTCCCGCAACGAACCAGCGTTCCCATAAATGCAATATTGGTATTTGAAGAATGCGCTCCATTTGGTCGCAAAACTGCTGCAACATTTTTTCTTGCCGGTTCAGTTTCTCCCGTAAAACTACTCTCATCTATTGTTAAATCGACCGATTCGAATAGGCGCAAATCGGCCGGAACTCGATCACCAACATTTAAATATACCACATCACCAGGTACCAACTCACGGGCAAGAAACGTATCAGGGGAACCTTCCCTCAAGCTTAAAAAGATATAGTTTATTACGACAAACTAGAGTTGCTGGATATCAATTTGTTTTATAGTTCTTAAGCAGTCCCTATAAAACGCTTTCTTTAAATTAGTGTCCTATTAACTTACTAGAAAGAGTAAGAAGGTATGTCTAACGCAAAAGTACTTATAAAAATAGAAAACAGGGTGAGATCGAAGGATGGACCCATAAGAGATTTCTGGTGTACAAGGAGAAAGATTTCCCATTAATTCCCACGTTTTTACGTTGATTTCCTAAGATTTCTTATTATATTTGAGCATTTCCGAAGATTTACATAGGATTTACAGGAATTTTCAAAGGATGGCTCAAGGATTTTCGGGAAATTCCTAATATTTCGCTTATTTCTACAACTAACGCTTTTAGAATATACTATTCACAAAAAACTACAAAATAATAATAAATAATAATATTCTAATAAGAACTTCTTTGGTCAAAAGAATTTCTAGTGTACATTTTTTAAGACGTGTCCACTCCTCGGGAAAGATGAATACCAATTGGTATGTTCTATCCTTCGTTTTGTATGATTCTGTCTCTCTCATACACAATACAAACGTCATATATAAGAGGGAGAGAGAGAGAGAAAACGAAGGATAGAACATACTACGTTTATAGTATGTTGCTTTAAGAAACTATAATTCACCATTACTATATATATCACTATAATTCTAAGGTAAAGTTTATGTGATATGAATTGATGACCAATGTCTTAAAAAAACAATTCCTAAGCACTTACCAATGACAAGACGGTGGCACGAGTTTGGTCAATTCTTGTAACGATTTCTCCGAGCGATATTCTTGGACAAAAGCAACTGTTACGACGATGACTATGGCTACTGTAATACTGATCGCATCGTCGAATTGTTTCATGCATACTGAGACAAGAGCAGAAGCTAGAAGAAGTAAAATGAGAGGGTTTTTAAATTGTTCTAGATATTTTTTCCAAGGAGGGTCTTCATCTTTTACTGAAAATTCATTATAACTGGAACAAAGATTATGTTGAAGTTAGAAGATTTTTATAGAAAAGTGTTAGTACCCAGCAATTTGCCTTCTACGAGTTGCTTCCTGCCAACTAAGACCATGTCTAACATCTACGTGTAGTCGATCGGCGACGTCTTCATAGGTTTGACTGCTCGCTTCACTCGCCGAGAGCCACATCGCAGGATTACCGGCCTGTTCCTGCAATAAATCTAATGAGTAATTAAGACGTATCGAAAAACAAAAGTGTAATAACTTTAAATAAACAATCAAAATATGTAAATTATAAAATAAATATAAAAGATGTTGCAAAATAAATAAGGGTATAAGAAACAATCGTTACAATAACTATTTGCATTAGAATGTGGTAGGTCTAATTTTACAGAGCTACAACCTTTTTTTAGGTAACAACCATTTTGTTACATAAACTTTAATCTAGAAGATAGTTATTTTTAAATATCTATAACTGTCCAGTGTAATCTTGTTATTTACCGCATTTCTGTGTAAACATTAAACTCCCTTTAATTTACAGACAACTATCATATGTTTCACAGTTCAGAAGTCCAAAAAACAAAATATGAATTAAGTTGTAAAATTAAAATAGTCGTAAAAACTATCTAGACAATCATTAAATCAAGTAGCCGTAACCTTGATACAATCTACCAGCTTTGTTTTCGATGTAACTAAGCGTAAAATAACCAATAATTGTCCAACTGGACAACGATGTCAACATTTCATTACTAATTGATCACAGAAGTGCAGCTGTGCCCTTGAACAGTCCCAGGCTTATTGAAATTTTAACACTTTTTTAAAATATTCATCGTCGTCGTCTTAGAGAGCATTGTATTAAACTTAAAAAATAAAAATATTCAATAAATTGTTAAAAAATTTTGACTAACCTGTAACACCCTACCAAGCTCAGTTGTGGAAGCCAGTAGTGTTACTGTTTTCAAAAATTAACTTGACGCCACATCATAATCTTAATTTGAACTTACTAGTTAGCCGACACCTTCTATCGCTTATTGTTGAGCATTATAGACATTTTTATCTCACTCAATATCACTTATAACAATAATAATATGTTCATATCGTCCAACATAATTAAACAATAACGTCACAAACTCCACAACTAATTACACTATTAATTTTACCTGTGCAAAATAGTTTAAATAAAAATAATCATTTAACAATCAATTAATAAATGCGTGGTGAACAGTTCTTATATACAACAATAATCAAAACCCAAGCATTGAGAAAAAAAATGATAAATTATCTATTATAGTTTAATCGAAACAAAAGTGTTTTCTTAATTTTTTATCCTCATTTTTTAAAACAAAACTCATAAAAAACTTCAAAGACAAAAGTAAATAATTTTTTTCTTATAATTTTATAAACCCAAAGAAGATTCCTAAACAATGTATTGCACAGCTTTTTACAAATATTGGTTCAGCCTGTAAACGACTGTAAACCCTATAATGACTATATGTAGACTTACTTAATACATACAATATTATTATTTGTAATTATTGTAACAGTTATATACGTATTTACATAACTAGTAGGATAAAACCATCACAACAATCGAATGTGAAAATTTCAAACGACGAAGGCGTATCCCGATTTTTTTCGTAAAAATCGTAACAAAATCAAGCAATTTATTTTTTACTTTTGTTTCAAAGTTTTACGGTGAAATAACAACGAAAACTGAGTAAAATTAATCAATTTCATTACATCATTCAGTTATGTAACAAGTCCATTACATTACTCAGCTAGACGAAACACAAATGCATGATATAATTAAATCTTAGCCAAACAAACGTAAATAATAGTACTAGACCTCCAGAACCTGAACTGAAAACTCTCACATAAATAACAAGCGAATGACAAGCGCGAGTTGAAATTAAATTTTCAGTCCTAGGGCGAAAAATGACACTTTATTATATTTTGAAGACTGCTATGATTGATTTTCGTTAAAGGTGGGCGAAAAAATATTTTCCATCAGTTTTGACTTCTGTCATAAAAATTTAAATTAGAGTTAAGTATTAATGATAATGCCAATTTGCTAGTATTTAAATTTTATACAATAAAAAGTGATAAAGTACAAAAAAGTTTAGTCAAAATTATACTTATTGGAGTACCTAAAATCTTGACTAATCCGTGTTAATAACTAAAAGAAAATAACTGCCTCATTCAAATTTCGTAATCAGCGTTCCCCATATGGTACACAACATTAATAACTGAATTTATCAGATATTAAACTACTAATCCAACGACAGTGACAATTGTTTTTAATATGAAATCCATATTGATACATAGTTAAGCGCCCTATAATTTTGTTTTTGTAATAATGCTTTTTTTTTCTTAAAACTGACCCAAAAAAAGTCGGGAAAAAATTAAAAACAGTTATGGTCAAATACGTTTTTCTTTTTTTTTACTGTAATATTTGAGCCTAGATATCCTGAGAAATTGAGAGTTCGTCACAAATACTTCACTTTTCTTTCGATTTTTGCCAATTTCTACTTTAAAAAACACGTGTTTTAAAATTGTCACAAATCACGTTTTGATTGACAAGTTAGTACATAGGATCCAGGATTTCCAGAGCGCCCTAGAGGTTTAAAAAACACTTTTTTGAAGTATGACACACTAAGAAACAATGTAGTTTTAAAAACAAAAAAGTCAAAAAACGGTGTTTAGTTAGTTCTAGCAGAGCTTCGTTTGTTTTTTTAAATTTAAAAAAGTAATTAAGGTGATCAATCAGAGATTGGGGCAACAATATGAAACATTTTCATAAAACACTCACCACAATAAGTCAGTTTTTTAATATCTTTTCTGAACAATTTTTCTTCATAACACAATCATAACATACTTGTAAATTGGATCATAACACAATTTTCAAATTTTTCTTCACCTGAATAACTTATTATTTCATTATCACAGTTATGTTATCTATTTGAACTCTAAAATTATAAAAAGTGACTAATAGTAATAAAGCGTGTTGTAACACCGTTACTACGAATCGACAGTTAAACAATAAGTAGTTATTTAAATCTCACTTACCACACTTTGTCGGATCTGCTAACTACACTATAGATAACAGAATTCTAATGAATGAATTTTATTTAATAATAGTTATTTATTTTATAAGTATCTATCTTCGTTCGTCATATTAGGTTAAATTACTATTTTAAAAATTTTTCATAAATCACAGATTAATCTAACTTTTAACAAAACCTGTCAATATAAAGACAGATTGGTTCATTGCGTTAATAAATTTGAGAAAAGCATTTGTAGGTACGAAAATTATCGTTGAGGCGTATTATAGATTTTTTTTTAAATTCGTCTTAACTAGACAAAAATTAATTATAGAGCAATCGATGTGTATTATATTTCTATTTGTTTTGTTTCTCTTTACTCACAATAAACTGAAATTTTCTGCCAATGTGGCCTACAACATCATGATAAATTTATTATTAAAACATTTAAATCTCATTAATGATAATTACTAAGCGCTTTTCAAATTTTATGAAGCGCTGAAATTAATTTGAAGGATAAGCTCAGAATACGATAATTACCAGAAACTCCTTTATTATATTAACTACATTCAAGAACTCTTTATTCCCTTCCGTAATTTACTTTAAAATATAAATTTAAATGAATTTTAGTCTTCTATTTTCATTTAGCAAATTTCGGATATTGAAAATTAAAAACGAAAAATTTATAAACACTTCTTTCAATTATTTACTACAAGGATACCGGTTTCGGCTTTTTGCCTTCATCAGCCCTGTGTCAAAATCGCACTGTTACAAATAATTATAATACACATTATCTCTACATCTACTGTAGAAGAGGTTGCGGATAAGTAAGTATTTAATACAAATAAACATTAAAATTCTCATAACAACACAATAAAATAGCGTCAATTTATAGCGACGCTTTATTGACACCTGGCCCATAAATAAATACTTTTTGACTTCCTAACAGGTAAATGTCCAGTTAACGTACAATTTATTAACATCAATGGAATCACTGTACTTCAGTCGAATTGTTTTTTTAACACACGATCGTGGCGTAAAGCTGTTACAAAAAACCAAATGCATACGTTTAAAAAAAAACTGTTACAAAATAAAAAAATTTCATTACTATTGCCTAAGTAGTGGTCGTTAAACAAGAAACATTAAATTATTTTACAACATTGTTGTAACTCCAATCGGAAGGCGTCATTACGAGTTGTAAAAGCGTATTGTCAATTACAGATTTCTGCAATACTTTCTTAAATTATTTCGACTAAGGTAAATCGTAAATGTAAAATATTGGTTTTACGGCCTTTATATCCGCCGCGAAATTCGATTTCGCGAACCGGCCGTAAAATTCGTTTTCACGGCCGGTGCTACTAGTACAATTCGCGAAGTGCAATTATGAATTACTATTTCTGATTTTGCCGAAAAAAATTAAAAATCGGCTACGAAGTTCATAACATCCTCCAAATTGTCTCCCATTTTTCTGTCAGTTCGTTAATCAATAGTTTTACGGTCTTGGCAAACAATAATTACTAATTTTTATACCAAAGCTACGAAATTAGCAGAACAATTATTGTAGGCATTCATTTTGCATAAAAATGACTTTGAAAAACGCGTTTTTTAATAATTTATAAAACTTTATTAATAACTTTTTACATATTTTGTCATAAAATTCGTAATCAAATTTTGCTCTGTTTTACATTTTACAATTAAAGATCGAGCAAATCGTGTCCTAAAGTACTTCTCAAAGACTAAAGGACAAATTATAAAATTAAAGGGCTATTCGTTGAAATAAAAAACAGTTGGCTATATACCCAAGCTATAAACATCAAGTAATGCCGTGGTGCATAAAACATTTTATTTTTACTTCAAATACATAAATAAATTCAAAATTTGTAAAATGATTTTATAACAATTAGCAGACTTTTAGTTTGTTTTATTTGAAAATATGATGATGTAATTTATTTATTTGTAATAAAATAAAAAACGGTTTAAAAGATAAATAAAATTTATTTGTAAAACCTTCTACTAGGTGTCATTCCAGTTTAGAGCTTTTATCAAATTGTTTCGTTTTTAATAAAATTAGATCAACATAATTAAAAATGAGTAACAGGACAATATGAACGAGTGGTGTGGCCAAAGTAGTGAAATATACAAGATAAAATTTTTAATTAAAATAGTTTCCCAATGAATAAAAAATACTGCCATGAAATAAATTTGTAAAAATTCTAACAGCCGGTATTTCAGTCTGCAGTTAAACCAAAAAATTTCTGGTTACTGATTTTTTCTCGGTTAAAAGTGACCAAACAAGAGTTTTGTTGCTAGTTTCTGATAAAAAAAAAACTACTAATGTGATGGGTACCTACTGCAAATTATAAATTTATAATATTATACTACAGAACAATTAAATAAATAAACAACCGATATTGATTGATGACTTTTCTCAAAAATAGATGATAATAAAGCCATATGCTTAAACGCTAAAAATATTTTTTAATTTTCGGTTTTATTTGGGTGAACATTACTACAAGTAGTCACAAACAGTTTTGGGGTGAGACGTACCCCTCTTGAGCGACGTCCCTGATTGCTGCTACTGTATTATTTTTTAAATACTACATATTAGCTCATTGTGAAAACTGAACTTCCAGTAAAACATTAAAAAATATTTGAACCATCTAATTTTCTTAAAAAACACCATTCTGCTGTAATATTCACCAATTTCCTGTTTATCAAATATACAGGGTGTCTCACGAACGAGTGCACATAATTTAACCAAAGAATAAGAAGTAAAAATTAATTGATACCTATTTTTTATTTTTTCCCAAAAAAATTTATTTTCAGAATTATTAGCCTTAAAAATCGCTCAAAAAATACACTTTATTTTTTATATCTAATAAAGTACTCGCTCGATTTTAATGAAACTTGGTATACTCATTCTGTATTAGATAACCACCTTACAGTATTACTTGTAGTATTGTAGAACATTTTAAAAAGGGGCTACAAAGGCCCCCTTGACACAGTTTGCTTCATAACTATGTAGCACAAATTAGTTTAACGTTGGGGTTCCTACAGTTTGAAAGTCCATTCAATTTAGAAATTTTTTTGTCTTACAAATTTTTCGTAAAACCTCCGTTTTAGAACGAGGTTTAGGAGTATCAACAAAAATAATTCAATAAATTAGAAGTACCTAAAAAAGAAAAAGTAAAATAACAAAATACAAAAGTAAAATAACAAAATCCTTTCTGGAATATGATCCTGAAGCCAATTTCTTACATTCAATTGACAATGAGGTGGTGCACCATCGTGCATGAAACGGCCATAGAGGAACGTTAGTGGATAAAAGCTGGTCATGCTAATAATAACTACATCGTTTTACTCAAAAACGATGCGTTTTACGAAAAATTTGTAAAAGACAAAAAAATTTCTAAATTAAATGGGCTTTCAAACTGTAGGAAATCCAACGTTAAACTAATTTGTGCTACAAAGTTATGAAGCAAATTGTGTCAAGGGGGCCTTTGTAGCCCCTTTTTAAAATGTCTTACAATACTATAATTAACACTGTAAGGTGGTTATCTAATACAGAATGAGTATACCAAGTTTCATCAAAATCGAGCAAGTACTTTATTAGATAAAAAAAATAAAGTGTATTTTTGAAGCGATTTTGGGGGCTAATAATTCTGAAAATATTTTTTTTTTGGGAAAAAATAAAAAATATGTATCAATTAATTTTTACTTCTTAATCTTTGGTTAAATTATGTGCACTCGTTCGTGAGACACCCTGTATATTAAGCATTTATCTATAATTAGAAATACAATCCAGGGAATGCTCGTAATTCAATACTATAAAGCACAGCGCACATTCCCTATTAGCATACCTATTATCAGTGCTATTATGTTCCATCATTATAAAGATTATTTAGAAAATTAGCGCAAGGTATATTTCACTTTACGATGTTTTAATCCCATCCAAGTGTAACCCACGCAAATTAAATGATTTATCAATTTCTCTAAGCATCTAACTGGAATTTCCAGCTTATATTTAATAAATTATTAAAAATAAAACTCACATCCTCTTTTGTGTCCTTGATACAATGTAGTTTCTTAAATAATGTTAACATTTTGTTGAAAAGTAAATAAACAATTACACTACACGTCACTGAAATAACGTATGATCTCGAATTACTAGGGTACAATTATTTATTCATTATCGAGCATCTGGTGGGGTGAATAAAAGAAAATAATTCATTTTTCTCTAGTTATTAATTCAATTAATTATTTTATAAAAACACAACTAATGTCAAGCAATTGTAATCGCATAATAAAACAAATGACAATGTAATTGACAATAGGAAATCGTAGCGCTTTTTCTGAAACTTAATAAGCTATTATAATGCAAATAACGTAATAAATAATAATACATAGTAATGAACAAAAATGTTCCTGGAATTTATTAAAAATATCTTAAAATTGTTGCAGTAATAAAAAATATTCGTCACCTTCGCTTGAAGCGATAAGAATTTCTTATTAACAAATATTTTTAACACATTCTCGATAAAATATTTTATCAAAATGCAGTGCATGTGCAAACTTTTAATAATGATAATTGTATCTGAATCCGTTACTAAATTTTATTAATTTGGTTTAAAAATAATGAAAATCATTTAATAAAAAACATTTATTATTTATTTATCAAAACCACCTTGAACTATTTTACAATAATTAAATAACCACAAGGATTTAAATTATAGAAATATTTTTAAATCAAAATTGAAACATGTGCAAAAAAGGCGAATATAAACAAAGTAAATAATAAATAAGGCCTTTAGTAATTATCAAGATCAAATTTTTGTTGTTTGTGAATCTTTAATGAGTTTACAGGAATACCGGTGCTAATTAGCGATTAAATATTTTGTTATATAAGTTTAGTTGCAAAATATTATCCGTTATGTTTTCAAGTATAACAACTTGAACACAAAAATTCAAAAATGAAAAAATAATTTCTCTTTTATGGTATCAAGATAATGTCATTTCCACGTTCAGTTCATTGCGAAAACTTTAATTTGCAATTTAATGACTTCTAAAACAGAAAACTAATCTGGAATGACTCTTATTTAATCTCATCATTGTAACACAATTAATAGAATACATAGATAATAAAAAAATAATAATAATACAAAAAATTAAAACTTAAATACAAAGGACAGCACCGACTATAAAGAAAGCAAAAAAATATAAACAAAAGTATAATAAAAAAGAAAAGCAATGCCTTGAAAAAAAACTGTAAAAAAACGCATATAACGAAAATCAGAAACTATTCTTTTAAACATCGCAAAATATAAGAAAAAATGTGTTTAAATTTTGTTTTTAAATAAATTATTCATTTAAAAGTCCTTTTTAAATTACAAAAAATCCGAATAGGGTCAACAGTACATACACTAATATCGGAAGTGGGATTTACTAAAGTCAGGGCGGAAAGTCGAATAATTTATTTTTTTAAATCCCACCTCAAAAAATCAGACAACAATAATGAGGGAACATATTCATTTACTGTTCGCGAAACTCGATCAAACAAACGAAAGACAACAGTTAGAACAAAAAGAATTAAATTATATTATATTAATTATATTAATAATTAAAAAAAAATGAGAGAAATTTAAAAAACGACGTTTAAGAAAAAAGGAAAACAAAGAAAGATTCTAGAAAATTTCAAAAAAGAGCGTTTGTAAGAAGAAACAGAAGTTTGTCGGAAAAAAAGAGTAGACAGTGGCCACTGCCAAAAGTTTCAGACCGAGAGGTAAATACGTCTTAAACAAATGTACACGAGAAATCTTTTTGACCAGAGAAATCCTCCAGAAATCCCTACAAAATCCTCTCGAAATTCCTTGAAATATTCAGTTTATTGTTAGTTTTCATTGCTAATATTATTATAATGATTAATATTATTATTATTTTGTAGCTCCTCCTAAATAATATATTTTAATAGAACATATTGTGTATGTACAGGTCAAGCGAAATATTTAGAAATCCTTAAAAATTCCGATGGAAATCCTTGCAAATTTTATGTAAATCCCAAAAACTTCCCAAATCTAACAATAAATCCTAGAAAATCCATGTAACAACATGAAAATTCATAGAAAATGTTTCTCCTTGTACAACAGAAATCTCTATGTGTAATTCCCAGACAAATTTTTTCGTCTAATTTCCATAACAACAAGCAAACGCGCAAAAAATAAACTACAAACATTAATTTGTTCTGTGTAGATCTTTAAAAGGCTCTTCATAACGTTAAGAAAGACCTTAAATACCCGAAACGTTATAAAGTGTAATTTAAAAAAGATAACAAAAACCCAAAAATGTACAAATTGTACGAACAAAAAAAAACATCTAAGAATTAAGAGATATCTATGAGAGTTTTTTAGAGGTGTATTTTTTATATTACAGTTAGATGAAGCAAAGAAAGAAGTTAAATCATCATACACAAAAAAGAATTCTTTAAAAAACCTACAACTATGGTGCCTTCTGAAATAACCTCAACACACGTGCGTAAATGAAGATAAAAATCTTAACAACACGTATCAGTATATCACACTTTTTTGAAGTCACTGATAAAAGCAAATGATGGTAAAAATTTGGCAACAATTTCGCTAAATAATACCTATGGGCTAAATGTTACTTCTTTAAAATAAAAAAGCCGTATTTTTTTGTTTTCGCAATGGTTTTGTTATAACAGAGAAAACGAATTTTAAAAGTTGAAAATTTTTCCTTTTGTTGTAATAAAGAGATATTTTCTTTATTAGTCCAAAAACACGTGCCAACGTATTTCGCAACTATTTATATTAACTTTGAAATAAAAAAACAGAAAGCCTTCTTAGTTTCAACGTTTTAGTTAGAAGTACACGATTAGATTTATAAACTACTATTTATAAACGTATTAGAGAATGGCACTAAATACAGGGTTTTCATAAATGATTATAAAGTGGTAAGTGGCTGTGGAAATTTTTGATATCACGTATATTCATTGTAATGTCGTATTTCCACAACGGAATATTAGGAAATGGTTCCTGGAGTTACTCAATTGTCTAATAATTATTATAATAATAGCTAAAATTATTGCATTGTAAAACCAAAACATTTTTTATTTTTTTCATAGCCACCTACGATGTTACAATCATTTATGAAAACCCTGTATAATAAGGTTTCCATCATATAACTATTTTTTTTGTAAACATTTTAATTTGAAATTAAATTTAATTGCTACAGAAACACCAATAAAATTCCGTTAAACATAGCAACAAACCACAGGTTATCTTTGACTTGATACTGAAATCGGATGTCGTATTAAAAAATTAAATTAAAATTCTTACAGAATTTTTTTTAAGTTAAAGGAAATGTCATTTTTACATTGTGTGTTGCCGTGTTACAACAACTATGTTATTATAATATACAATCTTTTCCGAAAAAATATTTTTAGAGTAAGATTCAAATTTCGTGGCGAAGAAAAAATTTAATTTAATGTCACCGTTTTCACTAATTTGCGATTTAATTTTAAAATTATAAAATGAGATTAAATACCACATTTTAATGACAATTTAAGCGCACAAAACTATCATATTTATTGTCTAGGCAATATGTCAACATTTTTATGTACTAAGCAGTAAAGCAGACAGTTTAAAGCCGTTCAGAATTTTTCAGCTGTCGCAAAATTTTGAGGTTAAAAATCAGTCAAGTAATTTTTCCTAAAAAAGGTAAAGTGGTAAGCTCGGCGAAAAAATTTTATGTTCAATACTGCAATAAAGCAGATTTAATGCCTACAATCACATGCTTTATTGCCTAATTAATTAAGTAACTATTTTTTGCCACGAGTTTAAATCTTACTCTATGTATAAATTACCTATCTAAAAATATTAGCAGAATTTTCCTAATAAATAAGATAAATAAATAAGTCGGTTTTTTTTCAATCTAAATATTTTTTATTATTTCGCCTGCCTGAAAAATAGTTTTATGTAATAAAATTAGATTTCTATTTCTACGAGAATTTCTGGTATTTCTTTTTTTTGTATTTGAATTATAGTAAATCTACGAAATTTTTGTCCACTATGAACTTTATTGTTATTGGAGTAAATCAGGGTTTAACTACAAATATTTAGAACCGGTGGCTGTGTTCAAATCCAGATGGTCCAGTGCCCGAAGCGTAAAATAGGTTTTAAGAGTTTTATTTCCCCAAAAGACGATGTTTTTGACCATTTATATTTACCTAAACATTCCGACAAATGAACGAAATAATAACGAACTTTTGCAAAATACGTGACTTATTGTGAATCTAGGAATTCCTTAAGTTCCTTATTTCTATCAAACTATGGAAATGTTTAGGTAAAGTCTGTCTCATCGTCTTATCCTCAATTGTAATAAAACCTTACAACGCAAGTAAAAATTCACGTTTTTATTGCTACATCATGGCCTAAAATGCAATAAACACAAAACGTATTGTATTAAGAATGTCACACTTTTCTATCTTCTTTCAGCTTAACGCGACGATAAAGACGAAGTTTCTAGGGTGAGTGTAGTATTAGAAACTCGAATGCAAACCAGATCGCCGCACAGGTACTGACCTCACATGTCACTTCAATACCGAAGAAATTAAAATTTTGGGTATAAGAATATAATTCCTTGTATTCAGTTCTGTTGCAGTAACAAAGGTTTCTGCAATGTAGTTTCCAAAATTACAATATTTTTGTTATTTAAATGTTTCGTTTGTGTTCTGTCAAATGTCAAATTCACACAAAGCTATACGTGGTAGATTGAGGCATACTCTAATAATTTTATTACAAAAAGAGATAAGATGGTGAGACAGACTTAAAAGTGTTTGGTTAAAAACATCATCTTTTGAGAAAATATCACTCTTAAAGCCTGCTTTGCACCTCGGGCATCGGGCCATCTGAATTTGAACAAAGCTACCGTTTCTTGGAGCCGATTTCATAATCAACTTAAAAGCTTCTTTAATTTAAATGACGTTTAGACAGTAACTGTCGATGGTTTTTCAATGCATACTGTCATAATGACAGTTACAGTCTAAACGTCATTTAAATTAAAGAAGCTTTTAAGTTGATTATGAAATTGGCTCTAAATGCTTGTCGTTAAGTCCTAATTGACTTAAATGACAATAAAGTCTATGGTAGACAAAAATTTCGTAGATATACTATACTATTGTAAAAATATACAATGTTTATAAAATTTCTTTGCAAATTTTAACAAATAGTAGTCTTTTTTTTGATTCAAAGGTTGCTAAATACTAAAAATTTTCGTATACAAATAATGTTTATGGTTTTGAGATATATGATGTAGAACTTTTTCTCAAAAAAAATATATAGGGTGTGTCAAAAGTCGCGAAGATACTTTGGAGTTTTGAAGGAACACATAGGAGACCATCAAGAAACACTAAATTTATTTAAAAAAATTAAATACTCTTTTTTTTGTATTTTCTTGAGATTTTGGTATACTCTTGAGATTTAAGAATACGTAATTCATTTCAAATGCTTTATTGTTGTTTTTTTTTCGTTTTTCTGATTTTTTTAACTATATCAAGACAATTTCAATTTTTTTTGCAAATTCAGATACTCATAACTTTAAATTTTGAAGTTAGAAAAATTTTTTTCTTTAAGGTTTGTATTGTTTTAATGTTGGGAATCAGCCCACTAAAGGATCTTCGCGACTTTTGACACACCTATAATATAACATACATCCTGTATTAAAAAAAAAAGTTTTTTGAGAAAAGAATTCGACGGCGTGTATCTCAAAGACATTAACTTTTTTAGGTCACTTTTAGAATTTCCTTACCACCGTTTCAACGATAAAACATCAGATAAAATTTGCAAAGTGACTTTAAAAACACTAAAAAGACTGTAATTATCGAAAAGCAATGAACAGGAAAAACATACGGAATTGTGAGTACCCAAAGAAAGGAAGTGGAGCTTTCTCCACCGACTTTTATCAGAGTCGTGTAGTACATCGATGTAAATAAAGTAACCCACTTTTGATAACTGATGGCCTGTTTAATTTGCATTTCCATGTTTTAACATTAAAATACAATATTTATTTGTTATTACTTGTTAAATAAATTAGTGTATAATTAAAGTATTAAGATAACAAAAAAATAAAAAAGTTATTCAACCTCGACATTGCTTAAAAAAACAATAATAATAAAAAATGGATTGGTAATTTCTAAAATACAACAAAATAAGAATAAACTGTAACAAATTGAATTATTATGCACTAAAATACAAGCTTAACCGGTCTGTTAATAAATAATTAAATTTCAACAAGTATTTTGTCATTAAAATTTCAAAATTTCGGTAACCATGGCAATCCTGAAACTGACATTCACAACAATTTTTTGTGGTTAAATTTCTAAGCTTTTTGTCATTTCCGTCAAATAAACAAATAATAATATTTCAATACCAATAATGTTCCTCTTCATTTGTAAATTACATAAATTAATACCGGTCTACTTTTAATGGTCTTGTTACAGGTAAATAGCTACACATAATGCGGAACTGTATCGATCGCGAACGTGTTCTTCCAAATTTTATTATCATACGTTTATAAATAGAGAAAAAATAAAACAGGTCATTTCGAAAAATAAACAAGAACCAAATAAACCAAATAAATAACACTTCTTACCGAATTAGATGTTTGATGCACCAAATTTTCATCTAGATCTTTACAAGAATTCTGCGACAGTTTTTCATATTTTGTATTTGATAACGATTTTTTCATGCTTCGGCAATGAAATTTACTTAATAACTAAGTTTCACGTTTTACTAATTAAATAAAGTCGTTTCATTTTAATTTATAAGAGGATACTGACACGATTTGTTCGCACACACTCATAATCGAAAACCACACAATCGACATAATCTGTCAAAATCTGACAACCATCTGACAGCTGTCAAAAAATTCAGCTAATCACAGTACGTGATCCGTCAAGGTGACATTTAACCTACATTTTTGCAAAACGTAAATAATAACATTTATTATCATTGAACCTATTTTCTACGATTTAGGATATAATTTATTTTGTTCAATAATTAAAACTGAATTTATTGCAACTTACCGTGGTAATATCCGTGGTTACATCTTGTAGCGGCTTTCTGAGGATTAGGAAGGAGCCTTTGATAAAAAAGTCGTAAGAAATTCGTATGAATTCTCCAATTTTCTAAAATAAACATTGTTAGTAGTTGATGTTTACGTGTCCTGTCAAAAAATAAGTGACAGTGCTTCCATATCCTGTTTTTACAAAATAACATTTCAATTACCTTGTATCTGAATATTTGTTGTAAAATTTGCCATAGGAGCATTTTACACAAAAACTACATCACAAATTTGAACTACACTGTTTAATTTTGCATGTTAATCAGTTGAGAAATGACAAGTGATAAGAAAATGCTATAAAAATTGTGGGGTAGGCGGAGAAGTCGATTAGCTTTTGTAACTAATTGACGTCGAAAAATTTTCGTTGTCTTTGTCAAAAAAAAAATTAAAATTAACAAAAAGGTGAGTTTTACACAAGCGTGTTGTTATACTTACTTTTTAATTCCAGATTTTACGTGTAATGGAACCTGAAAAAGTGTACCCCACCGTTGAAGAACTACGACAAATAAGCAAAAACCAAAACTGTCCAGAATGCTCAGCATGCTTCAACTCCGAGTCAAACCTGACCTTTCATTTGGCCAAGACTCATAAGAAACCTGAACTTTTACAAACTACCAGTACCAACAAAATTTACCACTGCCCTGTAACAACCTGTACTTATAACAGCACTTCACACTTCAAGCAACTAAAACTGCTGAAACAGCACTTCTTGAAAGTTCACTCTGAAAAAAATTACGTATGTAACTTATGCCAAAAGGGCTTCCCCACTGAAGCCGCCAGGAACAGACATACAGAGTACTGCAACGTAATTTTCAAATGTTGCGACTGCGAGGTGTTTTACCCCTGCTACGAGACTCTAAAAACGCACAGTCGGCGTAAAAAACACAACATCCTTGAAAAAGTCGCCTATAAAACGTCAGTGAATCTTCTGAAAAGTCCAAAAAGTGACGACTCTTTACATAAATTCAGACTGATTCTTCCCAAACCGTCGAAAAGCACTGGAATGATTGACACCTATGATACTTCCGAGCAGAGTGTCCAGACAGAGAAACCGAAGACGAGTCAGCAAACCCAGACGTTTTTGGCGACTAGAATGCCTCAATTTACTGTAGAAACTCAAACGATTGGAGATTACTTCACCAAAAAACCTGTCAATGTGGATACGAATTTCAAAAGTACCAACACTCAGACTATAGCCCCTGTTCCCAAGACTTCCTCATGCAATACTTCGGTCAATTATGACGATTTTGTGCTTACTGATGTGGATGAAGTGCTAAGAAGCTCCTCAAGCACTCAGACTAACATCAGTAGCAGTGATGAGGGTATATACTCTGCTGCTACAAGCACTCACGACTCTATCCATACAGACACTTCGGATTTGTTTGACTCGAATTTCTTTAATATGGAAACTCAAACTGACTTTGATGAGCTTTTAAAGTATTGTGATGATTACAGCAATATGTATACGCAGACTTGCCAAGAACTACTTTTGGGAGAGATTGGACTGAATAATACTCATACTCAAACTGTCTTTGATGATGTTCTTAAGTCTGTTGAAAGTCAGACAGTTATGTCCCAGTCGAGGATTTTACCAATGAGTTGTAAGGAAAATGTGACCCATATGGAAACACAGACTGATATGCACTTTAAACAAATGCTTGAGGAAATAAATGCCTGACTATAATGGACTTTTTTGGTTTAGTTATGGATTTTTGATTGGATTAAATTATGACTTTATATTGGAACTGAATAACCGATTAATGCTACTTATGTAATGGACAGTAATTAAAATTCTTAATAACAATTTCTACAAACTTTTGTTTTGTATTTAGTACGATCTCTCATATCAGGATTAAATTCTTAAGATTTGTATTTAAAAAAATAACAAAAAGACAACTGAAACATAAAAAAATATTGAAATTTGCGCAGTGCTAACTTTATTTTAAAACGCTGCGCAATTATTCAAAACTACAAAGGAAAGTGTTGTAAAAAATTAAATTTTGTGTGATAAAAACCGTGAAGTGACATTTTTTATCATTAAAAGTTTAGGCTCGAGATACGCTTAAATGTGAAAAAGAGTTAAACAATAACCAGTGTTGAGCAACTCTAATTTTTGGAAAATCACATAACAAATGTTCAAAGCTTTTTCTTAAAATTAATTTCGGAAGAAAACAAAAACTATAAACCGTTTTGAAAACACCAGGGCCAAAAAAATCGATTTTTTTTTCAACTTCCGACACTGAAAAATTGGTTCCTAAGCACCTTCCAAAAATGCTCTAAAGATGAGCTCTTAATTTTAGTAGGAAGACCCTCCTCATCTCAGTGTTCCATTTTTTCTTCAGTTCCATATGGCAAGATCCATATCTCATCATTACTTGATCGTACAGAAAAATTCTATCTACATTTTTTGTAGGAAAATGAACGCTCTACAAAAAGGTATCTTAGAATTTTTTAATAAATCTTACCATTTAAAAGATATCAGGGGTCAAAATTTGAAGAATTTAACAAAAATTTCTTTTTTACTTTTAAATTTTATGACTCGTAGATAAATAAATATTATAAAATACCCAACATATATTTTTGTAGGAAATTAAACGCTCTACAAAAAAATCTGTTATGGTTAATCGATTACTCTCCTACTCTAACCATTTAGAATAATTTGAGAATTTAGTTTCAAATGTTGGTTTTTAAAATGCGTATATCTTCTAAACGGTTAGAATACTCGATTAACCTCAAGAGGCCTTTTTTATAAAGCGTTTAATTTCCTACAAAACTATATGTTGTGCATTTTATAATATTTATTTATCTACGAGTTATAAAATTTAGAAATAAAAAAGAAATTTTTGTTAAATTCTTCAAACTTTGACCTCCGATATCTTTAAATTTAAACGGTAACAGTTTTAATAAAATTGTAAGATACGTTTTTTTGCAGAGCGTTCAATTTTCTACAAAAAATGTAAATAGAAATTTTCTGTACGATCAAGTAATGACAAGATATAGATTTTGCCATATGGAATCAACGAAAAAATGGAAAACTGCGATTAGAAAAACCTTGTTATTCAAATTAAGAGCTCATCTTTGAAGAGCATTTTTTAAAGGTGCCTAAGAACGAATTTTTTAGCGCAGGAAGTTAAAAAAAATAGTCGATTTTTTTGGCCCACCCTAATATACATCACATTTTTGAAAATCCAGAATTTGGGTCTCAAGTACCATATCGAAAATTCAGAGATTTTAAAACCTAACAGCCGCCACGGAAACCATTTACTTATTCAGTCATAAAAAAATATCAAAGTAAATTTTTTTTTCTCTACAATGAAAAATCAAAAATGAAATAAAAACGAGATATATTCGCAAAAAGCCGTTTTCAATACCCAACAAATGAATTTGAGGGACATCCTATGCTTTCATTTTAATTAAATTGATTTCTTTGGATTTATAAATAAAAAGGGTAACTGTACAACAGTAAAAATTAAAACTCACACGAAATGTTTTTTTTTAAATGTAGTTATATTTTACTAGGCACTTGCAGCTCTGGTAAGTTTAATTAAGTCATATAGATAAAAATCGGGCCCTAATTTGGTCGAAAATGTGGGTATTATAATAAAAAATTAGTAGCAGACTATTTGGCTTGGTAGTATTCTGATTATAACTTTATTGGAAAGATCAGTAATAAAATGGGTGTTTAAATTAGAGCACTAACATTCAAGAGGCCATGGAGTCTTTCCCAACCTTTTTTTTTCTTTTTTCCAAATGTGCGTTGGATTGAAAAGTATTACGAACAGGTCCAAATTAGATTTAAGGCAAAGTTTCAAAGCCTTACCGTAAACACTTTTAAAAAATTCACAAAATCTAACATATATGCGTATATATAAAAAGAAAGGCTAGATTTCATTTCTCTTTAAAATTTCGTGTCTGTATCCCCTCCGAAATCAGACACAGGAGCCCAATAAGAATTGGGGCTATGGATAGCCCTTAGTGTAACACAAGCTATTATATGTATGCAAATTTTTATTTGAATTGTTTTTTCGTAGTTTATAATTTTTTTTACTAGGTTTCAACAATTACAGGTGCTTCATCATCGTCTTCACTGTCGAAATGGTCAAAGTCCCACAGAAAAGTAGTTGTTAAAGAATTTCTGAATCTTTCTATTTTTGTTTTTAGTTGTCCATCAACATTTGAGTCATAAATTGCCCTAAATAATTTTTTCAAATTAGCATAAACAAAATTATTGTTTGAAACAATATCAGCTAGAAATTCCTCAGGAATTTCTTTAATATGTACTTCCAAAACTGTAATAAATAAATCGTAGAGTTTCCTATATTTAGTTATTGCATTATCACAGGAACAAAATAATGTGACTAATTTTTTCCATTGATCAAATGCTTCTAAACTGTGACCAACAAGAAAGCAAATGAAACAGAATTCTAATTCTCCAATTATTTCAGAAGGCCTAAAAATTTCAAAATATAGAATAAAAAAATAAACAGATTAACATACTTGGAATATTGTGATAAAAGTGTTTCAAATACGTAAGTTAAATCTAGAGAGTGTTGTGTAATTTCAGCAGGAGAACTTCCATCAGGATAATTTTTTTCAGGAAATTTTGTCAATCTTAGTTCTGTCCCTTCTATTGGTTTCAAACTTGGCAAAAGATGTTCGCCTGACCCAGTCAAATTTTTTATCTCACTACAACAGGGTTCATCTTTTTTTCGTTTAGCCCCTCTGGGTCTATCAGCATCACTACAAGACTGCAATTCTAGTGCAGCTCTCACTTTACCACACTGTGGCACTAATTTACTCAACAAATTTTCTAAAACTTAACTTAGTAAACAAAGTATTTTTTAAATGTTTTATTACCAGTAATATTAGACGACAAACTTGCCCACTTATCGGCAATATCAAACGGATAAGGCCCCAAAAACCCGTCCAGTGCTCTCAAATTCTCCTTCAGACCCACAATTTCTGATTCCTTGACTGGTTCATCACTTACTTGTTCATCGACTTTTGACCATTTCTTAACAAGGACTTCTCCAGCTTTGAAATTGTGGAAAAACCCAATTCGGGGGGCCACGTCTTCAGTTATTGCACTCACAGAGTTGAAAAATATGAAATGTACACCTGGGGGGATCATTTTAACCCCTCGGAATTTTTCACCTGTATTCCATGATTTCAGGTCAATACCGAACTCCGTACCTTCTGGAACTTCCAATAAAATAAGAAATGCTCCTTCTGAGAGAAGCCTCCGAGCGGTGTCCTGATCCATTTTAAAAAAGGCAATAATGTTTTGTGTTTGAAATATATTTGAGTTTAAAGTTAGGTTAGGTAGATACCTCACTTCAAATTTAAAAAAAAAAAGATTTTTGTCTCCATCTATAATCTAAGCTTGAAACTACAACGAAAAAATAAAAAGAAATCTTTAAAATTTGGCCTTATAATTTAATAAATTTAGTCATAATGTTTTGTCTTTTTAATTTTTAACATACTTTTAAGAATAAGATTTATTAATTTTATAGATGATAAATTTAAATGGGATTCTACGACTTTAGGGCAATTACTTACCTGTATTCCGTATAATAAACAAGAGTAACAAGATCTTCTTTTAAATATTTTCAATTTCTATTTAAACAATTTAAAATTTACAATAAGGCGTTTTCAGACTTTTATGCAACACACCTGACCCATCAGCTTCAGGACAACGTTCCTGATGCTTGTTATGGCAAATAAATTTTGAATTTTTTTTTTCACTTATTTAGCGAACGATACTTAAATTATACTTATTTTGATGTTAAAATTATTAAGACTCCGGAAAACAATATAAAAGCTAAATGGTAATTTAAGGCAACATCTTCTTTACGTATTTTAAACTTTTATTTAAATCACCCTCTTCAGCAAAAAGAGGTCTTATAAAATGCCTTAAAATTATAATTAACAAGTTAAGTGATCCTGAATTTCTTAACGAAAATTTCAACAACATAAGATATATTGTAAAAATCAATAATTATCCACTTGGTTCAATCAACAAATAACAAAATTCTACATAATAAAAATAATGACCAACCCAATTTGTTAAATAGTAATAATACGAATAATATAGCTTGTACAAATTCAAAAAAATTTATCCAATTGTCACAGTTCTTTAAATATTGTAAATTAATTAATATCCCACTAATTACAAATAAATTGAAACATAGTTTAAATTTTGATTCTTTAAAAATAGTCTTTAATAACAAAAAAACATTAAGTCAAGCCTTTAGCGGATTAAAATAAAAAACTCCCAAACTAGAAAAAAGTAATGTAGTTTATCAAATTATTTGCAAAACTTGTAATCAAATTTATATTAGACAAACTAAACAAAAGTTAAAGAAAAAGATAAAAAACCATCAATATGATCGTAGAGAGTATAACTTGCGATGTAAAGCTAATTTAACAGCTTTAGCTAATCATGACAAAAAATCATAACATGAATTTGACTTTGATAAAATTGAAATTCTTGATGAAAAAACACATTACAAAAAAAGGTTTACCTTACTTCTGAAATGATTCATATTTAAAAAAATAAAAACATTGCTGTTAATTTCAAGTCTGATACTGATAAACTTAGTAAAATTTATAAATTCTTTATTATGAAAGAGTAAATAATATTAGAAACATTATAACTGTTAGGTAGTTACATATACAATATACAGTGTGAATTATTGGAATGGAATAACTTGGATAAAAATTCAGGGATTTGTTTTTCAGGAAAACGCTTAAACAAGTTTTTTTTGTGTTATTTTTCAACGCGCATTTTTTTCCCTAGAAATTGGATATACAGAATACGACTCCAAGCGGTTTCCTGAAAAACAAATCCCTGAATTTTTATCGAATTTATTCATTTCAAATGGTTCACGCCTTTTTTTAAAAAAACAACTGAAAATCGACATAGTGTGTGCTACATAAAAATACGCAAAATTATACGCAGAATTGAGATTTTGGAACATTCTGTATATCCAATTTTTTTGTTCTTTAAATTGTGTAAATTTTCTAAATTTATTTGTTTTTTTTTTCAGTTTTCTTTAGTAAACTACGTCTTAAATTCCTGAATTTTTATAAATTTTCTAAACTTTTAAAATGTGTAATATTTTATGTTTTTGAAATTGTTCACATTTTCTGCTTCATATTCTAGATTTCTCAAATTTTGTATATCAGAAAACGTTTTTTTGTTTATAGAAATTAATTTTCTCTATGGTAACAGTTAAAGTTATTAGATTTTTTGGTCTTTTTTTAAAACTCTTATGAGCTAATATTAAGTTGAGATAATACCGGTAGTTATGCTTGGTTGTTGCTAAAAAAAAAGTATTAAAATCTGCGATACTAATAGATACCGATATTACCTCAACTTGAAATTGGCCCTTTATTTATTTTATTTAAAAGATTAGATTTGCTATCATATCAGACATATTACAAACACGCGTTGTTTTAATAACCTGAATCTAAATTATTTATCAATCACGTTTCTTTTTATTTTTCAATTCTCTACAGTGTACAGTTATCTAAATTTTCTAAATTCACATTCTAGATTTGGTATTCATATATTTAATTGTGCATTTTTATTTATTGTTATTCTTTATTTTACTGTTTTTTTATTATTTTTTAGATTTCTTAAATTCTTTTTTTACATTAAGCGTTCTAAAATCGTTGGACTTTTTAGATTTTTTGCATTAAATTTTTTAATTTTCGCTAATATAAGCATTGCGATGTTGAAGCCTCTTCTCTCCACATCTGGATGATGGAAACGATGGGTGCTGAACGCTGGAAATAAGGAGTAATTTTCCTTTCTGCCAATATTTCACCACAAATCTTTTTGGACCACTACCTAATAGGTCACCGAATGAGACGTTAGTTAGCCGTGTTGTTAGGTTCAGTCATTATAAGAATTAGTTTGATGATGGAAAATTTATTTATAATAAGATTCTTAGAATTATTAGTGTAAAAGATTTAGATACCGCTTGCAACAAGTATGAACCATTTGATGGCTCCGCTCGTGGAGGGAGGAATAAGAGAAGTTGGCATGCCCTAACCGACAATGTTAGATCTTTGGGCGAGATACAAATACCTTTTATGGTCTAATGGGCTGACTTCAAGTTGAGATAATAAGATAATATCGCAAATTTTAATACTTTTCCATGACAACAACCAATCACAACATTAAATTATTTTAATTTTGTTTTGAAACGAAGATATTGCCCACTATTCTATTGTCAAAACCACCGTTTGCAAATTTATAATGAGAGAAAAAAGGTATCCCAGGTACTGTAAAACTGCCATAAAAGGTGTTTGTAAATTTACCCACTTGTCCACTCCTGTTATTCATCCCTCCACAGTCTTACTAGTCTAATAATGCCTGAAATGGGTTATTTGGTCGACATTTAACATATAACTCTTTATGGTACCCTCTATGCCATCGGTGACGTCGTTTTCTGTCTTGGTTTTGCTATTTATTAACATAATCGTAACTTATGTGACACAACGCTTTCTTTAAGACATTTTTGTGGTTAATTTGGTATTTGTGCATGTTTATTTCCTGCTTTCTTATTTATATAAAAATAACTTTCTGCTGATTTAGGCCTAGCTATCGGTGAAACTTTAGTTTAAAAAAATAGGGTTTGAATTTGGTATTAACATATTGAATTTTCTGTACCCTCCGCTTCTCTACAGTCTTAAGAATCAACCAACAAAAAAAAGAAAAAGAAGTACAGTAGGTATTATATATTTAAAATTTTGTTATAAAAAAAAATTATTGAAGTTCTGTTCCCTCTTCACAATGACACCCGTCTCCTATTATTGTAGGTCTCAAAACATACATAACTTTCAAAGTATCTGTATATCCTGAACCTCTGCGCGATCCATGAACAATAACAACAGGATCTCCAGCTTTGACTAAGCCTTGCCACTTGCCGAAGCTAATTCCAAACCTAATTCTTTCTTCTATGTCTTTTTGCCAGTCATCCAATTGGTCGTCTTGATAAAGCAAGGGAATAATTCCTCGAAATAAATGCGCTTGTCTTGCTGTTGTTGGTTCTCGAGTAACTGCTATAATGGGACAATTCGGCCGATACCTTGCCAATAAATGAGCTGACTTTCCAGAAACTGTCATTACTATTATTGCCCCTGCTCCACATTTGACTGCAGCTTCAATCGCTGCTATACAAATAGCTTGTGAAGATTCAATGGGGGGCTTTATATTTCCAAGTAGGTCCATAAAATGCTGTTCATACCAAATTGCAGCTTCTGCTTCTCTACATATTCGAGACATTGTCTTAATACACAATGCCGGGTGTTCACCTGAAGCTGTTTCACCAGTTAACATTACGTTATCAGAACCATCTAAAACCGCATTTGCAACATCGGTACATTCAGCTCGTGTAGGTCTTGGTCTTTTAATCATGGAAAAAAGCAACTGATTGGCACATATTACAGGTTTTCCTGCTTTGTTGCATTTGCCAATTATATTTTTTTGAGCCAGAAATAGTTTCTCTGGAGGTAATTCAATTCCTAAATCGCCTCGCCCAACCATCAGACCATCAGAAGCCTTAATTATTTCCTCAATGTTTTGCACTCCTTGTTGATTTTCAATTTTTGCAACCACCATTATTTTGCTTCCGGCTTTTCCAAGAACTTTACGAACTTTAGCAATACAAGCAGCGCTTCTGACGAAGGAAACAAAAACTGCATCTACATCTTGTTCGACAGCAAGAAGCAAATCTTCTTCATCTTTTTCGGAAACCGTCGGTAAATCTATTTCAGCATCTGGGAGATTTACAGGTTTGAGACTACCGAGTGTTCCTCGATTTTCAATAGTGCATGTTACGACAGAACCTTGGATGCTTGTGCAAATCAAAGAAATTAGACCATCGTCTATGTAAATTCTGTGTCCTTCTTTAACAACATTGTGAATGTTTTCGTAATCAACGTAGACAACACTTGTACTTCCTTTTTCAAAATAAGCTTTATCGGTTGTTAATTTAATTTGTTCGCCTTTTTTCAAGTAGACTTCAGCCGAAACACCTCCTTCTAAGTATCCTAAATGAATTTCTGGACCTCGAATATCAATAGCAATTGTTACAGGAAAATAAATTCCTAGTCTTTTGCTGAAGTTTGAAGCTGCTTCTCTTATCCGTTTTATAAGAGCAATATGCGTTTCATGTGTGCCATGAGCTACATATATTCTTGCAACATTCATTCCTGCTTCCATCAGTTCCTCTAAAGATTCTATACTTAAGGAAGGATCAATGGTGGCGACAATTCCAGTTAGACGTACTGTTGCAGGCGGTGATTGGACATCAAGCTTACAAATATGATCTAAATAGCTGTTAACTGCAGATGCTGCACTTTGTTTTGGAGGAGAGCAGTGGAATGGTGTAATTTTTGGATCTGCTTCATTATAATCTTTCGTACACCAGACCATTTTTTATTTAAAAAAATTCAAAATGTTTCAGATTGACAGTTGTCAAAAAAACAACGTGGTTTTTCAGATGTTGCTAATAGAAGAGAAAAGATCTGTGCGATACGTAACATACCAAAATGAGGGCATATTTGAACTCTTTCAAAGTTTATTCTGTGTTAAAGTTTAGAGCATTGTAAGCTAAGAAAAGATGGTGCTGCTGTACCCGAAATAGATTCTTTGATGTAAGTTGCAAGACACAAAATTAGTTTATTTGATTGAGGTCCTTTGTTTTGGATTAATGTAAATGGTTGCACATAATCCATTCCAATGTGAGGAGACGAGGCAATAAGATGTCACTCGAACGCTAATGATTATCATACAGCATAATATTCATCAGTGTCTAATCTTATTTATAATTCATGTAGCAACTATTCGACTAAAATATGCATATAATATACAGAGTGTAACATTAAAAACTTCTATCTCTAATACCTCTAATTTAAACAGGTGAAGATGAAAAAATAAGAAAAAACCGTTTCGATAGTATCAAGGGGGAAGTAGGATAGGTATGTTATTTTGTCTGTAAATATTATAGTATTAGCACCACAACCCCAACCCCTAAAATCTTAAATAAGACTATACTATTTGTGATACATCAAATAAAAGGTAAGAACCAAGAGAATGCGACACATAAATTCAACAAAATATTTTCATTGTTAACAGAGGTACGAAATAAAATAATTGATAAACGAATGTATTGCTACATTATTTATTGACTTAAATTAACTGTAAAATCTGGCGATCTAGCCAGCCGTTTGATGCTACTGCTCCGACCTATCCATTTGTTTAAGTATTTGTTGTTTAAATACTCCCTCAAGGGTCTAAAATAATAAGGTGGTGTGAGGTGTGCCATCCTGCTGAATGAATACTTCATCGGGGTTTAACGTGGGTTTTGTTTCACCTACATTTACGATAAGAGGATTTATGATATCATCGAGCAACTCCAAGTACCTTTTTCACGTTAGGGGGTTAATTATTGTGTGAAAAAAAATTCCGGCCATCACTTGTTTTTTTTATATCGGGGTTAATAATAAAGATATTTTGATGCGGTTTTCTTTGTCACACTCTGCTGGTCCTTACCTTTCATTTGATGTATCACAAATAGTATAGTCCTATTTAAGTTTTTAGGGGTTGAGATTGGGGTTCTAATACTTTAACACTTACAGACCCATCCTACTTCCCCCTCCATATTGTCGAAATGGTTTTTTATTATTTTTTTATCTTTATCTGTTTAAAAGTTATTAGAGGTAGAAGTTTTCAATGTTACACCCTGTATGAGAATTTATGCATGTAAAAAATTGAGTTTTATTCTTACATTTGTCTCATTTAATTAGTATATTTCAGTTAAATTATTAACTTTTTTATTTTATTAGTATTCTTTAAAATCTTCAATTAAATAGCGTTAAATTTTGACATTTTTATTATTCAAACTACAACTCGTTTCCCAAATTTAATTGTTAACAAACAAATAATGTTATTCTTTTATTGTTTTGTGTGATTTTACTTCAAGTGTTTATTAACATTAGAAACTCTTGCAAATTATCCATTTTTAAAAAAAGTAGGTATATCTAAGACACTATTAATCTAAACAAAAAACATTTTTCTCCTCTCCTTCATTGGCTTAATTAAATATTAAAAAAATATAAACCTTTCTCAGACTGTTATAATCAGATTTAAGAGATAAGTATCTTCCTTTCTATTGTAAAGAAATATTAATACCCCAAATAACTTAATTAAAAAAAAAATCTCTGTTTTATACTCTATATAGAGTCTTTATAACAATTAAATATTTTCAATATCGATGTATTATTAATTTATTATCGATAACAGCACGTTTGTGAAAACTCTCTCTCAGTCATTTTCCTTCACGAGATCGATGGGAACTTTTAGTACCTATTTATTAAAACATCAAATTAAAATTACATAAAAAAATCCATCTTTACAAAACATTTTCGGGAAAACAAAACCTATAATTACCAACTGGACTAATAAATTAAATATATAAATAAATAAAATTTGATAATGTAATTCAAATCTGGGTAAATTTGAGGGTGTAAATTTCCGTACCCTAAATTTTGGAGGTGATGAGAGTTTTAACACGTTGTTGTTGGCGGTTTTTCATTTACAATTTAGTCACACACATTGTGATAATTGATAAAGATACATTGTAAACACTTTTTTGTCTACGTTTTTTGTGGTTACGTCAAATTTTCACGTTCTTTTGTTCAGTGTTATTATTATCAGTTTTCATCAAGCAATTGTCCGTTAAAGACGTGTGTAAAGATCAGTCTAATTTGTTTAAATAAATTGAATTGTGGCGCGTATTCGGTGCAGTGTTTTAGACTCAATGGTTTTAGTGTAAGAAAACTACTAGAGGTAAGTTGATTTAACGTAACCCCTGATTTTCGTATTTTTTTAACAAAAGCTTGAAACGATTTTGTTTAAACATTTAAGTAACATTTAAACAATATTTGTAGTAATTTACATAATTTATATAATTACTATAATTCATTTATTAAACACACAAAAATGCTTTGATGTTACTGTGATTACGTAATGCACTTTTTGTATTATTTTTTTGTCAATTTATCGTTTTGTCTTTGTGTTTCAGACAGTCGTGCACCAACTCGACAACAAGACACATCGCAACCTTCTGTTAAAGCTAAGTACCTTTATGTATTATTAATTAAACGAAATATACCGGTTTTGTTTAAATTATTTTTGCGTATAAATATTTAAACAAATCTAAAAATTATATTTTCTTAAATTATCAAAATAACAGAGATAAACAATATTACTAGTTTTTCATTTGTAATTTATCCCGTTTAAAAAAAAAATAACGATTAAAGTCAATTTCTTTTGTTTTATTGGGGAGGGAAAAAAGGTTTTCAGGGACATCGCTGGATATCCGAATTAAAAGTAAGTCCAAAAGAAGCAGAGGAGATTCGCCGATAACAATTTGATTGTTAATTTTGTTGTTGTTTATTTTTTTATTACTTAACCAAATTTGAAAAATTAATTTTGTTATAATCAGTAACAGTTTTATAAAAGCCTTTTTAAAGCTAAACTGAAAATGTTTAAATTATTTTTCAAAACTTTATAAAATGCTGACTATATCGTTTTATTTGCGTATTTGTGGCTCAAACTAAAAATGACATAAAAGTGTACAATTATTGTTTATGTATTTGTGTTTTATTTATACTTTGCCTCTACTCTTTAAATAAATAATAAAAGTAATTCCTGTCGTTTTATTGGGGTTGGGGTGGGTAAAGTATTCGCCACCTATTAGTTGTGGCAGAAGAAAATTCCACAAAAATGAGTTCTTAGTAAATATTTTTTTGATTGTGTATTTGAATTTTATTTATGCTTGTACAGTTTATGATTTTGCAAAAATTGTTGATCTCTCCTTTAATTTGAAAATTAATGACTTAATATTTTAAATTGCAATTAAGTAATGTTTGTTCTTCTTCCTTTATCTGAAATTTATGTTTTAAGTATTGTTTCATATTTGAATAATTTCTGTTTCACTACTTAAAACATTTATTTCAAGCCTTTATTTTTTGATTCTAATAATTTTCATGTTTCAGGATTTATTTATTTCAGGTTTTCTATGAAGGAAAGAATAACAAGAGTGAGCATAAACATTAAAATCTTAGTAGTTGCACAAACACCTTTTATGGCAGTTTTACAGTACCCGAAATAGCTTTTAATTTTCTTCTCTATAAATTTGCAAACGGTGGTCTTGACAATAGAATAAGATCATAAAAGGTATTTGTATCTCGACCAAAAACCTAACATTGTCGGTATATGGCATGCCAACTCTTCTTACTTCTCCTTTCGCGATTTTTTAAGGTTTTAATATCTTCGTTTTAATAATTTTCATGTTTCAGGAATTATTTACTGTGAGTAATCTATCTTTTCTCAATATTAGTAATTTTTCTGTTGCTGGTTTTAATGTTTTTTTCTCTTTCAGGTCTAAATATTTTGGTTTTAATAATAATTTTCATGTTTCAGGAATTATTTTTTCAGGTATTTTATTATTTTTAGGTATTGTATTATTTTCAGGTTTAAGGTTACTAATTTTTCTGTTTCTTGTTTGATTTTTTTCTTGCAGATCTAAATATTTTGATTTTAATAATAATTTTTACGTTTCAGGAATTATTTTTTCAAGTATTTTATTATTTTCAGGTTTAGTAGTTTTTCTGTTTCTTGTTTTAATTTTTTTTTTCTTTTAGTTTTAAATATTTTTATTTTAATAATAACTTTTACGTCTCGAAAAGCCTCTTGTCTGGTTAGCATTTAATGTACCTAAGCGCCAGCTACGTCCTTATTTTCTGTTTCTGGTTTTAATTTTTTTTTCTATCAGGTCTAAATATTTTCATTCTAAAAATAAGTTTCAGTTTCATGTTTTAGGAATGATTTTTTCATGTGTATTATTTCTTTCAGGATTAGTAATAGTTAAATTAGTTTTTTAGGTAGATGGAATCGAAGGACCACTTGTCTGGCTAGCAAATATTGTCAGCGCCAGCTACGTCAATATTTTATAATTTTTGTATCACTATTTAAACAAATATACAGGGTGTTCCTGAATGATATGCAAATATTTAAGGGTGTGAATCTACATGAAAAATTAATGTTAGTTTGCTTTATAAACTATGGTCCAAATATGTTTCCTTACAAAAACTCGGGCTGTTGAAGTTTAAGGGAAAGAATAAAAATTAATTTAATTGGAAATTAATATTTTCAGAACCGTTTCAGATATTTCAGTAATATTTAGTACGTAGTGAAAGTTAATAATAATAAATAAAAATTGCATTCTTCAATTATTGCATTAATTTTCTCGGACAATAGAACGGTTTTTATTTTTTTACTCAAAAATGGCGCATCGGAAGAAAACAACTCAAGAGTGATCTTATGTTTCAAATTAAACGGGAAATTCAAAAATAATTTTTATTTGGAAAAAAACCATTGGCGTACAATTTTTTTCTTAAAAAATATCGAAGTCAATACCCGTACGCACGCCACTGTTAAAGCTAAAAATTCTTTTTGCATTGAAAAATATGCACCTTTATTAACTTTCACTACGTACTAAATATCGCTAAAATATCTGATGCGGTTCTGAAAATATTAATTAATTTTTATTTTTTCTCTTAAACTTCAACACCCCGAGTTTCTGTAAGGAAACATTTTTCAATAGTTTATAAAGCAAACTAACAATAATTTTTTATGTAGATTCACACCCCTAAATATTCGCACATCATTAAGGAACAGCCTGTATAAGTATTTTCTCCAAAACTGACAATATTTTATTAAGATATAAACTAAATATTTAGTATTTGATATGTATTTTGCTAAAGCACAAGAACTGTTTCCTGGCTTTATTAAAAGTATTATTTGTTCGTCACTGGTCAGTGTTATTGTCTTCTTTAAAAAAATCATTGTTGTTCTAAATTAGTATTTCAGGATTTGTGCTTATTTCAGTGACCATTATACTGCTGAACAGATTTCATTTTACAGTGCGAAAAATGACTAAATGAGCATTGCATCATAATCACAGTGACGAAAAATAGCAGCTCTTAGTCACTGCTCTTTATCTGGAGCACGAGCAGGTCGGAACTGCTCCACAAAAATCACTCTTTTTCCCATCACTACCAAATAGGTACAACGCTACATCTCATTTGAAACAAAATGCTAAAACAGCACTGCATAAAAGTACTATAAAACAAGATTCAGTTGTACCCTATTTATGCTAAAATAAGGGCTCCCACACTCAAGCCGCCAGGAAGAGACACACAGAGCAGTATTCCAACGCAATTTTAAAATGTTACGACTGTGAAATGTTTTACTCTAAAACACATAGTCGGCGTAAAAAACAAAATACTCTTGAAAAGTCTCCTATAAAACGTCATTGTATTTCGTGAAAAGTCCAAAAAGTGAGGAATCTACATAAATTCCGACTGATTCTTTCCAAACCGTCTAATAGCACCGGAATGATTGATACTTACGATACTTCCGAGCAGAGTGTCCAAACAGACAAGTCCAGGATCAGTCAGCAAACCCAGACATTTTTGGCGACTAGAATGCCCCAATTTACTGTAGAAACTCAAACGATTGGAGACTACTTCATAAAAAAACCTGTCAATGTGTACACGAGTTTCAAAAGTACCAACACTCAGACTAGAGCCCCTGTTCCCAAGACTTCCTCATGCAATACTTCCTTCGATTTGGACGATTTTGTGCTTAATGACATGCATGAATTGCAAAGAAGCTCTTCAAGTACTCAGACTAACATCAGCAGTGATAATGATGTTTGCTGTGTTGCTACAAGCACTCACAACTCTATTCATACAGACACTTCGGATTTGTTTGACTCGAATTTCATCAGTGTGGAGACTCAAACTGACTTCAAGTATGGTGATGATTACAGCAATATTTATACTCAGACTTGTCAGGAACTGCTTTTGGGAGAAATTGGACTGAATGATACTCATACTCAAACTGTCTTTGATGATGTTCTCAAGTCTGTTGAAAGTCAGACAATTGTGTCCCAGTCCAAGATTTTACCGATGAGTTGTAAAGAAAATATGCCCCATATGGAAACACAGACTGATATGCATTTTAAACAAATGCTTGAAGAAATAAACGCTTGACTATAATGGTTTTTTTGGTTTAGTTATGGATTTTTGGTTGCACTAAATTGTAAGTTTTTCTGTTGTAACCGATTAATGTTACTTCTGTAATAACAGTAAATAAAATTTTACACATATTTTATTTCGTGATTTACTTTAATAAAAAAATCGCTTTTTTAAAGGTGTTAGGTGGAGCCAATTTTTTTAAGAAGGTAAATGTGGATGTCATAATCAAAAAATTTAAGTAGCTACCGAGGTAGCTACTATTAGTAAGTTAGTAACACTATTTGGCCTGGCCAGTAAAAAGGAGTTAAATATCTCAAAATAGTTATTTACCTAACGTATTTGAAACGGTAAATTTCCGGCATGAGCACTTTGTTTATGACACGAGCGAAAGCGGTGCAGCATTAGTGCGAATGCGAAAAGTTTCTTTCAGATATAGGTACATTTATTAGTACATAATTTAGTCAAGAATTTAATTATTAATGGGGTGATAGGTCTAGTTGGAAGATTTTGGCAACAAAATTCTAACCCAAAGTTGTTGCTTTTTACCATTACCCCGAAATAATTCAAACAAATTTTGACTGTTTCCTTCATCAAGGAATAAACAAGACTTATTTATTCCTCCATGGTTTCCTTGTGGGAAATAAAAACACTTGCCCGGTTCGAGAAAACCGTTTTCCCAAAGTCGAGAACGACTGAAAAATAACTAACTCAAAGAAAATGAGTACAAAAGTTGTTCCTTTGAAGCATTATCTTCCTGAATAACAGTAATAACATCACAAACACTCAAAACCATTCTCAAAACGGCATATCGTAAAAAATTTAAGTATTCAAAATATTACACATTTAGGGTTTCATAATAATTATGTAGTATGGAAAACAATATGTTGTGATATGTGAGAGTATATTTTAATCAACACAATAATAAAAACAATTTTTAATTAAACTTGTATAATAACAAACTAATTAATAAAATTCTAAAAATTCTTAATAATAAAATTAGATTATTTTTTTACCCGTTTACGATTCAGCCCCGAACCCTTTGGTCGTCTCCGTTTTTTAAATAAAGTTGGCATCTTATTATTTTCTTCTTTCATATTAGTATCATCAACTAAAAAAAACACCTTTTTTATTTAAGTTCTACAAGATATTACAAATTACATACTTTTATTTTCTTCTACCACACATCATTATCTTCCTTATCTTTAAAAAAATAATCTCCAGTCATTTCAGGTACAGAACTTGCAATTTCTTGCTTAATTACAATACTTTCCACTTTTATTTTATCCACTGTAATGTTCTCTTGGAATCCAACATCTGTATCATAATTTGGTAAATTCGAAAACAAGTCTACTAAAATTTGATCTTGTTGTGTAGACCAGCATTTTATAACATTCTGTATAATTATTTTGGTGAATTACGTCCATTTTTTTAATTCGAAATTTGGTGTTACGAGGAAGTGGACGACAAGGCAGAGAAAAAAAAACTGTTTTATAAGGCCAACGTTTCGAATCCTTTATTGATTCTTCTTCAAGGCTTCTAATAAATGTCAGATTTGTTTGGCATGGTACCAATTTGTCTCGGCCAGTGGTCGCCGGAAGAATAATTCTCCTTATAAAACAGTTTTTTTTTTCTCTGCCTTGTCGTCCACTTCCCCGTAACACCAAATTTCGAATTCTGTATAATATTTAATCTTTTATAAAATGTCTCTGAAGGTACCTCACTACACAACTGTGCGATTTTCCTACATTATTCATACATTATTTTAAGTTTCTCGTCACTACTTATCAAACATGAATCGTCCAAGTCTCTGTCTATAAGTGTTCTGTGCTTATAACTATTGTCCAAAAAAGTTAGACATAGTACCAAACTGTTAAGAGATCAGTGATCGCCGGAAGAAATTTCTTTTTCATTTCTTCCGACAAAATCTTAAACTACGAGGGATTCTCAAGAAATTTGTACCTTTGGTAAGTTTAGACAGAAAAAACAATACGAAATATAAGTATATAATTTTCTATTGACAATCAAAAAGAAGCGATACGCGCTCCAGTGGTAAAATTTGGAACTGATAAACACATGCGTCATTGAAGGAAAAACTCAGAGCAAATGAACAAAAAAAAAAGAAAGAATTTAAGAAACGTGAAACCTGTATAAAATTTGAAGATCTTAAAAAAATATAAAGAAGCCCAATAAACTGACAAGTCAAATTTTGTAAAAAAACTGACAGTGCAAATTTTGTAATTTAAAAAAAAAAGAATGATAACATAAATGAACTAGACAAATTAATTTAAAACTGTGCGTTTCGTATGGATAGAATGGCAGCCTAAAAAAATTGAATTAGCTTGTTTTGAATTTAGTCGAATCTATCAGGGTAGTTTTTTAGAAAATTTGCTAATTATGTTAGCTAATGCTACCAGAGTTTCTCTTTCTATCATAAAAACACATACATAGATTTTTTAGAAACCCCTATTGCATTGCATTTGGGAAAAATCCCATCCACGAAAAAAAGGTCCCTTCCTTTTGTTAGGTAAATAACTTATTGAATTACCATCATAATCAACTCCTATGAGAAACTGTTGGAAGAATCTACTATAAAATAAAAACAAATCTGTTTGAATATGGTTGTGAAAGTATGTAATAAAAGTGTTTGCATTAGCAGATGGCTATATTATTACAAACCATAAGACAATAATATTGTATACAGCTGTAATAGTATTAAATAATGTGATGTAAACACCACCACACGTACAAAGAACTTCTTAAGAGATGGCTTATATTTAGTCAGTTTGGTGTTAATATCAAAACATCAGTAAATAAAAAATCACATGAATGAAAAAACTATTATACATCCTACTTATAATAAATTAAACTACATAGATCTATGTACAATATCAAAAATTCAGTTGTTTTTAGTATATTTTGACCGATATTACAATGCTGGACCTGTATCTTCATCTAAATCTAAGAAATTCTCTCGTTTCTCTTCAATGCGATGCATATTTTCTAAAGTTGCTGCCATTATTCTTAAATTATCCACTCCAGTCAACAATTGCCTAAAACCATAATTCAAAAAACAAATTTCCATTTTCTCAATTTAGCACCTTAATGAATGTTCTGCAGTACTTGCTGCAGCCTTCAACTCTTGAGCCAATCTTTGAGAATGTAATTCATTAGGAGTGTAATAGTCTTGACCGCCAGCTGCACCCTCCTCTCCACGAAGGACCAAATTCTCCGATCTCAAACTATTTAACTGACTCTAAAAATTTAACTGCACATAATTGTCCAAAACAACACACTTATTTACCACAAGAGACTTAATCTCTTGCCGCAACTTCACGATTGTGTTTTCTGCACTTGCCGTCCTCATCTACAAACAAAACTACAGTTATTTATGGTAAAACACACGAGTTACATATACTACACTGTGCAAAAAACGTTAAAAATATTGTAGAATTTGAACAAAAGTTGTTTTACATTACGACTTATTTATTCATTATTTTTGGGTTGCAGCATAATTTTTATTTTTGATTGTAAAGAAAGTGGCAATATTAATCGCTTTTTTGTTGTTTATGATAAGTTTTAAAATTTAAAGCTTAGATACTTGAATCAGATTCGCTTTTCTCGTCGTCGTATATTCATTATTGCACAAAATTTAGTGACTTTTGTGCAAAACATAGAAAGACGCAGAATTTTGTCTGCAGCTGAAAGCAAGAGAGCTGTTGGAATGTTGCATACTGTCCGTACTCAATCAGATGTTGCTCACACCCTTGGAGTGAGTCAGAATGTTGTAAGTCGGTTATAAAATCGAAAACCTGGAGACAGGACCTGTTCGACAAAGACGCAGAAGTGGAAAACGTTGGTCTACAACCCGAAAACAAAACCGTTATATATGCGTAGTGATAAGAAAAAACCCAGCAATTTATGCATCGGCAGCAAAAAATGCTCTTCATGCTGCGAATAGACCAAAATTAAGCGTCGAAAACATTCGAAATCAATTTCATAAATTTGGGTTGAGAATAGAACTGGATAAAATAATTGATTAATCGATTAAAAAAGCGATTAATCGCAATTATATCATACTTTTAAATTAATCGATTATTGACTACTAGATTAATCGATTAATCAATTAAGAAATAATCGATTATTCAATACTTACAAGGTAGTAGAATCTAAATTTTATAATTCTAAAATTTATTCTAAATACTTAAATCAATTAATAAAGATTAATTAATCAAAGTAATAAATAATCGGTTTTTTAGAATAATCCATTAATCGATAATTGGAATAATCGGTTAATCTAAAATCGATAAAATTGAATAATCGATTATCGATTATTTAAAATGAAAATCGCCCAGCCCTAGTTGAGAAGTTATCCACCATATCGAGGTCCTCGATTATCAGACCAAGACAATGCGGCACGAATGAGATGGGCCATCCAATATCAAAATTGAGATTTGGAATGGAACTCGCTTTTGTTTGCTGACAAATCCAGATTTGGCCTCAGAAGTGACAGTAGACGTATTCGAGTATGGAGAATGGCTGGTGAACGGTATCAGGGACAATTTACCCGAGAAACCGTTCCATTCCAAGAGAGGTCAATTATGATATGGGGAGGAATCTGTGTTGCGGTCGTAGTGACGTATACATTTGTCATGGAACGATGATCAGCCACTTATACGCGACTGACATTATAAACAACATTGTTGTCAATTTTCAAGACGCTATTTTGTTTTTAATGACGATGATTGTCGACCTCATCGTACCGCGGAAGTGTTAAATGCACTTGATTTCCATGGAATTTCACGTTCACCAGATTTACATCCAAAAGAGCATGTATGAGACCTTGGAAGAGCGTTACATTCGCTTAGACTTCAACCTAAAAACGTAAGGAAGCTTGCGCAGCTTTTACCCATTTTGTGGTTGCAAATTCCACAGGAACAAATTGATTGATACTCTCATAAGGAGTATGCCCCGGAGAATTCGGAAAATTTTACGTGTTAGAGGCCAAAATACTCGCTATTGACATTAAAAATATATTTTTTTCTTTTATGCACCAGAAATTTTTTTATGGACTTAATTTTTACTCCACTTTTTACCGAAAATGAGATTTTGATCAAATTAGATAGATAAATAAACGTCTTAACGTCTGCAAAAAGTAGAGGATTCAAAACTTAGTAGAAATGAGTTAAATCGCTGGCACGAAAACCTGCTAACTGCAAAAAGTTAAAATTTTCCTGCAAAGTCCACTAGTATTTTTTACACAATAGTACTCGCATGCTGCAAAAAATGTACTTGTTAAGAAACTGCTTGATTTCTTCCATTTGTATTGTTTAGTTTAAAATTTAGAAAACCTGCTAACTCCACATTACGGTTTCAGAATATTACAAAAAACCTGCTACAAAAAAGTCCAAAAAATTAGTTCGAAGACTCATATTACTATTAGAACCTGCAAAGATATTTTGCTTCTATTAGTGTTAACATACATATAAAAAAGAACTAAAATGAGAAACAAGGTTTTCGCATTTTATTAGATTTGCATATAACAATGAGACGGTTTTTTTGCTCTCCTAAAAAATTTAGGAATGTGAACATAGCAGGTTAACACTTTAAACCACGAAAATATGTTTTAAAATTAGGAAATAAAATATTTTGTTTTATTAATTTTTTTTTCAATCTAATACGAATTTTCTTAATATATATCCCTAATTTTTTGTGCACAGTGTATTTTATCTAGCACCTGCAAAAGTTGTGAATTGTATTAAAAAGATCTTACATTGCTTTTCTCCAAATTTTTTTCGACTTGTTCAAGGGCTTTGGCGAGGTTTTGGGTGTAATCATGTTCTTTATTTCTGGCAATTTCCAGTTCTCTTGTTAAATTTTCAACTTGGCGAGTGCGTTCTGCCAGTTGTCCTCTACAAACGTCCAATTCGCGTCTGAGCCTTTCGCACTCCCTTTCTGGGCTTTCGACTTGTGGTCCATCAGGATTTTGGGTACAAACTGCACCATCAGCTAAAAAATCTGGCAAACTTTTGGAAACTCCAACCTAGAAAAAGTTTCTTAATTGAAATACTGGTAAAATACTTTCACTCACTTCACTATTTACACAATTCCTGTTTCCATTTTGGGGTGAATTGGAAATAGGTAAGTCTAATGGAAAGCCAGCTTGTGGTCTTCCTGGCAAGTCCAGTGGAATAGATAAATTACTACTATCACATCTTCGATTAATATTATGACTAGAATCGATATTAACTCTATTTATATTAACGCTGTCTCTACTAGGAGTAAAATCAGGCAGATTTACGTCCAAATTAAAATTGCTATTTGTTGAGTTGCTTAAATAACACTGTTCTATAACTAAGTGGTCTTGAACGAAATCAGGTAAGGCAGACGAGTACTCAGGAACAATTCGCGTTTGTTTTGTCTCTTGCATTGAGAATTCCAGATCGGATACAGACGTTACTGGACGACCCTCACAGTAAACTTTAGGTCGAGCTCCTTTGTTTTGATAGTTACTTAAATCACTACGTATAAAATGTTTAAACGAAAACGGGTTGTCTTCTCGCCTTGGGGGCTCGCTGCTACCTACAAATCACGTAATAAACGCACCTTTAACCAGTATAAACACTACCTGAAGCTCCAGCACTTTGAAATCCTAACCTATTCGACTCAGATACACGACTTAAATCATCGCCCAAATCCAAAAGGACCGGATGTACGGGATCTTCGGAATCAGATTCCTCATTCAATGAGTTTGTATGAGACGTTTCTCGAGTATTATCCGGTAATTCATCGGCCATTTCATACACGCTCAAAATAAATAAACGTCACTCTTGTGATCCGTCAAACGTCATTTCTTGTTTGTCAACTTTAAAATTTATGGCGTAGCCAACTGTCAAAAAATGGAAAGTTTAAATTCAAACTCTTATTCTTGTTAATTATTTTTAATTGTTTACAATACCTAAAAACACACTAATAGGTAATTGTTACACAAAAAAGATAAACAATTATTTTTTCTTTGTAATTTTCCGCTCATATAGTACCAACCTAAAAGTATGGTCTGAAACCTTAGTTACTTTTAGGGGGAGGTACAGAAAAAACAAATCAAAATAAAAAAAAATCAGTATTTGGAGTCTCAGTGAACATTTATATAAATCCTGCTTTATTATAAAGGAGGAAAAAATATGTTACAACAAAAAATTATTTAACAATCTTCTTTCGACCAAACCTTCCATTTTAATCTTCTTTATCTTAAAAAAGCTTCTAAAGCCCCAAAATTCATCTAATTTTTTAGTGTCTAGTTCTTGGATTTTTAACATGTATTCTACGATCTACCTTTCCTGAACTTTTGCCTCTAGAATCTATCTTTGGTCTTCGTTTACTTGTAGATGTAGTTTTTTTTTTGTTTTTCCGTTCTTTTTGAAGCTCCTTGGGATACGTGTCTTAACTTTCTAAAATTTTCTTTTGTTCATCGTCTTCTTCCTTCAAAATTCGTTTCTTCTTTTTTTCTTTCAAACGCCGTTTTCCAAACTCTTCTAGAGAGTCTTCCTTTCCTGAAGTTTTGCTTATTAAATTAAATTCCAAGTCAAAGAACAAAATTATTGTAAAAAATTGCAATAAAGTTTAATTTGAGAACAATGCAATTAAAATTTTCTGTTTAAAGTTACTCTTGGAAGAAGTATTTTTCTAAATTTTTTCATCGAAAATTTCTTAGTGTCTAGTACCTACTTAGATTTGTAACTTGTATTCTTCGATCTTTAATCAATCGCCGATATGTCCAATATAAATAAAGTCCCCAAAATTCATTGGCAAAACCAGTACAATTCTAGTGGGTGGAGATGATAACAACACATAAACTTTAGTAATGACCCCATCTAAATTATTTAGCAATAGATTTAGCAATCCTCTGAAATTTTCTTTATTTTACAAAAGCCTAGTTTAAAATTCCTTCTTCATAGCACAATAAAATGTCTGATCTCTTCAAAGCAATCTTGCAAATTGTCGAAAATATACATCTGTTCTTCTAGTTGTTGTTTTCCCAGAAGTTTCTTTTGTTTATTCGTTTCCTCCAGTAGTAGTTGTTCCTGTTCTTCTTTTTTAAATCTTTTTCAAACTCCTTTAGAGGCATGTCTTGCCTTTCTAAAAATTTTTTTTGTTCATCTTCTCCTTCTCATCTCCCTCGTTTTCTCAAATTCTACTTTTTCTTCTAATCGCCTTTCTTCCAACTCTTTAAAATTTTCTGATGGTTTGCGTCCAAGATAAAAGTTATTTGACGTCATAGTTTTAGATATCGCTGCGAACTAGGATCACCCGCCTAGTTTTTCAATTTTTTCTTCTTTTTCTCCGAAACGACATTTTGCAGAATCTCCTACAAATGTCTTTTGTTCTTCGAGAATCTTTCTTTCCTGAATCTCTATTTGGTTTTTCACTTAACGTTTTTTCAACTTCTTGTGAAATTTTCTTTTGCTCTTCTAAAATCTTTCTTTAGTCTTCTAGAACCATCTTTTGTCCTTCTTTTTTTCAGGCCGTCTTTCATGTTCTAGAATTTTCTTCTTCTGATACTTTGAGACTAAGATAAAATTTATTTGTCATCCTAATTTTCGATATCACTGCGAACTAGAACCACCCCTCTGATTCTTCTGAGTCCCTTCTTTATTTTTCTTTTTTTCCGAAATCTAGAATTTTCTTTTGTTCCTACAAAATCTTTCTTTACTAAAACTTTATTAAGTTTTTTCCACTTCTTTTTTTCAATTTCTTCTCAAATTTTCTTTTGTTCTTCTAAACTTTTAGTGTGTTATACTTGAATTTTTAACTTGTATTCTTCAAAGGGCATTATTTTAACCAAAGTACCAAACCTCTCATTACAATTACCACCCCTATACAAGATTCTAGTCCAAGAGGCGATTGCAAAAAAAATGGGGTGCATTAATTACCGGATGAAATTTTAAAGAGACATATGTAGTTATTTATGTATTACAACAAATATTGTTCGTTATGGTTGCCTTTCGAAAACCTGATGCGTCAAAATATACAGCCCCATCAAATTAAATAAATATTTTTCTAACATAACTTCAAATATTATATAAGTTTTTTTATTGTTTTAGTTTACTTACTTTAAATCTATTCGGTAGGTGTAGTTGAGTGCGCCAAAATAGCGCACCGCGGTGTCTCTTTAGATTTTTGTTCAGGGGGTTCTATTCAGGCTCTACTGGAACAATGGAACAGAAAAAAAATGCGTGCTGCCACCTGCAAAAGTAGGAGGTTTAGACCAAACTAAAACTAGGATGACAAACCTGAGTTACTTTTCGGGGTGGTACAAAAAAACTCTTGAGAATGAATAATTTATTAATTAATAATAAAACAACTTAAAGTATCATCCACAAGAATCTAAAAATAATCGATAATCCTAGCACAATTAGAGTAATCATAACCCTAAAATCATCCGATTTTTTCACTTTGACCCCCGACACCTCACCATGTTGCAACGGCTTGGCCAACCCAGGCATGACTTGACTTAGGGGTTCCCCCATCATTGAAAATTTAGTCGCACTGACAATTTTCACTGTTACAAGTTTCCCCATAAATTTCTCATCTTTCGGCAGTAAAACCTGTTCATAAAATTTATTATGCCCCACGTAGTGTTTCTTATCGTGAGAAACTTCCGTCACCAACACTTCTTGTAGTTCCCCGATTTTTTTATTGTACGGTTCATAAGTATAAAACAATTCTGTCAATTTCTTTGTTCTAGATTTTACTTCTTGTGCTGGTATTCTTTGAAGAAGAGCAGCAGGTGTTCCAGGTCTTGGGAAAAACTGATTTATAAACAAACTAGGAAATTTGTATTTTGCACAAAGTGAGAGTGTTTCTTCAAAATCTTGTTCAGTTTCAGTTGGGAAACCACAAATTATGTCAGTAGCGACAGTCATTCCAGGGATTTGGCTTTGTAGAAAGTCTACGACGTGTTCAAAGTCTTTTCTGCAGTACTCTCGTTTCATATCAGCCAGAACTTGGTCACTTCCGGATTGAACTGGAACATGCAGGAAGCTGTAAACTCGAGGATGGTTCATGATTTTTGCCACTTCTGATAAGTGTTCGAGAATGTAAGGAGGGTTGGTCATGCCTAATCTGAGACGACACCCCTCAGGGATCACTTCAACCAACTTCCAGAGGAGTTCGGGTAAGGAAGACCCAATATCCCGTCCATATGTACCTAAAAAATGTTTCTAAGCATTAGTTACAATAAGAAATTCAGTAACAAGCTAAAATTATATAAAAAAACTGTTAGTTCACGTCAGGAAGTAAAATAATGACTTGCTGGCCCGGAGGCACATAAAAATATCCAAGAAAAAGAGAGCTACTTAATCTTTGAATTAAATATTGCAAAACTTATTTTATTATGGTAAAGTCTTTCCATAAAAAATAGAAAAAGTGCCCCATTAGCCCCTTTTGGAAAACATTAAAAAATTGTGTTTCTACCTGCTTTGCATTTATAATTTTGTTATGCAGCCAGATGCTTAGCCAGATTTACATCTATGCCAGATGTAAATCGTAATAATACTAATAGCCACAGCAAGACGTCTTTCAAGAAATAATTTATTGTTAATGTCATTTTTTCTACTTTTCATGGAAATACTTTACTGATATTACAGTAATTATTCTGGAGAAATACTACGATCGTGAAAATATGACATCACTCCATTGATTGAATTCATAGAAGTCTTACGCATCGATCTCGATAGATAATGCAAGAATGTGCTGGAAGTCGGTTTGACTGTATATAAAGCGAGGAGAGGGCGATGACCAGATAGTTGAATTCAGAATCAGAGCTAAGTCGAGTTCAGTAAATCGATAAAGCGGCTATAATTGAACTGTGTTATTTGGAGTTATTGTTGAGTTGTTACTGTAAATAGTTTGAAGTTAAATAAATTAGTTGTTAAAAATTTAACTCTTTAAATTAATCCAAATTTCAGTGATCGTTACAATATGATATATACATACTTATAAGAAATAGAAATAATGACTGAAATTATAAATATTACTAACAAAGACTAACTTGAGCTCTCAGCATTATTTACCATTTATGCCATCTCTAAATCTTGTAATGGTAAAATCGAAAATAAACTTCTGTTGGCAACAGCACCTTTTCGATTGTACCAATGCAAGATTAGAGATGACGTAAAACGTAGTAATACTAATAGGAGGTTTTTATTAGTAAGATTTACAATTTAAATCGCTATTTTTATTTCACATGGAAAAAATATACTATTTATGAAATAAATTAATAAACTCAAAGTAAAAAATTTTAAACCATAAAACATTTTTACATTACTGAAATTCTAGAAGAAGTAAATGCTTTATTATATGTAGTAGAATCTGAGAAGGGTAGTTCAACTCTCTTCTTTAAGCATTTTTAAAGCCTAAAATATTAGAGATGAAAATATTGTCTCACCGATTTTACAAAATTTAATTCTCTACAATTTTTTCCTATAACATTTTATTTGCAGCTTCAGCCGTTTGCATAGCGTTTTTTTTTAAATATATTCCCGTATTTTTTTTAAAAATCCAAATAACTAAATAAATACTCTATATGAGCGTATTTCTTTTAACCATTTTGAAACTATTTAAATCGAAATTTTTCACTTTCTAAGTTTTACGGCTTTATTAGTCGTCACGTTTGTGACCCGTGGCTTACCTAACTCCATTTTTTTTAATCACTCGATAATTAGAACAATTCAAACTCTTATTATGTAACCAAATAAAAAATACCTGTGTCTTCTGAGGTGAGCCAGATCTCGACAACCCCCTCTTGGAAGGCCTGTTTAGCCCTCTCTACAATTTCTTCAGGTGGATAACTCCCCAATTCACCCCTTGCATGTTTAGTTTTACAGTAAGTGCACTGGTTCAAACACCCTGTATTAATAGCGATAATTTCAATCAAGGGGTTTCTCCTAACTTTAGGTAACAATAAAGAAGCACCCCCAATTTTTTTCCCATGTTCTTTTTTAGTCCCCAACAACTTGACCGTGTTTCCTTTTAGGGTTTCCTCAACAACTTCCACAACTCTGTCAATTTGTTGTACCCCAATAATGCTTAAACCTTGGATAAAGGACGCTTTTGGAGCTCCTTGAGGTACACAACCTGCTATTACAATGTATTTTCCCGATTCTTTGGCCTCTTGGATTTGATTTCTATAATTTTAATTACAATAAAAAACAGTTTGAGGAACAAAATCACCTAAAGTGATCTTCGGCAGGATTTTTCACTGTACAACTGTTAAGCAGCCACAGATCAGCGTCTTTTTTGTTATCAGTTAATTTGTAGCCATACGCTGATAATTGGCCAGCCATGTACTCAGTATCTGAGCTGTTATGAGCGCAGCCCCAGGTTTTTATGTAAATTTTTTGAGTTCCAGGAATGTGGTCACCACTAACAGGCTCAACATTTTCAACATGTTTTTCCTAAACAATAACTAATGAAAAAAGGTAAACAACATATTACCAGTTTTACCCTCTTTTTAGCTTTTACTTTAACGTTTTTACGTGAACTGTATCTTTCTTTTGGAGTTATATCCTGAGCAGATATCAGATCCTCTATGTCGTCAATTATTTCCGCACATGGGGCCCCATTATTCAGCCCACCGTTTATAAAACTAAAAAAAAACACTTGTCAATACATGAAACTCTGATATTGTAACAACAAACCTGTCTTCCGCTATCATTTTCTGCAAAAAGGGCCACGACACGAGCCTCTGAAAATTTTTAGGTTATGTCAAAAGTGAAATTTGAGGTTAGAAAAACATGTCAAAAAATGAAACGTCAAAATAGGGGTTGTTTTTGATTGTTTGTGGATTTTTCAAATTGGTGAATATTGCAAAACAATCTGAATGTGATTTTAACTAACGTATTTTTCTCTTAAAACAGTGTTAACAAACAATTACGAGTTCATGTTTTAGGTTAATTTATAGTAATGACTGGGATAACAAAGGCACAGAAACGTAAAAATATCGAAAAGAAAAATGGTGATGCAAAAGAAACAACCACTCCTTAGTACAATTCAACTTACTTCATAATAAAAATCGGTTAATTTGTGTAATTTCAGCCGTTATGGCCCTATGCCGAAATTCCCAAGTCAGCGTATTTGGAGCCGGGGAATCGTAATATTTGGGGTTCTTATGTACGTTTGGTACACCTCAAAAGACGGCAAAGAGATTTCTCTAGCTAAACAAAAAGATATTTTGCCTACGAGAGGGCAATCAGTGGATTGTGATTCAAAATATTTAGATGAAATCAAGCAGTACCCCTCTTGTGTTCCTGTTAAATGTGGAAGATACGTCACTGATAAACTCGTGACAGTTAACGAAGCACAAACTCTACTAAATGTGGCTAAAAGAGGAATAAGCTTGGGTGGCTCTGCTGGTGGAGCCTCAATTTTAGACATACATTCAGGGGCTCTTTCTTTTGGCGAAAAATTTGTGAATATTTACACGTTGAAGGGGTCTGACAAATTTATCACCGCGCCAGATCTAGCGATTTATAAGATGGTCAAAAATAAAATTCAACACGCAATAGCTGAAAATTTTGGTGTTGACAGTGAAAGTTTGTATCTGACGCACCCCACTTTCTTCTCGCAGTTGTCTAATTTAGAGTCAAAAACTGCGCATGATGAGTATTGGCATATTCATGTGGATAAGGTGGCTATTATTTGTTAGGGGACTGAATCTTGATATTTTTTTTAGGATACTTATGAATCGTTTCATTACACCTCACTGCTGTATTTGACTGACTTTGATGTGGATTTTAAAGGGGGCCGTTTCGTATTTATTGACGACATTGAAAAGCCGATGAAAAACGTTACAGTGGAGCCTCGGAAAGGAAGAGTTTTGATGTTTACATCAGGTGCAGAGAACCCTCATTTTGTTGAAAAAGTGACTTCTGGTGTTAGATATGCAATTACTGTTTCATTCACTTGTGACAAAACAAAGTCAATTAGTGACCCTACAACGCACTAATTCAGGTATTTAACATTCCTTGGTATTTAGAGTGTCTAGTGGACATTAATCAGTATTTACTGTAACTGTTGTTTGGCTTGTATTTTGAAATACAAAGTGGTTTATTAAAGAATTGTGAGACAGATTTTTAATTCAGATTGCTTATTTATTCATATATTTATACCAGAATGTATATTTTGTAGCATTACTAGAATCGTATACACAGTGTTGCATTCCTGCTTCGCGGTCGTTTTTTGAACTTGAAATCGGGCTACAAAACTGACTTTACGAAACGCGTTCTTCAGTTGTTGGAAGTGACTTCTTTGCCGTCGACGGAAGGGTAAGTGACTTCCGTTAACGGAAAGCAAGGAGGGTAGATGGGAAAGAGAGAGTACGCCCTATGATAGCTGTGTAAACCTTTTGGTATCAGCTTCGTACCAGTTTATGATAGGTTCCAAATAAAGCGCCGACTCGACAAATCATGTTTGGCCGTGTCTGGTCTCACACAGTGACGTAGCTGACGCAGGACGCTAATTCTTGTTTGGTTGTTTACAAACAAATGTTGTCTTGTTTTTTTTACTGAATTTTTTGGTCAGTGTGAATTAATTGTTAATGTTCTTTGTTATTGTTGTTTTGTGTGGTTTTTTCCTTTCTTTAAATTTGTTACAGTACATTGAGTGACACTACTGACTTCAACCTCGTGGTGCGCCTGCTTTCAGTACCAGTTTATAGGTTTGCGCAGTGAAGGCGGTAAAGCCATGTTTTCAAACTCATGCTCCCTCCGTTTTATCTAACCTCCTTGATGGAAAGTAAAGCAATAACCGTGGATGCTCGGCCAAGGTTGTCATATGTTTATTTATTGCCTATAGTTACTTTTACGAATATTTTTTAATTCAGATATTCTTTAGCATTTAGAGTGGCTAGTGAACGTTTATTAGCTTATGCTGTAATTGTTAAGTAAGGTATTAATGTGAGACAAATTCTTAAATTCAGATTGTTTATTTATACGTATATTTACACCAGAATGATTGTGACCGCCAGAGTTATGACAATGCTACATAAGTCAAGCAACAAACTTTGTACCATTACCAGAACTATATAAATTAAACTAAACAACACGTAGTCTTTGGTTTTCCCAAAAATACAAAAATAAAATAAATTACAAATCCGCCTTAACGAAAATAAATAAGTTTTTTATATTATATAACCAGTATATAGTATAAAAAATACTTAAGCCTAACACTATTTACAAAATTAAATTACAAAAAAAATATCTACAGACTGTGCCCAACACTCATGAATGTGATGTACAAGTATTGTCAACATTTAAGCCTTAATTAAATCACTGTGTAAAATATTGGCAATCTTTTGCACGGTCGAGCCTCCCAAGATAGACCGGTGGTTACCTTCTAAGGGTTGCACCTTAATCTTTCCTTTACAAATCTACAAAAAAAAAACACTTGTAATCCCTCCCAAAATAAAAAAATGTTTATAAACTTACCTCAGAAAGGCCATAATCATCACCCATCTGTACGTAGTTGTCTAATGCCCTAATTAGAGTGACCGGACCTTTGAACGCCGAAGTAGGTTTGTACTTATCAGCTGCCACTAATTTGTAGTAGAAACTAGCTGCAGCGGCTGCGAGTTGATCCTTGGGGAAGGGAGCGGAGCCCGAGACCAGTTGAGTGGCTCTTGCTACTCGCTCTTCCCATGTTTTTAGTCCCATCATTTCCGCAACAGTCTGAAATAATACAATGCATATTTTTATTCAATGAAAACTTTATAATGATGTAGTGTGAGGTACAGCTCATCTGACGCAAATTATTATGTATCTGTAAAGTACTGTAAGATGTGAAAGGGTATGGATGGTTATTGAACGTTGAGTCAGTGAGACCATGCAATCGAAACATTTGCAGAAAATGCATGGGTCTCATTAGACAAAAAAGATATTTGAAAATAAAAGAGAGTGCGGATAAAAGAATATCCTATAGTAGTTTACTATGTACTGTGCTATTATTCTCCCTAATATACCTAGTTTTTTTACTTACTTTTTGTTGGTCGACGTCCTTGAACTGCATAACGAAGTAAACAAGAGCTTCGCTTTGCTCAGCTGCTGTATTTCCGCGAAGACTCTTGGTATCTCTTGCTTTTCCGGTGTGAGTCGCTACGTACGCTGGTGATCCGTCAATTAATAAAAGTTTGACTTGTTCTCCACTATTCTCAAGTTGTACTCCCATTTCAAAAGCCACACACGCACCAAACGAATAACCAATCAAAGTGTAGGGACCTTTCGGTTGTACTGATTTGACTTGACTGTTGTAAAACTGAGCCAAGTCACTTATACTCGTCAGAGGGGTGTTTGCGGTACATTGCAAACCGTAAACTGGAGCATCAATATTACTAGCCAAGAGTTGTAAGGCACTCACAACACCCTCAATAGGATGCAAGATAAACACAGGATTCTTCTTAGAGTCGCTAGATTTGCTCTTCATTGGCACCAAACACTTGCTTGGCATGATTTCAACATTTTTATCGAATTGAACTTGGTTTTCGGTTGCTGAGGTGGAAGTTTCCACCGGTGCCGCTCCTCCACTTCCTAATTCTGTCAATTTTCCGAAAGTCAAGCCTCGGATTTCTTGGGCACTAAGTACCAGGTCATAATTTCGTTCTAAAGTTTGTTTAATTTCTGCTCCCATGAGCGAATCCATTCCCAAATCGGCCAAAGAAGCAGATGCGGTCACCGTGGCCGGATCTTTAATTCCCAAAATGTTGGCAACGGCATCAATGAGACTCACTTGGTTGGCATCAGCACCAGCTTTGTGTTTCTCAGCTAGGACCATACTAGCTACTACTGCATTGGGTTGTTGAAGGAAAATGTCCATTGTAGAAAGACACGACGATATCCTCTGGGGCAAAGTTCCACCGACTTCAGTATCGTTACCACCCATTGTTTCAAGGATAAGGCCTACGTCTCCGATGGCTCCCCATTGAATTGCAACTCCTGGAAGGCCTGCAGCTTGACGGGCCTCACAGATGCGCTCCATGGCGGAGTTGGCAAGACCATAGTTTGATTGGCCAGCGTTTCCTCGACCACAGGACACTGAAGAGAAGTTGACGAAGTAGTCGAGATGAGGGGTTAAAACTCGGGACGCGGCATCAAGTTGTTTGCTACCATCAACTTTTGGTTTACAGACTGTTTTGAAGTCGGCTACAGTCTGGTTTTCCATCATGGCGTCTCGAAGGACCACTGCAAGATTGAAAATTCCTCCGACAGGGCCAAGACTATTAGCTTCGTCTAAAAGTCTTCTGGCTCCCTTGTCTGTGGTAGCGTCAGCTGTTGAAATAAGAACGTTGACTCCAGAATCACGCCATCTTCTGACACATAAAGACTGGTAACCTGATTTTACGCCGCTACGTGAGGTTAAAACGATTTTGGTGGCACCCCTGGTGATAAGCCAGTTGGCTAATTCTAAGCCAAAACCTCCCAAGCCGCCCACCAAGACGTAGCTCTTATCTGGATCCATGTAAGTCCTAGGAATTGCAGTTACAGTTTTGGGTTTGGGTTTCTGGGCTTTACGACTTTCTTCATCTCTGATCTTCAATACGACTTTCCCAATGTGTTTTCCAGAAGCCATGAAACGGAAAGCTTGCTCAGTTTGATTTTCGTTAAAAACTGTGCTTGGTAAAGGCCGGACGGCTCCATTTGCTATCCCTTCATTCACCAATCGCATAACTTCACGTTTATCCGGACTGTCACTATCGAATAGTGCATCCAAAAGAATACCATGGAACGTAGTGTTTTTCAAAAAGATGCTCATTCCCAACGGTGAGTTATTAGAGAGATCTACTTTACCGATCTCGAGGAATCTTCCACCAATAGCAAGACATCTCACTGAAGCTTGCAATTGGTGATTGGCCAAAGAATTGAGAACTAAGTCAACACCACGACCATTGGTTTGAGTCAAAACTAACTGTTCGAAACTTGTATCACGTGAATTTCCAATACAGTCATCATTAAGTTGTGGGAATCTCTTCTTCAGGAAGTCTCGTTTAGCTTGACTACTAACAGTAGTGAAAACTTTGCAACCCATATGGAGAGCAATTGCGATTGAAGCTTGCCCTACACCACCAGTACCAGCATGGATAAGAATGGATTCACCAGGTTTTAGTCCACCCCTCACAATCAAAGCGTAATAACTCTGAAAATAATAAATTAAAAGAAATTTTACAACATTTAGAGTACGACTTACAGTTCCGTAAACCACCGGAACAGTTGAAGCTTCTTCAAGACTCCATTTTTCCGGAACCTCCCATAAGAATCCACTATCAGCTACAACACTAGTCGCAAGACTCCTCGCTGCAACCATTCCCATCACCCTTCGTCCTTTACTATCCCGCCCTGAGAATTCCAAACCAAGGATACAATCCTGTCCGGCTAAATCTCCGGGTAATGCATCTGGAGGAAGTTTTCCGGTTGCCAACATAATATCCCGGAAATTAAGAGGAGCGTAGTAGACATGGCACAGTTCCGAGTTTGAGTCTCCACCCTTGTAATACGTCAAAGGTCCTTCGATCCACCTCAAACTGGATAAATCTCCCCGAGTCAAGGTATTAATATAAGCGTGTTCTACTTGTAATTTTCCACCATCTTGATCATGATCGAGTACAATGTGTCTGAATGCTCCCCAGACGTTCTTCTTCAAAACGTTATGTACCAAATCTTTTTTCAATTGTTGCTCGTACGCGGAAAGAGAAAATTTGGGAGCACTTGAGTCTTGGATAAAGACTGATCTGATTCCACTACCGCCAGGTTCTTGTTTCAGACAGTTAACCATTCCTACTATTCCAGTTAGTTCCTCTCCTTGGACGTATAAATAAATTTTACTACCGTCAGTCTCGCTCTTCTTCATGGCGTCTTTCACAGATTCCACCCAATCGAAATTATTTTCACTGATTTGAATTGTGGTCGAATCTGGACTAACTTGTACTGGTTTTCTAAGTAAAGCATAAATTTTGGTGCTTGTGACTTGAGTGCTCACTACAGTAAGCCCAGTTGAGGTTAATTTACTTGCGTTAAGTGCCCCTTTGGGTTCTTCCAAGAGAACAAAACCACCGTCTTTCAGACTAGATGCAGCATTTCCGATCAAACTGATTTTGTCATGGGTGATGGCATCGACCAGAACTACCAAATGCAAGTTTTGGTCGATGGGGTTAGAGGTGACATCTTTTTGGACAACTTTGATTCCACTGTTGTCTAAAGATGAAGTGTCAATTGGTGCAGAAGTCACAATAGAGGCATCTACGAAAAGCATAGGTTCCCGTTCGAGGATATCCTTAAGATTTGGTGCTAGTACCGACTCGACTGGTCTTCCAGAGGCAACTTCTGCAATTTTGAGTTTCAAAGCTCCAGAACTGTTCTCCAGTACCGTTTGCAAAAGAACAGTAAGTGCCTGAGATTTAGCTTTGTCTTGATTTTCGCTAAGTGGGACACTATTTTCAAAAGGTACAAATTGGTACTTTTCAAGTTTTGGTGCTGACTGTGCTTGTTGTCTTCTTGGTGCCAAACTCGCTTTCATTCCGCGAAGTTCAATTCCTCCAGATTTGATAACACTGATATTTCTGTACATGTATACTGAAGGATCTTCTTCTTTGAGTCCTTTAAGGTACTGTAAGTGCTCTTTTGGATTAATCACAATTCTTTGCAGTCTTGTTGGGAGGTATAATTCACGTGTGTTTTGCCCCAGAATTGAAAACTGAAGCATGGTATCAATATAACTGATCCAGTTATCGTTCCACTTCAGTTTTCCAGCAACACCTTTATTGTCTGACTCAACAATTCCACGGAAAATACCGTCGTAGTCGTAACCACGAAGTCTGAGTTCTTTGTAGACGTCAGAAGTGGTTAAGGGGAGTAAGTCCTTGGTAATTTGGGGAGTTGGTTTGGTCAAGTGAAGGACTTCTTTGGAAACATCTTCAGGGACGTAGATTCGGCCCGAAACGGCAACTGAACCACTTTCACACAATTCGAATTCACCAGAAGCTTCAAAAATGTTGATGAGAAAACGTACAGTTCCTTCTTTTGGCATGATGGTAGCACGGTGGAATTGCACATTTTCGATTATGACTGGTAGTTGTTCAAAGTCTTCGTTTCTGAGTTTGGCAAAAGTTTTCCAAACTAAAGTCTGAAAAAAAAATTGGATTAAATTTGGTCGTACAATGTTTTTCAAGAACTTACCAAGTAACCAGTAGCTGGGAAAAGAACTCGCCCATCGATAGCATGTCCAGATAAATAATGATCGTCTTCTTTGCTCAAATCAACATCAACGACTAATTCACCAGAACGTGAACCTTTATCGCAGAAATTGGCAACAGCCCATTCAATTGAATGGTCCCATTTGATCATGGATGCAATCATGGGTGTTCCTTTACCCACTGGGAAACTTACAGGATGGTACAAATTCCCGATTCTAGGCTGGGCACCTGCATTATAAATTCTGGAAAAAAAATAATTACAAAACCATTTTTTTCTCGAAACAATACACTTACTTTCCAATTGCTGAGGTCAAAAACTCGACATTATTTTCATGCAGTCTTTTCACAAGACTAATGTTGGTTGATTTGGGTCCCAAAGCTCGTTTCAAAATTGCTTGTAAAAGTCCAGTAGGAGCAACTTCAATTGCAATTGCATTTTCTGGTACATGTTTCAAAGCTTCGTGGAACAAAACGGGTGATAAAAGATTATTAACGTGATATGCCGCTGAGCTCTGTTGTGCCAATGGCGTACCCCAAGCAGATTCAGGAATTGATGACGAAACCCAACGTGATGTCCTTGGTTTAGGGTTTGGTATAATTGCATCTAGAGCTTTCCGTAGCTTAGGACCAGCCTCTGCTATGTATTTACTATGAAACGCAATACTCGAGCTATTGACTTTTTTGGCAAAGATATTTTCAGCTGTTAGCTCATCTACGAATTTCGTAACGGCTTCAAAAGGACCAGAAATTGTGACATTGTCTTCGCTGTTATGACATGCGGGGAAAACATCCTGAGGGCACCGTTTCTTAGCTTCCTCCCAGGAAAGACCAACTGCGGCCATTTGTCCTTGGATCAGTTTGCTCTCGATGATGGCTCTGCCTCTAGCAAAGGCGGCAAGGACTGTCTGCTCGGCCGTGAAGGTTCCATCGGCATAAGCACAACCCACTTCACCAACCGAGTGCCCAACAATACCGTCAGGCTCAATTTTGAGTGTCTTTAGGACGTCAGTTAAAGCTACTTGCATTGTAGCAATTGAAACAAATGAATTTAAGACATTGTCAAATGTTGCTTCAGTTCCGTTGACAATAATCTCTTCTAGGTTAATACCGTGGGGTTTTAAGACTTCAGCACTTTTTTTAATAGAGTTTCGGAAAACTTCAATTTGCATGAGTTCTTTCGCCATACCGGGCCATTGTGACCCCATTCCGCTGTAGATGAACCAAATTGGTCGTTTCTCGTTTGATACTTCTGTTACTTCTCGCAGTGAAGGATTGCTGAGTACAGTGTACCCTCTATGTCCGTGTCCACTAATATTGTTTTTATGAATTTGGTCAACAAGAGCCAGGAACTCTTCATCGTGTTTATTTTCCTCGACTCTGTCCAAAAACGTGTTTACTGCTTCTGGAGTCCGACCGGAAACTCCTACAACTCGTGGAAGTGGATCAGCAGGCCATGAGGCTTTAGGTTTTGGATTCGATTTTAAAATAATGTGCGCGTTGGCTCCACCAAAGCCAAATGAGTTAACACCCATAACTCCTCCTTTCCAGGGTGTATTTCTATCAACGACTTTAAGTCTCCCGTCGAGAAGGGCAGGAATGTCAGTATTGGGAGATTTAAAATGTAAATTTCCAGGGATCATTCCAGATTCCATAGCTATCACAAGTTTGGCTAGGGAGCAAAGCCCAGATGCGGGTTCTGAGTGTCCCATGTTGCTTTTAACTGAACCGATCAAAAGTGGTTCTTTGCGGTTTTTGCAGAAGAAATCTGCAATTGAGTTGACTTCTTGGGGGTCACCGACTTTGGTACCGGTACCATGTGCTTCTACGTATGACACTTCATTTGGGTCAACACCAAATTCAGCGTATGTTTCCCGGATAAGTTGGTTTTGCATGGAACCAGCTGGGAATGTAATTCCTTGTTCTTTGTAACCATCTGTGTTGATTTTTGATCCTAAGACAGTTGCGTAGACTCGGTTGGCAGCACTGGCTTTTTGTAAAAATACAACAACTGCAGCTTCTGATCTCACGTAACCATTTCCTGAGGAATCAAAAGCTTTGCACATTCCTTGGGGACTTAACATTCCTAATCTATGAAATTGAAGCGAGGATGTTGGTTTTAAGAGAAGATTGACACCTCCAACTATAGCTGCATCACATTGTCCTGTTTTAATTGCAGTTACGGCTTGTTGGAAAGCAACTAAACTACTGGAACAAGCTGTATCTAGTGCATAACTAGGTCCACTGAAGTCAAAAGTAAAGGAAATTCTGTTTGAGAACATTGCACGGCAACATCCAGTTAGTCCATATCCGTTGATTTCATCTGGATCTTTTGTCCAGAATTCAGAGGATTCACTGTCAGACACTCCGATGAAGACTCCCGTCCTGGAGCCTCTGACTTCAGTGGGGTTGATTCCGGCATCGACGATAGCTTCATACGTGAGCTCCAGGAGCATTCTGAGCTGGGGGTCCATGACTGAGGCTTGCTTGGCGTGGACTCCGAAGAAGGTGGCGTCGAATTTGGATAAGTCTTTGAGTTTGCCGGTGCGCGTTGGGAGAGTGTATAATCCGGAGGGCCATCGTCGTGCGTCGTCGGTTACTAAGTCGACACCATCGAATAATTGTTGCTTGAATTCTTCGATGTTGTTGCTTTCCGGTAAACGACCGGAAATCCCGGTGATTACAATGTCGTCGGTGATGCCATTTACGTGGCCGTTTTGTGCATCGGGGACTCTGGCAGGCATTGTGTGTAATAAATTAAATCCTGAAAGTAGCAAGGAATTAGCGCAAATTTTGCAACAATGGGTCCGGAAATGGCGCACAATTGGGGAATAAAGAGTCTCAAAAATAAAACAGATTTGCATTATCAGTTTAAATAAATTATTATTATGTAAGATATTTTTTGACTTTGTTGATTATTCATTGACACTTTGCTGACATTGGCAAAAGTTTGATAACAAAATAAAAATTTAATTTGTTTTTTAAATTAGAGCGATAACAACTCTTTCTCTTCGGAAATTCGTTAACCTTATTTTCGATTGTGCTAAATTTTTTGGTGTATAATTTGCAAGCGTAACAGAAATGAAGTAACGGTTGCTGTAATTATATTTTTAAGTCACTGTTTTGTGGCTACTGTAGAACATATTGTCTATTCACCTACAAGTAAATATTTTCGGGTCGTAAAATTTTATGGAAATTGATAGATTAAAGTTTAATTGGAAAAATAGTGGTATTAAAATTTTGTTACTTCGGCATCTAAAAAGTGTACTTAAATGACGTAACGGCAGTAACTATTAAATTTTTGAATAATTATGACCATTTTACGTTCTTTAGTAAAACAAAACATGATACTGAAATGGGTGGTTAAACTGATGTTAAAACGAAAATGTCAATCAGCATTCAAAAATTAAATACTATTTTTCTTATCACACAAACACACAATTTTTGTTAACTAAATTTATTTTAATTGATCTCTAAAAATATAATAGGAAATTCAGTAATTTATACAAAAAGTTTTTTCTTATGAAATTTTGTCTTTATAATTGTTCTTAACCAATGACCTGCTTTATTATTATTAAAAGAATTGGGTTTTTTCAATACTAAGTGATACATTTCAATAAAATTTTTGTAAATATTTAAGTTTGACAGTGTTTTTGGTGTCACGGTACAAACATTTCTTGATGAATTATTGACACTCGATTGTCGATTTAGCTCTCAGGTCTGTTTTTTTTTTACCAGAGGTAAACCAATATACTTTGGAAATTTTAAATCCTCATTTGTAACTGGTTAATTTTCGAAATGAACCATTATTATTATTATATAGAGAGACTTTAAAATTACCGTCAAATTTAAAAAAATATACATTTTTAAGCGTCAAATCAGGTAGGCTTTTTCTGCATTTACTTTACTGGGTCAGGTTGTTGGGTGTTCAGCTTATCGCTACTTTATTCTGTACAATCATAAAAATAATAATCAGTGGACTATTTATACTTTTTGGTAAATGAATAGGCGTATTTTCCATTAGCAAAATTTTCAAATTTCTTGCCGATATTTTAGACAATAATTTGATTATCATAAATACAAAGGAAAGATGAATAAAGAGAAAAAGAAGACAACAAAAAGGAAATAAAATATGGAAATGTTCGCAAAACTTGAAATGTGCGAGGTATTTGGAAAGAATAAAATGAAGTAAAATAATAAATGATTTTTTTTGACAATTACGAAAATCAAGAAGAAAATACTGGTAGAATCTTCGGTAGGACCGATGAAAAATGGGTGGTTAACGTTGCTAGAAATATTTATAAAACGTATTGTTTTTGTAAAATAAGTTGTCGATTCAGCTCTCCAATATTTTTTGCCAAAATATTTTTTTGAAACCTAAATTTTAGTGTTTTGAGTACTTATTTTGTTCTCTTGACTCAGTGATTTTAATACCCCTTAGCAGGGTCAGTGTCTATGATTATTAGAGGATACATTTGTGTCCATCTTCTTTCAAAATAGTTTAGAAACTTAGAAAATAGATAAATAATCTACTAATTTGAAAAAAATCATTTTTAAGAGTTCATTGAAAAAGTTTGGCTTCTCCAGAAATGGTTGCATTTTCAATATTATGAAGAAAATCTTTTAAATTATTACCAAATTTAAAAAAAAAAATGTTTTCAAGTCAGGTAAGCTTTTTTATGTATTTATTTATTCCTTTGTTTTTATATAATTAACAAATGTCAAATGTCTTATTATTTTGGAAATAAATTTAAATATAAATAAATTTAAATTAATTTTAATTTAATATGTAAAAATTACTTTTTTAGGTGCACAATCACATATGTAAACGTTAAATTTTTGCCTATTTTAACGAAAACGAGGCAATATTTACTGAGCAAATATGTATTCGCAATTATTTTTCTAGTAATATTTGCTTAGTGTGCAATTTTAGTCGGAATTAGTTAAATCAATGATATATATTTTTCTCGATTTTTTTTTAAATTTCTTTTATTCTGGGGTGTTGTAGTGCACACCAATAAAAATAATGTTATTGTGTGCTTTTCCAATCAATACTTATGTTGTCACTATTATTAAAGAGATAAGTAAGTACCATATTTGGATATGTATACCAGTGACAAAAAAAATTATCAATAATTATGAATAAATAATTAAAAAAAAATATGAAAATGGAAAGAAAAAAATATTTTTTGTTTTTGTCAATAAAAACCAAATTACAGAAACAACCATAAAAATTTAAGTTGTAAGTACCTGCGGGTCATAAATTTTTAAATAGCGCCTACATTGTTTACAAATTTTGTAAACATAGACAATTTTAAAATTTTCTTCTTGAAAGTTTTAAGTTTCTGATGTAAATTAATTTTTGATCGAAAGCAGTGGCGTATCACAAATTAATTATTACTTAAATGATCTTGAAGTGACATGATTTGAATGATACAACATCCACTGGAATAATTCTTAAAGAACACTACAAGAACAACCAAAATTGTCTTATTTATTGTATTATTGTAAAATTTTCCCATTGAAAATTAGCCGGCATTTTGTGAAATTCCGTTGAAACAACTTGAAATGTGGGTGGATCAATGATATAAGCGTGAAATATATTTACCTAATTAAAAGTAATAATCCGGAAATATCACAATAAGCACGACACTACTTATTTAAAATAATGTATGAAATTCGCGTGCGACGCGCTACACTCGCAAAATGAATATCCAAACAGTGCGCTTGCCATTTATCTGCCGCGGGATGTGGTCCTATGTCAGACCATGCGCTTCAGCCAATGGTGTGTTTGCGTGGTTTGCTCGTGCCCCGTGAATGCCGTTGAAAAACTTACTTTCTGGTCGATACACGGGGATCTTTCAAATAAGCCACCAAAAATCGAAATGCATTGATGAATTAGGAAAAGTTGTCAAGAGATGTTAGGAAAATTCTATTGATTTTCGACTGGAATTTATAATTTAGCGGTTTATTGATTCTCCATCAACGGCATCAACCCTCAATTAAAAGAAAACAATGCGCCACGGGTTTTCTTTCAAGGAGTGAAACCGGAAAAATTGGCAATAAATTGACTTTTTACATTTTCTGTTTATTTTTTTTTTTTATTAGATTTTGTTCGCATTTTTTTCTACAACAATTAACCAAAGGAAATTCGGGTGAAATTTTTATTTTCGTTAATTTAAATAGTATTCTTTTGACTGACAAATTAACTACTGATCAATAATCTAAATTAGCTATTTATGTATCAAATTCGCAAAATGCAGGTCTAGGGGTCGAATCGTAATTAAGGACGAGGCAACGTTAGGAGAGGAGTCTTCTAAAGTTATTTACGTACGTAACGCATTTTTTACACGACTTCTATGAAGCACTAAATTATTAAAAAAATTGGTTCAAAAATTAAAAAATAAATAATTCTTTAATTAGCAGTAGTTCGCGACCTATTTGTTTTATGGAACCAGTTTTCTTATTGTAACAATCAAATCCGTGAGAATTGTTGTATATTGTTCAAATTAGTGAAATTTTTAAAATTATTACAACTAAATACAATTTTGTAGTAAGTTTGGGTCCTATACAATCGCAAAAGTAACATCAGAAAACTGGATGTTATCTTTTTAGGGTAAAACACAAGAAAAAGCACACAGCAAAGCTGAATTGTCTTGAGTCCTAGAAAGCATTCAAAAAACTTTTCTTTCATTAAAATTTACTTCTAACCATGAAATACTCTTTTCAAAAAATATATTTGTTCATAATTTGTGATGGACATAAAAAAATAATGCGTTAAAATGTTTTCGTGACAAATTCAATGTAGTAGGCCCCAAAGAAGGCATTTTGCGGAACTTTTTGTGTTTATAACATGGATTATTTATTATTTTTCACCATTTTTTTGGTAGAGAAGTTGGGGTAAAAGTGGATAAAATGATTCCTTTAAGCAAAATATTAAAAAACCAAAAATTTTGTTGTGTCAAATATTATTTTGTGCAGTCAGAAAGACTGATTCTTTATGGATCTTTTAACGTACAACTTAGAATGCCCCGGTTATCAGATCAGTCTTGATTATAAATATACTTTTTTAAGAGTCCGCAAAAGGATTATACTTCTACCCTTTATAAAATGATCCGCAGCATATAGATTAAATGTTTTTTTTGTTAAATGCTATTTATTAATGAAACTCGTGAGTAGGGTTGCCAGATCTACTATTTTTAATAGTAGTCTACTATATTGGACTTAGATCTACTATTTCCTATTGAACATAAGATATAGTAGCAAAATCTACTATAATTTCGAAAATTAACAGTTAATAGGAAATAGTTATAAGCCTTGATAAAGAGCCAAAAAGGGCTCGAAATGTTGGCTGTATAGCAAAGTCTTTCATTACCCCAGTCAACTTTCCCGTGATTGTTTCCAAATTTTTGTCATTGTTTCGTTTATTCTGAGCATACTACCTACTGCATTTACCGAAAGAATTTTTTCTATGATAAATAATAAATGAATGGTCAATCGAAATAAATGTTCAACAGAATTGATTAAAAGTGAATTGTTGATAACGGTTAATTTTAATAAAAGTTTTAACGAATTTTATAATCTATTAACAAACGATAATAAACTTTTCAAAAAGGCTTTTTTAGTTGGAGATATAACTAACGAATTTAACTTAGTTTTAAGATTTTTTATTACATTTTAAACTTTGTATTTTATTTTATTTTGTTCTAATGTGCTAAATAAAATTATTTTATTTTAAGTTACTATATATTTTGTTAAACTACTATATTTTCACCACCTTTCTACTACTTTTAATTTTTTAAATCTGGCAATAACCCTACTCATGAGAAATAACAAAATTATTAGTAAGTAAAAAAGTTATTAAAGAAAGAACACTACAAAATAAAAATATAGTTTCTGACTTTATTATTGTTTAATCGTTTTTGTAAACTTGACTTACCTAATTTATTTTTCTGAAAGTACCTATACCAGACTCACTTTTATTTGGTACTGTGGTGCCATTAACTATAGCAATTTATTAATTAATAACTTGATTTACCTAATTAATATTTCTGTACCTATAAGTAACCTTTAAAAACAAAGACTGCATTGAAAAAAAATTTAATTGCCATTTAAAACTCTGCAAGGCGTCACTGCTAAACGGATGAGGTGGAGTAAAGTATCAGGGTTGACAAAACCCTAGATATTTCTTGCTTTTTTTAACAAAATTAATTTGCCTTAGCGTTATTTGATAACATAACTAGGTTGGAGACATGATGAAATAATCAGGTGATAAATAAGTCATCGTATTTGTCATAATGATCATTCGAAAAACGTAACCAATAGTTGGCCAAAAAATTACAAGCTCGTAGATGTAATATCGCAACGTCGAAACGACGTGATCTAAGGACATTACAGGAACGTGTGTAGGACGTCTTTTCATGAGAAAATCAAGATGAATTCGAAAAGAAAAATAACACTATAAAATTCGTAAAACTTTCATTAAGTTATATCGTCGGGTTAGAGTGTTAGCCTGCTAACTCCACATTTTACAGAAAATGAGATTTTGATAAAATTAGGTAGATAAATAAACATCTTAACGTCTACACAAAAAATAGAGGATTTAAAACTTGGTAGAAATGAGTTAAATCGCTGGCACCAAAACCTGCTAACTGCAAAAAGTTAAAATTTTTCTGCTAAGTCCACTAGTTTTTTTTACGCTGTAGTACTCGCATAAGAAACTGCTTGATTTCTGTTTGTATTGTTTAGTTTAAAATTTAGAAAACCTGCTAACTCCACATTACGATTTCAATATTATTACAAAAAACCTGCCAAGTTCAAAAAATTAGTTCAAAAACTCGTATTACTATTAGAACCTGCTAAAATATTGTGGTTTTATTAGTGTTAACATACATATAAGAACTAAAATGAGAATAGGGATTTTTGTTTTTTATTAGATTTGCATATGTAAATAATAAGACGGTTTTTTCACTCTCCTGAAAAATTTGGGAAAGAGGACTTAGGAGGTTCACACTCTAAGCCGACGATATGTGGAATATAAATGGGGGCAACTACTTTCGGTGTAAATCAAGGATCAAACTTGTGCTTACTTATGTTGTTTTTTCTTTTAAATGATTCGCCATATTGTTTAAAACACTCAAAATCTTTATTATATGCAGATGATGTATAATTAGTGTAAGTGATAAGCTTTATTAAAGATTGCGATTTTCTTCAGAAAGGCAACAGCAGTAAACAAAAAGTGTATTAAAAATAAATTAAAATTAAATATTGACAAATGTCGTGTTATGTCGTTTTCTCGTAAAGTTAACACAATTTTAAATAGATGTAATAAAATTCGCGAATTAGGTGTCATTTTCGACACCTTTCGGTCTTTTGTTGTTCACATTAAAACAGTTTGTACTCAAAACGAGTACCTAAGATGTTAGGATTCATTAGGTATAAGAAAATAAACCAAAAAATTAAAAATTTTTAAGTGTTCTAGAAACATTGTTTGTCATGTTTGTAATATTTCGTTTGGAAGATTGTTGTATTATGTGGTGTTCATTTTATTATAATCAAATTAATGCCTTAGAATAAATACATATATTTTCTTAATATCTACATTACGTCAAATTCGGTAGCTATCCTGAACGAGGAATTTTTTTGAATCCTACACGCAGAAAAGTTAATGTAGTTTGATTTTTATGTAAGATTAAAAACAATATTATAGATAGTCTAGGTAACAAGATACCAGTTTGGGGCTGTCACGAATTTTACTAAAATGGCATGACACAAAATAATTAAAAACGCAAAAAAATGATGTGTTTGCATTATTGTGTGATTGAACTCTATTTGATTGTTTACCATGTCTGTTTTTTAAGACAGTAAATGTTATTTACTTGTTGCTAACTCAAACGCGTCGGTAAGCATTTTGTTTAGATTTTGTCAACGAAAACTCGACGGTAAGCACTATTTACTGTCTTAAAACTTACTATTCTTGATGCTTAATATACCATTTTATGCGAGTGAACTCTATTTTATTGTTTACTACGTCTGTTTCTATGATTTATATTAAACTTGCCGGTAAGTATTTCGTTTGCTTGTTACTAACGAAAAGGTTTAGATATTCTTTAGCGTTCTAGAATGGTAAGTAAATTTATTCAAAATTAATTAGAGTATATTAGAATTTAAGTCCTAGGACTTAAGACCACGAAAAATAGTAACGACCTAAAGATTCACGTACTATTGTTTTAAGCACCTGAAAAGAACATTTACGTATCCGGCTCTAATTTTCGTTATTTCACACATAAAAAAACATTTTAAAGATACATGAATATTAGGATCAAGTAAATGTTTTTTTTTCAGGGAGTTGAAAAAATAGTCCTTAAGGAGTTACTTCAAGATAAATGTTTATGTGGAAAACCTGATGGCATATTTTTTTTTTTATAACAATATTAATATAGAAGAAAACAAACATGTGATTCATTCTCTGATGTACTGGGAGATTTTTAATTTGGAATAGCAAATTTTGATTTGTTTTGCATAACTAATAGAGGAAAAAAAAGGTCTTATTTAATAGAGTTTGCTTTTATAACAAGAAAGATATTTTGAATTTTTTAAAAAATGGTCTATTTTCTAAAATATTTATTGTGAATAACAATGAAACAAATTTCAGTTTTACAATTTTATTCAAAAATAATAATAATGAACTATATTTTTTAGGTTTATTAGGAGTTTTATGAAAACAAAAATTAAATAATTTAATTTTTTAATTAAATAGGATTTTCGTAAATAAAATTTTTAAGTGTGCAAAAAAATTACAATAAAAAATTATAAATGATGTCAAAAAACCAAATGCTGCCCTGCTTTCTATGTTGCTGACGTTATTACGGCAAAATATTTTCCAAGAAAAGTGCTTTAATAAATTTTTATACTCAGGATTACAGAAACGTCATAAAAGGACAAAAATAAGTCTAGAGGGTGCAAGTGTGAACTACTGCAAGGAATTTTACAGTATAATTATTTTCATTACATCAGTGAAAAGCTATGAATTTAAGGTGGTTGATGATTAGTTTTTAGTAACTTATTAATCATTTCATAGATTGATTAATGAATCACTTTAATCGATTAATAATATTTGATTAAAAATTAATTGATTTAAAAATCGATAATCTATATTTTTTTCTAATATAAGTAGGTAAATCTTGATTAATCGATTATCGATCAGCCAAACAAGGACCACTGTTTTCCGAAAATTTATTTGTTCTAGTTTTTTTGTGTAATATATTATTCTTTGAGTAGAAAAATCAGAATTTTTTTTATTAGTTAAACCGAATCTTATACTGTTATATTATTTTCTTAGACAGATTTATACTACTTAAAATTAAAAAAAAATTAAATAAATGGTGGATTTATTAATAATATCAAAGGGTTGGCTTTTAACAAAGAGCGGCTGTTAAAATAAATATAACAAAGAGCGGACGTTATAAATAAATTAAATTCTTTTATAAAATGTTAATATTTAAGTTTTAGTAAGTTGTTATAAAAAATTTTAGACTACACCCGTCCGATAAATAAATATTTTAAATTTATAAAAATTTAAATTTATAAAATTTTATTATAAATCTCAGCCGCATCTAGTATTTGCTCTTTATGGACCTAAGGAGTTTAATAACTATTGTAAGTTTGGGAATGTCAGTATTTAAAGCTTAGCATTTTTTTTTCTATTTCTGAAACTACGTAACTAAAATACTCGTACTAACTGACTTAACTAAATAAAATAGAGTAAAAATTCTTTTTTTTAAATTGCTTTTTTACTTATTAGGAGACGGGCACGACTCTATTGTTCTCTTTTCCCTTTCAAGATGTGCGCTCACCTTTGGAGCAACTAATAACAATTATAGGAAAACTATAAAAACAGAAATTTTATGTTATAAAAATGGAACTAAAAAAAATTATGAAAGCAAAATTATACTATGATTTTAAATATGTATTTTTTCCTGACATAATTTTTAAAATGAAATTTTACATTTACAATTTCCTGTTTTGTTATCGACTTATTACAAATAATAATTATTTATTCTATTTGTAACAACAACAAAATGTGTTTTTTAAAATTTATGAAAATTGTATTCTATTTACCTTAATATTTTTGGAACATTGACGCATCAAAATGCAAAATTTTGTTTTTATTTTTGATTGCTAATGTTATTGTATGGATTTAGAGCATTTAATCACTAATATTCATAGTAAACTACATAAAAAGAAGTTGCGGCACTAAACGATTTTTTTTATGAACTTTTAGTTAATTGTTAAACTGCTAATTGATTATAATTTTTATTTAAAATTATAACGTTATTACGGTTTAGCAGTACAAACGAAAATTTATGAACAGCTGCTCTTATCGGACGGCGATATTTAAGACAAATATAATGGACGCCGGCTGTTAAAAATAAAAATAGATTGTTTTTTAAAAAGTTTGATTTTAAATTTTTTGTTTATTTACAAAAATCTTGGACACGCGGTCGATAAACAAATAATAGGCTTGGTTGTTTTATAAACGTCGGTTATCGTCACGGATTACAAATTTCAAGCACTCACTTTATACGAGGAGACTACTGTAGAAGAGTATATATGTAACAACTATATCATTATTATATTTTGAAGTACAATACTTTTCTGTTTTTGGTGCTCTTATTTGAAATTATTATTTAAGTACTAAATAACTAATTTTTTCAAGGTTTGACGATTTCGACTCAAAATAATGACTCAAAATTTATATTGCGTGTAAACATGCAGAATTTGTTTACTTCCACCAAAATTTAGTGACTAAGAAAATAATAAAAATTTAATTTAAAATGCAAATTCAAAAATTTACTCGTACACTATTTTTAATTTTCAATATATAAAAGTTAAATATTTATTATACTGTTCTTGTTCCTTTAAACAAATTATGTTTAAGCTAATCTTCATTTGGAATGATTCAGTAATTTATAGTTCGGTTATTAAAGACGTTTTTAACAATTTGTTGCCGTTGCGTTCTCGTAGTTCACTACAAAGTGCAAAGTTTGTAAGGCACAGCTGATAAAACTGTGTTTTACAAGATACAATTACATTTTTAAATTTTATTTCGTTATTCTTACATATGTCGTCTAATTTTTGTTTTATCTAATGTATCTAATGTATGTATGTACATACATACATACAATGTGCGTCAAAAAGTCACTCTAGTTTTCTTTTCATAGCAACACAAAAGCTGCAAAAGTAAAATTTTCATCACAAAACGTGATATAGATTATTCTTAAAATGTTTTTGATTCGGTCCGACTAATCATTAACATCTTGAAATTGAGGATCACAACAAATTACAAACGTTAATGGCAATGGCGTGATCATCATCTGATGACAGGCGGTTCATTGCACCTGCGAACTAGAACACAAAGTCATGATCGTGAAATTGAAATTGGTACAGTACAAGAAAACCACTGTTTAGAGTTTATTTTAGATACTAGAAAAAATCATTGTTTATTTTCTAATAGAGGATAGCTGAATCCTTGCTGGAACATCAGGCTTTCAGGTTTGTTTATTTGAAAAATCGAGTTATTAATTTTGTCAGGGTCGAAGAAGCCTTTGAAAATCATGAGATAATTACATAGTTTCCGATGAAGCTATTTGAAATAACCGAGTTAAGTGCGCTACACCTACTCAAGTTCAAGGATATAGGTAAATAAAAATAAAACAAAATAAAAAGTAATATATATAAAATAAAACTATTACTTTTTAATTGGATTTTTATTTTGATCATTTTTGATTCAGTTAATTATTTGTGGATTGTTTTATTAAAAATCGTAAACAAAAAACTATAAACACAGGTGAATCTAATTATTATTATTATTTCTTTAATTAATAAAGCATAACTTCAAATATCCATTATGTCATTATTTTAAGTTGTAACATACCGTTTTTCAATCAGTTGACATTTGTTTGATAAAATGCTTGTGTTGTTTATATATTTTTTTCTTAACTTTTATAAAATAGGTAATTTTCTAACCCTGACATCAAATATAAAAATAGCGTGTTTAACTGTTAAAATCGTTTTCTAGTTATTAAATATTAATGGATAAACAGATATTTTTTTTAGTTTGTTGCTATCAGGAGTAGGTACATTAAGCTCATGCAAAAAATGTGATATGATAATATGCTGTTTGTAGTAAGCCAATTTTCTTATCACGTGAAAAAACTCTTATTACAAGAGTGTATTTCATGTATTTGTCCGGTCAAATTATCAATCAGGTCAAGAAAGCAATGTCAGTGACTAAAAGACGAATTGAACTGGATTTCCATAACATTAGATTGCATCAGTGACCTGCACAATCTTATAAAAATAAAACGAAAATTGGTAGCTGATATAGATTACAGATATTTTTTTCTGATATCAATTGGGTAATTTGTTGTTGTTTTTAATTTTAGAATTAATTTGACGATGATAATTATTACATTATTATTTTTAAAACATTCTTGTTTAAGCTAAATCAGTTTAAATTAGTTATCTTCTAAAAGTTTTCGTTTTCACAATAATTTTACTAGTTTAGATATTCAGTATTTATTTTTATTTATTTAGACTTAATTACGCAATTTTTAAATACTTTTTAAATTTTGTTTTTCTCTAGTATAAATTGTAAATTTTGGTAATTAAATTATCATATCTTATGCGTTCACATTTAGAAATGAAACACAAAATATCTACATATTTTAGGCAGGTATAACCAACATTTATAAAAAGTGGAAGTTTTTTCGTGATTGCTGCGCCCAAGACAGGTATCTGCTGGTAGTATTCCTTTTGGGAAATTCCCCAAAAAATAATAAAAGATTAACTCTTATACAGCCCCGATACTTATTTTTTCTCTTATGAATTGTAACGAGTGAATTTAAACAATTTTAATATATACGGAAGATACGGAAACAGCTTTATTTTTTTACACATTAATGGCAATGGTTGATTTTTTTTAATATAATACATAATTCAATCGAATATTTATTTAATAGCAGGAACTTTCCTGCAGTTTTTCTGTTTTGTTTTCAAATAATACAACAAACTTTAGTGACGTAGAAATGACCTTCACTGTGAAGATGACTTTGTCATGAAAGGTTCATAAAAGTGGTTGTTGGTAATTTAAAAAAAAAGAAAACAATAGATTTTCTGGTTAAATAAGAGTTATTATTAATATTGCTAATTCTTGTATTGCAATTTTATAAAGAAATACGTATAAATACGTAAAAAAATACGTATAAATCTAAGGCCAGAATAAAATATCTTCGAAAAGTCATAAATTATGGTTTCTTTCCTTTTCATTTTTGTTTTTTATAGCACTTTTTAGTTTTTTAGATTTTTCAAAATATGAATTGCTGTTAAGTAACTTATTATTCCAGTAGTTACAAAGATAGGTAATAAAATAATGGAATAAATAAAAGTTAAAGTACATAGGTACTGCTTAAAAGGGCTAAAAAATTTTAACGTTTTTCATGATAAGTTTCCTAAGATCTAAGATTATTTAAATGTAGCATCGCGGTTAGCTGCTCTTAGCATTGATCCTCACTTTTAATCAAATGGTGTGCTAATATTTAAAAAAATTGCATTTTGGTTGTCGGAAATTCTATAATTTGTGGTTGCATACGGTTAGGGAAGCTCCAGAAAAATTTCTAAAAATCCAGCTTTTTTAGTTTTTGATTGAGGTTATTTCAAGTAGCTCGACTCTAGTTTTTAAATCAAAATATGACAGTTACTGTAAGAATCATCATTAGAATCTCACGCATTGTTGGCGCGGGCTTAACAGGCTTTGTCCTCAGCTCGAACGCACTTAAATAATAAGTTCTCACAATAAAGCAACACTTAAGTTATTATGTCTTGAAAATTACTTTAAAAAAATGTTATTTATATTATGAAAATGGGATGAAAACAAGGGTGCTTTAAATTTATTTGTTTTTTTTAATATCAACGTTGTATTGTCACAATTTGAGAATTTTTGTTTTAAAAAATCTTAATTAGAACATATTTCGAAATATGATAGACTTTACTCAGATTTAGAGAATGAGGAGGAATGCGGGGTGATAAAGAAAAATTATTACAACTAAGTGAAAAGTCGTTACCACATGGAAAGGGTCTTCAAGGTTTTTTTGTTATTAAAAACTTTTAAAAAGATTATATTTACTTAAATCTGAAGGGTAAGGAGTGGCGCAGGGTGATGGACAAAGAAAAAAAATTATTACATCCACTGAAGGAAAATAGTTTTAAAAAATCTTTTTTGCTATTAGAAAATTTTGTGAAAAAATAGATTTAATAGTACTTGGATTTGAAGACTGTTTATCACTACACCTACCCCTCAATCTCTGTAAATGATATTTTATATTTAATATTTTGCATAAATATTCTAATTTCATAAACAAGACTTTTTTAAAACTAAAATTTTTAAAAAGTGTGACAATGAAGCGTTTTGATTTAAAAAAAATTCAAATAATGTTAAAGCACTTTTGTTTTCGTCTCATGTTTAAATTTAAGGTATTTTCATGTCATTTTTAAAATTTTAAGATAAATTGAAGTAATGTTTTGTGAGATCTTGTTGCAAGAATTTTATGATTTTTTAATATTTACTCCTATATGATACTTTATAGTTCTCTGTGTTTAATATTAATATTTAATAGTCTATATTTTTTTAAAGTTTTTATTCATAAATTATATTTTATTGTAATAAAAGTTTACTTGAGAACATGCTCAAGATTTTTTTAACTAAATTAAATACATGTAGATTTTATTTATCTGATCCACACTGTAATTTTTTAAAACTAAATCTGACGCTAGCTTTAACTACGCGGTTTGTTTTTTTACCAGAGCAGAGAGAGATTTTTCTGACCCTGTTTCGAAAATTGATGTAAAAACTATATTTAATAATGAATTACGAGTAGGATACCTACAGGTAAAAAAAGGCAATTAAATGCAAATAGAATTAACAAAAATTATGAAAAAATGGTTATAGACACTTGGAAAAATAATAGATCCTACCTCGTTTTTCAAGGTACTACCTACCTTTGAAAACATTCAAAATTTGCCTTTTTGCTCAGTTTTTTTATTGGGCCATTTTGAGGTGAATACTATTTCATCAGCCAAACAAATTCGGGCAAGTCCTCATGAGCGAAGCGAATTTACCTTTGAAAACGCTTAAAATCTAAGGATTTTACCCGTTTTAAAAAGCAATATTTCTCAAAGACTCTCCTTGATTTTAAAGCATATTAAACAACTTTAAATTCGCCTTTGGCTTACAGCAGCCGAATTAAACTAAGACATACTTCAAAATGTGTTTGTTTTTTCATAGCAAACTTGACAACTTTTTTAAATGAACACTTGTTACATAATTAATGTGTATTTAAATATAAACTTTAATGCAAAATTAAACAAAGCTTTAATGGCATCATCCTTCCCGCAGATGGCTTGAGGTCCACTTAGCTGATCTATAACACAATATGGGTAAAATTTTGAGTATTATAGATGTGATCTGTGTATAAGGTATAAGCATCCCCCACCTAAAATGGACAAAGCCTCATGAAGCTTGGAATCGGTTATATGCAACAAGTTATACTACAATTGTCTTGTAATAACATAACCAGAAAGTTACATAAACATAACGAACATAACTCAACATAACATAACATAGTTCGTAACATAACTTTACAGTTACGAACTATACGAAGGTCTGTTAATGTATTTAAAGAATAAACTGTAATAAAATAGTGATGGTTTTGTAGAAAAAATGACTGGGCCTTAACTTAACGAAATACACCAGAAAAATAATAATATATGGAAACTATCTAATTTTTCTCGATACCATCGCCCTCTCGACCGGATTAGTTAATAAAATATGTTATTAGTTAATTGGTGCATCTCGTGGTTCGTCTGCTTTTATCATCAAAATTTCATTTGGATCGTAATCCGTCGACGCTCTACAAAAAAGTACTTATTATAATTAAACTGGGAGAAATGGCGTAGAACGTTTCCTTACCCAAATAGTTCGCTAACAGCAGTTTCCAATTGCCTTAACACATCTTTGCTTTTATCTATTAATTTTCTGAGCCGGAGGTGTTTAATCAGCTTTGCATTTAAATCAGGGTTTAACCTTTTCAGGCTGGTTTTGATACCGGAATAGTGTGTTGCAATCCTAGGGGGATGCAACGTATTCTGTGTTGTAAAATTAGAGCTAAAATTTGACTAGTATAATGGGTGGCCTGACCTTGGCTAACTAATACATTTGTAATATTTTTCGAATAAATGTTTTTATTCAATTTTAGCTGTTTTACTTTTCCTTGATACACAGTGCTTAAACAACGAACAAACAAATACAAAACACAACCTAGAGTCCAAATAACAAAATTCCTAGACGATTATTCAAAAATCTAATTTTTGAAAAGGCCACGTCTTAAAAGTGTCACAGAAATTTTTAAATATTTTTTTGTAATATGAAAAATAATTCACACGCCCTTACCTAATTCATCGGTCCAATCTCCCAATAGACATCCTGTTGTAACAGTGTTTGTTCCATTATCTATATATACAATGCTATCTGTATCATAATTTACTACACTTTCTTCTAATTTGTCTAACATTTCGTACAATTTTTACCTTGCATTGGCAGTTGATGAATATATTGGTATTGAAATCATTTACATAGCGGCCTTTCCTTTATACTTGTAATTAATTTGTAACATATTTTAATTTACCTAATTCAATAATATGTGTATTATCAAGTCTATCATCTAATAAAATTTCATAATATGTGTAACATATTCTGTTCCGCCTATATTTTGTCTCAGATCAAATTTACCCCATACGATATTTAAGCATATTTTTGCAACAGTGCTCTTTCCAGGATTATTTTCTATTTTACCTATTTCAATACCTAGATTTTCTTGAACGGTTTTTCAATATTCTTCTTCTGATTCAAATCATTTCTCCATTCACTTGCCCATAACTTTATTTTATAAATGCTTTTACATATCATTTAAACAAATAACTTGATTTTTTTTAAAAATGCCAAACTGTCAATAGTTACTATTTTATATCCTAATTCAGTTGCTTTTTTTACCTCGTTTGTACACCAGGTTCTTCTGATAATTCTTTGAGATGCTATATGAGTACATATATCTTTTTGATTATTTAATTTTGCACACAATTGACATAATGGAAATGTTAACTTTTTTGCACTTATTATTAACAGGTAAAACGGGGTGATACAAACCCTTTGGTGGTAGAATTGCACATTTTATTAATCTATACCATTTTGAATTATACGTAGGAGGTTTGAATATTTTAGTAGGATGTCTAACTGGATAATTTTTTATAACATTGTACCGTTGGATATAAACTGCAAATATCTATACAGAGTGACATAAAAGTATGGAATAAAATTCATATTTACTAAGTTAATTTTTTTTAGAAAATTGCCAAGACAGGTCGATTTTATTTTTTTATTGGGCACGTTTTTCTTAAAAATAGTACTTAAATTACCATAACCACAAACACTTTACCAAAAAAATTATAAAGTAAAATAGGTTTAGCCTTTTCCCTCTTGCTCTTTATGAAAATTGTATGTGCTATTATCTAACTCCTCTACAAATTTAAAAAATTAGTTGCTGTGAGTTGTGAAAGTTAAAGGAGAGTGTTCCACCAGTCTTATATGTAAACCATTAGACAAACAAAATTTAAAATTTTTAATACTATTTGAAGACTTCAGAAAAGGCAATTATTTATTTATATTTTATCGTTGCACCAAATTACTAATTTCACGAATAAAATTACAGTTTCTCTTTCTGTACCAATATCTATTTATTTATTAAGGGTTCTCTGCAAAGTAATCGCGTCATAAATTAAAAGATTTGACTTTATAAGTGACTTTTAAGTCTTTTGTGACTTTATTTGCAAAACTAGCAATTTGGCGCAATGATATGAAGTGATTCTTTTTTTAAGAGCTTGTGAATGGTATCAGAAAAATTAAATTGGGGTGGTTTTATGATTTCATAAGGATCGAATACTGGATAAGACTGGAACACTCTTCTTTAGATCAGCTTAAAACTTGATCTTAAAACGTAAACTTTAGTCAGGTTAGGTGTACCTAAAAAAGTCTCTTAGGTAAAGTTTTCACGATCTATTGTAGAGTAACTAACTAATCTAGAATAACTAATTAAACTTGTACTCTACAGACTCTATGCTACTTACTTAATTATAGACACACGAATTTTACCTATATTTTATTCCATGTATCATAATATACAGGTTCTCTCTAAAATCATTTACAAGCAATGCATAATCATGAAGAAAGCTACATTTGTGGAACCCAAAGAAATGTTGAAATATTTTATCTTTTTTATATGGTTTAGAAAACTGCCTCAAAGTTGTTTTTTTTACAAGCTGCGTATTTTTGTTTAAGATGTTTGTAAGGTTATCTAAGAATTTTTAGGTTTACGATTGAGTTCTTACTACATGTCTAAATTAACTTTGTAGGTGGTATTTTCTAAACAAGCTAATTTTTTAGTCAACAACAAGGCCGAACATTTTTTAACACTTTTTTTTGGTATATATGCTACAGTTTCTTTATGGCTGTGCACCCTATTTGTTAAATATTTTAGGGATACTCTGTATAATAATTTGTATATGTTAGATTTAATACCCGAATTCGGGTAATGCCCGAAAAAAATATGTAAAACTAGTTTTGAGCAAGAAAAATGTCCCGTACCCGAAATTTTTATTTATAAACGGCTATTACGCATGATAAAATGAGCAGAACTAGTTTTGCATATCTTACAATAAGCAAAATTAGTTCTGTGCAGTAGGGTTGTTAGACTCAATATTCGAATTCGGACAATGTGCGAAAAAAATACGCAAAACTAGTTTTGAGCAAATAAAGTATTTCGTACTCGAAATTTTATTTTTAAACGGCTATTCCGCAATCTACGTCTGGTATTCGAACGAGAACATTATCACCTTCTATGGCTGGTTTAAATTTTTTATTTGACTGAGCGAGCATCAAATTAGCTTGGACTTCCAAACCTCTTTTAGCATTTTCACGATTGATAGTTATGTCACAAGTACGTTGGCAAAGAAAACATTGAAATTCTGGATCAGCAGAGTCGTTACTTGTTTTCAAAATACCACAGAAACCATGAATTTTTCCTTTGCACCATAAACAATTTTCCTCTTTGTCCATAGGTTTTTGACACATAATACATAACGAATTTTCATGTTCGTTCATTGTTGAGCTGCTATTATTTTCTTTATGTTCAGTTATAATCTGCATTACACTATTTGCAAGATTTTCAATTTTATCTTTGATAATAAAAGTCGGCTGAAAAATATTTAGTCATGTATATTATGTGTATTAGAAAGTGTACCACCAGAGCATGTTCTTGCCGAAAAAAAAAATGTTACCTGTAATTCTAATGAAGTGCAATTATGTACAGTTTTATAGATTTCTAAGAAAAAAGTTTTTTTTTCTGTTTATAATAATAATGTTATATGTGACTAATTCATTTTATAATTATTTAGGAATACAGATTTTAATTTTTTCACAAAACTACATAGTTCTCCTTATTGTATCAGGCACAATAACCATTTAAAACTAAAATTTCGGGTACGAAATATTTTATTTGCTCAAAATTAGTTTTGCGTATTTTTTCGGACATTGTCCGAATTCAAATATTGGGTCTAACAACCCTACTGCACAGAACTAATTTTGCTTATTGTAAGATACGCAAAACTAGTTTTGCTCATTTTATCATGCGCAATAGCCGTTTAAAAATAAAATTTCGGGTACGGGACATTTTTCTTGCTCAAAACTAGTTTTGCATATTTTTTCGGGCATTACCCGAATTCAGGTGCTGAGTCTAACATATATAATTTTAATGTAATTATTTTTTGGTGCTTGCTTGTTTGGCTTGAAGTTCAGCTTCTTCCTCCAATAAAATTTCAACAGCTCGAGCTCTTCTTCGACAAAGTGGTGCCTTCAACCACCAAGTCTCAGTCGCTTCTTCTTCCTCCTTATAAATTGGGGTTTTTTTACATAAAACATTAACAAGTTCTAAAGGACTTAGTGGATGCACTCGTAATTGCAACATCCTTTTTATTGTCATCACTTCTTCAAAAGTACTTACAATAGAACCTACAAATAAACAAATTATGAGTGAATTTATGAGTAAATTACATTAATATACCCATAGTATAACCATCAGAAATTTTACTAACAACACTGGTATCAAATTGCCAACTTATAGCACTATATTTACTCAAAAGATAACTCCAAATACAATATCGGGAACTGTAATTCGGTTTTGGAACAAGAATAAATTTTTGATACACTTGTTGGAGCAATTTTTGGTCGCTTTCCCAAGGACAGTTTGAGACACCAATCAACATTACTCTATCTTCAGGGGCAAAATCTACAAAAAAAAATTGTATTCAAAAAATAACATCCAAATTGTTACTTTTGACGATCTTTGGCAAATCTTTTTTTAGCCGTTTAGGATCTGTTTTATCCGTTTTTGGAATTTTTTTCACAAACGGTCTTTCTGCACAATCCATGTAAATTACTGCCGGTTGTAGTAATCTTGATACTTTTACAACCAAATGAATCAACATAGTCAAACCAGATTTTCCCGGATATTTGCCGACAATATTAGACGGAGTTAGATCAAAAAGTACCGCTCCTGCTTCATTACAAATAGCATGGACTAACATATCCTTCCCACTTCCTTTTGGTCCTGCTATCATTAAAGATTTTATGTGGGGTGTTGTTTGGTGAAGATGAGGAGAAAGCAGTGGTATTGCACAATATTCTGCTACGATTTGTCGCATATCTCCAAGAGAAGCAGGCCGTTCGTTTCCTTTATTGTAGACGACTGGGTAGCTGTAGGACCGCTCTCCTTTAAAATCGCTTAAATAGACTTCTGGACACCTGTCACAAAAATATGTAAAATAAACCAAAGATGTCTTATTTTTATCTTTATTTTTGAGGAACAAATATCAATATGTATTTTGATGTTTTCACTCCTTTTGCCAGTGCAGGAAGGTTTAACAAAAGTTTGTGAGGACTACTCAAGTCTGCACGTTTTTTAGAAATCCTATAATCTTGATTCCTAACTAAACTGACATTTAAATTAGTCTCAAAATAATCATTTTTATCTAATTTTACAATAATACAAAATAGTTAATTAGTAAAATAATAATCAAAAATCATTAAATTTAAACAGAACTAAGTTTATTGTTCAATTAATTTGAACAATAAACTTTGCTACAACCAAAAAAATTCTTCAAGAAAATTGATAATTTTACAGTGAAAGAAAGAAAAATGTTAAAAAAGAAGTTAATTTTACTTTAATTAAAAAGAAAAAAGTATTTATCTAGCTTTTGTCTGCCCAAAGAAACCACTGGACACGTAATAAAATTTAAAAACTAACTTAATTTGAATTTACAACCACGTAAACTGAATCAAATTAGAACAAAATATGTAACAACAATCGTAGATTTAAATAAACTTTGAGTCACGCACGTCTGACGTCTTTCATTTAAGTTCCTTTGTAATCCCACCCTTTTTGTTTCAATAAGTATATTTTCCGAAGAGACCTACCTCAAATTTATTTTTTGTCCTCCCGTATTGTAAAGTAGGCTATCATAGTTATGCATCCACCAATAGTAAGTCGGCCTTTTGGAAACTGTGCGGTAAAAATGAGAAAAACACCGGGTCTCACATTGTACGGTTACAACTACCACAGGATATGCTTGAGGAAAAAACTAACCTTACAGTAATAAAGTTTATGTATCAAAGTGTACGTACCTAAAATATTACCACAAATAAAGCTATATTTAATAGAAAAATGGTGAATTGAAAAAATCGCTGAAACGTCACAGGTCTATAGACAACGCGTAGTGCAAGAGTTTTATTTAATTACTAACAATACAAAATTATAGGAATAAAAGTATATTTTGGAAAAAGTTACAGTTAATAAACTTAAAAAAATAAAACGTATGTATTTAAAATAATTTTAAAAATAATTTGCAATTTTATATAGAATAAACCGCTACAGCGCCATCTATTCAAAACGTGTGTTCGTGTCTACTTAATAAATGTCATTATTCTATAATTATTCTTTTCTATGGTCATTATTATTGTTAAATTTTGAATCTCTTATAGTAGTTATCAATTTAGAATTAAAAGTGTGAATAAAAGTACTGGAAAGACCTTTGAACATGTTTTAAAGAAAATTATGCAAGCAATGACAGAGTATTTAAGCCGCATTTGGGTACGTTTTATTGGTTTTTAGAATTTATTTGTACCTAACCTAACTTTTGATATGGCGCAAAAAAAGAGAATTTGACCCTTTCGGACAAAAAATATTATACAAATCTTATGCGTTAGTTAATTTTACAGGCTCCAACTAATCAGGCCCTCGCTTTCAGCTCGGGCCTGAAACAAAGCTGTCGCCTGTAAAATTAAGCCTACCACATACGAATGTAAATAGCTATTTTTGTCAGGTGTGGCTAAACCACAATACTTTAATAACATTTCATATTTATATTTATTTAAAAGTTTACGACAATAAATTGTAGGTAACTGTACTAAGCAATATTTAATAACTAAATAATGATAATTAGAATTTGACAGGTTTTAACTATTCTTTGTTAAAACTTAGCAAGCAATCTACTGTTAAAGTGTTGGAAAACCCCGAATAACGTTTTTTCCATTGATATTTAGTTTTCTCTAAAAATTAGATTACAAATTTTGAAAATATACTGTTATTAAATTCTTACGACATAAAATCTACATTAATTTTAAAAAACAATTACATTTGTTAATACTTCTCAAATAATCGATCATTTCTTATCCAATTAATGTGTTTACAACAACAAGAGAAAGAAATTTTTCTAAGAAACTGCAATTTTCTAAATGGCGTAAAACGTTGAGCTATCCTTATTAGATTGTTTTCCAAATGGATTATATTTGTCACGTTGCAACAACTCTTTAATAAATTACTTTTTGTTTTTTACTTAGACACTTACTTTTTTATTATTCCGTTGGCCACTAATTCCTCAAAAAGCGATTCTGTTGTGCGGTCCGGAGTTAAATCTTTCTCTTTTTTCTTCTTGCCTTTTTTTCCTCCTCTTCTAGTTTTTTTGCTACTTTTCTTTTTACCTTTATGACCTCGATCCTTATCCATAGCTTCCTACCAATAAAAAACTAATACTTTTTAAACTAAAACTTTTTATACCTGAAGCAACAACAATTCTCCTTTCATCATTTCATCAACCACTTTTCTCAATTCATTCTCCATTTCAGTCATTTGTTCATGCTCTATCATATCCATATAATGCAACTGATTCGGATTTGCAAACTCATCTTTGTTTTTCCAAATTTCGTCATACTCCTCTTTGCGAACATTCAACTCAGGAACAAAAACAGACACCATTGCTTTTGTCGTAACTTCTTCTCCTTCTTCACCTTCTTGTTTCGCGTCTTTTTGTTTCGCAGTCTTGTCTTTTTTTGTTTTGGAATCTTTGGACGAAACCGGAGTTGATTTGCTCATTTCACTATCCGTACCTAAAATACTTTTTATTTTGATTTTTTAATCAAGTTAATTGTAGAACCTTGTCTGCTAAACAACAATCTTGAAGCAGCTCTTTCAGATCCAGTATACTCGGGTATTTTCCCAGTCTGTGCTTTGTACTCATGCAACCATCCTCTGACTTGATCACTCAACTGTTCCAAAACAACCCCTCTTTGGTACTTTTCCATATGTTCACGACATTTCTTAACATCATTTTCATACTCCAACTGTCTTTCTTCTTGTAAACGTCTGCGATAATCTTTAATTTCCAAATCTTTAATCATTTCTGCGCTTTGTGTTTTCGGGGGTGGAATCATTCCAATTAGGAGCATTTCTTGCAATTTTCTTCTCCGAGTAGCCCTTCTCGCTACATATCCTCTCCAAATTTTCTGAATACGTAAAGCTGCAGGTAAGCTAATTCCTCCTCTTTGCTCATCTTCATCTCCTCCTTCTCCTAGTACCGGTTTAGTCTTTTCCTTCATATTTCTAATTTCTCGCATAAACTGTGCTCTAAGCCGTCCCTGCCTTGCTCTTTCGTGTACTTGAATAATCAAAATTGCTTGTTGTTCGCTCATGGGTGGTTTAATTTCCGCTTTATCTAGAAACCCTAACTTGCCTAAAACACTCTCAATTAAATTTTTTTGATATTCTAATTCTTTTCTGCGCTCGTTTCGGAAGCATGAAGGAACCTTCAGTTCGCTTTGTTCAGGGGTGAGTTTTAAATGTTCAAGAACATCTCCACAGTGGGTCCATTCGCTTAAATCTGCTTCTACGAGGTCATATTTTAGTTCAAGAATTCGGCCAAGGGTTGCTTCGAGCAGTTTTCGAATAAGTCTTCGCTTTTGGGGTTGGACCATTTGGTCAACACATTCTGAGAGGGTGTTTGCGATTAAAATGTATCTTACGTAGAGGGTTGCTAACAGTTGGCGTTGTTCTCTTCTGTCCACCTGCACTGCTTCGCTTTGCAAAGTTTCGGCTAGTAACTGTTGCACTTGTTTCCATTCTGAATCATAAGTTTTGTGAGACATTTTTTAATGTTCTTACTGCTAACTAACTAAACTAAAAATAACTAAACTGTGTTTTCACTGTTGGTTTCGTCACTTTAATTGCATTTTGTTTGATCAATATTTATGCCTCGATGCGAACTAATCAACTAAAGACTAAAAAGGAATAATATAGATTTCTTATTGTTTATATTTTTTATTTATTTGTTTATAAAAAAACTTTTTTAAATTTGTACGGAGATTTGAGATTAGAAAAAAATTAAAAAAAAATGTTTTCTAAAAAATACACAAATTAAAATTAAAAAGTTATTTATTTTAAAGAAATATTCTGCATTTTAAAAAATTTCTAATTAAGTGTGCTTTATTAAAAATTAATAAAAATAATTAAATTAATTCAATAAATTTAAATAGGCTATACAACAAATCCAGTTACATGCATTTAAATATAAGAAGTATTTTTTTGCATAAAAGTTATTTTTTTTCATATTTTATGAATGTTTTGAAATTAAGGTCTGAAAATTTATATGAAAACATTTTACAATGAGAAAAAATAAGAATTTTTAAAAAATCTTCTAACTCGACTTTCAGTAGTTAATTTAAAAAAATTAAAAATTTTTTTTACTCTTTTTAATTTATTATATTATTTTTGCTATTTTTTTACATTTGTAAGGAATATAATACATAAAATACTTTTTTTTTGGATTTTTTAGTCTTAAAATTGTTGCAAATATTTTTATTGTTTTCCGGCAGAACATGAATGTAAAATCTACGAGTATTTTATTTTCTGGGATTTATTATTCGATTTTATGCGTTCTTTTTTTTAATTTCGCTATCGTTTTGCGCTTATTAGATTACCAAAATGCAAAAGTTGGTTTAAGCCCTTTCTAACGAGCAATCGCAATAGTTACTTCTGCAACAGATAAGATGAAAAATTTAAGAAAGCACAAAAATATTGTGCCAAATTAAAAACAATAACAATTTTTTTTATTTGTTAATGCAACTAATGAGAGACGAGTTATTGAAGTTTTTTCAGTTAAAAGTTAAAATGCCTAGAAAAAAATTTTAGTTAAAATTTAGAAAAAATATTAAATTAAATTATAACTTTTAATTTAATTGGCGCAATTATAGCTCTAAAATGCTCTAAAAATTTGTAGGTAGGTATATAATAATAATAAAAAAAAATTCCTAATTTTGAAGAATCTAGAAAGATGAATATGAAAATTAAAAAAAAAATTACAAAATATAATGGATAAATTCTTAAATTGTTTAGGAAAAAAAAATTAATATCTAATAATAATTTAAAAAATGACGCATTATAAAAATTATAAATTTTTGAAAATTAAGAGATAAAGATAAAACTAAAAAACTTATTCTCTACGAGAATAAAGGTGTTATAAAAATTCTTTGTCGGCGGTAGTCTAGGTTTTCCTGGAAAATTTTTAGACCGATGCGCAAGCTATTAGAAATGGTAGATATTATTAGCAAAGAAAATAAACTTCGGAACAGAAAAAGTAATAACACTATAGGCAGTTACCAATAGTAAAATATTATCAAAATTATCTCTTTAATTTTGGTTTTTTCCGCTGCTACATATTGCGGTAGTGGTTGGAACGTATTTTTTATTTTTAAAAGCTTTCTATCAACTAATCCTTTAGCCACACCCAGATGACAGTGAACACAATACAAGACTTTGTAGTCATTTTGGCTCCCTCCAACATAATAATAAATAATAATATTAATAATAATAAACATTAAATAATTTGCGTGGTTACCTGGGGTTGCATTATTTAAGCAGTATATTCGTAAAATGGGATTTGATGCTCTAGCTTTTTGTGGAATTTGAAACAAAGTTCAAATGGTATTCTATATCTATACCACCCAAAATGTAAAAGTTACATAAGCAAACTGGCGAATTTCGGCGATTAATTATAAAGATAGAAGTGTGCTGTCGAGTTGTTTAATTATCAAGGGTAATTTTTAAAATATTTGTTTAAATTAGTAATGTTAAATACATTATTTTTTTCAAAATCTATATTATCTTAGAAGAATTTGGGAAATGGCGATTGCCAGAAAAAGAAAAGCAAAAGAAAGTTCTAGAAGACGATGTAAGACACTGGATGGAAGAATCGGAAAAGTAAAGATAAGTTTTAAATAAGAGACGTTTATAGAAGAATTTTAGAATTTTGCAGAAAATTCAAAAAGTTAAAAAACGTAAAAGAACAAAAGACAGTTCTAAAGGTAATTAAAAAACGACAATAAAAAAAACTAAAATGAAAAGAAAAACCAAAAATACTACCTCTACAAAAAAACCGGAGAGCCAACGCAGGTTCTCAAGGAAAAGAAAAAATAAAATTACTGCTAGAAGAATAGAAAAATCAATAGAAATTTTTAGAAAAATTTAAAGAACGACAATTAAAAGAACAGGAGAATATTTTATAGAAATTTGACAGTTTTGCAAAACGTCTTGAAGAGTTCTAGGAATAAAGAAGGAATTTGTAGCTTCTGGAAGTTAAAGATGATCTGGAGTAAAAGATACATTGGAAACAGGATAAACTATAAGGATTAAACCAGCGTCACAACTTTTACTCGTTACGAGATGTTTGACGATCAAGCTTCGTCTCAAGCAGTTTGAAGCAGTAGCGGAAATCAACGGCTGAAATGGTAAAGAAAAAGTTACAGTTATGCCAAGGTATACCCAGAACAGGATCCAAAGAAGATGTGTTGGAACGACGATATAAAGACCAACGTATGAAGAGAATCCAGAAGAATAGCGATAGTTCAGGAAAATATGGAGTCGAAGTGAAAAAATGGTTAATTTGTTCTGTCCGACTGTACTTGTTTTTATCGATAGGCTGCAGGATGAGAATCTACACTGTTTTCTAAGACTGGTAAAACACAAAACTTTTGGCGATGTATATGCTAATCGGCTTAAAGTACGAGGTATCTATTAACCTGTCTAAGCAACCAACTGGATCTGTACAAATTCCAACTGGGATTGGTGACCTGTTCTAAAAAAAATTAAAAAATGTTTTTTATTAATATTTTTATTAATGATTAATGAATGTCTAACAAAGCCAAAATAAATACATACGTTTAATGATTTATAGACTAAAATCTACCGAAGTATTATCAGCACCGGTTGATAAAGTTGATGCCAATGTAATAATAGTAACAGAAGTACTCCGAAGGGTTGTAAAATAAACACTTGTTGCTGATTCTGACAAGTTGACTGGGATATGGTTAGGACTACATGGATGTGTCTCAACGGGACTTAACAACGATTCCAAAAAATATGCCATCAAAGATCCTGTAGTTAATCCGAAATTATACACCAACGTCATCATATTACCTAAAAAAAAATAAAATTGAAAATACACATTGTTTGTTTCTCATTTTGAAATCACCACAAAGTTCCCTGTAACGATTATCGACTTTAAGCGGCGCGTTAATCATGGGAACACTTCCCAAAATTCCATTACTGAACCCTAGAGTTAAAACAAAGCAGAATGCAGTCATCTCAGCTCCCAAAATCGGTTTACTTCGCGGAGCCACACACATAAACATCAAAGGAATCAGAAGAAGTCGACCGACGGAACAGCACACCAGATTACCAGAAATCCAAGAACTCGACGACGATGCCAACATCTTCCCAACCAGATCAGCTCCATTGAAAAATGCCATCATAAGAATCGGCATCCACGAACCCAAATGACAACTGATAACATCCGAAGTTATTCCCGGATATAAACAAAGTGTCACAAAATAAGCCAGACAAATTGTTATCATATACGGGTAAATGGTTTTAGTGATTTCCCATCGGATCAATAAACCTCCTAAAATAGTCTTTTACGGAAGAATTTTTTTTGGCATTGTAGGTATTACTTTTAATCCCACTGAGTCCTCCACCAGTGCTCACACTTGGCCTACCCCTTATTACCACATCTTCGACTTTGTACGTTGGGACAGGGACGGGAGCCGAAGGCTCATATGCAGGATTGGCAAAACTGAGTGTATTTCCCGGAGGTGGACTATTTTGGATCTTTAAAACTCCATACTGGGCGTCAGTTGTTTCTATCTGAAATTTAGACATAAATCGAGTTCTTTAAGACGTGTGTTAATACCAGTCCAGCATCTTCACTTGGTTCAAGCGTAATTCTAGTCTTAGCCCTCTCACATAAAGCTATATAGAATTGTATAAAATCAGTTCTTCTGATTAGGTGATACATGACAAAACATGTAGCTACAGATGAAACTGATACTGTAAAAAAGTACACTGTACTTCCCCGAATTTCTTTTATCAGAAATCTAGTAAGAACTCGTACTGATGATGTAAACACTCCAGACGCACCTAAAAAACAAATTTTGAGAAAAAGTTTGGGAAAATAAGTACGCAACTTACTTTCGCCTACCATTACAGCTTGGGTATATCTTGGTGGTAGCATACTTGTATACCCGTAAAAACTAGACTGTTGCACTAGAATTAAATTTTTAAAACTGATTTAAATTTGAGTAAAGTACCTGTGCAACCGACTGCCACTACAGCTACAGCAGCTAAATTAACACCATAAGAAGTGGCAGTGCCGAAAGCTTCCCACCATACCTCACAAACAACAACAAACCATAAAGTGATAAAGGACATGATATATCCTATAAAAAGCATTAAAACAAATTTTCAATAATTGATTTTTTGGGTAAATACCAAAATTGATTCTGGAATTGAGAGTAAACGTCTCAACCAATAAATTATTTCCCAAAACAGTCAAAAAAGCAACAACAATATACACCAAAGACATATCAAAAACAACAGGAGTGTCTGGATATCTCACTTTGAAGAAATCCATTGCCATTATAAAACTGCAAAGGTAAATGTGGTTTGAATAGTCAAAGGTCAGGGTTCACTGATCTATACCTATTATAAGGGAGGAGAAAACCAGCACCACCAAGAACAAACGACAAATATACAGCATTGTAGGAGTCTATGGGGGGTGATATATTTGTAAAACCATTACTATTATGACAATCATTTCTTCGACGGGCTTTTCCTAATTTGGAGTAACCGTGTGCATCGTTGGTTTCTTCCATTATATGATTTCTCAATTAAACAGTTATTTAATTTTTATTTTGCATATTTAGAGATAATCACAAACACGTTTTATTAACTAACAATTTAGTTTTTGATAAAATTTATTTTGTAGAATTATTGCACCTTTATATTTTTACCATATCTTGCGCATGTTTCGAGTTATATTGATTCCAAAACTGCGCTTGCGGATGAAGACAATTTTAACTAATTTTAGATAACTAAAAATTTTTTCGAGGAACTCTAATTATAAAACATTTTTAAAATATTATTATTTTTAACAAATTTGATTTGCGATAATGTGTTATGTATGCAACCGCCAATACGCCGTTGTTTTACTGGTGGTATTTCAAAATTTGGTAAATTATTATTATTATTTTTTTTGGAAAAATGTATTGAATTGATCTTGTTAAGTAAGTCAAATTTTATAAAAATTTTGAAAATAATTTTTTTGAAAAAAATGTTTCGTGTTTTTCCGTTGTGGTTCGTTGGCCAATCGGCTGTCATCCATCATCTGACATCTGTTGATAATTTTCCGTATTTCGCTCCTGTCAAATTGTCCAAAATACGATGAAATGAGATTGAAAAATTCGTATTGGCAGTGCCAATGCGTGAAGTGCCGTATTTGATTTAAATTTTCGAAAAATCCTCAGTGACTCTTTGCGTCTGTTTCTGGAAAATTTCGCATAAACAAAGGCGATGTCATTCGTCAAATCAGGTGATTTTTTTGCAAGAAATTTATGACGAGTACGGAGTGTTTGGTACCATAAACATGTAAATAGTGTGGTGACTGTGTGAACAATAATAATGGGCGGTAAACCGAGTACAGCGAACGGGGCCCAGAGCCCCCGCACTAGGGCCTTCTCGACGAGCAGCAGCTCGGAGGTGGTGACAGCCCCCGGGTTTCGGTTTATGAGATCCCTGGGGATGGACATGTCTAGCGACCGGCAGAGGGCCCGCTCGTTGTCCAGTGTCCCAGATTTGCACACTAGTCATGAAACTATTGCCATACCGGCGACGGGGGCCAGCTTCGACGTCTCCACGGGGGCTAGCCCCGAGACCGACAGCAGCTCGCCCGAGGACACGGCGGGAGCTCTGGCGTCCGCCGCCTCCAGCATTGCCTTGGGCCGGGTCTATGCTGCACATTCGCTACCCTCGCATATTTGGTCGCTGAACGGTGAGTAGGGCCACCGGGGCCCCCAGATTATAGAACGCTGAGGAGGAATTCATTATTTCACAAGCTTGTACCGGATGTTTTGCAAGAAAAAGAAAATTCATAATTTCCATATTACGAGTATTAAACCAGTTGCTTTATTATTATTGGACAATCATAAATTCAATTTTTGTTGTTATTATGTTACCACTTTTTTGTCTTCCTAAATTCCGAAAATGTTATTTTCTGCCTCTAGGGTCGAAAATTTTATATCAGTTCGCATTAAAATAACACTTTTGATGTAGGGGGAAGGCACCCTGTATTCATTCCTCTTATGGAAAATGCAATGTAAAGTCATGCACTATTGAAATTTTTTTATTTTTTTAAATGAAAGGTATAAGTATTTTGACTGGGCTAAATTTAAAAAAAAGTCATGAAACGGTTGACAGTATTTTTTAAACAATTAGAAAAAACTTTTTTATTTTAATTTTTTTAAAATTTATCTCATAGTTAATATGTACTTTAAGCTACTCCCACGCTAAATCGGTTCATAATTTTCAAAATTGTTAAAACGGCAATTATTGAAATAATAATTTTTAAATATTCTGTCTCTCCTAGTTCGGCCTTGCATCAAGTCTCGTACAGGGTTGTTCATTTTCAATGGTTTTGGCAGGTTTCTCATGTATCCGATTATCACACAAAGAAACGAATAGTACATTCTCGTGCTACTTTTTTGAGGCAAGAATAATAGTCTAATCAATGAGTACCCCTTTTGTTTATAAAATACAAGGTGTTTTTTATTTTTTGGAGTTTTTTTTTAAATTCCGTAACTTTTTTATTTTTTAATCAATTTAAAAAATAAAAATTGGTGCTATTACAGATTTTTATGTAGAATCGAACGGTGTTTATAACTTTTAGTTTTTGAGATATAGACCAAAGTTATCTTTTTTTAAATAGAAATCACAGTTGGCTGTAACCCTAAGAAAATCGCTATTTTTTTCGGTTTTCAAAAATATATAATTTGTCTATTTTTTTTCTTCAATTAAAACAATATTTAAGAGAATTTTTTTAAGTTGATTAAAATAAATAGAAACACAGTCATTTATAATAAGATAGTAATAGTAATAGAAACAAAAAAATGTGTTTCTACTTATTTTAATCAATTTAAAAAAATTCTCTTAAATATTGTTTTAATTGAAGAAAAAAAATTGACAAATTATATATTTTTGAAAACCGAAAAAAATAGCGATTTTCTTAGGGTTACAGCCAACAATGATTTCTATTTAAAAAAAGGTAACTTTGGTCCATATCTTAAAAACTAAAAAATATAAAAAAGAATTGACTATACCGTTCGATTTTACATAAAAATCTGTAATAGCATCAATTTTTATTTTTTAAATTGATTAAAAAATAAACAAGTTACAGAATTTTAAAGAAACCGCCAAAAATTTAAAAACGTCTTGCATCTCATAAACAAAAGGTGGTACGACAAAACTGATTAGACCATTAATTTTGCCTCAAAAAAGTAGCACAAGAATGTATTATTTATTTCTTTGTATGATGATCGGATATATGAGAAACCTGTCAAAACCATCGAAAATGAACCATCCTGTACTTAATTAACCGTCCCATATGGGTCTGTTTGCTATTTCAAAGAATTTTTATACAGCTTATTTGTAGATTTTCTACATGTCAGCGCTCGGTCTGAAATCTACGGTTAAGTTTTAGGTGACATCCCCTTAAAGATAAAAATCTGTTTTGTTTTTCATTAAATTTAATTGAAGATTAATAGAAGAATAAAAAGTGGTACTTACAAATAAAAGGCATCGCTACGCTCAGGCATCCAAAACAGCCTGGGGTTGCTATTACCTACTTTCTACCGTTGGGACGTAATATACTATTTATTAATAATTGGAAAAAGTACGAGTATATTAGCAACGATTTTGATTGTTTAAAAAAATGCATAGTCATTTTGTTTTACGAAATTGTTTATAAATAATACATTATTTTATAAATTTTTATTGTTCAAGGTTGTTGATAATGATAACTTGCGTCAAATTTTTGAACATGTGTACTTTTGCTTATTAATTTTGTATAAAAAAATATTTTACACAATTAAGTATAAAACATAAACACAGATGGGTTTGAAACATTGCCGATAAAATAAAATTTAGATTTAATTTGTTTTATATTTTAATAATTGTATTTTTTTTTCTTTAATAAATTTATCCATTTTGGTCTCGTATTCATCCATTTTCTTTCTTCATTTCTATTAAGAGAAAATAATTGAGTAAGGGCATTAGACATAAGCTGTAACTGACTTTATTAAAGCAATTTATGGTCTATAAAAGCTTTGTATTCATTGTGTTAAAGGGAAAGAAGTTGGTTTTATGTCGATTTTACGGAAAAATTATTAAATAATGCAACATTTTTTATTTGGTATTTAACTTGGTTCAGTTCCGGCAACAATTAAACAATTTTTTTAAGTCTCACAATTATTACATCATAAGCAAATGAGTTGTAATTATTTCTGCATTGAGAAAATTATCTATTTTAGAAAACGGAATTATGAAAATTAACTATCGAGCAATCGAAAAGAAAACTAATTTAGGTGGGCGCTGGAAAACCTTCTTTCGAAATCAAGCTGAATAAGTAGGGTGCGTTTTGGTTGCGGATTTGTACGACTTGTGTTCGTGCATAAGATTTGTCTTTTTTGTTTGTTGTTCATCTTCAGATGTATTTTCTTGTAGACAATTCTAAATTATTTATGTTATTTCTCGAAATGTTAATAATGTGATTAGTAGGAATGTTACAAGAACAACAGTGATCAGTATGAAATATCATTGATACAAAATGACAAATGACAATGTGATAGTATAAATAGGAAGCCACAAAAGGTCAGATGGGTTTGAAAGTGGAAAGCGAGAGTTCAAAGTGTACGCCCGGAATAATGTAATTACTAATTAGTATGCAACAATAATTGTTAAAATAGTGGCTCCAGTTTCATTGCAAGATTGTATTAATTTTATTTTGAAAGATTATACATAATATCGGTTTAATTACAAAATATTTATTTAGTTGAACTTGATTTGCGGTTTATTAGCTGCTTCGATTGGAGTTCAATTTTTTCCAAATTTAGAGTGGCCTTAAAGGCCTTAAACAGATTAATGCTCTGTCAAAGCGTTCAAGGTGACAAAAGATGCTTACGGCTTCGAGTTTCATAAACTAATTTTTTATCTACCTAAAAAGAAGATTATCTGGTTGGCTTTAGTTTTCATTTATTTTTGTGCGTTTTTTAAGTTGGCTAACAAAATAGTACTGGAGCTTTGAGATCGAAAGCACTTTATGTGGCCTTTGTGGTAAATTTCGCTTATGAACTTGGAGGTCTGTTATACTATTTTTTTTTTTTTCTGAAAACAGTCACTTCACACTATTTCTTCTACAGCTGTAAAACTGTAAAATAGTTGTTTGTATAACAAGGCAATAAAGTTCAATTTTTTACACGAATGTGAGGATGCAAGTGCTGAGATTACATTCGTTTTTTTTCTGAAATCGTTATTTTTAATATTTAGTAACAATACAAAATACTTGACAGATTCTTCTATTTTGCGGGAGATTTTTGATTTTGACTAAGGCTGCAAAAGTGTTGCTTTACACTATTTTGGTTTACTTTACTGATTATTTGGTTCATTTTATGGACGATGAAAAAAAATTAAATTAGATCTCAATTTATTTTAAAATACACTTCTAAATAAAAAAAATTAAGCAAGCACCAATCGCGGACCTTGCAAATTTTACAAGAAATAATTTATTACCAATCATATATTTAATAAAAAACTTATTGGCAGTTTTTTAATTAAGTTAAAGAATTATTTTTATTCAGTCCTCTTTGATATACTTGCAATTAACGCCATAACACATAACGTTCAAGAAGAAATATAGGATACAATAAAAAAGAATAAGACAGAACAAGACAGAATAAAAATGTGGATAGAGTCGACAACGGACAAGCTTAGAAGGTCACTAGGACAGGAATGCAAAAAAATGAGAAAAATTACTAACATTGATAAAAATAGAATACAGAATATACTGTAAAAAAGAATAAAATTAAATTGACTACATAATGAATAATGACCTCAATGGAAATTAGCAGAAAGATAATAATTGACGTAAGAACTTAACACAGTCTAAAACAGATTATTACTTGGTCACAACAAAGATAAGAAATATAAGAGCACAGAAGTAGTACAACATGAAAAAAAACTATAAAAATGAGATGTATAAACAGAAGAAATTTAAAATAACCTGGACAGAAACCGAACCTGAACAACAAAAGAAAAACATGGCAACAAAACAAATCCATATTTTTTTTTCTAGATATGTTGCTCAGTTTTTGTTTTTCTCTAGCTTATTTTTTCTTTTGTTTATGAACAAATAAAATAAGGGACAATGTAAGCAACAAAAAACACTAAGACGAACATAGAAAATCGTCGTTTTTATTAAGCATAATCACGGTATCAATCACGATGACGATAACAAAATTTTTAAATTGACTCAAAATTGGTTAACACGCTTTATCTTGTAAGTGTTAAAAACAGTGTCCGGTTTTTTTTGGGGGATAGAATATTCACAGCAAGCTGTGAACTTGCCACTGACAGCAGTGTTGCCTTAACTACAAGTAACAAACTGGTTTTACAAAAAATAACAATCAAGATTTGTTCTAAATAGAAAATTACGAAATTACGGTTATGGAAATGTCTATTTTTATCAAGCACAGAATGACTAAAAAAATAATAAAAAGGTCAAAATGTAAATTCAAAACAAGTTTATAAAACAGTAGGTTTAGCACAATGGGAAAATAACTAAAATTATAAAAGATAGAACCAGTAAAGTCGAGAGTGACCATCAAAAATGAGAGATACAACGAAATAACTTTTCATGAAAGTGTTACATACAGAAGAAAGTGAAATGAAAAGAGGAGAAAAACGGCGAGAAGGTCCCGAAAAAAATGAAATGCTGTTACAAATAAGAAAACCAAAAATCAGTAAAGCTTTATAGAACGACGAGATGAAATCAGAATTACTACATTGATAATAAAATTACCGGTAAGATTAACTCACAGGATTTCCATCTATCTGGGAACAAAGTAGAATTATGGAAAAGATGGAGAAGTCCTCTAGAGATACATTTGGAATAGAAAATCATAAACTAAAAAACAAAAAGCAAATATAGAAAAAGAACGAAAAAAAAAGAAGGTTGTATAGCGCTTATGGGAAAAATAAACGTCTTTTAAATCGGCTAATAAATTAATACACATAGAATTATGTGTGACGCGAAGCAAATGACTAACAATTAGATCCAAATGCCTTAATTTTACACATTTGGTGGTTCGTTCCTAAGACTTTGGACTCCGGGTTGTTGTCACTATGTAAATATATAAAAATCTATACACCTACTTTTGAAAAAATAATTGTAAACATTACGTTTTATTTTGGCCTGGCTTTTACACTAAATTAGTTTTGGTTTCTAAGACTTTATAAGGATTACAAAATATAATGTCAACGCAGTAAGGAAAGTGTTGGCTTTCTTATGCTTTAACTTTGTTTTAGTAAACTCAAATGCTATTGGATTTACGAAATGCTTTGTCTAAACTCCAGTGTATTTGTCATTTGTGTCTTCTTCTTTTCTCAGGGTGTAGTCTTTTTGTTTTATTTTCAAATCTAAATTTTGCATGAGCGTGACAATTTTAACAGCAGAAAAAAAAAGAATCAAATTCTGGTAAAATTTAATTTGCATACCTAACTCAACAGTTTTGAAAACACACTGTAGATTCTTGTACTTTTAAGTTTCTAGCAGGTACCTAATTAAAAATGAGCAGCCTACCTGAAATAATATTTTTATGTTCTCGGGTTATTTTTACTAAAGTAAAGATGTTTTGAACACAGAAATTAGCAGACAAATTAAGTAGCAAAAATTAAATTTTAATTTGTTGCTTCTACCAGACAATCTAATAATAATGACTTGCACTTCTTATTAACTCATTCTTATGGAATTCAAAATTAAAAGTATTTTGTAAAGAACAGTTAATTTATTTGTTTTTTTAATTAATATTTACTTCATAAATGCAAATAAGAAACTGGTAAACATAACTACTTTATTTGTAGACTCGATGTAGTTAGTTTTAGATTGTTCGAGGAAAAATTACAAACTCATTTACATTTTTACTTACATTTTTAAATTTTTCCTTTCTTTTAAATAAAATTTTCTTTAGTTTTCCGACAATTTTAACATGGTTTAACTTTATTTTTTTTTATCTTGCATAGATATGAGTATTTTTAAAAATTTAACCACTTGTAGCTATTATTAAATTGTTTTCGTCAAATATAAAACCATAAGCCTTGGAACTTTACAATCAGTAATTCAGATACCCTTGTTTGTTCGATGACTGATTACTTATCAGACGACGGGGTTAATATTCAATATGTATAAGCAAGCATTTCTTAATTATTTGAAATTTACGTCTTCACAAATAAATAAAAGTATCTGGGAAAAGAAAAACAATGCTAAACTGTTTATACCTGAGATTATAGACAGAAAGTAATAACAGCCTTGAAAATTTAATAGAAATACCCTTCATAATGTTAAAACAATTGGATGCATCTAAAAATACAATAACATTTCTCTGCAGACAAAAATTTGCTGATGAGAGATACCCCGAAATACGGGTCAAAAACACCTATTACAAAAATACTTCTTTGTTATTATTTTCAGTGTTTTCTTTATTTTTGCTGTTTAAATGTGGGTCAGCAAATTTTATGTGGCACATTTCAATAAATTTCATTTTATTGATTCAATTTGCGACATTTTTTACTGATTAAGTAATAAAAAGAGATTGTTTAATTGCAGTTTTTGTTCGTGAGAAATCATGAAAGTATTTTCTCGGTTATTATTATGTAGATATGTGTTAAAAAATAATATTAATTTAATTAGAACAAATAACACAACCAAGAGTCGGATAGATAAGTAAAAAATCACATAAACTTTACAACAGTATATGTAGCAAGAATTTACGAGATATCTCACAGTTGGTGTTAGAGGTCGCTGTTCCTATCTCAAAACAATTTAATTAATGAAAAAAATGAACTTTTTATGAGTGTATTTACAACAATCGCAAGTCTCATCAATTTTTATCATGTGTAGTATCATTTAAACAATGATTTACGTTTTTACCCTCACTCTTTTCTCAATTCGGACCTACTCCAAGCTGCTATCTTTAGAGCTAGCGATATTGTTTTGTTTTTTCATGTCCTATAGTTGTTTTGATAAGCAGTAGCGAGTAGGTCGTGTTAAAAAAATCGTAAGAAGAGTGCGCTTCAAATATATTGCCGGTTGTGCGATGTGTGTTTAGAAAAATTCGAGTCAGTTTGGTGTTAACATTTGTTCAGGTGCATCGCATAGCCATACAATGGGGCAAAATATATCTTCGCCACAACCAAATGTATCGTCAGTAGCATACAAGGACAAAGGTATATTTAGAAAATTTAATAGAATGTATTCAATTTGAACCGCGTATTTCATAAATACTAATTATGTTAATTAGCACCTACTAGTACAATTTTTCCACTGCTTATGAAAAACGTCAGTCTCGAGTTATTCACTAAGGATTTGTATGAAGTTTAATCTAGGAAATGTGATGAATGATGTATATAACGAAAGATAACAAACCGTTAATTTATGATCTTCTAAAAGTACACTTGTTTGATATTATTTAGTCGCAGATTTGCGTTAAACGAGAAATTTCTGGACCACCCAACAAATCTTTGAATTTTATGGAATTTTTAACTCATTCTGTTATCGAAAAATGTGCAATTTAAACGGTCTGTTAAGTACGAATTGACTGCTTTTACTTTTATTTGTTAATAATAAAACACTACAATAAATTTGGCAAGGTTACCTTGCTTAAAACTCTCATTGCTTTTAATAAATCTGCTGTTTAATAATATTTTAAACAGTTGGGATATATTCTATAATTTTGAAATATTTAAAGTTTCTTTTATTTTTATTACCTTCTGTATTTTTTTTAGACAAATTTTATTTGTTACTTTTAACTTTGGCATTTTTTCAAAATAAAATCGATATAATGCAACTGTTACTTTTTCCTAACTTCCCGGTTTTTGTATGGGAAAGTTTATTTATATTAATTAAAATTTACACACAATTTATTTTTTCTTTTTTGGCTAATTACTAATTAGGTTTAAATTTGCTTAATTTTTACCTTGAATTTGATTTTAAAGGTGCCGTGAAAAAACCACAAAGTCAATTTTAAGTATTTTTTATGGAACACAGAGATAATTTAATAGTTGGTAAGTTTTCCAAGGCTTGGATCGAAATTTAACAATTCTAGTGCTTCAAATAATAAATCTAAAACAACGTCTTTGACCAATTACACACGGCAACCAGAAGCTTTAGAAATGTATTTCTTGTCTAGTATTTTTTTCTTGATTCTACGAGGATTTTATCCTTGAATCTCTATCTACGTCACCAATATCACAGAATAATTTGTTACGTTGAGAAAAGAAAATTATGTTTACAGCTAGGTGGGTAGGGCATGAAGAACGCCATAATTTGTTTTCTAATGTCACTTTGCCCTTGTAGAAGAAATAGATTCAAACAATCGCAGAGAATTATATCACATGATGGCAGGTTTATTTTTAAATAATTTTCTCCGTCTGTAACAAACAAATTAAATTAGATTTGATTACAACAGATCTTCTGATTCATCTTCGATTTTTTCCTAAGGTAATTTTTTTTAAACTGTAAGATAGAGATATCTCAAAAATGGTAATCTAATTGTTTGTCTTTTTAAAAATGAATTTGCCTAAAGCAAGGGTATGTGGAAATAAAAAATTGAGGAAAATTTTAGTCGGGTACGAGTTAAAAAACTGAACAGCTAATAAAGTTAAATTATGACATACATAAGGAACTCCCTTCTGCTTAAGTAATGGGCTTACAGTAATTTTTTGGACAGGTGTTTTTCAAAAAAATCTAAGACAAAATATACTTAGAGCAAGATGTGAGTGTAGTATTTTCTGGGAAGAATTGTTATTACAAAATTGGCAGATCACGGTCTACTCTGGTTTTCATTTCATATTAAATGTCATTAAAGCCTTCATCACACTTACCACATTTTGAAACAATTTGTAACAGTTCAAGCGGTGACCATTTGTCTGGTTATGGACAAAAAAAAATACGTCATCGAGTTTTGAGATGAGTTTTCCTGTATGGATAGTTCATTGTTAATACGTTTCAGAAATAGTGGTTGGCCCCAAAATGTCATGGTACGTTTGGCCATATTAAATATGTACTAACAAACGAACTGATCACATAACAAAAACAATTTAATATTTGACTTGGTAACAAGATAACTTTTATTGTGATCAGTGATCTAAAAAAAAATCTCTATTGCGTGACAAGTACAAAATCGAAGTAATTTAGTGACAGGGTGATTTTTTGAAAATAGTCCACCCTAGTTTTCTCAGTAACGATTTAGATTTTAAAAAAACGAGACAGGTCGATTTTTATTGCCAGGGAGACATGTTTTTGTTGTAAAATTACGTTGGTCCTACCATCTCCTTCAGCACAGGACTAAGCACCACTGGAATTTAAATAGGGAATGTTGGCCGAGTGATTATTTGAAGCATTATTTTGAAGGGCTTTGAACACTCTTTCGTACAAGAAAACTCATCTATAAATTCTTTGATGTAGTTTTTTTGTCTTCTCTTCCCGGCCTATAACATGTTATAAGATTTGCGCTTTTAGTTTGCCACAATCGTCTTTTGAAAATCGGCCCATTCTAATACCACACCCTTTAAGGACTCATTCTTTATTTAGAGTTTGGAATAAATTATAAAGCCAAACTGTTGATTATTTAAAAAAAAATCTTGTATCTTTTTGGTACAAGCAAGATGAATTGAAAAGGTTATTTTGATAAGTAATTAAATTACGTACTTTAATTTGATATTTTGTTATGATGGTTTGGACAAAGGTCAAAAATTTAATTTGTGCATAAAGAGAGAAGTTATTCATAACACAATAAAATTTAGATTAAGTAATTTTTGTAAGATAATTTCCTGTTATGAAATGCTCCCTATTTCCCAATAATTTAAAAATGATTGAAGAACGTGACATCAAAAATTTTCTACACGTGTCTTAATTCCGACATACGTAAAACGGTAAAACAATTGTGTAACTTTTTTTTATTCATTTCCAATATCGAAATAATTAAAGCATTTACGTCTAAGGTTAAGTGTGGTATTGTGATCTACATTTTTAATTATAAAAAGTAATCAATAAACAAGAAATACAACCGTAATATGTATTTAATGTTCTGTAAAAAAGAATTTCATTTTTTTAAAATATATCTGTACAGCGTGCACAGGAAAGTGGTAGCAAGTTTTTGAGGTGGTTCCGCTAGGTGACATCATTAACCAAAAAAAAAGAAAAAAAATCCCATTTGGCAACCTCGTATACAAGCATGTTGATTGTCTGATTTAATTAAATTTTGTCAATATTTTTCTCTACCTTGTTTATTCTGTTATGTTAAGGATTTAAACTTAGAGCAGAGAATTGCTGTTGTCAAATGGTACTACAGGCCAAAAGAAGAGCATTCATAAAATTCTACAGTTCTTGTTGTTCAAGATAAGTGGCGACGAACATATGATCGTATACCGTCCATTCGGATGGCTATTTTAAAAATTGTTAAAAAATTTGAAACGCTTGGCGAGGTAACAGACCAGTACAAGAAAGGTGGAAGATCTACATAAATCAGTGGTAACTTCAGAAAATTGTGCAGAAGTTCAGTCATTTATTAGATTGTTGAAAGAATTCAGTTGTGCCTTGAGCATAATGGTCGACAGTTTGAACAGTTTCAATAAATTTATGAATTATTTTCTCGGTGTCTCCATTTTTTGATTGATAAACATTTTTAGGTAATGTTGCCACTTATTAAAGTTTATCTATATTAATAGTTCCATCTGGCGGAGTCTATTGAAAAAGTGGCTACCACCTTTCTGGGCACACCGTATAATTTTTTATGTTTTTGTATTTTTATACATTCTGTTTCAGAAATGAATACAAAAATTTTAACCACTTGTAGATCTCGTTTAAAGAAAAGTTTTTTCCGAGTTTAGATAATTTTTTTTTTGAATCTCAACCGTTATCAAGATAAAATGCACCATTATAAATGCAAAGTAGAATGCACCATTATAATGGTCACCATGATAACTATAAAAAATTCATGAATTTACAAAATTTCATGAGCGTATCGTACTTTATAGGGGGGATATAGCGGTAAAAATATTCGGAAAAATTTGATTTTTCGCAACAATGTTATTTAGAAAAATTGTTTGTTTTGGTGAGACCTATTACTGGTTAAAATTTTTGTATTCATTCCTGAAACACTGTATACCAGCCTCACTCTCATGAGTTGCCATAGTAATGGATGAGTCATTTGCATTGCAGTGGACCGAATGAAATATACAAAATTTATTTTATTGATGGATACATCTGTGAATGTAGTTTAGCAGCAAGAAGTCTGAATTGTGTTCTATTAATATTATTCACTTATGAAGTCTTAAATAAATTATCTTAACTTCATTTAAATAACTTTGACTAATAAAGTAATAAAAGAGCTGGAGCTTCTCAATACATGGTTGTGGAAAGTACGAGACACTCTCTTTTATAAAGCCGTACCGCATTAAATTGTTATTTAGTCTATGACCTTTGGGTACTAGAAATGTTAGGTAAACAAAACATTTTAAATTCTCCTGAGGCAAACTGTTCAACTCGAAATTCAATTGTCACCAACCGTATTACAAAACAGTCTTGTTTATATATACGTTAAGATGCATTATAGTTTTCGCTTCCGCAAAAAGGTCTTCCGTACGTGTTGAAAACTCCACTTCTTTTATTTTAAATGAACTATACAAATTACCTGAGCACTTTTAAACATTACACAGTTTAAACATTACGTTTAGTTTTCATTATACAGTGCTCAACAATTGAAATGGACTACTCTAAAATTTTAACAAAGTTTAAAGTCTTGTAACTCCTACAAAAATTTATTAATCGGAATCATCCTTTTTTTCTGGGTAGATCATTTCTTTAAGATAACAACTGTTCATTTAAAAAAGTTGTCAAGTGTGCTATGACATTTTGATAAAAGAAAATGTAGGGAAGAAGGGATGTCGGAACTTGGTACACAGTTTAACAATGCGCGCGCAATCGTGATTTGTCGTAACTGACAGTACAGCAGCTGAATTAAATTAAGACATACTTCAAAATGTTTTTGTTTTTTCATAGCACACTTGACAACTTTTTTAAATGAACATTTGTTATTTAACCTAATGTTTCTTGTAGATTTGTTGTTTGAGTTATACAGGGTGTCAAAGACAGGCCCTGCAAAAAAACGAAAAGTTTAGACATCTCCTATTTTGATGAAGAAAAAATACAGTTGAAAAATTGGTCCTTTTTTAACTTCAACTTTAATCTCCTATTTTAACAAAAAAAAATTTTGGATTTTCTCAATGGGTCCCGGAAGAGCGCTGGATTAAGCCTTCGATACAGTTTTACAGATTTTAAGCTACACTTATAAATTAAAGCAATATTCTAAAAAAAAACTGTATTTTGCGCATTAAGCAATAATTTTGTTAATTGATGTAAAATTTTACCTCTTTTTGGATTATTCTAAAGATAAAGGTTGAAACTTGAATTTCGAAAGGCAAGGGTAGACATACTGTTAACATTTTGTGTAGAAAAAAACATCCGAAAATGATCAAATTTTTAAACAGCTCTAAATTTTAGTTTAATAAAAGAAGAATAAAAATTTAAACGTGTATTTAGACACATAACTTGTTTTTCTTAAGTAATCTTTGAAGTATTAATTTACTTATTGTTAGTATTGGTCGGTGATTAGATCCGATTCTTAAAAGCATATTTTTAGAGAAAAATTGAAGCTTTTTCTAACTTAAACAGCTCGTTATCACGATACGGACGCTACTATTAGCTACCCACAATTGTGTCATTGGAAACAAGCCGTTTAGTTGAGCAAAAGTGTTAATTTTTTTCTAAAAACATGGCTTCAAAAAACACCAACTTATAGGTACTTATACCAACTAATATTAACGGTATGTCTACTACTCTTTTCAGAATTCAAGCTTGAACTTTTATCTTTAGAATAAGCTAAAAAAGGAAAAAAATTACACCAATTAACAAAATTATTGCTTATAGTGCAAAACCAGTTTTTTTAGATTTTGGCCTTAATTTATAAACTTCGCTCAAAATCTGCAAAACCGTTTCGAGGGTTTGGTCCAGCGGTCTTCAGAAACCCATTAACAAAATTCAAGTTTAAAGTTTATTGGCATCCACCATTTAGGAGATAAACTCCAATAATAAATACGTTATATTTCATAGAGTAGGCATCTGTCAAAAAAGGAAACTAAAATTTTTTGAGAAATCAATCTGAGACTTAACCGAGTTCATTAAAGATAAACTACGAGTAATTCGTTTTCTTTTTCATTTATTAGACTTGACTAACGTATTGAATATTTAAACAGTTTTTCTTTTCCTATTATTGATTAAAACAGATTTTTGGTAGCTGTTTGCTACTTACAATAATTAAAGAAGTTAATATCATCAAAAGGCGAAACATTTTTAATGCCCACTCCAAAGAGAATTTTTTTTGACTACTCTGTATATTTAGTGTTAGGACAGTTTTCCTTATTTTTTATTGCGGGCTTTCAATAGATTTCAAATTAAAAAAGATAAATGAGCACTTATGTTGGATAAAATAAATCGCAGCGATTCATAAAGCACAATAATGCTATAATGAAATAGTGTCGCTATGACGATCTTTGGTATACCCACCGAAAAGAACAGTCGATCCATTTGCGCATGTTATTCTGACATTATGTATCTAATGATAATCGAAAAATAATCATTTGTATATCGTTAAATGTGACAGCCGTGGAACGTGGAAATCGCCTCTGCTTTTCTAGCGGTTGCAATTAGAAAATATTCGGACGAGTAGTCGTCGTCGGGCGTCGTGTATGCGCCTGACACCATCGCCAAAGGCACTCACAAAACTCAATTACCACCAGCCGAGATGTTGTTATAAAGTCGTCATCCTCGGGCAATCAACGTGTCCATAAATTTCCGAAAATTTATTTATTTGATTTCGCGACGGCAGCGATGCAGGAACTCGTATCTATTTCGTGATGCTGGGTTCCGGGAACGACCTTTGACATTTCGTCTCCGGGCTTGCTATGGGTATTGTGATAGGATCGTGCGTCCCTGACGAAGAACCAGACACCAACAATCGATTTCATCGAGTTGTTTACGGTAATTATTGATGTTTTAGTTTTGCAAATTTTCGATTGGTTTGGTTGGCAGTATTAGCTTGTGTCAGTCCTCCGACCATATTTTCTATTTTATGAAAAACATTCTTGTCTTATTGTTGGATGGCATAAAATTGTTATAAAGTTAAGTTGAAAGTTTTAAAGCGTATTTCTTCTCTTATGACAGCGTGCCCCTAACGCATCATGTTACCTCCAAGTTTATCTTATTTTATTATCTTCGCATTTGACACTTTGTTCTGTGAGAATATTTCTACAAAGCACGTAAATGCTAAATGTAGAAACCTTGATGTGCTAAGGCACAAATTGCGGTTTTATTTGTCGCCCGGAATTATCATTTTGAGCCATTTTGTACCACGATATAATTTTATCAGCAATGCAGATTCTTATCACAATAATCACATTGATCTATACTATTTCTCTCACGTTGCGGGTGAGAGATCACACTTATCGTGCCTTTTTGTGTTTAAACAGTGTTTTTTAACTTCTGTTGACAAACTAGATAAATATCTGAAAAACTAGGAAAAATGTTTATAGTTATCCTTATCTAATAATAAACAATTAATAACCAAGACAGTTTAAAGCAAGAACGAGCAATAGTGAGTGAATGTCTTTAATTGTCAAGATTATTAGTTGCACATACTAGTTGATCAATGAATGATTAAGATGAATTCAAAATCAACCATTAATCTAAAATCGTTTATTAATGATCTACATTAATTTCTTAGCGAAAATCATCCATTAATATTGTTGTTAATAATCGGCCGACAAAAAAATTAACTATGTTTTTTTGTACAATTGTATTTTTTTATTTTTGTTAAAGACTGTCGTTAATAAACCATTGTATTCTCATTTAAAAAGTGAAGTTTTGGGATAAAAACGAAGTGCCAATCAATCAATTCAGCTAAAATACATAATTTCAAAATGACAGCACTTCCAATTACGCTCGTTTTATTTATTAAAGAGATTTTTAAAATTTGTTAAAAATACATTAAATCAATTGGACATATCAATGCTAACCTTCAAAATAATATGGTACAGTAAAATGTCAATTGCCATCGACAATTTTTATTTATTTACGAGACAGGAAGAATAACAGAGAAAGTATTATCTATAATCGATTTTTCTTGGTAAGGGTTAGCAATATTTTTTTATGTTGCGGGAACTGATTCAACAAAATTATTTTTTGCTGGTGTCAGGCGAAATTGCCCACTTTATATTTACATACATTTGATAAAAAGGCCAGATTTATTTTTATTTTTACTATTATTTATACACTTAAATAATAAAATATTATGTCCTATCATTGTTATTTTTTTATAAATCGATTTTATTCATTATCTTTTAGAAAATGTAATTAGAAGAAACATAAACAAATGTTTCAAAATATTTAAATATTTTAAAAGAAATAATTTGAAATTGTTGTTTTCTATTAAAATTTAACTACTGAGTTTGACTGACAGTTTTTTATCTGTTCCACTCGTGACAGTGTATTAACTATTAATTAATTTACAAATTTAGTTCGTATTTACAATTTAGTATATACAAAGTATCTATAACAAAATGTTTATCAAGCGTGCTATGAAATTAGTGTTGTTTTTTCATTTGCCACCTTCTTAATATCCGCTAAATTTTGCAAAGTTTGCGCCATCTATTATTGCTTGTTATTAAGAAACACAAATTTAAGGGGATTTACATCTGAAGAAATTGTTGAATTTCAATCAACCACATTTGGTTAGAAATGTTTTTCTAGTTAGAGATAACAAATGATTAATACTTGGACCAAAAATTTTAAGGCCATGTAAAGGGATTTCTCTTAATGGCGTTTAATGTAGTTTTTACGCCATTACTTAGTTATCTCAAAAAATATTGGTAACCAGTGTAATCTTGGAAGCATTAAAATCTACATAATGCAGCAAACAAGTATATAACAAATATCTTTATTATTGTTAAAATCCGAGAGGCGACTGCAACAAAAATTGGATGCGTTTTGACCGGATAAAATTTTGAGAAAAAATAGTAAGTATCGCGACGAATATTGTAGGCTAGTTAATAAGGTAGGATTGTCTTTCGAAAATTTAATCCGTCAAAAAATACAGATCCTGGATGATACCCAAAAGAGTTTTTTGAGAGTTTTATTATTTACTATATTGTACAGATACCATTCTTAGTTATAAATACAAAAAAATTAATTAAAATAATGGTCTGGAACATTTCCAAAACGCATTTGATGGGGATTAAAAACATTTTTTGCGAATATCTCGCTTATTTGCATTTTTGGTAAAAATTGCTATCATCAGTATTGTAGAGACTAGAATTTTTTACAAATTTTGTATAAACATTTTTTTCTGCGATTGATAATATTTGATTTATGATCAAAAACTTCAGTGACGGCTAGTTAATTTGAAATCCCTATATTTTCAAAACAGAGCATGGAACCCAAATCTTGTAAAAAGAGTCTATTAAGAACATACCTATGGAAGGCTACTTACTACAATAAAGAAATTAAACAAAATTTGTGGAATTGGATTTTCAAAATTGGAATATCCCAGATACATCTGAAATGGTTTATAGTAGAAGAGTGACTTTTTTATCACTAGGAGATAAATACATAAGTTTTTTGTTTATTTTTTTTAAACTTTAATAAGTATAGAAAAAGTTATGATATGAGCATTCGAATTTTAATTTTGTAACTATTTTTTTTCTAAAAACTTCAATACCTACCCTCATATATCCAAAACGATTTATAGTAGAACAATGACGTTTTTTTTTTAATTAATGGACGGACATTTATCTAATTTATTTTGTGTTTTTTACAACATTTTGCTTTTAGAAAAAGTAAAGATAATAAAATTTTACAAGGAAAAGTAAAAATCAACTTCAATTAAAATTTTTAAACAAAAATAAAAAGACTAGTCATGTATCTGTCTCTTAATGATAGAAAAAAATTGTCGCTGTTTTACTATAAATGGTTTCGGTTATACCAAGTTAGATACCTTATTTTGGAAAATCCAATTTCCGATGACATTATACAAGATGTTCTCGTAAGGCAACCTAAGATTCGTAAGGTCAAAAAAACTATTTTTACGTAATTTACCGGTTATAACGAGTTTTACCGTTTAGGAGTCAGAGGGCGCCAAACTTAGAAACTAAAGACATATTAGTCCTGTTAAGATTAACGTCACTATATTATAGAGGTATTTAGATTTTTTTCTCCATGACTTGCCCCATTTTGAGGAACTGTTTCCGTCAATTACAGAAGGTCTTCCTGTAGGCTTCCCTTTATATGCGATGTGATAAAGCAAAACTTGAACAGGAATATTATTAGTTCTGGAAATTGATTTCGAGAATTGTCTAAGCACGCATCAACAGAGTAAGTCTAGTTTCCTCATGAAATAAAACATTTCAATTGTAGGACATGACACGACAATTAACTGTTCAACAGATTGAGAGAAAAACCTGCTCGAGTAGCAAAATAATTCACTAAAACATGTCCAACCAATAATTTCGATTAAAAAAAAAAAACAAAAATTGGATTTCTTACCAAATTATTCGCCTGCAGCAGATCAAGTTTTGGTTTCCTTACCCAACTATCTGGCTGGATATATTTATTGTTACTCGAACAGTTTTTTTTCTCAGTGCAGTATAAACCATTTTTTGCAGTTTGCTAAATATAGTTATTTATGCTGCAAGTGTGCTGTTGGCGGAATTAGAAACGAGAAAAATTGCTAACCCAAAAGCCACCATATTTTTAAAAAATTGTAAATAAATTTGATTTAAATTAATTTTATTAAAAATCAAGCATTCTGTCACGTTCTGATAACATTTTGGGTAACAATGTCATAATAAAAACTGTGAAAATATTTGTGAGTAAAAAAGATTTTTTTTTTCATTTTTAATATACAGGTCATTTTGCTTGTCTAAAATGAACATAGTTATGGACTTTTTATATGGAGGCTTTTGATAAACAAAATTATGGTGTATTTTTTTAATAGAGTGAAACCAATAAGGATTAGAAATTTAAAATACTCATTTGTGATTGGTAAAATTTCGAAATCAACTAATTACAAATGGGTAGTACAAATTTCCAACGTTTTACTGATTTCTCTTTGGTAAAAAAACAGATTATGTATATGTTCTTGCATTAGTTCTTCTTGCATCTTACCTAAAACATTATAACACAAATGACATAAGACTATGACAAAATTGCAGCAAGGCGCCAAAATGTTTTTATAGCTAAAGATTATTATTAATAAAAATTATGTTGTTTATATATTGTTGCATATATTGTTTCTGTCCGTAATAACAATAGAATGAACCTATAGAAAAAATCAGCTAAGTGGTCTCTGGTGCCAAACTTTAGACTTTTCAAATAGGAACCAAAAACTTTTGGCAACCATCTTCATCAGTGGGATACAAATTATCAATCAGCAAAATGACTGACTTTTAGTGTCTAAACTGTAAATCGTTCAAATAAGGAAAATAATTTGTTGAAGATTGAGAACAATTCAAATTGAGAAAACGTTTATGTAGAGCGCCATATCTTCGACTCTGATTTCCGCCTATAAAACATCAAGGCGCTTTATACATACAATATTTACTATAGCTTGGTTATTGAACTTTTATTTTTACTCTACAACAGAAACGATATAAATATATTATTTGCTGAAGTTTTAAATTTGTTAAACCCAACTTCCACTCTGTTACTTTACTGACCACATAGCACGTGTTTTGTAACCAATACGAAAAAAGGCCCTATTACGTCACAAGGAAAAATTTTAACTTTTAAAATTTGTTATCTCAGATAAAAAATAGAAATAAAAAATACTGGCTTCTCATTTTTTAAAAAGTAACTAGTGATATGATTAAAAACGAAATTTGAAACATGGTTTGTGAGCGCATTCTCATCACTGTCACGTTGTCAAAACAGAGATGGATTTTTGTTGGGTTCCTTGGTCTTTTGTTGACAACTTAGCAACAAGTTGGTCAGTGAATTTTGGGTCACGCTGTTTAATTGTTGTTTTTTATTAAAATATACACTGGTTTATAACAATTGACAAACACGTGTACTGCATGGCTGCATCTATAAAAAAATGACACTGTAGTTGCTAAAATACTAGTAATACAATTTTAAAATTTATACAAGTTTTAGTGTTACATCTTTTTGGAAGTTATCACGTTGGCAAATTTAATTATACAAATTGCGGAAGATGTTGCGATTTCGCGTTAAAGTTTTTACTTGACAATTTAAGGTTTTAAAAAAATGATAAAAGAAAACGCTGTATGTATAAAACGAAGTAACTTATTAATCGTAATAAATTAAATTTTGCGTATAAACCCAAGTCATAATCCACAAAATGGTGATGATTAGTGTTAAAATGTGATAAGTCTTCCCTGTTTGAATGGTTAATAATTTAGATATGAGGTCAGTTTGCTGATGTATGCCAAAATTTATGGAATAAATGTAACGAAAGTATTTGCGATTCTAACAGTGATAAAAGCATGAAAATGGCTGAATTCTTCACATAACTTTCAAACAGAACCGCTTATGCTTGTGAGTCTTATGTTGTTTTCCTCATTTAAATAGTTTAAAGAGGTCAGCCACTTTTCTGATTTTTCTTTATAGGTGGTACTTCCTTAACACTATTGTAGGTATTAATAAATTCTTTTTTCTGTGATTAACATTTTTAAAATATAGTGCATTTATAAATTACATATTTAGATTAAAGAATTCTCTCACAAAATCGGTCTAAAAATAAAAATTAAAGCAAAGGTGTTCCAATCGAGAAACAACGTCGAGAAACTGTATACCGGTTTCGGGGTTTTTGCCCCTCATCAGTACATTATACCAACTCTCGCACCTTCCAGCACTCTTCGTTAGATGGTACACTGTGTCTATCTATACGACTACTATAAAAATTAGAGTTTTGAAATGATAAAATTAAAGCTTATTACGAGAATAGACTATACACTATTCTATTTAACAGTAAAATGAAAAGATTATTTAACCATTTCTTGTAGAACATGATACCCAAATATAGTCAGTATTGCAGTTTTTTAAAGAACACAGCTATTTTTTAATATTTGCATATGCTTTTGATGTCTCTAGGCTCAGGACTATAATTTATAATGATTGATACACTGTCTTTCAAATATTCTAGTCCTACTAGTCGGTCGTATTACTATTATTATTTTAAGCAGTTTTTGGAGAAATCAGTTTTATTTCATTTTATTGAGTTAAAGATGGAGTAAAATTTCAATTGTATCATAGGTATTACATTACACAAAAAACCTGTGTTGGTTTCTATATTTAAAAATTGAAATAAAACTGCACATTATTTTTGTGTGCACGAATCATGGATTTCCAGGAATCTTTCATAATATTTTAATGAGACTGCTACTGATAATTTTATATGCACAATGTTTGATAACATTAAATGTGATGCATTATATTTTAATCTAGATCAAACTCATTCTACGCTTTTTATGAATTTATACAGTAATAAAACATACAATATTTATGTATATTTGTTTTGATTGATTCTTGCAATATGTTTAAATACCTAGAGCGTATTAATTTGAAATCATTGAAATGGAATTGTTAGTTTTGAAAAGGCATTGATTTTGTAAATAATTATTTTATCCACAGTCACTAGACTTACAGTAAAAATTAATGGTATTTATGAAAGAAATTCATATTTTTGACCGAGCTTTGAAGTTTTTGCCCGGCTCCTCCACCAAAGAGTCAAGTTTGTTGAGGTTGAGACCCAAAACTTTTTTATTTTCACATTGATTGATTTAATTTTAAAGCATGACATTATGTATTACTAACCAACAATATTCTGCAAAAAAATTCATTTTTAAGTGTAAGGGATTTTGCGAACCCTGGCCAGGAAAAACGCAATACGTTCTTTCCCTATATTTTTTAATTTTGCTTAACTTTTATTAAAGTTAATAACAATTTGGAGCTTAGCTCTTGGACAAATTCCAATTTTTCAGGTGCAATGAAGCACAACTAACCTACGAATATTATTATTTTTGGGTATTATTGTTAAATTAGAGCCATTAAATAATTGTCAAGAATTTAGATATTGCAATTTGCAAATGTAAACAAGTTTCAATTAGCTTTATAAAAAATGTTTTAAATTTCTGCTTAAAAACAAAACTGTACCAACTTTTGAAAGGTTTTACATTTTTTAAATAGACCCATTTTTATATTAATTTTTTTATTGTTGTTGTTAACTAACTGAAGAAAAGAGTCAAATAGAAACAAAGTGTAAAAAGAGGGATTAATAACCCAAAAAATAAGATTTTAATTTTTTTTATTTTTTAAAAAACTTTAATATTTTTAATGGTTGTTCTTGTAATGTTACATTAAAAATTGTGTTGTCAACAAACTAAGAAAATATGTACACATTCTGTGACGTGTTTTCAAGTAAACTGATACATCAGTTAATGTCGAATGTCGATGTCAAGGTTTAGAGAAAACGAATAATCAATTATGCATCGAAGTTCTAATGATACTAATGGCATTAATATTGACTTTTCTTTCTAAATTGTCGCTGTTGTTGTAATAATTATTGTTCAATGTATTTTAATAATTAACTAAAAAAATGGATAATGTAGGAAAATTTACTACAATACATATTTTTTATGAATTTTTTTCTCATTTTGTTATAAAACTAAATTATCAACTTTTATTTATATAATAAATTTATCGTCTTTATCTATTATACTATGTCGTTCGTATAAGAGTTTTGTTAATTTGATCTTTTTCTTTGCTTTCTTTACTTCTTCATCTAACGACGCTAAAGTACTTAAATAGAATTGGGTTCAATATACACCCCTGTTTATAACTTTCATAACTGCCTTGAATTTGTTAGTTGGCTCCTGTTTTGTTCATACATAATTTGTTATTTTTTTTTTGTGTATGTTCTTTGAATTATATCTATTATTTCAGGTATTTCACTTGGTGTCATTATACTCTACAAGTTCTCTCTTAACCTTTTCAAAAGTCTTTTTTTCCAACTCGCCATAAGATAAAAATTGCATGAGTTACTTTTTTATTAACGAAATTCGGTTTCTCTAGAGTTAATAGTAGTATTTTTCATTTAATTAATTTAATTGTTCTTTGTACTTTATTTTTTAACCTCTTTTCTAGTATTCATTCATACATACATTCATATCTATTATTCCGATTTTATCTAGTTCTTTCTTAACATCCGCACTGTCATTGTCATTTAAAAAAAAATCTCGGCTGTTTAACCTATTTTCTGTTGTTTATTTACACCAAATCAACAGAAAAGTTGACAAATCAGTTAACAGGAGTCGGTGTTAAGTCCTACAATAAAAAATTGGACAGTTCTACCCAAACTTTGGTTTAAAAAAACTTTGTCATTCTTCGGATCCAGTCAAATGGGCTGATTTCAAGTTGAGATAACACCGGGAGTATCGCAAATTTTAATACTTTTCCATGACAACAGCGAATCACAACCTCGAATTTGTTAATTTTTCCATGGAAACGAAGATACTACCGGTATTATCTTATACTTGAAATCAGCCCCAATGACTATTATTTCTCAGAATTACGCGCTATAACGTAAATCATAGACAGTGAGTCAAGGACGTCATATTTCCGGGAAATAATCGCCGGTGAATCTCTCTAGAATAGTTCGTTACTGTATAGTAAAATAAGAAAAAACTTAGTAACTGATATTTGTAGCATTGTTTTGGTAGTTAAGTTGTATTAAACTTTATTTTCAGTGACATTTCCTACAAATATTAATATTTCAAATAACTTCAGTAAATCATTTCATTAATTTCACGTGTTTTAAAAAAAAATCCTAATTTTATTGCCAGTGCATTGTACTCAACACATTTTCAAACGGTCTTCCCTTAGGTGGACACCCCGTTGTGATGAGGCTACTGAACACTATTTGATTCAATAACATTGACTATTTTGTTTTTTTTTTTAAACAAAAGTTATTTGAGGTCAAAGTTGAAATTACAGTAAGTTTCATAGTCCACCCTACCTCTTCAAAATAATAATAATCTGCTACCTAACCGCCTACAATAAATTATCAATTTGGATTGAATGTTGCTGGTAGCAAATTCTATTATCATCTTAAATTTAGGACTCTTTTTCAGTCCTACTCCTTGACTTATTTTGTGTACCGTTTGAATAACTTTTTCTTACTCTACCATGTTTTTACTAGTACTTATATAAGTTTTTTTAATCAAATGGAATCGGTGTTGGAGTTCACTCAACCATTTGACGTGTGATGCAGTCATTAACAATAAAAAACCTTTTATCGGATTTTAATTTGAAGTGTTGAATAACACAAACTATTGATTTTGGCCACCACTTTGAGTTCAATATTTCTTAACTTTAAAACTTTTCATATACAATATTCATCTATATCAATCTATTACAGTTATTGCTACATTTCAATTTTTCACTTTGAAACATCAAATGAAAATCTAATTGAAATAAATGTTATGTTGTCATTGATTTTTGATCCCGAGTACAAAACACTGCGTTCCCACACTCTTTAAAAATTTACTACAAATAACTGTACTCCAGAGCAGTTAGAAACAAAGTTTTGAATATTTAAATTTTAAAAAGTAACTAAATATTTTTTTATTCGATTGCATTAAAAGATGACATTTTTTGGTTTGAAAATTTGGACGAAAATTCCATCTTTTTGTTAAAGGTCATAGTTGCTAAGTAACGTCATTTTTCGTCCAAAGCCGAAAAATATTTTTCGGCGGCAAAAATGGAAATGTGAATGGTTGATTAATTATTTATTAAATGTTCGTTGAAGATAAATTTAAAAATAAATTAACTACTTGCTATCTATATTAAACGTACAATTGGTGCAATTTTGGATTATAATAGTAGTAACAGTAACATACCTTACACATTAAATACTTGGCGTCTGGGGCATCATTAAGGAACTTGTGAAAATCTTGCTGAGATAGGACCCTGGATTTCTTGGGTAAATAGCCGATATGTTTACTTTTTAAAAATGCGTGCAGTTTCATAGATTTGATATATCCACGTTATGTTTTAAATATAACATGGCTCTTACCATAGAATAATGAGACCATACAGTAGAAGACTTCATTTATTGAGATAAATTCGAGAAATATGCCAGTAAAACATTCTCGGAGAGAGTTCGAATTATTTTTTCCTGGCGATAAGTTTCAAACGTTTGATATGCCCTCTCATAAACTTCTTTAGATTTTTGCGGAAGCAACACTATGGAAGCTTGGTTTGCCGTCTCCCGCACCTCAGGAGGAGTACACATTAACTCATCTTCACTCGACATTTTAATGCTTTATTTTTTCGTTGTTGATTGAATGTCACATTGACAACGGAATAAAAATTTCATGGCCATTTGATTAATAGTGTAAATATTTTTTATTCAGTTCTCTCAACAGAATTCATTGAATTTCGTAAAAGTTTTGCAATCGAATAAAAAATTATGTATGATATATGGCCGAAAAACATTTTTCGGGAATTTCGTTTTTCGTCCTTATAACATAAATAACTATTTTGTCGATCGACAGTAAACACTATATTTTAGTAACAATTGAAGTGTTACATTTAATGAGTAGTCAGTCTGTTAGCATTATTATTGACTAGGCACTAAAGCAGATCAGGGTCTTCCGATGGACACAAAATGTTTATGTCTAATGTCAAACGTCTCGGGTGTGCCTTATTTAAGGCATTAATTTATTAAAGGTATTGCCTAATTAAACAAATAACTGTTTTTGTTTCAGGGATTAAATGCCCCGTATGCAGCAAATTTGTTATTCCTGATGACATTGAATGTCACCTAGTCATGTGCCTCACTAAACCACGGCTTTCCTACAACGGTAATGTTTTTTTTATTATTATTTTGTTCTTAATGATTGTTTTTATTAAATTTTGCAGAAGACATTTTGACTGACGATAAAGGAGAGTGTGTGATATGCCTAGAAGAATTAAGCCAAGGAGATGTAATAGCTCGTCTTCCTTGTCTCTGTATATATCATAAGACGTCAGTATTGTCAATATGACTTGTTAAAATATTTAAAAATTTTGTTTTAGGTGCATAGATCAGTGGTTTGAAGTAAATAGATCATGTCCTGAACATCCAGGTGATTAGCAAATTTTTGCAATCATCTAGGATTTGTATATATGTAAATAAATTGCTGAAGTGAATTGTGAGGAACAATCTTAATTAATGCAGTAGCTACAGTACACTATAGCCGTCTTCAGATGAAGATAAAACAGTTACCTATTCTAATTAGTTAAGTACCACACTTTTATTATGTTCGTGTCATTTTTTACGACTTTCTAAACAGTAGTCTTTATATCATTATCATTAACCAAGGCATTAGACAACAACATTGTCACGTTTACATATCAGTTTGAATTTGACAAAAACAGTTTTTCTATCCGAAATGGCGGAGAGACATGTTGGCAGCTTGTCGCTATTTGTTTTCAGGAAAAAAATATTTTTGATACGACTGCAACAAAAATTCGTTATTGTTTAATGTGTTGTTGACAAATTTCATAAAACCGATAATACGCTTCATATTGCTGTAAGAATTAATTTAAGACGATGTGTAACATGTTTCAGATTAAATCATTATTTTTAACTTGTGATTTAATCTGAATTTGGTAATTATAAGTCAAAGTTGCGAAATCGGAGGAAAAGGCCCTTTATTATATTTTAACGCATTAACGCATTGATTTGTGTCGTTGTTTGTATCTTCCACATTGTTACGTTTTGAAAAATATTAAGTAAAGTAGCATTTCAATTAAATCATTTTCATATAAATTGTTATTTTTATTCATTTATGCTTCTTTTACTTTTATTGGAAAATCGGGGAAAATGTTGTTTATATAAAAATGTTAATGTGCAAATTAAATGCGTACTTTTTTTTATAAAAAAAACAAGAGCCTTGGTCATGTTAGTTGAGTAAGAAAACAGACCGGTAGTGATATAAACAACCTATTTTTTATTCTAGCTAACGTGAATGTGAAATCAACCAAAGACTTTTTGTTAAGGTGATTTAATATAAGGTGCTATAAATAAGCAAAAACTAAATTATTATGTTACCTATATGAGAAAATTTAATGGTCTGGGATTAAATCATTTAAAATTTTATTTTGATTTGTTTCATTAAAAAGTGCCATGATTTAAAAACAGATTTATTTGTAATTTATTTTTTATTTTGGTTTTATCCAGACCAATGAGCAGCATCAGATGAGTGTGACTGAATTTGAGTAAACGGAGATTTTGTAATTATTTTAGTTTTATTAATCTTTTGTTTAGATTCTTGTAAAAAAATAATAATTAAGACGTAGCCTTGTAGTGATAAATAATAAATGCCATTTTCACAAGAAGTCGAGTTTTTTTACCTTAATGGGAATAAAATGAGGATGAAAGTTTAGGAAAGTCTACAAAAAAAATTTTTTTTGTTCATCTGCAACAGTGCGAATTGTTGAATTTAAATCAAGGTTAAAGGTGAGTTTAAAATTAACATAATAGGTTGACGTAAAATATGTATTTTTGTACATGCAAAGTGTAAATTATGAATGCTCATTTTTGGTTATTTATTATTTTAAATTTCTACTAAACTTATTTTGCTTAAAAAAAAGAATGTGATATGTTAAATATTATAAAAGATAGAGAAGGCAAAAGATAACAAAAGAATATGTTTTACTAGTATTTAGAGTGCCATATATGATAAAATTGTAAAACAATTTAATTTCTGTATTTCTACTGAATCCATCAATCTACTCGGTGTGTCAAACGATTTCGTAAAATTCTTTAAATATAGTTTGTTTTTTTTGTTAATCGTTATGTTACTTGTTTTTTTTTGTAATTTCATTTCTCGATTTTCAAGGTTTTCTGGAAGATTCTTTTGTTTTTTAAGAATTCTTTTTGTTCCTATTCTTCTAAATGTAATTTTTCTTATTATTTTTTTATGCTTCTGTTTCTTCCCACGTTTATCTTTTTATAAATGTTAATGCTTGTTATAAAAGAAAATTTGCACAAATGTTGACAACCCAATTTTCTTATTCGTCATCCATTCTCATAATTATTCTAATAACGTAATTATTGATGCGTGTTGTCTATTTATTTGTTTTTATTTAGAAAAAGTAAAAAACATGACAAATGACGAAGAACTTGCCCCCACTTATGTTAATTAGAAGCCCCCAACCTGTTAGCCCACAGCCCCCAAAGTTTTAGCGGTTCGTCCATGTATGAAAAAAAGGAAAAATTGTCGTTAGAATAAGAGTATAATCTGAAGACTGTGGATTTTTTTTTACTGATGCTACTGATTTTTTGTTGTTAAGCGGATGATCTACATATCCTTTGGCAACAGCTGAACTTTTCTACGCTTCAACAGTGGCTCCAAGTGGTTATGAGTATAAACATTTTGAGTTAAGTAAGGACCCCTATTAATCCGCTGATGGTGTAATGAATAATTCGTCAATTTAAATTTTATTAAAATCAAAATTACATACAAGTGTAGGATTTATCCGACAAAATGGTAGACACTGCATTAGCTACTATCCTTTGAACTTCCTCAGGTAGACTTTCCGCTTCAGAATCACTCCAAATTATTTATTTTTGTCGTTTTATTTTTTGCGTCAAACTTGTCAAAATTTTTGTTTGTTCTTGAATTTAAATAACAAATTATCAATTGGTTTTTTTTTAATTTTTTTGCATTTGTAGATAAAATTTTATACCATTCGTATATCATTCGTGGGTTAGAGCATATTACAGTAACTTGTGTGATTACAGATGGACTCGGGCTACGTTCTCGTCATCTGCAAACTTCTCGCTCGTAGTGATGTAATGATGCTTCTATCCCACTAATAATAATATAATAACTATTATTTGTGTTATGCCTTTTTTTATTTATCAGAACTGCAAAAACTACCATATACCTACCTCAGGGCTAAAGTGTGTTAATCCCTCAAGTGATGGGAGGCCTTGAAATATAATATACTGTTTTAGTTCTCCAAATACTTCTAATCATCATGAGGCTCCCTATAACTTACTATTTACAAAAAAATTAGAGATGGTTTCATACACAAATAGGGAGGAAAATTCAGAACGAACGCGATTAATTTCTGTCTTTTCTTACTGTATTTCCTTATTAGTGTGTCGAATAAATCAAAAAATTCACCCAATGACACTAAACACTTTTTTCCATAGGATACGCATTTTAGTAGCGATGTGACCATTCTCAAGCCAGAATTGAGACTAGCATTAAGAATTAAAAGTCTTAATTTTCGTTAGAGTATGTTATAACATTGTTTTGATACGAGACGCGTTTCGGTAAGGATATTTATACCCTCATGCTAGAATTAAGACTGAAATTAAGAGTCTTAATGCTCGCTTGAGAATGGTAACATCGTTACCGGAACACGCATTGTGTAAAAAAAAGTGTTTGATGGCATTGAATGGGTTTTTCTATCTATTACATTTTTTCTATTGAAATAATGCTAATAATTACACAGTCGTTTGCACATTAGATTATAAGAAAATATCTTTATTCGCCTCTGGACTCATTACAAATTTCTTATCGTTTATTGTGAGAAAAATCAACACCAAATTTACTATAATGTTCAGTATCAGGCTTATATTATTTTGAAGTTTTCTAGCTCCCTTTGAAGGGGACTGTTAATAAAGCCATAGAAAAATAGTAAAAAAATATTCACTCGCCCATTTTTCTAGATATGAAGAGGTAAAGTTGAGGATTCAATTTTTTTTAAATTAAAGTGTTTTATAATTCGTTGTAGTTCGTAGATCATGCAATATTAAAATTATTTTCAAAAATTGCTTACTAACTGTCAAATTTAACTTTTAAAAGTGTTTAAATGTTATTAAATTTTTAATAAAGTACCCACTCGACTTAATTTTATAACTATTAGTCAGCGATATTGCCAAATTATAAAAAAATGTTTTTTTTTTAAATAAGGTACAAAATTTTTAATTATTTTTCTGGGGCTTTATTAGCAGTTTTCCACAAGATACTGGAGAGCTTTTCAGACATTTTGTTCTCAACCTATATAGTGAAAAATTATTTAAGAAATCACAAAAAAATACGTATGTTGGAGTGTATGCTTCAGAATAGGTAATTTACTTAAAATAAGCAAATAACGTTACAGTGAGACACTAACAATTTATTATTTTTATGTGAAAAAACACAATTTTATTAGGTTTAGGAGGTTCTTGCACTCTTTTGGGATAAAAAATAAAAAAAATTTGTTAAGGCTTCCGGAATGAGACACCTAACGAGGAAAATGTGCTGACTGCTGAGTTCTTATTAATCAACATTAGCAAATTTTTTTTTACCTAAAACTATCAACAAATTCAGCAATGTTTCGACGCAATAACCTAGTTTTAAATATTTTAGGAAAACTGTTTTTTTTGTAAGTTTTTATCTCAACTCAAAATGTCCTAAAAACGTTTCCCTCCTTTTTAAAATCTCTGACCGTCCGGTTACGCTCTAATAGATGATGTACACTTGGGATTTGGCTTGCAATAGAGGGACATTAAGGAGGAAATTAGAAGAGGGTCAAGTTTAAATTAGCTTATTACGTAAAGTCGTTGAAATGCATAAATTTTTACTACAATGCAATACAATAAACTAATACGAGTAGTCGCGTTAAATAAGTTTTAATGAGAATTTTTTCATAAATTTTAATGAAACTCAACTTAAACTAAAGTTAAACATTATTTTTAAAAAAATGTGATCTTAAAATTATAAATATAAACAACATATATTACTGACTTTACCAGAAGCTTTTTTTGGCGAATCTTGTTGCTGATGCTGAAGTAATTGAATTGTATTAAAACCACCAAGATATAAATCATTTTATATTTTTTAATTATGCTTTTTTGGCACAGCCATCTATACAAGTTTTAAGAATTTTTTTTTCAATATAAAATGATTTAAAATGCGTTTTTATCGTCATAGCGAATCGTAACCTGTAAGTCACTTTCGAAAAGATCGGGCGCTCACGTCTATGTAATCTCTGTCATATTTTTGAATCATACAATTTTAATTTTATTTTGAATCTTTATACACAATTAAACCGCAAATTACTAGAAACAGTGACATTAAATTAGCTTCTTTTCTGCGACGAACTTTGAATCTGACTTCAATTAGTCATTTTAGTTTCAGATATAGTTCATAATGTAATTTAATACTTTGTAAGTATATGACCCATACAAACTGCGGGAACAAGTCAATATTTAAGGGCATATTTATTAGAACGGGTCAGGCTCTGAAAAAATCAGCAAAGACGGCTATAAAAACTCAGCGTTTTAACTTCCTAAGCTCCTTCCACCATTTCCACACGCTTCAGATCTTTCAAAAACAGTTCTTCAAAAGTCCGGTAGCCTTAATTCCAACGTTTCGTCGAAATTTTATTTTATTGACTTCTTCAGAGTAAACAAATTAAAATTAAAAAGACAGATGAAGAGACGATAAACTTTTCGAAGAAACGTTGAAATAAAAAATTTCTTTTTTTTTTCCTAAAATTGTCCAACTAAAATTAATACAGTGAATGAAAAAACAAATCTAAAATTTTATTACTTTATGAGTTATCATTCTTGTTGGTTATTATTTTATATATTTCATAATTCATAATTTTTCGAGGTCAATAAAATTATCGACCAATACATTCACTAATAAAAAGCTGAGTATCTACCTGTTGTGTGGTACAAGTACAGGTATAGGTCTATTTTCTTTATTGGAAAAAAGTGCAAATATAGCTCAAAACTAATTAGAGTAAAAGCGTGACTCCAAGTTATTTTTAAAGGAATGATGTAATACCGGTTCCCAACAAAATTATGTTTTGTTTGTAAATAATTGTGAAATTAAGTAGATGGTAATTACGTTAAGATTATGAAATAATCGATATAACCTCACTCTCACTGCGCAAAACAAAATTTTGGTAGATTTTAATCTAAAATATTGATTTGCATGTCCAAAAGTAAAAGCACCTCCAACAAGTGAGTATCGCAAATGAGGTAAATTTAAAATTTTAATATAATTTTTTACTCCACTAGATTTCGTACATCCTAAACAATGCCGAACACAGTCCTTATAATAGGAATCAGTGGTGTAACATGTGGAGGCAAAACCACCATAGCAAACCAACTTCATCAAATCCTTCCCAAAAGCAAATTAATCTCCCAAGATGATTACTTCCTCGAAGTTGATGATCCTCGCCACGTGTGGATACCCGAACTAAACCACATCAATTTTGATATTTTATCAAGCCTAGATATGGAAAAAATGGAACACGACATACGAGAACTGATAAGAAATAAAAAACTTTTCGCATGTCATGATGAGATCAAGAAATTTCAAAGGATCAGAAGCATTGATGCTCTTAAAACATCCCTAATTGAAAAAATCAAAAAATCTGATTTGGAAATATTAATCCTGGAAGGATTCTGCATTTTTAATTACAAACCTTTGCGAGAATTGTTTCACTTGAAATATTTTTTCACTTTACCAAAAGATGAATGCTGGGCAAGACGCGATAAACGGGTGTATGATCCTCCAGATTGTCCAGGGTATTTCGAGTTGTGTGTGTGGCCGGAACACGTAAAGCAGAAAGAAGAAGTGGAGAAGAAAGTAGAGAGGGTGAAGTATTTCGATGGACGGTCTAATAGTGCCCTAGAGGAAATCCTATGTGATGTTGAAAGTATTTTGAGTGTTGATAAATTGTGACATTCCCAAATTTGAAATAAAATAATACTTAAAGCAGCTACTACATATTAGTTATTTTGTCCTAAGCCTTTCTATTCCCGTTTTTTTATCTTCCATATATTTCTACGTTTTCCTGTTTTCTCCACTTCCAGACTTTTATTACTGATTCATCTTATTGTTGATCTTCCTTTGATATATTTTCCAAACACTTTTTTGTTACCATATCGTCTGAGACCTCACAAATCCAAAACATCTAATCATTTATTTAAATAGTCCTTTTGAATTTATTTTTCGTTGTTAGAGTATTTTTTATTTATAGTTTTTGTCTACATATTTCGTTTCTTATTTTGTTCTTTTTATTTTTTATTCTCGTTAGAAGAAACCTCATTCCTATTCTTGCTATTTATATGATTGTTGATTCTGACCACATTTTTAAAACTTTATCTCCTTTTGATGACTCCTCATTGTAATACTTGTTCTTTGTAACACTCATATCACAAAGAGAGTGGTTGTAACACTTGTTTTTTAAATGTTTTGCTATAAATCTTATCAGCTTTTAAAAAAACGCAATTGTTACAAAATATTATTTTTGTTAAAAATCTTACAAACGCTAAAAAAGACGGTCAGCACCGTTAGCTCAACTTTGATCTCAGAGTGGAATACGTTTTCATATGGATTTCTTAACAGTTCTGGGTCATTTTGTGCCACATGTTTCTTTTAAAAGGCGGACAGTAGCATGAGTCCGAGTTTGGTCTGCGCGCCCATAAATGCCACAAAAACATAGAACACAAATGTTTTTGTAGAATTTTGTGTAGACCCGTATTTCGAGATTATAGATTGTTGTATCTTCCTCTGATCGCTTCTATTATAAAATAATATTAAAAAATTCTAGCAAACATAAAATTTTGTAGCAAAAGTTAGTATTTTTATAGCGTAATTCTGATATTTTTTTTAGCAAATCAGAAAATATATGTAGTATGTCTCAGTAAGTTGGAACCATAATATGGAAAACTTTTTTATTATCAATTTTACGAAAAAAACTTACTCTTTATAAAAAGTTCTGCATGTTTTAAAATATGAAATACAATCATCAGATATCAACTTTTTTAGTAGTATACGAGGTTTGCCAAAAAATATGAATTTTATTCAAGAGTAAAGTATCTTTAAATTTCACAATATCGAAAAATGTTATTAATAAAAGTTGATCAGAACTAAAAATTACGTTCAAATATGCAATTACATTCATTTACATTAAAAAATAGGTTTTGTGCTTGTTTAATATTTTTTTGCATTTTGAAGAAACATTTATCTCTTATGATTTTTATAATCATAATGACTTTTATAGTCATGCTAACTTTCTCGTCTCTTAATGTTTTTTAACGATTTTGCAATGTAAACACGTTAGAATACATATAAAAAAATTTGCATTGTTATTGTACCTAAAAATACATTTCAAATATGAATAACTTTTTTCAATGCACATGGCATATTTGAACGTAGTTTTTAGTTCTGATCAACTTTTTTAATAACATTTTTCGATATTGTGAAATTTAAAGGTACTTTACTCTTGAGTAAAATTCATATTATAAAACATGCAGAACTTTTTATAAAAAATATTTTTTTTTCTAAAATTAATAATAAAAAAGTTCCCATATGGTTCCAACTTACTGAGACATATTGTATATAATAAAAATTAATATTTTAACAGCATAAAAAATTTATAAAAAAAATATAGTAAAATGATTTTTTATTGCAAAGCGATATTTATTTATGGGCTAATTTAATCTTGAGATAATATCGGCAGTATCGCAAATTTTAATACTTTTCCATGGCAACAGCCAATAAGTAGCCTTCAATTTTTTTAATTTTCCATAAAAACGAGGACTATCTAAACTGGAAATAGCCCATTAGACCAGTTAATTATTATTGGATTACTTTCGCTAGTTCAGTGAGTGCCTTATATGCCACCGCGATAAAAAAATGAGTGGGCATATTTCACACTTGATTTGTTTCCAATTCCTAAAATTCTTCGTCGCTTGTTCTTACTGTGTTTGCATTTCCTTTATATTTATCCATTCCTTTTATTGAACAATTTCCTTCCTTGAGTCTTTTCTTCGGATTATATCGGTTGTGTCAAAAAGCTCGAGAAGTTGTTTTGGACAGACAGAGATAATGAAAATACAAACATTTTCAACAAGAAATTGTAAATTAAAATTTATGGAAACTGTTACCCCTATCACGAGGATAGAAAAATATCTGTTAATATAAATAAATTCAAATTTCTACATTATTGGTAATTCCGAGACTACAAAGTAAGCCAGTACGAAAAGAAAACTCTTCTTTTAAGAATTTTTTTTTCAGAACACTAGCCAAGATTATTTAAAACGATCTTTTCACGAAAGCTGTTTTCGTTGGCGACAATTTGCTTCGTGCAAAGTTCATTAGAAACGGTAAAAATTCGTTCATTACCAAAAAATATTTTTAATATTTTATTTTAGCGAATTTTTAAATATCGAAAATTAAATAAATTATGAGTCTCATGGTAATTACACGGTAATCCCATTAATAATTTTTATTTAATGGTGATATACTTTCATTTTGGATATTTTGGTAAAGCTAATTTATTGTTTAGGCATTGTTTGGTATTGAATTTCGTATTATTTAATTACTAAATAGCAAGTATTATTATTTTATTGTAAATAACCTCAGTACAATATGATTTAAATTGTTACTGAACAAACGCAAAAATAAATAATGTAACATTTTTTGAAAAATAGTATTAAACTACAAAAACACATAGTGTTTAATTACACAGATAATTTCGATTACAAGTCAATGAGCTTATCTCTCCCTTTTAAAAAAGCTTAAAGAAAACTGAAAACGATGAGCAACTGAAATTACATGGCATATGTACTCTTGCTAGGTTGTTCTTCATCTTGTACCCCACTTGATTTTTTTACATAAACCGGATTCACTTGAATATCTTCATCCATTGTAAGAATTTGCTTATCAAGTTCCATACAGATTGCTAATTCACCTTCTAGACTTTTTAACACGTTGGGACCTCCATACTTGTCTGGTTCGTCTCTAAACACAACCATTCCGTCTTTTTGGTTTATAGTGGCGTAGATCTGCTGATCTTCAATCTGGAGAAAACTGAATCAAAAGAATTTCGGAAAAAATGAGGGAAATGTTTACCATATGTAATATGTAACGCTCAGCATCCGAAGGTCCAGGAAGGCCAACTCTGCTAGCAACGTCTGACAAACTTAAAGTTAAGAAAGTTTTAGTCAGCCTTTGAATGTTTTTCTTGTAAAGCACTGAGGACACTTGTTTCACAAGACCTAAATTGTGATCCCTGGTGAATGCCTTAAAAGTAATATCATATATTATTATCCGTATAGAAGTAAAAAGAGAAATAAGAAACAGTCAACATTGACGCAGAACTTTTATTTGAACCAATAAATTATTATTAAATATTAAAAAATCTAATGGGCTAATTTCAAGTGAAGATAATACAGACAGTATCTTCGTTTCTATAGAAAATTAAAAGAACTCAGGGCTATGATTGGTTGTTGGCATAGAATAGTATTAAAATTTGCGATACTACCTGTAGTATCGCAACTTGAAATTAGCCCATAAACCAGATTTTTTGTCTCATTATTTTATCCTTGAGTTGGTTTTTTTTCCAATTGTGGTAACGTTTCGCTGTTTTTATTAGCTTAAATAAATTAGGTAAAAGATACGAAAAATTCTACTCGCAATAGATCAGAAAGAAAATTTTGAAATTTATAGTATCCATTAAAGAAAGTGGCTATATCGAAATTATTATGACTGGTGACTCGTCATACACAAAATATGGTAGTACATATATGCAACATGCATTTAATGTCTATTAAGACTCTCCTACGGCTCGTGTTTGAATTTTCATACTCATGTCTGAATAGGCATCATTAAACGCTCCTTGCATAATATACTATTTTAGTTGTTACAATGTTTTTAAAATGTAAGGTAACAATAAATATATAAATAAATAAAGAACTTAAAGGTATCGCCTCGCAAACTTTATTATAAAAAAAATATTTCCTACAACTATTTCCTTTAATTTTTTAAATAAAAAAGCCTCTGCAGTTATTTTAAATTTGTAAATACATATGTTTTGTATATTTTTTAATAAAAATATTAAGAATATAATCCTTTATATAACGAATTTTTCTATTATTATATTTTATTCCCTTTGAAACTATTTTAATTGAAAATTTGTACTTTCAATTTTTCACCACTTTGTCACGGTTGGTGACGTCACGATTTATGCAACCAGGCTTGAACTATTGTACACTTCAGTCACAGCAACCAAGCAATTTTCTTTTGCTTGTTTTCTACTTTAACTTTGAATCAAATATGATGAATAGACGTAGCGTTATCTGCTGTTTTTGATATAAATATTAAAAATGCTTATACGAAAAAAATACGTAACACTGCTACTCCATTCTACTTGGATCATTAGTAGTTCTACTTAGACCATTATTTCGGTGATTTTATTGGCATTACATTGGGTTTTTTATTCAATAATTCTGTTCAATTCATTTAATATTTTTAATATACAACAATTACTTACCTCTCTATGTTTATTAAGTATAGCATTTAATTCAGCTGAGTTATTTGACGTAAACGCATTTGCTAAATCATTGTAAGGCTGAGATAATGGTTTAATAAACCGAGTAACCACTTGTGAAGCATATTTAGGCACTGCTTGTATCTAAAAAATAAAAATTAGAAAGAAATTTTTTCATAATAGAACACTCACTTTTCCATGTAATAAAAGTGAAACTAAAATATATTTCTTATATGCTTCGAGCATAATATGAGAAACTGCATGAGCAGGGGTCGTTATAGCTACTTCAAAGAAATATAAAGCACGATCTAGATTCCTAACAGCTAAGTAAATCATCCCACCATAATAATAATATAAGAGAAAGTATTTCGCGTCAAATGTGGCCCCATTTGGATTATGAGTAATCTAAAAAACGACACTGCTGTTTTATAATTGAAATAGAAGTTGCTGTAAATTTTAGTGAAATGTCCATGGTGACAATGTGGGTCAAGAAGGCTCAAATTGAATTAGGATACTGTCAAGAGTCACGAGATTTTGTTTAGAAGCTTCTTATTGGAAATTGCAAACTAATTTCGAGTAAACACTCATAACCAGTACTGGAAATAACCCTTGTTTTTATGGCAAATTTTCTTTCACTTGTCAGATTATTTATTGCAAATTCCTGTAAGAACCTTGTAACAAAATCTAGTGAGTTATTGACATTGTACTAATTCAAATTAGAATTTGGGGTACCTCTTGGCAAATTCCAGTAATATCAGTATCTAAAACTTCTAAAGAGGGCTTAAAACATTTTGCCAGTAAACACAACTGGCATAAATCAGCATGAATTGAGGTTAGCTGCGTATCGAAAAACCTTAACTTAGAAATTGCTTTCCTCAACAAAAGAATTCCTTTCATGGGTTGTTTTTTCTCAACTAAATAATTCGTTAACGAATGACATAACTCAGCAACTGAAAACCAAAAAATTAAAATTGGTAACGAATTTATAGATATTGTAATACAAGAATCTGGTGCTAATCTGATTTGTTCTCCATTACAACCATAAATAAACTCCTGAACTTGGGCAAACCGATTGTCTGCAGTATCGGGGGCCATTGAATTAAATTTAGCAAGCAATACAACTAAATAACCAAGTGAATGTTGCTGTAAATCGAGTGTTTCAAGCACATTATCCAAATGTTGGGTGTTTTTAACAAGAATTTCCGCAGATTTACTTAAATATTCACAGAGAACTTTGTAATTTCCTGGAAACATAACCTCAATCAAATCATTTATCAATTAATTACAGCCATTACAAACCGTGAGACGAAAGTGTTCTAACAGTTGTCACAAACTGTTCTAAAACGGATGCCATTTCATTCGGATCTAGAAAAATTACGTTTCACTGAATAAATTATTACTATTTTTATACTTTTGTTCAGAAATTGACAACCGGTGTGATGATTATTTCGAAAGAAGGGGTACCAACACACAAAAACTGGGGGAGTGGGGCTTACTAAAATCTGTAGTGGTTGCACTGGCTGTCACTTTAACAACTAGAGGTTAGGTTCACATGTGTGAAAAAAATAATAATTGTTATTTCTACAATGGCAAATATTTATGAGTTGATTAAAAAGTTTCATTTGACCTCCGAAACATATAAAATCCAGGAATCAAACACTGAATATTGGGACAATTTAATTCTGCAAGATAAGTATTGGGACAACATTTTAGAAGTATCTTTGGATTGCACACGAGTAAAAGACTTTTTTAACACGAAAAGTTATGAAGAAAAAGAAGAATATCTCAATTTCGGAATTGCTTGTTTCAATTACTTCATCCAGAAAAATTTTACTGGACCTGGACTTCCTAAAAAAATCGAAGAATTTCTTGAAAGGGAAAAATTTAATTCAAGTGATTTTTCCAATTGTTTAACAATAAACAATGAAGAAATCGATATTAATACAAAGTATCCTGTACTGTTGGTAGTCTCAGAATTAATTTTTGACCACTGTGTTGTGAACACTTTGATTAATTTGTGGTGGTCTTGCCGAGCTTTAATCATACATCAGGATATTTTAGACGAGTTAAGTCCCACTTTATTAACGAACGCTGATCGACTTCACAAACTAATCCAAAACGAACCTCTGGAAGGTATGTTTGAAGTAATATTTATTTAGTTTTGTAACTGATGAGTTTTAGGAGTAGCAAAAGCTGAGCTTGATATTGAATTAGCTCAAATGTACCTCAAATTGCGTCACATAACAAAAGCGAAAGACCACATATCGTCAGCTAGTGAAATCTTAGGCTTAGACTATAATCTGGTCGGAAAATTAGGCAAAAGAACTAAATACCAAACCACTGATATAGCACAGTTAGCAGTTGAAATAACACTAGCTGACCGCAATGATATAAACCGTCCTGAAATTGAAGACATAACAATTCCCCAAAACTTCGGTCTTAACGACGATGTTAGACTTGACCAGGTCGCATTTTCGGAAAAGACTGATTCCATAAAATTGCCAAATACAGAACAGAAACTAATCCTCACAATCATCCAGCAGCAACTAATCTCAAGTCCTGATGACTTACGATCTGAGGAAATTCTTCCGCTGTTAGACACAATTCTGAACCAGAAAAACACTTATACAGTGCGTATAATGGCGCTTTTGGAACGGTGTAGATTAGAGAGTAAACACAAGAGAACTATTGAAAGGTGTTTGAAACAGTGTGAGGATATTATTAATCATTTTTCAAATGTGGATCCACCTGCATTTAATAGGATTGGGGATGTTTTTGGGACGGCAATGTTACCAATTTGGGAAATACAGGCAGAGTATGCAGATATTTTAATGAGTTTTGGACTGGTCAAAAATAGTTTGGATGTTTATTTGAAAATTCAGTTGTGGGAGGAAGTTATAGGCTGTTATGCAATTTTGGGAATGAGGGAAAAAGCAGCGGAAATTATTAGGCAACAGCTTGAGGTTAAGCCAACAGTCAAGTTGATGTGTCTTTTGGGTAAGTTTATTTTTTTTTATATTTTTAGAAATTTCCAACTTCATATTGTTTTTTATGGATGGGTTTTTGTAATAGTAATGCAGTATTTTTTAATTGTACCTATTGCTTATTTTTTATACATGTCCCTAAAATCATTTACAAGCAATGCAGAATCAATTGTGGATTTGTGAAACCAAAAAAAAATCTTTTTTAAATGGCTCAGGAAACTGTCTCAAAGTTTGTTTTTTACAATCTACATTGACTACCAGAGAAGTTTATAAGATTATATAAGGTTTTTTGGGATTACAACATTTCCCAAATAAATTAATTCTGCAGTTAATATTCTCCAAATAAATTTTAACATTTTTTTCGGGCATATAGCCATTTTCGGACATACAAGCGGACATACGCTTGTAAATTGCCTCTTCTAATCTCAGACTTTTATCCTGCTCGAAGGACCATCAATTTTAAACACAATTTTTATATTAATATATAAATGTCCCAAAATTCTGTGTTTTATGTTTGGTATTTCTGTTTATTTGTTTATAAAAAATCATGTTTTTTTAAATATTTCGGGGTTTATAAGGGCTAATAACCCCTAAAACGTTAGTAGTAAAGTAACAAAAACATAAATAAAAGTCTAAAAAAAGAGTAGCAGAAACAGGACTATTGCAAATTGTTGCGTCTATACTCTGACTTTTTTCTACATCCCGCTCGAAGAACCCTACAGTTTTAAACACAGTTTGTGAGTCGAAAAACAACTAATATAAAAAAAAAGTTTTTGCAGTGTTTATAAAAAAAAGTAAAATTAAACACTCGCGAGAAATTGTCTTTTTTATACTAACAATAAGACGTTTCTCTTTATCTGACTCGAAGGACCATAAAATATATATACTTTGGAAGCCAAACGCGACGATTATTACAAAAATAAATATTTACATACTGCAATTTTTATAAAAAAAGAGTACAAACTGTCTTCTCCAGCTCCTAAATTCTATTAAAGACTTTAATATAGATAACTAAAATAGAGATTTTTGGGTGTTTAAAGCGAAAATTATTGTAATTGCTCCGTATCTACCAAGACTTTTCTCAGTATCGGGCTTGTAGGAATATTTTTTTATTAATCTAGAATTTTTTTTGGTGTTTACTATTCTCAGCTTTTATTTTTTTTTTCCTTTAGTAGTCGTTTTTCTTATTCTTATTTTTTTCCAAATATTGTTTTACAAATTTGTCTTTAATTTTGTTCCTCCAGGACTTCCCAATTGACGTTTTCAACTTCTAAATTCCTTTATCGCATGTTTTAGTTATATTTTCTTCTTCTTCTCTTCTAATCGTTAGTTTTATGATTCTTTATTTTTTCTATAGATTTATTAGAATCTACAGTTCTTTTACAATTTTCTAAACGACACTTTTTTTTCTTTCTTGTACAACATACACATTGATCTTCCGAGTTGTTTTGTCATTAGGTCATCTTTTTCTACAAATTTTTATAGAATTTACTTTTTCAAATTCTTCTAGAATCTACTTTTGTTCTTCTTTTTCCACTAATCGTAATTCTTCTTATTGTTCTTTTCTCTCTACCATTAAATACCCTATTTACGTAGGTTTTGTAACTCAAGTCTGGATAGAACTTTTGCTTATTTATACATACTTAAAATTTATTTTGGTGAATTAAAAGGACGTCTAGACAATTGATTTATTTTTGAAATCAACCAATCACAAATAGGTATGTCAATTTTCTAATTCTTGCTCATTTCTCTTTAATAAAAAAACTAGATAAAAGAAGAAATTGTGTCCTTAAGTATGTTATAGACTACTAAAGGGCAGTTTATAAAATTAAAGAAATTTCCTTTGAAAATAAAGGACGTGGAACCACCAAAAACAGTTTTGAATGTATGACTACATATTGAGCAGAAGAGACACTACTGTATAAAAGCTATTTGTATTTCCATTGGTTTAGCGTTATTATCTTATGAAAATGCGCTTTCCTCTTGTCCTTTTGCATTACCCAATCTTCTGGATTAATTTACAGTTTACTAAATTTGACAAAGCTTTACGTTTCCTATTTTCCATTCCAACCTTTTTAATAGTTCCTTCTCCTGTGATTTGATGTTATTTATCCTTTGATAATATGGAAATAACGCCACTAACGCCAGCAAAGAACATTGTTACAATTTTTAATAAACATTTGTATTTATTTCAGGTGATGCCACCGACGACGTGACTTGCTACGAAACAGCCTGGGAAATGTCCAAAAAACGAAGCCATCGCGCCCAAAGACATTGGGGTCAATTCTTTTTCCTTCGTAAAAAATACGAAGAATGCATTCCACATTTCGAAAAATCCCTCAGTATAAACCCCCTACAACCAAACATTTGGATAGGTTTAGGTTTCGCAGCTTTGCAAGTAGAAAACTGGCAAACGGCTGCAACCGCTTACCGCCGTTGCACCACCCTAGAACCCGACAGTTTTGAAGCCTGGAACAACCTAGCCCAAGCTTATATTAAACTGGGCAACAAACGTAGCGCGCATCAAGCTATCCTCGAAGCCTTAAAATGCAACTTCGAGAATTGGAAAATCTGGGAAAATCTTCTATTGATAAGTTGTGATATTTCAAATTTCTCAGATATAATCCGAGCATACCATCGCTTAATTGACCTAAAGGAAAAGTACTTAAACGTGGAGGTTTTGATGTTCTTGGTACATAGTGTTTGCAACGACGTGAATGATTCCGAGGGTAACTCTGCGATGAAGTATTTACAAAAAACAAGGGAATTGATAGGGAGAGTTGTTGCTTTCTATCCAACTAATGGAGTGATTTGGGAATTGTACGCGAATTTAGCTCCAGGGTTACTCCTGAGAGCACAACGACTCCAAAGGGCTTTTAGGGGTCACACTCAAGGCTCATGGGATAAAGATCCTAAAACCTGTTTGGACGTTTTAAATGTTTGTACTAAATTGGGTGATATCGTACTTGACGATGAAATTGATCCAGCTAATATGATTGTGAGTTCGGTTAAACTGAATCTGTCGGCGGCTATAGCTGCAGTTAAGAGGCACGACTGGGAGGAAACGAGGGGGTTAATAGAGCAAGCGTCGAATCAGCTGGAGCAAATCCTTGAAAAGATGAAAAAGGCTAAAAGTGCAGTTAAGAGTGATGATGTTACGCACGATGTATAAACTTTAATTTGTTTACTGAATATACATTTTTATTATTATCATTATTACACCGGACCTCGCTGTGGCTGTGTGCGTGGCACACGATTACCATAGCTCTCTGATATATAAATAAAGAAAATCACTTAAATAAAAGGAAAAAAGTTATTATGAAATTAACAAAAATAAAAGTCTACAAAATTTGAAGGAAAAAAATTAATCAGGTAAATTAACATGGAATATTAATAAATCATTTCCAAATGTCCCTACAAAAATTAGTAAAAAATTATACACTTAAAAACTAAAAAGGGCAGCAAAATAAACGATCAGTGCTTACACTCTTTGTAATCATTAAAAACTTTAATGTTTAAAAATCAAACCATTTTTGATAAGAACTACACATGACAAAAAAAACTTTTTTAGTACCTACATTTAAAATCTCTATAAAATACGATTTTGACATACCTGTTTTACCATACCTGTTTTTAATCAAAAAATTGAGGAAAAACAGGTACACCAGAAATTAGATAGGCAGGTCTATTTAGATGAATATTGAAAACAGTGATGAGAAAGTAATGTTGGGTTTGTTTTGATTCATTGACAGTTGCAACATATTCGATGCTAAGAACAAGAGCTAAGCATTAAAAAGGATAAATGCAACAGTACCTGGCCTTGACAGCCTTTTTAAAAAAGACGGTTTTGTAGGCTGTAATTCTAAGGAATCTGCGGTCTTAATCAAGCCTTTAAAAAATATAAAAATGTTAGTACACATTTTGTGGCGTTTCATTTTTATTACGTACTTAGTGGGGGAAAACGGACTTAAGAGCTTAAAGGCAGCTCTCTTTCAAAATTTCCACACTCTTGTTCTTATTAGGTTTTATCAAGTCCTCGTTGAAAAGATGCTAAATACTCAAACATGTCTCAAACAAATGTTGATGGTTTTTGAGACACACGACAGAACTTTTTTCTTAAAAAACATTTTTTTAGACGATGTAGGATGAAACTTATACTTACTGCATTGTATAAGGAAATTTTTGAGTATTTTGTTTCAACGAGGACTATCACCAGTAATAATTTGCAGATTGTAATAACACCCTGTACATTTTATTTCGTTTAAAAATAATTACTTACTAAACTACAATGTGAGAAAAAAACTTTCTTTTGTTTCTTGCAGTAAATCGTTTGGGACTCATTAGATGACAGTACAAACAAAAGAAAATACATAATAAATCTATAATAATTGACTTTCTATTACATATTCATATTATGACTCGCTTACTGCAAGAATGACCGGATAAAACCTTCGTAAACCGTGCCCACAATGCTCAAACATATTTTTAAATATATAACATTTAAATATTACACAAATTTTGTAAACATTACTGTGAATCGCTTAAAGGCGTAAATAAATATGTTTCTAGCTTATATTTCTATTATATAAATATTAAAAGAAAATATTAATTTTACATTTAAATGAAGGGGATATGTGTATGACTACTTCGTTAAAATTTACAAATGAGGCTAAATGTAAGAACAAATATGATCAGAAATATATAAAATAAACTTAATGACTCTGGAGGAATTAATAAAAAAAAATGCGAAAATTAATTTGAGAAAATGAAGGACAGCACATTAACAATAATTATTTCTGGAATTCTGTAATGGACCAAAATTCCCGTTAAAAAAAATCTAGTAACTAAAACTGTCTTATGTAAAAGACAAGTTTAGGTTTTTGCATCGTTTTGAAGAGGTCTATCACCTGTTAAGATATCTAAAGTAAATTTGAAAACAGCCAGTATAAATATTGTTCACATCACGTAATGCCTTTATTATTTATTATAAGGAGTAATGGTAAAATAAAAACCAAATAGTTTGTTCTTTGTTTATTGAAATGCCCACTTTGATTTTTATAGCATCTGAAATAGTAAAAAAAATTAATACATCATTATAAAAAAGAGGTACTAATATTATTTCTAGATTTTTTTCAGTGAGATTAGTTTCTAATCAATGATACATTCATAGCGTATATTACAAACATCATAATAAGCAACAGAACAAACTGTCAGATGGACCTCAAAAAATGAATTTTAGCAAATAAACAAGGAAATGAAACACAAATCTTTGAGTTAAGTGGTACAAGGTAGTTATTTGTGAAAAAAAAATACACTTTAATAATTGTGACAAAATATGGTAAAACAAAGGGAACTTACACAACACTATTTAAGTTGCATGCGATGTTAATCTGTAAAGAGAGAAATTTATGTAAAAAAACAATCACAATTTTATTTATTAAAAGATATTATCAAAATTGTCAGTGAGGGCAAGTAGTTATCACAGTGCGTTCATAATAGCGTATAAATTGGATCATCAGAAAATTTTTATAAATAATAAAGACTAATAATATTGAGTATGTAGCTCACCTACGCAATATTGATCCTTGCGTGTATGCCAATATTTGCAGACATCAAGTAGTACCTACAACAAGAAATTTTTTATAAAGTTTCAGTTCCTTAAGAAAAAAAAATTATTAAAATGATTTTGAATTCAGAAAATGAACTTCTCCCCACATTTTTGTAAGACAGGGATAACTAAATAGTCATCATGGAAAATTTTTAAACGCAAACTGGTAAGTAATATTTATTACAAACTACATACCTATTCTGTTTGCGACCCATCATATTGAATAACACTCACGTCACTCTGTAAAAAAAAGCATTTATGAGAAACTGTGGGATTGTTCTTATGTCTAATGTTTAAATGTGCTTAAAATCAGTAAAAAAATTGCAGCCAATTTTTATAATCACAGAAATCAGACGGTAATTATTTTCATCATTTAATTACGTAAAATTTTATAGGAAAATAGTGATAAACTTACAGTGTACAGTTCTTGGCTCAGGTTCTTGTAAAATTCTGAAACAACAAATACTGGTGTCAAATATGAAAAAAATGGAAAATATTAATATAAATAAAAAAATTCAGAACGTAAATAATCACAGCTATTCATATTGACTAGGGCGTACGAATTGGATTCATCATAAAAATATTTCCAAGTTAGTTTAACGTTTTTTTTTTAATACCTACCATTTTTAATATTTTCTCACTGGAACTTGGCGTAAGCTTATTTGAATTTGGAAACTTGCCACAGCTTCCTGCAAATAAAAAAATACATTATTTCGTTTAATTGAGGTAAAAAATACACTACTCTTTGTTATATTTTTTCAGTTACAATTTATCAACAAGATTATTCTGTCATATGCTTGTCTACTGTAAAAATCATCACAGAAATAAAAATTGTTATTTGTTTACCTACCAAGACCACGAAACCATTACTGAATGTAAATGAAAAAAAAAAAATGACATCAAAGAGAGATTAATTTGCAGCCACTACTAGTGCCAAAGGTCTTGAATTAGTGGCGGACGGTAGCACAAAAAACATTTTTTTTTATCTAAAGCCTTCAAAAATTACCCACTATCACGTGACTTACAGCTTCTAGGATCAAACATACACAATTGATATTATGTATTATCTAATGCAATGTTACTAACCGATTATAGTTATAAAAAAATGAAGAAAATGTAATGCACATTTTGTTTTGTTACGATTTTTCTGCTTTTATCCTTATTTAGTCACGTGTATTGAGACTAATTTTTAAGTCCTTTGAAAGATATAATTATTATTGTTAAAATATATACCTGCTGTATAATTTTCCACATTTTGGCAGCATTTGTCAAAAATCAAGTGTTGACTAACCATTCCATTATGGAGTCACACTGCAATAAAAAAAAGAAAAATTATTACAAATTTAAAACTACTGAAAGGGAGAAATGATTTTTATTGAATCAGTAAATAGCATTTTATTGGAATCATAAAATTATCTCATACGAACGAGACTGAAATCATCACATTTCTGACCACGTGGATGCAATTCCATAACCGGTGATTAGGGTGGCTTCTAGCCAGTAGCCTTTAATTATTCGAAAATTTTATTAAAAAAGAAATAAGCAGTCTTTTATTTTGATACAGAATGTAAAAACAAAAAAAAATAATAAAAAATATTTACAAAATACCTTTGGAAGGATAAAAACAACATCTCTGTTCGACGCCATGTGTGAAAAAGAAAGATTCGGAAATGGCGTCTTTCCGAACTAGAACGTCCCGAACCGAGATATGAACCAATCAAAAACGTGGTAATCGGACATGCGCAAAGTTTAGCGTTTCGTATTGGCGGCATAAACAAAACTTTAAAAAAAAAATAGAAAATGTTTATCTAAATAATTAATAAAACAATGCACAAAATCAGATTAATATTTTAAAAAAATATATGTATTTAATGCAAAGAAGCTTATTTAACCTGAATTATGTAGGTATTTTTCAAACTATAGAAAACTGACCGAAAACTGTTACTTTAATGTTCACCTATCTGTATTAAAATTAGAATTTAACTTACTGTAATTAATTAGGTATTTATTTATCTTTATTTAATTTTTTTAGCACACCTTCATAAAGAAACAGTAAAAGATTAGATAAATATTTAATTTTATGTAATTTTATTTTCTTGTAAAATAACTATTTTGACTTTTAAATTGTCTTCATTTAATATTCAGTTTAAACTGCATAAAATCTATAAAGATCGCGTGACTGGAGTCTTCTAAACACTAGATAAATTTAAGAAAACCTAACTTCAATCTAGGTCGAAGTCGAAGCAGTTAAATTCCTTCTGTATAAGTTATATTCGTTGACAGGTGAATCAGATAAAATTGTTGAGTTGGAAATAGGACATTTATTTATATTATTACAAACCTTTTGATATAGACGTATATTTTTATTTTTTTGTGCAAATCGATTTCGGAATAACGTTTGAAATAGTGGTGAAACAGTCGGTGGATTAGGAAGATTAGATCAAATAATTACGGCCTGCCAATGCCACAATTAAACTAAAAATTTATTACGTTTAAGTGCCAAAATACTAAGGAGTAATGTACAAAATTTAACCTGACAAACACCACCACAAATGATGAAAAAAAGTTTTTGTCTTATCTCGAGTGGTAATAAAATTATGGTCTTTCATAGTTGGGTATAAAATGGTCTTTTTTTGGAATATCTTAAAAACTGTTTAACTGATTATTATAAAATTTAGTACATAAAGTTAAATGTTCTCTTTTTCTTGATAATAACAAAATTTCACCAGTTTCTCTCCTTTCCGGTTGGAGTATTTTCGTCGCACATTTTTGGTAATTGTCTAACTTTTGCCTTGCCAACTCTAATTTTTATTACAAAAATTAATATGTTAATATACATATTTTGAACGAAAAAAACCATTTTGAATAAAAAATAAAAAACGCAAAATTCCGCTAAAACGTATCTACTTTTTCAAGATAATAGATATTTATCTACGGAGATCCACTATACTCTTGAGTTATACTAAAACATGCATCCGCTGTCATAAAATTTACACTAAATAAAAAACTTAAAAAAATAAAAGTACCATTAGATTGTATAAAAATAGATCTAGGTTTCTCTAATTAGAAAAACCTTGTGTTACTTTTTCAATTAAAGTTACTTTTTTTTTAAATTTATTTAATTAAATTCTGAATAAAATTTGAACTTACCTAAGTGAAATAACGATTTTTTAAAATATTTTTTTAAATAAAAATATAAGAAATAAAAATTTTAACATTTGCGAAATCTAGCCTAATAATCTTTGTTTAACAAAATGCTATAATCCAATTAATGTTTTTCAATTTTTCAATTTCATTTTCAAATTAAAAGAAAAATATTTTTTAAGAAAACATTTATGATTAGGTACCGTGAGAGCTCTGCAAAGTTCTGAAATTTCTTTCCCATTAAAGCCTGTAGAAACTTAAAAGCTTAAAACCCTAGTGTATATCTCTTAAAGTACAAAAACGCATTTTAATCTCCAACCTTGGCGCCCTCTAGGTCCTGAACTTGATATAGAAGTACGTTGTGTGAAATCGCTTTTTTTGGCCTGAAAAAAATCTCCTGTTCTATGTCGACATTTCTTTTGTTAGATGTTTTATAATACAGTAGAACTCCAATTATCCGAACTCCGACTATGCGAATCGCCGATTATCCGAATCACTTTCAGAAAAACACTCCGGGAGTGCCGGCAGAAGTGAAAACTTGAATATGTATGTATGAATATGTACCTGGCTGCCCAAAAACGGTTGAAGACCGCAAAACAGCTTACATTGACGGAGATGTTTAAAAAACAATGATTTTTTTTCTAAACTTGTACATAAGTACATTTTCTTTATATTTAAAACATGTGAAAGTATCATGTTTCTTTCATTTAATTTAATAAAAAAATAGTGCAATATCAAAACGTAGCTTTTTTTCTCTCCAATGGCATTTAAAAAAAAAAAATCCGATTATCCGAATATTTGATTATCCGAATGGGTCCCGGTCCCCATTAATTCGGATAATTGGAGTTCTACTGTAACTAATTTTTAAGTTACAATTTTGTTATCAGTTAATATTAAATTACTTTTAATAATAATAGTAATATAATAGTAATAATAATATTTAATAATATTAAAAAATAAAAATATTGCTCTATACTTTCAAAGCACCTGATATCATGTGTTTAACTTCTTAACATTTAAAACCAAAACATCTTTTTTTTAAGTTTTTTTTCTTATTAATAATAGATCAGTTTTAATGCTCTAAAGACACAAATTATAGAAATTTATATTGTGAACAAAAACCGATTTTAACTGATCCGATTATATCAGTAATAACGGAGAAAATTCGAAAAAACAGAAAAATTTAAGGTTTTATTCAAAAATGTATAACCACGACTCACGAGTAGGTACGTAGTTTTTTTTAATTGTGGGGTTCAACCTTTGTGAAAAAGTAGTGATTTTAATTTACATATTTTATGTGATGTGACGAGTTTTTTACTTTTGAAAATAACGAAATAAAACTTTTTAGTCGACTTTAACAAAAAGTTGAATTTTTCCGCCTCAAATGCGGCCGAAAAATAACCTTTTTAACAGCGGTCGAAAAAGAGAAATTTCCGGCCGCTCTGTCAAAAAGCTAACCTAAAAATACTAATAAAAATTCAATTTTTGTTAAAGTGGCCTAAAAAAATATGTGTGCACCACGGCCAACAAGTGTTTTTTTGGTATTGGTACACAAATAACTATTTTACTTACTTAAATTATCGTAAAGCGATTTCTCTTATCTTAATTTTAGGACTCTAAATTTAGGCTCGAGCAAGAACCCACATTGAATAAGAATTTGTTTGTTTCGTAGGATCGACCCTCTGAGATTGTTGGAATTGAAGATCAGCAAAAATTGGGAAAGTGAAGCTCGATAATGAAGTTATTAAAAAATTTGATAAAAGCTAAATAAAAACAAAAATAATAAAAGTTATGCAAATATGAAATGATTTAAAATAAGTCAAATAACAAAATTTAAGTCAAATAATCAAACAAAAATTACAAAGCAGATGTATGTGGTTACAAACAGTTACAAGTAAGCCAATTTCCAAGTTACAAATTATTGCATTATTTAAATTACATTACATGATGGGGAATAATTAAAATTACATTGAAAAACACGCCCCATTGTATTGAATTGAGAGTTGGTACTTGCGGTACTTTATTACCAAAAAAATCAAGATGTTTAAGCTACTGACAATTTAGGTACAATATTTCTTATTAGTCGAACTCATATGTTTACATTTCCGACTCGGAATTATCGCTAGTAATACCACGAGTCGGTACGAAATTGCCGATAATTTTCGATTCATAATTTTACGAGTATTTGCTTCGACGACAATTTACCACGAATGAGCGCGGCGAAATAAGTGGAACTTGTCTAAGAAACAAATAAGAGTAAAATTTAGAGAAAATTTGCAGCAATTTCTTACCGACGAATCGTATTCGACAGGCAATTTTACGATCCACACTGAATTACTGCGATAATTCGAGGACCATGCTAAAGTATCGCTATAATTTGTTCCGAATTAATTCAATGATTCAAAATTCTACAACCTGATTGGTTGCAATTTTCATCGTGGAATTGTCGGTGTAATTTATACTTGCAGTTATAAACAAAAAAAATTAATAACAATCTAATACATTTAAAAGCCGCGTTTTTCTAGAAGGAGGACAGGAAAACCAAAGCTAATTATGTACTGAATTTCTATCAGTTCAAAAATAACTTTATTTACAATAGTCAAAAATTACAAGAGCAGTAGATTCATCCCCGTCCAGTTCACGTCGTTAATAAACATATCTATTTTGCCAAACCATATTATTTTGGACTTACTTAACAAACATAAATTATTTAAAAACACAAACATCGTAAAAACTCCGATATGGTTGTTGAAAACACCGAAGGTGAATTAAATCAAAAAGGACTTACGTGTCAGCATCTTATGGAGTTGAAACGGTTCTTTTTCACAATCACTTGAACTTATTAACTTTTGGCAAGATGGGCAATTTTACTACTGCATTCATTGGCAGCTTGCCAAATACTAAGTTTTCCTGACTATCCTAGATTTCTTTGTATAGTCGCAGGGTCACGTAGGGTCACGGAATATTCCATGAGGGTTTAAGCTTCTTCTCTCAACTCCGCGAAATTTGTTAATTTGTAAAAGTGGTATTAAATTTCATGTGAAACCGTCCAGTGACTTTTAATTGATCTTTGCTTTGTTTAAAAATTTTAATAATTAGATTTGCGGAATGAATTCTTAGTTTTGATTTTCCTTCACAATACTTTTAGAGGACAAAAAAGGCACAGCCTTTCACAGCACAAAACAGGCACTAATAGTTTTGATATAATCGCAATAAATTCCAGGGAACTGTATTTCTACATCTCATATTAAATGGTCAGGGATCTATTTTAATCTTTCAACCGTCGTTTAATAGTAGAAGGATAGTGCAACAAATGTATATTTTTATTTTACCCCAAATTACTCTAAAACAATTTAGTTAATTTGAAAGTATGAGCAAGAGAAAAAGGACGAGTAATCGTAAAGAAGAAATAGAAATAAAGAGAGGCGTTGTTAAATAGTGTTAACTAATTTTAATATAAGATCGACTTTGTCAATCAAAATGTGTTTGTGATCTTCTTTTGAAAAATATAAAAACATTTTTACTGTATATTTGAAAACAAAAATTCTTTAATAATAAAAATTTCATAACATTTTTAACCACCTAGGCTAAAAAAAGTACCAACAAAGTGTACGAAACGTTGCCAGAAATTTAAATCGCTTCATTTGCTAGTCCTACAAAAACAAGAAAAGAATAAAATTCATCTAGAAATGGGGTTTTTGAAACCACTTGCTACCCATTGGAGATTGTATAGTAAAGAGGTGTATATATGCTATACATAAAAATATGCCTAGATCAGTGGGCTGACTTTTCTTAGGAATTCACAATAAATAAAAATATAAAAATTATTACGCTTATCGCAAGGTGCAAACCCCTAATAAAGAGCTGTTGAATATTTGTATATTTATTGCAGCTTCTTTGCATATTCAATAGTGATCTTGGTTTTTTTCGCTTTCATCCCTCAGTAACCTGCATTAATAGTTGATTGTGGTAACAGTAATAATAATTTTTATGTTTCTGGTAACCTATCAAATTTCCATTTGGACACCATACTGCCCTAATTATGCAGTTTTTATCTTCTAAATAACTTTGAGTTATCGCAAAAATATAATAATGTCACTTGCTGCGCGAACTGGTAGTTTTATTATTAAAGATAGGGTTCATTGTGTTGTGGTTAACCTGTTATGGGTTAATAAAAATTACCTATTTCTTCTCTGCTCTGTTTAACATATTTAAAAACTTAAAAATGGTGATTAAATTTGCTAAAAAGTAAGTTTCCTTACAGTTAGTATGCAGAGAAGTCTAAGATTATTATTTCTTCTCTGCTTTATTTAATAAATTAAGTACGTTATACTTAAAAGCTACTTAAATAAAATACATATTTGAAGTTCAAAGCTAAAGTTCCAAGTTGATTAAATTTACTAAAAATTTGGTTTTTCTTACAATTCTATTTGTTCTTCTTCTTACAGTCTATTAATGCATTGTATTAAGATTATAGAGTATTAAAGCATATGAACAACTTGTTTTCATTACCTAAAATAATTTTTGTTTAACAAATTATAATTTTTAATAATTAAAAAAATTATTTTCAAAAAAGCTTACAGTAAGTGCAAATATATAATCCACTGTAAAACCAGCCATAGAAAAACTCATAGGATTTAATGAATTCGTCATAAAAACTGACAAAACCTTCCTGTTTTTGATACTCCAAATATACCAAGGACAAGTCACTAATATATCAAATATATTACTAGTCTAAAAACAAGCAGTTATGTCTTTTTGTTTTATGCACAACTGAAATAAATAAAGCCCGTTGTTAGCATCACGACCAATATAAGCATTTGATTGCCTACGATTATCACTTTTGACAATAATAAACTAGCACCTAATTTTTCTAAATAAATTTTGAAAATTTTGATTTATGCTTTCAGTTGTGCATAATTGTTGATTATTGCCCTCGGAAAAGTAAAAGCTCATATCCGTTTCACGACAGGCTTTAAACTTTCCGTCGGGCAATAATTTCTTTGTTATGCCCTTAATACTTAAATAAATAATAATAAATAAGTATAACCATATTTTTGAATACCTCGTTAATAATGGACTGTCCTCCTTCACAAAATAAATAAACAGCAAGGCAAGTACAATAAGCTAAAGAACCAACACGTATTTTACCTATAAGTTCTGCGTCTTGAAAACTCTAAAAATCTATATCAAAAATTGTTGCAAGTTAAAATTTGGTCGCACATAAAAGACATAAAATAAAACCGAAATGCTAGTCAAAACTCCTAAAACAACAAATACTGGCATTGCAATTCGTATTTTATCAAAAAGTTTATTCATCCACCTATAAAAAAAATTTTAGAAATCGCATATTTTCACAACTGTGTTCCCACTTTTTTAACATAACATGATGTGAAATGCACAAACGCAATTTTTTAAAAACATTATCTTGATATGTTAAGTCGTCGATTTTACTCACATCTTCGTATAAAATTGATATTTCAGCAATTTGTTGATTAATTAAATAAACTTGCATGCGAATATGCACAATTGCATAAATGATCATAAAATTGAAACGAATCGCTGAAAAAGCCAACCAAGGTGCAGTAGAACAATAAATGTAATATACAAATTTTGCCCTTTTTCCAAAATAATGTCTATAAATTTGGATACACAAAATCCATTCTTCTTGTTCACCCCAAAATGGACACAGAGTAAGCAATGCCAGCGAAAAACTTACTAAAAAAATGTAATAGATTCTGTTAATGTTTTTAGCTTGATTGAGCAGTTTTTGTTTTATTTTGGAACCACATATATTTATCGGCCAAAAGGAGACCATCATATCTTCAAGAATTTCAAAGACATTTGACTCTTGCCTTATAGAAAAATACATACAAGCTAGAATCTTGTGAATTTTAAAATAAAAAATATATATGTTTTTTTAAATACTCACATACATCATTAGTGAACTACCACATCCATATTGTATCAAAATCTCTATAGTAAAATTGCGAAAATAAAATATTATTTCAAGCAATACACTAATTGTAAGAATCACGACACAGACAAAATTAATCCATTTTGCGACTATGTGATAACCATCATCCACGAAAACTTTTCTTATAAACGCAAATGGATCATTAAATTTTGTTCGAGTTTTAGAATAAAATCGAGATTTTTTTGTTTTAAACTGAGAGAGTAAGTTAGCCAACATTTAGGAAAGATTGTTTTTATTTGGTTGATTGTGAATGTCCACTTGCAATAAAGAAATAAATTTATTTGTTAGGTCTAGACCAATTTATAATTTTTATTACGATCGATTAAGTTCAAACTAATTACCACATAATAACAGTTAAAAACAAAAAATAATTAATAAAAAATTAATTAATGAAGAATTGATGTTTCTAAAGTTTTATGGTTAATTGCAATGTAGTTAACCTTTGGTATTTTATAACCCAATTTCAAGTTTAGCTGCAACTGATCACAGTTTTGTAGATAGTTGTTAGTGCAATTTGCATTTACATGGCTACCACCAACACAATTAAAAATTTTGGACTGTTACTATGGAAGTATATGCAATCTCTGCAAGTTCAACTTGAAATCAGACTCTAAAAACTCACGAATTTCAAACTGCATTTTTTTTTTGTTGAAACTACTAGCAATCAGTAATCACAGCTCGAAATTTTTTGATATATTACTGTACAAATTTATTCTGAATATAAATCTTGGCAAAAATGATAAACTCTTATGGGCCGATTTCAAGTTAAGATAATACAAAAAATAAACAAATTTAATGGCTGTAATTTGGTGCTGTCATGAAAAAGTATTAAAATTTGCGATACTACCGGTATTATCTCAACTTGAAATCAGCCCATTCGACTTTTGATAATAATCACCATTCGTTAACGAAATTATTGTTTTGGACGTATGTCAGTTCGGCCAAAAACACATTTTGATGGGATAAGATGTTTAGGTGTAGAATTAAAATGACGATTAATTCGGCCGGCCACTCGGCCGGAGTTGTAATAAGCTCCTAAGCGCAGGCGCGATCGCTTTTTAAATTGTTAGATAAAGATATTTAAAAAAATCTGTGATTAGTGCGGAAGCTCTCTAAAGATGATTTTCCCAGTAGAAGCAGCTTGTAGAAACTTAAAACCTTAGAGGATCTAATTTTGGCGCCCTCTAAGACTCAAACGGTGTAAGTAGGTATAAAAGTACGTTGTGTAAAATTGCTTTATTATTTTAGCCTGAAAAACCTTTAGCTTTTACGTTTTTTGTGTTAACCTTCAAAATAGTTTTTAGGATTATAATTTTATTAATAGTTGAGTTTAATCTCAAAAATTTTTTTTACAGATTTTTATCATTGTGGTGCTGTATTTTTTAATAAAATAATACTCCATCCATACTTTTGAATTAAAATATCCTCTCTTTTTAAGTTTTTTTGCAGAGATCAGTTTTGATGCTCTTAAGACATATAAACTGTGGAGAATTAAAACGGAAACAAAAATTAATTTTTGACTGACCTAATCGTATTATCACTAACGCAAAAAATCCGAAAAAGTTAAATTTAACGTTTTGTTCAAAAATGTATAACTCCGTAATGTTTTAGTTGAAGAGCTCAACCTTTGAAAAAAAGTAGTGATTTAAATCTACTTTCTGTGTGCATAAAACAGAGACTATCAAACTAATAATTTTGATATAATTGCACTTTTTTGGACAGTAACTTCTAGAGAGTTTGTATAGCTGATATTATATGATCATCTTAATTTCTCAAACGGACTTTTATAGTAGAAGGATAGTACAACAAAATTTATGTTCTCATTTTACGCTAAAAAGCTGCAAAGAAAGTAAAAAATATTTAAAAATATAAGTCAAAATAGAACGCTGACGAATAATACTAAGAAAGAAAATTAAAGAGAGACGTTATAATTAATAGCAATAGTGTCAACTAATTTTAATAAAAGATTCACTTTGTTAATCAAAATCTGTTTGCAGTCTATTTACTTTTTAAATAAAGTAAAACCTCTTTATTATCTTCTTGTAAACGAAAAAAGATTTAAGTTACGAAAAAGCTGCAATTTCTGTTCTTGAACATTTTTGGCGATTCACTGGTAGATCGCAATCAACTTTATTGACACGCCTGATTTATACTGGTAGTATCTAACAGAAAGGCGCAACTTACAAATTTTTACATTTTATTTTCTAAGCAAATGATAAAGTTCTTTTTTGTTTATTCTGTTAATATATAAGATATTGACTGTAATGATTACCCAAGTAGAATTGCAAATTGTAATTACTGCTATTGCAGTTTTGTGACTGTGATCTATATCACACTACCGGTAAGTTACTTAATTTACGTCTTTTTAGTGAAAGTAACCCTGTTAGCAATTGTGTTTAGTAAAGTTTTTGTTATACAAAGTGACATAAAAGTATGGAATAAAATTCGTATTTTTTAAGTTAATGTTTTTTTTAAAAAAGCCAAGACAGGTCAATTTTGATTTTTTAGCCAGCTGGTTTTTTACGATATTTTTTTAAATAGCAACTTCTATTTTTGGTGTTGAATCTTAAAACTACTTTTATAAAATGAAAACTTTAAGTAATTTAACCAATTTGAATGTTTTATAAATTTTTTTAAAATAGTCGCAATTTTAAACAGAATTACTGAACTAAATGTTCAAATTGACGTCTTTTCGTCTTTTAGCAATAATATAACCAATTTTCGAACTCCGTTAGCACACTATTGTCCATTTTTTTTGACTAATTAAGCAGTACTGATTTGTAATTCTTTCTCTTAAATCCTTGATTTTGTTACAAATAATTTTGATTTTAAGTAGCCCTTTAGAAAAACTGTCAAAACATCATCTAAATAATCTCTGACACCAGGAGCGTAGTGTGGAGGTGCACCGTCTTGTTTAAACCATACATTAGCTGATGGTATGTATAGATTCTTTTCATTGAAAAAATTCCGCTAATGCTGGTACTAACGTGTTGCAAAGCACATCCAAATAAACTTGTCTAATCAATGAAACGTCAAAAAAATACGGTCCTAAAATGTTATTAGCTCAAAAAAGACACAACTGACATGCGGGTCGATAGAAAATTTACACTGAATGAGAGAAACCAATACTTGTTACAACATCTATAAAAATTGAATGTTTAGTGTTGTTTTCTCAAATCACATTTTAGAATTTTAGGACATCAATGATGTAAGAGAAAGAATTACAAATTAGTACCTCTTAATTAGTCAAAAAATAATAAGTAATGGGCTAATAAAGTTCGAAAATTAGTTGTATTATTGCCAAGAAACAGAAGGGCGTCAATTTGAATATTTAGTTCAGTAATTTTGTGAAAAATTGAGTCTATTTTGAAAAATTCAATAAAAAATAAAAATTGGTTTAATTACTTACTTAAAGTTTTTATTTTAGACCGTACAAATGTTATATTGTTATATGCAGAAAAAAAAGTAGTTTCGATATTCAACACCAAAAAATAAAATTAGGGATTGCTATTTGAATAAAATTGCTATTTGAAAAAAATATCGATTACGTCACAGCAAAAAAACAGTTAGCCAAAAAAAATTAGATATAAGTAAAAAACATGCACAACAAAAAAACAAAATCGACCTGTTTTGAAGTTTTTCTAAAAAAACATTAACTTACAAAATATGAATTTTATTCTATACTTTTATGTCACTCTGTATTTACTTTTTTAAACTACTATATATGATAGTAATAGTAGTATATGACAGGAAGAAAAAAACATTGCTATTTACTTTAAAGTAGACAGAACTTTTTAAAACTATCCAGTTAACAACAGCGACTACAGCTTGTTACTGTAATGTTACTATAAAGAAATATTTCTTTAATGGTAACGTTTGAGGTGCCCACAACTTATTTATGACTTGCAATAAGACTTTAAACACTGAACTTAGTAGTTATTTGCTGAGTGAAATTTTGGTTACTACTACTTTACTAAGTTACTTTAAGGTAAGTATAACAATCATATAAGACGACTACAGTATAATAGCTACTTATTTAAAAGTAAAACCTACTTCGCAAACCTAAAATATAAGAATTACTGTCACAAAGTAATTTAATGTTAACCTGTATGACGTAATGACGTGTATTTTATTAAATTTACTGTCTATTTTGACAAATATCCCTAAAAAAATTTTTTAGTTAGATAGACGTCTTACGTTTACAACTTTATATCTATTTTCGAATTTTATCAAAGCTTTATAATTTTTAAGACGCGTACGTTTTAACGTTGAAACACAATTTATTTATTTCCTTAGGCATCTACATACTTCTGCTACTATAATTTTTTTTAGTAATTTCTAAAAAGTAGTGGTAGACTAATATGCATGTAGATATTACTTGTGTTGGATAACGATGACATTAATACAATGTTCAAGTAAGACAAAGAGAAAAAGCCAAAAGTAATATTAGCAGTAAGAGCAACTGTTCTAAGACGTTCTCTAAACGTAACTACAGTGTCGCCAAACCGTAGTGGTAACAGTTATATATAAGCCACAGAAATTTTTCCCATGGGCAAGGCTAAAGCTAAAATAATAAAAACATAGAAACAAAAAATCTTATTTCACACTTTTTTTAAGTATATCTCGAGTTGTCTACATATTTTTAAGATCAACTGTCAATTTTTTTTGATGTACAGGTTGATTCTAAAAAACGTTTGTAAAGAAGAGACATCGGCAACTCCCTGTGTAGAATCTATTGTTTAAAGATTTATTATTTTTGTCAGACTAGTCTTATAACCAGAACAGAACTATACTGTTCTCAATTCATCAATTTTTAGTAAAGCTACAAAAGTGGTAGATACTACAGTGACACTTGACAAGCTTTTATGAGAAAGAAAATGGGAAGTTTGGAATGACTTGCAACCCATTGAAGATTATAATAAAAATATACCTAGATAAGTTGAGTTGACTGACTTCTTAGAAACTCGCAATAAATAAAAATATAAGAATTATTAGGGTTAACGCAAGGTGCAAACCCCTAATAAAAAGCTGTTGAAGATATTTATTGCAGCTTCTTTGTATATTCAACAATAATCTTGTTTTTTTCGCCCTCATCCCTCAGTAACCTGCATTATTAGATGATTGTGGTAACTGTAATAATAATTTTTTGTTTCTGTTTAATACTGGGAACCTACCACATTTCCTTTTGCACACCGTACTGCCCCAATTACCCAGTTTTTAGACTAATCTTCTAAATAATTTTGGGTTATCGCAAAACTATAATAATGTCACTTGCTGCGCGAACTTTTAGTTTTATTATTAAAAACAGGGTTCATTAAGTATTTAAGTTCTTTATTTCTTATACATTCTATATGTATTTTTTAATGGCATAGAAATTCAAGATTTATTATTTCTTCTCAGCACTGTTTAAAATACCTAAATATTAAAAGATAGTGATTAAATTTGCTAAAAATTTAGTTTTGCTTAAAATTAGTATGCAGAGAAGTCTAAGATTATTATTTCTCTGATTTCTTTAATAATTGGGCACATTATACTTAAAAACTACTTAAATAACATATTAACATAATATATATTTGAAGTTAAAAGTTAAAGTTTCATGTTGATGATTAAATTTGCTAAAAGTTTGGTTCTTCTTACAATATAATTATTAGTCTATCTGTCTGTTTGTCTGTCGTATTTAATATGCATTTTCTTCTTGTTGCATTTTATTAAGATTGTAGAGCACTAAAGCATATGAACAACTTGTTCTCAAGACCTAAAATATTTTTTGTTTAACAAATTATTTTTCCAAAAACTTACAGAAAGTGCAAATATATAATCAATTGTAACACCAGCCATAGAAAAACTCAAAGGATTTAATGAATTTGTCATGAAAACTGACAAAATCTTCCTGTTTCTGATACTCCAAATATACCATGGACAAGTCCCTAATATATCAAATATATTATTGGTCTAAAAACAATTAAATAATTTCGTAATTCTTTGTCTTATGTACAATTAAATTAAATAAATTCCGTTGTCAACGTAATGAACAATAATGCCATTTTATTGTCCAAAATTATCTCTTTTGATAGTTGGCCAAAAACTGGCAGCTAGTTTTTAAAATAAATTAATAATAGCTCATCTTCGTTGCACGACGAGCTTTAAACATTTTGCCGAGTAATAATTCCTTTGTTATGTCCCTTATACTTTAATAATAGATAAGTATAACCATATTTTTGAATACCTTGTTAATAATGGACTGTCCTCCTTCACAAAATAAATAAACAGCAAGGCAAGTACAGTAAGCTAAAGAACCAACTCGTATTTTACCTATAAGATTCGCGTCTTGAAAACTCTAAAAACCTGTATAGAAAATTATTTAAAGTTAAAATGTGGTCTCACATAAGCGACATAAAATAAAACCGAAATGCTAGTCAAAACTCCTAAAACGACAAATACTGGCATTCCCATTCGTATTTTATCTAAAACTTTATTCATCCATCTATAACGAAAAATTAGAAATTGCAAATTTCCACTTATGTATTCTCACTTTTTCAACATAACATGATGTGAAATGCACAAACGCAATTTTTTAAAAACATTATCCTGATATGCTAAGTCGTCGATTTTACTAATATCTTCGTATAAAACTGATACTTCAGCAATTTGTTGATTAATTAAATAAACTTGCATACGAATATGCACAATTGCATAAATGATCATAAAATTAAAACGAATTGTTGCAAAAGCCAACCAAGGTACAGTAGAACAATAAATGTAATATATAATTATTGCCCATTTTCCAAAATAATGTCTATAAATTTGAATACACAAAATCCATTCTTTTTGGTCGCCCCAAAATGGACACAGTGTAAGTAATGCCATGCCAAAACTTACTAAAAAAATATAATTAATCCTGTTAACTTTTTTGGCTTGATTGAGTAGATCTTGTTTTATTTTGGAACCACATATATTTATTGGCCAAAAGGAGGACATAATGTCTTCAATAATTTCATATGCATTTGACTCTTGTTTTACAGAAAAATACATACAAGCTAGAATCTTGTGAAAAAATGTTTTAAAACTTAAAAGATTGATTTTTGGAAATACTCACATACATCATGAGTGAACTACCACATCCGTATTGCAAGAATATCTCCATGGTAAAATTGCGAAAATAAAATATTATTTCAAGTAATAAACTAATTGTATGAATCACGAGACAAAAAAAATTGATCCATTTTGCTGCTATGTGATAACCACCATCCACGAAAACTTCTTTTATAAACGCAAAAGGATCATCAAATTCTGTTCGGGTTTTAGAAAATAATCGATGTTTTTTTGTTTTTAAATGAGAGGCAAGATTAGCCAACATTTCGTGCAAAATTGTTTCTAGTTGATTATGTACGTTTCCAGACAAGAAATAACTTTATTTGCTGGATCTAGTCCAATTTATAATTTTTATTACGATCGATTAGTTACAAACTAATTATCTACCACAGAATAACAGTAAAAAACAATAAATAAATAAATAAATAAATAATTAATTAATGAAGAATTGATGTTTTTAAAGTTTTGTGTTTAATTGCAATGAAGTTAACCTTTCGTACTTTATAACCTGATTTAGTTTAACTAACCGGTCACCTCTTAGTAGATAGTTGTTATGTTAGGAACATATGTTAGTTCGGCCGGAAAGCAATTTAGAGGAGATATTTATGTGGTACTCAGTGGAAGCTTTAATAAGTCGTTAAGTCTATAATGATTTGGTTAACAAAAGGTAATTATTAATAAAAGTCCAAAAGTTTATTTTATATTATCGTTTGCTAAGAATAACATTCGGAATAAATTTGTACAGCAAAATATCAAAAAATTATGAGCTGTAATTGCTACCTAGTATATTGTCGGCAAAAAAAATATTAGTGAGCTTTTAGAGTCTAATTTCAAGTTAAACCCTAGAAACTTACCACATCTTTGTACCCATAACAACTGTTCAAATTTCATTATTTTTTATTGTAACCTTTTCTGATTATGTAAATTTATTCGTTCATAGCCCCAACGAAATTTTTTATTTGAGTCAATTTTAATTTGTATTTATCTGTACAAGTTTTCAACACAGGTATAACTTCAGAAATGGCCAACTCTAACGGTTTATAAAAGTTCCCACTGTGTGGTCGGCCGAACTGACCGGTCGCCTTAAGAGGAGTATGGAGGTAATTTCTCTTATGGGAATTCCAATGTAAACAAACGCGAATCTGTAGCACTTTTATTTATGAAAATATTTTTACAAAATTTGGCACAATCATTCTTCTCATTATTAACTACAAAATGACTGGAAGCGATTTTTAAAAAAATGTTTATAAATAATATAAAATAATTATTAAAAAATTATTAAAATTTAAAATCAACGAAATTAAAAATTTAAAAAAGTCAAAATGTAGTCCATGTTATTACAATACTTGTGGTAAAAACCGTTTTTATTTTTTATTATAAATAAACTAGCTACAGATTCGCGCGTTTACATTGGAATACCTATACTAGAGAAATTGGTAACTACTCCTCTTAATCCCCGATTTAACGTTCACAGAGTCATAATAGAAAGCAGTGGATCAAACTCCAAATTTAGTTGAGATTTGAAAATCAAAAGTTAGACGGTACTAGAAGTTTCGATTTTCTATTTTAAAAAATACTTTATTATTTAAAAAAAAAAAACTTAAATTGGACAATTCTTACTGATGGTTTATAAAGTAGACATGTTCTTGGTACTTTCCTGTTAGAGACTAATTGACTAAAAGTCAGTGCTAAAATCTAAAAGACTGTCAAATCTAAATTAATTTTATTGTATGAAGGTACAAAAGTTATGCCATTTATAGTACTATAAGGAGCTGATTTCAAGTATAAGATAATACCGGTAGTATCTTCGTTTCCATAGAAAAATAAACAAATTCGAGGTTGTGATTTGCTGTTGTCATGGAAAAGTATTAAAATTTGCGCTACTACCGGTATTATCTCCAACTTGAAATCAGCCCTTAAGTGTATAAGTGTACGTATAAAGTACTATAAATATGTATTACTGTAGTATTTATAGTTATAGTTATAAATACTACTGTAGTCAAGATTTTTATTTTGTATTTTATTTATAAATTATTTGTATAATGTAATAGGTAGTATTAGCAATTTGTTATTTATAATTTTTTAAAGAATCTTCTTTATTTTATCTTTAATTTATTTTATTTTTTATTTATTTATCTATAAACACAGGTTAAAAACGAAACAAACATAACAAACAAATATCTGAGATTGTCAGCAATGACATATACTCTACTGTCTACCCTCCCTTGCCGGAGAGAGCTACTATCTTCAAAATTTTAAATAGCAAATGCAGTCAACTGAGAATTAAAAAAATATTCATTTTTTCAACGCTGTCCTTGATTTTAAAATTAAACCAGTATTTTAGAAAATATTTTTAAAGTTTGCAAAAATGATAAAACTAATAAATTTTTTTATAATTTTTAAGATTTCTTATTACAAAATCATAAAAGGGTATGTAATGTTTATGCATTAACCCAAAGAATATTGACTTTGTTGTAAATTGTTTTAACAATAGAAACTTGTTTAGAGACTGAAAGACTAGCTGAAAGACCACCTTAGATTTCATAAATGGTCGGCTTTATACTAAGCATCGTAAATCATTAACAGTCTAACAATTGTTCAACGTATCTTGTGAAAATAAGCAACAACGCTAGTAAAGTAATAAAAAATACAATAATGTATCGTTTTTCCAAATTTAGTTTAATTATATTTGAAAAGTACTAGTCTTATTTTCTTTCGAAACATGTAGCACTAAAGCCCACTTGTATAAAATTTTGAAGGTGGTAGTCGGCCGCGATATAGAGTCCGTACACTTTCAGAACAGCACACCAATCAAAGTGTGCAGATGACAAAATAATGTCGGGCCAGTCCCATTTGTAAAATGAAGGGGAGGAAGCCAAGCGGCACGTGGTCAGCGAAAAGTCAGCGGCGTTCGTCATTCTTGGTCATTCTGTTTAGTGTCGTTCGCTGACAGATTTTAATGACCCAACATGCTGTTCTGAAAGTGTACGGACTCTACCTATCGGGCATCTGTCCAAGCGCTTCCCGAAAAAATAACCAAAAATATCCTTGCTTGTTTTCAAATCTCGCGCTGTTTTATTTATCTATAGCTTATACATATGAATTTCGCTTGTACGTCGCTCAAAGTGATTAACAATCGTTTTAAATTTTTATGGGGAGTAGAGGTATATTTAAGAATCGAATTACATAATTAACATCTTTTTTTTTTCTTGCTACGCCACTGGTCTCAATTTATAAACTGACATTGTTGACATTAAAAAATTGTTGTTACAAAATGTACCTATTAAAAAACGTTATTTTATATTTACAAGCTTATTGCTTTTTAAAGAATGTAAAAAAGCATTGATCTAGATAATAATTTACAGAATTTTGTTTATCAATTACAAACTTTGACATAAAAAAATAACTGTCAGTGACTAATAAGTTAAGTTGTTAATTTCCTAATTTTGCAGTATTAAGGTAGATTTTTGTGAAAAGTTTTAAACGTTTTCTTTTACTAGGATTTAAATTGTTTAAGTAAGTATAAAAAACTTCTTATAGAATTATATGCGTCCAAGCTGTATAAGTAGATGGGAAGTATTAACCAACTTTTCTATTTTTTATTATGATACGAGTATGAGAACGTTAAAATAAACTGAATGTGAACATAAAACATTATTGTTTACGAAATTAAATTAATAACAAAAATAAACGTGGTGCTCTGTTTCATCTTTGTATAGAAGAATACTATGTAGTAGTAGTAACAAGGTAGATCACCATTTTAGTAGGTTTGTCAAATTGTGAACTGATTACCAAAGAAAGTGCTTTTTATCTCAAAGAAAAAGTTTACCTCTAGCAAATAGCCTAACAAAAATAAGTCAGATCTTATAAAACTTATAAAGATTATTTTTTCAAAATATAATCTAGAATACCTAAATTAAATCCTCTCTATCTACAAAGTTTTGATGCGAACTAATAAGCTGGTAGTGCTTATGTACCTGTCCATACCAGCTTAATTCGCAGTTCCTTCTGCTTTATTTTTTATCCGCTTTTCTAGTTTTCTTTCACATATTTTGTATATATAGATAATAAGTATAACAAGTTTCCATTTTTGTATTAGTAGGTAGTCCCTATGTTCATTATTAAAAAAACAGATCAACTGTATTAGGAATTTTTAGATATACTTGCTTACAGCAAACTGTCAAAAAAACAAAATGACAATTAAAAGTGCAGATTTGACGATGACAAAGCAAAACACGTTAATTTTCGAGAATGTCGTCTATCGGAATAATAAACTGAAAAAGCGTCGCCTACCCCCCTGATGCTCTCATTGGCATAATACAAGTTTATTATTCGAATTTTGTTTTTAGTTGAATACATCATTATTATTGCATATTATAATGTCAACTTAATTATTTTTTTTAATTGTCAAACTATTTTGACGTAAGGTACCCTATTCTTATTGTTGATCTGTTTCTTTTAAAATTGAACATAGGGTCTATGTTCACAGTTAAAAAAATGTCCGGTATAAATTGCAACATCTGCTACAAGATAAATGGGTTTCAACCAAATTGACAAAAAAAGCTTGACAAATTAAAGATAACGAATGATTAAAATTTGAACACAAAATTTTAAATAATTGTCATAGAAATATTTTCTTTGCAATATTTTTCACAAAAAATGTAAGTTGTTTAAAGTAAATGGAGCGGCGGATCGGAACAGCACGGAACGGAACGGAACAGCGCGGTATCGCTTGGATCACTAGCTGAGCGAATTTTTCCAATATTCATGCCTGTCACAGCTTACTTTAAAGTTAATGCTAATTTTTCCTCTGCACCTATTGCTTTTCGAAATGTTGTGTTTAATTTTTGTATGTTTAGAAGCAGTAATAAGCATTCTTAAAATTTGATGCTAGACAATCGAAAATAATTGAAAAATTTTTGGTCCTCAGGTCTTCAAGAAGATCTGAAAATAAATGATGGAACTCTACGTGTTCTTTTCTTTTTAAATTTATATCGTGAACACATATGCGCTTTTTTAATTTCTTCTTCTTATAAGATGACAGACAACGCTACAAATTTTTCATCCAAACTGTCTATTGTAACATAATAGATCAAAAAATATATTGAAGACAAAGCCACTTCTCACTTGCACACTCAGATAATGAAGGAGATAAATACTGAGCGGAAACAAATATTTTCTAGAAGCAGAGCGGCACACAACGGTTTAAACACAGTTTAAACTGTTAACACGACATTATAAAGTGTGTGTACATTTGGATGAATTTTATAGTGCAATAGAGGAATTAACTTTTCGGTTCCTTACCGATAAAGAATCCCCAGTCCCTGAATTTTAAGTAGATTGTAAAGATCCGACGCGTGGTATCTGATGTTTGTCTTCTTGTCTCCAGCTTGTCGCTTTGGTAACAATAGGATTTACTTATCTTTACAATTACTCTTATTAAATCCCTCATAAACTAGTTTCTAAGTCAAAACCATAAAATCCATCCAAATATAGACAATCTTTACTTGCTATTAGAGATTGCCTAAACACTCGAACGTTTTTTGCTATGTGTGCCCGCTTAGAACGCTATCAATGGCGTAACATACAATTTTTATTAATAAAATGTATTTAACTGTTTTTCCAATAATAATTGAAAATTAGAAATTAATAAACTTAAACGCTATGAATTTCTTTTATTCAATGTATAGTAAATCACTTGCTAAATTGCGCCCATGAATCGTTTTGCTCTCTACCGAAAAAAATATTTGATTTCGCTCATTAGTGATAAAACATATTTTGATGCCGTGGAATTCCGCACTAATGTGCGGAGGTAAAAAAATTTCATTCCTTTCCATTCCGTTCCGTTCCGCGATAGTGTGCTCGCTACTTAAATCATTGTTTTCCTAAGTTTTTATGGGTTGGTAATCAAAAATTGAAGAAGTTCGACTGGCCCGAATTATTCACGTTTAATTTAAAAAAACTACAATAGTATAGTACTAATAGTACAATTCAGATTAGTGTAAATAGCAGTAGGCTTTGTAATTTCAAATTTATAGTGGCACCATAGCTCCTTCTAATAAATTCTAAAATACATCCTTTTTTTTGAACTCCTTCTACCTTTATGTATCTTAAGTTAAGCCCTCATTTTAAGATATCACCTTTACTTATCTTATGAATTTTCTTTTACTTAAAATGTACCCACCTACATTTCGCATTTCTAGCTAATTCTCTAAAAAATTCTGATGTCAAACTTTCTCTAGTCTCTACTTTTTTGTTTGATTTTTTCGATCGCTTCATACAAAATTTATTTGCCACTCACCATTTTTTGTCTTCTTGTGAATTTATTTGATAAAAGATTAAAAATAAATTTAAAAATTGTAGAATAGAAGACAAAACGACTTATGACAAAGGCCAAAAATAGTTTTTTGTTGTGTATAGTACATACGTATCTACAGCTACACGCTGCCCGGTGAACAGATAGAGTAATAAAACTCAGTGGGAGGAGCCAAGCAGCGTAGAACGTTCTGCGGTGAAGTCAGGTTTACACTGTGTCATTATTTGAAGTGTGGATGTTGGCGCTTAAAATATGAAATTGTTGGTTTTAAAAACGCTCACCCAGAGAAACAAAACAGAAAAGGGTAAACAAACACATTTTACATATTTTGCTTTTATTTTAGGCGCAAGCCTGGAAATTCTTACTTTCTAAAAATATGCTCTAGTGTGTTAATGACTTTTACTTTAGGCGCTCTATTTAAAATTGACCAATGAAGAGCCGTTATTCAAACAGCGCGGTTTAAGTGGGCGTTTTTATTACTCTATCTGTTCAGCGGACAGCGTATAGGACTGTTGTTTTGCGAATAGGAGCAATGCAGTGTTACGTTGACGAGCGCAAGCGAGGCTCTGCAATGCACTGTAAAAAAAATAATTTCGTAGCCGATGTAAAGGCCATAAATTCAGTCTTTTTCGGCCAGATATACAAAAAATAAATTGAATAAAAGTCATTTAGGAAAAACTTATGTAAATATTTTAAAAATTACTGAATACGAAATTGGTTTGATAAAAAGTAAACCCGGATCCGTTTAAACTTTTGAATGAAAGTGATAATACCCACAATTTACAGTAAGTTTTCTCAATTTATAAAAAAAGAATCAATAATATCTTATCAGAAAGTGCTTTTTATCTCAAATAAATTAAAAGTTTATCTGAACAGAAATAAAGATTTATCTAAATTTTTGTTAATATATTTTTCTTAAATATCAGCCGAGATTTTATTGGCTGATGTGTAGTGTATTGAGATTATTTATTCTGACTCATCCAATAGATATCGTCAACACATTTGATCGAAGAAATATATGAATAATATAAAATCTTGAATAATTAGGTACTCCTCACTCTAATTATAATAACCTATAAACTGAATTCTCGGACAAGAGTTAAATGAAACTGAGGAAGTTCATGAATAAATAAACGATAGACACTTGAGTTGTATTATGGAGGTCTGTGATAGGGGTTGGTCTAGCTGGTAAAACTATAAAGTTGCAAAATAATCAATATTTAGAAGGACAAAACCGTACAGTTGCTAGTCGATCAAAATCAACCTGAGTTAAAGGTGGTGGTGTGTAGATTATAACAACCACAGAAAAACAAAAATGCCAACAGTTTTATTTTTTTAATTATGGACTACATCAAAATTTTTATTTTATTTTTCATAGAATGAATCGTTATATTACTCTTCATCAGTTAGGAGATGGCACCTACGGATCGGTGGTTTTGGGACAAAGGAAGGATACGGGTGAAAAAGTGGCGATCAAAAGGATGAAAAGGAAATATTACTCGTGGGATGAGGCAATGAATTTAAGAGAAGTTAAGGTAAAGCAAAAATAATAAATACAAAAATTTTCGATTCAAAGAAAATAAACACGTTTTAGTCACTAAAAAAATTACACCATTCTAATGTTGTTAAACTTAAAGAAGTGATAAGAGAAAATGACGTGTTGTATTTTGTTTTTGAATATATGCAAGAAAATTTGTATCAGTTGATTAAGGATCGCAGAGTGCCTTTACCAGAAGCTACAATAAGGAATATGCTTTATCAAGTAAGTAAAGTTATTTTTTTTTATTTGATGACAGGTGAAAGTAAATTTTTCCGCCTATACCTACCTACCTTTAACGGAAGTGAATCATAGCAGCCCTCAAAATGTAACAGAAAGGGTCATTTCCCACCCTAAGGAAGACATTACTATTAGCTTGTTAAATTACGAAGCAAGAGCAGAAAGAAGGCATCATGCCGCTAATACCTATGTGCTATATGACATACAACTATTTTTCGCCTACCTTCAATTAAATCAAATAAAAGACGTAAAACTAATTTTTATCTCTAAATCAATATTGTTAAATGAAAGGATAAACATAAATAAAAACCGGAAATGACAAGTGCCGGTTGAAATAAATTTTTCTACCCAAAAGTGGAAAAGTGACACTTTCTCTCGCGTTATTTAATTTAAATTTAATTTTCGCCCGCAATTGTCATTTTTCATGTCATTTATGTGAAAAGTGTCAGTTTAATTTAGAAATAAAAATCTGTTTTATGGCTTTTACATGATTTAATTGAAAGTAGACGAAAAATGTCACACAGGCATACCTAAACGCATTTGCACAAAAATGTGATTCGTATGAGAAATGTTAAGTCAAATTATGAGTAGGTAAATTTAGGTCAGGTGATTGTCGATTTTTTGGAAGTAATCTATTCCTCGAATTTCTTCTTACATATTTAATACATTATACTTAATTGTCATATTTTATGAATAATTAATAAAATATCATATTTTTTGAGTTTCTAATCATTAAACCAAAGTAAAATAATCTGTTTGTCAATTCTATAAAAAGCATATTGTTATCAGCTTGATCTGCTATTAATGTTCTTCGTAGATCCAGATCATCAATTTCATTTACAATCACATTCAGGCGATATATTTAGTAACTTTGCAAGGTCAAACCGGAAAAATTGAAATCAAATGATTTATCATATATCACCCTGCTTATTATTTATTCCATTTTCCATTTGTATTGTTTGATATAAATAAAAAGAAATATCATGTCACGTAATTTTTTTCGAATTCAAATTTTTCTGACAAACAAGTTCATTATTTAAGAGAAATATTAATAAGATGCAAATTTTTCAAGGGCGAATATGTAAATAACGATTATAATTTAGATGCTAAAGAAATAAAAAAATAACGGATCAATAAAAATACCGACATGAAAGCTGGGACCTTAGGCAGTTGCGAGGGTGGTAGGAATAATTGGAAAGTAAATATAATCAAGAAAATTTCAAATGTTAACAAACTGTTTGTCTAGTGATGTTAATCACAAATAATATAAATAAAAAACAAAATTTAATACTAAAAAGAAGTAGTTAAAATATAATAATCTAACAGTTTTGTATCAATAATAATTTAAAGGTATTCTGATTCGTTATTCGTTAAAACAGTTTTACTAACAGTTATTATGAGAGAGTAATTTGTTTTTACTCTTGAACACCGCAAAACTATAATAATAAGTTAATGACACAGAGCACAGACAATTCTTATTACGCGTCGGTTTACAAAACACAAATTAAATTTTAATTGCGATTAAAAAGTTAATGTCAATTGTGTCTAATGAAATGTCTGAAAAATCAATTAAAAGTTCATTTTGATGACAATCAAATGTTTAATTCACTTCCTGTATTTGTTTCAAAAGAAGTCTTTATTAGTTTCTTCAGTTTAAATATTTACTTATTTATTTTAGTTGTCCATTAAATTGTTAAATTAGTATGGGCGGATTGATACCTAGATGAAAGCTGCAGTTCAAAAGTACATTACAAGTTCATTCTTTGACCTTTTAATGTTCTTAAAGAGGAAGTAGCTAACTCATTTTCCATTTAACCAAAACAAAAATCGTTTTTATTTATTAAATAGTAACTTTACTGAAAAAACATTAGTGTATATCGAGGTGTAAATTGTTGTTTTCTGAAAATATAGTGTGATATTATATTGAATATATGTATATTCAATTTATTATTACATCCCAGGACTCAATCAAACAAGACTGTAATAATTATACGAATCTATTACGAAATTAAAGCGAATATATGCAGGATGTTATTGAGGTAATGTTAGAATGGATCTTAACAATGGTACTTCAGTGACACCCTGGATAATCTCCTAGAACCTAGACTAAATTTTATTAACTATAATTATATAACCAAAATGTACAGTTCTATAATCACAACCTATTTTCAATATTTTAAAATAATTATTTGTTTTGTGTGACATCCGTTTCGTATTATTCTAATCTACCCTAACCCTCCTAAATTTTGCTATGACTTCTGGATTCACCTCGGTCGGCCATAAGTTACTAGATTTTGCAGTCCTATGCAGACGTTTCTCGATAACGGCACTCTTTTTAAATGATCCTACCTCAGTTAAAACACCTAGATCTTCATCCAGTTGGAGTAGAGTTGGTATTTGTGACACTTTCTTTAACATCTGAATCTAAATTGTTCCAACAGTCCACTAAATCCTTGTGGTTATTCTAGTGGAACAGCTTGCATAGATTAACGGATACCTCGTTTTCTAAGGCGTGTAGGATAACACTGACAAAAGTCTTGTGCTTTTTCAGTTATATAACATCTTGTATCCTGTGCCATCGATAACACCTTGTGCCATCGATAATAGCATTTGTCACCATTATCGGTACCCCAAGCGCTCTGTTTCAGCTACATATTATGATTGTAAGTTGTTCTTTTAGAATCTAAAATTTTGTTTTTCTAAAGTTTTTTGTTACGCTTATTCCACCAAGATTCTCAAATTCTTCTATTTTTCCAAACGCCACTTTTTAAGTTTTTTAATCTCTTCTTCTTCTGTTCTTCCGGAATCTTGCTCTCCCAGTCTTTCAAAACCTTCTTATATTCTTCATTTCTCTCAGACGACGTTTTTCAACTTTTTCAAGAATTTTTTTTTGCTCGTTATTTCCACCAAACATCTCGTTGTTCTTAATTAACTTTTTTTGTTCTTCCAAACGTCGTTTTCCTAAAATCTTCTTTAGTTTCTCCCGAAATTTTCTTGACTTTTCTTTTTTCGTCATTTTGATCAAACTTCTCAAATAATAAATAAATCTAATTTTTCTTGTGTAAAAACGGTAGTCGAACCCAAAAAATTAATTATTTGTATTCCAGTTTAAACTTTTTTAAATTTCATTCTTAACACTAATATAAAGTAATCGAGGTATCTTACAATTTACAAAGTTGAATATTTAAACAAATATTTTTTTAGAAAAAAATTGATTTATACAAATAACTCAACAATAACTTTTAATAATAATCAAACAACTTAATAACACACTTCTATCGCTTTCAGTAATTGCCAATGATTCACCCGTGATAATCGTTCTGTTTTGCTAAGTCAAAATGCTTAGCAACCGCCCCACAGTGGAGAATTTTCGATAAAAAGTTAGCCATAATTGTAAAATAAAAATTTAAATTTGTTTCAAAAATACTTTTAATAGGTAGGTTGTTAAGGGTTGTACGGACACGACTGTGATTAGTTATTATCATTATAACAGATGTTCATTTAAAAAAAGTTGTCAAGAGTGCTATGAGATTTTGATAAAAGAAAAGGTAGCGAAAAATGGATGTCGGAACATGATACACTGTAACTATGGAAAACTTTGCAAATAATTAAACAAAATTTGTTCTAAGTTTCAGTTTCATTTGTTACTGGGTCTAGTTAAAATTTATTTTGTCTCAATGGCTAATTAGACTTTAGAGCATAAATAGTTTTTAGTCGAAAGTTACTTTCGAAGTGGTAAAGGTTGAAGACGAGTGGATCTATTCGATGGAACACAGAACAAGCTCATTGAAAACAGTCAGTGATTTTGTTCACAGGACGTTAACACTTTGAAATCGGCAAATATTGCACTGTGAATGTTTCCCCATACGAGTTAATGAATAATTATTTATAAAAGCTTTAGAGAATACTGATTTTATAAAATATTTCGTAAAATAGATTTCAGGATACTAATCCGACATACTGTGACAATTCCGACATTTCTGACAACTATCACTGACAGTGCGGCAGCCGAATTAACTAAGAAATACTTCCAAATGTTTTTGTTTTGTCATGGCACTCTTGACAACTTTTTTAAATGAACACTTATTACTACCATTCGAAGACGGTGTAATAACTCTGAAACCATTATTTCCAAAAACCTATTTTTTTAGTTTTTGAAATAATCGTATTTTTCCGCTTTTTTTAGTCTAGCGTTGTGCAATTAAATAAAACACATTATGAACAAAATGCTTTTAGATATGTAAATTAAAAATAAACTATTACATATTTTTTTTAATAATTACTAATTATTTGAAAGCCACAGTTTTGTAAATATGATTTTTATCAAAAAAGTTCAAATTATTAAAATACATATGTTTAATACAGTTTCAAGTACATTCAGACTTTAAATTTTATCAATTAGTTTAGCTTCAACCTTTATCTTAAAGAGCAAAAAAAATTTTTGCGCATGTTTGCGCCATTTTATAATATTACGCTTTATTTATTGACGCAATGATTTACATACGTATTACAACATTAAATCGTGTAAGATTTAATGTTTACTTTTTATTGACAGGATCGGGTGCAAATAAGCAGAAACTGTTTTCATCAAGACGATTACTCTGTGAAGTCATAGAAAAATCTTCATTAAGAATTTAAGAAATTTATAGAATATTTAAAATTTAAAAAGGTTTAAAACTTGGTCTGTTGAAACTAATGATGAATCTGTGTTCTCAGTAAATTATTCAAAATGAGTATTTTAACTGGAGTAAATTTTATGACTCGTGTGTCATAAGTTGAACCAAAAAAAAAAAAAAAATAAAAAAAACGTTTCTACAGTTTTTAATTTGCTATAATTTTGTTACGTTATGCTTTTTCCTTCGTACCTATTGTCCTAGTTCGTTTAAACCATCTTAAATCTCGGAATATGACGTACTATTATGAATTCTAAAAATTTGAAAATAATAATATAGTTTGCTTTTAAGTGTTGAAATTGTTTGAAAATGTTTTTTATTGTTTTCTGTCGAGACATTAATCTAAAATCTATCTTCTTTTAAACATTTTCAACAATTTTAACACAAAAAAAATTTGCAATTTTTTTTATTTTATTCAAAGATTGTCAAATTGTAAAAATTTATAGTAAGCCATATTTCTTGTTCAAAGTCCTTTAGACGAGCTATTGCTGTAGATACTTTTGCATTTGAAAAAAAAATGGGGGTGGTTTCTCCCCCAGATGGGGAGAAAATTTCTATGACAATGCAACAATGACGTGGCAACTTAAAAACTGTAGAAACGTTTATTTTTTATTTTTTTTATCCAACTTATTGGAGTTTAGTTATAGAATTTATACGGTTAAAATACTCACCCTCTATTATTGTCCATTTCTTTAAAATTGTTATTTTCTAATAAGTGCATAAATAATAAACAATATAAACGATTATGCTATTTTTTAACAAAACAACTTCTATTAAAATGTTTTATCCCTTCAAATACTTTTTTCCAAGTTTTTGGGCGAAATTCCCCACTGTGCGCCCTATTGCTCAGGTAAAGTCGGACTTGCACAAAATCCTCTTTTAGAGCGCTTTTCATAGATGCAATTTACACTGTTTAATGATAAAGTAAAATAATAAGCATACACCAAATTCCGTTAAAATTGGCTGAATATTTCTATAGATAAAAGCTATCTTAAGGGCTAGTAATTCCGGATTGAATTTTTTTTTGTTATAGTTTAGTTCTTAATTTACGATTAAAATATGTGGACTCGTTCGTGGAACACGCTGTTAATTATTTCTCAAATAAAACCTTATTATTAAATATCTATTTCTTTTCTAGATTTTACAAGGCTTAGCTTTCATCCACAGACACGGTTTCTTTCACCGCGACTTAAAACCAGAAAATATTCTTTGTTCTGGACCTGATTTAATAAAAATCGCCGATTTTGGTTTAGTTAGAGAAATAAGATCCCGTCCTCCGTACACAGATTACGTTTCAACTCGATGGTACCGAGCTCCTGAAGTTCTACTTCATTCCACCACTTACAGCAGCCCCATTGACCTTTGGGCAGTTGGATGCATAGCAGCCGAAATTTATACATATCGACCATTATTTCCTGGGACCACAGAAACAGACCAATTGTACAAAATATGTGCCATTCTTGGGACCCCTGATAGGGTAAATACCCCAAAAAATATATATACCAATCGCCCAAAAATATGACACCAAGCAATAAAAAATAAATAAAAAGGCGAATACAAAGAAACTAACTTGATTCTGAGTACTTGGGTTCTTTGTTTCTTCATATTTTTGGGCTACTCTAAATACATATTTCAGTAATATTAAAACATACATATTTTGCAGAAACAATGGCCAGAATGTTATCAGTTAGCCGGAGCTGTAGGTTTTAAATTCCCGTATTTTAGTAAAACACCTCTTGGAGATGTTGTACCTCAAGCAAATGCTTCAGCGATTGACCTAATCGATGGGTTTTTAAGTTGGAATCCGGCCCATAGACCTACTGCTCAATCAGCTCTAAAACACCAGTACTTTCAGGTGCTCTTTATAATTTTCCTTGCAAAAAAATTAAGACAGTGTTTAGGTGGGTCAACAGTACAATGTGATTCACTCTGGAATACGTCAAAATCAACCAAATTTAAACCACCAACAATCTGTGATTAAAACTGAACAAATCTATCCGTCCAAACAAGTACAAATTCAACCAAGTGCGCGGAGTACAAGAAACCAGTACAATCAACAAATGATGGCACCACCACTTCAACCATCAGTTCAAATCAACATCCAATCGTTGATTAAACCAATGCAACAACCTGACAAACCACAAAATCCTCCGATAGTTTATAGTTTTGGGCAGTCTGATTTTTCAAATAAATTTTTTTCTAATAATAACCAATCTAAGGCAAACACGAATAAGAAAATATCGTGGGGTTTGGATGATACAATAGATTACAAGGAAGACGATTTTGCTGATATTTTAGGGTAAGTTAATAATTTCAATTAATTTTGTCTAATTTTTGTTATAAGAAGTAAAATCAAGACTCACACCACCGATAAATCAAAAGAAAACAAAATCAATTTGAGCCAATATAATCTTCAAGATATTCTTGAACCGTTAGCCAAAGCAAGTGCTGGTACTGCTAGAAGTCAGTATCTTAGTGTTTCAAGATATGTAGCTGGACAACCTTCCGGTGTAAGAAGGGACTCAAATATTAGCTTAATGTCTGCATTTTCAACAAATAGAAAGGATAGTGGACTGTATAGTAACAGACCTAGTATGTAGACTGAAATTTTAGTGGCTTGTTTTACTTATTCTTTTTACAGGTAAAGTAGAGCTACCATCAATTTGGAATGACCCTTTAAGTAGCCTAACTACCACAAAACAAAGACCTATAGACAATGTTAATAATTTAGGACCTGATTGGTTGACTAAATAACGAGTGAACATAATCAACTGTTATCTTTACAATGTTTTATAAAAAATCTAAATTACATGAAAATCGTACGTAGTTATTAAACCAACTTAATATTAAATTGTATTACATTACCTATTTTTTGGATTTACTCATTTAAAATAAAATTACATTTAAAAAAGGTTTTAATTTTTGTCCCATAGTGCAGAAAATTTGTAGCAACACATGTGGTGGTGAATCTATAAAGGTTACTTAAAAACATACTTTTTGTGCAATTGTTTATACGTTTAATTTAAGCACTAGAGATGAGAAAGAGTTGCACCACCCTCTGTAAAACCTAAATTATTAGAGATAAAAATGTCACCTCGTGAACTTTATTATGCAAAATTTAAATCGCTACAATTTTTTTCTTCAACATCTTTTGTAGCTTTACCAGCGTTGCTCAAATTACAAACTCAATATTTCTTTTAATATTTTTTTATACAAATTTTAAAATTTTCCAAATTTTTTGGTTTTGATAACTTTGTATTTATTTTTGATATTGATTTCAACTGCTTATGCATCGTTTGGTATTAAAAATTAAACCAAAGAATTCTACCTTTTGAACTTAGTTTTAAAAATGTACGATATTCATTTCATTAGAGTACCTATATATTAGTTAGATAAGAGTATGGCAGACACGTATATTTGACAACTATTTTTGATCCAAATTTATGTCAATTTAATGTCATTAGGTCAGTAGCGTCGCAACAGTTTTTTTTTAACGGATCAGAATAAATTAAAAAATGTAAAATATAGGAAAACCAAACAAAACAATATTTTATTGAACAATAATAAGTGTGTTTGCTTAAACATTCATTTAAATACTAAATATGTATCTATTGTTTTAAATTTTGAACTATATCCCTCATGGCATGACTCTTGCTAGACCATTTAATTTTTTGGAGTCTTCTATTTTCCCTTTTTAATTTCGCAGTATAAATTTTTAGGCCATAAACCATATATTTTAGTGCAAACTTTGATTTTATGTTACAACAACGTCGAAACTTGATTGCCTGATAATCAGGATCGGCAAAAACTGCATTTTTTAGAACTTTCAATATATTTCCGCTGTAGATGTTTTTCTTTAAATATTTTTTTAGATTGAAAAACGCATTTTCTACTAAAACTGCAGTCTGAAATGTATTGTCGGACACATAAAACAGACATCCTGTTTTGTATTCCTTTAGAGCCACAAATTTAGAATAAGGTCTAATAGTAATTCGTTTACTTTTTGATCCTAAAGCCAACATACAATCCTTGCAAATTTTTTGTTTCTTCATTGGTTTTATCACATATTGAGCACAATTATACAAAGCATTTTTTTTCTCTCAATGAAAGTTCATTTTGATTTTTATTCCAACAGAAAGGTAAAATCAAGCTTCTTTCTGTTTCATTACCAGCTTTTTGCTTTGATACGTTCTAATATAATTTAAAAACCTGTCAATGGTGCTCCTTCATCATATTCGTAACTTGTGTTGTTAAAGGCCATGTCCAAATATTGCGAGACAGACAACAACTTCAAATCTTGTTTGAATTGGAGTGCTGTCGGCACGGGATGTCTTGATCTTATTTGAGAAAACACGTTCTCTAAACAGTCTTGCGAAAATATCGAAGTTAATAAAAATGAGTATTTTTTTTCATTTAAAAATAAAACTTGAAGGTCTAGAATTGATTTTGTTGTTAAAATTACTCCCGTTTGAATAGGCTTCCATATGGCCTTTCCATTTTTATCAGAAGCTACTTTTAAACTGGAAAATAATGTTATAAATTCTTTTAGAAATAATAGTGTTTCCTCATATACTCCAATATTAAGTTTACTTAAAGCCAATGTTGCCGTCCGGGAGCTTATCAGCTTAAACCACTTGGAAACCATATCGTTAAAAAAAGCTGTTGTTAAAGATGATTTATCTTCGGCAGATTCTTCATCAAATCGCATCCCATAGCTAACGTTCCAGTTTAGCACATTTAATGCATGGGAAACTTTTATTTTGTTGAAATGTCCCGTATTCAATAAATCGACGCTTAATTTTGGTGAAAAATTTAAATCCACCGTTTCTTCTTCATCACAAAATGTTTTTATATGCTCAATTTTCACAAGATTGCTTGGTAATTTGTATTTTTTTACAAAATGTGGCGATAACTGTATAGTTTTATTCTGCAACAAACAATTCTTAATGTTTTTCAATAAATGGGGTCCATCTGCTAAGAAGTAGATTTTTCGTCCATCAGATGGATTAATCATAAAAAATTTTAGTCGCACAATGTTTTCCAGCCTTTATACCAAATTTTTTCCACATCGCTTGATTTGCAGCTCCCATATCAGAAGTAACCGAATAAATAGTTAACCCTATTGCACTGGTTTTCTAGAAAATTTCTAATAGTACATCTCCTAAAATCATTCCGTTGGTGCTGTCTCCCATGTAGTAGAACGCGGCTATTTGTTTCCACCTGGTTGAAATTCCTCCCAGCATAATTACCAAAACTTTACTGGCTACACCTTTATGTTGAGGGAAAGTAATATTTCCAATACATGTTCCAGTAAATTTGATGAAAATTACTCCCTTGGCTTTTTTTAATGAAGTGAGGTGGATCCAATGACAGGGACGAATAAAACAAAATTACTTCAATCGACTAGTTTCGTTCGTATAATGAACCTCTTCAGGACAAAAGTAAGGTTAATTAAATCGAAAATTGAAAATTGTAAAAATAATAACATAGGACATATCACCGGTGGTGATGGCAAGGCAAGACTGCAATTTTTTACAATTTTCGATTTAATTAACTTTACTTTTGTCCTGAAGATGTTCATTATACGAACGAAACTAGTCGATTGAGGTAATTTTGTTTTATTTGTCCCTGTCATTAGATCAACCTCACTTCATTAGGTATATGTTCCAGTTTGAACGCAATAGTCTAATCTAGGCTTTATATCCATTTCATCTAAAACTAACATGCAATCTTTAACAAAATCATTATTGAATGTCTCTATCTTAATTTTCATAAAATTTATAACATCACATAAAACTCCTGACTTAAACTGTAAATTTTGTAAATAATAATTTAATGTGCGAATGGCTGGAAATGACAATTTCATTTTTCTCAACATGGTGTATCCACTAGTTCCACATGCAAATTTGAGTTTTAGTGATTTAGTTAAAGTTCCGTCTGAACATTTTATAAATTTTTCTGTTCTAATGGCCTGAAGTTGATCTTCTGTAAAAACATTTTCCAATTTTTCATTTAATTCTCTATTTTGACGTTTGTGTAAGTAGAGGGCATGACTTAATTTTTTGTTATTTACTTTAAAATACATCAGTCTTTTCTTTAAATTTTAAATTTTTCTTTGGAGATGAATATGATCCAAATTTTTTACATTATCGTTTAAATTTTCCGGTAACGCAGCACATGTTTCGGAATTTAATGAGCCCTTAGGAGAGCAGGAAATGGAAGGTACAGCATGCTTCTTCATTACTTTCCCATAAATTTCCCATTGATCTTCTAAAAAATGTTCGCCTCACAATTTTCCATTTGGTAACAGTTTACTTTAGCTGACCACACTGAAAATGCATGAAAAAAATCGAGGTTTTCACTAAACTTACGTAGAATAATCCCTAGAACACGAATCCGGTGGCGGAGGTTTAGTTTTTATAATATTTTTTAAAAAAATCCATTTTTTAGTGAAAAACTTTTGACAGTTCCTGTAAACTTCAATACTACAGCCGCCCAGCTAGATGGGTCGGAATGCAATAACGTTGATAAAAATACCGGGTAATGAACAACCTTCGCTCTCTATACCTGCCAAAATCATCGCCGATTTTAAGTCAATCCTCGTGCTAACGCTGCTGACCGCTTTTTTTATAAGTATCTTTTTCGCGCGGTAGCTTCTAGACCTATTATAAACATCCTCTAAATAAGCCAATCCTTGGGGTGACGCTATTGACCGCTTCTTTTACATGTACCTTTTTCGCGTGGTAGAGAGCTTCGTCCTCTAAACCTATCAAAAACATCCTCGAAGTGTTATATCTTTGGGCTGACGCTATTGACCGCCTTTTTATAAGTTTCTTTTTTTGGTAGTAGAGGGCTTCGCCCTCTAAACCTATCAAAAACATCTTTAAAGTAAGCCAATCTTCAGACTGACGCTATTGACCGCCTTATTTATAAGTTCTTTTTTTCGGTAGTAGAGGGCTTCGCCTTCTAAACCTATCAAAAACATCCTCAAAGTAAGCCAATCCTCGGGCTGACGCTATTGACTGCCTCTTTTATAAGTTCCATTTTTCGGTAGTAGAGGGCTTCGCCCTCTAAACCTATCAGAAACATCCTCGAAGTAAGCCAATCTTCGGGCTGACGCTATTGACCGCCTTTTTTTATAAGTTTCTTTTTTTGGTAGTAGAGGGCTTCGCCCTCTATACCTATCAAAAACATCCTCGAAGTAAGCCAATCCTCGGGCTGACGCTATTGACCGCCTTTTTTATAAGATTCTTTTTTCGGTAGTAGAGGGCTTCGCCCTCTATACCTATCAAAAACATCCTCGAAGTAAGCCATTCCTCGGGCTGACGCTATTGACCGCCTTTTTTATAAGATTTTTTTTTCGGTAGTAGAGGGCTTCGCCCTCTATACCTATCAAAAACATCCTCGAAGTAAGCCAATCCTCGGGCTGACGCTATTGACCGCCTTTTTTATAAGGTCCTTTTTTCGGTAGTAGAGGGCTTCGCCCTCTATACCTGCCAGTCAATCCTCGAGCTATTACTGCTGACCGCCTTTTTATTAAATTTTATTTTATTCAGTTTATATTCAGGTTTAGACATAACATTCGCTTTTATTTATTTATAAGGTCAATTTATTTTGTCAAATAAAAGTTGTGCGTAACGGTGTTTCTAAAGCATCTATGGTAGCTGGGCCGCTGTAGTTTTGAAGTTTACAGGAACTGTCAAAATATATTTGTTTTGAATATTTTGTCGATTGTGTGTTTGTAAATTATAATTGACAGTTGACATTTACTTTGTGTTTTAAAATAAATGCAAAAAAAGTAATTAAGATTGATTTAGTTATTTGAAAAATTGTGAAAGAGGATGAAAACGTAAAAAAATAACGAGATATGTACATCACTTTCAATTTGCTATTTTTTTTCGTTGTAAAATCCGAACAATTTTTTCACCGAAAAAAAGACTTTTTGTAAAAAATATTTAAAAAATCACACCTCCGCCACCGGATTCGTGTTCTAGAGATCAATTTACGTAAGTTTAGCGAAAACTCCGATTTTTTTCATGCATTTTTAGTGTGGTCAGCTAAAGTAAACTATAACCTTCCATTTTTCAATGGGATCCTATTCATATGTTTTGCTCAAACAGCACGCTTATATGAATTTTTCGGGATAGATTTAAAGGTTATACCATCTTCGGATCTATTTTTACATCCCTTTGCAGTTTGCACTGCAGCCTGTCATTTTTCTGATTTGACGAACGGCTACGGAAGTACGGATGTCACAGTGACGGATATTTTAATAAAATAAACAAATAGGCTGTGGAAAAAGTGATCCACCATTGGATCACGTTCTTTGCCCTACTCTTATAAAAATCTTTATATAGGTACTCTAGATTTTATGTCAACGTTTTTGCTACACACCGTGTCTTTTTTTACCTTTTAATAACGATCTAAGTTTAATTACACTCGTCAACATAATTTTTTTTATGTCTAATACGTGTCTCTTATGTACTTTTTATGCAGATTCTAAAAATGTACTCAAAAATTGGCCATCACGTCAGGTTTTTGAAAAAAACTTATAAAATATTTGTTATACAGTATGAACCATTTGTAATGAATAAATTCGATAAAAATTCAGGAATTTGCCTTTCAGGAAAACGCTTGGAGTCGTATGCTGTTATTTTTCAACGCGCATTTTTTGACAGAAAAAAATGGATATACAGGATGTCCCAAAATCAAGATACGACCCTCAACTTTGAAATTTCAATGAAGAACCCCAATTTTTTTAGCATATCTGAATTATACGTATAAATCCCTAAATTTTTATCAAATTTATTTATTTGAAATAAGATCACGCCTTTTTTTTTCAAAAACAACTGAAAGTCGACATTGTGTGTGTGTGCGCTACATAAAAAGTACGTAAAATTATAAGTGGAATTCAGATATGCCAAAAAAATTGGGGTTTCCGTTTAAAATTTCAAAGTAGAGGGTTGTATCTCGATGTTGGAACACCCCCTATATTCATTTTTTTTGTCAAAAAATGCGCGTTGAAAAATAACAGGATACGTGTTCAATCGTTTTCCTGAAAAACAAATTACTGAATTTTTTTTATCGAAGTTATTCCATACAAATGGTTTTCACTGTATTTAGTTAGCATAGAGTAAAAAATTTTGATTTACTTATTTTATTTTCTTCAAAATCTAACGTGTTAGAAAAAAATATTTATATTGTAATTATCTCATATATAAAATAAAACTAATTTGTTATTTATTTAAAAAAAACAATTTATTTAAAAAAATAAAATTTGTTGTCTAGTGTTATTACATAATCATTTACCACTATCATTGGATATATCCGCTTTTACAAATTTTTCAGAAGATAAAAAACACTCTAAACTCTGCATATTTGTTTAAAAAAATAGTATTATTTAGCCAAAACAGTTTAAATTTAATGGGGTCGTGCAAATAATTGACATAAATATTTTTTTTTGTAAAAAAAGTAAACAGTTTGGCGTAATACTGTTCACGACAAAATAAACTGAACACCAAAGTTTGACATTGACAAGAAGAATTGTGTAAACTGACCGTTACATATTTGGGAAATTTGAGGTCAGGAATCAAATCGTCATATAGGCTGCTTTACATATTTTTTTTCTGTCAAGGTCAGAATTTGATATTCAGCTTATTTTGTCGCGAATAGTAGTATATTACCAAAAAAATATTGGATATATCCAGTTTTGCTCAAAAATGACATATACTAAGCAAAAAAAATTATTTATTTTTATTTATTTATTTCAAATATAAATAGGTATTTGTAAAGAGAACCACAAAATTAAATATGTACTGTAGCCTTTTCGTTATATTAATAAGTTCTTATACCACAAAATGTCTTCCCTCTTTAGCCAATCTTCCCCAAAATGATCTTTCATTAAATGTTTTAAGCTTATTTTTTCTTCTCTGGTACAGAATCATTTAGTGGTACCTTATTTAGCTGTATATTTTCTTCAAATTTTCCTTTTTTGACAAGCGACTCCCAAGATTCAGATGCTGTGAACCGATAAAATTGAGAAGTTTTTACTTTAATATTAGTTTCATTATTTTTATTTACAAATTTTTTTATGTGTATTTTTTTGCAATCGGAAATTCCTTTTATTTTCTTATACACCTTTTCCAGATCTCTAACATCATACAATTGCCAGTCACGACCAAGACTTTTTACTGAACCTACTTCTGAATACATTTCAATGTATTTCTTTTTTGATGTTATGACTGGATGTCTTTTCACGATTTTTTCAACTCTACCGAATGATCGATTCGCAGGTAGAAAGCTGTGTCCTCGGACTGGAAATGTTATTATTATTTCTGTCAAATTATCAGGAGACTCGTTTTTAAGCCAATATATTAGGGTGTGAACGATATGCGAATTCTTGTTCTGCCCCCCACATCCGTCGCAAAATAGTCTGAGAAGGTTTACTCCTTCATAATTTAAACTGTGAAGATGATGAAACAAAGCAGAACCAATTTGAATAGCCCCTCTTCCAGCTAAATCTTCGGTCCAGACATAGAATATTGGATTACGAGACGTCATAGGAACGCAGCAAACAGCATACAAACTAATTTGATGCGAGTAAAATGCATCATCCCCAATAGGTGTATGGAGTAGCGGCTGCACTTGCTGAAGGTCAAAGCAAAAGGTTATGCTGTTATCAGGTTTCTCTTTGGCGAGTTCATAGAAAGTGTTTGCCCTTTTTCTGTGGACGCGATATTCCATAATGAGGTTTTGTCTTTTTTGTAGGTCTTTTGTATGTTTTATTTTCTCCTTTAACCAGGTGCACTTAGAACACACATTTGAGGCAGGGGATAAGAAACCGATATTAAAATCATTCAAAAAGAGGTTTCTGAACATATAGTAAGATACTTGATCTTCTGCATTACTTTGCCTGTTATACATTTTATGCAGCTTTGCTATAGAAAGGTTTGCTGACAGATATATACGCTTGGACTTCTTTCTGTTATAGTAGCTTTCTTTACCTCTCAAGTCTCCAATAAATTGTAGTACTTTTTGTTTTTTTGATACAGTTTTTTTGGATACCCTATCACCACCTCTTTTCTCCTTCGGAACACCTCCTTCCTTCATAACCTTTGCAACTGTGACAATTCTGTGTTTAGTTACGCCGAAAACGGTAGAGAAAAATGTTTTGCACACCCTAACCATATTTTCATCAGACTTTAACATGTAACAAACTGTTGCGTTCCTTTCTTTAATTTCTTTACTTTGTCTGCGTCGTTTAATTGTCATAACAGACATATAATTACATAAGTACATATCCTGATCGACCTTTTTATCGTTACTATAAAACTGTTTTCTATGCTTTAGAATATCCTGCTCTCTCACTTTGCAGCACTTATATGTTTTACCATCATGGCGACATGGACGTGTAAAATCTTCTAATCTAGGGTCGGGATCTAAATACCTAAGATAACAAAAAATTGTTGCAAAATAATACTTTTAAAAAATAACTAATTCTTACCTTTGCTTTTTACGCGCTTCTCTTTGGCTCTCGCGCTTTTTTCTTTTCCTGCTTCTATCACTACCTTCATTGACTCTAATATTCTCCTCCATAATAAACAACAATTTTCAACTTAAAATAGTAAATACAAAAGAAATCTTGCACGACTGAAGACACTTGGCATCAAACAACCAAAAAATGTAACCAACTAACTAAAAACTGCAAGATAATTTGCACAGTTATTTGGATATATCCGCTTTTGCTCCAAATGTGGAACTTTAATTAACGTTTTTAAAAAGATTTATACGGTTTTGGCTGTAAAAGAATATAATGGGCCTATATCACAACTTAGACCCAGAAACCACAATAAAATAATTTTCTGTGAAAAGTGGATATATCCGGTTTTGCACGCAAGCTCCTCAATTATAATATAATCAATTTAAACGACCCTGACCCGTAGCGGTAAGGCAATAAAAGTTGCAGCTTTTCAACATGTACAGAATGGACCAAATGTATGGAAAGGACCGTGTTTTGGCTAAACTATAAAGAATTTTTAAAAACATTACCAAATATTATTGTTGATTTTCGCCAAACCTACAAAATTTTTGGTTAATTTAAGTTATGCATGTTAAAAAGCTAATAACAGTCTTTTAAAAAAGTTACAAATAAATAATTTATTTAAATAATTAATAATTTAACAATAATAATTAATGTGTTTTTTCTTATTTTGTTATTATTTTGTAGTGCATATTACGAGTATGTTATAGTACAAGATATAAATAAATAAAATGTAAATAATAAATATCTAGAATACCCGAATATTAGTTTAAATAAATTGTTAAAAGAAACATGTTATTAAAACTGCCTTCCACCTTTCAAACGCTGGTATTTGATGCTAGTTGAGACAAAAATAGCAATAGAAGATGTCGAGGGTGTGTAAAAACGCCTACTTAATTTTCTTATCGATGTTTGAACGGTGGAAGACAGTTTTGTGAACATTTTGCTTTTAACATTTTATTTAAATAAAAATTCGGGTGTTTTTGATACTCACTATTTACATTTTTTTTATTTATACCTAGTACTACATCATACTCATAATGTGCACTACAAAGTAATAAAAAATTAATAAAAAACACATTAATTATTATTGTTAAATTATTAATTACTTAAATAAATAATTTTTTTGTAACTTTTTTAAAAGACTGTTATTAGTTTTTTAACATGCATAACTTAAATTAACAAAAAAATTTGTAGGTTTGGCAAAAATCAACGATAACATTTGGTATTGTTTAATTTTTTTATTGAAAATTTATAAAGTTAATATTAAAACAATTAACACAGCAACATTTCTTTTAAAAAGCTTGTTTTAAAAAAAATCAAGAATTAATTTCACAAAACAAAAATTTTCTTATTATAATTATCTTAAAAATTTAAACAAATAAATTTTTTTTAAACATTGTCTCAGATAGCATCTTCGTAGCCATTTAATGGCTATATCTTGTTTTTTTTAAATTCTTCATAGTTTAGACAAAAAACGGCCCGTTCCATACATTTGGCCCACCCTGTATTTGTCGAAAGTACGAGACACTGATAATTTTTTTCCAAATCTTCCAAATTTTTTTTCCAATTGAAAACATTAAATTGGAGTTATTTCCATCCCGAGAGCGTAAAAAAAAGCAAATATGTCGTTCGTATCGTCAATTATGATTGAGAGATTGAGAGTAAATTTTCAGTTTTGTTTTTGTTTCTTTCGTTTTTTTTTTTCTTTTTCAACAAAACGCAGCTAGGTAAGACTACAGTACCTATGTATATAATGATTTTTATAAGAGTAGGGCAAAGAGCATGATCCAATTTGATTGGTGCATCACTTTTTCCACAGCCTATTTGTTGTTTATTTTATTAAAATATCGGTCATTGTGACATTCGTTGTGACATTTATTGTGAAGCTGCAGTGCAAAAGGATGTAAAAATAGAATCGAAGATGGTATAGTCTTCAAATTTATCCCGAAAAACCTATATAAGCGTGCTGTTTGGGCAAAGCATAGGTTCCCACCGAAAAATGGAAAATTATGTGGCGAACATTTTTCAGAAGATCAGAGGAAAATTTAGGGAAAAATACTGAAGAAGCGTACTGTACCTTCCATTTTCTGCTTTCCTAAGGTCTCATTAAATTCAGAAACATGTGCTGCGTTACCGGAAAATTTAAACAAAATGTAAAAAATTTGGATCATATTCATCTCCCAAGAAAAATTCAAAATTTAAAGAAGAGACTGATGTGTTTTAAAATAAATAACAAAAAAGTAAGTCATATCTTTAATAATTGATAATAATTATTGTTCAATAAAATATTATTTTGTTTGCTTTTCCTATATTTTACATTTTTTAAATTATTCTGAACCGTAAAAAAACTATTGTAACGCTACTGACATTAAATTGACATAAATTTGGATCAAAAATATTTGTGAAATATACGTGTTTGCCCTACTCTACTCTTATCAAACTAATATATAGGTAAGACATAAAGAAAAGCGTTTAATTTACAAAAATAAAACTCTTATGATAAATAAATAACAGATCTGGGTATGTAACACCGTAATACCAAAGCTCTCATTTCATCAAAAAATTTATTTGTTGTTGAATTTATTTAATTCATTAATTATCAGATTAAACACAGAATCGTAACTAATTAATCTTTCTTTTATCAATTTCGAAACTTATAGTTTTTATTGTTTATGTAACCCAGTGGCGGCCGGTGAGTTTTTAAAACTCTGTATTTTAAAAATGGAGCATGGCATCTAAATTCTGTTATAAATGATTATTATTAAGACCACACTGAGGGCAACTGCTAAAAAAAATTAATCGAATTTTGCGAAATTTGATTTTTAAAAATGGTGGGCCTCACCTGGTTATTTCCGAAACGGCTTATATTAGAGCGGTGGCAATTTTTTTTCAGGATTATAAGACAAATTAATGACTAGTCTTATTTTGGTTTTTTCCAAAATTTTAATTATAGAAAAAGTTATGAGCATTGAAATTTAATTTTCGAAAAATATTTTTTCTCTAAAATTTCATTACCTTATAGACTTGGTGCAGAATCTCGTGAGCCGCGATAAAAAGGTGCGCAATAGATTCACTGGGTAGTGGGGGTTCGTTTTTTCGTGCTATTGTTTTAACTAAAAATATCGACTCGCATTTTATCAGTTAGTTCTCGACTTTCACTACTTCGCTGCGGCTTTTAGTGTTTTCTTTCGTTTAATCGCTCTGCTAATTATTATTTTTAAACCACTTGTTCTTTATTATGAATTAAAAATATAAACAAATGTTTTTAGAAAAGAATTGTGCTTACTCGGCCAAAACGATTGTAACCGAGCTCCTAGGATTTCAAACTTTAGACTCCTCCTTCGCGCATCTCGCGGCTCATAAGATTCTGTACCATCTCTAGGTATCTTTTTCTTAAATTTAAACTTTTAAAGAAAACTTAAATAAACTAGTTATTAATTTGTTTTATAATGCTAAAAAAATTCGGCACTGGTCTAACATAAGCTGTTTCGAAAATAACCAGGTAAGGCCCACCATTTTTAAAAATCAAATTTCGCAAATTTTGATCAATTTGTTTTTGTAGCAGTTGTTCTTAGTCTGGTCTCAGTAGTAATGCTTTATAACAAAATTTGGATCCCATGCCCCATTTTCAAAATACAAAGTTTTAAAAAATCACCGGCAGCCACTGATGTAACCAAACGCTTTAGATTTATGAAACTGTTCAAATGTGCTTTAGTAAATACAGTTTTCAGGAAAATAATATACTAGCGAATGTTTGATATTCTCTAGTTTTCAAGTGTTTATTTTTGTTATAAATTAATTAAACAATATTGGATCTAAATTATTGTAATCTTTTAAAGCAGGAAAATTGTTAGAAAACGTGTTGAAAAGTTTAAAAACCTTTACATTTGTTTGTCCTAAATTTGCAAGTAATTTTTACTGTTATAGAATTTTTATCAGGTTATATTATGGTTTAATTTCATATTTAAAGATTAAGGAATTGTTTATCCTCGTTTATTTTATGACAAAAGTTTTAATTGAGTTTTGTATTAATAATATTTTACCAAAGTTATATTATTATTTAATTTGTTATTCTATCAAAGCACTTTTCAATATAGGGTGTGTCAAAAGTCGCGGATTTCCTTTAGTGGGCTGATTCCCACCATTAAAACAATCCAAACCAAATCCAAACAAAAAAATTTTCTAACTTCAAAATTTGAAGTTATGAGTATCTGAAGTTGCAAAAAAAATTTAAATTGTTTTGATATAGTTAAAAAAAATCAGCGTTAAATGATGCAAATGGATGAAAAAGAAATAGTAAAGCATTTGAATTACGAATTCATAAATCTCAAGAAAATAAAAAAAAAACAAAAGAGTATTGAATTTTTTTAAATAAATTTTTGTGTTCCTTGAGGGTCTCTCATGTATCCCTCCAAAGGAAATTCGCGACTTTTGAGACACCCTGTATATTTTATATTTAAGTTAAAATCTGAGATTTGTTTTTAAATGATTAACCCTAAAGCATTTGATTCCTGAACTTTGGTTTATTATTTTTATAATTTTAAATCGCAGGGAAGACCTACGTTCAAAAATATAAATTCATTAGATTTGTGGGTTGGGAACCTCTTATGGCCTTATTAATAACATCCCTTAAGATTTACCCTTAAATCTTAATTAAATAAGAAAAATTACATTTTTCTTAAAAACAGCCCCTACCACATTTAATATTTTTCCATGGCAACAACCAATCACAGCCCCGAATTCTTTTAATTTTGCCAAGAAACGAAGATACTACCGGTATTATTTCAACTTGAAATTAGCCCATAAAAATATTATTTGTCAGCTTGATTTTTAAAACAATTTTTTAAAGTTATTTTTCTAACATTCTATTTTTCTCTTCATTATTTGACAAAATATCTCGATTAATTTTTGACCAACCAAATCATAGGTATCAAACCGCCTTAAAATTATTGGAGCAGTTAATAATTGTAAATTTCTCGACTCTTTCAAGAGTCTTGAAATATGTATATAGAAACAAAGGCTCATGAACTTCATAACGAGCCTATCCTCAACTCCGGTCTTCTGATTATTAAAGGTGTGAAAACAGTAAGTTAATTTTCCCTAAATTACATATAGCATAAAGTTGTAGTTGTCATATAATTATATGACTAGTGTAATTGATTATAATCAATTAAACTAGTTTACAAAATAAAACTTAATTTTTGTTCACCGAATGAAATATTTTTTTTGCATAAGCTACTAAGGGTAATTAAAATAGATACACATTTTTTTGTTTTCCGCTAGCATATCACAAATCTCAAAAAAACCGGTTTTTTTTCAATTTTTCACATAAGATGTCATTATTTGACTAACGATGAGGACTATACTACTAGACCAATTTGAAGTGCAAAATAGGTATTGGTCGCAGGATTTCATAATCTTTAAATTGCTATAAGAGTTTTTGCTCTAGGAAGCGCGGTTTAAAAGTTATAGCCTTAAAAAGTGTTCACTTTTCTGGAGTATACTCCTAGAATTATTTGAAAAAAGAGTTATTTATTTTATGAGTAGTATTACCATTTTTTTATAATTTCTTCCCCGAAAACAGAAGTATGAGTGACAAACATGACGAGCGATTTATACAAGATCTGAAAGAATTTGAAAAAAATATTAAGGTTTTTGAGATCACAACATGCTAGCCGATTATTGTTGGTCTGCTGTGAGAGACACATGAAAGCAGTTATAAGAAAAAAGCTGAAACTCTTCATTTTTAATATTTTATTCATTGTTTCTTTTGTAATATTTTTCTTACTAAATATCTTAAAATTTTGACGAGCTGATTTTTCTAAAACATTTTTTCTAAATTGAGGAGGCCTTATATAACAAAAATATACAAGGTGTTATGGAAGTCAATGCAAAAATTTTAACCTGAAATACAGCACCACAAATAATGAAAATCTGAAAAAAATTTTTTGTCTTATCTCAACTGATAACAAAATTATCACCTAAAAATTAATTATTTAAAACGTATAATAATTTTTTTTTTAATATAGAGCAACTTAAGTTTTTCAGGTTAAAATAAAGCGATTTAACACAATTTACCTCTATACTAAGTTGCACAGTTTAGGAGCTAGAGGATGCCAAAGTTAGAGATTAAAAGTCAGTTTTATACTTTAAACGTAAATATCTCGAAAACGGTACGTTTTAGCAAAATATTGCGTTAATAAGAAGAAAATTGATTAATTACACAAAATGTGTAACAACAGTGCCGTAACTTGAAATTGAGATGTGCAATAAAATTTTGCTAGTAGAAATAAAAAGAGTACAGTCAAGTTCATTTGTGTACCAAATTTGGTATTAATCGGTTATAACAACATCGAGATATAACAAAAAAATGTTTTTTTATACCCAACTTTGACGGCCTGTATTTTTGTTATTAGTTGAGATGAGACAAAAAAAAATTCCAGATTTTTATTATTTGTGGTGCTGTATTTAATATTTTAGCATTCACTTCCATAAGTCTCTATGGGTCTTATTTCATGAAGAAAAATGTTGTGAACTAGTGTTATTATAACTATAATTTCTTGCATTTTATTTTTATGAGAATTTATTTTCAACTTTATTATTATATAGTTGTTTCTTATTACACAATAATTCTTCAAATTTTTATGACGAGTGTAAAACTGCCAGCTGTCACAAAAAATATATATTTTATTTTTAAGCTATTATGTAATCAGCTGGTATACGGCGAGGCGGTTTATAAAATATTCAGTCTTAAGTTTCATATGAGAATGATAACATCGTTAAAAAAAGGGTTTGCTGTTAGTAGGTGCATTTTTGATTTAAAAGTATTTGCATAATTTTTTTCCCCCATTACAATAGGTCCGTTTGGCTTTGCCACTCCGAGTGCACCTACTCTGTCTTTGTTTGTTTCATTCAGGACAGATAAATCCGTCGTATTATTTAAATTCAGGATTTACTAATATAAAGACTGTTTTCTTCTTGACAACGTACGCTCTTTGTGCTCCATCTAGTAACTGGGTGCACAAAGAGTGTGTGTTGTTTTGAATACAGTATCTCAAAAAGCATCAAGTTTTGGTCACCGGATAGAGATAGTAATATATAGACTCAACAAAGTAGATAAAGAAAAAGGCGGTGCACTCGGAGTAGCAAAGCCGAACGTAGCTATAATGTGGAGTCGTCAAAATATTGACGACTCCACAATAGTTTAGTATTTGAAATGCCAGCCATTACAGTTAAATATTTGTCTAATCAAATGATTAAGTCCCAAAATGAAGTCAAAATTTCTGTGAAAAATATTACGACGAAAAAATTGCGATTCCCATTGATGTAAATGATATACCATAAATAAGAAAATTTTTATTATATGTTCAAAGAATCTTGTTCATAAAATTTTGAAATGGTATGAAAAAATATAAGAATTTGTACCGTTTTCATCTTTAATATATATTTTGAGTAGCTATGATATAAATGACATATGAGTTTAGAAGATAAATACTTGTCTGCGTTTTTCCCATCAAGAACAAGTACTGTTTGACAGTAGAAGTTACTCAATGGTAGAAGTTAGTTACTTCACTGATTTTCTCCTATAGATTGGAACACGCTCTCGTTAGTGTTTCATAGTATGAATAAAATACCTATGAAACAGTGTTATTTAAATTTTAAAAAAATAAAGCAATTTTCGTCGGAAATTGTTTATTATAAAAGAAAACAGTTTTACATTATTTAAATATATTTGAACTCATTTCCCACGAATAGTCCATGAAAATTCTGCAACAAAACAAAAATTACAGTATCAATAAAAAAATATATATCTGTATGACCCGATTATGAGAACATTATTCACAAAGCGAAGATGCAATTTTAGGAAGAAGACATTTGGTATGGATAGGAATGAAAAACCATAGTTTGTGTAGTCTTTTAAGTGAAGCAGAACAGAAGAAAAAAAATGTAAAAATTTTTTAGGTTATGTGACCACATTAACAAAAAATATATATAATAAAAATTTATCTTTATAAAACACATCTTATGCTGTAAATTTACCTTAAGCAAATTATCTTAATCTTCTAGCTTCACGTTCAGATTCCAAAAGGGTAAGAATGTCGCCTTCTCTAACCGGGCCTTTGACATTCCTGATAATCTGTCGGTTTTGTTCCCCAATGAATTCAACCTTAACTTGCGTACATTGTCCCTGGGAACCTGTACGGCCTAAAACCTTAATAACACGTGCCAAAACGACTGGTTTATCCATATTTTAAGAATTTTTGTGATCTGCAAACACGTGCACCACAAACAAAATGACAGTTTCGTCAAAAAAGAACGAAGTCAACTGCGCAGACACCAAAGTGTCAAAATGTTGATAAAAGCGAAACCTACTTCAAGCGCCAAATTTAAGAAAAATTTTACTTTTAAAAAATCTTTAAAAATCCGGCATATTTTACGTTTAAATTAAATTGTCAAAACTTTGATTACGATACCGACTTGTATTATTTAAAACGTGGTTAATACCTTACTAAATAAAAGATAAAGTGTGGGTTTTTAACCTGACAAGATTACCGACCGAGTCCGGACGAATGACTTTTCTAATCGTGGTTAGCGATAAGAATAAATGGCGTTTTTAATATTTGCTAACCTGTTAATCACGCATAAAATTGTGTTAAAAATGTGTTTGTAAAAGTGAAGGCGTTAATGTCAAAAATGTGAATAAGCTGTGACAAAATTAAAAATTATGTACTGCCTTCAGTGGCTTATTCCTGTGTTGTTGATGCCAAAACCTTCCAACCCAGCCCTGGTTCAAACCCATGTTATGTTTATGGTCTTGTATTTAATTGGATTTTTCCTGGAGAGAAAACCCTGCACAATATGCAGTTTAGTGTTCCTAGCTACAGTATTTCTGATTTGCTACAGCGGTATGGGAAATTGCTTGTTCTGGGCCTCGTTTTGTGAGAACGAGAATGGTTAGCATAGCCTTTTGTTTTTATCCAATTGAGGTAAAGACAGACCCTTATTATCAACAGGACCTCGTGATTATTTATTATTTTTTATGCTATTTTTTCTGTACATAACCTACGTTATATTGTTATTTATTAAGATTGGCATCTAATTACCAAAGAAGCCTTTTTTATATGTATATAACGATCCTATTTTGTGATTCATCAACGTTGTTGAAGTAGGAACACCAATGACGAGCATTATGTGCCACTTTGTACAGTATGTTTCAAATAAATCTTCCAACAATTTTGTCCAGTTATTTTATAATTGTAAAAAAGTATATTATGTTATAACTTCTTTATTGCTTTAATAAACCAACGCTAAACTTAAACAATTTTATTTTTCATCAAAGTACTCCTTCACAAGTTTTGCAGCGAGTTTATGATTAGACAAGTTTGTCACTTTGGCTTGAAACTTATTTCCTTGACCTGCACCTTTACCCCCCAATAACTCACAAATCCTGAAAATAACACTTAAATCACAACAAACTAATTTTATTTTACTTACTTTGAAGACAAATCTGAAATGGCCTTTTCATTTCCATACAAAACAATATTCCCAGCTCCCTTCTCATCTCCTACTGACAAAAACTGAAAAATATCGTTTCTTCCAGCCTCTTTCAGCAAAATATTTATAAAAGTAGGGTCAGCTTCTTTGCGATGCAAAATAAAATATTTCTCATTACTCTCCCTCAATTTTGCACCTTCAAAAACAGCCAAATCCTTTAAAACCGTCTGTAGATTTTTATTTACGTTTTTGTTATTTTGAATTAATTTCTCAACAAATTCAGGATGTTGAACAGGATTTGTCCTACGATTTTTTTTTTTATTTGAGGTAAGGACATTCTCATAACTCACTTTAATAAAGCAGTTAGTTTTTGTTCCCTTTTCAAACAATGATCCAAACGATTTATTACTCTGTTTCCACATAAAAAGTAGAGAAGGATTTGGTTTTTCCTCTTACTTTTTTCCCAATGCAATAATTTAATTACTTGTAATTGACTCAAATTTGTAACGTGGGTGCCACAACACATGTTACTTTCAACACCTTCAATTGTTACTACTCGTATATCACCCACGTGGTCTGCTGGAAGACCACGAGCACTACGAAACTAAAAAAAAAGAAATTCTAAAATTGGGTAAAACTGAATGATTCAAATTACTTTTTCTAATATTTCAGAAGGTGTGTTTTCGTCAAAGATATCAACAGTGACTGGTGTTTGTGCCCTAATAAGTTCATTACAAATCTTTTCAGTTTGATCAATTTGTTCCTGAGTTATTGTAGGTGTCTCTGGAAAATAAGAGACTTGTAAAATTTGGGGTGAAAATTGAAATTTTTCATTAATACCTAACTCAATGTATGCCACTTCTTCTCCCAAGTACCACGAAACTGTATAATGTTTAAATTCTCTGTCTAATATTCCTGTAATTAGATGTTGACCAGAATGTTGCTGCATATGGTCCAGTCTACGATTCCAATCAATGACTCCTTTAACGTCATCTCCAATATTAAATGGTTTTTCAACGTAGTGCACAGCTTTGTCACCTTTACGGCTCACTTGGTATACTGGCTGGTCATTTAAAAAACCATGATCAGAAGGCTACGATTTTTGTTTTAATATTAGTAGAAAGTTTGAGGAAAAAAATGCAACACCTGGCCGCCACCCTCAGGGAATAAAACTGTATTTTCTAAAATAACTTCATAACCGGCTATTTTTTCGTTTTTGCCATTAACAGTTCTATTAAATTCACTTTTCTCACAAGAGACTACTTTTGAAGTAAACTGCAATTTTAGTGTTGTAGTGAATTCAGATTTAGAAACTGTTTTACCTCTTTCAAAAAGCTGTCTTCCTGACATTTGAAAACCATGTTTTAATTCAATTAAAGTGGGCACTTCTTTTTGCACCACTCCCCCACTGGTACTGAATGATAACGTTTTAAAATTAAAATCACAGATTTGAACAACTCGGTCTACAAATTGGTAACTGATTAAACATACTTTTATGTTTTTATTACTTGTATTTACCTGTAATGTCAAATTTATGGAACTCCAAAATACTGATAACTGGTGACAGATGAGAATTTATCGAATATTTAAATAACTGAATACTGAATCTACTTAAAAACAATATAATTACCTAAGTACTCTACTATAAAATAAAACCTTTTTGGTGCTTCAAATTTCATAAAAAGAAATAAAGAAGCACAGACAAATCCGGTACCCCATGAACTTACGTTATCGCTAAGTTCACGTTGCGTTAATACTGCCATCTTGCGTTACGTACTATACCTCAGCTCAGAGGTGTAGTTTTCTAGAAAGCTCACTCTCATCTCATGGCAGCAAAAATGTATGACTTAGTTTACGCCTTTTGTCGCAAAAGGTGCTGTTTTCAGTTTAAAATTTAAAAAACTATGTAAAAAACAAGCTTAAAAAGACTATTATGACAAAAATATTGTAGTATGTAATTCAAACTCTTGCCTTAATTTTTATTGAAATCTATAAAAATTTTAAGAAACGTATTGTAATTTTTAGTTTTTCTATTTAATTTTGTTTTTTAGAACAGTACACTAGAAAATGACACTTTTATAAATAAAGCCAAAACCAGTCGGATTACAAAATCAATAGATAAGCCCATTTAATTTTTTAATAAATCTCCATAAAAAAAAAACTATTCGGATATTTTGAGAACAGTACAAAGGAGTGTACAAAATGAAGTTTGGAATATAATTTTGATGTAGGGGGTCACTATTGAGGCTAAATATAAGCCTGTTAAAATTACTAAAAAAAAAGCATCGCAATGAACACAATAAAATAATAGCATGCTATTTAAAAAATCTATCATTATGACGTCACAATTTTTTAGGACATTTTGTATAATCAAATATTTTTTTTTAAATGCGTTCTGGTTTATATACAAATTATCAAAATTCCAACTAAGCTACAGAAGACAAGACCTGAGCTGAACGACCATGTATAAAACATATTTCAAAGCTCTGGAAAACTTTATTATTATTAGAAATTCAAAATAAAATTATGCTTCTCATTAATGGCCCTAATATAAAAATAGTATATCAAGCAAAAAACTTATTATAGTGTTAATAACACATCATTCAAATTTAAACCACATGTTGTGCAAAGCCTACACAAATATCCATTCTTTGTATAAAAGTAAAGAATATCTGAACCGATCCCTAAGAATCATTCTTACAAATTCGTTGGTTCTTTCTCAGTTTAATTATTGCAGTGTTGTATATGATCATAGACTACAATGATAAAAGAAGAATGCAGGTTGTTGAGAATGCTTGTTTGCGATTTATTTTTGGTATTTATAGGCGCAACCACATTTCCCATATTAAACGAAATACCTTAGCTAAACATGGTAAACAGAAGACTTTTACATAAAGCATTCTTTACCCCTACGCTAACCCCTTACCTGTTCAGAAAGATTTCATTTAGGACTGACGTGCACTAGCACAATATTAACATTAGGCATCGAGACCTACTGTCCATCCCAGCTCACAACACTGAATTTTTTATAAGGTCATTTTGTTACACCATTGCACATTTATGGAATAATATCCCAACTTCTTTTAAAAATCTGCCTTTACATAGTTTCAGGAATAGTTTCAGTTAGGTACTTTTGAGTGGTCAATAATTTTTGAAGTTTGTTGAGAAATGCGCAGATATACAGGCTGTCCCACCGAAAAGGGCATACCTCCTGTAACTTTTTTATTTATTAGTCGATCTAAATAAAATTTAGAACATAAGCATTAATATGTACGGTCTACATTTTGCTGTTAAAATATTTTTTTATGATGTACCAATTTTGCACTCGAAAGAATAAAGTTATGAAATCGCACAAAATTTCTTCACAATGCATATTATTATAATGCTATAACTCAAAATACTGTAATGGCAACTTTTGTTGAAACAAAAACTTATTTAGATTTACTCTAATTGGTTCTTAAAGAAGAGGGAAAAAATTCTTTTTTTTGTGTAAAATACCGTCATCTATGAAACGGTGTTGTCAGATTGTAAATTGAGAGTTACCTGAAAAAAATATGTGAATTTGTCACTTTGACAATTATTGAAAAAATCGAAAAATGTCTAATCGCGAAAGACGTGAAATAATTTTAGTGTACAGTGAATGCCGCAGAAACCTATTAGCAACCAACAGGATTCTACAAGAGCGCTTTCCGTAAGTAGGCTACACATTGAAAAAAATTCGTAAAGTTGTTCGGTTATTTGAGGACACCAGCTCAGTAGTAAAACCCAAACGTGTCTACTTTCCCGTAAGACATAATCAAGCATTGGTGCAAGTTGTAAAAGATGCCGTACAGGAAGATCCTAACATTAGCACTTGAACTATAGCACGAAGACACAATATGAGCAAAAGCTCTGTGCAAAGAATTTTAAAGTGTAATAAATTTCACCCATATAAAATTGCACTGCATCAAGAATTGCGTCCTACTGATTTTGAGTTTAGAATGCTTTTCTGTCAACAAATGATTAATATTTTAGAAGAAAACAATAACTTTACTGATTATGTGCTATTCTCGGACGAAGCAACGTTTAAAACTAATGGGCTTGTTAATAGGCATAATATGCATTATTGGGCAATAGAAAATCCACGATGGTTGCGCCAAATAGATAATCAAAGTATATGGTCTTTAAATGTTTGGGGCGGTATTTTGGGTCAACATGTAATCGGTCCATTTTTCTTCGATGGAAATTTAAATAGTGACATGTATCTACGTTTTTTAAGAAGAAATTTGTTAGAGTTGTTAGAAAATGTTAAACATAATAGGACAACTTGTGTTCATGCATGATGGGGCGCCGCCACATTTCACGAGACGGGTTCGGCGATATTTAGACCAACACTTGCCTGATAGGTGGAGGACCTGTTCACTGGCCAGCTCGTTCTCCAGACTTAACGCCTTGCGATTTTTTTCTCTGGGGTGTTGTAAACGAAAAGGTGTACAAAACAGCTCCCACGACAATAGAGGATATGAAAGAGCGAATAAGAAAAGCGTTTGCTGCCATATTACCCGAAACTCTTGTTAGAGTAAAACAAAATTTTAGGCGACGCTTATTTTGCTGCTTACAAGAAAATGGAAATGTGTTTGAACATTTAATGTGTAAGTGTAAGACGTTTGTTGTCAAAACGTTATTAACTATTCTTTTTATTTCAGAAATTTTTTGATATTTATAGTTTACTTTCTGTAGATTGGGTGACCATCTCATAGTCACCCAATAAGTAAGTAAACTTTATAGTTTACTTTATGCACCCACCACGAATTTTCTCCATTCCTACTCAATAATGCAGGCTGTAATTCCTAATGCAATAAAATCTTAAAGGAATTAATTTAATTTGTCTTTAAAACTCTTTGCTCATATTGTGTCAGCATTCGTGCTATAGTGCTGTTGCTAATGTTAGGATCTTTGTGTACAACATCTCCTACAACTTGCACCAATTCTTGATTATGTCTTACGGTAAAGAGGAGCACATTTGGGTTTTACCATTAAAACTGGCATCTTCAAATAGTCTAACAACTTTACCGATCTTTTTCAAGCTGTAGAATGGTTAGTACCGAATTAGTTTCACATCGATTCTGTGTTTTAAATTCCATCGAAGCTATTTTAAAATCAAATTATCTTCTGTAAATAAACTGCTCATCACAGAGTTGTAAACGACTTGAAAATCTAAGGTTTTAAAAATCTTGTTCAAACCTGTTGTAATTGAGGAAGCATAGAGTATTGTTATAAAATATGTTTTCTCTGGTTTGCTTTTAAAGTCGTACATTTATTGACCATTTTCCTATACTAAACCACTACTCTTAGCTAAATCTTTAATAATTTTGAGCTTTTTTCAAACCTACGTATCGTTAATAAAAAAAAAATAAAATAAAAAACCGATGAATTATAAATTTAAAATTTGTCATCCTGTGCTGAAGATACCAACGGTTTGTTGGTAATACATGGCGATAGAAAATTTATTAGTGGTATTCGTCAAAAAAATCTTCTTCAAAAATATTTTTTATATGTTCTAATTATATTATTACTATTTTATTCAATTATGTCTCTTAAATAATAAACTTTTTTGGTACCAAAAAAATTTTCAATTATGTATTTAAACTTAATTTTTCCGTAAATTTAAAATATTTCCACTTTCGTTTAGTTAAGTATAACATAAAAACATTCCCAGGATCATTTTGTATTTCAAAATATATGTTTCAATTTTCATCTCTAATCCTATCAAAACTAGATATTTACAATAGAATGATGTAAACAGGTATTTTGCAACCTGAAAGCTGGCTTATTGACTTGAAGGTTACAAAATATTAATTACACACAAAATGTGGATTTAACCTTATGGTCGTATACAAATTAAAAAAATCGTAATTCGTTTCATATTATGGTCCTGACATTTGTTATTTGTTTAATTTTGGTTAAAATATATTACTTCAAACTTTGCGACATATTCAGGTGATAGATTCTCGAAGACAGTGGATAATGTGTAATTGTGTAAGTAATAATATATTTACTGATCCTTTATTTTGTAGGTATTTTGCGATTTTCATTATTTTTATTTTTGTATTTATTTTTATATACCTACTACCTTTTCCAAAACTTTTTTTTACAGCCAACATAACGGCAAGTATAATTTTTCAGTTGAATGGAAAGCAAAAGCTTATAAATTTACATTAGTTAAACAAAACTTTTTATACCTACCTAAATTATATTTCAGTTTACAAAAATAATAATAATATAATAAAAATTATCTTTACATTTACTTGTAAATTATTGCATATGTTCTACATACAAAAAATTTATATAAATTGTGCAATAGTGTTTATTATTTTTAAAAATTATCAAAAAGCGTAAAGTATTTTAAATACAAATTTCTAAAATCAATAGTTGATGTACCGTTTATTTTTAAACAATAAACGTATCTTATTCAGCGCAAAAAATAGAATTTTTGTTTAATTGTTGATAAATTTAATTTAGACATGAAAATCAAAATTGGCGCTGATTTGCAACCATGGCGCCACTGGCGGTACGAGATTTGAACTAAATAATAAATTTCTCCACCATTAGTGAGCTACCTTAACACGTTAACATGGTATCTGTGTTCTACTCTACGTTACGTCTTGTCGTTTGTGACTTTTCACATGACTTTCTTTATTTCAAGCACTTCACCACATTGAAGGCTATAATTTAAGTCTTTCGACTCCAAAAAATTAACAAACTTAATTTCTAGTGGAACATTTTTATTGTTATCTTAAAATTTTTGAGAATTAATATTTTATTGCTTGCTTTACGTTACGTTTATGTCTGTCAAATTTGACAAGCGAGAAGCGAGTTAGTAACAAATTTGGTTATATTAGAACCGGTGTTTTATATCCTCAATTTCACGCTTTTTATTATTGCTAAATACTCTATTTCACTAATTTATAACCAAAATGGAGCAAAAACTCCTTGATGGATTAAAAGATTTAGGGTAAGTACTTCCTAACCAAAAAATGCTTTTGCTTTGATTTCTCTATTTCAGATATACAGGCCCCCTGCTTGAGAAAACTAATCTAGATTCAGCTCTTGAAGAAGGGGCTAAAAATATCGAGTACACTAAATTGGTGCATTTTCTAACAAACGAGTTACGCACTTTGCTTAATATTGATGAAGAAGTTAATGCAATTTCAAGTCCAGAAGATTCAGTTTCGTTTGTTATGGAAGTTAGTTCGTTCCTAAAAGAATTAAGTATGCTAATTGCTAATTTACTTATATTTGTAGCGAGTTTTTGATTGGAAATTTTTGTAGATTGTCCTTACTCTGTGTTAACCCAAGGCCATATATCAGACCGTCTAGAGAGTATTCAAGACAAATCATTGCTCTTAGATTACTTATCGACTGAATTAATGGCTGCGAGAGTATTACAGGAGAAAAAGCCTGATAAGAAAATTGAATTAAAACTGGTAGTAATAAGTAAATTGTGGGTTGCTTGTCTTGATTACAATTTTTAGCAAGAGACTGAAGAAGCTGCAAATATGCGAAAGATTTTAATGGCTTTAAGGTTTCCTAAACCTCCTCCAAACATAACAATTGAACAATTATTCCAAAAAATTGGTCCAACACTGCAAAATACTATCCAAAAAGTTGATAAAGAATTAGTTGGGGCACCAGCGTTTCAAGGAACTCTTTCTGATAAACAATGGCAAACCTTAAATGGGGTACAGAAAGATTTAAATAACGAATATAAAATTAGAAGAGAGATGTTGTTAACAAGGTTGGATGTCACTATTCAATCATTTCAGGTAAATATTTTTGCTGGGAAAAGAAATGGGACTAAGAAATGTTTCAGTGGTCTGACAAAACGAAAGGAAAAAATGAGCTTTTTGAAAAGATCTACACAGAAAAACGCAAACGCTTAAAAACTGAACCTGATGTCGAACTGGCTGACCTTTTAGCGGCTAGAAATGACATTGCTATTATAGAAAAAACGAGCAGTTCAGCAGTTAGGAAAAATACTCGATCATCACTAAACAAAGTTATTATAGGACAGGTAAAAACAGTACTTCCTAAAGTCCGTAGATTTTTCGTTTTAAAGAGTTCGGAGAGAGATATCATCTTAATCTTTCTAACGTGTCAGAAAATACGAAATAATTGTTTATTAAAAAAAACAGACTTGACTTAACAATAAGTAGACTTGTATCTTAAATTATTAGGTCCCGGATAGAGGAGGTAGAACTTCTGAACAAGCTCCTCCCCCACCGGAAATGCCCTCATGGCAGCAGCGAACACCTGGACCGTCTGGAGGTGGCCGAGGAGGAAGAGGCGGAGGTAATTTTTCTCGTAACGACAATAAATCAAACTACTCGGGTAATTACGGTGGGAGTTACTCTGGTAATAATCAATCATACGATAATTATGGAGGTCATGCACAAAACAGCAGCCGCAGTAATTACAGTTATGATAATAATTATAGCCAGAGTCGCGGTTATGATAGTGCTGGTAGTTACGGCGGTGGTAACTACAACAACTCTGGTTATAATCAAGGGAATTACAGCGGAGGACGAGGGCATTATAATGATAATAAAAGTAGTTACGATAATAGAAATTTTGATAGCGCAGGTAGTTACTCAACGAGTTATGAACAAACGTCGAAAAGACCTAAAACGTATGACTCGTTTCAACAAAATAGAACGACTTATGCTGATCAGTACGTGCAGGAGGAACAGCATAATCAGCAGTATCAAGGAAGAGGGGGTTATAGGGACAGAGGAAGGGGACAGTCGAATTATAACAGAGGTGGAGGAGGCGGCAGGAATCGATACTAAATTGTTTAAAGAAATCCAAGTTTGTCATTATGATATTGATATTTGTAAGAAAGGATTATTGCTTACTTTAATTTGTTTCATATAATTTATTTGCAATTGTAACATTACTGAATGTTTGTTTAATAATGAAATAAAAATCTCAGTATACCTATTTAGAATAAATGATTTTTATTCATCCATTCTCTTTCTCAAATGTACAAGAAAGTACTATCCAATTAGTAATTTCAAATAAGCAACGCGACATCTATCGTGACCACAGAAACTAATGAAAGGCATACTATTAATGTATTTTTGTGTAGCCGCTTATATCATAAAACATTTTATAAATTAAACAATGTTATTACTACACATACATTTGTGCTCATAATAACACAAGAGCACAAAAGTTTATTGCTGTTCAAAATTGCAATAGTTGTAGAGCTTTTTTTCTATTTAAACCATGCTCAGTTCCAAGTAATCTAAAGAGAAGAATGATTCCTATTCTCCTAATGCTGCGAAGTGATCTATAGACAAGATAAACCTGACCCAAAAAAAGTTTTTTGGCTAAACTATAAACATTTTTGAGAATTATTTTGGTGAATTACGTTCATTCTTTTTATATTAGAAAATTGTTGTTACGGGGAAGTGGACATTTTTGAGAATCTAATATAGACGTTAAGTGGTTATAACAATGCAACTTTATAAGCGGATTTAGCATTATACATAATTCCACCACCTTCAGCATTTAAATGGCAAGTGGGGTCAAGTAGCACGTCATTGGAAAGGTAATTAAATCCTCTTATCAACAGTGTTCTTATTTGTAAAATCGTACTTCTGTACTTGAAAGTTGGAAATTACAGTATACAAAAGGCATTGATATCGTTAAAATTTATTTGTAAAATTAACAATATACGTTGTATAAAATTCACAATAAAATCTCTTCTTTCTCCCTGAGTTCAACATTAAAATCAAAATTATCCTAACGGTTTAAAAAACGATATAACACTCTTATTATTAGTTACTTGATTTTTTACTTTACTCGACTTTGTTTTAGTTACTTTTTTCACTACAGGCTTAACCACCGAATTAACAGGATTTAATTCTAAATGAATTTTTTTCGCAATGTGATAATCCAAATGACTGGTCACTTCATCAACTGGAATTTTTTTATTACACTCTGGGCATATTTCACTGGGTCCTTCTGGATCATCTTGTTTTTTAAAAAATGTAGTTAATGGAGTACCACCACTATCAGCTCCTTTCCTTTTCCGTGTTCTTTTTTTCTTATCAGAATCAGTATTTTTTGTTGGAGTTGGAGGAGTTTTAAGCGTGGTATTTCGAGGACTATTTTCATTTTTAGAAAGACTTAATGCAAAATGATAATCTTGATGTGAAGTTAATTCCGAAATGGGTATACTTTTTTTACATTCATTACAAGCTTCATATGGTTCTTCAATAACTATTTCCGAGTCGTTGCTCTCTTCACTTGGTTGTTCATGTTCAATTGGTTCCACTTTCTCAGCAACTGGTTCTTGACCTCTATCAAAAAATTTTACAAAAAAAGAAGACGTACGTTTGTATTGTGAACACGTAGGTTTTTCATTAAAATTAACTGAATTTTCCTTATTATTTTGAATTTTTGCATCTTCAACAGGTATTTCATTACTTTCAGTGTTATTTAAATTTCCTTGCATTTCTGCATCCTCATCATGATCTTCGACTCTACACGAATCATCATAAAATACCAAATTAGACGCATCTTCATCCAGTTCTTGCGTTGGCAGATCAAAGACGTTTCCTTCAGTACTTAACTTTTCACCATTAGTTTTAGATCCAACTTGGAAAAACGACGTAATTTCCCTAACTTTTTTAATATCATCGAAATTGGACGCGTTAAGACCCAAAAATTTCAAAAGGTAAGTACCATCAGGTTTACGGCAGAATTTTTTCACAACTTCAAAAGCAGCTTGAGCTATTTTTTGCGCATTATATGACACTAATGGATGTGTTCTCGAACTGTTGACGTCTTTTTTGTTAACTTCCTGGCAAAAACTCACAATTATTTGTTTAGCTTTCCTATTATTCTCCTTCAAATCTTTCTCTAACCGTTCTGACATTTCTGCAGCCAACTCACCCAGCCAATGTTGGACACTTTCTTCACTAGTTAAAGCCGCTTTGCCTGTGAAATTTTTACAACAAGCAATTGATTTTGCTATTATTTTGGTTGTTACTGGTTCTAAATCAATACCCTTGGCCACGTTGTATAACCAAGTTCTAAATTTTATCCTTATCACAAATACAAAAATGGGTTTGTCTTGTACTTACCCTGTTTTTTCATCGTATTTTTGTACCAACAATTTTTCAGGAATCTTTGCCAATTGTCCCATTGTAGTAACTTGAAAATCTTCCGAAAGTTTTTCTCCAAATTTTCCACCTAAACTTTTCACTTTGTTAATTGGTGTGCTTTCAAAAAAATTTTCAACTGCATCTTGGGGCAAAATTGTTTGTTTGTTGGGCTTATGCAAACTACACACCAGTTTTGCCAGAATTTTGTTGTGAGCTATTCCAGCAGAACATCTATATCCTAACAGATAAGTGTAATCAATTACATGTGACCACTTACCAGTTAAATCAACATTACAATGATTTCATTACATCTAAATAAGAAGCTGTGATTGGTAGTTGCTATAGCAACATCTAAACTTCCAATCACAGATCTTTTGTTTATTACCACAACGTCAGCTTAGTGACTTTAAGCCGTTGCTATGGTAACAACTATGCGCTTGGTTAATTATTAAGTTACCTGTAATTTTAAAAACTTCAGCACGAATTTCTTCAGTTATGAGACCTCCCACAGCAAGTTTTAAATCAGCCATTGAAAATTCTCTATTACTGATAGCATTATGAATAAAATCTTCCAATTCACGACCCACAACAAAAGTATTGCTTAGATTATCTAAAGTTAAATAATCTAAGCCTTTTTCAATTCTTTTTTCAACCATTTCTGTAATATCAAGATAAGCCTCGTCGACAGAAGCTCGTTGCAAAAGTGGAGTAAAAGTTACTAAAACATCAGCTACTCGTTTCCCCGCGTCTCGATACCTGCAATTTAGAAGATAAATAGTGCCACCTAACGAAATATTTTTAAAACCAAAACTTATCTTAAAGATAAGAAGTTCTTATTTTAAATTTGGCGTCAATAGCCGTGCTTTCATGTTGAATATGCATTGGTCAGGTTGTCGTATAGCAATCGGTTTATTCCAACAACATCTCAGAACTAGTTCAAAACGGTTCACAACTGTACAATTCTGAAGCGTTCTGAATTGTTGGAACAAACCTATGCACTGGTGGTAGATAACCGTGCTATAACAGGAGACTAAATTGAAGAAGACTGAAACCTTTTCTGCACTATAGTATTGTTTCGGCAATGAAAATATTGTAACTCTAACGCTTCTAGTGAAAATTTTGTAAGTATAGCAAAACTTATCCTGTTTGATTTTATTTTGCACTTGGACAATTGATTTTAAGAAAAAATGAGCTTTATGTGTTGAAAAGAGACAGACAACAGTATATAAATCAAAAATGACCTATACCGGGTGTAAACGAAATTAGGCTTACCCCTTTTTTTAATAGTATTTTTTTAAATAAAAAAACGACACTTAGGAAACTTATTATGTTAGAAAATCTCCATTAATTGAGTAAAAAATAGACTTTTTATCACTTCCGGTTTTACCGGAAATGACCGTAACTTTCAATTTTCAAATGGAACACTATGCATATTTTTATATTTTTGGAATTTACTTTAAATTCTGAGTCTAATAGACTACTTACCTTTTGTGAAATAAAATTTTTTTTTGTAATTTTTGTTGTTTTATCTAGAAGGCTGTGACAGTAAAACAATATTTCTAAATAATGTAGCCAACAACTAAAAAATAAAATCCGTCCCATATATGAACTAATTTAGAAAACACAAGAGTCTAAACTGAAATAAGTTAGTTTTTCTGGTCTAACACAATTTTTTCAAATGATCTCGACATTTTTTTTGTTAAGCTAAAAATACCAAAATTTTGAAAATCTATTAAGTAGTTTTTCTAATATGTAGGTATTTAAAAAAATATTTTGGAAAAATCCCTAAAAGTTAACTAAAATTCAAGCAAGCTGTAAAACAAAAGAAAGTAGCAAATTATGTTTAACAGCTGTCTATTTTATTTTCTTGTTAAAATGCTAGCTTGTTTGAAATTTTCAATATAAAACTTTTTTCAGATTTAAAAAAATTTTTTTTTGTAAATACATACATACATATTACAAAAACTATTTAGTAGATTTTTAGAGATTTGGTATCTTTGAATTGACAAAGAAAACGTTACTTTAAAAAGTGAAGGGAGCCACTATTGTTCTATTTGAAAAAGATGAGTAAAACCTGAAAAACTAATTTATTCTAATTTAAACTCCTGTATTTTCTAAATTTGATTAGTTACGGGAAAATTAGAAAAAAAGTTTTTTATTTCACGAAAAGTTATAAAAAGTAGTATATTAGGATATTTCAAAAATATCAAAATATACACTGTGTTCTATTTAAAAATTCAAAGTTGAATCTCGTCAACAACATACTTTGTTGTTAATAAATCTTTTTTTGTGTTTTGGATCGAAAAGAAATAATCTCAAGATAAAACTGTCATAAAATTTGAAATTTCACATTATCGTGTTGTTTGTGGTCTCTTGGGATAAAGAAGCTCTAAAAACTCACAAAATAACCTGAAAAAAGGAATTTTGGCTTTGTTTTACCACCCGATTGTTGACACTTGCCCGCAACCTATTGGTAAAGTCCGTCTCACCGTCTTATCCCCATTTCTAATAAAACCTTCAACGCAAGTAAAGATTCATGTTCCTCTTTCTATCTCTTACTACATCATGGCCTAAAATGCAATGAACTAAAGGTTCTAGGGTAGTATTAGAAACTCGAATGCAAACCAGAACGCTGTGCAGTAAATGACCTCAGCGTAAATCAATACCTAAGAAATTAAAATTTTGGGTATAAGAGTATAATTCCTTCTATTAAGTTCTGTTGCAGCTACAAAGGTTTCTGCAATGTTTCCAAAATTACAATCTTTTTGTTATTTAAATGTTTCGTATGTGTTCTGTCAAATGTCAATTTCACACGAAGATTGACATTTACGACGGTAGATTGAGGCATAATCTAAAAATTTTATTACAAATGGGGATAAGACAGTGAGACGGTTTTAACTGTTTTCACATTTGGGACCCGAGCATTTTATTTGCAATGGGCAACATAATGAAGAACAAACAAAGTGAAGTTAGCTACAGTTGTGAGCTAGGTTATGTATTAAAATCAAACCTAACTTCTTTGTGGTTTACACCAAACTGAAAACAAGACTATAAGCAACTCCACAATGATCTAAATTGGGACATGACCGCTTTGTTGTGATGTCCATTTTATGTAATGTTATTTCTGCTGCCAGTCACGTGATGCTCACAACTAGCTAACTTCACTTTGTTTGTCCTCCAGTGTTGCGAAATGCATATAAAATTCCCAGGCCCGATTCCACGACCAACTGTGACACAAATTTAAACGAACACCCGATATTTTTGTAAAGGAGTAGTAAATTTGTGTTAGGAGATAACAGTTATTAAATAATCATACTTTGTTAAATCAGCTTTTCCCCGAACTTCTGGCACTCTAACCAAATTAATACTTGGACATTTCTTTTGGGCTTCAAAGCCTCTCATATGTCTTGTAACACCTTCATCCCTTGCAGGATAATTAACAGCTATAATGCTACAAATAAAATGCTCAAATTTGTTGATGGATATTTATTAATGTCTAATTTACCCTCCCCCTTTCCAAGCATTATACTGAACCACTGCAATCGGTTTTCCTTCTAATGCCGGATTTAATTTTTCCTCTACTTGACAATAAAAACAATCCATATCGACTAAAACAACAACACGATCTGTGGGCCCCATTTTAAAAAATATATATAACCTAAAAAACTGCACATTCAACAAAACAGTTTCTAAAAATTGTAAAATGTCTATTACAAAAAAAGTAAATGTGTTGAACGCAGAAATTATGTAAAACACTCACAATAAATGTGTTTTAAAATCTGTGTTTAAAATTTTTTATTTTCGTTTCCCACCATTTTTTTAACACTAGCAATTTTGACAAAACTGTCATACAAAAAAAAATATCCCTAAACAAACATAACCTCAAATACTCAACTGTCATTTTTCAGAAAGTGATTGTTGACAAATTGAAACGAAATTAGTGATTTATCGATATGCCTTCAAAAAAGAAAAAATACAATGCCAGATTCCCAGCAGTAAGACAACGTAATTTCATAGAATTACGAATTAATTTTGAAATTTTTTAGGGTCGTATTAAAAAAATAATGCAAACTGATGAAGAAGTTGGAAAAGTGGCACAAGCTGTACCAGTTATAATCTATATCCTTTAAAATATTTCGCAGTTATTTATTTCAAATACAGTAGTATAGTTATTACTAGAAATTTGCGTGTTGTTGTAGGTAAAAATAGGTAAAAAACCTTGTTTGTAAACGATACACTGGAAATATGCAGGCCTTATCTCAAAGACTAACAACATTTTATTTGTGTGTTTTTTGCAAACAAGGTATGGCAGAAACTCGTAAAATACTTTCCTTAACGCTGCTTACCGCGAACGTTGGAGTTATTTGTGGAGTCCCTTTTGACAAAATCAATGCAAATAACCCAATCTCGCAATGCAAAGACTTTAACTCCGTCCCACATGAAGCAATGTATATTATCAGAAAGTCGTTTTGACTTTTTAAAAGACTTAGTGAAAAATATTCCTGATGCAAGTGCGCAGGAAGACAACGAAAACAACGCTTTATTTGAAGCAAACCTTCACAAACTTGAAGAATCTGAAATAAAATCGGAGGAAGAGTCAAAACCGGAAGTAACGGCGAATTTATACACGGAGCAAAGTACGTCCACTGCAAGAACACCAGTTATCCAATATGTACCTAAAGTAACGCAAGTAGAGACGAAAAAGTTCAATTTTACTGTTAATAGTTTGATTGAACCAATGAAAGAGGAACCCAAGCTGCGCATTACTGTGGCAGAATCCGTACCTGTGCCCCCTTTAGTTCCCACGAGGGGGATACCCTCTAATAGTAGTGTACACGAAAACACAACCCCTGTTAATTGCGACAACATCCCACCCCTTATACCCATCTCACATAATTATTACACCCAGAATGCTGAAGACAATTTGTGTATTGATGAAGATTATGATAATTAGCTGTTTTCTAGAGTTTTAACTTGTTTATTTGAATTAAACGTAATTCTAGTACCTACCGCCCCACTTTTGCGTCACCTGTTATCAATCAATAAAAACATTAATAATTACTGAACTGTTTTGTATTGGATAAAAAAATACATTAGTACATTATGTACAATTTAAAAAAATATTAAAGTATTATAATCAATACCTATATTTACATAATTATTTTTTTATCTCCTCGAAAAGGACCTTTTTATGAGCTTGCCAAACATCATTTTTATAAATATGTTAGAAATAAAATTATTAAATTATTACATCATGTTTTTTACATTTTATGGGCACAGTTCTCATCACGGCGTATATAATTTGAACTATGGAAAAATACGAACTTACATTTAATATTGCAAATTGTAAGTGGAGCTATTAGTTACACTGTTAAAACTTAAATAAGGTAACTACAATTTACATTTGTTACATTAAACCTAATCAAGTGAATAAATAAAGAAATAAGTTAATTACAGACTTTTTAAGTAGTGTTAAGAGGCTACGAACGATTTTGCCATTTCAGGAGAAACGAAAAAAAATTTCGGATTTGTTTATTGCTTTTCGAGCGCTTATGTCCAGTATAAACAAGTCTTGCCCAAGATATTACACTTTTAACAAAAACATTCGTTCTAACATGAAAAATTACTCATATGTATTTACATTTACAAAAGGATTTGACTACAAGGAGGGTCCCTATGCACACCTCATTTTTTAAGGTAAAATACCCCGATTTTCCAGGTAGTTAAAAAAAGTAAAAATATTAAGCAAAATAGCCCGGTTTTCAAGGTAATCTAAAAAAAGTAAATATTTCAAGCAAAATGACCCAATTTTCAAGGACAAATAGAAAAGCAGAAAATATTGCGAAAATGACCGGATTTTCAAGGGTAAATAGAAAAGCAGAAAATATTGCGAAAATCAGGCACACCTCACACCATGATTTTCAATGTAGTTAAAAAAGCTAAAAATACCAAGCAAATCACCCTGATTTTCCAGGTAGTTAAAAAAAGTAATAACAATAACTTTTTGGACCTGTTGATATCCAGTCTATTATCCATACGCCTTTACCTAATTCGTCTGTCCATTCTCCCAATTAAGCATATTTTCGCAACAGCTCTCTTTCCAGGATTACTTTCTATTTTACCCAGTTCGATACCTAGATTTTCTTTTACAGTTTTTCTATATTCTTCTGATTCAAAATCATCCTGCCAAGGGCTTGTTTCTAATTTAATTTTCATAAACGCTTTCACATATCCTTTAAATAAATTTGATGATTTTTCGTAAAAATGCCAAACCTCATCAATACATAGTTATTATTTTGTAACCTTTTTCAATTGCTTTTTTAACTTCGTTGGTACACCAGGTCCCTCTGATAATTCTTTGAGATTCCGTATGAGAACATTTATCTTTTTGATTATTTAATTTTGCGCACAATTGGCATAATTTTCATCACCAGATTTGGTTTTATTCTTAACAGGTAAAACGGGGTGGTACAAACCTTTTGGTGGTAAAATTGCACATTTTATTAATCCATACCATTCTGGATCATACGTACGAGGTTTGAATATTTTAGTAGGATGTCCGACTGGATAATCATCAAAATATTGTACTGTTGGATATAAACTGCAAACATCAATATATTTCAATTTCTTTCCTTTTACTCTCAATTTTGTTGCGTTTGTTCTTCCACCAAAGAATGCGTTTCTAGGATTAAGTTCTTCTTCAATTTGTTTCATTTCTTTCTTATATTCTTTTGACTTTGTGGGTCGCACTAATGAAGACGGCCGTTTCATTTAATTTCTTAAATTCGTTGTACGACGGATTCCATTACAAGAATGATATTGGGATCAACATCAGTAGAAACCAGTTAAGCCTTCGAGTAAGTGGAGGCAGAAATGTATTGTTAAAATTCGGTTCTCCAGGGGCAATGGAGGAATTTTGCAAAAGTATCAAGTAAGAACAATTTCTCTATTTAATTTATAACAGTTATAAGGTATCTAACAAACCACAAGGAAAAAAATATTTATTAAATAAAATGGGTGTGAATTTAAAGTAGCACTGTAGTATTAAAAATCACATCTTGCGCTTGTTATAACCCACACAATACCTACAATACAAACTGTATTTTTTTTGCAGTTACATAGAAGGGATTGAGGCCCCATGTCCTTCTCCAGTCTCATCGCCCACACCATCGCCACCAGAAAGCACGCCCTCTCTATGTCAACCATAAAGCTCATCATGAACAAAATAATAGATAAATATTTAGATTATTACTTTTGAATAAATATTTTAAAAAAGTTTGTTGGAATTTTATTATTATAGAGGAATCACGATAAAAAACGTTTCGCTGAAGTGACCTAATAGAAAAAATGTGCTGAACAAGCCCATATGGTTTTGCTTTTTTAAAAATACCTTCGAAAACAAAGTCAAAATGCTTAAAAAACAAAGTGTTCTGAAGGGGGCTTCTAACTATGGTGTTTTCACGATTTTTTCTGCTTTTCAGTTTACCCTTGAAAATCGTGGGTGTTTTACCTTAAAAATGTTAATTTTAAAATATACCTTAAAATCGGGGGTGTCTTCACGATTTTTTTCTGCTTTTCTGTTTACCCTTGAAAATCGGGGTGTTTTTACAATTTTTTTGCTTTTCAGTTTACCCTTGAAAATCGGGGTGTTTTACCTTAAAAAATGAGGTGTGCATAGGGGCCCTCCTTGTAGTGATTTGTGTAAATATTTAATTTTCTTATTAGAACCAAACTTAGATAATATTTTCAAATTATCTAACTCATACCTTTCTAAATTTTCTAAAATGTATATTTAAAATATTTTTTACCATTAAATAAATTATCGAAAATTAGTAACACACCATTGTGCGCGTTTTTTAGTTTTTTTTTTACTGGCAAATTAATCTGGTTACTTTTTTGTAATGCCCGTTTTTTACTATAAAAAACCTGAAAGCGATGTAAATTTGAAATACTCATTTGCAATTGGTTAATTTTCGAAATCAACCAATGACCAAATAAGTATTTCAAATTTCCAACGCTTACTGGTTTCTCTTTGATAAAAAAAACGGACCATAGTGCCACATTTAAGATTCTAACGTAAGATAGAAATGTAACTGAATCCGAGCAGGCTGTGCCAGCGTAACTGTAATGATTAGACACATCATTACAGTTGCTCTGACACAGTCTGCTCTGATTCAGTTACATTTCGATCTCACCTTATAAGCCGTTCACACAATTAAGGCCTACTGATACGTCAATCATTCTGAAATGAATTATAGATTTGTAAATAAATTACCACCACATGTAAATATTAAAATTACGAAGCAAATAATAATAGAAAGAATAATTTACTTGCTGGTCCAAATCCACATAAAAATATCCAAGATGGAGAGCATCAGCTGCTTAACATTGCAAGGCGCATTCATTTAAAAATTGAGAAATGAATTACACAAAAAAATACTTTCATATAGTAGTGGCAACGAACGAGTGTTGTATTCATATATACTCCATTTTTTATTTATTTGCCGTTGTATGTCTCTTTTCAACACATTCAACAAAAACGAACTATAAATCTTTTTTGTCACAAATGTTTTTTATATAAATGATTAAGTACTCTAAATGCATTACACATATTTACTAAGCAATTTGAAATTTTGAATGATAATGATTCATTAGCATGTGGCGACTGGTGTATAAAGAATTAAATTCTTAATGAGTGCACTAAAAAAAATTACTGGTACATAGTTTAAATTTTGTATAATAAAGTTCGCGAGGTGATATTTTTATCTCTACCTCATAGTGTAGGCTCGAGGTACGCTTAAATACGACTTAAACAACTCGAGTTATACAGGGTTAATAAAAAATATTGTTTTGATTTACTAAAGGCAAAAATATGTGTTGCATCAAATTTATTTTCATTTTTGTGGAATTTTGTGCATTTCTGTCGTTTAATACTTTTTTCTGCAATATTTCAGTCGTTATAAATTGCATCCTACAGCCATTGCAGTTTTCTAAAGAAAATTCACTTTAAATGTAAATAATCTTAGCAACAGAAACTTATTTATAATAATGAGTAATAACTAGTAAGCACTGCATATAAAATTGTTGTTGCCAATTAAACAGCAAGTGAAAACATTCATAGATTTTTCCATAGTGAAATGAAACTGGGAATTTACCAGATTTTACTAATAGTCGGCGGTATTTAAAGGCATCAAATGGTTGGTTTTATTGTTTAAAGGAGCAGTTTTTTTTTAAGAAAACAGTAAATCAAAAAATATTATGGAAAAATTTTACTCTCTTTGTTTTCGAGATTTTCACAATTTACCAAAAACCCTTTAACCACCGATGACGTCACTAACCCATAAGAAAAAAAATATATAATTTCTATGAAATCGCTGATTTATTACAATAAACAAAAACTAAATTTCTTCATTTTTTTTTCACAGTGTATGTGTAACACAATTCAAGGAAAGTGTTAACACCACCGAATAAGAAAACAGTAAATTTGTACAAAACGCCTTACAAGCAGACAAAACTGTTTGCATATTGAGTTAATTTCCGTAACATATTTTTAAGAAATCATAAAAAGGTCGAATTGCTCCTTTAAATAATTTAAGCGCCAAAGTTAATATTCTTTAGAAAATCGTATCTTATGAAACATATTTTAATATGTTAATAGGTTTTTTTTTAATATTTATTCCTTCCTAATAGATTTTGTAGTTTTTTTTAAAGACAACGTAGATAATGACCAAAATCATAATCAATTGACAAATTTAGCAGTGTAAAAACGTTTATTGTATTGTTTGCAATTTTATATACCAAATTTTGAATGATGATAGATTTTAACAAATCTGATCCTTATCTGTCAAAAAACACTAGTGTAAAAAAAATTAGGACTAAAACGTCAAATTTATTTGACCATGACTTTAGTTTTCAACTTCTAAATTTTGTTTACTATTGAAATTACCACGCCTATATCTAATTGAAAATTTCACAATACTAATTTCAACAGTAATTAAAAATTTTCTGACCCAGTTGCGTAATTTTCCCTTTTACTTTTTTTTCTTTGGAAAAATAATAAAAATTCACATGTTAATACGTTTTAAATGCATTTAAAGCACGCATTTCCTCAATGAAATATAATTTATTACGCAATTGCAGCAGCTTTCCTTTTTATCATAAATGTTTGATAATTTGATTTCAATTAAGATCAAGCTTGCGATTGGCTGTAGATAGAAACAGCTAATATTTATTTAAAATAAAAATGGCAAGACACGTCGTAACTGGACATAATTTCTTTACGATTTAAAAATAAAATAATAAGTTAAAGAACTTGGAGGGTTTTGTACTATATCACTTCAAACTTTCAAATATATACAAAAAAAATTCCTTTAATAAAAATTAAAGCTATCAGCTGTCGTTGCCTTCATAAAGATTCTCACACGTTCTAAGCAGTCTTAAAATCGGACTAATATTATAAGGAAAAAGATCTCTGGAAACGAGTCGATCAATTTGCATTTTAAGTCTTATCAAAACTGTCATGGTATTATCAAGCTCATTAGTCCTGCCACCCTCGTAACAACTATTAACAAAAGCCTCCCAATGCTTCTTCGTATACTTCAAAAACCGCAACAGATATAATAAGAAGCACGTCTCATTGCTAACTAAATAATCTAATAGTACGTCTGAATCATGACTAACAATTTTCAAAAACTCAATAAACGAGTGGACCGGATTTAACATCGCGATAAAATCCGGCGCCAACGTGTTCTGGTACGAAATCCCCGTCTCGATATCCAACGTACAAACCATGGCCTCAATCATGTAATCATCCTGATCGCTAAACAAGTGAATGAGTATTTTCGAAAACGGCGTCTCGGGATGAAATTCCAGACTGTGTTTGATAAACACATCGACCTTCTTCAACACGTCCCTAATCGACCTCGCTATCAGCTGCATATCGTGCGAAAAATCGTATTCCTCCGACCCCACACTAGAATCCGAACTGTCAAACCGCATTTCCTTGACAGTTATCGCCACACTCTTCAACACCAAGAGAGTCATCTTCTGAATAAGAGTCTTATCAATGTTTGACTGTGCCGGTTGTGTGCTGGGGATCGTCCCCACGAAACTATTAACAGTGTACCCCTCGGACCTCCGGTATGGAAGACTATCAAGCAAGCGGAAATCCTTGACGTACCGTACAATCAAGTGTGCCAATTGACATGTCTCCTCCGGCAGTGTTTCCTGGAGGGCGAGGGTACTCCCATAACACAGAACTTCGTTAAAGAGTGACAATAACTGCTTCCAGATGATTGGTGGAAGATTGTGGTTGAGTAACCCAACAAAGTTTTCCAAGTGGGCATAAAACGGCTTAGTGTCAATCACACTCAAGTTAGCTTTGACTGAAATTGTACTCTCCCAAAGTCCCAGAAATGTTAAGATGCAAGTCTGAGCTTCAATTGACGAGTTCTGGGTGATCAAATACTGGATTTTGTTGATCAATTCGGGCCATTTTGACTCAAGACTTTTGATAATCAAGCCTTTAATACCGGAAGTGTCGTAGCTTTCGGCATCACTATACGGTACTGTGACACAGTTAATGTTGATTTCAACGTTTTGAGTACTACTTCCGGCGACATCCTGGCTTTGGGGCTCTTCTAATACGTGGATATCCACGTTTTTCCACTCAACTACTCTCTTAATTACTTCAAGAGCAAAACTCATTTTAACGTAATCAGTGTTTTCAATTGTTAAAAAACTAACAATTGTCTCGAGCCATTCGTTATTGATATTAGTTTTTGCTATTATTAAAAAACTGCTAAACACTTTCGCTGCCAGATAATTCACGTATTTATCCCGAGTGTCACACAATGACAAAATCTGCTCAATTAAATTCTGCTCATTCCGTACAAAACTGTTACAAATCGTGACAATTTTCGAACAGATATGCCCATTATTATTTTGTTTTAGATAAACGTCAAATAACAATTGCACGTTTGAGAGAAATTGGAGTACTTGAGTACTGGACCATTCGCTTAAGATTGCTAATCTTCTGCCGTTTTCGTCCATGAAGGGCTTCCGCAGCACCCTCTCGGGGATGTCACACAAGCACTGCTTTACCAAATAACTGTAAAAAGTCTCGGTTTCGTCTTCGTCGACCACCATTTCGGGCTGGGGTTCATAGCTTATTATGTCAGGTGCTGGTTGCATGGAGATGTTCTCGGTGCACTTCTGGTCACTTTCGTCACTCACTGGACTAGTCCGAAACACTTTGCCCCCGTGGTACTGCGAGTTGACTGTGTTTATGTCGTCTTCGTTCACGTTGGGAGGGAAAGACAAGTGGAGAGTCAGGTCACCGTTTTGGATGAAGTCGGGCTCGTCGGGGGTGTCTGGGTCATCGCCTCGGCGCAGTTTCTTCTTCAAGGGCTGGTCAGAGGCCATTTTATTCTCCTGGTGTCTTAGAACCATTAGAACGGGGATGAGGGACAAGATGGGCGAATTATACTGGGGGTGGTAGCCTGAGACCTAAAACAATATTTCAGTTTTAACTAGAGAAAGATTCGGTGTTTATTGAAAGTTGGTGTAATTTGCGAATTTAAGAAAATATTTGGGAAGGTTCTTGTGTGTAACAATTTTATCCAGTAGTTACTTCGAGAGCCGCGTTTGGACAGTCTTGAGGATTCTTGTTGCGACTTCATTAGTTAGTTTGGGTATAAATAGTGAAGGAAAATCTGTTTTAAATTAATTACCTTTAAAAACTAGCCTAAAATAAATAAATGTTTTTAAAAAACACGAAAAATACACACACACACAACTCCATTGCGTACAATATGCTGCGCTAGTCAAGACACGGCTTGTGTTCATAACAACAAATAGTTTTTGTTTTTACTGTTAATAAATTATAATTTTTGTCAAGGTTTATAAGACACTCATATTGTTTATATTTCTTTCGTTTAGTAAAATTACAGAATTTTTATTTTCCTATTTTGGAAATGGTTTAGATTCGATTTTGATTTGCTTGGGTAAAGAATGTGCAACGTTGCCAAGTCGGCGACTACCATTCATAATAAATTGTTTAATAATTTTTTTTCGCATTTTGGGATATTTACATTGTTAAATAAATGTTGTAAAAAAGCTTAAATTGTATTTAATTGGTTTTTATATGTATTTGGATATTTGTATTGTATTTCTAAAACAGTTAAATCGACAAAGATGCGGCAAATTTACGGGAGTCCATTCATTGAATGCGTAACACGGGAGAAATACTGGTTTATATTAATTTTATTCATTCTGTTCTAGATCGTATCTCATTAATTTGTTTTTGGGATATCTCATTTTGAGTTTTGTAATTCAGCTTAAAAAAGCTGAATTTAATTAATGATGTATTTTATCGAGAATAAATTGTTTCGACTAGTCAAGTCATAATAGCATGGCTAATGGCCATCAAACCTATTTAATAAAATAAATATTTAGTTTTTTTATATCATATAAGAATTTGCTAAAATTTAAAAAATTAAACATTTGAGCACTTTTAATGACACTGATAATAACGATTTTAATTAAAGATTAATTTACAGAGTAAATTTTTTTTATAAGTAGTTTGAGAGAAAATGTTGACAAATTTAGCGTCCCACTTTTTGATGGTCACTACCGTACAATAATTGAGTTTTTTATATGTATATAGGGCATTCTACGCCAAAACGGGTATTACTATTTCTATTCTCTTATAGCATAAATTTTCAGGCCTTAATCTCAAGCTCATTTTAGAAAAAAAATCTCTTTTTTCAAATGCCTGTTGTTTTTGAATGTAATTTATATAAAAACAGTAAAAAGATATCATTTGCATTTATAAATTTCTTCACATTCATATTCGAAGAAGAAAAATCGTATTTTTCTTGATTTCAAAATTTAAAATTACATAGAACGAATTAGCTTGGTCTTAAAAATCGTAGAATAAGTAAATAAATAAAAATATATACAAATTTCGATACACTTATCAAAAAATTAATAAATATTTATTCTTAATCCTTCCAATTTTTACACAATTTTTTTTAAATATATTTAATAACACAAAAACAAAGATATATTTTGAGAAATAAATTATTAAACTATTTAATTTGCAAAATTATAGACAATCAAAAAAAAATGAAAAAAATTATTAAGTAAAATAATAACGAACCAATTACCTACATTGGGCTTCATTATAAAAATCGTAAAATAAGTAAAAAATTTATTAAAAAATAATTTATTAAATACTTATGTAACAATAAAAAATTTGTACCGCAATAATGTCGTATGAAAGGTAATTTCGCGCAGTGATAACGATGCGCGAAATAGATTATTTGACGGATCTCCTCTTTTGATTGAAATTTAATAAAAACCGTAGCATAAGGAGGTGTGGTAGTGTGGTACCATCAAAGAATTAGTCAAACTACATTAATTGTGATATATTTTAAAAAATAATGTGCCAAGCTCAATTTTTAGTAGGTTGTTGTCTATTTCCATTGCGTATAAGCATGATTAAGCATATCTCTAAAGAAATTAGCGCTTCATTGGTATATTCCGTTAGCGTTTCTTAATAAATTAAATATTATACCTATCTATAAATAATAGTTAAAAAACTTATTGGAATATTATGAAAATAAACTCTACAAAGCCTCAACTTTAAACAAGTACGTTTTTAAGCAGCGTTTCAGAAAAATAATTTTCTAATTTTGATGCACTACTATACTAGGGTAACCGTAATTGCCGTAATTAATGCCAAATTATCAACATTTTTTCTTTTAATATGTAGAAATGTACATTTTTAAACGTTCTATACGACAATGTACGAGTACATAAAAATTTTTTCCACTTTTATAAAAGATGTGTGTAAACAATGAAAATTAAATACTTATGGTTGTATGTGGTTTCATGTACTTTAGGATCCTTTTTAATTATGAAAAAATATAAGTAATCCAATAAAACTGAATGTCCAGTATTTTCCGGACGTGTACCTAGTCATCCTGTGCAAATTTGATGATTTCATATTTTTGGCTTTTGTATCAAACGATTTGTCAGCATCTTTAAATTTGTATTTTTATTTCCAGAGATTGTTCTACTTTGTTTATGCAAGTGTCCGAAAAAGACGTTTCTACAGAACACCCAAAAAATTTTGAAATCAAAATTAAGTGATTTAACGCAACTTACCTATACACAAAATTACACCGTTTAGTATAAAATTAATTTTTTATAAATAATATGTCAACCACTTCAAAAGTTTTTTAATGAACACACAAAACTTTATGTTTTTAACTTTCGAGCTCTCTAAAATGAAATGCAACTAGCAATAAACATGTAACAAGTTATTTTAAGATATAATAAATGGCTTAATTTTTACTATAAGAGAATGTGATACTTTGAAACTGCTAAAAAACTTTATTTTCTTCTTTTGCGGTACTAAATTATTTATAAAAAAGTTTAAAAAAATGCATTTTAACACAATTTATTATGAGCTTTGCTAACTTGTAAGTCCTTATCATGTTAAATGTTTAATACATAATTTTTAGTCTTGAAACAAAAGGGGTTAATTATAAAATAAACTTTAAGGAATCAACCTACAGATTAAATTTATTATTTTGTTAGTTTGTTAACAATATACAGTGCTCAACACTTGAAATGGAACACCCTAAAATTTTAACAGAGTTTAAAGTCTTGTATAATAATCCAAAAAACTGTTTTTTGCGCATTAATCAATAATTTTGATAATTGATGTAAAATTTTACCTCTTTTTGGAATATTGTAAAGATAAAATAAGTTTAAACTTGAATTTCAGAAGACAACGGTAGACAAACTGTTAACACTTTGTGTAGAAAAAAACTTTCGAAGATAATCAAATTTTTAAACAGCTTCGAATTTTAGTTTGGTAAGAGAAGGATAAAAATTAAAACGTGTATTTAGACACATAATTTGTTTTTTGTATTTCAACATCCTTGTAGCATTAGTTTACTTAGTATTGGTCGGTGATTAGATCCGATTCTTAAAAGCATATTTTTAGGGAAAAATTGAAACTTTTTCTAACCTAAAGTTCGTTTACTTATCAAAAAACCATCAACTCTTAAATTTGGCTTGTCAAAATTAAATTTACTAGAATTTGACATTGTCATTTCTAGTAAATTAGTCAAGAGACTGCCATTTGCATATTTACATCTCATTTCAAAAGTTGAGCCCTGTTGCCGGTTGTATTTTGAGGGTAAATTGTGGTGTCGGTGGTTTTTTGATAAGTAAACAGACTATATTTTAAACAGCTCGTTACCACAATACGGACGCTACTGTTAGCTATCCAAATAGTATCATTGAAAACAAGCCGTTTAGATGAGCAAAGGTTTTAATTTTTTTCTAAAAACATGGCTTAAAAAATGTTATTTAAACACCAACTTATACCGAGTAAACTAATGCTACAAGGTTCTTCAGATTTAAAACCCAAGTCATGTTTCCAAATACAGTGGTACCTCGACATACGAGTGCTCTAATATAATACGAGCGTTTTGAGATACGAGCCGCCGAGCGAGCGATATTTTGCTTTGAGATGAGAGCAAAATTTGAGATACGAGGAATCGCACACTACAACGCTGCACACGACCCCAACATGTGGGGCTTTTTGCTCAAAATTGCTTTGAGATACGAGCAATTTGACATACGAGCAAGGTTACGGAAGAATTAAACTCGTATTGTCGAGGTACCACTGTACACCTTTAAATTTTTATCATTGTTTTACCAAACTAAAATTTAGAGCTGTTAAAAAATTGACCATTTTTGGGAGCCTTTTATTACACGAAATGTTATCGGTATGTCTACCACTCTTTTCAGAATTTAAGTTTAACCTTTTACCTTTAGAAAAAGCTAAAAAAAAATTTACATCAATTAACAAAATTATTGCGTATAGTGAAAAAAACAGTTTTTTTTTTTAATTTTGGCCTTAATTTATAAACTTAACTCAAAATCTGCAAACATGTTTCGAGGGTTTGGTTCAGGGCTCTTTAGAAACTCATTAACAAAATCCATTTTTTTTTTTTGTTAAAAGAGATGTCTAAATTTTTCGTTTTTTGCAGGGCCTGTCTTTGACACCCTGTATAACTTAAACTCCAAATTTACAAAAGACGCTTTATTAAACATTTTAAAGTATAAGAAATGAGCTACCCAAAAAACAAATCATCTCAATTATTTAATAATTTTTTGCAGGAGTTACAAGACTTTAAACTTTGTTTTGCACCTAAAAAAAAATAATATTTGCTGGAAACGGGAATGTGCAGATTTATTAATTGGTTTTGCGCTTCTTGATTAAGCAAGCAGCAAAATTAAAGTCAGTGTTTTTTTATATTAATTAATTGTCAAAGTGTCGCCAGGTTGGTACTGCCATTCGTTAATGACAAATGGTAATTTTGTCATGTTATGTTGTTAGCACTAAATGTCAGTGTCTTCGCAGTGTCGAAAAATATTTGTAAATAGTTAAAACACAGAAAATAATATTCAGTTTAAAACAAAATGTACTTCACCACCAAACAGTGCTGAACCGTTATTGCTAAACTGTGACATGGAGAAAATATTATTAAGTCCGTAAATACAGGTTTTAGGCTGGTACAATATGGTTTTTCAAGAAATTTTGAGATTGACAATCGATTATAACAAAAAACCGAGTTTTATTAAGAATGTGACCATAGCTCTCTTTAATGCAGCAAATTCTAGTTTTTACGGAAGTAGATTAAAGCAGTAATTCTATTTTATACAAAAGAGTTGAAATGGAAAACTCTATCTCATTTTTCAAACAGAAAAAAATCAGCGCAGGAGTGGCGTTATCTTTCGATTGTAATGCAAACAAACGTATCCCACGTGACCAGTCTCAACAGCTGCGAAAGGTATCTACTTTGTGACTCATTGTACCCAAATTACACTCAGTAGGGGAGTAGTTGTAAAAATGGCTGCCAGAAGTTATCAATGAAGTGTATTTTAAATGTCCAAATAATGTTGATTATTCACTATTGATCTGCTTGACAAAGGTGATTTATATCCGCATTGTTTTTACCAAGTTTATTTTCGTTCTTCCCGTTACATTACTCGGCAAGTTGCCCCATTCTCGGACGATGTTTATATATAGGTTAAACTTCGTCATTTTACTTTTAATATTAGAGGATTATATTCTCTTTTAGCAATGGGATATTCAGAAGCAACTTTTATTAACCTAACTGTAAAAATTAACATAGCTATACCTGTATGTCTACTTAATTAAAAAAAAACAATCAGAAGTGTTACCATTCACAATTTATTATCTCAATCCTATTATTTACTGTTAATCCAGTGTTTATCAATGATTTTGGGGCACCTTTCCTGTACTGTACTTGTAAGGAAACACTTAATTTATTCCAGTGGTGTTTTGTATTTATTATTTACTTAATGCCTGCTTGTATTGATTGTTTAACACGTTGTTCAAGTTTGATAAGACTTGTCACTTTTGGCAAGTGATTATTTTTTATGGTTATATTTCAGATGCAAAAGTCAAATGAGTGAAAATAGTGTGGGGGCCATGCCGGGCGTGGCAGGGGCTGGGGAGAGACGCCTTCGACAGCTGGAAGCTCTGTTTCTTGGGGGCCCTGTTGTGGCAAAGGGACAGAGTTTTAGTATTGAGACTCTCATTGATATTCTCATTGTTCTCTATGATGAGTGCAGTAACTCAAGTCTACGTAAAGAAAAAACAGTTTCAGATTTTATCGAATATGGTGAGTTTTGTTTGATGTTATTTTGTATTATTTTAATTGTTATTTTTTAGTAAAACCTGTAGCTTCATCTGTTAAGTCTCTTAGGCTAACTAGGGAAGATTTTGAAATAATTAAAGTGATAGGTAGAGGAGCTTTTGGTGAAGTGTGTGTAGTTAAATTTAGAGGCTCTGAAAAAGTGTTTGCTATGAAAATTTTGAACAAGTGGGAGATGCTCAAAAGGGCAGAAACTGCCTGTTTTAAAGAGGAAAGGGATGTGTTAGTGTATGGGGATCGAAGGTGGATCACACATTTACATTATGCATTTCAAGTAATATTTTACTACATTTGTGTCTCAAAAATTACTTTAAATTTTTAGGATGAGTCTAATTTATATTTAGTAATGGATTATTATTGTGGGGGTGATTTGTTAACACTGTTAAGTAAATTTGAAGATCGTCTTCCTGAAGATATGGCACGTTTTTACATTGCTGAAATGGTTTTAGCTATAGATTCAATCCACAAACTTGGATATGTACACAGAGATATTAAACCTGACAATGTTTTATTAGATGCAAATGGTCATATTAGATTAGCAGATTTTGGTAGTTGTTTGAAATTAAATGATGACGGTACTGTACAGTCAAATGTAGCTGTTGGTACTCCTGATTATATCTCCCCTGAGATTCTTAGAGTGAGTACTTTAGAAATACTTTTTTGTTTTAATTAACGATTTTCTTGAAGGCTATGGAAGATGGTCAAGGTAGATATGGTCCAGAATGTGACTGGTGGTCTTTAGGTGTTTGCATGTACGAAATGTTGTTTGGTGAGACACCATTTTATGCAGAAAGTTTAGTAGAAACGTATGGAAAAATAATGAATCATAAAAATTGTTTTGATTTTGCGACTGATGTTGATGTATCGGATGCAGCCAAGGATTTAATCAAACAGTTAATTTGTAGTCAGGAATTTCGTTTAGGACAAAATGGGATTCAGGATTTTAAGGTCAGTTTCCTTACGTGTTTACATACCTCATTTGTTATTCAGTATGTTCGTTTTAATTAAAAATATTTTTCACAAAATTGCGGTTAAATTCAATAGTATTGAAATTATTTATTAATTAGGAAGGTGCGTTGTTATCGCATTGAAATGGACGTAATTTCCGGTTCTCTGTAACTACCGCAAACTATTTTTAGTGATCTGTGATTTCATTCATTCAAATTTCATAATAGGTGATGAATTTTTTTAATAAAAAATTTGTGGTTATATCAACTATGATATAAACTAATTTTTATTTGTATTTTTTTTTATAAATTAAATTACTCAAAATCTATAAATACAATTTACCTTGAATTTAAAATAATTTATGGAATTGTGTGTGTAATTTTTATTATTTTCTCGATAAATGGCAATACATAAAACAGTAGTTAGGTCACCAAATTATTTAAAAATGTAAAGATTTCAATAAAAATAGCTGCATTTATTTCTTTATTATATAGATTTTTTTAATTTTTATTTGTAATACTACTTAAATAGACTTTTCCATAATTCAGAAACAAACACTTTCTAAGCTTCAAAATATTTATTGCATAATTTTTTTTTATCTTCTTTAAAATTTTTATTCTTCTATCCACTTCATTGGCAAAATTTCTCTTTCTTTCTCTAATATTATAAAAAACTAATATAAAAGTTGCTTTTAACTCTGTTAAATTTATTCAAATTCCTTCTTAAATCATTTAGGCTTCTACAAAATATCTTGTAATGACTGTAATGCAGTTTATTTAGACAGGCCGAAGGATTGCAACAAGAATACATGAACATGTAACGACAATAGAAAAGTACAAAAATACAGACACAACCTACAACCTTTTTCTTCTCATATTCTTTCTTAAGGTCATTTTTTTACTAATAATTTTAAAATTATTCGCATCTGAAATAAAGGTTATTTCTTAATTTTTTTGAATTTTTTAAAAATCTTTAACTCACGAACCTTCTCAACAAATTTTAAATAATCAAATCAGCTTTCATTGTCCCATTCTGTCTTCACTAGTTTGATGTTCATTAGTTAATTGAATGTTTGTTTATAATCTTATCTATTTACTGTCTACATTGGTATTTATACCTTTAAATTTTTAATTATCTTTTAAATCAAATAAATGACAAATTGATGTCAAATCTTTTAAAAACATATGTTTAGGTGGTTAAAACTTATCTTTTTCTTGTCAATTTTTGAAATAGCAACCATTTATTTATTTATTTATTTATTTGGTGTTATGCCGGTCAACATTATGTTTTACAAAAAATAACGGTTTATGAACTTTCGTTTTGATAAATAAAAATATAAAATTAGGTTCCAAGAGCGGAAAGTATGCCTTAGGAAGCTGATGGTTTGTGCTTGTATGACGAAAAACTGTATTTTGCCTACTTTCAAACCTTGAATTAAATCAAATAAAAACGTAAAAGAGATTTTTATCTCAAAAAATAATGTTAATTGAAGTCAAACTGATAGATGACATAATATGAAAATGACAAATCGGGCTGATTTGAATTCTTTTCCTAGGGCAGAAAATGGCACTTCCTGTTATTAATTTTTGATGAAGAAACAGTAAGGCCTAATTTAAGATTTTTTAAAATATTATATGCCAAATTACACCAAAAATTAGAAACACTTTTGGTATTTGTTCGAGTGCAAGTGGATCAGCCGTTTCGTAGAAATTCAACATGATGGTCTGTAAATTTTTAAATATATTCGATCTTCGATATCTCGATCTTGGTGATGATTCGAACAGAATTTTTGTTCTAAGCACATGAACGTTTAGTATACTAAAAATACAGGGTGATTTTTTGTTTGCTCCCGCCCGATATTTCAAAAATAAGCAACACGTTATATAAACAATAAGTAACTTTGGGAATACTACAAATGATCCAAATGAACTGACACTGTCAAAGGTATTGTCAATAATGTTGACATTAATTCACAACCCTCTATGCCTTAATTTTGAAAATTAAATTTTAAAAAACTAGCAAAGTATAAGGTGTTGCCTATTTTTGGAGTTTCGGGCGGGAGCAAATAAAAAATCACTCTATTTATAAAAGTGGGCTGACTTTTTAAGACTCTTCTATAAACCCGTTGTTCAAACCATTGTTCAATTTATGGAGAGACCAACTACAGTAAGGATGGATCTTGATTTATGACTGTTTCCTCCGCCAGATGTTTCGCACGCAAATATTGTAAAATACTGGCGGAGGAAATTGTCATAAATCAAGATCCATCATTACGGTGGTTTGCCATTCCATAAATTGAACATTCTATTCTTTGGTTTATAGAAGGGTCTTAAAAAGTCAGCCCACTTAGATATTTTGAGTATAAATATCTTCCGATTTGAAATCCATTCTGACGGTTAAAAAGTACAAAGAAATAAAGCGATTTAGTTTTTTTTGACTGGATTACAACCAGCACAGCGGTTGGTTTCGTAAAAAAATTTTTCTTACGGACTAGTAACGTCATCGGTGTTCAAATAAGTTAATAAATCGTGGATATCTCGAAAACTAAGTAGCGAAAAATATTTCCGTAAAATACGCATCTAATATTTTTTCATTTATTTATTTATTTTTTGAGGTAATAGTTAAAAATAACAAACCACTCATTTAAATGTAGGTAAAAAATGTATGTGTCGTGTATTTAATAACAAAGAGTTTATTGTTTCATCAAAAATTGTAAGGACATGAGATGTTATGTAATTATTTGCATTTTTTTAAGATTTAATTTATTTCAAAAAATGCTATTTTGAAAATTAAACTTTATATGAATGTCCATTTTTAATCTTTGTGAATTTCAGATAGCTCACTATCACTTTACTACATAACACGTGACGTGTTGCAATTATATTTTTATAATTATGGTTACTTATTTAAGTTTTTTTTAATTGTAAGTTATCTATGAATTCATAATTTTTGTTGCATTTGCCATAATAGGCATTTGATGTTTAGAACTGATATTTGACAGCCGGCAGCAGTCATTTTTTGAAAGATATACTTTTGTCAAAACTCTTATACTCCTTCCTCTTTCTTATGTTTTATATGAAGCTATGAGCACAAGTGTAGACTCGAATGTGTGTTTAACCTACACATTGATTAATCGAATGTTTTATTATAAATAAAACGTTTTGAAGCACGCAACATGTAAAAAAGTATTCAACTACAGTATAATTTTCTTGACTCGTATCTGGATAATTTTTAAATCTTATTTGTTTGTACCAAATGTCCAATCCCTTGGAACAAATCACACTAATTTGAAAAAATTATATACTTTAATTTTTTTGATCATTTTTATTGAGGTAATGAAGATAGAACAGTAATTGATCGCTCGGATATTAATAAAATACGCTACAAGAACTTTAAGAACAAAAATGTGATTAAACATTTTTTAAATTTTTGTTTTTTTGCCAATGATGATACATTTACTATGAAAACATGGATATTCAAGGCCTCCTTTGTAATCTTGGTTTCAAATGTCTAAAATTTTGAAACTGTAAAGCCAAAGGTAAATTAAACCGACTGTCGGGGTTTGAGTCCCATTTGGTTGATTCTGCCCATGATGGTGTAGTGCCACCGCGACGGATTTAAATGGAGAAGAACATACATTTTAAATTATCTTTTCGGTGGTACAGTCGTTGCAATTCCATATTAAAAATTGGTTGCAACATTTTTTAAGGCCGTTCTGTATCCTATACAGTGATTTTTCTTTAGTAATCTGAGGCAAAATTCAATTAAATTAACCGAATTTGCTTACATTGTTGTACTATTTTGGTTTAAAGTCAGTGTTTTATTGTAGAACCATCCATGGTTTGAAGGAGTTGACTGGGGTGGAATTAGAGATAGTAACGCGCCTTATATTCCCGAAGTTTCGAGTCCAACAGACACATCAAATTTTGACGTAGACGATGCTGATATACGATTATCAGATGCAATGCCTCCAACTGCCAATAATGCCTTTACTGGACTTCATTTGCCTTTTGTAGGCTTTACTTTCACTCAAGGAAGGTTGTTTTTCTTAAAAATAAATGTTTTCAATTTTTTTCAATGATTTGTTTTAGTTGTATTTCTGATTTGAGTAATATTTATACGAGTATAACGAATAATTTAGCAGATAAACAAAATAAACGAAATAATGGTGAAATTGTAAGTTTAAATTTAAGTGAAGAGAAAGAAATGGACAAAAGAATGTCACCTGATGGTACTAGGAAATTACAAGATGAAATAAATACATTAACTAAGAGAAATTGTGAATTGGAATCACAATTGAAGAGTCTTGAAAGTGGTCATTCGAAAGATATATTTATTGATACATTAGATGGTGCTGAAAATGGTAAATATTTTTTTTACTAGAATTTGTGTATAATTTAATGTTTTTTCTTCTAGCTAAAGTCAAGGAATTAGAAAAATTAAATCGCATCTTAAAACAAGAAAAAGAAGAAGCGATTAAAGAAAAATTAGATCTTCATGAAAAACTAAAATTTCAAGATAAAGAACTGAAAGACGCTTTAGCACAAAAGAAACTAGCTATGGCTGAGTATACGGAAGTTTCTGATAAGTTGTCTGAGTTGAGACAACAGAAGCAGAAATTTAGTAGACAAGTTAGGGATAAGGAGGAGGAATTGGAAGCAGTTATGGCAAAAGTTGATTCGCTCAGAAATGATATAAGAAGAGCGGAAAAATTGAGGAGAGAATTAGAATCTCGTGTAGAGGAAGCTTTAGCTGAAGCAACGAAAGAAAGAAAATTGAGGGAACGTTCAGAAGAGTATTGTCGACAAATGCAAGCCGAGTCGGATAGGTTAAGAGTCAGGAGTGAGTTGGGGCCAAGGGATCAACAGGATTCGTTAAGACTTAAAGCCGAACTGGAAAAATTGGAGGTAAGACAAAAAAATGTTCACTACATTAATGCGCGAGATTAATGTTAAACCATAGCCATTTTTTTGTAATTAGGTCACGTTTAAACAGAAAATAATTATTAGAAAAGTAATTTTCCGGTTGTGACGTAATAGGGGGGATTTTTGAATTGATTGGCTAAATTTACGTGTTGCTGAAAGTATGCCTGGTATTAATCGATTTATTCAAATTGTTACTCTGATTTATGCAAAACCCTGACATAATAAGAATAATAATACAACAATGAATCGATAGAAACAAAGTAGGACCAAGTTCCGAAATAAAAAGTACCTTTGCAAAATTTGCTATTTACGTTTAAAGAAAATGACTGTATGGGATTTTAACATGATACTAAGACTAACAAGATATGATCACTTGTCGTACGAATTTTAGACTAGTTTGCGCATGACGTCATCGCGTGACAAAATGTACTGCGGTATTAGAAAAAACATGCATTTAATAGTATTATTAGAGAATTACTCGGAAAATTACTAAAACTTTTGTTGATTCTAATGTTTCAGATGAATATTATTTAATAATACTTAATAAAAAGACATTTTAGAACCTTATTAGGTTTATTTTTACAGTTCAAAATAGGGCGGGTTATTTAAAAATATTTTTTTTATTAATGGTTAATTTGTAGGGTGGAATTGTGGGTAGAGTGGTACAAACCACAAAAAATTGATTTGTTTAAACATAGGCTTTTCCTGCGAGCGGAAATCTGGGATGAAATAATCTTTTGGAGTAAAAGGTTGCAGTCTGAAATCACTAAAATTAATTTCGAAAGTAAAATATAAATTGATATAATAAGATAATAAAATACGTGATTAAATATAAAAATCTTAAAAACTAATAAACAAATTAAAATTCACTTGCATGTGAATTTTAAATAATCATAAGTTTACTAAAGCGCCATATAACACTTTTTAAATTTAAAGCGGTTACATAGAATAAACTGTAAGTTTAGAAGTTGCCAAAAAAACGATTAATCAATTCTGCATTTAATCTGACAAATATTGAATAATGAAATCAAAAAAAAAAAAATAATTATACTAAAATATAAAAAAAAAAATATACTTAAGTAAAAGAGAGGATAATGCATTTTAAGTGTATGGCGATCACATAACTTCAATACACAAATTTAAAAAGCAAAAACTCACTATAATATCTTTTAACTTTTTCCCAGCAACAAGTAGCACAACTCGTTCTTTAAATTAATGATTAATAAATTAGAACATACTTAAGTCAAAATATTAATAAATTAAAACATAAATTAGTTCGAAACTGCTGGCAATGGATAACCTCTTCTTCTAGTAATATTTTGAATAAACCACTGAATTTGTTTCTGAGTTTTTAGCTTACGAAGCTGTCCTTCAGTAAATATTTTATCAATTTGTGTTTTCTCTTCTTTTTCTTTTTCCAACGTAAGTTTTCCGCTTGGAGATTTTTCATTTTCTTACACATTTCCGATTCTTCTTGTAAGCTAACAAAGTAAAAGTATTCAATAAAAAAATATCCCAAATAAAATTAATGAAATAAGTACTTACATGAAATGTATGTTTATAACAAATTCTATCTTTTTTATTCTTTCCTCACGATCTTTCTGGACAGATGTTTGCACTTTTAGTGATTTTTGTAAATTAAGTGAAGGCACGCGTCTCGTTTTAACTTTCACTTATTTTTGGACACATGCAATAGTTTTTCTTTAACACAAAAATTATCACGAGAATAATGTTTTAAACATATTCCAGCAGTTTTTGTATTAAAACCATGCTTTTGAGAGCATTTCTTGCTCCCATAAATTACAAAGTTTGGTATTGGTCAAAAAACTAAAGTATCGACAATCGGACGAACAGTTCTTGCTTTTCTTATTATTATTGCTGGTACAACCCACAGACCATTAAGCTTCTCTAGCTTAATGGTCTGTGGTACAACCCATCACTGCACAATAAACCATCGTTCACAAAATCAAACAAACAATATTCAATTACAAAAACCAGTAAATCACTCAAAACAGGGAGAATTTAGATGCTAATAGCCACACTAATAACGCCACGTTTGTCACCAGATTTCAGATTTGTCACACAATGACGTCAGAGTCGAAAGAGAGAGAGGGAGAAAACCTGCGCGTGATCATATCTTGTTTAGTCTTAGTATCATGGGATTTTAACGACACCGTTACCTCAGAAACGACCAACTTGTCATTCTTGAATGCTGTTATTTTGACATTTCCGTGATTTAGATAGCTTCTTTACGTCGATTCTTGAATTTTTTTTCATCTAAGTACTTTTAACTGACTTTATTATAATCGCCACATTTTAAACTAAATGCGCTACTGAAACTCTGCCATTTTCATTCGTTTCCAGGTTCAGTACAACGAAAGTTTGGCACAACAACAGGCAAGGTACAACTTGGACCTATCATCTCTCAGAGAACAACTACACGAAGCCGAATCTCATCGAGAATTATTAGAACGAGAAGTACGCTTTAACTCATTTTAATTTTTTTGGTTTTGTTTTTATTTTTATTTTATTTTTGTAAAAATAGGTTGTCGAACTTAAAGAAAAACAAGAGAAGCATCGAGCAGAAGCACTTTCCGATTCCGAACAAATGTTAGCTGAATTGAATCGTAGAAATGAACGTGATAAACAACTTTTATTGGACGATAATCATAAACTTACTGCTAATGTAGAGTTTGTGAGTTTTGTTTTTATTTTTTGTTTTTATTTTCATAATTGATTTTTTAAAGCTAAATGTAATTAATTTTCTATATATTTTGTAGCTTACCGAATCCGTTGAACGTTTGCAATCGGAACGATCAACTTTAGAAGCAGAATACGAGCAATTACGAAGTAAACAAGAAGCGTTGGGTCAATGGGAATCACAACTTTCGGAAATTATCCAATGGGTTAGTGATGAAAAAGATGCTAGGGCTTATTTACAAGCTCTTGCTACGAAAATGACTGAAGAATTGGATTATTTGAAACATGCAGGTATTTTTTATTTTTACTTTATAGCTCTTTTTTGCTGATTTTGTTTTATGGAGGTGTTTCAAATGCAATGGGAGCTACTGATAAGAATTGGAGGAACCGAAGATCACAAAAATTAGATAAAATGGAACTTCTTAATCTTCAGAGTTCACTGCAGTCTGAAATTCAAGCAAAACAAGCAATCAATGAAGAATTGAGTAAAACAAGAGAGTCGTTGCTAGAAGCTCAGAAGTGAGTTTTTTCAATTTTTATTTAAAAAAAAATTCTAAGAGTACTATGGTATTGCAAAACACTAATTGTAACGTAATTTCAACTTTGACTTAATAACTTTCGAATATGTAAAACAAGACAACTTTGAATTGTTATCTGCGCCTTTTTTTTATATAGAACTTCACTCTATTTTTTTGTGATTTTTCAGAGATCTTGATGATTTGAGACAATTAAAGGACGCGTTTGCCCTGGATCTTAAACGGAAAGAAAAACAGATTAAAGAGTTACAAAGCCGACTGGAATCGGAAGGATGTAAGTTAGAAAAAGATACTATATAACTTAAGTTAATTCAGCACAAGCGTTCTCTTTTTATCTATTCATTTATTCACGTGATGCTTGCTTAATGTGATACGTTTAAGTTGTTTGATTTATTTAAAACTGAATCAAACGATTTTCAAAAACACTGTAGCCACTGTTATGTTGGCTGCAGTGTATATTAGCACTCCCAGGCGGGTGGTAATTATTTATATGTATGTACAGTCCGTGCGTGGTTGAAACATCTACCTCTGGTCATTGGGATTACGTCCTGCTTCTGGGGAATATTCTTACTCTTCATGCGTCTCTACAATTGAAATGAACATTGAATTTATTAAACCTGATAAGATTCAAACAAAAACGTATTTTTTATATAATTATTTTAGAAATTTTAATACACCCAGACAGTGTCATGGAATGAGGTGATAAATAATGTATATAACGTGTGAAATAAAATTACAGTTTTTTAACAAACTTACTTAAAATGACATATTAGTGTCTTTGAAGAAAGCTATTTTTATTTGGAATCAGATTTTAAATTTAATTCGCAGTTGGTCCTTTCAGTCGGATATTTTTTGATGATTGTCTTAATCAACAATTAAGACACTAATTGTTGGTGTTTTATATATATATATATATATATATATATATATATATATATATATACATCCCGCTATCATTAGCACGTCCGTCCGAAAAACATTATTAGAGCGTCCGGGTCTAAAAGTCACTGAAGTAAGCTGTTTTTTTAAAGTTTTTCGCCAATATACATCGTCTATTCCCTTACAGGTGGCGTTGTCTAAATATGAAGCAAATCTAAAGTTTTCAAATCCGATCTACCACCATTGCAGCGTCCTTTCACGGAACAATCATTCAAGCGTCCGTATATTGGTGCATACGGCGTCCCTTGGTGTATATAGACCGTCATAGAGCGTCATGCAATGTTGCCAGTTGTAATTCTCATTTTGTGTCTATAAATAGAATATACACATAAGGACGCTTTATGCATGCAAATATATGGACCTTCTAATGGTGGTTTGAAAGTCAATATTTTAACGATCAGTGCAATCTTACTGTCAATAAGCCGCAATCTGTGTACGCAGATTTAGCTAAAATATCTTCTATAATAATTAATAATTTAATTATAAAAATATTATTTCTGTTTGAAATAGTTATTACTTGGACAAAAAAGGTAGGCTATATATCAAAAAAGTTCTCTATATTTCTGTTAACATTTTGGGCATAGGGACATTGAACAAAAAAAAATAAAAATTACTGAAACGTCAATAAGTTTCAACAATAACAATTTAAAACAACATGAACGTTACTAAGAAAACTAGTCTTACTCAAGGTTCGATAAAAAATAAATGTAAGTTTTATTTTGCCATAGAAAACTATTAATTCAAATTGCTATTTATTATTAGTTATTCAAAAAAAAAATTTTAAATTATTAGTTTAAATGTTACAAATAGCATTTTTTTACTTTAAGTAATTTTATTTTGCTTTTCAATGCTACCGATTATGTATTTATAAAATTGTAGTAGAATCTGATAAGATTCCCGTCTTAATTTATTTACTATTAAACTGTTAATATACTATATTAATAGTTATTAATAAACTAAAATACTATTAACTTAATTAAAAAAAATACTTATAACTAAAAGAAGATACAAAAATTTAAAAAAAAATACTGAAGGAACAACATACACTTACAAGTAAAACCTACCAATTTAAATACAAACTAAAAATTTAAATACCTGCCCTATATTTTCTACAATTAATATTTGGTTTTAAGATCTTTATTTTTAACAACCTCCTCCAAACTTTTTAGTTTTAGATACTTTTCTGTTTGAAAATTATTTAAAATATTTAAGAAAATAAATAACGATAGATGAGTTTTATAAAAACTTTTATTAAAAATTGAATAAATTGATCGGCAGCTATTAGTTTTCCTACTAATACTGTCGGTACAACTAGCTCACATATTTGGGAGAAAAGTCGCATCTTTGGCTATGTAATTTTCTACCAAATAATTAGAAAATTCAGTTAATTCTAAATCATCAAGTTAAATACTTATAAGATTCATGACAAAACTATTAAACAAACCATATGAAAAGAACAGAGCAAATACTAGAAAAAAATATAGAAGCTACAGAAAAAAAGTGTTTTATTATAGGAAGGGATTTTAACGCGAAAATGGAGACAAAAAGAGCAAAAACCGAAGAAAATAAAAACAGCAAAAGATAAAAAAAGACTCATTACTAATCGGGATAATAGAAGAAAGGTGTTCGGAAATTCTAAATGAAAACAAAGAAGGTGACCGTAAAGCAGAATTTACATATATTGGACAGAATGGAACGACCACAATAGATTATGTAATTACAAATAATGAAGACTGAGAAAATATAATCAAATTCCATATATGTGATATGGTCGAAGCTGACTACATACCTCTAAAAATAACGATAAAAGAACCTGAGAAAGAGATAAAACCAAGAAAAGAAAAAGTGAAAAGTAAATTTTAAGTTAGAACAAAATGGATCAAATATACAATTGATAAGTACAAGCAACAAATAAATACAGAAAACTTACGAGGTTTAGTTATTGATAGTATGTATAAAAACAAGAAAAAATAAATGGTGGAATAAGAAATGCGGCAAACTAAAGAAAGAAGCTTGCAGTAAACTTAAAAAATGTAAAAAAAGCTACAAAAGTAGAGTATCTAAAAACAAGAAAAAAAAGCAAAACAAGAGAAAGAAGAGAAAAAAATACAAGGAAAAAAGAAAATAGAAAAATAACAGAAATAAAAACAAAAGCAAAAGTATAAAAATTTATAAACTAAGAAAGAAAAAAAATAAAATATAAATATGAATAAATGAAAGAAACACTTTATGGAGGTTTTAGGTAAAAGTAACAATTTAAAGTATCTTGTCAAGACATGAGAAATTTGAAGTAGAAATAAACAATTTTTTTAAAGTAGAAATTGAGAAACAAATGCTTAGGTTAAAGAAAAAGAAAGCATTCGAAGAAAAAGAAATTCCAAAAAAAGCGATGTTGGTTCAAAAAAGTTATAAAAGAGAGTATGGAAATTGCTAAATGCAGTGTGGATGGGAGAAGGCTTTCCTATGAAGTGGAGAAAATGGTTAATTGTACTAACACATAAAAAAGGAAACAAAGACCAAACTGAAAACTACCCAGATATATCCTTACTTAATACGGACCTACAAAATATATGCGATAGATCTAAAAAAAAGATTGAGAAAAGAAATAGACAAAAAAAGTATTTTACCAGACGAACCGGCAGGATTCAGAAAAGGAAAGGGAGTCATGGATGCATTTTGAGACATCTAGCAAAGAATGAAAAGACTAGGCGAGAGGACGTATGTATGCATTGCTCATAGATTCCAAAAAAATTTTTGGCAGTGTGGATAGGAAAAAATTATGACACTATCTTAGAAAGGAAGAGGTATGTAAGTGGTTGGTAAGCAGCAAGATGGAAGAAATCTACGAGCAAATTATTAACCAAGTAAAAGTAGGCGAAGAAATAAGTGGAAGTTTTTAGACAAATAAAGGTGTCAGACAATGTTGTCAATTAAGTCCTGCATTATTTTTAGCATTTATGAAAAATGTGGATAAAGCTTTAAGTAAAGCCCAAGTATGAGAGATAGTTGTAGGCAGAAAAAAAATGTGGTTTCTGGCGTTTGCAGACTAGTTAGTAATTGTAGCAAAAAGCAAGAGTGAAATAAAAAAAAATGATAAAAGTTACGGAAAAATATGTAAAAAACAAGAAACTCTAAGTTAATGTAGATAAAACAAAAATGACGGTGTTTAGAAAGAAAGTAAGAATCAAAATAGAAGATGAATGGAAATGAGAAAAAAAAATAGAACAAGTGAAAGAGTTAAAATATTTGGGATATGTATTAAATAGTAGTATGACAAACAAAAGACAAACAAAAAAAGCAAACAAAGTAATGGGAAGTGTCTGGAGTTTAGGAAAAAGTAAATTTGGTGATAATTTTAAAAGAAGAATGATGATGTTTAACCGCTTGGTAGTAAAATGTATTGTAATGTATAGAGCAGAAGTATAGGGATGGAAGAAATATGAAAAAATTAAGTGTGTGCAAGAAAAAGTTGAGAGTGGAAACAGAAAAAAGAGCGGTAAAATTTGAGAAAAATCTAAGAATGCGACATAAATGCAGAATACCACAACAGTGCTGGGCTAAACTGGGCTAAAATTAGAAGAACAAATAAAAATGTTAGGTGAATAGAACGAGATGACTACTATAAGAAAAAGAGGTATGCGTGTGCAAAAATTAAAAGAATGAGAGAAGATGGAAAAACAATGGAAGAAAAACTAAAACAAAGAAATGCTGACGTAGATAAACAGGAAATAATTGCAAGTATAAAAAAGTCAAAGTACAATTCAAAATATGTCCTGGTTATAATCACAAAACTGCCAAAATATTTAGATAAAATAAAAAATAAAAATGGAAAATTGGTTGCGAGATACAGATGTGGGACTAAAGAAAGAAAAAATAAATTTTAAAGAGAAGATTGGGAAAGAATGTGTTTATTATATAAAAATAGTTGCAAGATACAGATGGGGGAATGGTGAAAAAGAAAATAAACTTATAAAAAGAATGGGAAAAATGTGTGGATTATGTAGAGTAGAAAAAAGACAATAGAGCATTGTTTGTCAGAGTGTGTAAAGTTAAAAATGTGCGAGTATGAAAGGATAAAAGATTTAAATAAAAATAGAGAAGGGATAAAATGGATGAAAGAAGCTATCTAGCTATGTGTGCTAAAAGAAGAATAGAAAAAAATTTAAAAAACATTTTTTTTGTTAATTTGTGTTTAATTTTTTTTTGTTATTTTTACGTAAAACTGTCAAAAAAATTGAGCAATAAAGACATTAAAACATTTAAAATAACTTTAAAACTATTTATTAAAAAAAAATGATCGGGCATTATCTGTTTTCTGACAATAACAGTTCATTAAAAAAAACAAAATAATTTATAATTTCCATTATATTTTAAAAAATTAAAATGTTGGTTATTGTTTCCAACAAATTTTTAACTGTCAATAATTTTTAATCTGCCAAAAAGTTATAGGGTGCTAGATTTTAACAATGAGTTCAATAATAATAAATTTCAGTTTTTTAATTTTTATTTTATTTTAACTTTTAATAATTTAAAGCCAAACATCTTACTGTCAAAAAATTATTTGAAAAGTAATTTGAACAATTAACTTAAGAAAAAAATTAATATTTAATTTCCTTTGTTTTTTCTTTAACTGTCAATATTTCAAAAACAGTTAAAGATTGGCATACGACAAAATATATTGCACAAAATATGTCGAAAATTGGTCATAAAATCTAAAAATGCAATAAAGAGTTTAAAGTGCCCTTAAAAAAAAAGTTGATCTCGGTATCTTATTTTTGGGTCACACTGATTTAAAAAAATATATTAAAATTTATTAACAAATTATTAATAAAATGCGCAATTTAAAAATAAAATTGACCTGTCCGAGCAATTTTTTTAAAAATAAATACTTTTAAAGTTATTTTAAATATTCCACAATTTTACCGCTTACTGTATTTTAACAGATTTCAATTTGAAACATTAGCGCAGCGCGTTTATCACTTCATTCCTCACAACTCAGATACGAGAGAATCTTATTCGTATCGTTACAGTGTTGCCGAACTGACGGACGCTCTAATACACCGAGGTTGAATATACGTATATTACGCCAGCGCCACCAGCCTATATACGCCGGAACTAAAAATTATACAAATTTTTCATCCAGAAATCATTAAAGCGTCCAAATCGATTTTTGCCATTCGCTTCCTCTTGGTGTAGGAAGGCTCCCAAATTTTTTTTACATGGGGTTGCAGCAGAGCGTCCATATACGGGCGCTCTATGCACAAGGACGTCTTAATGATAGGGATCGGGCAATGTATGGCCGTGCTAATGATAGCAGGATATATATATATATATATATATATATATATATATATATATATATATATATATATACATCCCGCTATCATTAGCACGTCCGTCCGAAAAACATTATTAGAGCGTCCGGGTCTAAAACTCACAGAAGTAAGCTGTTTTTTAAAAGTTTTCCACCAGTATACATCGTCTATTTCCTTACAGGTGGCGTTGCCTAAATATGAAACAAATCTAAAGTTTTCAAATCTGTTCTACCACCATTGCAGCGTCCTTTTACGGAACAATCATTGAAGCGTCCGTATATTGGTGCATAGAGCGTCCCTTGGTGTATATAGACCGTCATAGAGCGTCATGCGGTGTTGCCAGTTGTAATTCTCATTTTGTGTCTATAAATAGAATATACACAAAAGGACGCTTTATGCATGCAAATATATGGACGTTTCAATGATGGTTTTAAACGACCAGTGCAATCATACTAACAATAAGCCGCAATCTGTGTACGCAGACTGGGTTAAAATATCTTCTATTAATAATTATCAATTTAATTATAAAACTATTGTTTCTGGTTGAAATAGCTATTACTTGGACATAAAAGGTAGGCTGTATACCAAAAAAGTTTTTTACATCTTTGCCAACATTTCGGGCATGGCGACATTGAAAAAAGAAAATAAAAATTACCGAAACGTTGAAAAGTTTCAACAATAACAATTTAAAACAACATAAACGTTACTAAGAAAACTAGTCTTACTCAAGGTTTGATATAAAATAAATGTAAGTTTGATTTTGCTATAGAAAACTATTAATTCCAATTGCTATTTATTATTAGTAATTAAAAAAATATATTAAAATTATTAGTTCAAATGTTACTAATTTAAAATTAGTAACATGTAACAGTAACATGTAAAGTTTACGATGGTACTTTATGGTAACCAGAAAATAAAATTATTTCGATAAATCATTTTAAATTCATTAATTTCTAAAGCAAAATTTGCTTTATTTTTGATACAATTAGCATAGCGTAAAGACTTTTTTCTAATATGTTTTAAAATGTCAGTAGGTAAAAATTTTTCAAACTGTTGCAAAAGTGTGAGGAAACTTAGATCTTTTTTGAACTGTCCATTTTTGTTTTTTTAATAGTTCAAAAATGATTGTCTAAAAAACTATAGATTGGTACACACTTTTTCCAATTTGATAGTGTATTGCACAATCGCTTTTATTTTTGCTTAAAAGTTTCGCCTTCTGATCTTTCTTTAATCTCGGGAATCTACTTTCATCTTTGTCAATCCAAAAATTTAGATCATTAACTATATCTTCAATTTCCTCAAATATAAAGACTTTTTTGCAATTAATTTTTTACTGTAAATAATAAAAAATAAAGTTTTTATAAAATAAAACAAAACAAAAACAAAGGTTACAACAGATACTAATGTAAATTAACATTGATTTTTTTTTTATGTATCATATATAAGAAATACATATAAAGGCAATAAGTAAAAAAATTTGACAAATCTGTGGTGTTTTTTCGTTTTCCAACCAATAACATATTTTATAAAAATTTAGAAAAATTCGTGCAAAAAAAGTAATTCTTTTAATTTGAAAACATCGCGTTTATGCTCTAAACATTATATTCAAGCAGATTATAAGCATAATTTAAAACAAGAAAAACTAGGCTATTTAACAAAAAAAACAAGAATGCTTTTCAGAATTCGTCACTTAAATAAAATTTTGATAGGAATCAAATTGTTTAGAAAAAGAAAAATGAAGTAAGTTACAGCTTAGTAAATAGTAGATTGTTTGACAAGTTAAAACTGATTTTTTTCCAGTGAGTATTAATGTTTCATTATAATGAAATTTGCATTTGAAAAACCTTTTTTTGTTCTTCTTTTTCTTCTGTAAAACTTAGTAAACACTACTTTTCAATGACCATTTAAGGGCACTAAACTATCGCATTTAATGACTAGGTAATACGTCAGCATCTTTATAGACTAAGCAGTAAAACAAACACTTTAAAGCCGTTTTTAGTTTAGTCACAAAATTTTGAGGCTAATTGTAGTCAAGTTGTTCTAAAAAAAATAATGAACTGATAATATACAAAAAAATTATATATGGCCAATAAAGCTCATTGCCTTACCAGACTGCCAATGACGGCATTAAATTACAAGTTTTATTGCTTAATTAAACAAATAATTATTTATTATATTATTTTTGTATGTCGTAATAATATTACAATAAAAGATTTTTGTAAAATTTTATTAATATACTAAAATAATATTTAGAAAATACAATTAATAAAAATATCTTGAAAAATAAAGACAAAATTTCGAAAAATTTAAACAAAAATTAAAAAATTCAAAACAAAAAGGAGGTAATGAATATCTGATACATAGAAAAAATTGGGAAGAGCAGATAAATATGCTAAAACTTAAAAGAATAATTGGAAATATAGCAGAATTTAAAAATTTAAAGAAACTAACAACAAACCACAAAAAAACTAAACTGGGACAATGACAATCAAAAACTGGTCTATTTGAAAAAAGTCATCTATAAAACGAAGAAATCGGAAAGTAAAGAAAGATAAGTTGATGAATTGACAATAAGAGAGTATAATAAAAAAAATAGTAAAAATAGAAAATAGGAAGAAAGCGAAAGACGAAAATAATACAACAGCGTTGACAGAAGACAACAGGAATCAAGAACCAAAAAGAAATATTTGGAAAGCTACTAAGATCAGAAATAAAAAAAGATAAAAAAATACTATACTAATAGAATAGAGACTAAACGAAGGTATAACAAAATTCAATGTAAACAAAATTTAAAACAGTTTCTTAGTAGAAATAGCTTCCCAGAATAAGAAATAACAACCAAAAAAAATCCTAATACTAACAAATGATATAAAAGAAAAGGTAAAAATTAATAGAAAAAAAGTAAATCGCAATTTTTTTTTAAATCTCATAAATGGCAAAAAAATCATAGATTTTTATACAATAAACAAATTTGGTAATAGGAAACAACTTCTACCAACACAAAAATATTTACATATATGTATACAGGAGAGATGCCAAGCAGAAATAAAAGATCTATAATCTTCCTATTGGTGATAGACAAACTATTTTAAAAAGGATTAAAGACATGCGCGTTAAAAACGTTTTTGACATAGGAAATGACAATTTTTTGGTAAAAAATAAAACAACACAAAAAAGTAACAAAAGACAAAAATAGAATGTATATGCGTTAAAACGTACAAATTAAATAAACAAAGAAATACAAAAAAAATTACAAAAAGATCAAAGAAGAAACAGAAATGCTCTAAAATAATTTTAATAAATCAGTTCTAGAAATATGTGAAGTAAACAAAACAACAAACACGAAGATGCTGAAATACACTAGTGGAACAATGAAATTGAACAAAAAGTAATTAAGAAAAAACTTTTATCGAAAAAGTACCTAGAGTAACAGAAACCTAGATAACTACAAACTGTATAAAGAACAATAAGAGAAGATAAAAATAATAGTAAAAACGGTAAAGCAAAGTTATGAAAACCATTTGAAATAAAAATAAAAAAAACTTTAACGCAATGCAAAAGTGTTGTACAATATTAATAATAATAATAATAATTCATTGGTGCTAATATCAAACGTTTTGCACACGTCAAAAGACAAATTTACAGAAAACAAATTTACAGAAGCGCTAACTAATTATGTTTGAGAAAGAAAAAAAATGTTTCAAGTAAAAGCAACTGATTGAAAAAGCAACTATAAAAAAAATATGAGGAGGAAAATTTGGAAGGAACACAAATACGATGTGATCTTTTATTTTATAGCGAATTATTGACATCTTTAAAGTTTTTAAAATCATTGTTTATAAATTCTTCTAAGGAATAGAATGTCTTTTGAGTTAAATAAAGTTTTATTTTTTTAAAAAACAATTTCCCTGGTAAAGTAGAAATATTTTTAGGAACAATATTATAGAATTTTATGGCATAGTAATTCACCGAATTTCTAAATCTAGTAAGTCGTAAATTGTTAAAAAATATTGTATGAGATCTAGTATCATATTCATGAAACGAGCTTATTAATGGATATTTTTCCTGATTATTAATGATGTGCTCGATACATTGGTAAATGTACAAAAACGGGAAAATTGTAAGCAATTTAAAAAAATAAAACTTAAAAAAAAGAAAAAATTATTAGAAATAAACTCAAAATTATTAAGTGAATAGTAAGATTGTTTGACAAGTTAAAAAAACTGATTGTTTTCTAGTGAGTGTTAATGTTTCATTATAATAAAATTTAGACGAATTTGGAAAACTTTATTTTCTTAGCGCGTTAAACATGTTATTTTTTCGTGTACTTTATAAAATTTACTGTAATATAAAAAACTAAAAATTATTGGACTCGATTTCAGGCCCGAGCTGAAGGCGAGGATGAGTCTAAGCACCGTATATTACCTATTGTACGACAACGTTATTTGATTTTTTGACCGAAGAAATTATTAAAAGTTAATATTTATAATTATTACACTAAAAGTAAGAGAGAAGTTACTTTATGTTAGCAATAAAAAAAAATTTTATCAAAAAATAAAAAAAACTATTAATTGCAAAATTTTTACCTTTAAACTTATTATTTTTAACCATTTTAAAATCATGTATAAACTTTAGTTACTAACTTTAATTATTTTAAAAAAATATTTTTTTTTATTTTTTAATTTCAAAATTAGATTTTACTACATTATTGTAAATAGATAATCAGTAGCATTGTAAAACAAAATAAAATTACTTAAAGCAAAAAAATGCTACTAAAAACCTTTGGACTAATAATTTAAAATATTTTTTTGTATAATTAATAATAAAATACCAATTGGAATTAATAGATTTGTATAGCAAAATAAAATTTGCATTTGTTTTTTATTAAACTTTAAGTATTTATCAGTTTTCTTAGTAACGTTCATGTTGTTTTAAATTATTATAATTACTTTTTGACGTTTCAGTATTTTTTTTGGCAAAATGTAGGCAGAAAAGTACAAAGCTTTTTTGATGTACAGTAAGCGGCAAAATTATGAAACATCTAAAATTATTTTAAAACTATTCATTAAAAAAAAATCGTTTAGCTATTATCTATTATCTGACAATACCAGTTCATAAAAAAAAGCAAATACATAATTTATAATTGACACTTTATTTTAAAAAACAAGTGTTGATTACTGTTTCCAACTAATTTTTAACTGCCAGTATTTACTAAACTGTCAAAAAGTCATAGGGTGCTAGATTTTGACAATGAGTTCTATAATAATAAATTTTAGTTTTTAAATTTTTATTTTATTTTAACTTTTGATAATTTAAAAACAGACATCTTACTGTCAAAAGATTATTTGGGTAGTAATTTAAACAATTAATTCTAGAAAAAATTGAAAATTTTTTTCTTTGTTTTTTCTAATATTTTGAAAACAGTTAAAGATAGGTATAGGACATTATACGTAAAATATGAGTTTAATAATGCAAACTCAGTTTAATGCAAAATTATGAGTGAATAATATAAACTCAGTTTAACTGAGTTTGTATTACTCTATTCTGTTAATATATGTCCAAAATTTGTCATAGAATCTAAAAATGCAATAAAAAGTACAAAGTGCCTTTTAGAAAAACAAAGTTGATGTCGCTACCTCATTTTGGAGCCACACTAAATAAAAAAAAATTAAATTAATTAACAAATAATTACTAAAATGCGCAATTTAATAATAAAATTGACCTGTCCAAACGATTTTTTTAAAAAATAAATATTTTTAAAGTTATTTTAATTAAGTATTAAATTAAATATTCTACAATTTTATCGCTTACCCTATTTTAACAGGTTTCAATTTGAGGCATTAGCGCAGCGCGTCTAGCTTTTCATTCCTCACAACTCAGGCCAGGAACCGTTTATTTAATTTCATTCGTATCGTTACAGTGTTGCCGAACTGACGGACGCTCTATTACACCGAGGTTGAATATACGTATATTACGCCAGCGCCACTACCCTATATACGCCGGAACTAAAAATTATACGAATTTTTCATCCAGAAATCATTAAAGCGTCCAAATCGATTTTTGCCATTCGCTTCGTCTCGGTGTAGGAAGGCTCCCAAATTTTTTTTACATGGGGTTGCAGCAGAGCGTCCATATACGGGCGCTCTATGCACAAGGACGTCCTAATGATAGGGATCGGGCAATGTATGGCCGTGCTAATGATAGCAGGATATATATATATATATATATATATATATATATATATATATATATATATATATATATATCTCTTTCAGTTATATAAGAAATATCCATATATTTAATTGAGAATTTTACATTAATCTGGTTTTAGCAATATTTCAAAAAAAATAGTTTTCTTCAAAAAAACAGCTAATATCGTTTTTCCTTTTTTATTCATTAAAAAATTAAAAAGTGATTAATTATTACATGCAGCAAGTGTTGGAATTTCTTCTTTCATCAAGCGTCACGTCAAGGGTTAGTCCATTGAAAAGTTTTGTAGCCTAAAGCCTGTTTTATAACTACGAGTAGAGTGGATTTTTGCACGCAGAAGGAGCTGTGTACTTTTTTAGATGATTTAAATTGTATAAAACGATTTAAATCCTCGATTGAAGATACATAGAGCTTTCATTAATCCGCTCTACTAAATTGCGTTGCTTATTATTTATCCTTGTGATTACTGCTTGGAGTGCTAATATCGTGTTTCCAATAATTTTTGTTTTGCAGCTAATTCAGTGCGCTGTTTTATTATTTCCCAGTTAACTGTTAACGTAGGATCCTTAATCAAATTTTTGTCATAATTATTGTTAATAATTTTGTTTTTGCGTTTGAGATGATAACTGGTGTTCTTGTTATTAAATTTTTCAGTGAAAAGTTCATCAAGTTATTTTTGGAACTGTCAAATCTTTTTAAAGCATTTCTGAAATAAGGTGCAAACTATTTTAAAACAAATCTAAATTACACGAAATGATTTAGAAGTCATGAAAAGGGTTTAAACAAAAATTTGGACCCTGAAAATAATAATCAACAAATAACGCTAACAAATCTCACACTTGACCATTATTAAAATTTTTAGTTTATTTTATATCACATACCGTTTTCGCTCCATCTTCTAACAATTTCAAAGGACCAAATGTACCTTGATGAATTTTTCAATTGAATACGCGTTATTTCTGTTTTTGTGTACTGATTTAAATTTTTTCTTTATTTCATTTTTCTTTTTTCTAATAGTTTTGGAACGTCCTTCATCTCAGATGTCATACCTCGAACAATTCCTCAAAGAAAACAATCAATTACAAGTTCAAAGTCAAACTTATGACAATGTACCTCCACTTTTGTATCAGGGAGGCTCAATCGAGTCTGAAGAGGGTGATATTGAAGATAACAGAGCTTTAAGTTTAACTAGCTCAAAAAGTAATTTATCTGAATTGAGTATGGTACGATTTTTTTTGTTTATTGTTATAAGAAATTTAATTGTTTTTTTTTAACAGCACGATTCCCAATCTCCCATGAAACATAAAAACCATCAATTTTTGGTGCGAACTTTTTCTAGTCCTACAAAATGCAATCATTGCACATCATTGATGGTCGGTTTAATGCGACAAGGAATGGTGTGTGAAATATGTGGTTTTACTTGTCATACGTCGTGTTGTCCTCATGTCCCAGCTATTTGTCCTTTACCATCAGATCAAAGTAGGTTAAGAGTTAAGTCAGAATTGGTGTTTAAAAAAATTGTTTTAGCTAAAAGACCGTTAGGAATTGATCCAACGAGAGGCATAGGAACTGCTTATGAGGGTTATGTGAAAGTTCCTAAACAAGGAGGTGTCAAAAAGGGTAATTATTTCAGGGATTGAATGATAAGTAATTACAGGTTTTTGTTTTTGTAGGTTGGATCAGACAATTCGTTGTTGTTTGTGACTTCAAACTGTTTTTATATGACATATCAGCAGATCGAAATGCCTTACCAAGTGTTCACGTAGCTCAAGTTTTAGATATGAGGGATCCGTTGTTTAGTGTTTCTAGCGTTAAGGATTCTGATGTCATACATGCTAATAAAAAGGACATTCCATGCATTTTCAAAGTGAGTTATTTTTGGTTCTTTACGTAATGTATCAGGTGTTCTAAAGTTTTACTTCAAAAAAGGCACTGTCTATTTGAACAAAAACACCGGAAAAAATCACATACAGGTGTCCCAAAAATGGGCATGCCAAATTGTTGATACATTATTAATTGGGCTTCAAGGAACATAAACGAAATGTTTAAAAATTCTTAATTAAAATTGCTGAAATTATGTTTTAAAAAGTTATGTTGTCATATAATTTTTTTAAATACTGTAAAAATAAGAACAAAAAATATGTACAATAAAATGTAGAATAACTACTGCAAATGGACTTATAATTGTTCAGTAATCTTAGTTAAACAAAAAGCAAAGATCTTTTAGTGAAAAATTTAATGTGAAAGCTACCCAAAGCAAATGTGTCAGTTTTTATTTATATCTTGGAAACTAAAAAAAATTACATTTTTTCGTGTTTTTCAGACCTCAGAATTTACTTCATATTTAAAAAAAGTAGTCAAAAAGTCAGGTTTTGACACTAGTGTTTTGTAAACTTAAAGTGATAGATTTTTTAATATATTTTTTTCGTGCTTCTTGAATCTCAGTTAACAGTGTAACAACAATTTGACCCGCCTGGTTTGGGACACACTGTATAATTATTAGCTTATTTAGTTTATGAAATTAGAAGACAGAAATTAGTTTATGACAGGATCGTAAATTTTGCTAAAAAGAAGATTGTTGCATCGCTTGCGGTCTGTTTGTCTGTTGTGCGATTTAGGTACCTTGAAGGTAGCTTTTGCGTTAGGGATTTATGAGATCCATGTAAAAATTAAAAATCGAAATTTTTTCTAAATAATTTAACAAAATCTGTATCGAAACAAAAAACTCTTAGATCACCACATCGCTGATGGAACCTCCTGGCCCTCGAAACTCAACATTGATGTTAGCCGACACCGAAGCCGAAAAAAACAAATGGGTAGTCGCTCTTTCCGAATTACATCGAATAATGAAAAGAAACAATTTACCCAACACTACAGTCTTACTAGCTCGCGAATTAATCGACAATTCATTAACTCTTCTTCGAAATGCTTTAAGTGCGGCCATTATTGACCCCGATCGTATAGTCTTAGGTGCCGAAGAAGGCCTTCATTGTCTCGATTTAGACCGAACTGAAATAGCGAAAATCGGAGAAGGCAAAAAGATTTTCCAATTAGAATATATCAGTGAAGAGCATCTTTTAGTTGTAGTCAGTGGTAAACAAAGACATGTTAGATTGGTACCAATCAGAGCATTGGATGGGGATGAGACTGAATGGATTAAAGTAGCTGAAAGTAAAGGCTGTTCAGTGTTGACGGTTGGTCCTGTGGTTAGAGCACCATTAACGTTTTGTTTATGTGTGTCTATAAAAAAGCAACAAAATTCGTCAACTGTTATTATTTATGAAATAACGAGGACTAGGACTAGACATCACAGGATTCGTGAAATAAATCTGGGAGTTCCTGTTCAATCATTGCAGTTGTTATCTGATGGCAGACTTTGTATTGGTTCACCGTCAAATTTCACTATTTGCAATCTACAGACAGAACAGCCACTCATCTGTAAGTTAAAAATAAATTTTGGAAGAAATTGTTTTTGAGTTTTTTTTTAGCTTTATTGAGTTCGGAAAATCCCTTGCATCAAACTTTGGCATGTAATGCAGTTGAGGCATTACGTGTAATTGAATTACCAAGGCATGAATATTTGTTAGTTTTTGGTACCTTAGCTGCGTATGTTGACAGGCATGGACGCAAATCAAGAGATAGAGAAATAATGTATCCTGCAGTGCCTACTGCAATATGTAAGAATTTTATAGTTTTTAATTAGATTTTTTTCATTTGTTTCATATGTAGGCTATAGAGATGGTCATCTCATCGTGTATAGTGAAACTCACATCGATATTTTTAATTGTGCGACTGGAGAGTGGGTTCAAACACTTAATATCAAAAAAGCTAAACCTCTTAATGATAGTGGCTCACTTTCTTTGTGTATTCTAAATGACTTGACACATTTGTTGTATTTGTCTAATATTCATCAACGTGAGTTTTTGTTGAATTTTTTGTAGGAAATTGATGTTAATAATTGGTTTTTTAGGTGAACTGATTAATTTAGATAATGTGGTTACTTTAGATAGAGATGGGCGGACTTTGCAGAGGCCTAGGAGGAGATTTTCGCTGAGGGAGGGAAATAGATCACAACGAATGTACGTAATTTACATATACTTTGACCTATCAATTTTGTGTTTTATCCGAAAACTGTGGTTCTATTATTGCAAAAGTATATTATAACGTGGACTCAATTCGGATTTTTTTTGTGATTTCTTAAAAAAAACGTATATGGTTTCAGTAAACTGACCCATAAATAAGTTATGAATTTCCAAAGATAAAAAAAAACATATTTAGAAAGGGGTATTTTGTTGATGCGGATAAAACTTGGTGTAACCGGTAATACATGTTATCTTGTCCTATTATGTGCTGCATTCCCATTTATTTTTCTCTAACTAAACGAAGATTATTTTGTACCTTTCCAACAAAACGGCCAGTTTTTAGTTCCTAAAACTACAAAACGACATATTTTATCCGCAATATTTTATGACGGTTGTCTCAAAATTTTCATTAAATAAGACTTTTGACTTTATTTTTAAGTTATTGTATTATTATTATGTTTTTATTCAAAAGTCAACAGTTTTCTATTGAACAAATATTTTCAAATTACACTAAGAAATATTTTGTCTGATGTTTTGAATGTAATATTAATTTTAGAAACACGGACCGCCGTTCTAAATTAATTTCGGCGCCGACAAACTTTAACCATATAAGTCATATGGGCCCAGGCGAGGGCATACAGAGACAAAGACTGATTGATCTTTCAACAAATCTCGTTGACACTCCTGATCAGTCCTCATACGGTCCTCAGGTGCAACCTCGAGTAAGTTTCCATATTTCTCTCCGATTTTATTCTAAATTTCCTCACTATTGTAACAGCCACAAAGCAAGATGGCTCCTTTACCCCCAAAACACGGAGAACGCAAACGCTTGGAAATATCAAACCCGATTCGGACTCAATTTCCTCCGGCTTACAACGGTGCTAAACGTGCAGCGCCCCCACGTCCTAGAGATCTTCCACCGGCTCTGCCGCGACCTTCCGACACTTCTCCTTCTCCAGATCCAGCGAGTATCGGAAGTATGTCGTCTCTACACGATATGATTAAAGTGAGTGTAGGTTTGAGGCACAGTACAAGATAAGAGAGTAACTCAAAAGATAGGTTCAAATTGTAGAGGGGATAACCACTTTTTTCTGTTTCTTTCTAACGCTTATTCATTTTTCCGTGAGTGAAAAGAAGACTGATATAATAAATTTTACCGGCTTTGTCTACCTCACTCTTACTTGCACATCTTTTCTGTCATTGAACAAATCTGTGCCAAATTATTACTAACTTGTCTTATCTTGTACTGTGGTTTGAGGTAAGTTTTTTTCTGAAAATGTGTGCTTAGGGGACGGAGAAAGGCAGTCCTCGGCACTCGATTGCAAGTAATAACAGTTCGAATCTATCAACTCCTCCTTCGCCCCAAGCTGATCATCATAATAGTTCGAGTTACGATAGCTAAACGTCGTATTTGAAGACTTATCGAATAAAAATAGTTGCATTAGGACTTGTCTGACTTTATACAGAGTGTTCAATAAATCACCGAAATTTTACAAGAGTGATTGGACACTCTGTATAATCTGAACTTTTAGTTACCTCAATACAAAAATTAAATAAAATTTTTAACCGGTAATCAGTTCATTGTATTTTATTCTAGTTAAGGAGGCACTGTACTTATTTTATTTTGTAAATTTTGTGTATTTTTATTTTTTAACAGTGTAAATTTCTACACTTGTAAAATAATTCGAGTCAATTAATTAACTGTTGTAATATTAATTTTATAGATGCAAATTTGATGTTATTATTTATATATTTAGGCTTTATTACTACAGCAAAATGTAATACTGCCAAAATTTTAATTGAGATATGTTCGTATATTTATATTTATTTATTGCTTTGTTTTTTTTAATTTTTTATTGAAATTATTTTGTACTAGTGATATTTATTAGTAAAGTAAGTCAAAGGTATTTCGATATTCGTATAGAATATATATTTATTACTGTATATCCAAGGTTTTAGTACAATTTATATTAGTTTTCAACACATGGCAAGACAATATGGGTGTTTTTTATCAGGTGGAAAGCCAATTTTAATATTTACTAGATTTTCTACTGTGACTTCAAATTTACGTATTTAGCTTTTTCATTCAGTGTTGGTTTCACGATAGGAAAGACATTTTATATTGGTGCACGAAAATTCGCCTTTTCATTTGTGATGGAATCATTTCGTTTTTAATCTAGAGAAAACTTGTTTCCATAATAATATAGTAAAGGCATTATGTAACATACTAGATAACATATTTATTTTATTAATAGAGTAATTTATATTAACAATATGAAGGATATAGTATTATAACACTAAAATTCAGCGTTTTATTATTATTCTTTTTAACTAAACTTGTGTTGAGAACTTATCATTATGTTTGTATTTTATTACCCCGTTTTTAACAGTTATTTTCTTTAATTTCTTTCTAACTCGACTTACCTTTTTTAATTGTATTTATTTCTTGCTGTAATAAAAGTTTTAATATTTCACATTTGTTTTATTTTTTGCAAATATCTAGCCAACAAATTTGGTTTACTGAGTGGATATATTTTGACTTCACAAGCTAGTTTTAAAAAGCCATACATAATTTATTTGTAGTTTATTTATTTATTTTTTTTCAATTTGTTCTTAGTAGATTTGAAGTGTATCTTGTTACGAATTTAATAAATAAATTATAGTTTGTTTTCTAATTTTAAGATTTACCTAAAAAGGTACGTGTCAAAAGTTTTACGTTTAAAATTTGTCAAATAATCTCCCCAGAATATAGTATAATATTATATACAGTAGCTTTTGAAAAAAGTACTACAATTTTCTCTCGATTTGTCGCATAGTGTTACTTTTTTATCATTAATCATAATTATTTTATATGCTAAACAGTTAAAAAAATTTCAACCGAGAATGCCGTCGTGACTGTACTTTAGCATCAGTGCCAATTAAATTGTCATATATGCATGAACAACTACATACTCCTATAAAGTGGGTAGAAAAAATAAATAGGTAAAAAACCCAAATCTAATAAATAATTTTTATATTCAACTAAATAATATACAGGAATTTAATTTAAAACGAGTTAGTTTATTGAAATTATAACATTTTCAGTAATAAATTCCTAATCCCAAAACAATAAATAATTTATATCTGAAATATACAAAGTTACAGCTTGGTTAATGAAAGAAGTCTGATCAAAAACACGCATATCTTACAACTGTGGAGGTCCAGTTCCTTTACATAAAAAGTAAAGAAGAAGAGAGCCAGATCTCCGTGTTTGTCATCGGACTTCTTTAAGTTCGTGAGATAACAAAGCTTTAATTTTCGTGTCTACTTTTCTTCAACATAATTTTTACATCACTAATTAAAAATAATTTTAATATAAAAACCTTCATAAATAATAAATCATTGTAAATCAATCTCCTCTGCAATTTTGCGTTTTCTCGATTTGATGGCAGTCAACGGCGTCTTGATTAAATTTTCAATCAAGAAACTGAAGTTCCCTTTCCCCTCAGTTTCGTCAGTTTTATCAGGTTCTTTGAGTGCTATAAGCGGCTCTATACTTTTCTCCTCTTCTTCATTTTGTCCTCTTGAAACTTTGACTGGAATATCCGGTAACAAGTTCGACTTCCTTTTCCGGTCCAAATCGAAACTGAGCGTCCCACTATTTCGGAAAAACAAATGCGAAACGCGTGGCCTAATACAAGATCTGTATATTTTCGGAGGTGAAGGTGAAACAGCCGGTGGTGTATTTGCTTTTGAAGCTTTCAAAAGAATGAAATCTCTTGCACGCACTAATTCATTGGTCAAGTCTTTGTATTTTTGATCCCATTCGTCCATGTGTTTTTTAATATCAGCAAGTGCAGTTTCCTGTTCTTGGATTTTTGCTGACTGTTCTTGAATTTTGCGTTCTTGGTCACGGATTTTCACAGATTGGACTTTTAGACGTTTGTTTTGTTTTTTAATTTTTTGCATTAATTTCTGAGTGTTTTGGTTGAGGTACGCAATGTGGTGTTTGTATGACTTGTATTGTCTTTTGATTTTTTGTAAATCATTGACTTGTTGGACGATGAAGGGTTGGTTGGGGCGCAGATTTTGTGTACTTCCGGAGTAGGAGGCCATGAATACTTAAAAAAAAAGAAATGTTTTAGTTTTGTTTTTTGTGTTTTTGCATTTTTTACCGTTTCGTTTTTCGTCTAATTGTTCTTTGTGTTCTTTCACTCGGGGTAAAATATGTTCATCGAAATGCTCCATTGCCATACTACTGAGATCACGGAGTTCTTGTAGTAATTGATGGGTACGTGGGGGTGTACATTCGCTTTCGACAAAACTTAAAACGTTTATCATTTCATCCAAAACCTAAAAAAACAGTAGCACATTTATTTTTTTTTGGAAAAGAGATTTTTACCTTTCCAGGTATAAAACATAATAAATTATTTTCAATGTATTTCATATAAGTCATGTTGAGCATACTAATTCGAGTTTCGACGGCTTGTAAAATGTCACAATGGCGAGATAAGGGATGAACTCTTCTTTCAGATTCTCTTCGAGGTAAGAGAGATTTGACTCTTTTGTAAATGGCTCCATGTCTTTTTTCTAGTTGGATGAATCCTCGTGAAAGTAAACGACTTCCTACCTCATTGAATTTTCTACAAACCTAAAAAACAGATATACTGTTAATGTCTAAAAAACTGAAAACGAAAAAATGTAGTAAAATATCTAAAAATAACTTCCATTCAAACAATTTTTAAGCACCAATTTTCCGATTTAAAAGGAATTTAAAGGCAGATTAAAAAAATAAATGGTTATCAAGATGTACGAGGTGTTTATAAATGTTTGTAGGGTCGTAGGAGGTTGAGGAAACAATAAAAAAATTCTACCTTTTAAAGACAATGATTTTAGCTATTACTATAATTATTATTAGACAAATAAATAACTCCAGGAACCATTCTCTAATATTCCGTTGCGGAAATAGAACATTACAATGAATATTCGTGATGTCGTAAATTTCCACAGCCTCCTCCTACGACCCTACAATCATTTATAAACACTAAGGTGGGCCAAAAAAATAGAATATTTTTTTTAACTTCCGACACTGAAAAATTGGTATCTAAATACCTTTAAAAAATGCTTTTTAAAGATGAGCTCATGATGTGATGAGCTCTTAATTTTAATAGAAAGGACTCCCTCATGTCAATTTTCTATTTTTTTCTTTAGTTCTATTTGGCAAAATCCATATCTCGTCACTACTTAATCGTGGGAAAAAAATTATCATTTACATTTTTTGTAGAAAATTAAACGCTTTAAAAAAGGTATCTCATATTTTTTTTATAGCTATTATCCCTTGTGGTTAATCGATTATTCTACCACTTAGAAGATATTCGCGTTTTAAAAACGAAAATTTAAGACTAAACCCTGAATTTTTAAATGGTTGGTGTAATCGATTAACCACAAAACCTTTTTTTGTAGAGCGTTTAATTTCCTACAAAATTATATGTTGGTCATTTCCTAATATTTATTTATCTACGAGTTATAAAATTTACAAGTAAAAAACAAATTTTTGTTAAATTCTTAAGATACCTTTTTAGAGCGTTCAATTTTATACAAAAAAATATTATCTAAAAATATTTTTGATTAATGTAGACAACAATTAATAAATAAAACCAGTCCCATAAATGCACTAATTTAGAAAAAACAGGAGTTTAAATTAAAATAATTTTATTTTTTCGGATTATTTTTTTTAATGTAATAGAACAATAGTTGCACATTTGACTAATTAAATTTTGTAAATCTAATATGTATAATAATGAAACTAAATAAAATATGATTTTATAGTTTTTTCGTCACTCATCAGGAACCAAAAGATTCAAATTGGCGTCAGAAATAACGGAATTAGTAAATTTCTGTTCGCCCCCTCTAATAGATAACGTAGGAGCTACATCAACTGTCTTTTCTTTCATCATCCCTGTCCTTTCCCATTTTCCTGACCCACAATTTTTACAAGACACTGTAGGGACAATTTCTAGAGACGTAATCCTATTTCCACAATCTCCACATTTGAAAAATCTTTTCACAGTATCAAACACTTTCAACGGATGTTTATTATCTTTACAATATTGGGATGCCGAAAAATTCGTGTATTTGCATTGTAAACATCTGACACCTTTACAAGGGACTTTAAACGTATTAATCATTTTATCTTCCATCTGTTCTTTCTTTTCTAACTTCGTAAAATATTTTTCTTGTTCTTCGTTATCTCGAACATCCAGAAGATCTAAGTGTTTTGACGAGGTTTCCATTATTTTCTTAAAACGTTCAGAAAGAAACTCATTCTCGACAATTTTTGCCTTTTTTGCAGTTGGATCGATATTATCAATATTTTCTAATACACGTTTTCTATTTCCTGGAGATTTTACACTATTTGGATCGGATTTTTTCAAAGGACCATTTTTTTGTACGTACTTAAGGGCAGTTAACTTTGCTCGGTTTTTCTGCTGAGGGGTCACTGAAACGCCTAAATCTATTACTCCCTTGTCATTACCTGACAAAACTGGAATATTAATTGTACTAGTTTTGACAGTTTTTTGAGACTCAGAGCAAGTAATTTTCTCCTTGTTTGTACTTGTTTCAATGACATTTTTACTAGCAATAGTGGCTTTCAGTTTTGAAATAACCTCAATTGCAGCCTTTCTTGAGCTCTCCAAAGTCACTTCCGCTGAGTGTGAAGCTTTGAAATCAGTTTTGACTTCACTTCCTCCTAATCTTTCCAACAAACTTAAATCTTTCAATCTCTGGCGTTGTGTCACTTCAATATTTGCAGCAGCTTTTTGTACTTTTTTCTTTGGAGGTTTCTTTTGTATTAATGGAGCGTTACCACTAAGTGCCTTAAGTAGATTTTCATTTTTTTCATCCAGTTTTCTGCTACGTTTTGCAGGAATTGCAGTGTAGGATTTCCCAGCATAGAAAACCTCATTTTTTCCCAAAACTTTATTCCTGAGTGCTGTCAAACCTTTCCCAGCAAAATTTGATTGTAGTTCCGAACGTCTGCTACATTTCTGATACTCTTGTTTAATGTGGTAAATACAGTAATCACATTGGCTTATATTTACAATGGCAGTGCACTGCTCCCCATTCTTCTTAATACTTTTACAAGTCCCCAGATCTTTTGATTGGCCCATTATCATCACTTTTTGACTGTTATCAACGCTCAAAGTAGCCTAAAATATAATGAACAATATAAGTAACAAAAAAACTGGTGCTTGTGAGCTGCAGCGATAGTCAAAATAAAAAATGGTAAACTGCAGCGTTGGCCAGATTTTGCGTAAAACTAAACTACAAAAATTGACCCAGACAAATATTGATTATAAAATAAAAGCTTTCACAAATGTTTTCAATTCGAGACAACGCTTTTATTAGATCAAGTAATTATACGACAGTTGCCAAATATTTCAAAACAAAATGCGTTAAAACCGTTAAGTGCCATTTTTTAATTAGAAAATAATATTACATTTTTATTTTCGTTATGCTCCTCCAAATATTTGTTCTCAATCAGTAAATGTCTTTGCTATTCTTGTTACTTAATATACTATTGATTTTAGCAATTTTATACAAAAGCTAAAACGATTGTTATAATATATTGGAATAAATATTTCATTTATTAATTGACATAATAGTTTACATAATACGATGACTGCTTTATCAAAATAATAAAAATAATTCCAGAACAAGTGGTCTGTTATGTTGATACAACGTAAGTCACTTTTTGTGTGTTTTTTTATTTTGCAAATTTATCGATTTCTTTGTTTCGGTTAGTGTTAGTGCAACCTGAGAAGACGACGCATCGCTCTTGTATAGGTAAGTATTATCATAACGCGAATAATAATATTAATAATAATAATTTTTATGGCGAATAAATTTTGAGAATTTTTTTCTCTTATTTAACGAACGATATTTAAATTATTATTCAAGATGGCATAAAGTGCACTTCTAAGTCTATTTAAGAATGTAGTCAAAACTATTTTTTTTTCGATTATTTTATGTAAATTCATAATTATTAAAATAAAAACGCGAGAAAATTTAAAATTGTGTTTTAGTGTTTGACTTTTGCCATATATATTTCTTTTCAAGATTTTAGAGAGTTTAAAAAATAAATGCCAGGAGTGGCTTTGTAACATTTGAGCTGAAATCATGTATAAATAAAATTGGTACATTTTGTATATAAACTGAGATTTGCAATAGAAATAATATTGGGACATCCTATATATAAACTGAGACTTTAGAACATGTAAACACTTTTTTTTGTGATTGCGTAAAATGTTGACAAGAGATTTTTGACCTCACCTTTCAATTGGTAATAACGTAGCTGTTTAAACAATGTTTAGTCCCATTTATTTAAATAAAATTAATTATTGCCTTTTCAGTGCTATTTTCGTTATTAGATATAAATTGAAAACAAAACTCAAAACATCTTGTTTATGTCGGAATAATAGTAAGGTCCTTCACTCTCATGTTTTATTATTTAAATGCGCTACATGTTTCGGCCACTATTCTGTGGCCATCTTCAGGCCTATAAGAAATTATCAAATTGTTGTAATTTTATTTTAATAATTACTAAAATATCAGTTACACCGCATTGTGTTATTGCACAAATTAATTATTCCGATTTAATTAACCTCTCACCATGGATCAGAACAATTCAATCTTGTTTATGTACCTAAATATTTAAATACATTTTTAATTTATTATTTGAACTAAGTGCTTACATAATACGATGATTTATTTATTACTCAAAGACACAAAGGCGCTTCGACATTCGATGATATAATAGACATTTTTTATTGTTTTTTGTAAATTTATCAATATTTCTCTATGTTTTGAGTCAGTCGTGTGCCAGCTCTCGAACAGGATGCATCGCATCGGTTCAAAGCTGCGCACTTTTATTTATTATTAACTATTAAACGAAATATAGGACAAAACAGGAGACATCGCTGGAAATCTGGATTAAAGGTAAGTCCGAAAGAAGCAGAGGGGATTCGCCACATAAGGCAGAAGAAGAAGCACCAATTTCAGGATTAAAAGTAGGTTCGAAAGAAGTAGAAGGAGGGGATTCGCCACCCAACAGTTGTGGCAGAAGAAGATGCTTTAAGTAAGACTTTATGACTTTGTTAAAATTGTTGATCTCTGTTTCAATTTATAATTTTTTATTCAAAATTTTGAGTGTCATTTCATATCGATTTTTTTTTAATTCATCTTTTATGTAGGTATAGTGTACTTTCTAGATTAGAATTAAAAAAAACCAATGCATGCCAACTACTTACGACTATTTAATAACTCTTTTAAAATTTATCTGTTAAAAATGTGCGTCTATGTGTTTTGACAGCTGTTCTAACTCAAAAAGACTTAACACCTCAATATTTATTTACAAGTAGTATTTACAAGTTTTAAACTCTCAATCAGTATTTTTTTCTTTTTGGTATTACAATGTTGGCAGCCACGGCAATCACGATTTAACGTATCCAAGAATTTCTCTTGCATGATTTCACCCCAAATCTTATAAAACCACTTTTGGAATTTATTTTTCAAACTTTGCAAAATTTTGATCAATAGAAATATATCAAAAACAAGTCAAATACTTAAAACACAGTAAAATTTTAAATTTTCTCGCGTTTTTATTTTAATAATTATTAGTTTACATAAAACAATCGATAAAAATTTAGTTTTGACTACATTCTTGAATAGACTTCGAAGTGCACTTTATGCCACCTTGAATAATAATTAAAAAATAATATCGTTCGCTAAATAAGTGAAAAAAATTCTCAAAATTTATTTGCCCTAACAAATATCAGGAACGTTTTCCTGAAGCTGATGTGCCAGGTGGATTACATAAAACTCTGAAAACACCTCATTATCTTTTTGTCTGCTGGACTTTTGACAGGATTGTAAATTTTACGCCACATACCACTCTTAATTTAAAATGTAAAATCCGATTTTACTCTAAAATTAACAATTTAAAAAATATAATCAGATTGATTTCTTAATTAATTTCTATTGATTGTTGTAAAAACTGATATATGAAAATTTTCGTAAATTTACCTAAGTAATTCTAGTATAGTAACACCCCTAACTGAAATTTTAGAAGACTCGCTTTTTGTGCAATTTGTATCGTTGCTTATGTTCATATTTTTGGAGACGCAAAATTTTCTCTCCGGTGCAACTTACATAAAATTAATAAGTGCAAAGTCGCTGCAGTTTACTTGTTCTCAAAAAAATTGCATTTACCTCATCTTTTGAATGGTTCTTTTTCTCTAAAACTGAGGGATTTAATATCCCTACTACAGTCCCAGTTGTTGTTTTCCATAGTTGTTTGTAAGCACTCCCAAATAAAAATAGGGCCACAGTTTTGATATCATTCTTTAAATCACTGAGAGTCCAAATTAAAAACTGGTTGCCTTTTTGCGAAGTTCTGACCGAACTTTTCCCAACAATAACCCCCGCAATGACCCAGTTTTTATCCGAAATGTTGCCCGTCACAAACTGTTGTATTCTTGAAAATGGGATAGCCTCACGTCCTACCATTCTGTCCTGAAGAGTGTTAAAAGATATGACAGGATTTACAATTTTCAGACCAAATATGGGATCACATTGAGCGTCTTGCGGTTTTGGTAAAATTTTGGGTTGCGTTGCGGGTTTGCTTTTCCAAGAGACTTCTGGTCTTGCCTCTCTAAGGCGGCTGTCAGAGGTTGAAGGAGTAGACAATAAATGTTTAATATCACGTCCACAGGCATTGTATTTTCGTTCCTCATGGTATTTATTATCTTCATCATCTGATGAGTCAGTGTCTCCAGTGTGAAATGAGCTCTTCGATACATTTTTGGACCCAATGGGGGCTTCAACTTCTTCCTCTTTGCTGAATATGTCGGTCTCTTTCAAGGTCCTTGTGGCTGGTTGATCTTTTTTTAGTTCCTCGGCTGCCACCGACAATAAACAGTCTAACAAGCTTTCGGCCATTTTTATCCAAATTCATTTCCAGAAATTCCAGAAAAACGCTTTACATTTTGTCAGAAACACTAAAGAAATGGCGCCTTTTTGTAAAATGTCAAAATGTAGAATGACAAACACAACACAACAAAAATCCCTAAAGGATTAAATGGCATACAACAAAGACTTTTTTAATGAAAATTATTGAAATCCTGTTAAATGATGTATTTTCAGGATTTTAAAAACTTACCAGTCTGTTTTTGGCGATTTCGTCATATGTTAAGAAAGAGAAGATCTTTTCTAGGGCGATATCTGGTATGTAAAGAATGAATGATGTGTTGCTCATTGTATGTGGTAGAAAACACAATTATCCAGAAAATGAGGGTTGGAAATACCATAAATCACACAAAACAGTTCAATGCAATGAACTTTGCATTTTTCTTAAAACACAAAACAAAAATAAATACGCCACCTTCTCGGTGAAGGACATGTAGGACTACCAACTGTACTTTTGTAATGTCACTTTAATGACCTTGAGCTAAAATTTCAAATTGATTTTACATTTTATCTTTTTTTCAATTAAATTAATGCATTTATAAAAGTATTCAGACATTAATTAATTTTAATACACAACAACAAACAAAATTAGATTACGTTAACCTTTAACAAATATGTAGTTTTTTATAACGAGTGATCAGAAATAAATATAATTAAAAAAACCAACAGAAAAAGGACGTGTGGGCCCATGGCTTTTTTAGATCACTTCTTTTATGCTCCGATTTAGGACTAGAAGACCGTAGTTTGTGTATTTGAAACTGTCTACTCCTGCCTACAACTTTTTTTTTATCAGGGTTGGTTTTTTTTTGTTTAAAATAAGGCAAGTTCTCAAGATAATATGATAAAATGTATTGGGTGATCCAAAAAATTAATTAGTTCAGCGGCAAATTTTAATCAGTGCGCTTGTGCAACGGCCGCAACCTACTAGGCGCGTCATGTCTACTCAAGTTTTTTACTTGAGACTTTGGGAGTGTTTTAACCATTCTAGTTGGAAATCCAATACCACCTCTTAGTAATAAAAAAAAGTACTAAATACGGCAGTGTAACCTAGGGTCACTTGATATAATCAAGGGTAGCGCCAACTCTCTATCTCTCTCTTGGACCTCTCTTTTAATTTGAACTCAAGCTATACTAAACTCGGTAATTGTGAGGCTGATTCGTGCGAGCCATTGGATAATCTTCTAGACCTGATGCGCTTTGCAGATGACTTGAAAGAAGTTGAAGAACCTTCATTTTCAAAAGCATCAATGTATTTTAATACTACAGAACTGGATGATCTTCCTCCAGAAGATTGTCAAGGGCTGGCCTATGTTGCAGGTTGGGTATTAAAAAATATTAATGTTCCTGAATGTGAAAAATGTCGAAGTGTACTATTTTCCGAAACAGTTACTCATCGGCACTTATTCACTTCTTTCAAAGAATCTGATGACGTCCAACGGTTGACATACGCGAGTGATTATGTAATGTCTCTTGTACAAAATATACATGACTGTTTAAATAAATTCTTAAGTGAAAATGCCTATCAAAGAAATTTGAAAGACCGTTTTATGGAAATTTTTAATCATAATGTAGATTTTGAACAAGAGCATTGCATTGATCATCGCTGTGGAAATTTAATTTTAGATAAGTGTGTAAGTTTTCTAATTTTGAAATTTTGCAGGGATCGACAACACAAGAAAAAAGCGATGTCAGATGGCCACTCAAGGAAAATGAAGAGGTTTAAGAAGATGTAGGTATAATTTGACTTGCATGTATAGCTTTTTTATAATTACTAATGTATATTTTCTTGTTTTTTTTTTGAGAGAATTTATTTATTTTTTTATATGTTTTTTTGTTGTTATTGAGAATGAAGACTAATTTATTATTCTATATATTTTGTTATTTATTTATTTATTTTCAGAATATGACTTTTGTTTTGGGCAATATTTTAATTTATTATTAAATGGTTTTATGATAGCTATAGTTTACTTTTTGTATCGTTATATTTGTTTTTTTGTGAGAATCAAGAACTTTTTTTATTGTAGAGTGCCGTCGTCGAAAAATACGTCAACAGCAATTATTCAATTAATAAACGAAAAAAATACGAAGTTCTTGATAACATTTTAATTTGATAAATTTAATACATGCATACTGTTGGTATTTAAAAAAAATTGTATTCTTTTTTTCTGTAACCGACACCGTATTATTAAACTTTTGAATTTTTTTTACATTTTTTCCAAATTTTATTTATATTTTAATTTGTTATTAATAATGAAACTTTGTTGTAGTCTTTTTGTTTGGGATGCACTTTGTGTTTCTATTCGTTTTTTATGAAAATTTTTATGTTTGTTATAGTTGTTACAACTCATTTTTATCTTTTAAGGGTAGCTACATAATTTTTTCCTTCTCGCCTTTCAGATATTAAAACGTAAAATTCAGAATAATACCTGCTCAATAGTTGACCTATATTTTGTTTTCCGGAAGGCGAGAGAAAATAAAATTGTTTGGAATTTTTATTTTATAATTGTCGATTAAGTAGGCCAATTTTGTGTTTTTTTTTTTATTATTAAAACGTGTTCCTAAACTTTTGTCACAAAATTGACTTCATTATAAAACAGTTTGCGACAAAAATTTGGATTAAATCATCAACTGCTAACAAGGCAAACTATCTTTCCGTTTCAATTTTGACGTTATGTTGTTTTCGTGAATTGTGAATACATACAAAAAGTCAAGGTTGATTATACATGAAAAATGTTGGTGTTAAAATTTTATGTGCCCAATTTTTTGTCGCCTGTATTTAATTAACAAACAATACACAACTAGGATTTGCTCTATAAAATTCTACTCTTACAAATGAATTTGTTATATTTTGTTTTTAATACATTTTTTTTATTCAATAAATTATTTAATTTAGTTTTTAGATTTTTTTTCCCTTTATACATGGATTCATGTTTTTAACCAACATAATTTATTTGATTGTTGCCAGATACTTTGCTGGTAGCAATCAAATAAATAATGTTGATTGAAAATATTATGAAATAATATAGTTGAATAGTCCAATATTTAAATTTACGCGCGTCAACCCAATTTCAATTTACGCGCGTCTTTTGTTTTTCCTTGAGCCCAACGCGAGCGCTGCTAACACTATGTTGCCAACATTCAATACAGGGATTTTCACTTCTTGAGTGTAAGTGTTCTGTGACTAAACTAATTACCAATGTAGGCAACATAATAATCCAAAATCCCTAGAAATGCATTCAAAACTATTTCTATCTTTGTTTCACTCATGCGTGTATATAGCTATCTCTTTTAATTTGAACCCGTCTAGTGATTTCCATTGGCGTTACCCGTATATCAAGTGATCCTAGTGTAACCACCCTAAATTTACATTTTCACAGCGTACTGAGATCGCATTTATTTTGAAATGAACTTTAGCTTTAAAATTGAAACGACTTTATTAAAATAGATAATCCAAAAAAGAAGTTTGTTTACTATAAAATGCTAAACTGTCAATATGTACTCTCAATGAAGCACCATTTTGCATCACACGGAGATTTGTTTTTAACTTATACTTATGGTAATAAATAATTTTTGTTGGAAAGAGGTAGGAAAAAGGATAGAAAGGTTATAATGTTGAAAACATATTTATTAAATTTCACACATCAAAATATTTAAGAAAATAAACACTATCCTGAACCTACATTGTATTCAAGTATCAGCATACGTACGATTATATTGCATTAGCTCATAAAGTTCACTCATCATAACACAAATAATATAAATTCATGTGAGAGTATCACCGGGCAAGTAATAACAAATTACTATAGAACACATGTTCTAGTTGCTTGCAAAATATATAAATAATTTACAAGATCACAATTTGATAAATACCCAGAATAGTTCAATTTAGTGCACACCTAATAACTGTCATTAAATGCCCTAATACGAATGTAGCCTCAACACGCATCCATTCAAGGTAAATTATACTTGACGTACGGAACTTCAACATCATTTCCGTCAACATCATTACAGCACAATTCAAACACCAAAGCCTTGACATGGGGTTCCAATTTCTTTTTCGATACTCTCTTTACTATTTCCGACATTGCCAATCCTAAGCGTTCTTGCGCCTTCGCTTTAGCCATGAAGAACGAATACAGCATGCACACACCCTGCGACAGCATTGTAATCTCCAAGCCATGCTTCTCTTTGAAATACTCCAAAAACTCGCTCAGAGTCATCTCTCCATCAACCTCAAACCGATCCCACAGCGTCCACTCTTTCCCGCAGTACTCCAACTTGGGAGCAGCAATCGGTTCCGAAAATCCAAAGAATGGCAAAGCCAAATTTATGAAACCGTTCTTGAACGGAACCACAGATTTCATGCTTCGGGTCAGCTTGTACAGTTCCAGACATACCAAGCCAGCTACAACCGAAGTTGTTGTAGCAATTGCTGGAATTATTTTACCAGCAATCAATTTCGATTTGTGTCTATCAGCTGGGGGAATTTTGTAATTGGCAGCTCGGAGATTCGAAGCGGCTACAATGAAATCCATGTGGAAATTGGTATCATCGTCTTTTTCAAAATCAAGCGGGGTGAGAACCAAATTGCCCAATTCGGCTACAGATGGCAATTCTTCTCTGATTTGACTCACACGGTCCAAGTCGACATTGGAGCCGTTTGTCATTGCCATTTGGGAGTCAGTCACTGCGATCTTCACGCCAGATTTCGGGACGAACTGCGGAACCTAAAAATTGACGAAATTAAGGTGACAAGGAGGAAATTTGGACATTCGTTCTGTATACATTTGCAGCGTTTGTCGTTTCTCTTTTATTCTATGTTAATTAATTAAGGTTACGTAAGTTGGTGGAATTACCTAGCTTTAAAAAAAAGAACACTGGTAATCTTAGAAAGGAATAATTTTATCAGAGAAGTAAATGAATGGCCTATATAATGTGTGTTCGTTAAAAAAAAAACTCGTAGCAAGCCATGACATTGTTACGTATGTCGTACGTGACCCCATACAACAACTTGATGAAATTAATGAAAATTTGGTTGAACTGAATAATGTGATAAATAATGTTCGAAGATGATATGCTTTATGTATTCAGCATCAAGGAAGACATTTTCAACAGTTTTTGTAGGTAATAAATGAATATTTTTATAAGAATATATTTTTGTTTTAATTGTCGACAAGTGAGGTTATGAGATCTGTCAGTTTGACAAGTGTGTAAAGATTAATCACAGACATACAAAACAATTGTTTTTTAGTTTCAAAGCACTCTAGAGTTTTTTTTTTTTTAAACACACGATATATTGTTGATTCCAACTGTTTACAATTTTTACATCCTTTTGCCAATGGACGGGTTGCACTAAACACCAAAAATATATGAATCATATTTCTTGCCTCAAGCGAAAATCTCGTGTCGTCAAATGAAATATTTTTCAAAAAAAAAAAAAATAATAATAAAAAAAATAAAAAATAATAATAAAAAAAAATATATCAAATTGTGCTTGGTAGGTACTTCTATCAACGATGTTACATGACATTAGCAATTTTACCTTTGTTGCGTCTCTACTAAAGCAGTGTCCATAGAATAGAGTCATGGTTCATTGGTTTCCATGATTACAAGCGCCAAATTTAAAAATATACTAGCTCTATTTTCGGTATTTAGCATTATTTCAGCGAGAACTATTACTATCAAATAAAATTTTTAAAAATATTGTAAAAACACCGTGAATGACAATTCAAAACTTCATTTTTAATAAATTTTAAATCTCTCACTTCTAGGATGAAATAATTGAAAACAATAAACGGATATATTATGTATAAGAACGTCAAGACATCGTCAGAGTAGTTTTTATATATTTAACTTACGTGAACTTTTTGAATCACTTGGGCGATATAAGCTCGATCCCTATTCTGTGGTATTCCATAGACTTGTGCTTTCAAGTTCGCTGCAGCATAAACATAATCCAAATGCAGTGAATTATTCACATCAAATGTCAACGGTTCTGGACACCTCTTCGGACCCGACCAGAATAATTGTCCAGTACTAGTCAATTGATCTGGTGGGAAATTAAACAACAACTGTTTTATCTGATTTGAATATTGATCCTCCCAATGATTCCTTGCCCAAGCGATACAGTCTTCGAAATTCTTTGGCCTATCATCAATTAAAGCTGCTTTGACCGATTCCAATACTTCAATTGGCTGAACTCCTGGTAGTTTAATAGTACGTTCCAAAAATTCCGGATCGGTGAGATATTGAGATGCATTTTCGGCGCTTTGTCTAAAGAGACCTTCAAAATTATCGCGAGCCCATTGCAAAGTATGTTCAATGGCATTGGGGAAATTTTTAAGGGTACAAATCGGGATACTCTTCTCGGGAGGATCTTGAGATGAACTGTAGGATTCGGTGAGGAAAGGCACTACGACCTGGGTGTTGCCTTTTGTACCCAAGGTTCCGGATTCTAAGAGAGGTTTGCGGTAGTAAACACAACGACGGTCCATGTAGATACGAGCATCGACGTTATCTAGAGCGTTAGCAACGCCGTCGAGCGACTCAAAGAATGTGTCGTCGTAGACATTTTCGGTTTCGGGGCCTACGCGGTTCTCATGAGCGACTATGTTCACGCTTGGGTTCATTTTCTTGATAACCTGTAAGAAAATACATATTAATCAAGTATGTCTTCGGATCAAAGAAACAAAGAGAAAATAAAGAAAAATAGCAGATAAAATGAACAGATAACGCGTGTGAAAATAGAAGGCAGCAGCATAAAGAAGAGGAAGAAAAAAAAGATAAACACGAAATAGAAACCATAGAAGAAGTAGAAACAGAGGAAACAAAAAGATAAATAAAGCACCAGGGAAGAATAATATTAGCCCAGAAATGTTCAAATATAAAAACAAAAAAAGGAAAAATAAACCATCAAAACTAACCAATGATGTAGGTACTAGAAAAAGCAAAAATACCGAAAGTTGGAAATCTAACATCATTCTATTAGTTTATTATATGACAGTGATTAAGCAGTTAATACTCTTTCTCCTTTCGAATTTTCTGTAGGTCTACGAATATTTCGTGATCCCGACTGAGAAGAATGTCAAATTCGCTTACCCTTGCTGCAGTTCCTGATTTTGGACGTTGGACATCATGTGGTCTGAACAAGAACTGCCGATTGAGATTAGACTTTTCAATAAGATCCATATCTGTCACTGTGACTTGACCACCATCACTTCCAATCCCCATCATTGCAAAATTTTTAAGTAACTCGCAACCAATAGCACCAGCTCCGACTACAAAATATTTCAAAGCTCCTAGAAAAACCGAGAAGTCAGTACATTCTTAATTCTGCTGGCACAAACCCACCTAATTTCTTCTGAAATTCGCTTCCAAAAACTGCAATTTGTCCATCATATCGGGACCCTTTTGGCGCTGCTAACTCCTCAGTAATTTCCGCTGAATCACTTGGTAAGCATTCAATCGCATCGAAATACAACCATTGATAAATCGGATGGAATTTTCCTGAACAAGCTTTCATAACTTCCTGTGCCACGATACCACCGATAGTAGCATTAATCGGATTCAAATCACCCGCGCACACTTTCGCAAACGTTTCTAACAAACTACAGTTCATTTCAGTATCGTTTCCACCATCGACCGCTAAAGACTTTGCTATGGATAAAAATTCTGATGCATCTTCGTTGTTCCATGGTTTGGGTGCACGTCCATGTTTTTCGACAAATTTGTGCAATGCTTGATAAGCGACATGAAGCTGTTGGGGATGATCAAATTTCGCGAAATCGGTGATCAAAAATTCGGGGGATTTTATAGAGTCTTTGAGGGATTTAAATGATAAAGTTTTGGGCATTTTGACCTGACTGGCGATACCGCCGCGTTCGTATTTCGAATAGCCGGTTGTATCGCCGATGCTGAATGTGTAAGGGCCTAAAACCTTAATTTTTATCGGTTTGCAATTGTTCAATTCGGTCATTCCTTGAACTTCGGAGAATGTGACGTAATCGCCGTCTTCCATGCCATGACGAGTATCATCAATACAAGTAACAATGCCTTAAAAAAGAAAAAAAAAATTAGTTATATTATTTTGAAATTATATTTAAAAATGTTTTTATTCATTTTTTGTTGCTATTGATATAAATGATTTTCATTATTTCATTATTTGTTGCTACTGATGTAAATGATTTTAATTATATGTGTATACATAATTCTATTTTAAATCAATAATTTTATAATGGGAATACTGGGAAGGCTTCAACCATTGTTTCTGCAATATAGTTTCCCATGACCTTTAACTTTTACGTACCTCTCTAAAATCGATTTAATTCCACGTTGAAGTGACATTTATGCTAAAATTATAATGTAAAACACAGATACGAACTTTTCTTAAAACTTCCGTTTATTACCATAAAATGTATTAACAAATAAAATTCTTTGCTCGTATAAAATACAGGGTGTACATTTTTTAAATGGGCCACAAAAACACTTGGTTCGAATGTTTTGTTATAAGTGTTTCAAAAATTAACATGAAGCGAGCGCCTTCTGGTAAAGAAATTTGGAACTGGAGAACACGTGCGTTATTGAGAAATAAAACTCAAATTATTAATATAGTGTTGAGAAAAAATGTTAATTTGTGCTAGACCCTCATTATTTTTTCTCAATAATGCAAATGTTCATTAGTTTTAAATCTTACCGATAGAATGTAAAGCAAATTTTGCTTAACTCTCCATTAGTCGGACCATCTAATGTAACATATTTGGTTGGGCTGTATCTGTCAGATACATGCTTTATAAATTATATTATTTAAAACAATTTTACGAAAATTTTTAGAATTATTATCGTATTTTATTTCAGTGAATATTATTGATTCAAAAAAAGCATATAACTTCAAGAATCTATTAGATTTTTTCAGATGAATCTTGTGTATCCAAATCTCTTCAACGTCTTCTAGATTATATAATTCAATTATTTTTTTTGCTATTTATTGTAGTAAGATCAAAAAATTATACTTTTCACAGTCGATAAACACTTAGAAACACACGAACACGGTACTATGACAGAAAGTAAGTAAAGCAGGTAATGAAACACGGGATAATACATACAAAAGCGCTAAACCTGTTGTATACACTTTTGGTACCTGCACAAATAACCGTGCCAAAAATAAAAATTTCAACTTGTTTTTGCAGAAACATAATTAAAATATACGTACATACATTGGCCAAGGAATACTTTTTATCTCAAGTTCAGGGTATTTGGCAGTTTTGAAATTATATCTACAAAAAATGAGGCATGTACTATTCGCGACAAAATAAACTGAACACCAAATTTTGACATTGACAAGCAGAATTGTGTAAACTAACCATTACTTTATTTTTACAGTTATTCAGTAATTGTTAACGTTGGGAAATTTGGGGTTTGGAATCAAATCATCATAAAGGTTGCTTTACACATTTTTTTTGTCAAGATCAGAATTTGGTGTTCAGTTTATTTTGTCGCAAATAGTATCTGTGAGATACATGTGCAACTAACGGAGTGTTAAATAATAATCTAACCCCTTATGTACAGTGGTGGCGATTGAATCGTGGGACACTGACAGAAAAATATTTTAACTTTATAAATTTACTGTCATTACTTATTTATAAATATATGTTTAAACTACGCCATTTTTACGTACGACTCGTCTATAAATTGTCTAGAATAACCTTTATATTCACACTGACAATAAAAAACTTTAAAAAAAAATATTGATTTATACGACGCAAATTTTTAAATTTTGAAAGAATGTTGCCAAATTAGTGTCTCACTTTTTATGTTCACTATTGTACAACGTATTTTATCTTATAAGAAACCGACAGATAAAAAGTATGCTCATGCATATAATAATAATTTTTAGTTTTTATTTCAGATTTGATTCAACTGCTTGTTGCAAAATTGCGAAGTTGTTTATAGTCACGTCTACCAAATTTACATATTACGGTTATACGTATTTAGCATTATGAATTATATTTACACTAGTACATGTTTGTTATTGACTTATTATTATAATCAAAGTTCTGTATAAAAAGGATTTCATCTTCTTAAAAATAAATCGCTAAATAAAACTAAGCCCCTAAAGTGTGAAATAACACATATTGTCACCAATGTAGTTCCCTCAAGTTTCTAAGGTCTTTCCGATGGTCTTCAGTAACATTTTTATAAGCCATATAAAAACTGCAGTTCAGAACGGCTCACAATTAGACTGCACATGCGTAGTAGCGTTTTAGTGGTCCGAAATATCTATTGCGCATGTTCAATTCAGTCCTGAACCGTTCTGAAACGTTGTTGGAACAAACCTTGATCGTTTTAGGACGAATCTCCGGATACATGTAAAGTTTATAGTTCAGTGACAATTTCTGTTAACCACGCATTCAAGAGTGCTTTTTTGATTGTTCTACGATATTAAGAGTTAAAAAAAATTATATTCTATATGGTTATGATATAGAATGGTCGAATATGTATTTCAAAGCCGACTCTGTTTAAACGCTCGGTATTTCCAGTTAGTCAGCTGTTTCTAATTCAAGGAAAATTTGTTTATATTTAAAAAATAAAATGGTCGTTGTATATCGTCTCTCTCTGTTATTATATCTCATGATTTTATTATATTGGATCTGATAATTGGCTACATAAACAATAGATCTGCAATACAAGTCTTTTGGGAGTACATAAAAGAAAAACCAAAACGAGCAAATAAAATCTGTTTGGCTGGCTTACTACATTAAATTGTTTATCACAAAAATCGGAATGGTTTAGCAGTTACCTATTTATAGAAATTAATAAAATCGAGTGTTGCAATCTCAGGAGGTGGTTATAATTAAACCATTAAAGATTATGAACAATCATTCTAGTAATAAAATACTGAAAGCGAATAATATTGTTACAAATTCATTGTGCAGTATTAAATTATCCGGTGTTTATTACAAAGATATTCTATAAATAAAATAGTCTTCTTGTTTTCTTTTTCTACCACCAAAATGTAGATTTCTTAGAAACAAAATACGTTGAAAATCATTCTAATAAGATAAAGTGCAATCTTATTCAAAAAAAAAAAAAAAATATTCAGAATAAAGGTAACATCAATAATATTACACTGTTTGATACAACGGTTTTGTTAAGAACATTTTTTTTTAATTGTGAACTTTAACTATCTTTATTGTCAACCACAACTTATTATGATTTCTGACATCCGTTCTTGATAACACAATATTCTGATACGTCAAAGTAAAATGAGGTAGTTAATGCAGTTATTACTCATTAGCTAATTACCAAAAGCCTGTCTATTAGGTCACTTGCTATATTACACTATACAGGGTGAGTCTGCTAAAGGTGTTTTTTAACTTTTCTCAAAAACTAGTTATCACATCAACTTCAAAGTTTGGCATTAAGAACTTTGTTTTTCGCGCTAGACAGATAAATTTTTTCAGAATTTTTCTGATGTTCCTTTTAATTAATATTAATTAATTTGTTCAAAAAACACAAAATATTTCCAATTTTGTATTTGTTAATGTCTGTGACTTATCGGACTTATCCCTATTATAACAGATAAAAGCCACCACTGAAGCAATATATTTCAAACTTAAATACGCCATTTTTTTTCTAAAAGAGTGAGTGGGATCTTGATGGTACACCAAGACGCTAGGGGTAGGTATTGTCGAATTACGGCAAGTTCTGTTTGGCAATGCTGCACCAAAACGCGTCTTACGAATCAAATAAATGTTATTATTTTTTGAGGTTATCTACATTTTTTTTTAAATATTTTTTGCACAAAATAATACTTTGACATCTTTTCTTTTAGAATAATGTTAAAAATTAGAAATATTTAGATTTTTTTAAACAAATTAATTAATATTAATTAGAAGGAATATTAGAAAAATTCTGAAAAAATTCACCTGTGTAGTGCAAAAAACAAAGTTTTTAATGCCAAACTTTGAAGTTGATGTGATAACTAGTTTTTGAGAAAAGTTAAGAAACACTTTTAGCAGACTCACCCGGTATATGTATAGTAGGTATATTACGTCGCAAGAGCAGAAAGGAGGCATTAACAGCTTCCAGTTTATTGGATGTTTGCCGTTTTGTCTTGTGACATACAACTATTTTTCGCCTACCATTAATAAAAAATTATAACAGCTGTTAATGCAATAAGTTGCAAAGAGAGAGTGTTCAAAGATTCACGTCGCGTGCCTAAAAAACATCGATTTTGCAACGTATTGCATTCAAGATTTTTTGTTACAGCGTTTTATAACAGATTTTTCTTTCAAAAATAATTATCTCAATCGAATATTCACATTGTACAGTAGGCAGATGGCAGGTTGCTATGGATGTAAATTTCGTTATTTACTGATTTTATAAAATTACAGACTTGTCAACTTGGATTCTGTATTTAAGTTCTGTGATAAAAGAACAAAAAAAAAATTGGCGATTCTGAATTTGATTCCGACATTGAAAATACTGCAGGAGCTGCACTAGCCATGCTAGAGCCCCAAAAATCTAAGAAAATTTACAAGGAAACATACAAGAAATTTGGTAGTTGGAGTGAAGAAAAAATGTAACAAGTATTGTACATGTATAAGCCGTCTACTTTATGGAGTACCTACTCAATGCTAAGAACCATGATATATCTTAACAAGAATGTAGAAATCAAAAAAATTACAAACTGGATTGCATTTCTAAAAAGAATGCCAGAGCGTATAGGGCTAAAAAATCCAAAATATTCATCAAGCAAGAGATAGAGCGTTTCATGAAAACAGCTGATCACAAAGATTATTTACTGGCAAAATTTGTGCTAATTACTGGGATTTTTGGCGCGTCACGCAGAGAAGAAATTACGTTTTTGAAGGTGGAAGATATAGAAGATTGTACAAATTTTCTTAGAGTGAAGATACCGAACACCAAGAAAAAAATTTAACGAATGTTTACAATAACTGAAGGATTTGTAGATGGAATTAGTTTCTTAGATATTTTCCGCAAATACGCACTGCTAACCTCATACTGAAGATCAGAGATTCTTCTTAACCTATAGAAATTCTAGGTGCTGTACGCTATCCGTTGGTATATAAATACTATTAGAGGTATGCCAAAAAAAATGCAGAATGTCTCCGCCTTCTAAATGCTAAAAAATATACCGGACACTGCTTTCGCCGTTCTTCAGCAACACTCTTAGCAGATTCAGAATCGAGTTCTGTTGCAGAAAGTTACATAGAAAACTCTGTAACTTTCTAGAAAAACGCAATTTCGATGAAAATTATGAGAAAAGAACCGTTCCACTTGTGCTGAAGTTCAGGAAAGAAATCTGAAATCTTCGAATGTTCAATTTAGTCACTTTAGTACATAATTGTACTTTTCATGTTTATAATAAATAAAATAAAAAATGTATTTTTCATTTTTAAGCACTAGTGCTTAAAAGTACTTTACGTACTAGTGCGTAAAATTACATCATTTAGCAATCAGATGACAATCAAAAAGTCACTGTTATAAAACGCTGTAACAAAAAATTATAAACGTGAATTTAATCTCTAAATCTTAATTTAATCTCTAAATCAAGTGTCAAATTAACTGTCAAACTGACAGTTGTCACACAAGAGCTGGTTGGAATAAAATTTTCTGCCCTGGGAAAGAAAATGACACTCTGCCACATTTTAAGAGCTGGTACGGTTCATTTTCGTTAAAGGTACGGGAAAAAATTCTTAAAATTAATAACATTTATAAGAATGGAATTTGATTTATGAGGAAGAGATCTAAATTTAATTGTATTGTTTTTGATACAATCAAATTGATTGCACAATATTGATTCCTACAGCTAACATTAAGATTAGTCATCTAATTAGAACAAAAAACGGGTTGTAATGATCGCTATGAAAAGCAGTCATTCCCAAACTATACCCACCTTCTTTATCACGCGAAATATCGGCAATCATCGCTGACACTGTAGGTTCCCCATTGGTGTCAACCACCGTGAACGAATCTCCAAAATCACAAAACACTTGGGCAAACAGCCCCCTTGTATCAGCCACAATGAGTGCAATGTTATTAGCATGCGTGACATCGCTGATTTGCTGTTGTTCATTTAGCGAACTGTTAGTCAAGACAACCACCCGGAACTTCTGTATGAACTCGGGCGTAAGGGGGCCCGTGTGGGCCTTCGTGGGGACGTAAGTGTTGAGCTCGGCGAGCTGCTTGCAGCAGATTTCGGCCCTGTTCTTCCCCAGATCGGCTTCGGTGAAGTAGAACTGCGAGGAGAGATCGGCGACCGTGCAAACGGATTCATCATGCAACGTGACGGACTTGACACCGCCGAGAATGACGTTCTTGGCGACTTCGACGCCGAGCCCCCCGAGGCCTGCGACAAGCACGTCGCTGGAGGCCATGCGACGCATGGCGTCGTGCCCGAGGACGTACAGCTGGCGCGAGTAGAGCCCCTCGTCGATGTCGTGGCCCGGGTTAGTAGATCCAGAAGCTCCGTTGTTCGCCATGTCTGTCGAAATCGGCAACGAGTCAAGCTTCCGTTTCTTTGTTGGGGGATCGACGGAGCTTTCGGCGATTTCAGCACTAGACATCGGACACGAAAGGACACAGGTTGATTAGTTGCGGGTCAAGCGAGAAAATTGCACTCATATAATCATATAGTATGTTTAATCGGCCGGTTTTTTACGAGAATTACACACAAACGCGGACTGAAGGCGCACACAAAATGAACAAAGGGAGAACGAGGCTACTGCGCAAGTCGAAATGCGTGGTTCATCTCGCTCTCGCGATTTGCGGACGAATTCAATTTTTTTAAGTACACGGGATTAGGCGTCAAATTTGAATTTTATGCAAAAATCAAATATTATTCAAATTGGTAACAAATTATTACGCCGACAGAAATACTATTAGTCACCTCGCACTGTTTTACATTTTTACACAAAACTGCTCTTTGAATCACAAATTTTGACAGCTTTACATTAATTTTGAAAGAATTCAAAACAAAACTGGATTTTTCGTTTTTCACTTTTTATTTTTATTCTTTGTTTTTAAATGTCAATTTTATGATGTCAAGAACTGTGGGAGATAACCGAAACACTTATATAGTGAAATGACACGGTGGTCGCCAAAATTTTTTAACCAATAATAATAATGGGGTGTAGAAGCCTTGACGTCAAAATAGCGCGAAATTTTTAAACACTGTGATTTGATAAAACTACTTTGAGAAAGTTGACCTTATTGCACATGGAAATAAAGTTGAATTTACAAAGATCAAATTTCAAGCGATGAATAAATACACTAAATAAAATAAATAAGATCTAAAAATGCCGACATTCAATACCTTTAAACAATTCATTTATTGATAAGTCACGATAAATTAATGGAAAATAAAACATTTGATGCACAGATATCCATGACAGCTTTAACGCAGGTCTAACATGAGCGAATTTTATTTTCGATTAATTTATCAATTATGCGAGAATTATTTGTAACTTCTGACTGGATTAAAACTAGAATGTCTAGAGTATTGGCGAAGAGTGTTTTTATGCCTTATTTGTGTTTCCATATGTGATTTTTATTCGGTCAAAGTTTAATTATTATAATTTCAACCTTATGTACTAGTGAATTAGTGCAATAAGGGCGACTTTTTTAAAGTATTTTTTTAGAACGACAGTGCTTCAAACGTTCGGGCTTAAATTACGACACACTTCTCCACCCCATGGTGGAAATGATGGAGAATGGACAGAGTCGAGGCAAACTGCAATCGGTTATATACAACCAGTTATACCATATATCAGTAAGACAGTCTATTTGGTATGGGTATAACTGGTTGCATATTACCGATTGATGCGGCTACCGTGGTATTCACTATTTGTTTTAGGTCCCATCTATTTTAATGACGAATGCGACAACCGCGAAATAATTGGACTGGGAGGCAGCAATAAAAAAAAATTATGTTATTGAGCATTGAGACGAATTTTCATGGAGATAGTTTATCGGTAATACTAACGTTTCAGCAGTAGTGAATGATTTTGAAATAACGAGCGATCCAAAAGTCTTACAATCTCGGTTTGCTATGGGACAAAGCAAGTCCTAGTGGTCATGACTGAAAATTGTGTGTTTTTTTAAATGTTAGAAGTGGCAGAATTGAATTTCAATTTTTTGTATCTTTCGTGCGCTCCTGGAAAATAAATATTACATTGTTTTTATTGTGACTGCTGCTGACTACATTTTTAGCTCAAAACACAGACAAGTTTGCTTATTTTTTAACAGAATTCTGCACAATGATATTCTAGGGATGGACGGACACATTCTAAAAAATGTATATCAGAAATCCTTTTCATCAAAAGAATTCGTCAGAAATCTCTAGGAAACCCTCTCGGAATTCTTTGAAATATTCTGTTTATTATTAATTTTTATTACTAGTATTATTTTTTCGCTATTAATATTATTATTATTCACTATTAATTTTGAATCTCCTCCTAAATAATAAGAGACTGTTATGGAAGTGAATGCAAAAATTTTAACATGAAATACAGCATCACAAATATGTAATAAAAACCAGCAAAAATTTTTTTGTCCTATCTCAACTGATAACAAAATTACAGGCCGTCAAAGTTGGGTATAAAAAAATATTTTTTTGTTATATCTCGAAAACCGCTTAACCGAATAATACCAAATTTGGTACACAAATGAAGTTGAGTGTACTCTTTTTATTTCTACTAGCAAAACTTTGCTGCACATTTTGATTTCAAGTTAAGCTACTTTTGTTTCACATTTTGGTAATTAACAAATTTTTTTCTTATTTATTTCCAATTTTTGTGGCAAAAATGAATATGCCAATAGATTTTAAATAAAAATACAAAAACGCAATATTTTGCTAAAACGTGCCGTTTTTGAGATATTTACGTTTAAAGTATAAAAATGACTTTTAATCTCTAACTTTGGCGTCCTCTAGCTCCTAAACTGTGCAACTTAGTATAGAGGTAAATTGTGTTAAATTGCTTTATTGTAACCTGAAAAACCTATAGTTGCCCTATATTAAAAAAAATTTGTTATACGTTTTTTAATAATTAATTTTTAGGTTATAGTTTTGTTATCACTTGAGATAAGACAAATTTTTTTGCAGATTTTCATTATTTATGGTGCTGCATTTCAGGTTAAAATTTTTGCTTTCACTTCCATAACATCCTGTATTTTAACAGAGTTAGTTGTAAGATTTTTATTCTGAGTAAGTAGTCTAAAATGTAAAAGACTTTTTAACTTATGAGTTAATTTCAAGTTAAAATACTATCTATTAAAAATACTATAATAAATAATACTATGGCAACAACCAATCACAGCCTAGATTTTTTTAAATATTCCATACAAACGAAGATATTACCAGTTATATCTCAACTTGAAATTACCCCATCAGATTATTATAACCAGTTTTTTTCGTCATTTTTCTTTTTTCTATGAATTATTTTTAACAAAAGCCGCAGACTTAGTTGTTATTTTTCAAGAAATCTTTAAAAAACTATTTTTAAATTAATTTTAATTATTAATTTTCCTTATTTTTAGCATAAAAATTTGGCTCACATGTTTAAAAAGGCTATAGAAAATAAAGTATTTGCCATAAAAAATAGATGATTTAATAGATAAAATGAGTTTAAAAACAAATTATTTTATCAATTTTTTATGTTTTTAGAAAGACCTCAATATGCTGTTTTTCAAACTCAACAAACTTCAACAGCTTAAATTTGAAAATAGATTAATTTTCTAAAAAATCATATTTTTATAAAAATCCGAGTTAAAAAAATAGGGACTTTAGTCTATTAGACAACTTTAGTATTTATTTATACGCAATATTTTGCGTCTACTATCTCTACAAGAAAATTCAGCTCAAAATTCCATGACGAAGTTTCTTAATGCTGCTTTCCCATTAAAATCTTTTGGAAACAAGAAAAATTTTGTCGATGGTTTATACATATAGGATTTTCATACCGCTGATCATCACACATTTTTGAGACAAATTCAATGATGTTGAACAACAAAAGCTTTTTGATTTTGGCTAGAATTTTTTATTCCATAACTTTTTTGCCAATTTAAAAAGTAAAAAGTAATATTACTATAGATTTTCACAGAGAATCGAAAGATATATAGTGGTCAACATTTAAAATACAAGATGTTTATAAATGACTCTAGGGTTATAGGAGATTGTGGAAATTTTCCATATCACAAATATTCATTGTAATGTCCTATTTCCGCAACGGATTATTAGAGAATGCTTCCTGAAGTCACTCAATTGTCTAATCATAATTATAATATTAGCTAAAATCATTGTATTTAAAAAGAAAACATTTTTTATTGTTTCCAGTCTCTTACGACACGACCCTACAATCATTTCTAAACACCTTGTAAAACACTTTAAAACTTTAATAAAGTTCAAAGTCTTGTAACTTCTAGAAAAATTGATTAACTGGAATGATATTTTAGTTGCTTGTTTCTTATACTTTAAGATGTTTAATCAAACATTTTTTTAGGTTTGTTGTTTAAATTATACAGGGCGTCACAAACAGGCACTGCTAAAAACAAAAAGTTTAGACAACTCCCATTTTACCAAAAAAAAATTTTGATTTTTTTTTTAGTAGGTTCCGGAAAATATTTGTTAATCTCTCAAAACGGTTTTGCAGATTTTGAGCTAACTTTATAAATTAAAGTAAAGGTCCACAAATGACTGTTTTTTGCGTTATAAGCAATAATTTTGTTAATTGATGTAAAATTTTCTTTTTTTTTTTGGCTTGTTTAAGCTTGAGTTCTGAAAAGCAGAGGTAGATATACCGTTAAGATTTTGTGTAGGTAATAAAAAGTTTCCAAAAATGACCATATTTTAAACATCTATGAATTTGAGTTTGGTATCGAAAGATAAAAATTTAAGCGTGTATTTAGAAGCATGACTTGTGCTTTAAATCTTAAGATCCTTGTAGCTTTAGCTACTCAGTAATTGTCGGTGATTAGATCGGATTTTAGAAAGCATGTTTTTAGAGAGATATAAGCGAACGTCGTTGTTAGCTATTTACAATTGTATTATTGGTAACGAGCCGTTCAGGTACGCAAATGCTTCAATTTTTCTCTAATAACATGCCTTTAAAAATCGCATTTTATCACCGAATACAAGTAAACAAATGGTATATATAAAAATCTTGCGATATAAGAAACAAGTCATGTTACAAGTTACAAGACTTTAAACCTTGTTAAAATTTTAGGGTGTTGTCAATTGTTAACCACTGTATTTAAAAGTTTTTTAAACTTATTTATTTTTAATACAGACTAAAGTTATATTTTCTTAAATAGGAACTATAGTTAGCTGAAAAGAGCTCTGGTTGCTAATGCCTTATTCTTAATGATGTTGTAAAGTAATATAGGTACTATTTAGTGTAACTAATGCGAACTACATTTTTCTAGAACAAAGACTTTTTATCCTATTTTAAACTTACATTATTACACAGTCATTTATTTAACAATTAAGGTGAGAGTAGTTGTAACTTCATGACTAAAATAAAAAAATCCCATTTTTCTTTTGGTCTGCTGTGTATTCCACACTATAGTTATGCGATTTTAATTTTGTTATCATAATGAAAAAATAAAAATCCAAATCAATCCCACAAGTTTAAAAGATTTCACTTTTAGAAAAAAAATGATTTTATCGAATTTTTATTTTTGCTTTTATTCAGTTATTTTTTATTAAATATTGTTTGGATTGTATCTATTAATTTTTTCCTACAAAATTAACACGATATTACTCATTAATTAAGCAAGAAACCTATAAAAATCATAGAAAATAAATCACACTACTTTACTCTCGACACTAGTTTCTTTCTGTATACAATTTTATAGAAAAATTTCTAGAATTGTTCTAAATTAATAATTAATAACTGATAAGATGCTTATCGCAAACACTTAAATATTTTTAGTAGCTGTAGATCGTAAGAAGAATAGAATGAATCATCTATGTAAAATCTTGCATTAATTTTGTTATTTTTTGTACCTTACAATGGTTTTGTCTCATAGCAACTAAATACTTATAAATGTAAAACATGACAAATTTTTTTAACAAAAAAAACTTTTGTCAAATATGTGAAATGTAAATTTTTTGTGCAAAATTTTGAGTGTGTCAAAATTCTTAAAAGATAACGTATTTGTATCATTTGCTTTAGCTAATTATTATGTGAGTTGTTATATTTTTTACAAATATGAGTAAATTTAAGAAATACTTACAGTGTATCATATGGTCTTTTACATGAAAGGAAAATTGCTAACGTTTCTTCCAAATAATTATCCAATAACCATACATCAACCAGTACAAGCAAAGATATGACTACAATAACGATCATCTCGCACAAACTCAGTCTGACAAGGTAACTAAATTTTGTTTTTTAATGGTATCTTTGTTTAATTTAACAAAATTAATACAATTTTCAAATACTAGGTGGCTATAACTGATTATACCATCAAATAGCTTGTGAATTTCTTTGTTTTCATTGTGTTTCAAAAATCTAAAGCACTCTGGATGGGATGTTTATTTATAGCTACCATTTATTTTTATTTAACACAACAGAGACATTAATTATTATTATTATTAAAAGCGCACATTACACACTTACCTAATTTATAAAAATAAAAAAGATTTATACTAACGTTTAAACGTTCACACAACTTCCTTTTTAATTAATTTTTACTTTTTGATAACCTTTAGAAAATAATGGTGATAGAGACAAGAATAAATTGTAATTTAAGTATTTAATCTAATCTCTTTTTTTTTCTCCACAATAATTACTACATACATGCATGTATGTTGAGTCAGACGATATCTATAAAAATGTTTCCTTCATTTTGACCTTTTATTATTTGTTCAAAAAAGTAAATACTGTGTGATTAATAAAAGTACGTGTCTGAAGAACAAAAAATGCACTCGAAAGATAGTTAGCATCAGTAACTGATTTCAAAACATTTTATAAATTTTATTGGGGCGTACAATAAAGCATAAAATAGTTTTTTCTGTATAAAATTAAAACTAATAGAGCAATCTTGATGCTCTTAAAACTTAAATTGTTAGATTTATTAGTAACAGTGAAAATCGGGGAAAGCCCTAAAATTTGGCGTTTTTTAAAAATACATAACTTTGCCATATTTTAAGTTGTAGTAGTTAAGTTGTAAAAGTAAAATAATATTAAAAACTATGTAGGCAGTCATTACATTACAATAAAGGGCACAGCTGCACTTCTGTCATCAATTAGTAACGAAATGGTGATATTATTATAGTTTTGAAAACCTATAATAACTCCAGTGGTTGCTGGAAAAATCAAATTTAAAGATTCGGAAGTTGTGCGCTTCTATTACTTATCGTAACGACTCTTCTTCTTTCGTTTTTAGTCTCACAACTGGATCTCTTTCTATTTTCACTCTTGCAAACATTTATCATAAAAAATAATATTTTTTTAAAATTTTGAGAATACAAAAATGGTCAAAATTTAGTTTTTTAAGTAGTATACCTTACATTTTAATTGTATATGATTTGATAGAGTAAGAAATTCTCCCTTGATTAATCAATAATATACGTCTAACGCCTGCTACTACTTCAATTTGACAGATTTTGTGTTAGTTTTATTTTTCAACATAAACGTCAAAAAAAAATAGTAATATCATTTCTTCTTTTTTTAGGAGAAAGTCTGTAGATTAATGTGCGATTGTTTAAAGAATAAATTATTTTTACTTATTACATTCAATTTGATACGTTTTTTGTTATTATTCTTTATATTTTAACTTTAATAACTAAATAGCAAGCAAATTCTGATAAAGCACATTTGTAAATGTAGTTTTATAAATGCCCAAAGTGTGTAAATTGTAGATTCAAAAAACCAAAGAAACAAAAGTAGTTTTTTAGCACTCCATTAGTTGTTTACGTAGGCAGTCAAAAGACTTTCATGTACTAAAATATACAGTGTGCTTTTAAAGTAACTAAATTATGACTATTTTTATGTTCTAAAAATTTAAAAAAATACATTTTTTTAATAGTAAATAGGTATATTTAGCGTTGCTACATATTTTAATACTTTATTCACTGTAAAAATTTAAAACATGCAAGTTTTTTATATGTTTTTTAGAGGTAACGGGTTACAGGAACAATTAAATAAACGATTTGACTTTAATCCGACGTTTCGACTGTTTTTTTATTACTGTCTTTTTCAAGGATTTAAGTCAAAGTTATAATAAAATAAAACATATATACTTTTATTATAACTATGACTTAAATCCTTGAAAAAGACAGTAATAAAAAAACAGTCGAAACGTCGGATTAATGTTAAATCGTTTATTTAATTGTTTCTGTAACCCGTTACCTCTAAAAAACATATAATAATATCAATGGGAACGTGATCATATTAAGAATTATGCAAGTTTTTTGTTACATAAATAATAATTTTTATAGCAAACCGTGTTTTTCTCTAAAAAAATATTTTATTTTTTATTCTTCCATTTAATTATATTTTCTCTATTATTATATGTATTATACAAGAAGAAGAATTCACATTTTTTGGAGCTAGTGCTTTGTAACATTTTTTGTACAAACATTGTAATAAGAAATATACTTACTGTTGTTTACTTTGACCATAAAAGGGTTTACAGCATGACGGCAATCAAAATTTTAAATTGCTAACGTTGTTTTACGTGTCTAAAGCATTTCATCATTGACAATCAAAATGAAATTAAACAAAAAATATTAAACAACAAATTTTATAAACAGTTATTTGTTAATTTATGTATAAGTTATTTTTTTCTGATGACGTGAACGCATTGTTTTGTGGTGCGTAATATACTTACCTTAAAATGAAGGGATGATTAGTGTCTTTGCCTGTGTTATTATGATTAGTTATTATTAAATTATTAGAGATTTGTTTTTATTGTAGTTTTTTATAAGATGACTTGCTAGTTAATTAGAATACGTTAATTACAAAACACTTCTTTTCCTTAATAAAATATATTTGTACCTTAATAGTAACAATTAAAATTGTCTAAGAAAGTTTATTAGTTCTAGTTACAGTGTAATCAAATTACCTATGAGTATAATATTAAGAAATAAACTAAAATATTTCTAAAATATCACTGCAATCTATATGTAGGTATGTCAAAACTTAAATATCTTCTTCATCCGTTAATGAAATAACACTTCCAAAAATATGTGAATTCTTCTCTAGTTTACGTTGTGCTCCGTTCTTCAATAAGGGTTCATTTTCGCCTGGTTTAGCCACGGAAAACCGTCTACTTGTCTGCTGTTTCTGTTCTGGTTCAGGACTATTCGCCTCGAATTTGCTGAATTATAATTGTCATGTTAAAACTCTACAATTTTCTGTACACTGTATCAAGTTAATACAGTCGCTCAAATCAGAAAATTTGACAAGTGCAACTGTACAACTTAGGCAAATTACCCAGAACGATTTATTAGAACTGGACCTCCATCCGATTCAGAACTTTTTACTCGAACCACTTTTGAATCACTCGAGTTTTCCTCCAGGGATTTATTTCGTCGGTGGCCTCTCCTCGGTGTTTGAATCCTAGAATATTCGATTTAATAAGGATTTCAAATTTGCTTCGAAAACAATTACTCGGTTTTAATTTGACGTTTATCTAACTCTTTCTGAATGGATTGCGGAATTTGTTGAGGGGATTTACTCTGTGCAGATTTATCTCTTTCTGACCAAATGTTTGTTGTTGATTCTGAGTCAATGCTGTTTAGGAGTTCTGCTGAAAATGCTGGTCGGGCTGGAATCAGCGGTGAGCTACAACATACCCTAAAATAAATTTTTTTAAGTAATTCTGGAAATGGTGATTTGCTACTTACGAATTCACTTCTTCGAGTTTTTTTAGTAATCTTTCGTTTTCTCGACAGACTAATTCGTGGTCTCTTTGGAGCATCTCACGGGAAGAGTAGAGTTCTGAGTTTTCGCGTCGTAAAGCTTCATTTTCTGTCATGTATAAACGAACGAGTTCTGCAAGTTGGGGTCCTTCCAATTCAGCCAATTTTTCTAAATCTACGTGGGGTGGAGTAACCACTACTCTCCTCTCTAAAATAAATTATAAAATTTGCTAAAATCTGGCTTAAATGTAACTTTTTAATTTTTTTAAGAAAAATAAAAAAGCACTTGCGCTTTTTATTACTACATACCGGGTGAGTCTGCTAAAAGTGTTTCTTAACTATTCTCAAAAACTAGTTATTACATCAACTTCAAAGTTTGGCATTAAAGACTGTGTTTTTTGCACTACATAGGTGAATTTTTTTAGAATTTTTCTAATATTTCTTCTAATTAATATTAATTAATTTGTTCAAAAAAATTTAAATATTTCTAATTTTGTATTGCTGTGACTTATCGGTCCCCCTATTATAACAGTTAAGAGCCACCACTGAAGCGATACATTTTAAACTTAAATACGCCATTTTTTTCTAAGAGGGTGGGTGGGATTTTGGTGATACCAAGACACTAGGGGTAAGTATTGCCGAGTTACGGCAGGTTCAGCTTGGCATTGCTGCATCAACACGCGTCTTACCAATCAAATAAATGTTATTATTTTTTATCTATATTTTTTTAAAAATATTTTTTGCACAAAATAATACGTTGACATCTTTCCTTTTAGAATAATGTTAAAAATTGAAATATTTAAATTTTTTGAACAGATTAATTAATATTAATTAGAAGGAATATTAGAAAAATTCTGAAAAAATTCACCTGTGTAGTGCAAAAAACAAAGTTTTTAATACCAAACTTTAGTTATACCAACTGGTTATACCAAAGTTGATGTGATAACCAGTTTTTGAGAAAAGTTAAGAAACACTTTTAGCAGACTCACCCGGTATAGATTTTAATAAAATGTTTTTATTAATTTTTTTATTTTTTTAATAAATAAGTTTTTTAATTTTAGCTTTGCGAAAATATATACATACCTAGGTAGTAAAAAATTGTTAAATTCGTTATCTAAAAAATTTTTTAAAATACTTATGTATTTTAATTTTTATACTAAAAGATTTGAAGTATTGTTATATAATACATCCGCAAAAATACAAAAACATTATAACAAATTTATAATCGATTATAACAAATAAAAAAAAGTATGTGAGCTTATTTCAAGTTGAGATAATACTGGTAGTATCTTCGTTTTCACAGAAACTTAAAAGAATTCGGAGTTGTGGTTGGTTGTTGCCACGGAAATCTATTAAAATTTGGAATACTACTGGTATTATTTCTACTTTAAATTAGCTCATAAGAATCTACTGATAACATTCTACAACAGATTTTTGATAATCATAAATAATTTGGAAATTATTATAAATGTTATGATAATGTATTATAATAATTACAATAATAAAAACGTGTACTTATTAGTGTGATATTAAGTTACATATTAGGTACACTAAAGAAAAACAAGTATTGGTACTTAACTAAACTTCTTGCGATTATGGCTTTGTTTTTTCAAATAGTTTATGTCATCTTAACCCTCGTTTTAACCACATTCTATACCTATTAAAAAGCAATAAGCCATTATTTTCACCACTAATAAAAGTTTTATTTAACACATGGATAATGACAATCGGAAAGAAATAAACTGTTTTATCTCTTACTGTTCTGTCTGATAAAAAAGGTAAAACGGTTGATTACTTATTATTTTATTTATTAACTCTTTCAGTTAATCTATATTTAAATTAGTTGTTCTCTAAATTTTTTACAAATTTTTGCAAAGCTACTTTGTTTGTTTTTGTCGTTTTGCTTTTACATTCTCTAAATCTATTTCCACCTCCATAGGTACTTGGATTCTTATTACATATATCTTTTTTATTTTGTCTTTAATTGGTTGTATTTTTAAGGGTTCTTCGATTTCTAATTGTTTTTGTTTTAATTTATATCGTTTAGTTAATGTTAATTTTTTTCTCTGTTTTTGTTATTATCTGTTGGGCTAATTTCAAGTTGAGATATTTCCGATAGTATCGCAAATTTTAATACTTCTTTGGGCAACAATCAATCACAACCTCAAATTATTTTAATTTATCATGGAAACGAAGATACTACGAAATTTATCTCAACTTAGTAGCCCATTGGTTTATAAAGATTAGTATGACAGTTAGTATATATTAGTATATTTCCTTGTACTTAAAAGATTATTTTATATAATTTAAAACAACTTTATGCTCGTTTGTTATTGTTTCCTTTACTTTCTTCTTCATTTATACGTAGTGCTATATTACTTTTATTAGCGTATTTTTCTATGGTATTATTACTGTACTTAAAGGTTGTATATATTTGGATGAATTTTATGGTTTTGACTTACAAACTAGTTAATAAGGGCAGTTGTAAAGATAAGTGAACCCTATTGTTATGGAACCGACCAGCTGGACTCTCGAAAGAGGCAAACAACGGGTGCCACGCGCCGCCGCCGGATCTTTTAATGATAAAGTATTCAATCCAAGCGTCCTTCCAGCAGGACAGAGCGTCCTGCTGATAGGACGTAATTTGGACACCCTTGTTTTCAATATGTTTTCAATATATAAGGACAAAATAGTGTCCTACTAGCAGGACAAGTGCTTGGACGTTCTATCATTAAAATTCAGGGACTGAGGTTTCTTTATTGGTGAAGGACTGAAAAATTAGTTTCTTTATTGCACTAAATTCATCTAAATGTAATACAACCTATATGACTGATGGATGATGGTAACGATACCTAAATGTTCTCTTTCTTTTGGTGCGTCTCCTTTTAATACTTCACTTGTTATAAGACTAAGGTCCTGCAAGGAAATATTTCAGGAAAGCCTTTAATCAGATCGAATGTTGGTTTGTCTACTCTTAGCGCTTTTTACATTAATTTTGTATTTTTTTTACCTGCTTTCTCTTAACTGGTCTTCTTTTGTTGAAGCAAGTTTATGTTTTTTATTTTTTTAATTTTTTTATAGTGCAAACGAATTTACACAAATAATTCAAGAATTACTCTAAATAGTTGATTAACTCAATAATTTACTTCTATCGTTTTGATTAATTGCCGGAGATTTGCTCGTAATAATCGTTATCATAAATGAGTTGTCAATTCCCCTTCTAACGAACTGAATAACTAAGGTGATGTCATAATAAAAAAATTTTATCTTGTAGTACTAATGTTTTTTGGTTATAATTTTTATTTTGATTTTTGTTTCTTTATTCTTCCTTGTTTTATTGTAATTTTTGTTAAAAAAATTCTTCTACCAAAGCTTCTTGATTAGAAAGTACGATGGATACGAAGTCTCCTCTTTATTTACCTTTATAGGAACATACGTTTAAAAATGATTCAACTGGTTATAAAGTTTGAAAAACCATGTATTTTCGATTTCATATTAAAAACATTTGTCAAAGTGTCGTTGGCTTGATAGTTTTGCATTCAGTGATTTTAGGTGGGCTAATTTTAAAATTTAATTGTTTACTTCTTATTAGGTACTTATTCATTACAAATTTTATTCCATTGAGTATAATTTTGAATAAACTTATTGTACAAAGCTTAAATATGTACTAGCAAATTGACATTTTGATCAATACTTAACTCTAATGTCAATTTTTGTGACAGAATAGTCAAAATAGGGCAGTTTTTGGGTAATACAGTCTGATTTTTTCTTAATATTGACATTAGCAATTGTTTTTAATTTAAAATAAAAAATAACATTTGCGACAAAAAATTCCAGACATCAAATTTTGATACTGACATAAAAAAGAGTGTAAATTAACTTTTAATTTTTGTTTCATTTACCTACAATCACAATATCTGTCATGACATTAACTTTAGAATTGACAAAAAAGATGGTTTACACGATTTTGGTGGTCAGTGTCAAAATTTGATGTCTGGAATTTTTTGTCGCGAATAGTACAAATAAGAAATTATGGAATAATTGCAAATGTAATTAAAAATATGTAATAATTCCATATTTTTAAACGATCCTTGTGTTCAGTTTTAAATAAATGAGGATATTATTAAAATATAAATGTGTCTACTTTATAATAAAATATTCAATTTGTATTAATTTAATTTTTCTCCAAATAAATTTTAGAGTCTATATCTTGCGTTATTAATTACACAGGTCAGCATGACTCTGGGGCTTGAATTTTTTATGGTGCGTGGTGAAGAGTAACAGATTATAACAATACATAATTTTTAATTTTTTTTCTATCACCCTCAGTTTTCGAAATATTTGCAGTTTTAGGTTTTATTCATATACAATGTGAACAGTAATAAAATCAAACTGTAACTTAATAAAAGATATTAATTGGTAAAAACCCTAAAACACGTCAACTTATTAAACTTATAAACTTATTTAAAAAATGCACAATTTAATGCATATTACGTTATCGAGTAGTTAACTTTTGCAGTATTTTACTTAAGTATTGTTAGAAATGTATTTTAATTTTTCATATGGTTTCAAACTTTTAAATGTAGAGGAGGGGGGAAGGCTGTAGTTTTTATAACCATTTTAGATATTTACATATTTACGTTCAAAATTAAATTTTTGACAAACAAATGTTAAAGTAGTTGCAAATGTTTAAAAATTTAGAAACATTACAAATTTTTAAATTTTATTTTAGTGATTCTAAATCTTTCTGGTGAGAAAATTTTTTAAGTGTATTTTGGCCACAAAGTGCATATTTAGTACACATATCCATGTAAAAAACATTAACTCTACGATAATAAAACAACATGTCAGCAAATTTCAAATAATTTTTTTATATTTTGCCTTCTAAATATAATATTTTACGTAGTGTAAAAATTCTTATGATATTTTTTAGAAGTGTATACACTTAGTTAACATATCTATATAAAAACATTTAAACACCAGATCAATTTAGAGAATAAACGCCAAAATAATTAGATATTTTTTACGAATTAGCGCTTCTTGAATTTTATTCTAGAGTTTCAATTTCTTACGTGCGGAAAAACTTTTCATAGTATAAAACGAATGTATATGCACCTAGTTAACATATTTACTCAAAGAAATTCAAACCCCAGACGAAAAGTTACATTTTGCTGACCTGTGTTATTATTTTTCTAGAAAAGAAATGGCACTATTTACATTCCGCCATCAAAAAACATAATAAACAAATGATAATGACATTTTACTTTTTGTATATTTAAGCATGTAAGTAAATATAAGTTATTTACATTATGGGCAGCAGAAAAATATTTTTAACTGCTTTGTTACGTAGTCTGTATCTAATATGTCTTCAAAAAACGTTCTTTTAAACCTTGTGGTCAAAGCAGTACTATTTTGAGGATGCTAAAAGAATTATCGCGGCCGAGGTGTATCATATTTGTTTTTATTATTTATTTATATTTATTATTTCACATAGGTACTAAGCGTACTCAACTTTTAGTATTACTCCCAATAAGTTTTTAGTTTATAACACTATTTTTTTTTAAATTTTGCGTTAGAAAATGGATTATAAATGCCGTTTTTTTTGAGGCACCACTTGTTTAAACCTATCAGAAGGTCTGATAAAAATATAATAACAACAATAACGTTTTTTGTACAACTGTAACAGCTAAAAAGAGTAATTTATAAATCATAATTATTGCACTTTGCGGCCATTATTACTAGTGGCCACGGCCGTGAAAATTAACTTTGTCCTCAAAACAACTATTTCGGAAATGGTTGTACAAAAATAAAAATTCAGTAAAAATAAACGAAGTAATTTGTATAGTAAAAAAATGCAGTAACAGATACATTTTTTAAATTTTTTATCTACAATATTTTCTACTATTAAATTATTTAGATATTTTATGCAAGATACATTTACTTATTTCATTTACTACACATTTACTTTATTACTTTACATTTAATGCAAGTTGCAAGATACGATTAGATTAAACGATGAATGGTATATAGGTCAATATTTACTTTAGAACAAAATTGCATACTTTGCAGGCGCAATATTAATAAATTTCTATTTGAAATAAATAATAATTTAAAGACTTTATTTCGTTCGTAAAAAAATAATGAGCGAAAAAACATTACACTTTTCCTATGTACTTGATAATTGCTTCTACTAGCACCAAGTTACATGATATCTATTTTTTGTTAGAATTGCGTCAAAGTCAGAAATAAATAATTTTATTAGAACTTTGCAAAAAACGCAGCTACCTCTGGTGGGACTCGAACCCACAATCCTCGGCTTAGGAGGCCGATGCCTTATCCATTGGGCCACAGAGGCTCGCATTTTTAGTACCAATAGTATAGAGAAACTGATAATAGTTCTAATAATAAATTAAAAAGTAACCTGTTGGTGTATCTCCTGCTGTTGACCCTGAATAGACGTTGAGCGCTGAACGTAGATGCTCGTTTTCGCTTTGCAGGACGTTCACTTCTCGCTTCAAGCTTAGAATCAGCGCTTCTCTGGGGTCCTAGTGACATTTCGCATGGTTCAAGTAACAGGAAAATTAGGGATTATTTTCATACTCACCATCAGGACAATGGGCTTTGTTCGGATTTTTTTTGCACGGGCTGCATAGCGTAAAGTGTTGAGGGTCTCGCTTATGTTAGATCTAGCAGGAGAAATGCAAGCAATCTGGAAAATTTCGAGAACTTTGAAATGCAAATAATTGTATGTTTTACAGGATTTACCATAAGAGTTACACCATTTCCTGCTAATGAATCCGCAAGGAGTTTGGTTAATTTTGAGTCTCGGTAAGGGATGTGAGAGTTCTTTCGTTTGGAATCACTTAATGACGAAATGCAATAGCCTAAAAAAATTAAACAGACACTTTTATTTTTATTATAAAGAATTTTTAATTAAAATATTAATTGGGTTTAGAATGGACAAGAAATGACTTACTTTAGTGTTATAGTCCCCATTGTCAGGTATAAAAAATAGCTATAAAAGCTAGAAAATTAAAGAACAAGTAATTCGATCACAGTTTATAGCCACACTGTTTCTGAGATTAGTTATTAAAGTATTATTGGATTTTCCGATATACTGACTTTTAAACGCAAAGAGTGAAAAGGTCCTTAATTTATAATTCATGTACTATTGAAACAGATAGTTTTTTCATGAGCTTTAGTAATTGGATTTGTACGAATATCTATGAGGTCACATATTTTAATAAAGAAGTGTTGAACTTGAATGTTTATAAATATTTTTCTAATCGAAAATGATATGAATATTTTATACACTTTTAAAGACAATTATTTGAATTAGTATTTTATTTTTAAATGATTCATTGTTACTATAACTTTGAAAAATACTTTGAAACTTACTTGTAACTTTGAAAAATTCTATCTTAATATTTTTATTACGAAGTTTTAGACGGAGATCTAGTAAGCATTGAGGTGGTTTTTTAGCTTAGGTTAATTTTTGGTGTACAGCTTAATTTTCTGATAGAATAACCGCAGTTAAAATGGGAGAACGATTGAATGTTTCAAAAGGGTTGGCAAAACCTCTTAAGGGTGCGATAAAAATGTTAAGGTTTTAATTATTATTCCGTTCAAGCCGAATTTTTAATATGTTATTTTGGACAGGTTATGTAGTGATATCCAAAATGGCAGAACCATAGTGCAGTTCTAGCCTCCACGAAAACACTGCTATCTTTCGTTTTCCACATTTGACGCGCGTTCTTTTTTGATAAAATCATAAAAATTAATATCAATAAGAATTGCATTAATTTAAATAAATTAATTTGCTTTTAATAATAAAATATAATTTAAGAAAATGATATGCAAACAGTTATTGATTTGAGTCTTGAAAAATTATTTTTAGATAACTACTAGTGTAAAAGTGCAACTTTTATTAATTAATAAACATAATAAATTATATAAATTAATAAAAAATAAAATAATAAAATAAATTATAAATTAATAACATTTTTATTAATATATGCAATTTCTGATCAAAGTAATTAAATTTATGCAATTTTTGTAAATTTTCATTTATGATCTTATTAAAGAACAGCACGCGTCATAAGTGTGAAAACGAAAGTTTGTAACGTTCTGGCAAGGAATAGAACCACGATATCATTCTGATATTTTGGATATTAACTACATATAGAGTGTTATTTAAATAATGTTAGAAATTTTGACAGGTGATAACTCTCGTTAAAAGAATAAATTACCCAAATTGAGATACACAATCCATGACAACACTGTTTTTGAGCAAAAACTTCTAAAGTCAATGCAATACCCTAAGTCAGCCTTTTTTCTCTTTTTAACTAATGTGATTTAAGTGAGATAAAAAAATTTATAAATTTGTGTACGTCGCAATTGTCGTAGTTTTTTAATGTTCAAATTTAAAATTTGAAAAAGTCAAAAATTTATTTTCAATTGTCACATATTTTTCATACCAGTCCAAAAAAAATATTTTGAATGTACGTATTATGTATTAGAGTATTAGAAGAATCTGAATGAAGCAATAGGGTATACTGAGGCGCAGTATAATGAACATACAGTCTTCTACAGTTCGAAAAATTAAAATCAAAGTTAACATGACTTTATTAATGTTTGTTCGGGAAGTTATATATAAAATGGTAACCATCCAAGAACATGTTACCTTTTAAACTACTTTTTGAACGAGTTAAGAAAGAAATTTCAGATTTTCCTGGCTGTCTTAGTTCTCTAAACTTAAATGCGTAAGTAGGTTTCAAATTTTCAAAAAAAAAAAATAATCGTCAATTTTTAATGGAACGTTTTCCTATCAGGCTAAAACAAACTAAATTTCTTAGAAAGTAAAAAAAAAAAACTTTCTTATACAGTGAGCGGCAAAATATGGCAAATCATTTAAAATAACTTTAAAAATATTTATTTTTAAAAAATCGCTCGGTCAGTTCAATTTTATTTTTAAATTGCGCATTTTTTGAAATATTTTTCTTTATACAAGGTATCATAAAAATGTGATACCAACATCAACTTTGTTTTTTTAAATGGCACCTTATATTTTTTATTAAATTTTTAGGTTCTATAACAAATTCTGGACATATTTTATGTTTAATGTCCTATACCTATCTTCAACTGTTTTTGAAATATTGCCAGTTAAAAAAAAAAACAAATAAAATTTATTTCTTTTTTTTTGAGTTAATTGTTTAATTACCACTCAATAATCTTTTGACAATAAGATGTTTGTCTTTATGTTATTAAAAGTTTAAATAAAATAAAAATTAAAAAAATAAAATTTATTATGATAAAATAAAAAATAAAATTCAATAAAAAATTTGTTGAATACAATAATTAACACTTAAATTTTAAAAAAACTGGTAATATTAATAGGGCACATAACAGAAACTCAAAGAATAGAAACATTAATTTTTCTTGGAAATCATATATGAAATATGTCTAGAATTTGTCATAGAATCCAAAAATGCAATAAAAAATATAAGATGCTAATTTAAAAAAAATAAGTTAAGGTCTGTATCTCATTTTTAGAACACCCTATATAAAAAATTTTGTTTTCAAAAAATATGGAATCTAAAAATAAAATTATCCTGTCCGAGCGATTTTTTTTTTTTAAATTAATAGTTTTGAAGTTACTTAGATGTTCCATACTTTTGCCGCTCACTGTATAACCTTATGTTTCTTGATTACGCGTAGATTTTTAGTAAGAACAGTACTCGTATATGCAAAAATTCTTGGCAAAATAGTTCAAATGCCACAGCCATTAAACAAACCAGTAAATGTTGTTGATATACATATTGTCTTATATGGTGGAAATGCTGATGCATATATTTGTAAAAGATGCATCACTGATTTTTAAAGCAAATAAAAAAACTAGTGGCTATCGCAATAATATGGATAGAGAGCGTTAGTTTAAAACTAAATTAGTTCCAACTTTATTGTAATGAACAGAGCTACTTACCACAGTGGTTTAGAGGTATGAAAATAGGTTTTAATTGTATTTTATACAATTTTTGTTTCTTATTTACTCATAGAACGATATTTCACAAAAGTATTGAAACAAGAAAAAATTAACAAAGTGGCTAAATGAAAACAAGATAATTTTTCCGCCTAATGCTATGAAAGACCATTTATAGGGTGTAACATAAGAAAAAATTCCACGAAAAAAAAATCGTTTGGATACATATGTAGAAGAACATGGCTACTTTGTGTTAGGACTTCCACTATATCATAGTCATTTTAACTCATTTGAGATAGTATAGTCTCAAACTAAAAGAGCTTTTGATGTCAGAATCAGAAAGACGTCTTCAACAGCATCAGAAGTAATAGAGTCATGGGCTCGAGCTCTAGAATGTCTCCATTACAGTGGAAACACTATGTGCAACACATACGAAAAGAGATTTTATCAGCCTGGGTAATAGAAGGACAATTAAATGTATCACAATGTGACGATCTTGTAATTAATGTTGGCGGCGGATCAGACGATAGTGAAAGTGATAGTTCTAAGTTTAGTGATTCTGAGACAAATGTTTAATTTAATTAAGATGCTTTTTTGTTTCCAATTTTGTTTTTTTATAATTGATATTACGTTTTAATAAGCTTAATATTTTAATAAAAAATGCGTCTAGATGAAGATAACCTTTAACACGTGTACAATCGAAAAAGTAAACGTATGATTCGTTACTAAAAAATATATATTATAATTGCGCTGACTACCTCTGTTTCCACGACTATACATCGTATATCTCAAAATCTAAATAAACGTTTGTACATATAAGGCTTGTTTATTTTTTTAAATTTTTTTATCCAGGGCTGTCATCTGTTAAAATTTTTAACATTAGTTTAAAAACATTCTGTATACAAAATCTGCCTGAAATGGCATATTAAAAATGCAACTTAAACAGAATAGTAAAAACCTCATCATCTTTGTCGCACACCTAAGAGATTCTATCAGCCTTTTTGTGTCATTTAACTATTTTGTCATATGAATTATGGCCATTTTATCACAAAATTGAGCAGAAGCTAGCTCAATTAAATAATGTTCACTAGCTCTTAGTCTATTTCATTAGAAACTTACCTAATACCATGAGACTTTTATTAATGTTGTTAGCTTCTTCCAAGGTTTTTCCCTCACTTTGGGTCTTTTTAGTCATCTCACTGCCAGCCAAGTCAACGAAATTAATTTTTCCAGATCTAGATAGAAAAACACCTCCTTCAGCTGGTTCTTCAGAGGTGATATAAACCGTCAAAATTGTATGGCTTCGACTGTTTAAAAATGCTTCATAATAAAAAAAATATAATTTTGTTTTTAAACTAACCTTGAAAACTCATTCATGTTGTGTTTTCCTATCGCTCGATTTCTTAAGCCTTCTTCTAAAACAGCAATGAAGTCATCGAGTTCTTCACAATCGACAGTAAAAAGATTTTCAACAAAAAATCCACGTGCTTTTTTACTCCATCGTACTGCTAAAGGTTTCCGTGCACTTCCTGGATTTAATAAATCTATTACCTGAAAGAAAAAAAAAAAAGATTGCATCGGCCGGGAATCGAACCCGGGCCGCCCGCGTGGCAGGCGAGCATTCTACCACTGAACCACCGATGCCTAATATATTTTATGAACTCTCCGGATTTTGTTCAAAATATGCAACCTAATTTTGACGTAACGGGTGTACTTTTAAATTTGATGACAAAGTTAGCAGTGACAATAATATTCAAACCACATTTTGATCATTTATCGTAGGTGTAAATATCAACATATTTTTTTGCGTTGGACAAATCTAGTGATAATTTTATATTTTGTCATAGAAAAGTTTGTATATCTAATTTAAAACTGTCATACTTATGACAGGAAATTACAAACTAATAAAAATTGTATAAAGAAATTTTTAAAAAGGCTTCTTTGATTATTTACACATTAACATTAATTACACTCGTGTTATTTGTCTTCATTTTTTTTTGTAGTCTACAGGGTGTTATGGAAATGAGTGCAAATATTTTAACCTGAAATACAGCACCACAAATAATAAAAATCTGAATAAAAATTTTTGTCCTATCTCAACTAACAACAAAATTACAGGCCGTCAAAGTTGGGTATAAAAAAACATCTTTTTGTTATATCTGAAAAACCGCTTAACCGATTAATACCAAATTTGGTAGACAAATGAAGTTGACTGTACTCTTTTTATTTCTACTAGCAAAATTACGGCACTTTTTTTTCACATTTTGGGTAATTAACCAATTTTTTTTTTATTAATTTTTAATTTTTGTAGCAAAAATAAATATGCCAGTAGATTCTACATAAAACTGCAAGAATGCAATATTATGCTAAAACGTATCCTTTTCGAGATATTTACGTTTAAAGTATAAAACTGGCTTTTTATCTTTAACTTTGGCGTTCTCTAGCTCGTAAACGGTGCAACTTAGTATAGAGGTAAATTGTGTTAAATCGCTTTATTTTGACCTGAAAAACCTATGATTGCTCTATGTTAAAAAAAATGTTATACGTTTTGTAATAATTAATTTTTAGTTTATAATTTTGTTATCAGTTGAGATAAGACAAAATTTTTTTTTACAGATTTTTATTATTTGTGGTGCTGTATTTCAGGTTAAAATATTTGCACTCATTTCCATAACACCCTGTATAGTGTAGAGTCTATAAAAGTATAGTCTATAATTAGAGTTCCTAAAAACATTTTAATGTTTCTCGTTTGGTATCTCGTTTACAAACAATTCAGACACCCGTTATCCTCTCCCATATGTCTTGACAGACACTTTGCACTCTTTTGACGGTCGGAGACGAGTTGCTTCCACAGAGATAGTAGCCTAGATAGTTAGCTTACATTGAAATATTGATTTGCCTCTATTTGCTAAACTTGAAAGTTTCATTTTAGACGATACCATTTTATTTACTTCTATAGTTACAGTTTCAAAAAATCTGCCAGTTTGACACATAAATTTTGTAATAGTTTTTATCGCAAAAAGCATTTCATTTATTATACAGTGTGAACCATTTGTATGGAATAACTTCGATAAAAATTCAGAGATTTGTTTTTCAAGAATACGCTCGGACACGTATCCTGTTACGTAGGCCACTGCTAAAATTCGCCGAATCAAGTACTTTTAGTACTGCCAGTGTGTTGCAAGTGTCATATTCGTAAAATTTGACATTTTCTACCTCTGACACAGCTGACAATTCAGTTTCAAAGCTAACGGTTTAATTTAAAATAAAATTTAAAAGATTGGCAATTGCGCTAAGAAATGGAAATATCAAACAGTGATTATCGAGTGATGATGTTTTGGGATTTCCGATACGATTTAACAGCACCGCAATGTGAGGAAAAACTGAAATTGTTATTTGGAGATAAAGCACCGTCCAAAACTATAGTTTACAAGTGGTTTGCAGAATTCAAGAGTGGAAGGATCAATGTTTGTTGTCGATCTTCGCGAAGAACGTCCATGCGCCTCCGTTGGCGCAAAAAATATCGATGCCGTACGCGAAATGATTTTAGCAAATCGTCATGTGGCATACCAGGAGATAGAAACGACCTTAGGTAATGCGGTGAAATAAATACATAAGATTTTGCATGATCAGTTGCATGTTAGGAAACTTTTCAGTCGATAGATCCCTCACAATTTGAAAGACGTGCAAACAGAGGCACGAGTCAAATGGTGCAAGCAAATGCTAAAAAAATTCGACGGTGGTCGTTCAAATTTTGTATACAACATTGTCACATGTGACGAATTGTGGTTATATTCATATGAAGCCGAAACTAAACAGCAATAAACTGTATGGGTGTTTCAAAGTGAACCTAAACCAACCAAAGTGACCTGTTCACGAAGCGTTTCGAGAAAAATGGTTGCCTGTTTCTTCAAAAAAATCTGTCATGTCGCAACTCTTGTATTAGAAGATCGAAAGGTCGTTAATGCGGACTGGTTTACTTCAATTTGTTTGCCGGAAGTTGTGCATTATGACAATGCAAGCGCGCACACCGCAAAACGAACTGTCGAGTTTTTGACCACTAACATCAAATTAATGACACATTCCTCGTATTCGCTCGATTTATCACCCAACGACTTCTTCTTATTCCGATACATAAAAAATAAAATGCGTGACGGTCGTTTTTCATCGCCTGAAAAGGCCTTTGAAGTATTTAAGTCGCTAGTTTCGGAGGTACCTCTTTCAGAGTGGAATAAATGTTTTAAAGATTAATTTTATCGAATGCAAAAGTGTATAGATATGTAAAGCGAATATTTTAAAAAACAGTAAAGCGTTTTACATAAAATCATTTATGTCTTGTTTTACATTTTCCGCAAATTGTAGCAGTCGCCCACGTATTTTTGAAACACGGAAAAAATATGAAATTTATATATTACATTAAACCGATATCTTATCTACCTCCAAAAATTTTTTTTGTTTTAGCAATTTATTTAACCTATAAAACTAAAGGAAAATGTATGTCCTGTTTTTTATATCAACTGATCGACAATGTCTAGCAAATTCAATCTGCAAAATTTATTATTTAAAAAAAATGTTAGGCTATGATTAAAACATATTTTTATATTATTTATCAAATATTTTAGTCTAATTTACGACTTGATAAGTTGGAGTAGCAATAAGTTCCCGGCTAAAACCCTAATAATTAGGGTAGAAGTAGATTTATGTTCTGAAAATTTGTTACCAGCTGCCTTAACTTTTAAGTCTCCACAATACTCGTGTGTCAATTTTATGACAAATACTATAAACAAGAAACCACCACTCTGTCGGTTTTTTTTTATAAAATTTATGACACTCATAAATTGTAAGAAAGTAAGTGCTTCAATATTAAAATATTAATTAAAAACAAACAACACATTTGCTCAAAAATTTAATTAGCCATTTTGATGCATTGCATCAAAATACACATGTACACAAAAAATTGTTAATGTTAATATAAGTATAATCAAATGAGCAAAAGTGAAAAAAGTAACCGTACAAGTAAACATTTTGAAACTTGAAGAAATTCTTCTTCTATTTGAAGATATTACCTACAAATGTTTTGAAAATTTTTGCTTTTTTTAAAAATGGTTGTTTTTGGGGTGTGAGTAAAACTTGATTCACCCGGTATAATGTTACGTCTCCGATAACAATAGTGTTATTGATTACGTCCATTAAGTAACTATTTATCAAAGGTACAGGAAAGTACACAAAACATATACATATTTTCTGCTAACTAGTCAACATTTCGGTTGTTTTATTGATCCTTTATCAAGACTTAATGGGTTAAATGCATAAAATAGGTACTTATTTTCTCTGAGGTTTAGCGAATTAAAACTGATCAAAACTGTTACTTCGACTGACTATACCTAACAAATTAACGAAAAAAAAAACAAATTTTTATTTTATTTTTGCTATGACTATAGTTATCTGGATTAAAACATAATTTGGAAAGAGGGACAATAAACTATTATTATGAATATTAAAGTTGATTGTGCACTCCTTGCTTCATTTGCATAGTATACTTAGCATCAATTAAAATAAAAATGATTAAATTTAAGTCTTTTATTAAAAAAAAAACACAAAAATTAAGTGTAAAATGAACTTGACAGTATAAATAAATAATTATACAATTAAAAGGTAAATAGAAAGAGTTCCTAAAATCATTTACAAACAGTTCACAATTATAAAAAACTTTCATTGTAAAAACTCAAAAAAATGTTTAATATTTTTTATTTAACTGTTTTATGAAACTATCTTAATGTTTGTTTTTTATAAGCTAAATATGCTCGATTAGAAAGGTTTATAAAATTATATAATTTTTTTGGGTTTACCAATAAGTCATTAATTCACGTCTGAACTGATTTTATAGATAACATTTTTCAAATAAGCTTATTCTGCAGATAATATTTCCTAAAATTTTTTTGGTTAAGCGAGTTACATTTTTTTAACATTTTGTTCTAGTATACAAGTATATTATACTGTCTGTTATGCATGACTGTCCATTTTTGTTAAATCATTTTAAGGACAGCCTGTATGTACATACATAACTTACTAGTCACCTTTCTTCTATCTTTTTATAAGGCGTTTAGAAAATAAGCTCAAATCTTTTCCATCAGCTAATATACATACTACAATAGTATTTGTTCAGAAAATGATTTGATATGTCCAAAATTGTTAATTTTCAGAGCTATTTTTTTAATTTTTTTACTATATTTGCAAATACAGTATTTAATAAATAGTGTGCAGCTGAGTCTTTGCAGCCAAAAAAAAGGCATTAAATCTGCTTTATTACCATATCGAACATATAATTTTTTCGCCTATCTTACCAGTTAATCATTTTTTTTTAGGAAAATTTGCTGTTTGACAATTAACTTCAAAATTTTGTGACAGCTGAAAAATTTTGAACGGCGCTAAAGTGTCTGCTTTACCGCTTTGTTAATAAAAATGCTGACATATTGCTTAGTAAATAAATGTGATAGTTTAGTGTGCTTAAATTATCACTAAAATTTAGTGTTTACTGTCGATGTAATGTTACCTAGATAAATTTCTAAATTTAATTGCTACAGAAATTATACTTTTTTCAGCAGAACTTATCAATTTATTACTCAAACTTACTAAATTTTATTTAGTTACTTTTAACCATATTTAATCTAAAGCAGACATTTTATTGCCGCAGCAAATATGGAAATTACAATACACTATATGAAATACAAAAAAATTCACATATTTATAATTAGTTTAAAAAAGTTTGTATACCAAAGCCCTGAGTTGTTAATTCCTTTATAAGACGCTCTTTTTTTTTAAATGCTTAATTTATTTAGACATAATTATGTAATTATTTTCAAAATTTTTAAATAAATTTACTTGAGAAAAAGAAGTATATTAAAAGTGTTTTTTTTAAGCCTTTGTACTTTAGCAATTATACAACAAAGTTGTTTATACATTCTGATATAAGCTTAAAAAGTCTGAGGGCCGATTTCATAATCAACTTAAAGACTCTTTTAATTTAGATGACCTTTATACTGTAACTGTCGATGATTTTTCGATGCATATTGTCATAAGAAGAGTTACAGTCTAAAGGTCATTTAAAAAAAAGGAGCTTTTAAGTTGATTACAAAATCGGCCTTGAGTAGCACTGAAGATAAATGGGGCTTATAGAAAAGTCAAAGATTTACAGAATAAATTGTAAAAATTGTCAGCAATTTATTTTTATAAAGACCACAGATTGTCGGTGATAATGTAAGAATTTTATTATGGCAATTTATTAATTGTAAATTTCTTGACATTTTCGATATTTTTGAAATATACTCGCATTATGTTACAGACTACTAAATTGTTGATTAAGTGAAGAGAAAGTGAGAGCCAAAACGATTAATATATAAAGCGGAAATCATTAGATTTTATTCTCACCTGAGAATGACAACAATGGCAAAACGCGCGTTGTGTTTGAATAAAATATCTTCTTGGTACTGGTGGTGTATTATTTTTTTTACTTGTAGCAATTTAAATAAATTACATTTGTCTTTTTTTTTTTGTTTTCAAAATTAAACTTTTGGTAGAATTAAGTGATAATATGAGTAATGACTTTCTTAATTTCTTTTTTTTTGTGCCAATTTATTTTCATTATTTTCATTTCAGTTTTATAAAAAATCAATAAACGATTAGTGAATTTTCCTCTTAATTGTTTTTTAATCAAATCAATTTCTATTTTAACCTTTATTTCCATTGACGTAACAAATAATAACTACTTATTGCTTTAAACTCGAGTTAAAATCTATGACGTCAATATTTTCTAATTTATTATTAATTAAAAGCACTGGCAACTAAAACTTACCTTTTCGTTGTAAATCTCTAAATAACTAGCTTTTAAGACAAAATGTACATCAGTTTTTTGTTGAATAAGTTGAAATAAATAAAGGAACGATCGAAATACCAGTCCATGTTTATCACTAAAAGGGGCTGGTCTCACTCCGAACTACAATTATCGAACATAAATAAAACAAAAAATTATTTATTTCTAGACTTACAAGGCCAGGGGGTCCTGTTAGTGTATGAGTTTTCCCACTTCCCGTTTGTCCATAACAAAAACACGTACACCTGAAACCTTCAAGTGCCATTTCTATTAACCTCTTCATTCCCGAAAATTGTAAAACGTCTTCTTGGGTAGCAGCAGCTTCGAAAACGACATTGTATGAAAAAAGTTTAGGTTTCTGGCCTCCACTCGGACCACCTGGAATTCCATCCACCTACATATTATTTTATTTAATATTTTAATACCAAATCGATAAAATAAAATTACCAGAACTTGACCATTGCCAGGAAATTGTATCACAGATGTATCACCGGATTTTTTTTCACGGTTACTGAGTGGTCTGACTCTAGCAAAGAAAAAAGTTTGTAATTTAATATTCAGATACTTGGCTGATCAATAAGTAAAAATATCTAGTAAAAACTATTTTTTACTTGATTAAATATTTAAAGAGTGTGTCCATAAATAGTAAACTTTCGTTCATGTGAATATTATTCTAGGGGCTTACCTGACAACTACATTAATATTATCTTCGGTTTGATTGTAACTTGTAATTATTCTTTGTAGATTATTATCATCGTCCAGTCGTTCTATACTACCAAAGCTGAAAAATAAATCAATCACATTTCTGTAGGAAAGTTGACAACAAATAAAAGAAATCAATATGGGTTTATGAAAACCGATATATTAATTAAAGTGTCGTTATTAATGACTTTATGCAATAATTTTTAATAAACAAATTATGAATTTTCTGTAAAAAAAACATAAACTTATTTCATATACATACAAAAAAAGAGCTATATATATTATTTTTATTTTTTGTGATAATCAAAACTTTCAAAATTTACATATGCTTTGCAAATTTAACAAAAATTTGAAAAATTCAGTTTTGAGTTACACCCTTAATGCGCACTATATGGCACTTAATAATATACCTAGCACCAGTCAAACACCAATCATCGTAAGGAAATCAAAAAGACTTCAGTTTACAATGGCCTTTACAATAAAAAACTTGTTTTTGAACAAACTAGAGAAGTGATAGCTAATGCTATTGACTTTATACAACAGAAAGCAAACGAAAAAACAACAATAATAGATTTGAAAAATGTTTAAAAACGAGTTTCAGTTGCACCTGAAAGATAGAATTTTTTATTTTTAGTAAGATTTTTTTTAGAAAACCAATTATTAATTTAATAGCTTCTAGTAAACACCTCATATGTTTTTGTTTAAATTAAATTAAAAATTGGGCAAACATTAATGCATCAAACAACCTTGTATAGTCAACTACAACTCTACATAAATTTAGCAAAAACAAATAGTTTTATTAACAAAATTAAAACTATAATAAAACTAAAATTTACAAATTTAAGTTTAGATAAACAAGTATATTCTAAAATTACATAGGACTTTTATTAATTAGGTACAAGGGCTTTAATGTCTTGATGACTATTAGTGACGATTATGCCCGTGGTAAATACAACGTTTTATTTTATTTTGCACGTTCGTTTGATGTTTCCTGAAATAAAAACTGAAGAAGTGGTATTTAGTAAGTTGTTGTTTGGTAACTTTGTGAGGTATAAAGATAAAGATTACGCCCTAATATGAGAGCAGCTAACACATCATAAAAATGATTTAAGGCATTTAAAAACATATTTGGATAGCCTGAGAGCTAGGAGTAAATAAACCCTCCTGATCATTTGACGGATACCCAAAAAACTTACTTTAACTTTTGAACGCTTTGTGCATAAGAAAAGATTTCCTGAAAATAAATTAAAGTTGTTTACAAAACGACTAGGCGTTGTAATTTGTGCACAAAAAGTTAAGGATATTAAAAAAATTCGTTTAAAATAAAAAAATACAATAAATAACACAACAAAATATTTTATTCACTAATTTTGAAACATATTTTGATGTTTTTATAAAAATAAATTAAAAGTTAAGTTCATAAATAAAAATAAACAAATAAATTTCTAGTGCGTGAAAGAAAAAAATAATGTCAATACCGAGTATTTTGGTCTCTAACACGTAAAAACTGTATAGGGCATACTCCTTATGACAGTATGAATTTGTTGCTGTGGAATTTGCAACGACAGAATGGGTAAAAGCTGCACAAGTTTCCTCACGCCTTCGGGTTGAGGTCTATGCAAATGTAATGCTTTTCTAATAAGGTTCCATACATGATTTATTAGATTTAAATCCGGTGAAAGTGGAGGAAAAGCAATTTGTTCAATTCCATGGAAAACAAGTGCATTTAACACTTCCGTGGTACGATGAGACGACAATTATTATCGTCAATAAAAACAATATTTTGACCAATAGTGGCTTGAAAATTGACAACAATGTTTATAATGTCAGTCGCGTAAATGTATGTACATACAAGTCAGTGCAACTCCCAACACAGATTTCTCCCCATACTATAATTGACTCCTCTTAGAATAGAACGGTTCCTCGGATAAATTGTTACTGTTACCATTTACCAGCCCTTCTCCATAATCGAATACGTCTTTTGTCACTTCTGAAACCAAATCTGGATTCGTCAGCAAACAATACCGACTTCTATTCTAGATCCCAATTTTGATATTGGGTGGTTTATTTCACACGTGTTGCATGATCTTGGTGTGGTAATCGAGAACCACGATATGGCGATATGACTTTTCAACCCAAATTTACAAAATCGATTTCGAATGGTTTGAACGCTTAATCTTGGACCATTCGCAGCATGAAGAGCATTTCTTGCTGCCGATGCATAAATTGCTGGATTTCTTCTTACCACTACGCTTAATAACGATCTTGATTTCGGGTTGCAAAGCGAGGTCTTCCTCTTCTGGGTCTTTGTCGAGCAGATCCTGTCTCCAGATATCGATTCTATAATTGACTTACAACACTTTGACTCACTCCAAGAGTGTGAGCAACATTCGATTAAGAACGGCCAGCCTGCAACATCCTAATAGCTCTGTTGCCTTCAGCTTCAAACAAAATTCTTTGTCTTTCCATGTTTTGCTCAAAAGTTACTAAAGTTTGGGCAATAATGAGTATACGACGATGACAAAAGCGGAACTGTTTCAAGTATCTAAACTTTAAAGTTAAAAACTTATCATAATAACAAAAAAGCGATTAATACTACCATTTTTTTACAATCAAAAATAAAAATTGTGCTGCAACTCAAAAATAATAAATAAATCGCAATGTAAAACCACTTTTGTTCAAAATTTACAATATTCCTAACTTTTTGTTTAGATAGGCAAGATAACAATCTTTCTGACTATTTCGTTAATTTTCTTCTCATAATATGTTCAACTCTTACAATCACTTTGATGTGTCTAATATTGTTTATTTCCTACTAAACAATTACATGTGAATACAAGTACCTATTGTCTTAGATACGATAACAATAAATACAGCCTGATTCAGATAAAATAATGAGTCCGATGATCTGGCGATGCAACCCTACAAACAAATAACATTTACCTCTTTAATCTAATTTAAATTAAGGTTTTCAAATTGAATCCAAGTTATCATCTGTCCGACACTAGCGCAGAAAATAGTCATTTGTGCCAGAGAGAGAAAATAAAAAACTCATATTGATGCATTTAAACTCTAATGCAAAATGTATAAAAGAATAAAGCATTAAAGGTAGTCATACGGTAGTCATTGGGTAAAATCATAATTTGCAAAAATAAACAGGTATACGACACTATTTTTAACTATAATGTCAAAGCACTGTCAAAGTAACAGTAGATAACTTAATTGCAAATGCAAATCGTAATTGAAAGTAGATCAAGACGTAAATAAAATTTGTTTTTTTGGTTGCATCGCCACAACATCGGGCTCATTATTTTATCTGAATCAGGCTGTATAATCTTAAATTCTATGGAATATTTTAGAAAAAAGTTGTAAATTTTAAACTTTCTTCATTTTTTTTAAAGGTTGAAATATATAATGGTATAGTGTATAGTAATCGATTAAAAAAATAATTGTAAAAATTTTTAATTGCTTTATTATTGGTGGTATTAACCATGACATAGTATCGACTTTTACTATGCAATTTTAAAAACCATAAAATAAAGAGTGCTTCTTTAAATTCAGCGTCGCTATTGAAAATTAAAAATCATTTTAAACCTGTCTTCTAATAACGTCATGAATGTGACATTCAAATTTAATATAAAATTTTTGATATTAAAACAATTTTGTGTAATGTAATGTAATGTAAAATAAAAATAAAATTAGTTTTCCATCTTTTTTCGTTCTTTTCTTGCAAACTTCACAATCAATGCCAACTTTGGTACTAAATTTAAAATTACCTATACTTTCTAGGTTTTTAATAAAAAATTAATTAAATTATCATCTAAAAAAAAGTAATTGTTTGAAAATTTTTATCATCTTTTGGATTAGCTTATTACCGTCATTCTTTCTTAATTACCATCAGGTGCGACTTCAAACGAGTAGCTTGTACTGAAAGTCATTAATAGACCTATTATTGGCTGGTTCATATTTTTTTAACTTTATTGTTACTTTCTCATTCACCTGGTGGTGCACATAATTATTTAAATTTGAAGGTCACAGTTCAAAGGATACGCAATTTAATAGAAACCCTAATTTGTTCGTATTATACAACGGCGTACGTTGCGGAATGTCAGTTCTTAATGTCAATAATCTGATGGCATTTAGAGGATCTGAAAGTTTTCAAATCCTTTTCCTGCTTAAGAGATTTCTTTATTTCAAACTGAGGCAAAGTAAGTTCCTTTATTTGGGGAGAATTGATTTTTATTTCTTAGCTGAGATTGGAATAGTTAATTACACAAAAAAAGATTAATATACCTTATTTACGTTTCCAGAAAAAATCTACGGAAAATGAACATAAATAAGTTTGATTTCTTGTAGGGTGATTCACCTTGCTTTAATATTATTTATTTCTTATTTATGTGGGTTAACAACCAACTAATCTAGCAATAGTTACTCATGAATAAATATTACGCTGATTCACAAGTGATTTAATCTTTGATTTGAAAACGAACACTGTTGTAATATTTTTATTAGTAGGTACGTGACTAAATATTGTGATTAATTAATTTTATTTAACTTTAAAATTTTAAAATAACATTGTTAAACTCATGATAACTGGCATAAGTAACTGTTTACATGAGAACATAAAATAAAACATTTTTAGTAAAATATTTTTTTTGTACTTCCAGTTCTAAAATATCATTTTTAGTCTCGGAAGTGTAACTTTAGTCTGTCACTAAATGTCACCTTAGATTTTTAAAATATGAATATTATAAATGATTTCTTTATTTATCGAAAATGCAAAAAATAGAGTATATGCCTCAAGACTAAAATATCTCAATTCCTTTAAGTGACTGAAGCCTTCAGGCTCCAAACTTTCACTTTTGGCATTAAATGATGCACTTCAGTCTGTTGATATGTAATATACTATTATATTCCCAGTGATTTGAAATAAAAAATAAAAAACAAAATAAATTGTAGCTTGCGCTCGTAAGTAAAATTTTTTTTTGTGAATACAAGTATGTTTAGTTCACCACTAGCACTAGCTGTGTGTTATAGAAAAACAGAAATTACCAATCATTAACCAAAAAATATGAATGAAATATGAATGGAAACGCACTCTCGACATATAAGTAATTGCCTAATCTACCTTTATAATATCAGACACAGGTTATACATGTCCCTACATTTTTATTATTTATTCGTATCGATATTCCTACATACCTATATACTATCAATACACATAATAACTACTTCAAGCTTGTTAGCTGAAATCATATCAAGGTTAGATTTTATCATAGTAAAAGTATGTAAAATCGATATATTTTTTATAGGTGGCACACATGATTGACCAAATAACTTCAAAGAATTCGTAAATAATACAATATCGAGGTTTATTGTGACCTGTTTCCTTTGAGGGATGGTAAATATGTGTTAAATAGAACTTTATTATGGGTGGTATTGTGGAATTTAAAACGATTTTGCTTTCCTTAACTAATATAGCGCGAAAACTTGGTTCGGTCTATAATATTTTTATTTCAGAAAATCGATATGTAGTGAGTTGTAGTTTCTTAATGTTTATACGTGTTAAAGTAAATGTTTTGAAATGGATTGTGCAATATAAAAATAATTTTTTTAAAAAAAATTACTAGTTTTTATACCTACATATATTATTTATATTTTATTTTTCATTTTTTTGTTTTTATTTGAATAATTCTTGAGTTTGAACATTAAAATATTAAGTAGTCGAGGTAAACAAGCGGGTATTTTTAAACCTAATCTAAATAAAAAAAGATTATTATTTACTCAATGTAACTTGTAATTGTATAGCACAAAAAAAGCCCGCAAGTTTCAAAGTAATTAGTCCTCTATAACTGTTATTTAACACAACAAACAAGTTACCGTAAAAGTTTACAATTTTGGTTAATTACTAATTATAGATACTACAGGATGAATACAAAACGACAAAAAAGCTCTCGTCCAGTACGTCGTTAAGGCTGGCATTTAGGCGTACTCGCACTTATAAAAAAAATCGTTTTGTAAAGCGGTTAGTATTTGAATTTATTAAAACTAAATTAAATAAATGTATTATTTATAAACAAAAATTAAAAAATATTTTGACAATTTGGCAATATTGCTGGCTAGTGGTTATAGAGTAGAATATGAATAGTATTTTGTTAAAAATATAATTGTTATTAAATTTTTAACAAAATACGTACTCGAAATATAACAATTGCCACCTTCAAAAGATAAATTTGACAGACAGTAACAAATTTTTGAAAATAATTATGTTGTCACATAGTCTAGAAAGTACAACAGATTATAAAACATCTTACAATTTTTAAAATTTCGTAAAGACAAAAAAATTTAATTCTCAACTATATCTCTTCATATCTAGAGGAATGGACGAGTGAATTTTTTATTTTTGTTAACAATTCTTCTCACCGTACTGGAAAGCTTTTTCGCTATTTTATATTCACCCTGTATATATCATAAAATAATAAAGAAGAGTAGGTAATCATTCGCCGCCCGAAAAGGAAATCACAATTTTAAATAAAATCCTAGACGGAATAGAGAGAATCAGAATCAACTGCTTAATTTTGCCCCGCGCATTAGATTAAAAATTAAAAAGTAATGGCATTATGGTTTTATGACTTTTATGCCAATACAACTTATTTTTTTGCTTAATAAGTTAGTACCGTTTTTTGAACGAACTAAGTTTTTTGTTCTTCGTGTACGAATCAACTAAATTTCGAATTTTTAAAATTAAATATAAGTATTTGTCAACAAATTGAATAAATCAAGTTTATACAAAATTACATTACAGAATAAAATATTTTTAGTAATTCACATTTTAAAAACGATTTTCATAAATATAATAGTAATTTGGTTACTAAAAGAATAAGATTTGTTCACTCTTGTCCTGATATTAGCTAGTTTTAAGGATGTCAATGCATTGAACATGTTTTTATTTGAATGCTCGATCTATAAAATATGCAATATTATAATAACATTAGAATTTCCCAGTTGTGTACAATGATTATCGTATTTTGATTATTAGACTAATTTCTAAATTGTAATATTAGTAAATATAATTGATTTTGTACCTATTACTATGACGAAATAATTATAAAATGTTTAAGAGTTGAAATATGATAGAAATAATCAACCAGGTTTGTTTTAACTTTGTATTACCAAGAAAGTGAAAAATTTATAGTTTTAAAGCAAACATTTACTTACAATTAGGAAACTACACTTTCATGGAAAGTAAGCTCTAAATTAAAGTGAGTAGGAAGTAGCTGTAAATTGTAATTACTGGCTACTGTCAACAGTTACAACAAAAGAAATTCTCTTATTCTCGATGACTAGACAAAGTAAGTGATTTTTTTAAATAAAATGTGTATATCTTCCGAATTTGAAAAATTATTTGTGAAACAGTTATTTGTTAACATATTAGATTTTTTTCTGGTTGCCATAGTAGTGCTTAAGCTATCCAAAATTACCTGATGAGAGACTAAAATTGATAAAAGGAAAAAACGCCCGTAGCTTTAAATTTGACATTTTGTCTTTTTTTCATAAATCAACATTCAGTAATGATAAGCTAATACTGTGGTTTTTAAGAAGACCATAATATTTTATGACACAGCGAAAAAAATAGAAAGAGTATACCTTTAGTTTATCCATAATTTATCCACTAAAATATTTTAACCTACATTTTTTTTACTCTTTTACTTAATTTTTTGACAATGTCACCCTAATAATAATTAGGTCCAAACAGTAAATTTTCACTGTGAGATTTGAGGTACATATTCTGTTGTAGTTAGGTTAATGCAAGACCATGGTGGCAATCAGTGTTACTGATATACCATAATAAAGGTTAATAAATGGTAACCTAATCTAAAAATTTAAACGAAAATGGCAAGTGAAAACAATAAAAAAATGTTACTAGAAAGTGATGTGCTAACATCAATTTGAATTTTAAAAAGTGGAATCTGAAGTGGAATATATTGTACATACGTTTGAATAAGTCTTGCTTAAGAAAACCAATAAGAATAGAATTGTCGTCAATGCAAATATTGTATACAATTTGAGAAAATTATTTGAAACGGTTTACCTTTTCAATTTTTATGCTTTTACTATACCTAATTTTGATGTCATATACAGCAATCAGCGTAAAAAATAAATTGAGGACAATAAAGAATTCACTTTTTTATGAAATGTTTGTCATGCATTTAATGAAATAAAAATGTTGAAGAAATATGAGATATTTATTGATTGAAATAAAACATAATATTATAAAATTTGTTTTCAAGAAACTAAAAATTAATGTAAATGTATATATACACAAAAACGTATTTTATTTTTTGAAATAAGATTTGTTCGTGTTATCACGAATAGTGCAAAGACTTTTGACCTGAAAAAATTACAATGTGTTAAAACTATTTTTGTTGACAGATTTGCATAAACTTTCATAAGGCCAAAGACCTAACTGAATTATTGAACAACACGATTACTGAAATTAATGCAATATTTTCGGTAATCCAAAATTTTAAACACAGAACATTTGTTTGTCGACAGTAAACGCCAACAACGCCGACAGTAAAGTGTCACATTTAAGGCCTTGCTTAATATGTTAAAAATTTTATTAACTAATGGGCTAATTTTAAGTTGAAATAATACCAGGAAAATCTCCGTTTCCATCGAATATTAAAAAATTTCGGGGTTGTGATTGGTTGATGGCATGGAAAAGTATTAAAATTTACGATACTACCGGTAGTAACTCAACTTGAAATTAGCTTATAAATCCGGATCATTTCTGTAATATTAAACAAAATCGCATCAACTTGAAAATTTTGGTATTGTAAATTGTTTTTTATCGCGAATTTGGGGCTTTTAAAATGTAGGTCATGTGATATCACACGTCTCACTCATTATTAGCGTTTAAATAGTAAAATGTTTAAATAAAAATTAAACAATACTTTAAAGCACTAATTAAGTTTCTTCTTAATAAGTAATATTGTTTAGATTTGAAAGTGTCGGATTACTTACTTTTGCACTTTCAGGTATCTAAAAAATAACGCACACATTTGAAAAACAGTTTCGCCAAATCTTAAATTTGATAATTTTAAAATTTTTCTTTTTGACGGAGGTTGGATTAACACGTTTATTGTAATGCTAGAAAGCCCCCATGCTCTACGTTCGGATTATATTGACAGTGATGGAAGAAAAATTAAGGTGGTTTAACGGCAATGAGTGGTAAGAGGCTTTATCCATTTTTTTCTAATCCTGGTTTTAGTTTTTTTAGTCTTTATTTTGTCTCTGTTTTGAGAGCTGAAAAAACGCGGAGTTTAGTTTTTTCGCCTATATTGTCCGTTTTATTTTTTCAAATAGAATTTTTTAAACCATTTTTTATAGTTGTCAGCCAGTCGCGGCATTAAATATTATACTTTATTAATATTATTGCCTAATTAAACAAATAACAATTTAAGAGTCATAGAGGAGAATGAACCATAAATAGATAAGTTTTAATTTCATATAACACTTACAAGCCTACAAACATGTCACCGGCAATGTGAAAAATTAAAATAGATATTTTGCAGGAAATTTAGACAATCTGCAGAATACTTAAATAAACAGAAGGACTGCATCGTGTCAGTTCTCAAATTGCTGAAGTAAGGCGACATTCTGCAAACTGTCTAGAAACTAGCAAATTTTCTGAAGCAATAGTAATTCAGCTAATCGACTGCTGCTGATTTTGACATTCTGCAGATTGTCTAGAAACTCTGAGAAGCTGTGCCAAGCTCAAACTTGAAGCCAACCATGTTTAAAAACACAGCTGCACTTTTGTGATTAATTAGTAACAAAATGTTGACTTTAGTTATTGACATTAGTTATTTTACGCTATGTTACATCGAAAACAAAGCTGGTCGACTGTTTACTTAATTTAATAACTGTTTACATAGTTTTTACGACTATTTTACTTTTGCGAGTTAATTGGCAAGCCCTATATCATAACTTGCTAGTTATGATAAAAGGTTTTTTAATAAGGATGGGTCGATGTTAAAATGGAATAAAACAAGTTGTGTGTGAGGTATTTAAAAAAATCTTTTTTTATATGAAAGGTCCATGCATGCCTTTATTTATAGAATATAGCATCGTTCAAATGTCCGCTGCGACTTCTAACTGTGGCATGGATCCGAGTGGACCAATTTTGAAAGACTCGCTCGCATAGATCTGGCTGAATTTGACCGATGGCATTGGTGATATTGACCTTAAGGATTTTAAGGGCATCGAACGATTGCGGCTGATTGGTATAGACCTGCGACTTGAAAAAACCCCATAAAAAAAATCTAGCGGGGTCAAATCGCACGATCGCCACCAAGATCGTCACCTTTACAAGAAATATTCTTGTAAACGGTTCGAAGCCCAGTCAGCCAACGAACGGTGTTGTCTATGGTCATTAACTTTAAGGTCCTGAGTTAATTCGATTTTTCGCCAAACTGATGTCTGCGAAAGGCCGAATTCTTGTGCACGATCAAGAATTGACTGCCTCGGGTTTTGCTGTACACTTTGATGTACGGCAGCAATATTTTCGGCCCATCTAGCATTTCTTTGACGACGGGGTGTTGGCTGATTGTTTACCGAACCCGTTGTTTCAAATTTGTTCACCAAACGCTGCAGAGTCGATTTTGAAGGACCACCGTGTCTTCCATAAAATGGGCGCAACGTTCGAACTAACGTAATTTGGCATCAGTGACTGAACAATAAACACCAGATTACACAGACACTATCAAAAAAACATGGCTGCCACAGAGTGCCATCATCAACCTATCCTTATTGAAAAACCCTTTATAAGGTTGTAGTTAATATGCAGAGTGCTTATTGCTACCGCTGCTCTGGCTGGTTAAAGCCGGCACAACGCAAAAACCACAAAACCGATCTGCAGCTTGTGATGTTATGTTCTAATAACACATAGTTTTTTTTTAGTGTTGTGCATTTGATATTTTTGCATTCATCTTGTTTTAATTAACCTACTTTGTAAACTAGATCAAAACAAATTTTGAAACAAAAAATTGTTTCAATTTTGAAATAAAATAATAGCTAGTTAATGTACGTCCTTTACTTGAATTTTCTAATTCACATATAAAAGCGAGATTTCCTTGTTAAATTCAATAAATCAGTGGCCGTATACAAAATAGTTTAAATTAGGGTCTAACAAGCTATAAACCTACTAAATCGTGTACAAACAAAAAGAATAAGTATGAGGATGGCTTTGAACACTTACTCGCTTCCTCTAGATCCAAGCAAATCCTCCCGACTTTTAGCAGGACTATTCCCTCTTGATCTTATTAGAATTTTATCAGGAGTTTTCTTCCTTTGCCGATCTGGACTACTCTGGATTTTTTTAGGAGTGGTCCTTATAGGACTTCGAGCAGTTCTATTAGGAGACTGGGCAGGACTAGGTTTAGTACTTTTATTCAAACCTCTCGCAGGACTTGTGCCACGTGACCCTGGAGGTGTTTTGTAAAGATTTCCAGGACGCGTCACCATTTCAAGCTATTATTATTTCACCAAATCTGCCAATAATAAAAATTGTATTAATTTTGGTATAAAAATAAATCCAAAAATCAAAAGTACAGTGTTATAAAAAGACTTGTTGTAGACTGTCGTTTAATCAAAATATTAATAAAAACTTAGAAATAATTTCGACCAAACTAAATGTTTAATTTAGTTTTACATAATTATTAACAGATGAATTCATCCATCCCCTGATGAATTTAAACCTTAAAATAATACTAAATTCAGCATTATTAACAAAATTAGGAGCAGCTCCCTTCCACGAGATCTTTATTTATATGACCTAAACCAACTACTCTTGATTTGAACCGTGAGTTTCGGATTTTTATAGAACGAATGTCAGTTTTTTGCAAATATTTTTGTTACTATTTCAGTTACTTCTGGAAACAAATTGGTTATTTTAAGTGGTAACCTATATTTTTTTTAATTTTTAGTTAATTTAAAAAAAGTAAAACAGCTTTGAATTTTATCAATGTTCTCTAGAAAAATTTAACAGTTTCAAAATTCTATATAAAAATTTATTTATAAAAGACTGTTAAGAATAAAAAACTAAGTTTACGCAGAATTACTGTTAAAATGTTTTTCATGTTAGAACAATAAATTTTGTTTCGAGCATTTTTTACCTGTGATAGAAAAAAAATTCAAAAATTACTTTCTATCATCTAAATAAAAGCTTCCACAAAAATTCAACTTGGTTGAAATTTTTGCGAAGTTAAAGTATAATTTTACTGGGCTAAAGGTTTGAATGTTAATTTTTGATACCACAGTAATTTTGAAAAATTAGGTATTGTAATTTTATTGAATGTATCCTGTCCTGATTTGCCCATTCATTGGCTTCAATGGTGCTAAAACGTATTCGGTTTTCGCATTCATACTTTCGTGCTGGGTCAGGGTAGGTCAGGGTAGTTTCCGTACTTACCGCAAGTCATTCACATTTTGTTTAAAATTTCACATAGCAAATAAGGCTTTTAAATTGCGAGGAGGTAAAATTTACATTGTTATCATTATTAGTCATAAATACACGACTGTAGGTAATTACCGTTTATGTACTCGTAGAAGAAATACGACAAACAGTTTGTTGTTAAAGTGTTCATAGCACGTGCAACGCGTTACAACTGACGCTCAACGACGCTACAAAACACGCGAACAGTTGACATTGGACGCCAACCGTCGCTACGCGTCCTCCAATTAATACAAATGACGTCATATACATAATATAGGGTTTTTACCAATATAGGGTTGAAGACTATCTTTCAGTGGATTTATGAATGTAAAGGTAAGGAAAAAAATCTGTTTTTTTTTCTCATACAAATTTTGAATTAAACAAAAATAAAAATTATAGTTCTCACAACTTTTTTTAAAATTATTGTTTGTAGGGGATATTAAGGTCTAAGGACAACAAGTGAAATACTTTTTTTCTGTTATATTTTTATTATATAATTTCAATGTTCGATGAAAATTTTCCACTATAAAATTATTATTTCTATTACAAAACTATATCTACATTATAAAACGTTAACAAAATAACATGCAACAATAATTGGACAATTAAATTTATCACTGATAAATGATTAGATATTTGTATAGCGAATCACCAAGTAATGAAGGGAAATAATATTAATAAATCATCGCAACAAATATTACTCTTATAATTCGGTCACATAACTAAATGTAAAAGTGACACTTTAAAATTTTAATAATTTTTTTTTGTATTTTTATAGCTTTTCAAGTATGTCAAAAATTACGTTTATGTTTCACCTAATCATCATCTGCTATCAGTACCTTGGCGACAAGGTGGGCCACAATGATCACGGGTGTTTTCAAAGTTTTATGCCTGCTGACAAGGTTTCTGTCATGAAGGCGACTTTTCAATAACAAAAGTTATATTTATTTTGATATTTCGTATTCAAAATTTATAATTTGTTTACTTCATTATAGGCACTACTTTATGTTATAGCCCTAGAGCCCACTTATCAAACCTTAGGCCAAAGACCCTCGTTCTTGTAACTTGTCCTTGGTGGGCAACATTTTCATGCCCTTGATACCTAAATTATCTACCTATAAAAAAGAATTACATACAGGTTATAGTTATTGTAATCTACATAATAAGCCGTTTATAACCTAAGCCCAAGCGTTTGCTTTCGAGTGATGTCTGCCGCCACGAGATAATGTTTACTTTATTATTAAAAATTTGAAATTTCTACTATTGTAATAAAAATATGGAGTTATTTATCAACCTAGTTGTTCTAAAACTATAAAATGTGCAATTTTTAATTACGGACGCTATTTACGTATTTGTTGTTCGATGTCCGGAACCTTCAAGTGCATCCACTGATGACCAGGTGCAGTATTTATAAAGCGAAATTCAATATTTAAAGGCGATTACTATGGAAAAAAATTTGGTAAATCAATACTTTAAATAAAAAAATATCCACCTTTTTTCATTTAAAAAAGACCTCTAAAAATCTTATAAATTTAATTTTATCCACAATCACTTTATAATTGAAGTTTTATCCACACTTACGAACCGTATAAAGTAACACTTTATCCACTAGTGGAATAATAAAAAAATACAATCTTAAATCAATCGCATTCTATTTATTATTAATATATTAACATTTAAATTAATAGACATTTCGTTTTTTGTTTTATCATATTTCACTTCGTTTCCATTAATAATTTGAAGGTTGTAGTTGTTATCAATTTCAGAACAAATAGTATAGTTGTAGGAACAATGGACGTCTCCTCTAGTAAGGAACGACTATTAGCAGGAGAAGCTTGGATTTTCCTAGCGATATCAACCTTATTAGATACAGAATTTTCGATATAAGTTTCTGCTAGGGCGAAGCTCCTCCACCCACCATATCGTTTAATTGTTGTAAGATTAGCACCTCTATTGCCAAGTAAAGTTGTTGAAATGCGCTTCATACAGTGGCCAGTATAAGCTTCTGCGTTCGCCAGATTCAAAAACAAAGCAACTTTAGAAGGAACTTTCGATAAAATGTTAATTTCAACAGGTTGCGATGTACATTTTTAATTAGCGTATCGTAAAAAAAATCTCTCAATAGATAACTTCTTCGAACGTAAGGACATGTATTTCCTACATTTCTCCACAGTGTTGATAGAGAATTCTTCTTCTATAATTGTGAATTTTCGTAAAACGCCCGTCTTGGTATCTGGTATCGAAACAATCAGGTATGCGCCCCTGTCTTCTACATCACTGATTTTCAAATTTGTCAGCTTACAGCATCGACAGCCACCAGACACCTCCATTATTAATGCAACCTACAATATTTCAAAATTTATTATATACAATGTCTATGTAATGACAGAAATTACCTTGATCAGCAAATATTCTTTATCGCAAGCCCTTGTCAAAAACTCTTCCACGTGTGCTCTTTCCAATACTGCAGCTTTCTCCGGCCTGTATCCTCTTGACTGATTCTTCAGATAGACCATGAGCTTACTATATTTTCCAATGTCTATGTTTTGATAGACTTTTATAGCGGCCTTCAGCATGGAGTACTTTGACCACATGGATGAAATTGCATACCTCTTCTTCAAATTTAAGAAATACGATAACAAAACTTCCTCATTTATTGTCGTTCTTCTTTCCATTCAATAAATTCTGAAAATAATTTTTCTTTATGTTCCCTGGACTTCGCAGGCAATAACTGGCGAGTCGCTTTTTCAGCTTCCTTAAAAATTGTCTCAGAAACAGTATCACTTTCTTCTATTTTCACCAACTTTGTACAAATGGAGTCGATAAACAATCGAAAATAAATAGCTACGATTCAACACCTCCCATGTTTTTTAGTTAATTTCAATGATTTTTGAGGTGACTTCCGCTGTCAGAGTGTAATGTGAAATCATTTTTTGATGACATAAGATAAAATTTTGGCGATTCTGATTTTAAATCGCTGTAATTGTGGATAAAACGTTATATTGGATTCTTGTTTTAGTCGCGTTTTATCCATTTAAGAATATTAAACGCTTGACTGCGTCTCGCGCTTAAACATTCTTGCGTGGATGAAACGCTGTCTAAAGCACTTATACTATAAATAAGTAACTATTATTATTTGTGCAAGGCAGTGCAGTAATATTATATTGAAAACAAGTTTAGAAAAATGATGGAAGTATTAAAATTTAAGTCAACCCACAAGTTTAATAAAATAAGATTCTTACATAACAGTGGCAGAGCGCTTTCGAAAACTATGTTTCATCATCAGTGCCTTACTAACTACACACGACAATGTTAATGCCGTACTATTTTAAGAACAGGTCATTGCTGAAATAATTTACGACCTTAGTCACAATATTATTCTTTTGTAAATACACAATAGTTCTGTCATTTGCTTTTCTTAAATTTGTTTTGCAATTTATCAAGTTTAAATTTTACTTCATTTTATTTTCTTGTATTTATTTGTAGATTTTTAATACAGTACCTAGCAACATAATTTTTTAATAATTTTTACAAACAGTGCTTTCAAAAACTTTTTTTTAAATAAGCAGATATTGGTATATATTGATATTGGTTATTAGTTTCGTCAAGAATGTAAATTAATCGAAGTGATGGTAGGACAATAAAAATTAACGTGTTTGCTTTTTTTTAAAAGGAAGCTTAAGTTTAACCATTAGGTTTCCTTTTATTATAGATCTTATCTTATCAGGATATCAGGTCCATCCGGACTGACCATTTGAGCTCCCTGTAGGAGCCTTTACTGAGATAGTGCTCATTGTGCTGCGCTATTATTTGTCTATATTTGGAAGAATTTTATGGTTTTGACTTACAAACTAGTTTATGAAAGATTCAGTAAGGGTGGTTGTAAAGATAAGTGAACTCTGTTGTTACCGAAGCGATCAGGTAGTCTCTCGAAGGAAACGAACAACGGGTGCCACGCGCCAGATCTTTACAATCTACTTAAAATTCAGGGGCTGGGGTGTCCTTATCAGTAAGAAACTAAAAAGTTAATTCCTCTATTGCGCCATAAAATTCATCCAAATATAGACACACTCTATTTATAAACATCCACGGCTTTACCTCGATTTTGCTGTAGTGTCTCAGCTCGGACTGTAAAACTTTTACCACTAGGGGACTAGGCTACATTCTACCGCAGATCCATGCATATAATTGCAATGTTAAATATTTTTTATTTATTTTATTTCTGGTATTTTTTGGTGTTTGGTGTTTTTCCTATTTTACGTTTTTGAAATAAAGTCTCTTTTCTTTATTAGAAACTTTTTTTAAAACTTTAATTTTTTCTAACATTTTCTTTACTTGTTCAGTACGTATTTCAAATTCGCTGATGTGAAAAGTTAATCAACTTTATTTCTTCACGCAACTAAAATATAATTAAAATTCTTCATTACCTTACTAAGAAAACAAATGGCCTTTTCAAGAATAAGATGAGTCATAGATTTTATTCAAATTTTCAGAAAAATATTTGCATAAAATCAATGAAATTGTTGCCTGTAATCATTTGCTTCTACTGATCTTTGATAACGTCAAATTTTGAGTGTGTTATTTAAATTCTTGCAAATTTTCTTGTAAAGAAAATTGTTTTTCTCAGTAAAATTTTTGCAAAATACATAAAATATGATTGTAGGCTTCTAAGTCAAACGAATAAAATCAGAACACGCACGTTGTACATATTTTATCACTTAGCATTATTAATTACATAATCAATAAAAGGGTTAAGTAATATATGGCAAACCAATGATTTTATTACCCATGAAGAAAAACACAATGTTAATTGTTTGTTCTCAAAGAAAAAGAAAACAGTTAAGAAATAAATGAAGTGAGTGATATAAAAGCGCTTTGCAATCTGATGTAATATTTTCTTTGCTTTTTAAATATAATAACTATTTAATTTTGTACCTCTATATACATTTTAAAACAAGTATAATATGAAGATTAATCGTGACTGGTTTTGTGATATACGATTTATGTCAGGATAAAGTCATGGAGAAATTTGCTTTTGCTGTATTAAACCAGTAATTAAAGAATTTTTCTGGAGTAAAAATATTCCAATTAAAATTGTTTCACACAACTTTAATGTTTACGTAATACATCATAGATTATTTTTTTTACCAGTCAAATTCAAATTATTGATAGGTAAACAACATTGTTAGTTACGATTTCAAATAATCAATTCGACGCTGATATCAGCGACTAGTTATTTGCATCGACTATTTACATCGATTGTTTTTTATCTACCTTAAATCAAGCATGTCATAGTAAATGTCAAATAAATAAAAAATGTCACAAGCTAAAAAAATCGGTTTCGTATTATAAAAAACAAATTTTGGTTTCTCAACATTTTAAAATTTGGTTCAGTAAAAAATCTTAATAAATGTAACTCGATCTTGATAACTTGATAAAATAGTGACTATTACATTTTGTCAATTTTTCTTGAGTACTCTCTACAATCAGATTCGACGAAACTGCTAATAATAATTTTAGACAAGACAACTTCAGTCAAATTATTAATGCCAATTTGGTGTCAAATTGACAGTAACGCATTTTTGACAATATGTAATAGTTGACTATTTATCAAAATCATGTTATATTGCCAATTACGATAATTTTCAAAACAGAAACAGATACATTAATTCGAAGTAATAGACACTGCAATAAAGCTTTTGTACACATGGTCAGTTTATAGACATTCTCCTTCACTCAATTTCTTTCACTTCAATATTTTATTCGAATAATTATCCCTATTCTGTCTTCGTATCGATTCATTTACTACAAATTGTGGTATAAATATTTGAACAGCACCAATTGATGAATTGGTTGCACTACAAAAGTTCAAGTTCTCTGTAAATGATTTAATAAGCAACAAAAAATAAAAAACTATTTAAACTTTTTAAATAATAAATACAAGAATACTGTGTAATCGAAAACTGTTTTAAACAAAATGTTTGCCAGTCATTCATAAAGATAAAAAATATTGTGTGGGTATACTTAAAATAGCCTACGTACGTTTTTTCTATCTTGCATCAATCTAGTGCAAACACTGGACTAGTTTGAACAGATAAATCAATGGCTAATATTGATTTCCAGTGGTTAACCAGCTTCACTTTATCACCCTGACCCAACATAAAACACCTTGACAAAAAATGGTAAATGTTTAATTTGCTAGAAGAATAAAATACGCACATCAAGTCGCAGTAAGTTAAAAATGACCATTATTACCCTTTTAACGAAATTACTTATTAGGAATTTGCATGTATAATTTAGATTTAGCCGTATTGCATGCAATCACTTTGAACTTTTCTTAGAGATGCCAGACTATCATGGACTTTTTTTACCAGCCTAGTAAGCTATGCACCTATTTGTGATTGGTTAATTTCCAAAATCATCCAATTACAAATCAGTATTTTAAATTTTCTAGGCAAAGTAGTCTCTGCGCTCTCTTAAAAAACAGATATAATGTGTTTAATAACGCATTAAAAAAATTAACCCCGACAAAAAAACCGGATATCAAATATTGACAATGATATAAAAAATTGTGCAAAGCAACTTTTAATTTTGTTTCTATTAAGCACAATAACGGTATCAGTTAAGATGACAATGACAAATGTCAAAGCTGACATAAAAGGCTGATTTAGACGATTTTTCGTGTCAGTGTCAAAATTTGGTGTTCAGAATTTATTGTTGCGAACAGTATGATATAAGTATGCAAGTCATAGATTTGCAGATTTAAATTGAAAACTTAAAATAATTTGAATGAGAATAGTTTATTTGTGATACACACGGTGATACATTACTACACGAAGCAGAATTTAAAGCTATTTTTAAAAAAATAATTTGTTTTAAAAATATATTAGCCATCTATAGAAATAATCATTTTCAGAAGAAAATATTTAAAGCAAAAAAAGTTTTTTTTCCTTCAAAATGAGTATTACTCTACGCATTTTTCCTCTCTAAAGCCTAGGGATAAAATCTCTATGCTCAAAGAAGTGGTAGGATCGAAGTAATTTTACCATGAAAACAAAACCTTTGCAAAGTTTTTGGAGATTTTCCTTACTGTGTTAATGCCAATTGGAGTATTCAATCAATAACCAATACGGTAGGTAAAAAAAAACCATTTGTAAGTTACTTACACAAAATTTTAGACAAATTTGAAAACCTTTCAAGGTTCAATGACTTCATTGACACTTTAATGACATTTATTACCAACTATCTCGTATTAACGCAAAAGTTTCTAAAGATTAAATAATTAACTGTTTTAAAAAATAGCATAAAGAACTCGTTTTTTAGTCATTTTAAAGTCAAAATTGACTTTTCAAAACGCTTTTTTTAATATACCTACTATTGAATGTATTAGAGTATTTGAAGGATCGTAAAAATTTGGCACAGCAGCAAAAAAAGAGTTACATCAGTTTAGCTACCGAAATGTTAAAAATCTAAATGTTAAAAAGCAACAAGGTATACTAGAATAAAAAACATGTCTTGTACAATCCGAAAAATAAACACAAATGTTAACATCACCTTATTAATGTCTGTTTAGGAAGTCTTATACAAAATTGTAGCCATCAAACAGCATGTTACCTTTAAAACTATTTTTGAGCGAGTTAAGATAGAAATTCCAGATTTTCTTAGAAAATTTTAATAGGAGATAATCGACAATTTTTAATGGAATGTTCTTCTATCAGGCTAAAACGCACTAAATTCCTTAGAAAGTACAGAGAAAATAGAGAAACTTCCTTATATAAGCCCATGTTTCTTAATTACACGTACATTTTTAGTTAGGGCAGTATATGCAAAAAGACTTGGTAAGATGGTTTATGTCACAGCTATTAAACAAACCAGTGAAGGTTGTCGATATATTTGTCTTACATGCTGTAAATGCTGATACATTTTCAAAAAAGATACATCACTGATTTTTAAAGCAAGTAAAAAAACTGGTGACTACTGACTATCACGATAATATGAACAGAGACAATTTTGAGCGTTAGTTTTAAACTAAATTAATCTCAAATCTATCAGAACCTTCTCTTATTGTAATGAACAGCGCTACTCACCATAGTGTTTTAGAGGTTTTAATTTTATTTTATATAATTTTTGTTTCTTAATTACTGATAGAATAATTTTTCACGAAAGTATTGAAATAAGAAAAAATTAACAAAGTGGCTAAATAAAAACAAGATAATTTTTCCGTCTAATGCTATCAAAGGCAATTTATAGGACATAATAAAAGAAAAAATTTCACGAAAAAAAATATCATTTGGATACATATGCAGAAGAATATGGCCACGGCTTCCATCATATGATTGTCAATTTAACTCATTTGAGATGGTATGGTCTCAAACTAAAAAAGCTTTTGATGTCAGAATCAGAAAAACGTCTTCACCAGCAACAAAAGTAATTGAAGGGTACAGGAATAAAAAGTGGAATGTTCAAAAATTTGATTTCTTATAGAACTGGAATTTCCATCGTTTTTTTAGTCAATATTAAATCCAATACTGTTAAAAACCGTTAAAAACAATGATTATCAAGACTCTAAACTCTACTCAAAAGTTATATCAAATAAAAAAAATCTGCCGTATTCATGAAAAACGATAGGAATCCCACCTCTGTAAGAAAACAAATTTTTGGACATTCCTCTTTTATTCCTGTTTGTATACACCCTTCAATTGAAACATCGGGTCGAGCTCTAGAATGTCTTATTATTACACTCTTTCTCCATTACAGTGGAAACACTATGTGTAACACACTGAAAAAGTGATTTTATCAGCGTGGGAAAAAGAAAGACAATTAGACCTATCACAATGTGACGAACTTATAATTAATGTTGGCGGCGGATCAGACGATAGTGAAAGTGATAGTTTTAATTTTAGTGATTCTGAGACAGATATTTGATTTAGTTAAGATGTTTTATTTATTTCTAATTTCTTTTTTTATAATTGATGTTACGTTCTAATAAGCATAATATTTTAATAAAAAATGCGCCTATATGAAGACAACTTTTAATACGTGTACAATCAAAAAGTACCTGTAGTTCCGTGACTATATGAAGTAAAAATACATGTACGATTGGTTACCAAAAAAATCACATCATAATTACATTAACTAGCCTTGTTTTCACGACTATTTATGTAGGTACATACTATTATTATATACGAATATAGAGATTTTAGCACACAGTTATGACCTATCATTTTCAGGTTTTGAGGTAAAATTTCCCATATAATTTATTCCTTTTACGGGATGAATATAAATGGCTGGATAGCTTCTCCTCAATTTTGTATTTATTCTCAATATTAGTAATTAACTGAATTAACAAATATGTTAAACGTTATATCGGTAAAATTTGTAACTAGTGATCACAAGTTATCAAAGGAAAAAAGGTATATCTGAAAAATTTGTGTTTTTTAAGTTTTTGTCATCAAAATGTCAGCAATTTGATGACTGTAACATATTACCTTAATGCTACTTTAAGGTAATACATTCTTAGAAATAACATTTGAAGTTAATAGCAACGTTTTTACAACTTGCAGAAAAACATTAACACTTTAAACTTTTCAGTATTTTTTTAAGTTATATTTCCGTTACTACTACTTTACTAAGTTACTTTAAATAAAATATTACTAAGAAGTTTAAGTTAAAAAAACCCTCAAAGTTAAAATAACGTTTTTATATTACTATAAAGTGATAGTAACTTATATGTTCTGAAGGACAATAATAACCATCGATTAGTTGTAACTGTAGACCATATGTGAGCGTGATTTGTGAAAATGGCAGCACAGAAAACAGCATAATAAAAAAAAGCTTATTGTCAAAAATATCGACATTCAACAACGTTTTATAGAAAAGTAAAAAAGCGGCTAACAAGTGAGAACAAGAGTTGTGATAATATTTTTTTGACAAATTATTTTAATACAAAGTCTTTTAATTTAATTGAACAATCACTAATCAGCAATGTTGGAAAATATCACTTAGAAGAACGAATCACCGATAAAGATTTAACAACGACAATAGTCAAAGAAAATATTACTGATCTTTCTGATGTACAAGATGATGAAGATCTTGATGAAGAAACTCATATTTTGTCTGAAATTACATCTGCAGAGCAACTCACACATTAGTGTTTAGACTTTAGTTCACAAGTTGACGCATAAGTTCATTAATGATTTGCTCCGGTCTCCGGTCTCCGGTTGTTAAACGCAAATGGATTAAAAGTACCACAAGACAGTCGTACTTTGTTGAGAACTCCTCATACTATCAGTATTGTTCCAATGGGTAGTGGGCAATTTTGGTATAACGGTATAAAAAATTGTTTGAATAATACATTCTATAGAGTTATTAATCAGCCACTATCAATACCTCTGGTTATTAATGTAGATGGTCTACCAACTTTTAATAGTGCACCAACTGAATTTTGGCGAATATTATTCAGAATCGATAATATGCCTCAATTAAAACCTATGGTTGCTGCTATATACTCGGGGTAACAAAACCTCCTTTATAAGACTATTTATCTGATTTTGTAACAGTGCTAAATGACATAATAAAGTACGGTGTTATTATTGTTCAAGAAAAGAAAAATATCTTTTCTTCTTGTCTTATGTGGTGGGAATTACCATAAAGTTTCGGCGGAGTAGCGGTCACTTAATTATGACTTCAACGTAGGTTTATTTGAAGGAAATATAACCTTAAGGTAAAACGACTACGGTAATAATTAGTTACCTCAAAGTAAAACTTACTCCACACACCCAAAACTCAGGAACCACTACTTCAAAGTAATTTAAAATAAGATCGTCATTATTTATGATAGCAGCCATGTTGTTTGTAATAAACTCAGAAAAAGAAAATGTAGGTTTTATTAATTATTTACAGATATTTCACTAAAATTACTAAGTATTATAACAAATATGAATAAAAAAAGATTTTCAGGAATCTAGTAAAATTATGTTTACATTTAAAAAAATATCTATTTATTTATTTTAAGAAAACATAGTTTTAAAGGCGCGTACAATTTAAAGACATAAAATGATAATATTGGTCAGTAAAGTGGCCTTTGTTTAAAATTTTTAAGTCAATCTTTTCCGAAAAACACATTTTATCAATGTTTCTTACTAGGTACTGATGCTACTATGAAATTTCATGGCAGACAAACATGTGTATAAAAATTGTTTAAGTGTTAGACAATGATGACAACAATATAATATTCGAACAAGACAAAGAGCCAACACAAAAGTAATATTAGTAGTAACAGCAACTGTTCTAAGACGTTTTTAGAATGTAACTACAAAGTTGCCAAACCGTTGTAGTGACAGTTGTAAATAAGTAAAAAATACGTCATAAAAATTCACCACTTTAGTAAAATTTACTAAATAATGACGTTACCTCACGGTAACGTTCGTTGGTAGCAATACACCTTAAAGTCAACTTGAGAGTAGCAATTACGCGTTAGTTACTAAAAATGCTACTTGGGGCTGATCTGCGCTTGTTGCTCTCCAAAAAAATCAATGATTTAATAAATTTTATAAAGGATGTAAAACTGTTCGTACCAAAAAATATATGGATTTTTTAATTATGTTCTTGGACTATGTTTATGTCCATCCAAGATGGAGATATACTTACCTACTCTTCTGAATTGGAAAATCTAGTCATTAAATTAATAATACTTAAGCATGTATTAAGTAACTTAAGCATGATCACAATTCTTCGCAAAAGTACTTTTTTAAATGGCTAAACAAATCTGTTTAATACATCCTTAAATTAGTGTAATTTTATCCAATACAATAAAATCAATAAAGTATAGGGTTTCTGTAGGATAAAATGAAACAGGTCTTGTTTAAATTTATGTTCGATTGAATCTGTTACAATTGAAAAACTGCATTGGAGCAGATGACAAGGATAACAACTCAACTCCTCAGTGCCAAAGAGGCAAACCTGCAATGAACAAGTGCTGGACAAACAAGTTTTCTCCTTTAGCGGTAACACATGCGATAGAAATTCGAGACAAAAGTACAAACAATAAAGTAACTTTAGAAAATTCTGCGATCTATCACCAGATCAAGACTAAAAAATGCGAAATTCCACTCATTCACCATAAATTCCAATAAGTAGTGATGTGACTCGATTGTGAATTACCCTATTAAAAAGTGAGTTGTGTTGACGCATCAGGATTCCCCAATTAAGATAAATTTCACTAAAAGCTCAAATCTGGAGCCTAAAGCTCCAAAACCGGGAGCAGTTTATGACTCAAGAAACTCTCTGAAAGTTTAATTTTTTGGTGGGTCATCGTTAAAAATGTCACTGCATTTTTTCTCCGGTAACGCCACTGGCGGCAACCTTTCACCGTTCATCGCAGGCGGGAGAGTTCAAGTTGCGTTCTGGGGACCACAGACAGAGTGCTCGAAACCTCCATACATGAAAGAATATGCAGTCTAGCTGTCAATGCCCGGGTTTTATACATAGGATCGCGACATTTTAAATTACACGTGCGTGAAATAGCGTGACACGTGCCGCCAAAGTACGTTTCATAGACGATTTATAAGTGCAATTTTTTTTGAATAAAAAAATGAAAAAAAATATTTTTGTGGTGAAGTTTTGTGCATTGGAATACACTTGAAGCAAGTTTTGGAAATTTTTGGTAGGTATAAATTTTCTTTTATCGGAAAAATAACGATGACACATCGAATTATTCTTTTTGTTGAAGCATTATTAGGTCAGCAAGTGACAATAAACACCTACAAAATTCTGTGGTTTCTTGTTAATTGCTTCACCAGTATTTTTTTTAAACAAAAATTAATAATAAAGCTTTGTTATGTGCGCAGGTTAGTCAGAGGAACAAACACGTCGTTTAGTGTTTGGTTCCTTATTTTATCTTGTGTAGGTGCAGGTACCGCCAGTACCGGTACCTGCCCATCTGTATTTATAAATGAAGGTATTCTCTTCGAGAAAGAAACCGTAATTTTCCGAGAAAAGATTTGTAATCTGCTATAAATAATCCGAGTATTTTCTTACTTCTGAATAAGCGGAAGAGAGCAAAGCTTTGTAAATTAATAGACTAATTAGACTATAATTAATAAAATAATTTCTTATTTCCTTAAAAAAGTTCACACAGTTTTCCTCATTATTATTTTTTATCAAATCAAAAGAAACTAATTTAATAAGTCCGCTAATGACTTTTTTTAAATTGTAATTGTGACCATTTTTTCCCAAATTTTTTTAGGTGAGTAGTAGTAAATTTTATATAGGCTGACGCTATCAGGAATGACCCACCAGGTTTTTGAGAAAGTTTAAAAAATTAAAGGCAAATTGTGTACAATAATCAATTTTACAAAAAAAACGAACGAAAAAATTTGAAATATTAGTTAGATTTTGAATAATCACCATTCTTTTACTTTAATCCAAAACTTCATATTATTTATGGCTTGGCTTTTGGGTATCAGTATCGCAAATTTATAGGACATTACAATTATTGTAGGGTTCATTATAAAATAGATTTGATGGTATTACCATAAATCTTCTGTTCCAATATTAGAACACGATTTTTTCAAAAACTATAATTTAATTTAAATATAAATCTGACTGTACAATAATAAGAATAATTTTAGAAAGAGACTTTTTTACAAAATATTCCTTAATTATTAATTACTATTAAAATTTTTCATACAATTTAAAAAAAAACTTTCTATAGTAGCGGCCACGAACAAATAAATGTACGTTATCAAAAATTATAACTAAACGCAGTTTTACATTTAACCAAGTTAATCAAAAATATTTTTTAATCTTACAAATGTCTCTTATGTACTTTACTCTGAATATTAATGATCTAAGTGCGCTAAATTATTCCACTTTATTAGGAATTCGAAATTTTTAATGATGCCTTAAATTCATTATAACAAGTGTTCTCTTAAAAAAGTTGTCAAGAGATTCCGAGTCATTTTCATTGCGAATAGTTTTGTTGTAATTTCCAGTGTCATTTTGTTTATTTTTTTTTGAGTCCAGTTTTTCTTTACGTTCTTTCCGTAATGTGACAATTCTAACAACTATCACTGACAGCACAGCAGCCGAATTTAACTAAGAAATACTTCAAAATGTTTTTGTTTTGTCATAACTCTCTTGACAACTTTTTTAAGTGAACACTTGTTATTTCATAAAAAGAGTTTATTTGAAAAAGTCATAAAGTTAACTTTGATACGTCAAATCTCTCATGTGTTTTTATGAGAGATTTGACAAGTCATAGTTAACTTTATGATTTTCTCAAATAAACACCCGATATAATGAAGTATATTATAGTATATTGCTACGGGTATAATGTTATAAAAATTGTTGAAAACAAATAAAATTTTACATGTAGATTCTTTAGTAATGGCAATAATATACAAGGTGACTTTGAGTATGTTTGAGAAATTTACCAGCTATAGTACATAATAAAAGAAGGCGAAATAACCCAACTTGTCTTATACAAATGTTAATACTTTTTGAAGTACACCCTGTAGAACTTTTTTTTTTCAAATAACTTATTTTTAAGATACACTGTGTCACCGTGTATGACAACACTGTTTTTGAGCATATAGATTTGAAGATTTACGATGTAAAAGTTTTTGCTCAAAAACAGTGTTGTTATACATTGTTTATGTCAAAAATAGTAGTTTTTAAATATAAAATGTCTACAGCGCATATCTCAAAAACTATAAAGAGTTGTATAAAGCAAATTGAGTTATTTTAGCATCCTTTCAACAAGGGGTAACGTTTGTAGAAATTTTTTGAAAAACATTTGTACATCTGATTTTAACATTAAAACTCGAACAATCACCAAAAAAAAAGTTGTATATATTGCAACTACACACTGTATATTAAAAAAACTGCTGTAATACATTGTATCTTGTTAAAAAAAATTTTCTTAAAAACGTTCTACATAGTGTATCTCAAAAACTATAAACATTTGTATAAGGCAAGTTGGGTTATTTCGACTTCTTTTATTATGTACTATAGCTGGTTAAATTGCTCAAACATACTTCAAATATTTTATCCAATTTAATTTTTTTTAAATACATAATGTTTTATGTTATTTAATAATATATAAAAAAAGAAAACAGAAAAAATGAGCCTTCAGTCAGCATCATTTATAACATGTCGTAAAAAGTAAGTTGTAAGTAAAAGTAGTTTTTCAAAGCTAAAACTTATCAAAATATTTTTTTGTATAATACAGCACATCGTAAGGGATTATTAATAGAGTCGCGGAAAAGTAGTAAAAAAATTTCTACTCACCCATTCATCTATATAGATATAAAGAGGTAAATGGCTTACTGTCAAATTTGACTTTTAAAAGTGTTTAACTGTTATTAAATTTATAACAAAGTACCGACTCGATTTGATTTTTTAACCACGAACCAGTGATGTTGTCAAATTGTCAAAATATTTTTTGAGTTTTTTAGAAAATAAGATGCAAGTATTTTTTAGTTATTTTTTCGGAGCTCTATTAACAGTTTCCTACAACGTAGTCTAGAATTTTTCCGTCTTTTTGTATTCATCCTGTATATTATTAATAAAAAAAATCAGACCATATTCATTATGGAAAAGGAACTTGCCCAGACAGCAGCCGCCAGAAATTGGCATATCGAAATGGGTTTTCTAATACCAAGTGACATTATGCTTATTTAATTAATTACTTAAAATATTTCAATTTAAAAGGCATTTTAGAAAAAAATTGAAATCTATTTTTTTTATTTTTAAGAATAAATTCCTAGTTTCAATAGCAAAGTTAACTCGACAACGATAAAGACTTGGGATACTCGTTATGTGAGAATACAGTAGTGCAAAGTTTTTTAGTGTAACAAATAATTTTGAAAAGCTATAATTAGATAAAGAATGAGATGAATGAAAGCACTCGAATAACAAGAAAAATGGCGACTACAAGGCGATTAATAACAGGAGATATAATTTTTTTTAATACTCTTCGTCTAAGTTTAATTTTTCTAGGATTATATTTTATTTTACAAATGTGTTTCATGAAATAAATAATAGTATATGTCTTACGTCGAAAGGGCATAAAGTAGGCATTAGCAACCAGAGACGAGGACATTAAGTCCATTCAAGTCATTATCTAAAAAAATTAATTCGCCATATTAGAAAAGTATATTTTAGGGATGTGGATAAAACTTGATTTATCTTTTACATTGTAGTTTGAGGCACAATCCCAATGATGAATCGGGATAAATTGGTGAAATTTACTTTAAGTATACATTAGACTGGTCGTTAAAAATTACATTTTTGGGCCGCCTCTTAAAAAGCTTCTTTATGATGAGAAAACACTACGCAATTTTTATTTTTGAACCAAAACAACACGTGCCTCAAGACGATCTAAGCTAATTTTTTGGTGAAACCATGTTTTTTGAGAATTTTTCTGAAAAATACATTTATATTCAAAATATAAACAATTTGAAACCCAAAATAATAAAAATCTCAAAAACTAAATACAATTTAAAAAATTTTTTCAGTTGATTTGTATTCACGATTCGTATTATGATAGTTGGGAGGCGACCGCTAATTTTTTTATGTACTGTTCAAAAAATCTGAAACGTTAGTGATATGAATTCCCAATTTTTGTAAGGTGTCCAGTACTATTCGAATTTTCCTACAACATTCCGTTACATGGGTCTATAGAGGTTTATTCTCAGCAATGGGGAGCCTAAACGGCATTATTCGGAGAAATAATTTTTTCAAATTCTTAAATTAAAAACATGTGGAAGAGTTATTTTGAGTGTCTCTTTTCTTCGATTTAATATACAGGAAGTCAAATGAATTTTTAAAGTTGAAATTTGTAAATTTTGTTACTTTGAGCTCTATTTTGGGGCCTTTGGAGTGAATTTGAAGAAATGATTTTGGCAAATTTAGAATGTCCGGTCAATTTACATATAGATGTGTCAAATTTATCAGTCTGAATTCGGTGTAACACCCATCTCACACAAAAAAAATTATTTTACCAAAAAATTAACTTTGATCGTCTTGAGACACGTGTTGTAATGATCCAAAAATAAAAAATCAAAATTGCCTAGTGTTTTCTCATTATAAGGAAGCTTTTTAGAGAGCGGCCCAAAAAATTTTATTTTTAACGACCAGTCTAGTATACATATATTATACAGAATGTCTTAAATTTAAGGCATTCCGAATTCACAACGTTGTAGGAGATTTTATGAGGAGTAAGAGAAAAATTGAAAAAAATTTGACGACCTTACCTTTGAAAGATATAGAGATCTAAAGACACAAAATTTGCATCCAGTTATCTTCAAATAAAGGTTGGATATAAATTAAAGTTGGCATTTATTTTAATTTATTTTTGGCATTATTATGCGTAAGAACAATCAAAAAAAACTTGAAAATGTAGCTTTTTTTGCAAATTTTGGTAAAAAAGAAACTTTATGGCTAGAATATTACTTCATTGCTTGGAAGAAGGCCGCTATCAATAAATCTTAAATTAATTTGTAAACGGTGCAAAGATACAGTTTGCACAATGTTGCCATGTTAAACAAAATTAAAAAGCGAATACCTACCTACCTTGTACAGGGTAATTTAAAAAAATGTTTTGTACATTTTTACTTATTCCAAGTGGTACACGAACTCCGAATGTCCTAACTTTGAGACACCTTGTTAAATTTGCTACAAATTTTACTTATAATTATATTTTTCTGATATACCGTCTGATCTTTTATTATAGCTTCCTAATTAAGTGTGGAATTTTTTTATGAAAATTTTTTTGAGTAGAAGAGAGCTTATTTTTTAACGTCCTATATAAGAATATACATATAGTATCCCTTACCACATTCTTAAAAAATAAAGTATGACAGCATTCACAGAACTTTTAAGTTTAAATGTGTCATGAGGATATAATAAAGAATCAAGTTATAATTAGCTACATTTTGAGCTATTTATGTCATCGGTAATTAATTTAATTTAAAACTGTTTATTCCAATATGGTTGCACTAAGTTAAAAACAGAATTACGTTTGAGGCTTAATCTAAACAGATTGATGATTCATGAAGTTATAATTGTAAAATTGTAATTCTAATCAAAGTTTAAAAATATTTCAACCACAATGAATAAATATGAAACGTACCTATTATACAAAAATAAAAATTTTATTTAAGGAATTCCTTAATTTGAAAGTAAGAGTACTAAAAAATTTGTTTGCATATTTATGATTTAATGTTTTTTTTTGGAAATTTCTCCCTCGGAATCACTTGTTTTACGCTCTCAATAAGCATGAAGTATTTTTGTTGTCAATAAACACATAAAAAAATTAATAAAAAATACACAACATTAAAAAGATAGGAATCAGGGGAATACTATGACTATTTTAGTAACAATCAAGTTAAGTAACTCTTTTAATACATTAAGGTTAATGGGTTATTAGGGTGATTTGTACACCCCATTATTTTTTATTGTCCTGGTGTCCAACTTTAAGATTTAGGCTATTTCGACAGTTTTTATTGATTTTATTATTATTACGAGTTTTATTTATTATATTTACGAGTTTTCACAATAGATATAACGTCTGTACATTGTAACGTAAATACATAATCAAATGACAGGTGTTTTCTGGAAAGTAAGTAGAATTAATTGACCCTCATTATTTATGAAAGTAGGAAACCCAGACCCATTTCATGGTGTTATGAAATGATAAATAATTAAGTTGACATCACATCTAATGACGCGACTATAAAAGAATATGTTTTTATTGTTGCCTTTGATGGATAAACATTAGAAAAATTATCGCTAAGTGCAACAATTACTTAAGAAATTTCAAGTAATTTTTGTCAATATTTTTATTCGATGACGGAGAATTTAAAAGCATAATTTCATAATTTTTTTTTAAAGGTTACGGTAATAATATAAAAGCATTGTGTACTTTTTCTTAACGTACACCTACGCAATTAATTTACAAAACGCTTTTAATTTTTAGTAATAATATAAATCAATTCAAAAATTGTGTTATTATTTCATCTTACATTTTAACCGTTTTTTAAAAAATATTCACAATTTTTGTTTTTATGCATTAATTATTGCAATTACTGTTTTATTTCCATATCTTAAATTGGAAGTGATTGTATTTAATAAATTACCAAATTATCTTTAAACCATAAAAAATAATTGCACCAATTTCCTGAGATAATTTTCTTTATAATTATAGGGCAAATTTTATTATATTGCACTCTACCTACCTACATACTTAAAGAGATGATAATTTTAATAATTTGCTCTAATTTGGAATCAAGTCCAGTACTTTCCTCAAATTTCTTTTTTAAATTACTGCGTCAAAAAGAAATTGTACATCTTTATAATAATCGAAACAATAGCTATAATTATAGAAATTTTTTCACAATCTATTAAAAATTAATGATGTAATAGAAATGAAACCCACGACATTCATCCCACACAACTTCTAGATATCTAGACTACATAATCCATTGCTCAAAAAGAAATGACTGAGTCACTCGAGGGACAATGACTGCCAAGTGCTTTAGCTCAACAACCTTGGTACAGTGGTCTAAGGTAGAATTTTAATGCACCTGATTACTATTTGAACTATAATTGGCATTTTTTTAAATTCATGTTTTTTGGGTTTACTTTTATAAATAAAAATTCTTAGTTTAATTAATATTATTACAGGTTTCTTGTAACAGTTTTATTTTATTTATTTTTTGATTATGTATATTCATCAGGTGAACAAAACTTCGCGGAAGAGCTTGATTTAAAAAAAAAACATAATTTATTTTGTTGGAATGTTTCCTTTAGGACTTTTATTATTTCTAGCGGATTTAGAATTATTAGCTGCTGCCTACATCGTTTCGGCACAGTTTGTCTCTTTTTAAGGGCTTTAATAAAAGTTAAAGTATATTAATAATTGTTTATGAAGAGATGAGTCGGTCAAATAGCAAGCTCAACTTATTAAAAAAAAGAAGTTATTATTGTTTTTTGTATATCACTTTTCTTATTTATCTTCAATACTTCTTCCGCTATTGCACTGAGATAGTATTGTTTCGTCTAGGAGAATATGACTAGGCTTATTAAACAAAATATACATTCTTGCGATACCTAGGTATTTTATCTTCTTCAATTTCTTAGATTCTTCGTTCTTCGTTCTTACTGTATATGAATGTCAATTCTTCTATATCGTTTTTGAACACTCATCCTTTTTGTAACATTTTCTCGTGTTTATCTTTTCGACCTTGCCACCGCTTCTCTGTTCTTATTAATTAGTTTTTAATTGCTTTTCTAATTGTGAATATTGACGCGAGTGAGGCAGAACGGCATAATATGCGATTTTCATAACCAACAAAAAATCCCACCTGCATATGCGGCTCTGGCTCTAAATTTGACGAGCTGGTTTGGTATAAACGCTATTTTTCCATTGATGCTCGACGTATTAAGTTGTACGTCAATTTAGGACTAAAACTAAAAACACTCAAAAATTAACTTCATCCTAAAGTTTTTAGCAGATTTATCATGTTTAAGGGTACTGAACTGTGTTTTTCACATTATTTTAATTTTATCCTAGCTATTTAAAAAAATGTGTATTGTTTATGTAATAAAAGCTAAATTAATTTTAATTTTACAGGAGGGAAGAATATTAAAGCCAAGTTGCTGACATATTTCCGCTTTTAATTAGATAACAATTCGTAAACTTTATTTTTTGAATATAATATAAAATAGAAATTAAGAAAAAAACAGTTTCTACCCCTACTTATTTATAATAGTAGGACTGAAACTAGAAAGTTTTGTTTGTCGCGTATTAATGGCGACAAATATTTTTTTTATAAAGTTATATATTCAAGACGGCCCATGGGACCCAAATTGTTTTAGTTTTAAGAGTTCTATTATGCAGTAAAAAGTAGTGCAGTGAAAAAATTTTGAACAAAATTGGCAATATTTGTTTTTCAAAAATTGTGTGGGTTTATAGTAAATTGCTGTTTTTTTTTTTAAATTTAGTCGACTAAGAGCGTATTATTTAAAGTAAACCGGGCATAAACAATAAAAATAATTATGTTCAAAGATATGCTAAGAAATACAGTTACTTGTTAATTCGTGCTTTATAAAACTTTTTTGATTAGGCCAACATACATTGTTTAGTAATACTGTTAGTCTAGCTCTAGCTATTATCTCTCTAGTTTTATCTTTTTTGATTATTGTCTCTATTTTTTAGTTGTTATTTGTTTTTCCTTCTTTTTTCTAGCTTTTTTGTAGTTAAATACTTTTTCTACTTATTTTTTTTTTTGTTGTTTATAGGTATTTTATCTACCCATTATTAATTTTTCTATTTTTTTCAATTATTGTTAATTTAGTTTTACTACAGCTCTTTCAGCTGCAGTCCATATGCTGTTCTTGAAATGTTATTTTTTCTTTTATCTTGTGATTCTTTCTTAACTTTGAAAATAATCCAAATTGACCATATTTGTCATATATACAGGATGTTGTACAGAAATTTTACTTGGTAATAGTCCTCGTTGAAAGGATGCTAAAACTTTTTTTAAAAATCTGTTTATATACGCGACACTATGTATTATAGTAATTTTGTTGATATATAGGTGTGATTACATAGAAAAATTTTACTTGGTGATAGAACTCGTCTAGTTAAAACGTTGTTTTTTTTTGTTGAGATAAGTACTTTTACATCGTACGTCTCACAAACATATAGAGCAAATTTAGGTATTTAGAATCTTTTCAACTTACCATGTAATATTTCTGTACAACATTTAATGACACCCTGTATATCAATATATCATAGAATAGACAAATCAACAGCGGGTGCACTTGCTTCGGGCTGCGGGGTTTAGGGGGCGGCAAAACGGATCTTCTTAAAGTTAACAGAGTCGGCAATAAAATTTACAGAAAAGACCTACTGCTTTCGGTTTTGATTGATTTAATAGAGAAGCTGATTCGAACTTTAAATATAATGTAGAACATACTATATCTGTTTCTTTTTTTACTATTAATACTTAGTTACACTGCTATGGTAATAACTTGATAAGTCAAAAAATAACCAAAATAGGATAAATAATTTAAGAGAAATTACACAGGTAGCAGAAATAAACAAGAGGATCAAAAAAAGAAAATTGAATATGAAACAATTAAATCCTATAAATTAAAAAATAAAACAGTTGCTGAAACATTTTGTCAATTTGTTGAGAAAAAATGGAAGAAAGTAACCAAAAAATCGAAAATGATTCAACAGAAATAATGTGGAAAAATTTCAAAGAAGTAATCACTGAAGCTGCCAGACAAGTATGTGGGGTCTATAAAGCGAATAACTAAAAAAGCACACGGGATGATGGTCACAGCAAATAAGAGAAGAAATTAAAAAAAAGAAAATTTGTTAGAAAAAATATATAATGTATAGAACGGATCAAAATTATAAAAACCACAAAATACAAAGAAAGAGAGTTAAAGAACTGGTTATAGCGGCTAAGGAAAAATGCTAGGAAGAATTTGGAGAAAAATTAGAAAAAAATAGTGTGAAATCAAAAACTGTTTTATGAAGCCCTATTAGCTAATTTCAAGTTGAGATAACACCGGTAGTATCGCAAATTTTAACACTTTTCCATGACAACAACCAATCAAAATAACTAACTTTATTAATTTTCTCTGGAAACGAAGATACTACCGGTATTATCTCAACTTGAAATCAACCCATTAAAGAATATAAGAAATACAACAAAAGGGATACAACAAAAAAAGACTTAATGGAAGGAGTACTTTCAAGAACTTTTGAAGACTAGAAAATTACAAGAGTTAGAAACAAATCATAATCTCACCAAATATGAAGAAAATCAGAATGGGTGTATAACAATAGAAGAGTTAATATATGCTATAAAATGGCTCAAAAATAAAAAATCTCCAAGACAAGACAGAATAACAGGAGGAATGATAAAAAATATGGCAGAAAAAGCAACTAAAGAATTGCTCGAACTATCTAACAAAATATGAGACACCGAGAAAATACAGAGAGATTGGGAAGTTGGACTCTTAAAAAGAAATAAGAATGATTGCAATAATTACCTTGGAATTCCATTGACATATGTAACCTTAAAAGTTTTCGAGAAGATAGTTGTTGATGATAAATTGAGAACACAATTAGAAAAAAGTTTTAATAAAACACAAAGTGGCTTTAGGAAGGGTAGGAGTACACAAGATCGTATATTTACACTGAGACAAATATAAGAAAAAGCTAAGTTTGAAAAAAGTCTGTTGCTTTAGCTTTTATTGATTTAGAAAAAGCATTTGACTATGTTCCAAAATCAAAATATGGGAAATTTTAAAAATGAAAGGAATCAATGCTAAAACAATAAATGTAGTGAAATATTTGTAAAAAAGATGTGTAAATTATGTAATTTGCAGAAGCATAAGATCAGAGGCTTTTGAGACTACTGAGGGTCTAAGACAAGGTGGTGGTTTAAGTCCTTTGTTATTTATTACGTTCATGAACGAGATTATAAAGAAATGTTCCGGTGCATCTAAAAACTTGAATGTGGGCTACATAAATCTAAGAAATGTTGAAATCTCAGAAGGGGCATTTGCTGACGATATTGTTTTAATCGCAAGAAAAACAAAAAGTTTGCAACACAACATAAGAATATGGGATGAGACTTTAAAGAAACATGGAATGGATATAAACTTGGAGAAAACTAAAATTATGACCATTGGCAACCAAGTAAACAAAGTAGAATTAAATGAGAAGGAACTCGAAACAGTAAGTGTTTTTCAATATTTGGGAGTTCTACTGCAAAATGATGGAGAGAAAGAAGCGGAAATAAACAACAGAATAGACAAGGTAATAAAATGTTTCTACGCGCTAAATAGCAGTTTTTTAAGTAAGAAAGAAGTCACAAAAAAAAACAAAGATGAATATATTTAAAACGATATATAGACCAACCCTAACATATGGCTGCGAATCGTGGATTTTATCCAGAAAACTAAAGATCCAAGCTGCAGAAATGAAGTAAGTACTTAAGAAAAGTTCAGAGGGTAACAAGAAGAGACATGTAATAAGTAATAGTATATGTTTTATTGACTCTTACATGTTTAGTTTATTTTGTTATTTTAACACCCGATGTCAGTGAACGGACTGTAGTGTTTATATGTGAAATTTAAATTATAACATGTAAATGAATTTTGATACGACATATTTTTTAAAACTGAAATAAAAACAAAACAAACCGTAAATCAGAAATATGAATTCTTTCTTAAATTTAGGTTAGCGATATTTGAATTATCGCTGAGTATTATTTATTAGAAGTTGTAAAAGCAATTAAAATGCTTTTAACCGAAGTGTACCTTTTAGATTTTCTTTTATATCAGATAAAGTGAGTCTATTGTTTAAATTGGTCTCTACTGAACTTTTCAATTATTTGCTATGAAAGTACGGTGAAAGTGTTTACGTACCTACATGTTTAGATTAAGACTTTAATACAAATTTCCAGTTATACAACAAAATATGCACTTCATTCTCTAGGAAGTAACAATTAGCACCTTGTAATAATTTTTCAACAAAATTTAATCTTTCTTGTTAATAACTGCATTAATTACATAAATTTTACGCTTAAAAATATAAATACTATTCACTTTCTTCGATGCATAAAAGCGACGATATGATCAAAAGCAGCAATTGCGTAAGTACCCAGTAATAAAGCAGGCGCTTTAATCCTTTGATTATCCCTAAAATTACGTCATGAAAATATTTTCAAAAAATAAATTCTTGATTTATAATACAATCGATAAATTATATAGTTTACCGTTTGTTAAGTGATGAAATTTATCAGAGCATTTGATATGTCATCATTTATCACGATAAAGATAAATGTTATCACAAACACCAACCTGAACAGTTGTGTAAAATTGTTTGTGGGGGAAATACAGTAGTGCAAATTAATGTTCTAATTTCGGCCCGTAGAGTAAAAGGTAAGTCATTCTAAGCGCTTCTAGCAAAAGAGCAAATTGCAAAGATAAATAAAAGAAAAGAATTTGCGGAAATATAGGTATAATTTACATTGCTGAGTAAATAGTATTGCTGTTTTAATAAAGAAAAGGCAACAATAAATAAACTGTGAGCGAAAATATTGTTATATTATTTATTGACTACAAATTTTAAAAAAATCGACGAAGACGACTGGAGACATTTCAAAATGCGTTGATGTAATTTGATAAGATTGTTCCGTAATGCATATGATAACAGTGTAGATTGTTCGATAACAAATTAATGGGAATGTTAATAATTAATTACATACATCTTGTAAATTATGGCAATTTACAACAGATTTTATTTTATTTTTTTGATTTACAAACTTTGGATATAAGATCAAATTGAAAATGAATTATTATGTCACAGTTATCTACATAAATATAAATATCTACATTTTTTTACTGTTTTATATTTTATTTGTGTGTTTTGTACTTTATTTCCTTTATCTTAACAAAAAATAAAATTTTAATTTTATAGACGAGCTTTGGTCTTTGAAGGACATTGTTCGACAAATGATTTTATCGCAATAAATGATAACAAGATTAAAAGTGTGATATAATCCATTATTTAATAGATGTATTAAACAAGAGAAAAATTGCATTTTTAATACCATTTAGGTATTTGAAGCTTAATCTTATCATTTTATAAATTCTGTAGAAGAGCACAAAATATGGATTATGATGGTGGTGACCATTAAAAAGTGGGACCCTAAATTTGACGTTTAATGTTTTGTAGCATGAGGAGCGCTTATTTTGAAATCTGAAGATGTCAGTTATTTGTTATTAGTTATTAGTGACTTACCTATTCAAGATATTTGTCCAATAAGTATAATTTTAAATTAACTTCCTCTTTTTGTATTACATAACTTTTTATTATGCACTCTCTGTGAGGGAAGTCTAAACTATTGTAAAATATTTATACAGCCGGTCAAAAAGGGCAATTTTTAAGGTAATATAGTAGGTCTTTTTATTAATTTAACATTAACAATTGTTTCTAATTTGGAATAGATAATAACTTACTTTTTTATTAACGTCCGAAAATTTTTATCTGTCAAAGTGTTCTACTTTCTATTGGCCGCCACTATAAATACTTATCTATAACAGATTTCCAGAATGATAAATTATAAAATATTAATTTTTAAACAATATATTGTAGTTTCATAAATAACTTTTTAATAAATTTTTTAAAGCATTCACGTTCTTTAGCGACCTGTTTTCAAAAATCTGGTAGAATAATTATTATTGAACTGAAAACATAACGCAACACGAATTTATTTTTACTTGATACTATGGCGTTTCCTGAAATCTGTAAAGCTTAGAAAATTCGTAGGTATTTCTTGTTTTTTGCACCGTTTAGGAGCTAGAGTGTGCCAAAGTTGAAAATTAAAATTATATTTTTTTTAAGAAAAACGTTAAATTTAAGCGAATGCTTGCGTTTTAACTTTTTTCTTAAGAATTCATTAGCATATCTAGTTTTGATATAAAAATTGGAGGTAAATGAGAAAATTTTTGCGATAATTACCAAAAATGTGCAACGGAAATACCGCAACTGGAAATTGAGATTTTGTAGCAGGGTTTTGCTATTATTAATAGGTTTGTTCTAACAAGGGATTCGGAAGAATTCAAAACCCAGTTCAAAAGTGGAATACGCCAAAGCGCAAACTAAATTAAGCCCTGTTGGAACGGCAAAAATCAATTTTTTAAACTGAATTCGATCTGCTATTTTCAACAATCAAAAATCAAAGAGAGAAAGAAAATGTTTCTCTGATGTGGAGATTTGAATAAGTGGAACTAAAAATTCTAGGATAATCCCAGAAATAAAAGGTTAGTTCTAAATCAGTTCTAAATTCAATTTGCTATTTGTTGGAACAGTGAACTAATGCCCCAGAACTAACAGTTCTGTTTGTCTGAAAGATTAATTTCTACTACGCATGTGTAGTGCAGTTTTGAACTATTCGGAATAGGTTTTGAGGTATTGTTGAAACAAATCTAATAAAGTAATAAAAGGAGCACATTTAGCTTTGTTTGCGTACCAAATTTCATAATAATTGGTTAAGCGGGTTTTGAGTTAAAGACAAAAATATCGATAATCGATAAGTATTTTTATTTTTTCTAAAAAACTTTTCAATTCTGAACTAGTGAAGGGATTGCATACTTAGAAAGATATTATTGACATTATTTTACTGCATACTGTATAAGTAAAGTAGCAGTACATTCATTAAAGAACGCGTTTTGCAAAGTCACTTTTACAGCACTAAATCAAATTTATAAAATGAGCATGAGACAAGAGTTTTATAAAGAAATAGTGCCTACAATGATTGAAAAAACAAAACAAGTTTTTTATACTATTTGCTATTTTATAATTTGCTTTATCACTTTTTTTCATTTTTTTTTGTAAAAAAAAAGTACATAATATTTTGGGTTTTATAATATTCTACTTTATAATTTGCGTTTCTAAAAAACCTATAACAAAATTGGGTGCTGTTATAACCATTAGAGCACTCTGTGGTAAAACTGGATAACTATAACAGAACCAAAAATTTTTTTTATAACTCTTACTAAGAAAGACTTTCTGCTTGAGCTATTAGTATTAACATGATTTATGACGGCTCCACCTTCTACTGTTAAAACTGAAAACAAACATCTGTTGGCATCAGCCGCTTTTAGCGGGCAGTAGTACCTAACAGGTTTACCTACCCAAATCCAATGTAGTTTTTATGCCAGGGTTTAATGCCAGGGTATTAAAGGTAATAATAGTAACAAAAGAAAGGTGCCGCTGGGCAATAAAACTATAAACATAAATCTTCTTACTGGTACTAGCCGGACCTCGACTTAGTCAAACAAATTTGATTTACAACAGACTTCGACAACCCTTTGACTTTGAATAGTATCATTATGACGGTCCTAATGACAATTGCAGTGTCATAAAAACCACATTGAATTTGGATAAGTATATCTTTGTATTCTATTACGAATCACGAGTAAATATTTATTTGATGATTCGGTCGGCAAAGAATCGCTTATTCTGTACAGGGACTATGACAAAAGCCACTTTAATATACTCGTATCTTGAAAACTTAAAAGATAAACGGTTATAAGCATAAGAATGTCGTACGTGCAAAAATGAATCTTTATAGCTTTTACAACCTGATGTCTCATTGATTTTAAATGAAGATAAATTATAAATTTATTGACATCAAGACGGCTCCAGACTTGACCTTCTGTAATATCATCTGGCAGGTATACCGCTAAAGTAATAATTATTTTTTTATCGTATTGGAAATTGATTGATTAAGTTATCCGTATTTTACGTAAGAGGACATTTTATCAAGATAATTGTTATAAAAACACTCTCAAATTGTTTTAATGCATATTTACTAATCTAAGGTTATTTATCTAAAATGACAAATACTATTTACTCGTTTTACTTTTAATTTACAGTTGCATAATTAATAAGAGCCATATATAGGACTAGAACATTACCATATTTTTATACAATTTTCATTTACTGATTACTGTATTGAACTAATAGTTAGTTAATTCAAACTTTTCCATCGACACAATCATTCATTATAACTTTAATTATGAATCGATTTCACGATTTTTCCAAACATTTCATTCCAAACCTACTCGAGTTTTCTTAACATTAATTTTTCTTAAAACAACAACAATTCAGTCAATAAAGTCATGGTCAGGTAACATATTATCCGTTCCCATAATTTTTATTTAAGTCGACTAATCGATAAAAGAATAAAACTTAAATTATTTAATGAGCAAAAATTTAATTTACTTTTTTAAAATTAAAATAGTTTCCTCTTGTGACACGTTATTATTTTATTATCAGCAGCAGCACGTAGACTTACGTGTATATTTTATTAAGATAAGCATTTAATGTGTCAATTGTTTGAATTAAAAGCATTTTCTCTCATCATTTCTTTTTTTTTTTTGCAAAAGAATTTTTCCTCATTAATCCAATGAGAATAGTTTGAGTAAATTCATTTTATGGTGCTTGATATGGACAAGTTATTAACTTTATAAAAAAGTACTTTGCATTTTGAGTTTTGGAACTTACGAAAGAGCAACACCCACAGCTATCGTCACGCACTTGCAATTAGTGTCTAATTTTGATAAAATCTTCTTTCGACAAGTATCTTCAAAAAAATTATTTATAAATTTAGGCACATTAATTAAAATTTCATAATTAGGTGGAAGTAAAAAATTCATAAATTTAGTTTAGCTTAGACAAATTTTATTTATGTAGAAAGTAACACACACGTAGATAAAAGAAACAAGCTATAATAAAGATAGTCACGTCAGTTTTATCAGTAAGAATAAAAGTACCTTCAAATTGCCACGAATATTCTTTGGAACTTGTTTGATACAAATTCTAAGTAAATGATTTTGTTATAGACTGATCATGGAGACCCATCTCCAACATAGAGACAGAGTGGGTGTTCAAGATGCTGTTCTTTTAGAAGATTACACCAGCGAAACTGCTTTTGTGGAAAATCTTGAAAAAAGATTTAAGGAAAATATTATTTATGTAAGTAGTTATATTTTTATATTATTTATCCCGCGACAAACTTCTTTTATTTTTTCCTGATCATCGCCTTCCTTTTGACCTCTTTTGGTGTTATCTTCCTTTTTAAAACGTTCTTAACTAAGTTAATCTGTTCACATTTTGGTGGACTTCTCAACTTTTTTTTCTTCTAATTATTATAATTCACATATCTTTTCAATCTATACTTACACTCAGATCTTCCTCAGTCAGATTCATATGTTTCAGAAGTTGCTCAATTTGTAATTCGCTTCTTATACCGAGTCTGGCAACAGAACTAAATAGTTTTTAGTCTTCCATCAGTGTCTAGAAACAAAAAATATATTTAGATCAATTCTTACTAATATTAAAAGCAACATTCCGAAATTTTTATAAGATGTTAAATTTTTAATTAATTAATATTCTTTGTTTCTTCATATTGGTCTAGTGAAAAAAAAATTCTAGCCTATTAATGGACCTCTATATTCATTTCTAATTTTGTTAACAGTAGTAACCCTTTTTAATAAATCGTTGTGCTGGTTGTAACTTATTTCTATCCAGTTGTTCGGGAAGGTATTTTTCTCTTTTATCAAGTTTAGTCTTTAAAGAGATTTGGTTTACTAAATACTAATTTGGCAAACAAAAAGAATCTTAACATGTTTATAGACTACCTGCTAAGGAAATAAACACGGTATTAAATCATTAGACATCTGGTTGGTTGGGTTGACTTTAAGCCTTCATAAATAAAGACTTAATAACGAGAAGCTGAAAACTGTGGTTTTAAAAAACCCAAAAAGTTCTATATTAAGGCATTCTATATTTTTTGGGTTAAGTATCACAATTTTTGTTATACTATGACCAAATTTATTTATCTTCTTTTAGACTTTGTTGTAAATTTTTAGGTTTCGGTTTAAGACTTTTATCTTTAGCTATTTTACCGTTGTTATAACATAATCTGGTCATTTTAATGCTGGTTATCGTTCAAATCTTTAATTTCGTTTGATAAAACTTCTTTTTTTATATTCTCTACTGCTATATCTAAGGCCAACGTAAAAAGGTTTGGGCTCAGTATAAACATTTAACTTCTAAAATTGCTTTAATTTTATTAGATGTCTACTAATTTGCTTGTATATGATTTATTGGTTTCTGGAAATCTGAAAATAATTATATTTAATAATGCTTCAGTTATTTCATTTCTTTCTTATGGCTTTTCCCCAAATTGCATCACTTATAACTTCTTTATTTGCTATATAAATTTAAATTAGATTGAGAATTTTTTCTTCTGCATTTCTTTAAGTTCTTCTAATAGATTTTCATACTTCTTAGCTACCAAACTTGTTAGCAAAATAGCATAATGATGTGAGTTCACGCTACGATGTTGTTTCTTAATCTCTCTTAGCTCTCCTTATCTTTGCAATGTCTTCTGGTCTCTTTCCGGTTTGCCACTTTTTGGACAACACGTCTCCATCAGTCTCTGCAAATGTAGAAACATTTGCATTTAGTAACGAGTGTCTTTTTAGATGACCTCTCCTAGCACAATTTTTGATTCTACTCCCAGTTCGAATTGGTATCTTCGCATCTCCTTTAACTTAGTTCTACACTGGGAGAAGACATATGCTAATAAAGTTTTAGTTTTCTGGGCCAAAGTTTCTATTACTTGACGTATTTTAGCAAATCTTTTCTCTCAGTTATTTTATCCAGTCACTATTTCCAAACAGAGCTTCTTTTATTGGAACAGATTGCACCGAGTTGTTCGCTTTTCCAGTCTTAGAAACTGGCATAGTACAATCGAGAACAAATTAACCAGTTTCTATTTCAGTTCTATTATTCTAGTTGTCTTATGGACTTTTTTCTGTTGAGCATCGACGATACTCCAATGTCATATGCTGGTATTCATATTGTTGTTCCAACACATCGAATTGTGCTATGTGCTTGTTCTCTTGCTTCTGCTTCGACGGCTGGAGAAATGGCTCTTTCATTCATTAATGTCTGTGATATTTTTTTAGGTAAAGTACCTATCACAATTTTTGGTATACACAGTCAACAGGTTTGTCTCCCTATCATTCCAGCCGTTCATTTCCGCTTCAGTTTCAAACTTTCTCCTATACAATGACCACGAAACTTGAGGCTTGAGAATAAAATGCCGGAGGTGTAACGCTGATCGTCTTACTTTGTTCTGTTTCTAACATTCTTATTATTTTCTCCAAATGTTTTTTAACTTCTATAAACTTCACTTCAAATTCCATCTTCATTTCTAGAACGTTTCCCTTCAAGGCATTTTACAAGATGTTGAATTTTTTTAAGTTATTCTTCTGTTCTTCTAGTAGTTGTTTTTCGAATATTTTGCAAAATATTTTACAGTCATAATTAGACATTGTTTTCTTCTACATCTAGTTTGTCTCGTTCTCCTTTTTTCAAGCGTCGTTTGGAATCGTTTTTTATTCCTCTATAAACTTCTATTGGTTTTCTTTTTTCGTCAACTGTAATCTCTTAATTTTTTATTTGTCCATACGAACAAAACAAGGGGCCAAAAATTACAACGCAGCTGCAAAAGAGTCTTAGGAGAGTATAAATGCACTGTTTTGAAGCAAATAGGTAAAATAAAGATAATAATAACTCCTAATTTTGCATTGCGCTTCATTTACTGTAGCCATGTTTCTTAATTTTTTTGTAAATGTTTTATTTTTTTACTTGTAGTCACCAGTTCTTTCATTTTTTAAACTTTTATCTTTACTCTTTTTTTTCTTTCTGGGTTTTTACCTTCTAACGATGGCTAATATTATTCAAAGAGCTTAATTTCATAAAATGTTCTTTTATTCTAATAGAAACTATTTACACGTATTTATATAAATAACACAAAAATCAGATTCATAATATCGAATATTATACAGATCAAATCTGATATTCAAAAATAATTCTAAAAACAGCTGATTAGCTGAAACTGTTCCAAATTTTTAGGATCGCTTTATTGCATTATTTCTAGTTTGATATATTTCATAATTCCTACAGATTTCTTGGACTCAGTCTTCAATATTTCTAATTTATTAATAAAAAGTTAAAGAGATTCAATATGACATTGAGATTTAATTCTCAACAACGCTCTGCAATCTGAGCTTTGTATCTATTAAACTTTATAAGATTTACTTTGAATTTCTTTAACCTTTTATTATAAACATGAACTCACTCAGAGCAGGATGTTTTCATCTAATTTCTAATTCTTTATTTATCAATTGTTAAAACTTTTTGGTATCTCTCTAATTTTTATTTGTAGTTTATTATGTGTCGCTTTTTCTTCTGTTAATTTTTTAATAATCTTTCTTTATCTTTGCTGCTACTGCTAAAATACTCGCTTCTTTTAGGTTCTTTTCTTGCAAATTTTTGTATACGACCAAATTCCAATACATTATTCCGTTGGTACTCGTATTTCCTCTCCATACATTCCAATGGTTAATGTATGTTTTCATAAATAAATTATTTTTTAGACGTACATCGGCCAAGTGCTAATTTCAGTTAATCCTTACAAACAATTGGATATTTATGGACCAAAAGATGTTAAAGCTTATTATAACAAGCACTTCTTTGAAGTTCCGCCTCATGTGTAAGTCCCCTCTACATCCATCATCCTAATAATAAATCCTTATTTTTAAATTTTAGATTTTCGATAACAGACACTGCCTTCAGATCTTTAAAAAATGAAAACAGGGAACAATGCATTTTAATTTCAGGTATTTCAGTCTCCTAATTAAATTTTATTAGCATTTATTTTGTATTGTGTTAGGGGAGTCCGGTTCTGGAAAGACTGAAGCCTCAAAAAAGATACTCCAATACATTGCTGAAATCACCGATCACAGAGGAGACGTTGAAAGAGTCAAAGATAAGCTTCTTCAATCAAACCCGGTTTTAGAAGCCTTTGGGAATGCTAAAACTAATCGCAATGACAATTCTAGTAGGTTTGGGAAATACATGGACATTCAGTTTAATTATGAAGGAAATCCTTCGGGTGGTAACATCCTGAATTATCTCCTTGAGAAGTCACGTGTTATTAGTCAAGTTCCCGGTGAAAGAAACTTCCATATTTTTTATCAGTTACTTACTGGTGCTGATGAAGAAGAATTGCAAAGACTTAACTTAAAACGTGATTTAGATTCGTATTATTATATTTCAAATGGCGTAAGCAAAATTTACTAAAAATTTTAAATAATATAAAAATGAATTTTAGAAGGTGAGAAACGGAGTATCTGTTGATGACGAAAAAGGTTACCGTGATGTAAAAAACGCGTTATCAGTGATTGAGTTCGATAAACAAGAACAAGAAGAAATTTTTGCAATAACTGCAGCTATTCTGCATTTGGGAAACGTAGGATTTGCAGAAGATAATGGCGTTTCCACAATTATTAAACCGGAAATTGTTGAAACTGTCAGCAAGGTGCGTTTGTTGTTTTTTTAATTAGAGATGTTTTGAGTTTTTTTAGTTGTTGGGATGCAATTTTGAAGACTTGAAAAACGCCTTAACAAACCGCACAATTGAGACAATTAAAGACATCGTAACGACTCCATTAAGTCGTGAATTGGCAATTTATGCTCGTGATGCATTGGCAAAAGCTGTTTATGATCGACTTTTTACTTGGTTGGTTCATCGACTTAATACTTCACTTAAACCTCATGATAAAAGAACGTACAGTGTTATGGGTATTTTAGATATTTATGGTTTTGAAATTTTTGAAAAGAACAGGTAAGTTAAAATGCCTTGAACTAATTTTGGGACATAAAAATTTTATTTAAGTTTTGAGCAACTGTGTATTAATTTTTGCAACGAAAAGCTGCAACAGCTTTTTATTGAGCTGACACTCAAGTCGGAACAAGAGGAATACTTGAAGGAAGGTATTGAATGGACGAATATTGAGTATTTTGATAATAAAGTTATCTGCGATTTGATCGAAGAAAAACATAAAGGTGAGTGGTTAAATTCTAATCTTCTAATTACTTAAAAATTTATCAGAAATAATGAAATGGAATGTATCAAAACTTATCGAAGTTTAAGTTGATTATGTAATTGTTTCTTGTTAAACATTACAATGTTTTTTATGAAATCACTAGGACATAATTAAACTTATGGTGTTGTCAAATGTCAAATATAATTATTTTAATGAGGGTAGAAAAGTATAGTATATCTATGTTATGCAGAACATTTCGACACTTTCAGAGACATTGATTACACAAACATTTTAAACTAGACATTTCTAAATGTTTGTACTGATCTTTTGATGTATTTGTACACTACAAATAAGATTTGTAGCATGCGAAAGGGACCGAACAGTCTAAAGCGTTGCGGATAGCCATAACACCTTTATGATAGGTAAATCTGCATTTGTGTTTCTAAGTAGAGGTGTAAAGTTATGAATCACTGAATACGCATTTATCAGTGGTCTAATAGATCGTCTTACAATGAATATGAATTCGATAGTTCTAATGTAATCCAAATTTTATTTGTAATATTAGGTAAAAAAAAAGTATTTGTATGTAAGTTTCGACAACAGATAATTACTACAGTCGTTAAAAAAAAATATGAAGATCAAATAATTTGTGTAGTATTAAGGGGGTATAAAATAAAGTTCATCCTTAAAAAGTTTCATGCTTCGCCACTGTAGATTTAAAATGATCATTAATTATGATTAAATAGTGAAATATTCATATTCATATTACGTTGGGGAAAATAAAATCTTATCTAATGTCATAAAAATTATATGTCACTGTCAATTAAATCATGAGCGTCGATATGAGAGACGAAAGTATTTATGATTACGTTATAAAAATTGATTCTAAATTCCTAAAAATAAATCGAAAATTCTTAATTTTTATCGGTGGAATCATCATCGGCAAAATTGCCAAACAATTTTGTTACTTTTGCAAATATCTACCGTTTTTTAACCAAATATGAAATTGTTTTGACTGCGAATTGTTCACGAAACTACTATGGATGATTTAATTTTGAAACTGATAAATACTTTTGACTACCACTCTAATTATTATTATTACTCCAGTTCCAGTTTTCTAAAGCTTAAATTTGTGATTGCTTTACATATCACACTTTTTTATTTTTTTGAAAAATCACTTTACCAAATTTAGCAACTTTTAAATGAGCATTTGAAGTAAATAAGTACCAAAAATTCCAAAATTGATTTTGTTTTTGTAAATGCAAAAAATATAGAGATTTAATTTATATACAACTTGTACAAGAAAGTAAACATACATACTTCAAAAATAAAAGGACTGTCATTAAACTGTATTTACGAAATATGTTTGTTACTTTTTTTGAAAATCAATTATCTTGAATTACATTTGCAAAATTAGACGCAGTTCTATTATTATTCAAAAAAAAATTTTGGTCCCTCTATTATCTTTAAACACTTCGGTTTTCGGTCTTAAAAAAATTCTTCCCTAAGAAAATGTTTTATGTGTATATATATAAGTACTTATATCGATTGATAAAAAAAGAATCTTACCAGATCTTAAAAGAAAAAAACAGAAACAGCGGCGTTTAGTGTACTACCGCTTCTGAAAAAAATATAAATAAACAAACGTTTTGGGTTAGTAGGGTTGAATAAACAAACCCTTCAGAGTCTTAACTCAATGTTGAATGAGGATATCTCCTAACTTTCTCACTCAAAGTTGAATGAGGTGAACTATCAAGTCAAACTGGCAAATTTTGCGTAGTTCGATATTAATTTCAAACGTTTTCCTTAAAGATGCCATCGAAGTAATAAAACTTGCTCCATTTTCCTTGTCCTAATAATGTACAGTATTTGTATCTTTAAGTGGGCCGACTTCTTCTACCAGAAACATCTGAGGAAACTGTCATACATGAAGATCCATCCTTACGGCGATTATCCTTTGTCTATAGTGTACAATGGGACTATTGTTCGGTTTATAGAAGGGTCTTAAAAAGTCGGCCCACTTAAAGATACACATACTGTACGTATTAGGGTGGGCCAAAAAAATCAACAATTTTTTTTTAATTTCCGACACTAAAAAATTGGTTCCTAGGCACTTTTAAAAAATGCATTTTCAAAATGAGCTCTTAATTTTAATAGGAAAGACTCCCTCATCGCAGTTTTCCATTTTTTTTTCAGTTCCATATGGCGAGTAGTGACACGATCTCGTCACTACTTGATCGTACAGAAAAAAATTATTTACATTTTTTGTAAAAAATTGAATGCTCTAAAAAAGGTATCTTACAGTTTTTTTATAACTCTTAACGTTTAGAAGATATCAGAGGTCAAAATTTGAAGAATTTAGCAAAAATAGCATTTTTACTTTTAAATTTTATAACTCGTGGATAAATAAATATTTTTAAGTGCACAACATACGATTTTGTAGGAAATTAAACGCTCTACAAAAAAAGTCGTTTGTGGTTAATCGATTACTTCAATCATTTAAAAAAAAATGGGGATTTAGTATCAAATTTTGATTTTTAAAATGCGTATATCTTCTAAATGGTTAGAATAATTAATTAACTACGAGAAACTTTTTTTTATAGAGCGTTTATTTTCTTACAAGGCTGTATGTTGCGCATTTTATAATATTTATTTATCTCTGAGTTATAAAATTTAGAAGTAGAAAAGGAATTTTTGTTAAATTCTTTAAACTTTGACCTCCGATATCTTCTAAATGGTAAAAGATATAAAAAAATGTAAGATAACTTTTTTGTAGAGCGTTTAATTTCCTACAAAAAATGTAAATGCAAATTTTCTGTACAATCAAGCAATAACGAGATATGGATTTTACCATATGGAACCTCATCTTAAAAAAGCATTTTTTAAACGTGCCTAGGAACCCGTTTTTCAGTGTCGGAAGTTAAAAAAAATTAATCGAATTACAATATTGTCACTCACGAGCGATTAAAATAACAAATAAGAGAAAGAAAGTTTGAGAAAATAGCCTCAGAATCATTAATAGACCCGCATATGGACCGATCTAGAAGGACGGGTCGTTGCTTCTAAGTGACTCTTGTAAAGTCACAAAACATTGGCACTTCTAGCAAGGACGTTGAATTAGCTAAGAAGGGGGATTGACTAGAACTTAGGCAGTCAAATAGTGAGAGCGAGTCAAGTAAATATATTAATATATACCTACAAAATGTAATAAATTGAATTAACCTTTATTTATAATTCCTTATAAGGAATAGAAAATATACCAATTTGGTAAGAAAAGCATTGGCTTTAATATGCCTATACATTTATTTAAGTACCAAACTCAAATAAATTATCCGCTTATTTTTCTGACCTGACCTGACCTGTTAAAAATTAATCATCAGCTAGCCTTTAATAAAAAAAATTCTAAAATAACAAATTCAATTAACCAATTTTTATTATCTAATCTTGATTTTTTTCAACATAATATTTTTCAGGCCTTATCGCATTTATGGATGAAGAATGTCTCCGACCTGGAGATTCTTCCGATATAACAATGTTAAACAAATTAGATAAAAATTTAAGTTACCACAAACATTTCATAAGCCACAAAAAAGCTGACATTAAGCTGCAAAAAATTATGGGACGAGATGTAAATCATCCTTATCTAATTTTTTCTATCAAAATTCACAACAAATTTATTACAGGAATTCCGTTTAATTCATTACGCTGGAGCTGTAACTTACAACGTTAAAGGTTTCCTCGAGAAAAATAACGACTTACTTTTCCGCGATTTGAGGGAAACCATGTCAAAATCATCAAACAATATTGTCCAATCAGTTTTTCTAAAACAAGAACAACAAAGTAAAAAACGGCCAGATACTGCCATTACTCAATTCAAAAATTCATTAAACAACCTAATGCATATATTGATGGACAAAGAACCTTCTTACATCAGATGCATAAAACCAAACGGAGACAAAAGGTCAGGTAAGGAATAGTACTAGTATTTTATGTCCCAAGGCGTTAGTATCTTGCAGCTGCATTTAATCCCTGAGCGTAGCGAGAGCAGCAAATGAAATAATGTAAAAAAATTGTGTTTTAAGCAATAACAAATTTACAGGTGTTTTTGACGAGGAATTGGTGAGGCACCAAGTGACTTACTTGGGCTTGATGGAAAACTTGCGAGTCCGCAGGGCAGGTTTTGCCTACCGTCGAGAATACAGCCTTTTCCTTGAAAGATACAAGTGTTTGTCAAAGCAAACTTGGCCTAAATTCCACGGAGACCCTAAAGAAGGTGTCCAAATTCTAGTCTGTGCCCTTGGTTACGAAGCCGAAGAATACAAAATGGGCAGAACGAAAATCTTCATACGATACCCCAAAACCCTCTTCTACACCGAAGACGCTTTCCAAGCCAAAAAACACGACTTGGCGGCGATCATCCAAGCAGCTTGGAAAGGTCTAATCCAAAGACGGAAGTACAAAAAAATGAAAGAAGCTTCAGTGATTATGCAGAAATACATCAGAATGTTTATTGCGAAATGTCGAGCCAAAAAACGCAGAAGGGCTGCTAATGTTTTGAGGAACTTTATCAAAGGGTTCATCACACGAAATGGACCAGCGACTGATGAAAATAAAGCGTTTTTGGAGCTGGCTAAAGCCCAGTGGTTGATAAGACTGTCGAAAAGCTTACCGCAGAATATTTTGAACCGGACGTGGCCTCCTTGTCCGCATGTCTGTACTGAAGCATCGCAGCATTTGGAGAGGCTTTATGGGGCACACATGTCTCGAGTCTACCGCCTGAAATTGACCCCTGAGAGAGAAGCACAATTCCGGCTGAAAGTCCTCGCCGAAAAATTGTTTAAAGATAAGAAGAAGAGTTATCGGGCGAGTGTGCCCCATTGGTTTAAGGCTGATCGGGTCACTGAAACAGGGATTAATAAACAGAGTTATGCTATTGTCCTAAACGGAGAAAAAGAACAGGTTTGTGTCTTGCGTTAAAATTTTATTATTGTGATTAAAAGTGTTGCCTTGTTGAGGTCAATTTTTAATAAAGCGGCAACACTGGTAAGTATTATGCAGTATCAAAAGTGGGTATGCCCTTTTGTTTTTGTCTTGCTAAACAATTTTCAATGGGTAGCGAACAGTTCCAGAACTTCCACCCAACTTTTGCAAAACTTTATTGCATAATCTTTGTCTATATTTGGAAGAATTTTATGGAATTGACTTACAAACTAATTTATGAGGGATTTAATAAAGGTGGTTGTAAAGTGAATCCAAGATAAGTGAATCCTATTGTTACCGGAGAGACCAGCTGCTCCGTCGATGAAACCTCGAAGGAAACAATCAAACAGAACCGTATTCAAGCTTCTGGGGTGCCACGCGTGGACTTTTACAATCCACTTAAAATTCGGGAGCTGGGGTTTCTTTATTGGTAAGGGATCAAATAGTTAATTCCTCTATTGCATTATAAAATTCTTCCAAATATAGACAGATATTAATATCGTTATTTACTTTATTTAAATTGTTCTCAATTAGGCGGTATTCTTGATTCAAGAGAAATAGGGTTCGCCAATTAAGTCGTAAAAGTAAAATTAAATCGTAAAAACTATGTAAACAGCCATTAAATAGCAATAAAGGACACAGCTGCACTTCTGTGATCAATTAGTAACGAAATGTTGACATAGTTGTCCAGTTGGACAATGATTAGTTAGTTTACGCTTTGTTACACGGCTATTTAATTTAATGACTGTTTACATAATTTTTTCGACTATTTTACTTTTACGATTTTTTAATTGGCTAGCCATATATATCTTGAATCAAGAATACTTTCGAAACTATCCTTAGCAACCCCTCAGCCTCGAGTCAATTTTATACACGGAATTATCCATTTTAGTATGTGACTACTGTAATGAAATATGATAGACACGGATATAAACCTCGCCAACGGGTCGTGCTGATAACCACAAAGAATTTTTACCTTATCGAAGTGAAAAATTCATCGGCTAAACAAAAACACTGTTTGCCTCTCTCTAAACTGAACTTTGTTGTAACACCAAATAACGATAAGATGTTGTTGGTGAGGATTCCGGAGGATTTATTGAAGAAAGATAAAGGAGATTTAATTTTGGAAGTTCCCCATTTGATTGAAATTGTGACTCATATTATTAATGTGACAAATAATCCTGGACTTTTGACTATTATTGATAAGTCGCCGTAAGTGCTAAGATATATTTAAAAAATGTTAATTGTTTATTTTAGCATTGAGCACTCGATGAAACAAGGTAAACGAGGAACTATTGATGTAATTATTGGGAACTCTGAAAGTATTCATAAGGATAAGAGTGGTCATTTGATTGTAAGTTTAAGTTTGAAATATATTATTTTTTATGGTATTTGAATGTGAATAAATTTTTGCAGGTCGCTTCCTCATAAATTTTAGGCCAGAGATAAATCAGTGCCTTGGTTGGTAATGTAGAAGTAATTGTTTTATATTTGTCTAAAGTAACAAGTGCCATTACAAAAAAATACTTATGTACTTAAATATACGCTAAACTTTCCATACATACTTGTTTATACATATATTTATTATGGGCGTTAATATATTAAATAATAGATAGGTAAAAATATATACTTATTTTATTTCCCTTATTACAACCTTCATCCATTCAAAAATAAAAAAATATTGGGCTCGTTCAGACTTTCATTAAAAAAATAAAAAAATTTAGTTTTTGTACTTGGCTTGTTTTAATATTAAATGTAAGAATTAATACAGTAGAACACCGATTATTATCCGCAGTTCATATGTGCGGCGGATTATTTGTGCTACTACGTTGCCTAAACAAACCGGTTCCATTATATTTGAATTACTGCTGGGTTTGCCACATACCGTCGTTGCCACATTACAGATATTTTGCAGAGATGGCTTAAAAATATTTATATAAAAAAAGTTACAAAAATAAAATTAAAAAATGTCCTCTTTATCAATGTTCGCACACACAATGCAAAAAATAAACACAAAAACTACGTTTCACTCGAGAACACCTTACCGTCACCGGCAAAAGTGAATTAAAACCCCGTTTCAATGGCACATCTGTTCTGATCAATTAGTACTTACCAGAATGTTAACATCAGTTGTCCAGTTGAACAATAATTAGTTATTTTACGCTTTGTTACATCGAAAAGAAAACTGGTCGACTAAATCAAGTCCACCTGCCACTTAATTTTACGACTTTTATTACATTTTATTAGACATTTTATCTAAAATGCCTAATTAGTCAGATTCAAATTTCGTCGCAAAAATAAATCTAATGTAATGTCACTGTTCCAGTAATTAGCAATATAATTTTAAAGATTCAAAATAAAATTTTACAATAAGTTTTTTGTTTATAGCGGCGCTTATGATTTAAATGACAGAAAGCGCCTGTTAAATACGTGAGCGCCCGATGCCTTCGAAGGTTACCTAAAATTACGATTCGCCATGGCTATAAAAGGACGCAATTTTAATCTCTTTATGTTGATAAAAACGATTTATTCTTAATTCTTGTATAGATGGTTGAACCAAAAAAGTATAACTTAAAAAAATAAAATAGTTTATATCTCGATGGTTTTAGTAGATACAATTCAATTACTCCAGCATCAGCAAAAACAATATTCGCCAAATACCTACTACATATATATTGATTGAAAAATTGATATATGTAGTTTAATTTTAATACATAATACATTTTTTCTTTAATAATGTTTAACTTTAGTTTAAGTCGAGGTTTATTAAAATTTATGAGAGGAAAACAATTTTGCTTGAATCTATTGGATTTGGATACCATAAATTGAGACAAAATAAAACACACAATGGCACAAAGTAGATCCGAAAGTAATATATCGTTCAAATAACAAAAAAAAATTCTCAATTAAAACTTATTTGACGCGACTATTAATTTATTATATTGCATTGTAGTAAAAATCTGTGCATTTTAACGACTTTACATAATAAGCTAATTTAAACTTGAGCCCCTTCTAATATTCTCCTTAATACGTCCTCTATCGCAAGCCATATCCCAAATTTACATTATCCCCTAGAGCGTCACTAGGTTAGTCAGAACTTTTAAAAGGGAAAAAGTTTTTAGGTGGGGTATTATGAGTTTAGATAAAAACAGAAAAAATATTGCTTAATTTCTTTATACAAAATTTGTTGAAAACATAAAAAAAGTTATAATTAAAAAAATTGAGGCAGAAACCTAGTTTTAGATAAAATAGTAATTTATGTATCTATCAAGGGAATTATAAGAATGTTAATTAACGAGGACAACATCTGTCCAGAGGGCCGTTAGGCTTAATTAACTTCTAATAATTCATGTGATTCATAAATAATTTTATTTCTTACTTATTTTTATAAATTTGATTGTTGTATTAATTTTATTTATTAACGTATTTTTGTGAATAAATGGAATTTGTGGACGATTTGCATAGTTAACTGTGCATGGTTGCTATGGAAAATATTTGTTGACATTTTTTTTCTGAATTTGTCGATCGCAAAAATGAATAAAAATAGTGAAATTCCAGAAGAATTACAAAAAGCTGACATTTAAGCCAAAAATTGTTATTTAACAACATTTCTTCTCTTCCTGTAACTTTAGTGGGCCAGATTTGTATCTCTTTTTAATATACAAATTAGAGGGAATTAAGAATTCTTAACTCCCTTCTATAACTCCCAAGGGAGTTATGAATAACGGTTACCGTAACTAAGTTAATATTTGGCTATATTGACGTAATAAGAAATAAAAATTTATTTGTCAATGTAGCAGATTTTTTCCTCTAATTAAGCAAAAAGAATAAGTTTTCAAAGTTTTTGCTGATATTTTTTAGAAAGAATTAAAAATGTTCATTTTATAATTAAGTAATAGTATATTAAAAACAAACAATGTTTTAGGAAAGAAATATATTAATAAATAAATTTATAACAACAATTTGTAAGCTAAGATGGTCCTGCTACATTTTTCTTGTTATATTCTGCAACTGCCTTTTGTGCAGCAGACAAAGATTTACTTTGGTCAGAAGCCCTAGAACGAATTTCTTCTTCTACAGCTTTATTAACTGTTTTGTGGATAACTTGTTTTAATTTCTTTACTTCAGCAATACCTTTCTTTTTAGGCTGAATTGGATGATCTGCATACAATAAAAAATTCAATGCAAATCACCTGAAAGTGTAACAAAGTATAAAATACTTACTTGCTCTTTTGGTGATAGCACTTCCTTTTTTAGCATTTTTCTTCTTTTGTACATTTTTTGGTAACTTCGTCTTCGCCTTCAGTTTTCCTTGCGCCATTTCGCACAATAAGGTAAATAAATAAGGAACTCTTTATACAGTAAAATTATTAAATGCACCAGTAATTTCTTACGCAAATTACTTTGTTTGGTGATTATTTTTCTTGTCAATTTCAGAATTTTGTTTTTTTATGTCCTCGAAAATGCACAAACATAACCTCAAAACTCAAAAGCATGTGTTTTTGATAGTTTTTTAAAGGCAACCGTTATGCAGTCTACGTTACGCTGTAGTATAATTGGTTGCCTATCCAAATTTAAACACAGTAAATACCTAGTAGGATACCACGGTCGCACCCCTGTCGCACCAATCTTTTAGCCGTTCAACACTAGACTGCAAAAGTAGCTATCTTTTATCATTTTTTTAATTCTAATACATACCGTTTGTATAGTATGTTATAACTGGTAGCATATTACAAATTGCACTTGCGCTTATTTTAAGTGGTTGGATGCGGATTTTCAAACTTTTTTGATTTAAAGAACCAAAATTATGTAAAGTAAAATATAACGTTGTATGTACTACGGGTAAAAACGTTACTAATGGCAATCAGGAATGTAAAAGCTGTCTTATTTTTTACATCGGGTTTCTTTCATGCCATAATCTTCTTGATTATGCCTTTGATACATAAATAACTCATACATACATCATTAAATTTCCTTCTTTAAAAAAGTTGAAATGAGTGCTTAGTGGTAAACTATGTAAATGCTACAGGACTGAAGTGTTTTTTAATTCAGGTAAAGGTCTGAGTCAGTGTGGTGGGTGAAAAATCACTCTAACCAAAATGTCAATAATATTCTTTTTATTGATTTAAAATTTAGACTCTTTGAGTTAGTTTACAGAAGGTGAGTTAAATATTTATTTGCGATTTATTTCAGTTCTGACATTTGATTGGTCAAAATACTCAAAATAGACATTTAATTACGAATTAACTATTTAATCGCAATTAAAGTTAATGTCGCCTTTTGTAAACCGGCTTTTAGTTTATCAATTATTAAATTATTGGGCGATTTTTTTACTTGTTTTAAAGAAATTATGACCAGTTTTTTCAATTAAAATATTTGTTTATTAAATTTGACTAATGGCACACGTTTGGGACATATCCTCCTCCTCTTTATTTAAGTTTTTTTGAAGTAGTTAAGGTAGTTTAATCAATAATTGTAATAATGGAATAATTAATTTAAGATAGAATTATTTTGGTTTAATTTATTCAATATTTGTCAAATTGAATTTTAGAATAAGCTTTTAGTTATGAAGGAGGAAATGCAAATACTCTGGTAAATTAATCATTCTTTTGTCAATTTTGAAATATATAGCTACATACACTCTTTTAGAGTAAGAAACCGTTTAAATTGTACTTAGAAAATTTTATAAACTATTTTAAATTTTTATACAAGAGAATTTTGATTTTAAATCTTATAACGTTCCAATAATTGTTATTAATTATATTTTAGAGGTAACGGGTTGAAGGAACAATTAAATTAACGATTTGACTTTAATCCGACGTTTCGACTGTTTTTATTACTGTGTTTTTCGAGGATTTAAGCATAGTATAAAACCTAGTAGCGACACAAAATTGGCGGGAAAATTTTGGTAGGCTTTATATTCACTGTATTAAAGCACATTTTCGCTTCCATCAAGCTCGGAATGAAAATTGGGGATTGAATGGGGCCACGTCTTGCCTCGCTTCCCCCTCTTCAAGCCTAGCCTCGATATACTGTGGCCTCGCTTCCCCCTCTTTAACCACACTTGCAATCTAGTTACTTTTCGCCTTGTCGTCTATGTTCGTCGTTCTCCGCAATGAATGGGGCAAAAGCTATGGATAGTGGGACGTAAGCGCCGCCTACTCCTTACACGAAAATCGGCTTTCTGTCGCTACTAGGTTTTATACTATGATTTAAGTCATAGTTATAATAAAATAAAACATATATACTTAATTAGTCGAGCAACCATATCTATTACTTGAACAGCTGACAGAAAACTAATTAAGTATATATGTTTTATTTTATTATAACTATGACTTAAATCCTCGAAAAAGACAGTATTAAAAACAGTCAACAATTGGTTTGTTTGTTTTTATAGTGCACGACATACTTTAAGCAAAATGCTTTTTCATACGAAGGGGTTTTGTGGTAATATAATTGAGTTATATTTGGAATATTTTTTTATAACGCTTTTATAACTTTTACTTAATTTTATTTGTTTATAGTTCTAAGGAACCGGTTTCGGCTTCTTGCGAGTTGTATAAAAAAAAAGAACATTTTTAAACTCTGTAAGGGAACGTTATTTTTTTATTTTATTATATTATTTAAGACAGGCTTTTAATGACCAAACACCAAATAATCAGCATAAACGTCAGTGAATGATTCAACATTAAAAGAAATTTATTGTTCTTATACGTTACATTCTGTCAGCAGTCAATTCAACTTTTTTTTTGTTGATAATGTGCTTTAATGTCAAAACTTAAGATAGTTATTAATGCAATAAGTTGCAAAAAGAGAGTATTTTAAGCACGACGTGAATCCTCATTGCAGTCGTGGTCCAACACGTCAAGAGCTTAAAAAACATCGATTGTGCAACGTATTGCATTCAAGATTTTTTGTTACAGCGTTTTATAACAGATTTTTCTTTCAAAAATAATGATCTCAAAGTAGTTAGAGTGACACTTTCGACCGATTTTAATGACTTTTTAATTACCACTTTCACTTTCACATTCCAAATGACGTAGGTATTTGTTATAACCTTGATTAAATTCCAATGACGTAAAATGAAATTAATTAAGACATTTTCGATGACTGATCCACATTACGTCACATGTAAGGGAATGCGACCAATTTCTTTCCGAAATATCGCTTCTCGTGAATTGATCTTAATTTTGCGCTTTGATTACTATTCTCGCGATTTGTTCTTTTTTCTCCCGAGTTGATCCTAATTTTCGCGATTTAATTCCTATTTTTGCTATCTGACTTCGTTTCTTGCAATTTGCTCTCGTTTCTCGCGAATTGATTAAAAATTTTCGCGATTGGATCACTGTTCTCGCGATCCGATCTTGATTCTCGCGGTTTGCTCTTGTTTGTAGCAAATTGATCATAATTTTCGCGATTTGAACTAGATTTCTTGCAATCTGACTTTTCGATTTTTGCGATTTAATTTAAATTAGTTAAATTATTGTTTTTAGATGTTTAAATCGCGGTTTGATCTCAACTCTAGCGAATCTATCTCTATTTTTGCGATTTGATCCAGATTCTCATCAATTTGATTTTTGCGGATAAGATCATATGCATAGTATAAAACGAATAAGCGTTATACATTTATCAGAATAAAATAAAAAAAAATATGAGTTTGTTTCTTTGTGTTAGCCGGTGATACGCAAGATTTTCTAGCATTTAATATTTGCAATCGCAAATTGAACCAAATTTTCGAGGATGTGTTTCCGATTCTCGCAATTTGATTTTAAAAACACCAATTTGATCATTTCTTTTTGCAAATAAATCATAGAAAAAGTGACAAATAAAGCTTTAGACAAAAATTTGAAAGAAAAAACCAGACAGACAAAATTTGAAGTTAACGATTTTACTGTCTGCCGCAATAGTAAACTTTTCATTAAGAATGTGTTTTCTAATATGTTTGAAATAGAATTGAAATTGCCGTTTAAGTTCTCGTTAGTTACCTCACAAGATTTTCTGGCTTTTAATCTAGACGATCGCTAATTGAACCAGATTTACAAGATGTGATTCCGATTCTCGCAATTTGATCTCGAAAACACTAAGTTGATCAGCGCTTTTCGCAAATGAAATATAGAAAAGTTACAAATAAACTTTAGACAAAAATTTGAAGTTACCGATTTTACTGTTTTCAACTATTGCAAACTGTTTATTAAAAATGTGCTTTCTAATATGTTTAAAATGGAGTTGAAAGTGCCATTTAAGTTCTCGTTAGTTATGTTTTTCAATGTATGTAATTTTAAATATTGGTCGCTTGTTAGAAAATTTTGCAAGTCTTTTTTTTATTTCATTTTTATATCAAACTGTTTTTAATTAAATTTAATATCAAACTTTTTCTTTTTAATTAATCGTCATATTAAACTTTAATGAATTCGGCGTCTCAAACAATCATTAACTTTTTATTAAAGACACGTTCTCTAATATTTTAAAAAGTTTAGAAACTATTGTTTAAGTTCTCGTAGTTGTGTTTTCTAAAATATGTAATTTTGAATATTGCTTGCTCCTTAGAAATTTTTTGTAAGAAATGAAAACATTCTCGTTGTACGTAACTAATGAAAAGAGACGTCAATTTAAAAAGTCTTTTTAAAGGTTTACATCGCTTTTTCAAAATTGTATTTCAACTTTCAGTTTGTGATAGCGTTGTGTTTGTGAATTTATTTTCTGACATGTGTGATTTTAAGCTGATTTTAAAAGCGCTTAAATTAGTTGTCTATCAAATCAAATAATAGTAAAATTTTTAAAAACAACAACAAATTGCTTAATTTTTGATTATCGAGTATGAGACATGCTTAATAGTACGGAATTTTGTAGAGACTTTGAATTTCTAAAGTAACTTAAGAAAAATGGAAATAACGACAGATATTTTTTACATCTAGCTTTGAGACGTTACTCGTGAAAATTTGTAAATAAAGAAAAAACACAAATAACAATATTCTTATTTATCAAAATGATTTGCAAAAAAAAATTTACACATATAGAAATATAGCGTTTTCAGAAAAACAAATTTATTTGAGAAAAATTTTAATGTATTAATATTGTAAATAGTTATAATTAATTAAATGGATAATTAAAGAATAGCTTTGGAAGTAAAAAAATTTGTATACATTTTTTTTTTGTTTCTGTAATTAGTCAGCTATTATTACAGATGCCTTTTATTGCTAATTCATTTCAACTTTTTGTACAAATTTTGTGAACTCTTTACATACTTTGCAAGCGAAATTTGTTGAAATGTCTAGTAAATTTCAGATGTCTAATGTATAATTATATTTTAAAATAATTAATTCAGTTTAACATTAATTAGGAACGCGTCAAGCTTTAATCAAAAAATTTCAAAAATTCTATACATAAATTCAAAACCGTTTATCATTTTTATTCTATTTTCAATTATGTTATGAGTTATGTTATGAGGTAAAATTTATGTAATGTTTTGTTTTTGCAAAATTTATTTATTTCTTTTTTTCTTAAATTTTATTTAAATTTTATCAGTTATGTAGACAATTTGTATATATATATATATATATATATATATATATATTCTTATAATTTGTTAAAATAAGAAAAATATAATGACCATATAGTATGAAGGGTACGTATCGCAATTGGGCAGTATGTATTTTGTAAACTGTTTACAAGTTGACAGTTATTAAAAATCCGAATATCTACCTCTTCATGTTTCGAATAAATTACTACATTTGTAATAGACACATGATAAATAAAAAAATGAGATCTGCACAAAAAGAAATATCTTAAACCGAACTTTGAATTTTATAAAGTACAAGCATGAACAAAATGTTTTTAAAGTTTACAAAGTATAACTGCTTTAAGTGTATATAACGATTTTTTTAAATTTATTAAATAAAAAATAATAGCATACAATATACAGAAATCCTAAAAAATCAACGATTACAATTAATAAAGATAAAAAAATGCAACTTAAACTACAAAAACTTTTACACAAAAATATAAAACTACATAGTTTAAATATGGTAGGTTTTTAATTTGATAATAAGTTATATTTATTTTTTATAATTATTTTGCATTCTGTTCTGTTTTAGCAGCCTTTTTATTGTGACAAATATTTTAACAAACTTTATGTATGTTTTATTCGTTGTGCTTATCATATTTTGAAATTTTCGAAGTTTGAAAAACATTTTATTAGTTTCTAAATAATAGTTTTCAAATTTTAACACATTTTTTAAATTTCTACTTATAATTTAATTTTTATTTTTAATTTATTTTATAACGCCTTTCTCGTTGTATGATTGGCAGTCTAGAATAAACCTTTAATTGTTTCAACCAATCAAGTAGTGGTTTTTTCTTCTTGTTGTATAATTGGCAGTCTAGATGGTTATCTATCCTCACTTTCCAAATTCCAAAAACCAACGATTGCAATTAATAAGAATAAAAAAGATGTAACTTTAACTTCAGAAACTTTTACACAAAAATATAAAACTAGTTTAAATATGTTAAGTTTTGATTAGAAGATAAGTTATAGTTTTAATTTTATAATTATTTTGTATATTTTGTTTTGCTTCTTTGTTCGTACTTTTGCATTAACTTTTTTAGAAAATGAAAATACAATAGACTATTTATGGTTTAGTGTTGTAGTCAACAAACATGGGTAATTCATTTCATTTGGGTAAAAGCCGTAGTAATACATTTTTTATGTTGTTAAAGTTACCAAATTCACAACTTAATTAAAGTTTTACGAAAAATTTTGTATTTACTTTTCTAGAAATTAAAATACTAAAAACTAATATTTATATTTTACTGTTGTAGTTAACAAACATATGTAATTTTATTCAATTATATAAAATCGGTAATGATACATTTCGTTATTGATAATATTAGGAAAAAACCTAATCAGAGTTTTCAGAAAATTTTGCATTTATTTTCGAGTAATTAAAATACGAAAAATGAAAATTTTCATTTTGCTGTTGTAGTCATCAGCACATTTATTTCATAATAAAAAGTAAATTTTATTTTGTCCAATCATGTTTTCAAATTCTAATTTATCTTTTTTTCAAGTTTATGCTATCGAATTTATAGTTACCGTCCAGTTGTAAAATATTATTAAATAATTTTTAAATTCAGAAAATCAGTGACGAAATAATTATTTGATACATACATATTACTTTTGTAAAAATATTTTCGTTTATTATAATAACAGCAGTTACTTTTCGAAACTACAATATTTTTCTAACTAGTTTAAACGAGTATAAGCAGTTTAAGCTTTAATTATTAGTTTCTCTGCAATTTGTTTAAAAATTTGTAGAAACTATTTTAACGTTTCTAATTTATAAAAAAAAAATATTGTCAGCGTATATATAAAAATACTTTTATAATTATAAAATAGTTTAAAAAGTTGCATGTGTATAGCATTCATTCAAAAGTGATTTTCATGATTTATCTTTATTACAATATAGTTAACCCAATCTTTTACGTTTAGATAAAATATTGGATTAGAGAGAAGCGCTATAAATTAAGGATGTTGCTTTGAATTGTAGGTACATTATTATTTTTACAAAATTTAGGAAGATGTAAGGACAATTCATCTCAAAATTATTGTTATCTCTGTAGACCATTATGAAGCGGTACATAGTGCTGCAAACGTAACATTAGAATAAATTTGTTAAAATCAGAAAAATAATTTAATATTACACTAAGCGTTGCGAAATTTACTTTCATGTGCAAAAAACTTGTAAAATAATTTATTGCAATTATTGACAACATAACAGCTACAAAACCAAAAAAAATATTACAGCAAAATTTGTGTGCACAAATTAAAATGTTTGATAAAATTTTTCAAGTGAGGTAATTTGACTATGTAATTTTTGTTTGCAAAAGTTATTTGTTCTTTTTCTTTTCTTAAATTTTATTGTGCAGACTTTTTTCTATTTAATTTATTTTCTAATTCAACTCGAGTCATAAGAATAAAGTAATAATCAGTTTAATATTTCTGTTTTAAAATAGACACAGATGTTTCAACAAATTTTTATTTTAGAAGAAAATTTGTAATTGGGTACATTGTTAAAGAAAACAAAAAATAACATATTATTTAACAACTTTAGTTTTAATTTTACACAAACACGTTTTTACTCTGATAAACTAGTCGTTACATAAAGATTTTAAAATTCTTAAAAAATACTTTTTTAAGCTTTGTAAATTTAAAATTAAATTATTAATAGTTTCAATATAAGGATATTTTATAGTAATAATTGTAATTGTTGTGTTTAATAAGTTCTTAGATTTATTAAATAAACAATATTATATTTATTAAACATGATTTAACATAAAAATTGAAATGCTTATTAATAATTTTAATAAAAATAAGAATAAGTAGTAAAAAATTTTCAGATTATTACAGCATCAGCTAGCTAAGACCTCTTAATATTCCGACATCATACAACTTACTTAAAAGTTAACAAATAACAAGGGAGTTAATTGTTTATAAAATTATTACTAATACTTAATATCATTTGAATAAGTTGTGCAGTTGTAGGAATTACTGTTATGATATATTTATGTATTGATGTGCATTCTTACATCTTGACGACACCGTAATCTTGTTCAACCACACGGATCTTAAAAAAGCGGTACCTGTTACAACAATTCCATTTTTCTACCCTAATAACAGCGTTGTATCAATACTTGAAAATAACGATTTAATTTGTAATAAATTGTTTATTATATATTTTCTCAAATAATTGAAATAAATAATCTGATTTTCTTTGTTTTTATTTTTATTTAGATTTATTACAAACAACAAATGTACATACGGGGCATGGTTGGTATCAGAGGCGGTGGAAAGTGCTCAGAGGCGTCGGTGAGAGTGCGAATCAGGGATAACGCGAATTCCAGAAAACGCTAATTTTTCCATTATTTCAGAAAGAATTCGGGCACATTCCATTTGTATGCAAAATTTCACTTTCTCTACAATGAAAACAAAAACTCACTTTAAAAGTAATTTAGTTATTTTTCTTTATTTCGGATCAATTAGAAAACATTGCGTCACTTGTAAGAAGAATGCGACAAATATCTTTCGATGCGTTGTTATTGTGGCAAACTAGTCTTTATGCAAAAATTTCAAAATTCTAAAAATACTTTTTTTTTTGCAGATTGTAAATTCAAAATTAAATAATTAATAGTTTGAATAAAAAGATGTTTTTTATTACAGTTATAATTTATTGGTACTTAGATTTACTGAATTAACAATATTATAATCATTAATCATGATTTAATATAAAAATTGTAAATGGTTAGATATCAATATTTTTAATAAAATAAGTATAAGTATTAAATTTTTAGACTAGCCCATCAAAATCATCAGATTGATATTACTTATAAATATTTTAACATCATACAACTTACTTAAATTTAATAAAAAACAAGAAAATTAGACCATTTGAATAAGTTGTGCAGCTGCACGAGTTACGGCTCATTTTAATGTGCATTTCTTAAAGCTTGATAATATTGAACTCTGATTTAAAATCCATCACCGAAATTTTAAAAGCGGTACCAATTACCAACATCTTCCGATCTCCTGGTGACCGCCTTGCGTCCATATCCGCTCCGCGGAAACAGACGCTATAGGTGGTCATCAGGGTGTCGGAAAATCAGATTATTTATTTCAATTATTTGAGAAAATATATAATAAACAATTTATTACAAATTAAATCGTTATTTTCAAGTATTGATACAACGCTGTTATTAGGGTAGAAAAATGGAATTGTTGTAACAGGTACCGCTTTTTTAAGATTCGTGTGGTTGAACAAGATTACGGTGTCGTCAAGATGTAAGAATGCACATCAATACATAAATATATCATAACAGTAATTCCTACAACTGCACAACTTATTCAAATGATATTAAGTATTAGTAATAATTTTATAAACAATTAACTCCCTTGTTATTTGTTAACTTTTAAGTAAGTTGTATGATGTCGGAATATTAAGAGGTCTTAGCTAGCTGATGCTGTAATAATCTGAAAATTTTTTACTACTTATTCTTATTTTTATTAAAATTATTAATAAGCATTTCAATTTTTATGTTAAATCATGTTTAATAAATATAATATTGTTTATTTAATAAATCTAAGAACTTATTAAACACAACAATTACAATTATTACTATAAAATATCTTTATATTGAAACTATTAAAAATTTAATTTTAAATTTACAAAGCTTAAAAAAAGTATTTTTTAGAATTTTAAAATCTTTATGTAACGACTAGTTTATCAGAGTAAAAACGTGTTTGTGTAAAATTAAAACTAAAGTTGTTAAATAATATGTTATTTTTTGTTTTCTTTAACAATGTACCCAATTACAAATTTTCTTCTAAAATAAAAATTTGTTGAAACATCTGTGTCTATTTTAAAACAGAAATATTAAACTGATTATTACTTTATTCTTATGACTCGAGTTGAATTAGAAAATAAATTAAATAGAAAAAAGTCTGCACAATAAAATTTAAGAAAAGAAAAAGAACAAATAACTTTTGCAAACAAAAATTACATAGTCAAATTACCTCACTTGAAAAATTTTATCAAACATTTTAATTTGTGCACACAAATTTTGCTGTAATATTTTTTTTGGTTTTGTAGCTGTTATGTTGTCAATAATTGCAATAAATTATTTTACAAGTTTTTTGCACATGAAAGTAAATTTCGCAACGCTTAGTGTAATATTAAATTATTTTTCTGATTTTAACAAATTTATTCTAATGTTACGTTTGCAGCACTATGTACCGCTTCATAATGGTCTACAGAGATAACAATAATTTTGAGATGAATTGTCCTTACATCTTCCTAAATTTTGTAAAAATAATAATGTACCTACAATTCAAAGCAACATCCTTAATTTATAGCGCTTCTCTCTAATCCAATATTTTATCTAAACGTAAAAGATTGGGTTAACTATATTGTAATAAAGATAAATCATGAAAATCACTTTTGAATGAATGCTATACACATGCAACTTTTTAAACTATTTTATAATTATAAAAGTATTTTTATATATACGCTGACAATATTTTTTTTTTATAAATTAGAAACGTTAAAATAGTTTCTACAAATTTTTAAACAAATTGCAGAGAAACTAATAATTAAAGCTTAAACTGCTTATACTCGTTTAAACTAGTTAGAAAAATATTGTAGTTTCGAAAAGTAACTGCTGTTATTATAATAAACGAAAATATTTTTACAAAAGTAATATGTATGTATCAAATAATTATTTCGTCACTGATTTTCTGAATTTAATATAATTTTAAAAATTATTTAATAATATTTTACAACTGGACGGTAACTATAAATTCGATAGCATAAACTTGAAAAAAAGATAAATTAGAATTTGAAAACATGATTGGACAAAATAAAATTTACTTTTTATTATGAAATAAATGTGCTGATGACTACAACAGCAAAATGAAAATTTTCATTTTTCGTATTTTAATTACTCGAAAATAAATGCAAAATTTTCTGAAAACTCTGATTAGGTTTTTTCCTAATATTATCAATAACGAAATGTATCATTACCGATTTTATATAATTGAATAAAATTACATATGTTTGTTAACTACAACAGTAAAATATAAATATTAGTTTTTAGTATTTTAATTTCTAGAAAAGTAAATACAAAATTTTTCGTAAAACTTTAATTAAGTTGTGAATTTGATAACTTTAACAACATAAAAAATGTATTACTACGGCTTTTACCCAAATGAAATGAATTACCCATGTTTGTTGACTACAACACTAAACCATAAATAGTCTATTGTATTTTCATTTTCTAAAAAAGTTAATGCAAAATTACGAACAAAGAAGCAAAACAAAATATACAAAATAATTATAAAATTAAAACTATAACTTATTTTCTAATCAAAACTTAACATATTTAAACTAGTTTTATATTTTTGTGTAAAAGTTTCTGAAGTTAAAGTTACATCTTTTTTATTCTTATTAATTGCAATCGTTGGTTTTTGGAATTTGTAAAGTGAGGATAGATAACCATCTAGACTGCCAATTATACAACAAGAAGAAAAAACCACTACTTGATTGGTTGAAACAATTAAAGGTTTATTCTAGACTGCCAATCATACAACGAGAAAGGCGTTATAAAATAAATTAAAAATAAAAATTAAATTATAAGTAGAAATTTAAAAAATGTGTTAAAATTTGAAAACTATTATTTAGAAACTAATAAAATGTTTTTCAAACTTCGAAAATTTTAAAATATGATAAGCACAACGAATAAAACATACATAAAGTTTGTTAAAATATTTGTCACAATAAAAAGGCTGCTAAAACAGAACAGAATGCAAAATAATTATAAAAAATAAATATAACTTATTATCAAATTAAAAACCTACCATATTTAAACTATGTAGTTTTATATTTTTGTGTAAAAGTTTTTGTAGTTTAAGTTGCATTTTTTTATCTTTATTAATTGTAATCGTTGATTTTTTAGGATTTCTGTATATTGTATGCTATTATTTTTTATTTAATAAATTTAAAAAAATCGTTATATACACTTAAAGCAGTTATACTTTGTAAACTTTAAAAACATTTTGTTCATGCTTGTACTTTATAAAATTCAAAGTTCGGTTTAAGATATTTTTTTTGTGCAGATCTCATTTTTTATTTATCATGTGTCTATTACAAATGTAGTAATTTATTCGAAACATGAAGAGGTAGATATTCGGATTTTTAATAACTGTCAACTTGTAAACAGTTTACAAAATACATACTGCCCAATTGCGATACGTACACTTCATACTATATGGTCATTATATTTTTCTTATTTTAACAAATTATAAGAATATATATATATATATACAAATTGTCTACATAACTGATAAAATTTAAATAAAATTTAAGAAAAAAAGAAATAAATAAATTTTGCAAAAACAAAACATTACATAAATTTTACCTCATAACATAACTCATAACATAATTGAAAATAGAATAAAAATGATAAACGGTTTTGAATTTATGTATACAATTTTTGAAATTTTTTGATTAAAGCTTGACGCGTTCCTAATTAATGTTAAACTGAATTAATTATTTTAAAATATTATAATTATACATTAGACATCTGAAATTTACTAGACATTTCAACAAATTTCGCTTGCAAAGTATGTAAAGAGTTCACAAAATTTGTACAAAAAGTTGAAATGAATTAGCAATAAAAGGCATCTGTAATAATAGCTGACTAATTACAGAAACAAAAAAAAAATGTATACAAATTTTTTTACTTCCAAATCTATTCTTTAATTATCCATTTAATTAATTATAACTATTTACAATATTAATACATTAAAATTTTTCTCAAATAAATTTGTTTTTCTGAAAACGCTATATTTCTATATGTGTAAATTTTTTTTTTACAAATCATTTTGATAAATAAGAATATTGTTATTTGTGTTTTTTCTTTATTTACAAATTTTCACGAGTAACGTCTCAAAGCTAGATGTAAAAAATATCTGTCGTTATTTCCATTTTTCTTAAGTTACTTTAGAAATTCAAAGTCTCTACAAAATTCCGTACTATTAAGCATGTCTCATACTCGATAATCAAAAATTAAGCAATTTGTTGTTGTTTTTAAAAATTTTACTATTATTTGATTTGATAGACAACTAATTTAAGCGCTTTTAAAATCAGCTCAAAATCACACATGTCAGAAAATAAATTCACAAATACAACGCTATCACAAACTGAAAGTTGAAATACAATTTTGAAAAAGCGATGTAAACCTTTAAAAAGACTTTTTAAATTGACGTCTCTTTTCATTAGTTACGTACAACGAGAATGTTTTCATTTCTTACAAAAAATTTCTAAGGAGCAAGCAATATTCAAAATTACATATTTTAGAAAACACAACTACGAGAACTTAAACAATAGTTTCTAAACTTTTTAAAATATTAGAGAACGTGTCTTTAATAAAAAGTTAATGATTGTTTGAGACGCCGAATTCATTAAAGTTTAATATGACGATTAATTAAAAAGAAAAAGTTTGATATTAAATTTAATTAAAAACAGTTTGATATAAAAATGAAATAAAAAAAAGACTTGCAAAATTTTCTAACAAGCGACCAATATTTAAAATTACATACATTGAAAAACATAACTAACGAGAACTTAAATGGCACTTTCAACTCCATTTTAAACATATTAGAAAGCACATTTTTAATAAACAGTTTGCAATAGTTGAAAACAGTAAAATCGGTAACTTCAAATTTTTGTCTAAAGTTTATTTGTAACTTTTCTATATTTCATTTGCGAAAAGCGCTGATCAACTTAGTGTTTTCGAGATCAAATTGCGAGAATCGGAATCACATCTTGTAAATCTGGTTCAATTAGCGATCGTCTAGATTAAAAGCCAGAAAATCTTGTGACGTAACTAACGAGAACTTAAACGGCAATTTCAATTCTATTTCAAACATATTAGAAAACACATTCTTAATGAAAAGTTTACTATTGCGGCAGACAGTAAAATCGTTAACTTCAAATTTTGTCTGTCTGGTTTTTTCTTTCAAATTTTTTGTCTAAAGCTTTATTTGTCACTTTTTCTATGATTTATTTGCAAAAAGAAATGATCAAATTGGTGTTTTTAAAATCAAATTGCGAGAATCGGAAACACATCCTCGGAAATTTGGTTCAATTTGCGATTGCAAATATTAAATGCTAGAAAATCTTGCGTATCACCGGCTAACACAAAGAAACAAACTCATATTTTTTTTTATTTTATTCTGATAAATGTATAACGCTTATTCGTTTTATACTATGCATATGATCTTATCTGCAAAAATCAAATTGATGAGAATCTGGATCAAATCGCAAAAATAGAGATAGATTCGCTAGAGTTGAGATCAAACCGCGATTTAAACATCTAAAAACAATAATTTAACTAATTTAAATTAAATCGCAAAAATCGAAAAGTCAGATTGCAAGAAATCTAGTTCAAATCGCGAAAATTATGATCAATTTGCTACAAACAAGAGCAAACCGCGAGAATCAAGATCGGATCGCGAGAACAGTGATCCAATCGCGAAAATTTTTAATCAATTCGCGAGAAACGAGAGCAAATTGCAAGAAACGAAGTCAGATAGCAAAAATAGGAATTAAATCGCGAAAATTAGGATCAACTCGGGAGAAAAAAGAACAAATCGCGAGAATAGTAATCAAAGCGCAAAAATAAGATCAATTCACGAGAAGCGATATTTCGGAAAGAAATTGGTCGCATTCCCTTACATGTGACGTAATGTGGATCAGTCATCGAAAATGTCTTAATTAATTTCATTTTACGTCATTGGAATTTAATCAAGGTTATAACAAATACCTACGTCATTTGGAATGTGAAAGTGAAAGTGGTAATTAAAAAGTCATTAAAATCGGTCGAAAGTGTCATTCTAACTACTTCTCAATCGAACATTCACATTGTACAGTACGCAGACGGCGTGGTGGTGTAGATGTAAATTTTGTTGTTTTAAAACTAAGTAAAACTTTGTAAACTTACGAAGAAACATACAGGAAATTTGGTAGTTGGTGTGAGGAAAAAAATGTAACAAGTATTGAAGAAAAGGTACTTTTGGTCTATTTTTCGAAATTATCTTCCGAGTACAACCCATCTACTTTATGGAGTACCTACCCAATGCTAAGAACCATGATATATCTTAACAAGAATGTAGATATCAAAAAATTTACAAACTTGATTACATTTCTAAAAAGAAATGCCAGTGGGTACAGAGTTAAAAATTCCAAAATATTTACCAAGCAAGAGATAAAACGTTTCATGAAAACAGCAGATGACAAAGACTATTTATTGACAGAAGTTGTGCTAATTACTGGGATTTTTGGCGCGTTATGCGGAGAAGAAATTACGTTTTTGAAGGTGAAAAATATAGAAAATTGTAAAAGTTTTATTAAAGTGGAGATACCGAACACCAAGACAAAAATTTCACGAATGTTTACAATAACTAAAGGATTTGTAAATGGAATTAGTTTCTTAGTAATTTTCCGCAAATACGCACAGATTCGACCTCCTCGTACTGAACATCAGAGATTCTTTTTAATCTATAGAAATTCCAGGTGCTGTACGCTACCCGTTGGTATAAATACTATTGGAGGTATGCTTAAAAAATTGCAGAATATCTCGGCCTTCTAAATGCAAAAGAATATACTGGGCACTGTTTTCGCCATTGATCAACAACACTCTTAGCAGATTCAGGAGCAGATATTACATTACTCAAAAGACATGGAGGGTGGCGATCGAGTTCTGTTGCGGAAAGTTACATAGAAAACTCTGTTGAAAGCAAAAACGCAATTTCGATCAAAATTAAGGGAAAAAAAGAAACTGTATTAAAGAAAAGAAGAATCTGGGACGAAAATAGCAAATCTGAAGTGACGTGTACAAGTACCGTTTCCATTTGTATTGAAGTTCAGGAAAGAAATCTAAATTCTTCGAATGTTCAATTTAGTCACTTAAGTAATTGTACTTTTCATGTTTATAATAAATAAATAAAATAAAAAATGTATTTTTTATTTTTGAGCACTAGAGCTTATAAGTACCTCAATTTAGCGATCAGAATAACAATCAAAAAGTCACTGTTAAAAACGCTGTAACAAAAAGTGATATTTTCACACTGATAAAACAGTTGTAGTGTGTAATTTGCCATAATTTTAATTTATTACCTTTGATGATGACAACCCTCGCTTGTATGTTTGAGTCTCCGTTGTATACAGTTCATGGTCATACTTACCATGATTTATTCATTTATGACTTATAGGAAATAGGACCAGGACTAAGTTAGTTCTTTTTAATTTATTTTTATTTATGATAAAATATTATAACTAGTCTATAGACAAAACACTTTCTATACTCCACCGATTTCGCGGAGCGAGTCTCGGCCCTCCTAAATAACTAACAGGATTATCAAATTTTCTTTGGTGATCATTCAAAAACACAGGTTTGGGAACATGACCAAATCTAAAAAGCTTTTCCACTGCTGCTCTTTCTAGAAGATAAATAAAAACGGAATTTTGTAAAAGATAATACAACCAGAAATTTGAATTTTGTTACCTTTAAGTTGATCTTCATTATTTAACTCGCTAACACTATTTCCGTTTGAAATCTGTCGTAAAAAAACACCAAACGTGAAATAAAATGAGTATATTTGATGATCAGTCAGTGAATTACATAAAATTGGTGACATTACTTAACAAAAAATGTTGAAATATTATGCAACGTGATGGTTAGCCCAACACCGGTGAAGACGTACCCGTGAATTCCAAACTTCCCATTTCGTCAATCATAAATGGTAATTGAGTTGCTAATGGATTGCTGTGTGGAGGTGGACTTCTTATGCGTGCCCTAACTGGTGGTGTCAAAGGCACCTGATAATAACTTTAGCTTAAACGAGAGCGATGGTTGCAACTTCAACCCATGCAAAAATTTCGACATGCTCAAATGAATTAATGCCATGCGTGTGAATAGGGAGAAAAAATTGACTGATTTTATGAAGCTTTATTTTCGTTTATACACCAATGAAAAGCACTTATGTGTCCAGATTTAACGTAACTTCGCTTATGGTGCTATAGGGTGCCATTGCCTCGATATTACTTACAGGTTTTTTCGCTGATTCTTCATCAGATTTTTCGTTTTCTTCCTCGTCTTCTTCAGGCATTGTGCTCAGAAGCTCGGAGCTCTCTTCGGGAGTATCCCATGCTAATTCACTAGCACTATCTGCATGTATTTAAAAATAAACAAATTAAAAAAAACCGATGAAATAATTTTGGTACAGGTCAAATCAATAGTGCAACGTCTAGTAACAATGTAGTAAGAAGTGACATTTTTGTTTTATTATAGAGACCAACTTCGGAAGATTATTATTATTTATTATATATAGAAGCTCACTCCACAAAAGATCTATGATGAGAAAGATAACAATGATATATTTGTACAAGATGAAAAGTGTAATTTAGGTGAAGAAAGTAAAGTTGAAAAAAAGCAAGAGTTTAAAGTAAAGAAGAAACTTTAAAGAAACATGTGTAAAAGAATGTTAAGACAATGACGAAGAAGAAATCTAGTCTAATTTTCAGAGATGTAAAAGACACAATTTGAAGGCATTTGAAGGCAAAAATGATCGTCCTATAGAGAAATGGATTACAGATTTTGAGGTAAACGCTAAACTAAGAATTTGGACGAAATGCAGAAATTGATTTTTGGAAAGATATTATTGAATGGCATAGTATTTGTACAATCTGAAAAAAGAATTAACACATGAGCAAAACTAAAAAAAACATTAAAGTTTGAATTTTTGAGAAAGATAAATAGCACCAAGTTACACAGATTGTTAATTTAACGGAAGTTGAGAAGAGACGAGTACTGACTGCCAAGATAATTTTTTTGAAAGAGCCAGAAAGCGAAGCGGAGGTAACGTAAAAATGAGGCTTGTTACCAATATGTTATAGATGATGTAAATGAAAATATCAATTTGAAAGCAGTTTTATTTAGTGCTAAAACAATCTAAGACTTTGAAGATCAATTTCAGATTTGTAATCAGATAGAAAAAGGCAAAGGCTGAAAAATTAGCTACCCGATATTCCAGAAAATTCGAACAGAATTTTGTGGAAGAAACTAAATTTGAGACAACGAATCAAAGAATAAGGAGAGAAGTGCTTTAAATGCAAGAAATTCGGCCATCAAGCAGTTGCATGCCAAGCATCTTACAAAACGAAGATTAATAGGGAAAATGAAACCAAAAATGTCGAAAGAATGTTGGGATAGGAAATAATGTTGTTTCTTCTATGAGTCTGGCAACAGTGAATGAACTCAACTTGAAGTACCTTCCATGCCCAAATAAAATTAAGCTCAAAGGTTTTGGACATGGAACAAGTGAACCATTAGAAAAAGGAATTTTCTTGTCAGCCACTGATGAAGTAAACCTCGGGCTAGAAGTTTGGTTGTGTGAGATGAAGGCTAGTGCCCCTTTGTGATCATAGGCAAGAGTGTACTAACTCTACCAGGATTAAGAATCACTCAGAAGAAAAATACACAATCGAACGAAATAATATGGTCCAGCAAGTAATAAACATCAATAAAAAAACTTTCAGTGCAGCTCAGACTTAGGTAACGATAAAAAGATAAACGTATGTGATGTGCTAAGTCAATTCAGTTCAGTTTTTCCAAACAATTTAAACGCCTTGGGACTATTAATTTCGAAAATCAATCTAACTTATAAAGGCATTGTGTTCAAGAAAACGTGTTCGTGCAGTTGAAGACCATTTTGCCTGAACGATCATTGCTCGTAATTTACGACAGAAATACCAACATTGTGTCCTGCATACAGTTGCCAGCAAGATTGGGTCAGCAGGTTTTGTTATTCAAAAGAGAAAAGTTTGAAGCCAGTGGCTTTTTTTGTAGAAGAACTAACGAAACAGAAAGGAAATATCATAGCTATAAAGCTTGAGGTGATAGCTGTTGTAGAAACTGTGGAAAGATCTAAAGTTTTTTTTATTGGGACGATGTTTTTTAGGTGTTACATACTGCAACACATTTAAAACAATGACGACTTAGAAAGATGTGACACCAAGAATTGCAAGACAGCATTTGAAATTATGAGAATTTGACTTATCAATAGGACATGGTGAAGATACTAAAATGGTGCATATTGATGCATTAAATCGTAATCCAAATGAAGGTGAAAGCGAATTAGAGGATCTTTAAATGTATACAGTACGAACAGATGAAGCCAATGTTGTTGTATCGTCAACAATTAATCCTTGTTGATGATAAAAATGAAAGATTTAAAAATAAGAGAAATACTAGAAATGCTGAGGAAAAAGCCGAAATACCCTACGGAACATCAAATACATACTGACTACAAAATTAAAAAAACATATATGCAGAAAAATAGAAGGAGATTTAAAGTCGGTAATTCCAAAATGTGTCATTGGAAGAGTGATATAAAATAATCATGATGGAACGGTTTATTATGGAATAGAAAAGTCACTGAGTCACATAAAGAAATACTTTTGGTTTCCAAAGCTAAGGAAAAAAGCCAAGAATAATCTAGTATAGCTACTGCTTTTATCAGTAGCTATACTAGAAGAAGTACAATAGTTCCGATAGAATTTTTAAAAAATAACAAAATGATACAAAAGGTTTGATAAGAAGCATAAAAAGTCAAGAAAGTATGAGGAAGGTGTGTGATAAATGGCGTGAAAATTCGTTGGCGTCAGTAACCATAAGATGTGCCAAAGTAGAAGAAAAGTTTGAAAGAGTTATAGTTAAAGAGAGTTATACTTCATCAATTTTCTCGTTTGTTGTAATTTTCCACTTAATTTTTTCAATATATCTCTTGTTCTGCAGAAGTGGACTCTGAATTAAAATTGAAAATTATTATTTTAGAACTGTATAAGTCGCCGCTCTATTGACTCATCTTGTATTTTTAACTTACCTCTAAAACTAATTCTTTTACTTTTATCTCTTTTACTATCTTGTCTTTTTATGGGCTTTGTTGGAACTTCTTCCGGAATTGGAGCAACTTCAGCTGTTGTAACAACGACTTCATTATCTTTATTTGTGGTACCATTTGTATTCTCATTTGGCAATTTTCCGTTTTGTGTTGGTGGTTTTATCACAGTTTCGGGTGGTACCTGCCAAAACATCATATTAACATTATTCTTATTATTTTTGTAAATAGATAATACCTGTACAAATGGCGTTTCCTGCATTTTAGCTGCCTGTTCCTTCGACCATAAAATATTAGCATCAGTTTCAAATTCTTTCCTCCTCTTGTATGCTTTATCTGTCCGATATAGTTCATAAATACAACACATAATAATTAAGATAAAAAATACAGAAAGTACAACTACGACTATTTTATCAATGGCTTCTTCTTCTTCAGTGGCAGTGGAAGCATCCGAAGTGTATACAACCCTTTGAGGTGCATCTTCCACCCATGTTTTATCTTTACCCTGCGACTTTTGTTTGTTATGATAATTTTTATAATTTTGGGGTTAAACATACTTGACTGATATTAAGATTAGGAGTACCGGGTGTTTTTTCATGTAATACGTCAAAATGGGGACTACATTGGGCACTTCGGACGCCATGCGGATTTGAAACGTTGACTTTTTCAGAGCCAGTTTTAGTGAATAGCATGTATTCTTCTAAAGGTTTCATTACATACTCGTTAACTTCTATAAATATATCTGCGGAAAACAAATTAAATCAACTATTATCGCACGTGATTGTATAATTGTAAGTTCCAACAAATTGTCAGTATTTAACATAATAGAAAAATTGGTTAATGAACTTTTGCAAAAAATAAACTCTTCTTAACGAGCGTCCTTTTTTAAATTACAAAACAATGTCAAACATGCAGTATTTCATAATTTATAACGGTTATTTCAAAACCTTGAAAAGCTAAATGTACGATTTGGATAAGTACCCACAAAAAATAACTTAACAAATGTGGATTAGTTCGATCGAAAAATCTTGATTTTTCTTTTATAAAAATAAATTAATCAAAATCAAAAATGACACAATCTTAGTCGCACTGCGATCGCTCAGAAATTATCGTCCGTAGGTCGGTTTTGCATGTCACGCTTACTCTTATTGCAGAAAAATGTGTCTAAAGCTCTAAAGGACGTCTAATGTTAAATTAACCATAAAATTAAGAAAAAACAATTGGATTTGGAAATGAACGGATAACAAAATCTTCCCACATACTAGTTAAAACGTTTGTCTCAAAATTATCATGATATTATCGTGGTATCATGCTACAAACAACATTTACGACTATTTCTATTAAACAAAACACTTCTCTTTTTTTAATTTATTTAAAACATGTTTTACTTCCACCAGCTTTTCATTCATTAATATTTATCAAAAAAAAACTATAAAACCTTTTAACATTTTTGATTTGAATCAATTTTTGTTTATACATGACATGTTTAAAACTGTTGTTAATTTTAGAAACAAAATCTACTTTGAGGAAGATTATAAGTGTACCCCATCTAATTTGAGATACCTACTAAGTCGTACTAAATAAAAGTTCAGAATATCAAATAGGCATTTACAGTTTATGTTCAAAATGCCAGTACCATTATAATAGCCTTTATAACTTTATAAGTGCTTAAATCAATATTTTTGAAGTATGTGTATTAGGGTGGGCCAAAAAAATCGAATATTTTTTTTAACTTCTGACACTGAAAAATTGGATCCTAGGCATCTTTAAAAAATGCTTTGTAAAGAAAAGCTTTTATTAATTTTAATAGGAAGGACCCCCTCATTTCAGTTTTCTATTTTTTCTTTAGTTCTATTTGGCAAAATCCATATCTCGTAACTACTTGATCGTACAGAAAAATTTTATTTCAATTTTTTGTATAAAATTGAACTCTCTAAAAAACGTATTTTAGAATTTTTTTATAGCTGTTAGTGTTTGGAAAATAAAAGTTTGAAGAATTTAACAAAAATTTCTTTTTTACTTCTAAATTTTATAACTCGTAGATAAATAAATATTAGAAAATGCGCAACATATAGTTTTGTAAGAAACTAAACGCTCTACAAAAAGTCTTTTGTGGTTAATCGATTACGCCAACCATTTAAAAAATTGAGGATTTAGTCCCAAATTTTTGTTATTAAAATGCGAATATCTTCTAAGTGGTTACAGTTATCGATTAACGACAAGAGACCTTTTTTGTAGGGCTTTCAATCTCCTATAAAACTGTATATTCTGCATTTTCTAATATTTATTTATCTTTGAGTTATAAAATTTAGAAGTAAAAAAGAAATTTTTGTTAAATTTTTCAAAACTTGACCTTTGATATCTTCTAAACGCTAATAGCTATAAAAAATTGTAAAATACCTTTTTAGAGCCTTTAATTTTCTACAAAAAATGTAAATTTTTTTTCTACGATCAAGTAGTGAACAGGTATGGAAGTTAAAAAAAATCGAGTTTTTTTGGCCCACCCTAATATGTATGTATGTCTCTGTAATTGTCATAAGTTTTAATAGTTTTCTTGTTGTTTGTAATAAACTTTTATTAAAATGTTATTTTATGTTAAATCCCGTGATTGGCGCAGTCAGTAGGATAACGCCATCGTAGAAAAAGTTTATTGAGAAGATTTTATTCAGCATTATTAAGAAAAAAAGCTTGGAGCCTTGTTGAAGCGATTACAAGTCAACCCCGAAAAAAGAAGCAACTTACAGCGACGCTATTCTTGGAAAAAACAAGTCATGATTTTTACGGTGAGTCTGTTTTTGTGCATGCAGTTAGTGGATAATCTCAAAATCGATCAATTTGTAAATTAATTTGCAACTTAAAACTTTATTAGTAATTACACAGGTATCTATTATTATTTTTATCATTAAATATGCAATAATAACAAATCCATTTTTTAATTAATTTAATTTATAATCGATAAAAATGTTTGTGAATACAATCTCAAATTATGGTTGAACCTCCGAATGTGACCACTTGTTTGAAAACTTTGTTTTAGTAAGTAACAGTTAATAGTATAATAATTATTAGAAAATTAATTGGTCGTACAAAGAAACTTCACGACAAATCTTTGTGATCGAATGGGCTAATTTTAAGTTGAGATACAACCGGTAGTATCGCAAATTTTAATACTTTTCCGTAGCAACAACCAATCACGACTTTTTTCTTGGAAACGAAGATACTACCGGTATTATCTGAATTTAAAATTAGGCCATAGAAAAATATAGTTAACCATGACTTAGTTAAACTTAGCAGTGCTGTAAGAAACTCGAAAAAAGAATTTTTTATATAAAGATGGAAATGGAAATGAACTTATCGCCCTATGTAGGACGTTCAAAAATACATGTTAATGTTAAAGAAGATAAAAATCTGAGAATAGTTATGCTTAAATTTTATGTTTTTGATTTAACTAACCAGTCTATGAGAAATGATCATAATGAGAAGTGTTTAGGTATAACTCAAGGCTCAAAAAGTTAATTGCTTCTATTGAACCATAAAATTCAAACGTTTGTAGGCAAACTGTAGACTGTTCTAGCGGAGATAGAGATGCAACGTATGTTTTACAGGCTTTTACTAAACTTGATTTTTCAGAAATCACAGAATCAGCTGCTCTCGGCTGGTGAATAAAGTTCGTCAAGAGTATTTTACCAGATAATAAGTAAACAATTATGTTCAAGGACAAATGTTTTTACCGTTCTTGGTACTTAATATACTATTACTGTTTTGAATGCAGAATTGCTGAGCATTCAAAGAGAATTTAATCTCAATAAAAAAATCTTCAAATTCATTTATTGCAAAAAACTGCTTCATTTGATTAAATGATTTCAGTTCCTCACAGAATTTTCTTAATTTTTTTGTTTAAACGGTTAAAAAAGGTAGTTCCATTTTAGAGGTGAAATTAGAACTTGGGATATCCGGTAACTATAACTAAAGAATTTTTCAACACTTACTTGACAGACATCCACTGTAGCCCTTATAGATTGCAAATCTAGGATCATTAGTGTTATGCCCTCCAATTTGCACTTCATTAGCCCCCAATTCTGGAACATTTGTAAAAGTTTGGGCCGGAATCTGATGCATTTCAATCACTTCCCGATCAACTAATAATTCCGATTCGTTGTGATCTCTTCGGTAATAAACAGAGTGTCTCGCACCGTTAATAAAACTTTTAGTCTGAACAAGAGCCCCAAAAACTGCACCTTCTCTATCTTCCTGAATTATCAAATATCCTTCAGGACTCAAACCTACTAAAAGATAAAAGCTCCGACTACGGAAAAGGTTTTAACTTGTAAAAAACAGTTTTGGAAATTATACTTGTTTTCGGTTTGCAAAAGCAACAAAGCCGTGTTTTTCTGCCTGATATCCATACTCGAAAACGCCAGTTGTATTTTGACATGATCCACTGACCCATTGAGGATATATTCCCTCCACAAAATGGACTCCCCACTAAAATCCGCCCCTTTTTCATCTGAGCAAAACTCCCCATAATAACTGGTGTGTTCGCAATCACAGGAATGTTCCTGATTCCGGAAATTCTCAATACAGATTCCTTCGTGTTTGCACGGAAGTGCATCACATTTCATATTACAGTTGGCCTTGACGCCTAATGTATTAAAATGATGCTTTGAGTAATACTTGCATCGTGACCATTACCTTCATCAACCTCCGTAACTTTAGACGGAAGATCTATAAGTGTTTCTCCAATTTGGAATCCTCTCATGCATCCCACGTATCCAGGCAAAATGGGAGGATCCTCCGCCACTTTTAACAATGTTTCAGGGTCATATCCGCCCAAATTTAATTGAAAGTATTCAGTAGGAGGCGCAGGAGGTCTTTGAGGGGCTAAAACCTCTGAAAATGACCATTTTTATTATATAGGGTGTTTTATTATCTAGATTTTTTTTTTTTGGAAAAATAAAAAATTATAGAAATATGAAGTGTTCAATTGAAAACTTTCTCTAAAAAACCAACAACAATAAGTTAAAGTATTTGTCACAATTATCAAGTTGTCACAACTATTACATTGTCGCGGATCAACAAACTCGAACCTATTGCTAATATAGTTATAAAAGTCAAATTCCAACATTCATTGGTCTATACGTTTCCTCTCAACAAATACTATCGCCCTCTAGAAAACTTTTTCAGATGAACACTTGATGTTTGTGTACAAATAAGTATGTTTTACATTGTAACTGATTATTAATAAACAATTATGAATTTTTAAAATTAGCTTTTAATTTATTTCTATTATTTTTATTTTTAACTTTCCTATTTTTTACCTTTTTCTGGATTGATCCAGGGCTTGTTTGAGTAGCTATCCAGTAACAGGACTCCAATAGGAATGCTGTTGTTATTTTCGTTGACATACATTGTGGTCATATTTTCTTCCCGTTGGATTGCAATTTGTATTGATTTACTTGAGTTTAATTCAGGATGGTCGACTATTAAGTCGTAGATTTCGTTACCGAAATTGAATAAAAAGACAATTTGAGTACCGTTGTATATGAATAAATGGACGAAATTGTTTAAATGGTCGTTAGCGTAGAAAATCAAGGCTAGTTCGTCGTAGGTACGGAGGTTTATTAGGATTTGTTCTTCGAAAATTTTTTTAAACGCATTTTTGTCGTTTTCGTCCACTGTGTTTAGATAATTTCGGTGCAGGAAAGACTCCGGTTTTGTAAATGTTAAGGCATTTACGTTGATATCTGAAAAATATTTAGTTGAATGCAATTTTATTTACAACTGTAATTTTTAAGATATAATTATAACAATTTTTTAAATTATTACTCTTGTACTCTAGACACGAAAAAGTAAGTATCTAAAATTTATACATCGTAAAATGGTGTTTAATTGTGTGAATAGTAGTTGGTTTAATAGCGTAACGAAAGCTTTACAATAAAGTTAAAATTGCAATGTAATTTTTTTTAAGTTGATTTGTACAAGGTTCTGATAATAATAATAATAATACGAACAATAATGATTAACATTTAAAAGAGGGGTAAGGTACTATACTCAGAGTAAGTAATGGCTGCTCCAATTAAAAGCAGTCACATTTTTTTAATATTAAGTAGAGACGAAAATCATTTATGTATTTTAACACGTAAGTCAAACAATATATTCTGTATTTATTGGATACTTTTTTGGACTGTACATCAATTCCACTTAAATAAAAACATGTAGATGTGCCAAAATTATGGAATTCTGTAGCTAAAATTAGATATTTGAATTAGAACTTTTTTGTTTTTCTAGTCTTTTTTACTCGTTTTTCGCTTATAAACGTTTTTTCAGTTTAATTGTTTGTTCTTTAAATTTTGTTCTCTTTCAATCGTTGTTTTTCAAAGACTTCTAGAAGCTTGCTTTGTTCTCTTAAAATAACCCATTGCTCTTCTTTTTCATCCAGCTGATTTCTTTAAACTTTTTCTAGAACCTTTTGTTGCACTTTTTCTACAAAACATCGTCTCTCAAGTTTTTTTTTAACATGGTTTTTCAATCAAATCTGCCTAATCTGATAAATATTTGATTAAATGAAGTAATGCATTTTAGAGAATTGTTAACAGAAGTTCTTTAAGAATCATTTTCTATTCTTTCAGAATTTTTTGTTGATCTTGTAAAATCTTTTTTTTGACATTTTTTAGATTTTTTTTGTTTTCATCTTCTTCCAAACATTGTTTAAGTTCTTTTAGAATAATATTATGTTTTTTTAATTTTTTTAAATCTCTCTTTTGTCTTTTTCTTCCATCAGATGTGTTTCAATGTTTTTTAAAATGTTCTTCTGCTCTTTTTTATCTCCCGACGCCGTTTTTAAGCTTTTTTAGAGTCTTCTCTGCTCTTCTAAAACCCTCTTTTGTTTTTTTTTCTTTCAATCGATTTCTTTCAACTGCTAGATATTATTTTAATTTTATTTTAGGCCAAACATTGTTTTCCAAATTTTTCATGTTCTCTCAGACACAGTTTTTCATACAGATTTTTCTTTAATTTCTCAAAAATCTTTCTTGGCTTTCTTTTTCACTTAGTTGAACTGTCTTCATTTTAGTGCTTCTCCCATTTTGTATTCACAGAGCTGTTTCTAGAAGGTGCGCGTGGCGGATCGAAGCGTGTGAATTATTTTTTTGGAAAAATGACGCGCTCATTAGAATTTTTGCATACATTCAATAACATTATTTAATGCCAAGTTTGTCCAAATTCGGTTAACAAACGCGTGAGCCAAAACAAAAAATTAAACAATACTGGGCATGAAGCATCTGACGAGTTTGACAAGATGAATTATAAATACTTTGCTACCTCTTAAAAATTAGTTGGTTGTTTGTATTGAGGCATGTGCAAACTACGCGATGAAGCACAAAAACGGACAAGGAGGCCAGACAATAAGGAATCACCGAGGGAATCACAGAACTTTGAATTTCTTTGAATTCCGGATTTATATTTTGGAAAATATATTTAATTTTTGTAATTCACAGTGCTGTTTTATATTTCGGAAAAAAATTGTTTTTGCAACTCACATTTTTTAAATTATTTAATAATATAACTTAAAAAATGGTTAGTTTTTTCTTTAGAAAATACATATTAGAGTACTATGTCAGCGAGTCTGCTTTGTGATGAAAACTAAATCAACTAGGTAGATAAAGTTAAGTTCAGAAAAAAGACTATTTAACTAGAAGCATCTTGGGATGTTTTTTATGTAGGTAAAGGAACCGGACTAACATATTTGTAAATGGACTTCTTTTCTGATTATAACGCTACCTAACCGCCTGAGAGTCTATCCTACTCTACTTGAACTGGAAATTTCTGATAGCTAGCTGTATTATTAACCTAAATTTATGCCTACAACTTCTGTTTCTTGTCATTGAATTCTAAATCTGTTTAAAAATAGTTATATTATAAAACTAATACTTAGTTCTTTCAAAAAAATATTGAAATTAAGTTTACTGTAACCAAAATAGCAGCGTTAAAAACTCGGTTGAAAATTAAAAGATTTAAGTTGCATTTTATTAGTACCTAGTTAAATCACTTGTAATTTAAGTACAAATTGCTTATAATCCTCAAAATACGTTTATACTTTTGGCACATACTTTTGGAACATCTCATCCTTATTTTCTCAGTTTTGCAAAAATCTTTCCATTTAAAAGTTATATTTTACATTAAGAGATAAAGGTGAGTGCTGTGTTTGTAAGTTATAAAGTTTTACGCAAATGAAAAGATAATATTTATAAAGGTTTGTCTTCCCAATTTAACATTTGGAACTATGAAAGTGGTATATTTACCCTAGTAATCTTGTGTTAACAAATAATTTTGTGTTGTTTGCTTACAAAAATGTTTTCATTGTTAGTAAAACAAAGGAAATTACAGCAAGATAAATCGTAAGAGGATGACTGTAGGTGGAGGAAATTTGTGTGACGCTAGAGTGGGTTATTATATGTTCTAATTTGTTTTAGCTGCTATATCATATATTTTATAATAATTTACGCTGCTGTAGTTGCTGTAGGTAATTTTAAAATGGTAGCTTTATCTATAGTTACTTTTGTACCTATATTAAGTATATAATTTTTATGATTCCAAAAATTCAGTGTGTCTTGAGATATTATTAATTTTGGTATCTGTTTTACTTCATTTTATTTTTGATGTCTTTGATAGGATAAAACTAAATTTTTATATATAAATTTGCAAAAATTATTTAACACATTGTAACAATGGACTAGTTTCATTATTTCAGTTCATTTAGAGATAGAAATGAAGATACCATTAAGAAATTGGTATCTTTATTTCTATCGTATTTGATTTCTGCAGATAATCCACTCATGTGTAGGGTGTCATTATTGTTTAGTCAGTAATCATGACTGATTATATCAGTAACTTTTGCAAATAATTTGATTTTTATCATAGATAAACGCATCTGCGATTTTCTTCTTGAATAGTCTATTGTTATATTTTGTCATATTCATACTTACTTGTTTCGCAATAAGTGCCCATGTAGGCCCAAGGATTAGGACAAATACATTCAAAAGTACTCCAAAGCTCTTTACATTGAGCTCCATTTTGACAGGGATTTGGAACACAAGACGGCTTACAATCTTTTATAATTTCACTCAAATGCACACTCATGTAGCTATAAATATCCAGAATTTCTTCATTTACAACCAAACCTCTAAAGCAACCGATTAATCCTTGATGAACTGAAGTTTTAGGATCTAGTAAATTACTAAAACAATTTTAGTTATTTCTCCGAAAAAAAGAACCCAAAAAAAATTACGTGGGTGCTCCACCTATGAACATTGATCCTTCAAATGGCCCAAACTCTTCTTCAGGTTTCAAATCATCCATTTTTTGATCTTCATTAATCATTAGTCTCACATGATATTTATTATAATCAATCCACAATTTATGCCACTCCCCACCGTTTAACTTACGTCCAGAAATAATAACCAATTCCTTTGATACTCCCGTATTTAGCGTAAAATTAAATGTTAATTGAAAATCTACGAGAAGTACATATTAAAATCAAAAACCAGAAAATTTACAACACTTACCGCTAGTTAACGCAATCATGAAACTTGGGTAGTTGGGCCTAATTGGGGGTTGATACAACAAAATCGCTTTTTTTCCAGTTGTTCTAAACGAAAAAGCTAAATCTCCTTTTCTCCATCCTGGCACTTCAATATACGACTGACTTGTAGTAAAGGTAACAACATACCTTTGAGTGTCTAAAAACGCCTTAATTATAAAATTTTGTCTGCACCACAAGCCACACAAACAAACTAGTTTCAACACACTCCAAGGGTCCTAAAGTAACCCTCCCTAAAGCTTCTTTCGGTAAATCCGGAGGTTGCAAAAACACCATTTGAGTTATTCCCAAACTTTTCGAAGTTGTATAATACCCATCATCAGAGTTCCATTTATCATCAGCTGCGTCATCACAATTACACCACTGAGATGGATTTTCGCATTTTTTTCCTACAGAACAAGGACACGTGCCTCTAAAACCATTTTAAAGGAAATTTTATTCGAATTTGAGGCAACGCAAACCTTTTTACGTCTCCAATAAAATCTACAGTTTCGTTAGCTGAACTTATAAACCAAGTCGCTGAGTGTAGTCCAAGAGGAGCTTTGAAGCAGTCATAACGAATGTATTGGCTACAATTTAAGGAGTGTGAGACCAATTCTTGGAGCATGTGAGGAGTGAATTCCCGGTATTTTATAGTGAAACTGAAGTCACTCTCAGAAGGAGATCTGACATCAATTTGGCTTGGTAAATTGTGTTCGACTATTGTCTTAGTTGATTCTTCGATACTTTGAAATTCGCATCGGACGTGAGCTGGAGGAAACTTTCCGTTTCCGTCTATATCAATTAGATAAACGTCGGGTTTTGTATATCCTACAGTAATACCAGAAATAAATAAAATTAAACGTATATATGGTTATCTTTTTGCCAAGTTTTCAATATTTAAAAAAAAACGCCATTAAGAATGTATTCCGTAACATTTTGAAATGTAAACAAGAAGAAGATATAATAATAATAAATTAATAAAATAAAATTAAGAGTAAAGTAGTTCAAAATTAAAATGGCCCACCCGTAATTTTATTAAAGTTGAAACCCTTGTAACCTACAGAGGAATGGAGTTATTCGAGCCTCATATTTTCAATTATTAAAAATTAATTATACACTTAAACATACAATAAAATAGCATCTTTTTTTAACAAAATAAAAATTTAGAACTCTTTCAAATCTTTATAATATTCAGAAACACTCTACAGGACGAAATGTTAACGGTAGGTAGGGTTATCATTACCATCTAGTATTCTAGTCTTTAAATTGATCCCAAAAATTGGTAATCGATAAAAAAAATTATCGGTAAAACGCAAAAATCAGTGTTTTTGGCCTCCCTATCCTAATTCGTGAATGCAGCCAAAAGTTTGTAAGACCGTTTCGAGATAATAGTGTAGCGTAGACAGTTAACAAGAACATATTTAAAAAATCTAAACATTTTTTTCGTAAAATGGGATATCGTAAACAATTTAATTTTTTGCCGAACTTGCTTTTGACGCTCTGCATAATTGGTACAACATACAGAAAATGCTCAAAAGAGTTCACGAATCCAGATACCTAACAAAAAAATTAAAAATTACAATTTTTTAAAATTTAACAAAGTTTTTTGGTGAACCATTTTAATTGTTAACTACTGTATTTTATTAAATTTGTTGTATTTTTGTTAGTCCTTTTAGAAATCTCTACTACTCTTTCGAAGTCTATCTTCCTCAACTGTTTCAACTTTACAAAACCTGACCAAAGTCGTAGATTTTGGTGTTATAGTTTTGCTATAGGCTCAGCAAAACCGAGGCCGAAACACATCAAAAAGTGGAAAGCTTCTTTGAATTAAATGTCCTGCAGTTTTTCCGGTGTCAGGTTTTTTAGTATCTAGTATTACTTTCTTGTTGTATTAACAAATTATGTTATTTTAATAAGCTTTTGTGTTTATTTATTATATCTCTTAAATAATAAACTGTTTTAAAACTAAAAGAAATATTCAAATTATAATGTTTTTCATTTTAGACCCGGCGCATCCACCATAACTTTTATTAATCCGTCAATCCATTCGATTTAGACTAAAATCGTAAAGTAAAAAAATTTATACAAGTCTATCTTACCGTCTGTATTTGTAATAAAACCTTCAACGCAAGTAAAGATTGACGTTCTTATTGCTATCTCATCTACATCGTACCCTAAAATGCGATTAACACAAAACGTATTGTATTAATAATGTCACACTTTTCATCTTTTATCTGCTTAACGCGAGGAGAAAGACAAAGCTTTTAGAGTAGCATTAGAAACTCGAATGCAAACCAGATGGCCGCGCAGTCAATGACGTCAGTAATTAAAATTTTGGATATAAGTATAATTCCCTGTATTCAGTTCTGTTGCAGCAACAAAGGTTTGTGCAATGTAGTTCCCAAAATTACAATATTTTTGTTATTTAAATATTTCGTTTGTGTTCTGTCAAATGTCAAATTCACACAAAGCTATACGTGGTAGCATTGAGTTTATTATAACAGATAGAGGCGCAACGTAAATGCCTGGAAACTAACAGAGTTATTTAGTTTTGGACGACTATACCAGATGTCGCAACAATAGTATAATTTGGTTTACAGTAAAAATTCCATTCGACCAGAAAAGTTGGTAATATTAGTAAGTAGCTCAAATCTTCTGGACAGCTGTACTGTTTTATTCGTTATGAGACCGCGGGTCGCGTCGCTCAGTACCACTCCCCCCACTCAACTAGAGGATAAACACTGACTACTTGATTAGATATTAGATGTTCATTTACATAGCATTTCGTTTTGTGCTGATTGAGGGCTTTTGGTCGTTATTATGCTGTTGAAAAAATTTCTGGAACATTTCCTTGGTACCTTTGTCACAGAATTGGAGGTTCAGTAAATGTGTGAAGTATGAAGCAAAAAAGTCATTGCAATATTTTATTTTTAATAGATTTTTAAGTAACGTAATTCAAGTAAAGAATTTTTAAGTAACTAAGAATATCGGATTTTCGCTACTTTCGCTGTAAATAATCTCTAAAAATTAATGAAGGAAAACAAAAATAAAAACAAATAAGATACACCAATGTACCAGCAACATTTATTACAAAAATGAAAAGTTTAATAAAAATAATTATAAACATAACATACATATAATGCTTTTATGTTCAAGACCTACTAAGCTAACCAAATTTATTAAAGATAGTCTCATCCCAAACAACTCATCCCATTTTTGCAAAAACTACAAAATACGCTTCTTAATCAGAAACATAGGGATAAACATTATTTTCATGTCGTATAATTATAATCTCAACAAAGTTAACGCTTGACGCAAGAGAAGAAATGAAAAAGACAACATACAACTGAAAAAATATAACATTTATTATTTCCATTTTAACAATAATAATTATTAATTGTAATATGTAACTTATATGTATATTATAACTGTCTTCTTACAAGTTGTTTCTCTTTCAGGCTTTTAATATTACATTCTTTATAGTAGTGGCCTTCTTTTTTTGTCTTCTTTTAGTTTGTTGCAAGGTTTTAATTTTGCCGCAATACTTAGATTTTTTTTGTAAATTCATGTTGGATTTTAGCACATGTTGGTGATACAAATCTGTAAACACAATTCACCAAATAGTAAATTAAACACCCTCAAAATTATTTGATGATTACCTGTGTTTCCTATCAGGTGAAAATAAAGTTGATTTGACAAAGAAATTAATGGTGTTTCTTCTTCGCTGATTTGCTGACCAGTAACACCTGCAGGGCGTGACCAATTAACTGTTCAATAACACCTGAGGTTGATGGGCCTTCACCACTTTGCTGTTCTATGGAACCTAAAGTTGATGGGCCTGCCTTATCAGAAGAAAATTCAGGTGGACGATTTTTAAATTTTCTTTTAAAAGTTGGTCTTTCTTTGGGTAAAGGCTATTAAACAAAGTTTCAGAACGTCGTTAAAACTACCGAATTCTGAAAAAATTGATGGAACGGCATCATTTTTAAGTATTGTAACACTGACATAACTTCGGTCGAAACAAATGAATGTAAAATAAATCGAGCAAAGTAGAGTCCTGTCTTTGGGTTCCTACTTGTCACATCTTACAGCCTTTATCCATTTTTATCGCAATACCTTGTTCTTGGGAAACCTAAATTTTATTTATTCAGTATTTTGTAACGTCCACAGGTAGCATCTGCCAGTAAAATTTTAAAAACTTACCAATAAAAGGTTATTTTTGGATTTTCTCTCGTGTCACAAGATCTGTCTGTTTGATTTGAACACCCATGAGCAGCGCAACAAACCATGTTTATTTCTTGTTTGAACATACACTTTAATATACAATATTATAAACGCCACAAAACACCATTTAAACACGAAAAACAACAGAAACAATCTTGTTTTCTATCACCTTTCTATATGTCAAGTTGAGTGCGCATGCGCAATACAGCGGTAGTGTGGGTACAAGAAAAGACTTACGTTTAAAACATCGTTCGAAGCGTAACGTTTGTCGCAGCGTTTGTAAAAATATTTTACTATAGCTCCCCCTGGTATTGTCGTCCAGAAGCTCGCCATAAATGAGAACATAGCATTGCGCCTCTATCTATATAATAAACTCAATGGTGGTAGATTGAAGCATATTCTAAAAATTTTATTACAAAAGGGGTTAAGACGGTGAAACAAACTTTATGGTTGTTAAAGATACGGCTCATAAACATTTAATTATGAGACATAGAACAGACATCCTGCAAAGTTTTGAATTAAACAATTTGCGAATTTTTAATTACTTAGTCATGAAGAAAACAAAATGACAATCGCACATTTGTATTGCCAACTTATATTTGTAACATTTTGATGAATACTAAACTGATCAGGTGTCATTCGGATTCAAATTACTTTTTCTATTCTTATTTAATAATATTATCTATTATCATAATCAGTAAATTCTAAATTTTTTGGTGTGAATTTGGTTGCGAATAAAACAAAAAAGCATCTTCGAACACCAAACTCTTCACTTAACACGATGCGCCTGTCGACAACAATGTTGTCATCCTCGGGTGAGAATGAAAACTCTCACCTCAAAATGACAACATTTTTGTTGATAACTCGTAAATAATTAATTTTTTGTCTTTTTTTTATGAGTTTTATACGACCATGAACCTTCTACATTTTTTGTTGTTTTTTATGCTCTGTTTAAATCCTTCTTAACATCTCACTACAATGGAGAATGGATTGATTTTTGTTAACATCAAATTTTCATAATTCGTTATTTATCATTAGGCAAACTTTTCTACAAATTGGTTTTAAACCATCAATTCCTTCTTGGTGTTTGTTTTTTATGAAACCGAGTATAAATAAAAAATAGGTAATGAGTTGTACGGAGTCCGGAAGGTGAAGTTAACCTCAACAATATGGAAACAACTATACAGAGCAGAATCTCCAATTAAAGTAATTTTATAATCGAATAATTTTGATAAAAATTCAGAGATTTGTTTTTCAGGAAAACGCTTGGAGTCGTATCCTGTTATTTTTCAACGCGCATTTTTTGACGAAAAAAAAAAGATATACCCAAAATCAAGATACGACCCCCAACTTTGAAATTTCAATTAAGAACTTCATTTTTTTTAGCATATCTAAATTCTACGTATAATTTTGCCTATTTTTTATGTAGCATACACTATGTCGATTTTTAGTTGTTTTTGAAAAAGAAGACGTGATTTATTTGAAATAAATAGATTCGATAAAAATTCAGGGATTTATACGTAGAATTCAGGTATACTAAAAAAAATTGGAGTTTTCTACATAAATTAACCACTCTGACCTTTTGGACATTGCGGCTAAACCTTTTTGTTCGTGACTAATATGTCCCGTTCACACTCTTATAATTAGTAACTATTATTGCTCTAGGTTACAAATATTTTAACTGGGTTTATTAAATAGCTCTTGCTCGTTTTAATGATAATTTGGTAACAACTAACATGTAGGTAACTTGTTCCTTTACATGCCGCTTCTTTGTTTCTGCTATTTTTTTTGTACATTTCACCAACTCAGTTAACTCACTGACTGAATGTGCTTACCTATTTGGTGATGACATTATACATTTTTCTCAAAATTTTCGGTAAGTTTAAAAATTTTGCCGGTACGAATGCTTATTTTCCATTTGTAAAATTATTTATAAATTCACCTTGGATTTAAATTCACGGTAACAAAATCAACCTATCTGTTCACTTGGCATTTTCTTTATTTAGAAATATTCTTTAATTTTTTAGCGTGATGCTTATTTGGTCATTAAAAATTGTTGAATTTAGCTTGAGCTCAAAACACTGGGTTTCAAGAATTTGGACCATTTGCTATGCTTACATATTTTGACTGAATGTGCAATAAAATTATCAATAATTTTCACATTTTTTGATACACATTGAAAACTTGTTTAAAAAGTAAATCAACTTTAAAACTACAATCCTTACCTAGCAGCGCAAGCTCTTCGCAGGTTTTCCTGTATTTAGCAAAATGACAATTAGTTCCTGTATAACCACTATCAGTGCAATCACAAATTAATTTATCCTCCCTAACCGAACATTTTCCTCCATGTTCACAAGTATTCGGCCGCAAACACGGATCAACAAATTTACAATCATCTAAAGTCACTTCTCCTACAACCCTTTCTGATTGTAAAACAGATCTGGGTTCTAGACTTGCTCCATTTACTGTAATATCCCTCATACAACCTACAAGACCCGAATTTGATCTAGAACCACTCCCGGCTTTAATTTTATCCCCAATTGCAAATTTTAAGTCTTCAATACGCTCCTGTTTTTCTTTATTATCTACTCGAAGTATAACTTCTCCATCGAAATACGTTAGGTTGAGGAAGTGCCAAATTTTTGGTGTTTTCTTAACACTGATCAGATGGGTTGTGTTTTTTGCCATATCTGTCAACTCGAATCTAACTTCATCATTTACAACTCTCACTTCCCAGTAAAGTTTAGTTTTAGTTTCACTTGAAGCTAAAACACTTAAATTGCTGCTACTTTTGAAATTGAAAGAAAGGGATAAGTTATCGATATAGTTGTTCAGCCACCAGATATGAGATGAAGCAAAAGGAAAAGTGATTGGGATTTCTTTAACATCGATTTCTTCGTACTCCGGTTGCAGAATCCCTATATAATGTACTTTAGGATTGTTTTTATTCAGTTCATAAATTATAGAAATGTCGTTGAAAAAAACGTATTTCAGACATCCGGCAAAATTATTTCTCGATTTTAAACCAGTCTTTTTCTGCAATTCCGGTCCTCCTCCAATATAGATTTCTGGATCTATGTACAACATTGGAGATCCAGTTATATCCAATAAAACTTTTTCTTCGTTTAAGCTTAGAAGAATTTTGTCATGGTAATGAAATATAGTCAGGTTGTTCCATTGGTTCAATTGGAAATCACTATTTTTGCCTAAAATTTGGGTCATACGCTGGTTACCGAAATCCAGCTCGATGTAAACTGAATTGTTGTAAATTGAAGCAGCAATGTAGTGATCAATTCGTTCGTATTCGCCTCCTGCAGCATAAAATAAGGCAGAATTGTCAAATCTTGTTTTAAATAACATGGAAAAACGGTTTATTGAAGAATGAACTCGGTCTTTCCAGTCGTAAACTCGGTATGAAACGTAGGAAGACCCTCGAAGTGTTAATACTGTCGCAGCTGAAATATTTTTTAAATAAAATTTAAATTTTATTAAAATTTAATGTCAATTATAAGGGTGATCAAGTCGATTATTGGGTACACCTGTACATACAAAAGTTAAGACATAAAAACTTGAGACCTATTTATTTGAGTGCATTTTTGTATTATTACAAACTGACCGAGCAAAATTTAAAAATAAAATGTTATTATCACAAAAAAAACAATATTTTGAAAATTATCAAAAAAATAGTTTATTCAAACTTAAATAATTGAAAGTAAACTTAATAATGGAGATCAATTTAAAGTTGATCAAATTATTTTAATAAATAACGAAATCATAAGGATATGACTATAAAGGGAATCAAGTTCTTTAAACAAGATGTCTTGAAAACTTTGTAACTTAACGAATACAGTTTTTTTACAGATTTAAAGAGAATTTTATTCCATTTCAGATGGTGAATAACTTGTAAGTATTTTATCAGTAGAGTTAATCTTGAACATATAAAGAAAATATATGATCTGGGATATTGCTTGGTGTTCTACAGAACCAGCACTTGTCTTCATTGGCTTTTTCTATCCTTTTCTGGAAAGTATTAAATCCTGCATGACCTCTTAATGCTTGTCTCATGTAGTGGATAAATTCTCCGTGTCATACTCATATCATATCCTAGTACAGGCTTATTTACGAATGATGACGAAAGATTTATGCAACCAATCTTACATTTTTGCATGAAGCTCTGATAAAATTTTATTACCCAATCTTCTGTTCTAGAATAATACCCGCTAATAAATTCCTTCTCTACCATATTACACAGAAACAAGAACTAAAAATAACGGATTAAGTATTCATTCAATTTGTTAAGTTATAAAAAAACAGACAGAAATTGATAATCTTTGGCTAACTTTGATTCAATATTTATACTGAAATGAAAAGTTTATCAAGAAATTTGATTAATATGTAAATTTGGTTGCTTATGGATTTGTCATCATTTATGAATAACTTTGTATAATTTTTTTATTAGGGACTAGTTTACTGACTTCGTTGGCAACTTTTCCAATGTTTTTCTAGCCATCTGGCTCACTCGTTTTTGAATTAACAAAAAATACAAAAGGAAGTAAATAAAGATGTGAAAAAGAAAGAAGAATTACTATAGTTGTATAGGAAAAAAAGAGAAAATACGAAAAGAAAGTGTAAAAGTGAGAACCCGATGAGAACAAAGAAATAAGAAACTTTTACCAAGAACTTATGAGGAATATGACAAAGAGAGCGTTTTAGATATTATAGAAGTGAAGAAAGAGAGTTAATAAACGAGTTAACAGAGAAAAGAGGAAAAAAGTGGCAAATAGACAGGAAAATTAAAGAATACAAACTACAGGAAGTTGTTCACCGGTTTCTTTTCATCTTTAAGCGTTGTGTTACCGCTGGTTGTGATACTATAGCTGCGTTCAGCTTTGCCCTTTGAGTGCACCGCCTCTTTCCTTATCTACTTCATTGAGTTCATATATCAATAAATCTATTCGGTGAACAGAACTTGATGCTTTTTGACACTGTATCTAAAGCAACACACGCTCTTTGTGGATCCAGTTATTAGATGGAGCAGAAAGAGCGTATGTGGTCATGAAAACAGTCTTTAAATTAGTAAATCCTGAGTTCAAATAATGCGACGGATTTATCTGTCTCAAATGAGACAAACAAAGACAGAGTAGGTGCACTCGGAGTGGCAAAGTCAAACTCTAACCTAAATTAACCTAAGGTTAGCAATTGTGAGATAACATCAACTTACAAATATCGTTGATGATTAGAGATTGTTATATTGTTATTTTACAACTATTATTGATAAATAACAGTAACAGACTGTTACTTCACTTAAAAAACAACAATTTCAGTCTGTCAAACTATATTGCTAAAATAACTATTATTTCAAACAACTAACAAGTATTGTTAAAACGGCAGCAGAATAAAGAATGATTTAAAAAGTAACACTTACTGAATTGCTGTTAATCTACTTAAACTATTATTTTAAATCCGTAATGTTAAAACGGCAACAGAATAAAGTAAGTTATTATTAAGCACATTACATCTACATTTTTGATAATAATGTAGGTAAAAGTAAGGAATAATCACTTGAATTATAAACGTTCAATATTCGAGCACGAGCACTGTTAGCTGTTACTAAATACATAGTTCTTTTGTTAAATAACAAAGAAAAACTTTGTGGATTTGACTTTGATTTTTATTTTTTCATTATTTGTATGAAAATTACCCCACTTTGAGAACGAAAGGATGCTCCCAGCAAATCTTAAGTAACAGTCTGACAATAACAGGTAGTGAAAAATAACAGTTTTTGCCATCGCTCCTGACTAATTTACCATAAATTTATTAAGGGATGAAAAAATAGTTATATAAATAAGTACATCTTAACTAGATATCCTTGATGTTAATTTTTTTAAAGTTAAGTCACCTTTCTTTTGGTTTTTACAGGTTTCTACTTTAAAAAAGATGTGTTTTAAAATTGTCACAAATATCGATGTGATTGACAAGTCAGTATTCTTGATTCAAGAGATAGCGGCCCTAGCCAATTAAAAAGTCGTGAAAATAAAACACTCGTAAAAACTATGTAAACAGTCATTAAATTAAGTATCCGTGGCCTTGATACAGTCGACCAGTTTTGTTTTCGATGCAACAAAGCGTAAAATAACTAATCACTGTCTAACTGGACAAATATGTCAACATTTCATTACTAATCAATCACAAAAGTGCAGCTGTGTCCTTTATTGATATTTAATGACTGTTTACATAATATTTACGACTATTTTACTTTTACAACTTAATTGGCGAGCCCTATATCTCTTGAATCAAGAATACAGGTGCAGAGAAATTTTGTTTAACGATGGGTTTTATTACGTTAATTACTATGTTAAAATGAAACAATTTGAATTTAATAAATTATAAATAAATAAATTTTATAAATTTAATAAAACTTAACATTGTCTCAGTTATATTTAATACATTACAACACAGCAGATTGTGTTATTTTTTTTTGTAACTATAAATTTTAACGCTCAATTTAAAAAAAAATTGTACGCCTATGCATTAATTTGACATTATTTTTTAATCCAAAAATTTGTTTTTGGCATATTAAAAAGAGTAAAAAGATCGTAAAAAATATTCCCATTGCAGAAGTGCCCATAAGGGTGAAAAATAGAAAGACAGGTAGAGTCCGTGTCCTAACTTTCAATCGAGGAGAAACGTCACAAAATGATACAACCAAGAACTCTGGTCTTGACTTTTGAAACACTCTGTATAAATTATACCATAATATCTGTAACTTTTGTATAAAAAAAATTATAAACCAATAATCGACTTTAACCCTTGATTGAACTAGCTTGCATAATTTACCATAAATATCACAAAACTCCCCCTCGTAAAGAGTTCCAAAACAGTCACAAGTTAACGAATTGTAATGGTTTATGCATCGAGATCCCCGAAAACACAAATTTTCAGTCGTTTTGCATTTATCAATACAACCTTCTTGCACATTTTCATGTTTGGTTGCAATTAAAGGACTTATAGTTAAAAGATCGGAAGCTGATTTTCCCGTACTTAGAACAACATCTTTAATACAACCAACAAAAGATTCAATTATGTATTTAACTCCATGTAAACGTTCTTCCGAACTTAAACCCCCGATTAGTATAACTGAAGTCACGTTTGCTGAAACTCCATAATTATTTTCTTTATCAAGGCCTTCAAGATTTGTTTCTTGTTTTTGATCATCGACTGTTGCCATTAAACGCGCTCCATGGACGTCGATTCTGACCTACAATTTTTCTTTAATATTTTTTTCTCGTAAGAATTTAAAAAAAATACAGTAACTGAGTGCCATTCATCTCGATTAAGGCCTCTTCCTACTGTCAATGTAGTTAAATGTTTGCCATAAACGTGGACAACCTTTAGTTGGCCTTGTTCTACAATTATATAAAGTGCATAAGGTTGTAATGAAACCCCAGCTGGGACTTTAACATTATGATACACTAGAAGACCATGTGGCAGTCTGGTCCTAAACTGAAACGAAATTTGTCGACACAGCCTACAATATTATATTTTTCTTATTTTTCTTTAAATTTCTTGGGCTAACCTTAATTGGAAAGTCTGGATAATATCACCATCGATTTGAATGAAAGTGTTTGATTGGGCAAACATAAAAGTATTTTCGTTCCCCGTTTCCTGAAACGTTAGTTCAGGTCCTCGTTTTTCTTTTGGGACAGTGTAATTGTCCGAATGAAAAGAATGATCTTAAAAAAAAATCAAAAGGAGCTACCACATTTTTGTTTTACTTACATTTTAGTGAAATACATTTTCGTATACACTGAATTTCTGTATTGAATCTATTTTTATCATTGCCGGCACAGCCACCCCATGCAAATAAAACACATTTATTTTTATCATGGTCATAAGCCCATTTATATAAAGCTCTATTACAAGGACCTTTATCGGGTGGTCCTGGACAAGGATGTCCGATATCACGATCTAAACGGCCCAATACTACTATAATAATTACACTGAAGTTGATTAAAAATAGCCACATTTTCCTGAAACAAAGTTTTTGTTGCAAAATATGAAAATAAAAAAGATTTCAAAAACGTAAAAGAAAGCAGGAAAAAAGGAGGATGAGGAAGGGTGTGATTACTTCTTTACTTTTGAGCTCTTTATGTAAGAATCTATCATTTTATGAAATATAAAAATTAAAATATTAAAAATTTATCTCAACAAATAGCTCTGCATTTTTTTTAAATTATGCATTACAAAACTACTTGCTTTTTGCACTTCGTCAGTTTATGCAATCATAGCATTTAACCTTATCATTATCGGTAGCTTGCTAAACTACTGTTACAATGCTTTTACGTGAAATAGTGTTGATACTATTTGTTGATAGGCGTGATTTATTATTTGTATAGTAGTTTACAGATTAAAAACAACTCAATCAAAATGTTGCGTTATCTCTATTGGAACAAAATTCATCCCATGTCTTAATAAAAAAATACAATTATGTATTGTTTTTCTAGACTAAAGTATTTGTTCAAAGTCCAGTAATTTAAATTTTACAAATCTAAAAAATCAAATAAACATTCATGACATTCAATAATTTCTAACTAAGCCTAAGGCGAAATTCGGAGAGAAGCTAATGAAACTTTAACAACTTAATTTCAAATTTTTGGAAGTGGATTAACTTTTTGATTCATCTTTTATAAAATTAGTTTATTTAGCTAGTTATAAGTCATTTCCTAATTTTCACTTCTTATTTTTTTTTACCAAGGTTGTTGCGAACGTAGAATACTAATAAAAATTGTGTTCTAATGAAATGTTAAATTTACTATTTGTGTATTTCATATTAAACCTTTTACGTTGATAAACAACTCATATTTCTTGTTCGAATCGGATTATAAAATTACAATCTCAATTCTTAATTTATGTAAAATAATTGTATATTCAATACTTTTATAACTACATATTTAATAACATGTAAACACGTGGAAAAAATATTATTTTATTTTAATTTCAAGTTTTTGATAAATTAAATCTAATGTTGAATTAATTTTTAAATTATTGACCACTTGGAAATAATATAGTTATTTATGTATCAAAGTGCATAATCAAAGAAATTATGTCTGTAGTAGGTACACACAAAATTATATTTTAGATTAATTTGATTTTAGAAATCAAAAAAATCTTGGCCAATAATGAAAAATATATTATTGACTAATTATTTATTGAAATCGAAAAGTGGAGCAGAGTGCAAGGCATAAAGATCAGAAGGAGCCTAAAAGTAGAAGTGGTCATTTCTAAACTGAAACAAGACAGCAAAAAGTCGGAAAACAACAATGAAAAAATAAACAAAACAGTGTGTTACAAACTAATAAGCTAATCTGAATGGAAAATCAAAAAACCGTGTAAAGAATGAAAACAAAGAAAAACAGGAATGGAGGAAAGATTTTAAAGATATAAACACTATAGAATGAACTAGTTTTCAAAGAGTTTAAGGAGTGTTGGGGAAAGAGGGTACACTCTAAACTTTAGGAATCCTCAGAGAAAATATCTAAAACTTTAGTTTTGGATGAAGTAGTAAAAAAAATAAGAGACGTTTAAATGAGGCAGTAAAGGAGTAAAAGAAACAAATAATGAAACTTAAGCTATGTGAAACTGGACGCTAGAAGATAAAAAAGATAACAGAAAACAGTTTTGCATCTCAGTAAACATAAGCGAAAAATATGGCAAACCCGAAAAAAATTAGTAGTTAGCTGTAATTTGGGAGAAGTCTTGCTATTGTTGTTTTTGGTAAAGTGTCAAAACCCACCGAGGCTACACTAAAGAAATTGCAAATACAACCTGAAAAATAAGAGAAAATGCCAAAATTTTTAAAATTTGTGGATAAGTTCATTGCTGTGAACTTAATCAATATTTTATTACATAAAAAGCTTATAATTTTGGTGTACTAATAGTAGTCTTTGAAAAAAAAATCGATCTGAGAAAAAAGTTGAAGATAGGTTAAAAATTACAACAGCACGAAAGAAAAAAGTAGGGGGAAGAATTAGCTATATTATTACATATTTATAGCTACTTTTGCGTTTGTTAAAATTTTCTTTACTATTTTGGTAAGTATTTGAGATTTATTACTGTTTTTTACTGGGTCTCTAGATGTTTCTTGAAAGTTTAATTTTATTGAGAAATAATTTGTACTAATAAAAATGACAAAATCGTTGCTGTATCCCATATTATGCAAATAAGTAGCTTTTAGGTCTTGTGCACGTATAGAAACTTTGTAATTTCATGTAGAATGGCTGTTATTCTTTTTTGGTAAAGGCAACGGTTTTAAAGTAAAAAAATAAAAACTAAAAATTGTACATTTTGGGGGTGAATTTGGAGTGGTTTAACCTTGGAGGGGTAGTGAGTTTTACCACGTTATAAAAAGTGATAATAGTAATACATCTTTAAAATTACAGTATACCATTATTTTTTTCCGGGCAAACCCTAATTTTGCTGGAGTATTGTGTTGTGTAGACAACATGGTACTTATAGACAAACACTGTAAAACTAAAAAAAAACTAAAAGTACAAAAACGTGAACATAAGTACGTATAGGAAAAATAAAAACATGATATTTGAAGAAGAATACATCCACTTAATTGATATTTTCATCTTTAAAATAAACTTTTTGAAATATCATAAGAAGGCTAAAATTACCAGAACTAGACAGTTGGAAGTATGAGCCAGTCTTGATGAGAGGCGTGGGCTGGCATATATCTAATTTAAACAAATTTATCCTCTAAAAAAGTGAAGAAAAATTTAGAAAATAATACTATCAGACCAGATCGACTCGAATAAACAAGTACCGTGTTTAGCAAGGTTTTTAAAACGACTATTATATTCGGATAACTGAGAGTTCCGGACTAACACGGGTTCGGGTTAGCGCATATAGCGACCACACTAAGTATTCGTAATAACCCAATAAAGGTACTACTCTAAATTAAAGGCACAATATTTTGGCAAAATTAATGTAAACATGTAAAAAACAAAGTTTTGCAATGTAAATTAACGGATTTCCGGTTAATCAGATAATTGTTAACATGTAAATTATAGAACCAAAAATTTTAAATTAAAATACAGTCTTCAAGAATAACTTTCATCCACGTGACTATATACAGTCAAATATCGTAATAAACCAAATTTATTAAACCACCACATCTTTTTTGAAGTTACACTACTGATTTGCAAAGCAATAAACGTTATAGATCCTTTAGTAACATTTGCATTAATTAAAATCAACTGTGTATCCTTAATTTTATAAGCAAATTGGTCACGTGCGTTAAGATTATTTATGAAGGCACTGTGTTCTTTAGAATTTCTATTGTATCGCTGCTTTAAAGTAAAGTTGGTCATGGAAAAAGATACACACAGCGGTTTTGTCTGAGATTTCGAGCAACTATAATTTATTGTGTTTGTTAGAACTGTTATATTGTGTATTTGAATTGTCACAAAAATTTATTATTCTAAAAGATTTATTTATAGATTTTTACTATAGACCACAAAATTTGCGCCAGAAATTGTCTAAAGTTGTAAATCTTATAACAATTCTGCTTGTGACAAAAGATGATTTTGTAACAATAACATGTAAATTAAGGCGGATTTAGACGTTCGTGGCACACTTTTTTTTCAAGTACGAGTAGCATTATGATATAATTTACAACTTTAGTCAAAATTCACAATTTCGAGGGAACTGGTACACATAACGGGACACAGAAGTTGGAATGAATAAATAATTTCAATTATTTCTGCTTCTTTTGTTAACAATTTTTTTTAATCACTGGGTAGATATAATTATACATATAGTCTAGAACAATTATTGCATTTTTTTTATAAATAACTACATAATTGTACATATCAATATTATTATGTAAACAATTAAACATACATACATAATACTTGCTTATTTTTTTTATTTTAATTGCTATATTTAGGTACGTTTAAATTTGTTTGTACTGTTTCTTTAATTTTGATTTTTCTTGGGTGTATTGTCCTAATAGATCTCATGAACAACTAAACTATACTTATTTTTACTTCTTATCATTAAACTATTATTGTCGCAAGATTATGTTGTGACTGTTACTGTTTAAAGAAACAATATTGTAATTAATAATTCTACAAACACATCAAAATAAATAAATGCAAATTTTTATCATTACTATACTTTTTTAAATATACATATTAACAAATTTTTTCTTTTTTTAACTTTTTTGAAAATTTACTTGACTATAAAATTATCAAGCTTGTTTTAAGTGTTGATATTTGCAAGATTTATTATACAAAAGCTCATAAAAACGTTGCATTAGAGATTTATAATATTTTTAAAGAAATTGTTGTGGAATGTGAAGGATAGTTAAAAGGATTAGATCATTAAAGGAGCTTATCATTAAAAGATGTATAGATGGAAGTGCACAAAGCAGGGATGTTTAAAAACAATTGCTTCCAGACTAAATTGTATCCATTATAAATAATAAGTTCAATTTAAAAGTTAAGATGGCTTACCCTCGCCGGAAGTCCGATGACGTAAAGAAAAAATTTGAAGGCGTTCTCCTGTTGTGGCAAATTAGCCACTTATAAAATAATCACTAGATTGTCTGTGGCTTGATTCATATAGCAGTTAACTACTAAACCGAATTTGAATGTATACCATTTCGGAAACTCACACTAATTAACACCACCGAAATAATTAATTATTAAACAGCTACTTCATATTCAAGATGCGATTGTCATGTTAACACACACACTATTCTGCCATTATTAGATAACTGGTATAAAAATTAATAATTATTATCGATATGTCTGTTTTGTTTACATTAGAAATATTGATAGCAGGAATTTCAAAGTTGACTGGCGCGCACTTTGAGTAAGCACAGCAGGATTATCAAATTCAACCTGCTGGCGAACAAAACACCGAAAGACTGACGGAGCTCGACGAAAATTTGTTTTACTTGACAGCGTTCTCCAAGTGTCGAAATGCGGTGTAAACTTGCTAACAAATTGATAACATATTTAACCAAATTCTTGCTTTATTAATTTTTAACGTAAATGCTAAATGTCTGTGTGCTAGATATTGTGTTTACTTGTGTGAACCACTTCGTATAATAGCAGAAAAAAATATAAATATTTTTATCATTTGTGTCTTTAAAAAATCTATTAGAAAGCTCAAATGGGTGCTGTAAGCGCCATTACGACACCTATTGCTCAAATAGGATATTTAGAACCCAAAGTTTAGTGTTTTACCTAAAATAAACATAAAATAAGCAAATTACAAAAAGTAGTATAAAATTGTTTCTTAAGTCATTTTGGGCATTCATTTTTCATAAAACTCCTCCTTCGCGCCCGTTTTATAAACTTGAATTTATGCCACAAAACTGGGTTTTCGAAACGCGTTCCTTAAAATTAAAACAATTTTCTTTTATAAACTCAAAATTGTTCTTTGTTTCGAAAATTATACATTTTGATTTAAAACAAAAGTGTTATATTTATGCTTTCTTTTCTAATGTCTTTTCTGGAATTTGCATTCACTTTTTTTGAAATTATAAAATCATTTTTTATATTTAGGTACTCTTCCTAAATCCGGTTCGTTTAATTCCATTATAAATATATAGAATTGGTTTAATTATTTATGTTTTTGAGTAGAATCGTGGTTCATTATAAATATTGATAAGTCAATTTGTTTGGTATTTGTCTTTTACAAATCTAAAAAAATATGTTTTAAAACTAGACTTTTACATTTAATTATACAAGCCAATAAAATTTTTTGTACAAATATAATTTCGACCTTCAGTGGAAATTTAATTTACATTAAAATTCGTTATCTAGTTAAAACTAGGTAATATGGGTTAAAATCACGTTTTGTGTTGAGTAAGATGTAAAGATAAATACGTAATAAATCACATGCTTCTACCCACTTGAAACTATAATGATTTATCTTATTTTATCATTATCAGATATGTTATGAAATAGGGGAAATGATGACCCCCTGTTTTTTTTTCAATTCTACAGTTACGATTAACGATTACTCAAAAGTGCACACTAAGATTCTTTGTAGTCACTTTTAATCACAGGCATAATATAAAACATTTTTATAATTTCATTTTTTTAACTTATAATTATGGTGATCCCGCGTTCTGCATTATAGCGTACAATTCTGTATCCGAGGTTTTGTCATGTTTTGAATTGGTCCCGTTTTTGGGCTGGTATTTTTTTATTAAAAATTTATTTTATATTTGTCAAGTATTTATAAAAAATTATCACATTACAGAAAATCTAATTGATTTAATACTTAAATAAAATTTAAATCAGATAGACATCAAAATTTAATGTCTCAAATTTATTGTTGCAAATTGAATGTTGCTTTTTTTAATTTTCAATTGATGTCATTTATTATAATAATTTATTTACATTACTGCATTTTATTAGTGTAACGTTTATCATTATGTTTATTTATTTATTTAGGAGGGGGATTGTAATGAAACGTGTGAAAACCTTAAATCCTATATTGGTCTTCTTATTTACAAGGATGAATACAGACTGGTAAACTAAACTAAACTCTCTGCAACGCACCCCTCAGAGGGTCGCATAAACGTTGCCACATTTATACTAATTCTTATTCTACAATTAGCAATCCAATATGATCTAAAAACATTATGCTCTAGAAGGCTGACTTTGAGCATATGGTTTTTTCCAATATACCTACAAAAACATTGCGTAAGTATGTAGCTGTTTATTTGTTTTTATTTTTATTTTTTACTTACATCTTACTGTCTTATTAGTGTCTCAGAATTAACATACTAAAATGACACAAATATTGCCATCCGCAAATATCAGGAGTTTAATTCTCTATAAGACAGTATTTTTTATTTGTTTTGAAATTATTTTAACTAAAAATTTTCACTTTCTATGTCTCACGGCTTTAGCCACGCTTGTGACGTCACAATTTCTACATTCAGATTTGAACTTTCGTTGACTGCAATCCTAAGGTTAGTTTTGAAAATACATAAATACATTCCAGACTTCAAAATCCACAAGCCACCACTGATAAGATCAGATGCCAGGTTGAGTTTAAAGGCCGTTTGTCATCGCAAAGCTGTTTAACAAACTGTGTTAAACGCGCATATTTTTTGGAGCCGATCTTCTTGAAAATAAAGAATATTTTAAAAAGACATGTATAAAGAAGAAATGTCAAAAAAAATTCACTCTCAAGTTTTGACACTACCTCTGTTAAGGGTCCTGTAAACGATGCTGTGATTTTAATTCTACTCCTTCTTTTTTTAATGAGCGGCAACCCAAAGTATAAGAATACTACTTTCACAATCATATTGCATACTGTCTTAACGCTGTCTCAAAAAAACGGACTCCATTACTCTCTTGTTACCTACTCTGTTAGGTCTCTACAAACAATTTAAAATTTTAAGCATCTGTCGCAAAAATGGTACATAAAAAAGATGTATCGCTGGTTAAATTTTTGGCCATCATTTCTGATACACCCAGTATATATTTTTGCGCGGTTTAAACTAATTTTGTGAAAACTCACCCGATCTTCATCATATACGGGAAAAATTTAACTGAGTGGTAGTAACGTAAATGTATGTGGTGATTCAGACGTACAGAGCAAAATTTTAACTCAATTGTATACTATACCACATCACAAAAATTACGGACTTTCAAAGTTGGGTGTAAAAAATATTTTTTTGACATATCTCGAAAACCGCCTAACCGATTCTTAATAAATTTGGTAGATACTTAGACAAAGTTAAATGTTCTCTTACCGATAATAGCAAAATTTTGATAAATCCTCCCAATTTTTGGTTGAGTATTTCTGTTGCACAATTTGGTAATTATCTAATTTTTTGCATTGCTTACTCCAATTTTTGTTACAAAAATGAATATGCAGATGGGTTTTGGATAAAAAAGTAAAAACGCAAAATCTCGCTGAAACATACCGTTTTCCAGATATGTAAATTTAAATTATTAAAACAAATAATAAATCTCCTACTTTGGGACCCTCTAGCTTCTAAACGGTGCTATTGGTGTAAAGGTAAGAGTTTTTTGTTATATGTTTTACAGAAACTAATGTTTAGGTTACAATTTTGTTATCAATTGAGATAAGACAAAAAATTTTTAGGGTTATAGTTTATAGGGTTAAAATTTTACTCCCTACTTTTGGATACAATAGTATAATTTCCTGATATAATAAAATGAGAACTATTTTTAGTAGATTTTTACTTCCTGAGAACACTTCCAAACCCTTATTCTAGGATTTATCCGTTTTTGAAAAAAAAAAAGTAAGTTGCCAAACACTATATGTAATAATTATTAAAAAATGAAAAGAATAAAAATAATTATTACTTATAATTAAAAAAACAAATTTGTATTTTTACACTCCACACCCCCTCAAACTATTCCTTTCTTGTTTTAGGGGTAACATGCCCGAAACTATTAGAAATAAGAATCACATTGATAATTATTTTTTCAAGACAGATCTGCAAATTCTTAATTTTGTTTGGCTGAAGAAGGCAATATTTTGCAGAAACATGTACAAAACCTAATTGAAATTTTCTATTGTGGTTAAAACTTTCGTTATTATATTTATTAAGTGATATTAAACTTTTAACAATAATTGTTAATAATTTTAGTATTTCTATTGTTTTAAGTTTCGTCCAATAAACAGGTTTTTTAGCGCTGGTGCTGAGTAGCGTCTATAACTTGATTAACGAAAGAAGTCGGATAAGAAATGTACAAATCTCGCTCTCCTGTCTGCTACTTTCCATGTCAAGAAACCAGACTTCCACATTTGTGAGAAGAAGGCGGAGTGTTCAAACTGTGGAGTTCCGCTTCCTCTACGTGTAAAGCAGCGGACTGGAGAGCCTGATTTGCATCTACTACTACTATTTGCGTCTGTTATCGGACTTTTTTCATTAATCAAGCTATGTATAATTTGAATTTTTTTTCGCATCATGTGCTTATGTAATACCTAATACATATTGAAATTTGACATTAATTTATTCATTTTATAATTTTCTATTTGAATACAATAATACACAATCTCATTATTAGTCATATTTCTCAGATGTTAAGAGGCTTCAGAGTCTATGTCAGCAAATCACAATCACTTAACAGAGTACACATAATTTTTAAATTGAAATAAGACTTAATTCAGTAGTATTTTTTCCCTCATAATTATGTAACGCGTCAAACTAAGATCAATCAATATTTATTAAGCCATTGCCATTAACATCAAAATGGGTAGAATTTGTTTGAAAATCAAAAGTATTTTTTTTATTATTACCGGATTATATAGATATTACATAAAAAATCTTAAAAAAATAAGTACAGTGGCTATTCGCTTATTTAAACAAAAACTTTTTTTAAGAAAATGGCCCTATAAAGATTTCTATTAAAGTAGAAAACGAAACTTTTTGCAAGAATAAGAGGACAGCAACTTCACTTAATTTAAAAAAAATATTCGACAACAAAGGCAACTAGTAAAGGAGGTGATAGGTGCAATACAAAATGTGACAGTAGCGGCATTTAACCATTTTAGTAAAAAAACATTATTTTCTGGATTACTTGTTTCATCAATCAGTCGCTTCAACTTTAAATCAATAATCATTGTTTATTGTGTTTTTGGTGTTCAACAGCTACTCGTTTGCTATAAATATGTAATAACAGTTAGTAAGGTAAAGAAATCAATATTTGTGTAATAAACGAAATAAAACAGTAAATTCTACATTTATTGCATTGTTATTAGTTACTTTAACAATTTTTCTTATAAAATAATTCTCTCACTCTCACTCTGTTTGAAATTTCCTCCGCCAGGGATGTCGCTGTTTCTTGGGTTGTTTAATATAATCCGACAATAAAAAACAAGACTTTTCATTTTCAAGCAAATACCTACTGCTCAAAATTGGGAATGAATTTTAGTGGCAATAGCTTGATTTCGATTATTAAATAAACCGAACCTTTAATTTGAATTTAAAAATTACTTGTTAGATGTGTTTTGCTGATTGTTTACATTGTTTTTTATATTTTGTTTAAAAAAATTTTAAATCGTTGTCTAGCCGAGATATACAGAAGAAAAATAAGAGTGAAATAAAACGAATTATTATTTTTAAGACTAGAGAGACAGGCAGATGTGACAATTTTTTTTGAATAGGTACAGTTAAAAAAATCTTTGTCATTAAATACAGATTAATTTTTATTCGTTATATATACAAACTATTCCCTAATCTACTCATCCTCAAACAAATGATCCAGCTTCAACTGTGCACTACTACTACTTTGAATTTTCCTGTTTTTCTTATCTTTCTTAACTTTTTGCCCAACAACATACTCCGGCATAACGACTTTTGAACTCCTAAAACTAGGTTTTTCCTCTTCATTCTTTGTGTCATCTTTCACAGTTGTATAAACTTTCTTAAACACAATCTTTTGCATTTCCTCAGTTCTGTCAGTTACCATTTCTTCACTACTCCTATTTTTCAGCTCATTCAAAAACGAAAGAGCAGCTTTCGTATTACTTCTGTCAGACATGTCTTCATCTTTCACATCAGCTAATGAGTATTTCTTCCACTTGTGAGGATTCTTTTTAAAGTCAGGAATAGTCCTCATGTAATTTTTATTTATAGGATCTTGGGGACGCTTAAAGATGCTTTCTTTACCCCTAAACTGCCTCATCACTGACCGATTTGCTTTATTAGACACTGTGGGGGGCTCTTCAACTTCCATCTCTTCGTCTTTTTGTAAATTACACTGGAGCGCACTCAACTGATCAAAGATGTTTTTTTGTCGTTCCATAAAATTCTTGCTGGAATTCTTCAGCATGAAGGGCAATTCGGGTTTATCCATTTTGGATAAGATGTAAACAAAATAAAATTGTTTAATCGGTAGATGACACTTTGTTGACAGAATTACAAATTTGAGGTTATGTGAGGTTGTAAGGTTACGTCACAGCTGTGTGCTGTGTTGCCAAACTAATTCTCAAATCAAATTAATTAAGTCGTATGAAAATTAACTAACGCTGTAAAATAAAAGTACGTTAAAGTCAATTGACGAAAATAATAACAGAAAATTAACCTAATTATGCACGCTTTTAATAATTGTTAAGTTAATTATAATTTTATCAAGTGTGCCTTTAGCCACTTCCAGGATTTAAAAATTTTTTTAAGTGTCAAAAGTTGGAGCATGTGTCACAATATTTTTTGTAAAATTTTTTAAAGTAACAATTCTACCGAATTTTGGGGTGTGGTGAATAAAAATAAATTTTTTTTGAGCACTCAGGGATCAATGTGTCAGGTGAGACATTTTCGTTTGTTTTATATTTTGATTGGTAACCTCAAATGTTGCCATCAGGAGTAAAATTTTTATGGCTTAAACTATCCTGCACTATACAATCATTTTATCTTTGTTTTACAAAATTCTGGTAATTCCAAAACGATTTTATTAGTTTTGCCTAACATTCCGTTCATTTTTTCCAGTTTAAAGATACCTGTTGGACAATCACTTTTCAAGATGAAAAACAAATCATCAAAACGAATCGAGAATAAGAAAAAGAAAATGGCAGCGTTGTTAGAAATCTCCAAATTGAATGAATACGACCGAAGTTTAAGAAAATCTCAGCTAGACGAAGCAAATGGTTCAAATAACTCCGAAATGGAACCAAGTGTCAAAAAGCCGAGAACTGAATCTCACATTGGGTAAGCTCTCTTAAACTATAACCCAAGTTGCTTAAACAATACTCCAGAGACAACGCTGAATTTGGTCCTTCAGGAAAAGCAAAATTATCCGGTTTGGAGTACCAAGAATTAAAGAAAATGCTCCGTGAGAAGACAACAAAATTGCGTCAACAACCCATCTTCAGACTACGCGATATGGGTACAATCGCTAGCTTAAAGACAGATCTTGACAACCGAGTTCCTTTATTTCTCTCAGATTTACAACATTTAATCATGTACTCACAGTTGGGGCACCACTCACCTTATTCCCCAGCAAGGTGGTGTTTCCTAGAGAGATTTAACAGACTTACAACCACCTGTGTCTTAGTGTTTGAAAACATGACGTTGTCCCATTATTTGACTCACGAAAATAACTTCTCGTTTATAAATAGAAACTGTGAAAATAAGTTAGAAATTCTAGCACCCAACTCCAGTAACAGTGACGTTGTTAGGGAATTATCCATGGTACCTCTAACAGGGACACAAGTGAAGAAGTTCTGTAACGAGTTTGGAAATTTGGAAGCAGCAGTGCTCAAAAGCTCGGAGGTCTTTGATACAGTACGAACTCTTTTCCCTATAGATAAAGATAAAGACACAAGCAATAACTCTAGTGAGAGTTTGCCCCCTAAAGATCGCTTTCCTAGGACCCAGTTATTGTTATCTGGGTGGCAAATGGTTGAGGAAAATTTTCCTCTACCAATTAAGGGTCTGATGGAGAGTAAATACGCTGGTTATGTGTTAACCAAGGATAAATATCAAGACGTAACTCCATTTAGTAAAATGTTTGGTATTGATTGTGAAATGTGTAAAACCACAACTGGAGAACTTGAATTAACGAGAGTGTCAGTCGTAGATGAGGACTTAAACACATTTTATGACACTCTTGTTAAGCCAGAAAATAGAATAACGGATTACTTAACTCGTTATTCTGGAATTACTCCAAAAATGATGAAAAATATCAAGACGAATATACAGGATGTCCAGGAAGATCTTAGAAGGATACTACCTGAAGATGCTATCTTGGTTGGCCAGTCGTTGAGCAACGATTTACATGCCTTGAAAATGATGCATCCTTATGTTATAGACACTAGGTAATATACAAATTACACATCTAAAAAATAGTTTGCGTGAGAAAGTAAAGTTGCCCTTATCCTGTAAGGTTATACAACCACCATAAACCTCGTTATCAACAATTAGGACGGTCTATTGTAAAAAAAATTCGACCCACCCGCTTTTGCAATAAATCACCCTTGAAGAGCTGTTGCTTGATGTTCCATCAGTTTCGGCTCTGGAAACTGTGAATTTGCTGGTAGGTAAAAATCTGCTTGAGTTGCTTACGACTGAGGTTTCTATCAATAGGATGTAGTTACCTCCTGCACAATAGACTCTAATTTCATGACCGTCATATAACCTTACAGAATAAGGACTACTATAAATTCAACACGTCATAACGCGACTTGTAAGAGAATTCATGATATGTTCTTCACGAAATGGTACATTTTACGTTAATTTTTAATTTATTATTTGTAACGCGGTTCTGATTCCAGTTTATAATGCGAACTGTTTTTTGAGTGCTTTTAGATTTCGTCAGGCTCGTAGTTTTATGTAGCCATTCTGTATATATATATATATTTGTATTACCCTTGCTTTTTTTAGTGTTATCTTCAATATGACTGGAGATCGAACAAGGAAAACCAAACTGAAGACTTTAATGGCCGAATTTCTCTCTGAGAGGATTCAAGAAGGGAAAGCTGGGCATTGTTCAACTGAGGACAGTTTATCTTCATTAAAACTAGCTCAGCTCAAGCTTAGCAAAAGTTTGTATTTTGGTGATGCAGTTATGGGTAATTTGTACAGTGAAATACGGACATGTCCCGATTTGGGGACTTATAATTATGCCACAAGCATGTTGAAGCAAACTACGAAAGTGGATAAGACGGCGCAAGTTGTGTGTCTTAATGAAATAACAACGAAATATAAGTATTATGTGGATAAGGGATTGGAAGTGCAGGAAGATAATAAGAAGATTGAGTATTTTTCGGAGAGGAGTTGTAAAGATATTGTTAGGAAACTGTGTGATTCTATGAATATGTTTACGTTGAATATTGGACATATGAGAATACAAGATTGCCAGCTAGAAGGAACAAAAGTCTTTAAGAATATTGATAAGTGGGTCAAAGAAATATACGAGGATATGCCTACACCTGGACTTGTTATTGTGTTGTTTTCTGGGGTTGAAGGGAGCAACGGATGTTGCTTTATTCAAGTTAAAAGAGACGTGTAACTCCATATTTGTGAAAATAAATTGTTTGTCTTTTATTTATTACGTTGTTTGATATAAACAAAAAATGAAAATTAAATTTATGAAAGTTCTGGCAATAGGGACTTTTTCTAGTAACGAATCATACGTGTATATTTGTTTCACACAGGCAGCTTTTTGTAGATATCTTAAATTATATCTTAACTGGTAATTTTTTATTTCATCCAGTTACATCAGTTGAAAAGAGAAAACACTGACCTGGGGTAATTCCCAGACTACACTTTTGTTAAAAATAATAAAATTCAAAGTATGTATTCTGTTCGGATATTTTTATCGTCCTGATTTTATTTAGGTATGTTTTGTTTGGGATTGTTGGGAAATAGAACAGAAACAACAATGTTTATTGAATTTTGCCTGACTATAAACTTATAGTTTCTGTTTTATTTGTTTAAAAACTTTCAAAGGCTATGTAGTATCCCTATTATATTGAAAATTATTGATTTCACGATTAAAATTTTGTCAGATTAACATTATTTATTTGGTATAAATTGAAATTTTTAAAAGGAGCAGACATTTTGTAAAATTTTAATTTATAGTAAATATAGATTGTTAACTGCCAAAAATTTAATCGTAAAATCAACAATTGGATGTAATAGGGATGCTAGCCTCTGAAGAAGGTTTTTAAACAAATAAAATCACATTGTTGTTTTCTATATGCAACCAACAATGCAAATTAATAATTGGTTAGCATAGCTAACACGATGAAAATGGATATAAGCTGAATTATTGTTACCTACATAGTCATTAGATTTGGGGCTCATCGGGAAATGTACATAAGTAGGAAAAATCGTATGTTCTAAATCTGCCAAAATATTTAGCATATTTTATATTAAGGGCGTAAAGTTTTTGGCGGTGAGAATAAAAAATTTTAGTCGAGAGCGTAGGTCGAGCCTAAAATCGTTTGAACGGCTAAAAACAGCTTGACACTCGTAATATAAACGATTTTCTAGAATTAAATTTACGATTTTTTGATTTTTTTACTAAAACAATGCCTGAAGTTGCCAGAAGTAACACAGTGAAAAAACAGTGCGTAAAGTAGCTACTCCACGTACTTTAGTAAAAAAAAATGGTTTTTTTTTTCACTATGAAAAAAGACAAACTTCGAAGAAAAATGCGTTTTATTCTCGATCAACAGTAAACACCACATTTTAGTGACACTTATTCACACGCACTAAACTATCCCTTCATTGTCTAGGCAATATGTGAGCATTTTTATATTTTAAGGCCGTTCAGGATGTTTCAGCTGTCATAAAATTTTAAGATCAAATTCAAAAATTCAAACAACATAAAAAAACAGCTCATTAAAACAGATATAATAATGTCTTGCTTGGCTTCAAAAGCTGCCTTTGAACTGTCAGTCACGACATTAAATCACATGCTTTATTGCCTAGTTAAACAATAGCCATTTGAAGAAACGAAACGTAAAAAACACCCAATAACACCAAACAATTTCGCTTTGAAGGACGCACGTTTCGACACGTGTCATCCTCAGGTGGGGAATTAAACTGAAACTGAAAGAAATAGCTATTTATTTAATTTTATATTAGGATAGGGGTGTACTTATAATGTACTTTCGGCCTGAGGTATCGACGGCAAAAAAATGTGTTTGAGAAGTCTTGAAACTCTTCTGAGTTGGTGACGTTTCTCTACATCAATATAACAGAAAAACATATACTTACTCCGAAAAAACTTATATTATACATAAGTTAAAATCTTCAAAAATAATAAAATTAATACCCCTTTTGGTGGTATATTTCTAAGACTTTGGACCTAGACTATGTTAATACAGAAATATACGAGTATTTTTGAGAAAATAATTGCTAAACTTTACGTTTTATTTTGGACAGTTTATCAATCATTGAATCTTAAACTACTACATGTTGTACAGATTGACATTTTTTGATCTATGTATAAATTACAACTATGTATAATATGTTTACACGCAAATTATTATATTTCTGCTTTAAGTGGAAGGTGGGCCTTGTTTGCCTTAAGTACTCTACAATAATTGCTTTAAAAGTAATAATGGTAATGCAAGTTTATCGTTATCAAAAATAGGTACAACAAATAATAAAAATAGAGGTAAACTAAAAATAATGAAAAATTAAAAGTTTCTATCAATAGCAAATATTATTACTGACAAATTTTAAATAGGTACATTAAATACAGTGCTCAACAATTGAAATAAAATACCCTAAAATTTTAACAAAGTTTAAAGTCTTGTAACTCCTGAAAAAATTTATTAATTGAGATGGTCTTTTTTCTGGGTAGCTCATTTCTTATACTTCAAGACGTTTAATAAAGCGTTCTTTGTAAATTTGAAGTTTAAGTTATACAGGGTGTCAAAGACAGGCCTTACAAAAAACGAAAAATTTAGACTGCTCCCAGTTTAACAAAAAAAAAATTGGATTTTTTTAAAGGGTTCCGGAAGAGCGCTGGACTAAGCCCTCAATACAATTTTACAGATTTTGAGCTACACTTATAAATTAAAGCAATAATCCCAAAAAACTGTTTTTTGTGCATTAAGCAATAATTTTTTTAATTGATGTAAAATTTTACCTCTTTTTGGATTATTCTAAAGATAAAAGTCTAAACTTGAATTTCGAAAGGCAACGGTAAACATAATGTTAACATTTTGTGTAGAAAAAATTTCCGAAAATGATCAAATTTTTAAACAGCTCCGAATTTTAGTTTCAAAAAACATTTTTGTTAAAATGGGAGCAGTCTAAACTTTTCGTTTTTTGCAAGGCCTGTCTTTGACATCCTGTATAACTTAAACTACAAATTTACAAAAAACGCTCTATTAAACATCTTAAAGTGTAAGAAATGAGCTACCCAGAAAAAAGACCATCCCTATTAATAATTTTTTTCAGGAGTTACAAGACTTTAAACTTTGTTAAAATTTTAGGTTGTTTCATTTCAATTGTTGAGCACTGTATTTAACTATAAACATACCGCAATAAAAGGGAATAGTCAGCAACACAAAGTAACAATACAGCCTGCACAAAAAGAGAGACTTTTCTAAAATTTCAGCTAATAGTCTTCTAAGATGTACTTTGTAATATTGTGTTAAAAATAATGGGTACGTTAAAAATTTTATTTCAGCAATTCTGTTAAAAAATTAACCGAATTTGCAAAAATTAACAATGCAGGACAAGTTATTATTTAACAGATTGTTACTAAAAAAACATTTTAGAAAATAACAACTTTGGTTAAAAAAATAAAGAAGCCGTTAATCTTTAACTTTTAACAGAATGCGGCACAGAATAGCCTTCCCTCTCTATCTACGCTCTCTAGGAACGGGGTATAGTTACTTACGTGCGCGATGTAGTATTTAAATTATCTATAAGCTAATATTAACATAAAAATTCGTTAGACCTAAATAGACGTTAGTATTTTTCGAAGTATTTTTTGATAAATTTAATTAAATAAGCATTTCATTATTTATACAAATGATAAATGATTTAAAATCTAAATTAAGTCCAAGTACAATCAAACAAAATTCTTACATAATAGTAGAAAAACGCTTTCAAGAACTAAGTCTCATTATCAGTTCCTGAATAATAATATAAAAAAATTAGATAATAGCATTTAGCCCTATTTAGCCAGTTGGAGGGTTTTGTTGCTCTTTTCCTGTTGATCGGCAGTAGTGAACTAGCTTTAACGGATTAAAATAACAAACATTTTAAGAGTTTAGCACAGATCTTGAGCGCTCAAGTATGACATTAGTTTTAAATTGTACAGTATCTTATTACAATAAAAATTTTTACAATTTTTTTTCAAATGACAAATTAAAAAAAATTATGTACGACGAAAATTTAAAATATTATTAGATGTTTTGCTGTGTTACTAATATTTATTCGAATATAAACTGTTTCTACGTAGCCACCGGTCATTTTGCCATTTACGAAATAAAAATTTTAGCAAACATTAAATTTGTCGTTTTCAAATGAAAATTGATATATTAGTCAAATTGAATTAAAATTTTTAAAAATGGAGGCAAAATTGAATCGAAGTTTGTATTACACTTTCATTTAAAATAAACATTTAATTTGCGGATATGAAAATTTTTACGGCCTACGACCGCTCAAGAGTTTCAACTATCCGCTCATGTTTATTTTAACCGCTTGTATAATAAATAATTATTAATTAATATGTAGTCTATATTTTTTGTTTTACTCTAATAATTATTAACAACAGTTCAAAAATATCTGTTTCCCAATTTGTTTTATAAATGTACACCCATTGTTTGCATTTTGTAGGGCATTTATTTATAGATTAAAAAGTTCGCGAACATTGTTTGCTGTGTTATTCTAAATTCAATTTTGAATGATAGCGTGTTATTGTGTTATGTTTCATCCGATGAAGTGTCTAGCGAGAGTTTTGTATGCACTCCAACTGATAAATGTAAATATAAACAAATACACAATAATAAACGGGAATATTGACGCATCCAGCGCTTTTGTTGATATCACGAATGCCTTAGCTACTTCAACCTATACCATTATACTAATATTAATATATCACAGTTGATTTGTATATAAATATTTAAAGCATAAAACAGGGAATGCTTTAAGATAAGTGATGATAATCACGTAGACATTCAATTTAGTTCATGAATAAAAATTCTTGACCCAACAAACAGAAGATTTTTATCATTTTTATGTTCTAATTGATTTTTGTAAATATTGTAAAAGTTTAGTTAAAAAAAGCTTATTATATGTCTAATTTTTATCAATTTAAATATGAACCTCAAACAATATTTACGATTTACCCAACTTATTTCTTATGAAAACTGTTTTTAAGACTTTTTAAATACTTTTTGGTTTCTTATATGTATATAACATGACCTACATTTTAAAAACATGAATTTTCGGTAAAAAACATAATTCACAAAGCCAAAATTTTGGGTTGAATTTTGAAATTTAATATTTCAAAAGTGATCCGGGTTTAAGTAACAATATTCTTACTACTTTGTTGTCTACATCTAAGGGACTTTCGTTAAAATCTTGTAAGGTTTTCTTTATTTTTCTCTCTCTCTCTTGAAATTTATATTATTATAATCATAGATCTAATATTATAGTAGGTATAGGTCCAGCCGTAGGTTCAACCAAAATTAATTTACTTAAACTCAACTGCCAATGCTGTCATCCTTATTCTATCAATACTGAGTTTTGATACAAGGCGCATTTCGGCGAATAAATTATTAATCGCCTCAACCAAAATCTCTCTTGTTAACAAAATTTTTACGGTGTTTATGGTAATTTTAACGTTTTTAGGATACGCAAAAAGTTAAATCTGCTAATGGATACACTATATTATAAACGTTGAGTAAAGAGTTGAATTATTTATACCTATACTTACTTGTAATATACTTTTAATAAATATATTTTATTAAATTTATCAAGTTTTTTTTATATAATATTTTACAAGTTTTGGTGAAAAAAATTCTATAGACATATGTACAGAGTGATATAAAAGTATGGAACAAAATTCACATTTCTTAAGTTAATTTTTTTTTTTGAAAAACACCAAGACAGGTCGATTTTATATTTTTACTACGCACGTTTTTCACTTATTTTCAAATTATTTTTCAACCGCGGTTTGCTGTGAGGTAATTAATATTTTTTTAAATAGCAACTTTTATTTTTATTGCTGAAAATCGAAACTTTTTTTTCTAAGTATAACAGTATAACATCAATAGGGTCTAAAATGAACACTTTAAGTAATTTAAACAATTTAAATGTTTTATTAATTTTTTCAAATTAAACGCAATTTTAAACAGAGAATTATTGAACTAAACGTTTAAATTAACGTCTTTACGTTTTTTGACAATAATACAATTAATTTTCGAATTTTGTTAGCACATTATTCGTCAAGTATACATGACGCCGCTGCGGAGGCATTAGGACAATAACGACAATCAAGGAAGAATTGGTATAACATATCAGAAGAGACAGAGAAAAAGATAGAAATACAGAAAAAATTGTACCTAAAATGGCTATCAACAAAAAAAGACGAAGATAAAGAATATCTACTATAAACAAATGTACGACGATCAGTGAATAAAGAGAGGAAACTATATTGGGACCAAAAATATACCGAAATAAACACATATATGTATAGGAGGAAGGCGATGCACAGAAATATGAAAATTAATAAAAAATATCAAAGCACCGTATAGAGAAAAAACACGATTAAATACAATACAACTAAAAGAATGGAATAAGTACTATGAAAGCTTACTTACTGAAGACAGATCGCAATTTATAGATAATTCACCAATTCAGAACACACAAATAAACGTAAAAGGAGAAAATATAACTTTAACAGAAGACGAAGTGAGTAATGCGATAAAATATATAAAAAACCATAAATCTTCAGGTCCGGGAGGAATACCTGGAGAACTAATTAAAAATGGAACAACGAAATTAACAAGAATGATAACCCAACTATTAGAAATGTGCATTAATGTCAACCAATCCCTAATGAATAGAAGTTGGCTTACATCACACCACTACATAAAAAAGATGATCGTAGAAATTGTGACAACTATAGAGGACTTTCGGTTACAAGTACTTTTAGCCGGTTATATGGACGGATTATACGCGATAAAATAGAATCAGAATATTCTAGCAAAGAACCAGAAGAACAAAGTGGGTTTCGCGGAGGACGATCATGTATCGACAATGGGTTTTGTATTAAACAAATAATTGAAAAACAAGTTGCAAAAAACAGGAAACACATTTATTGATCTGAGTAACGCGTACGACAAAGTACCAGTTATCAAATTATGAGAAGCATTGGAACAAACAAAAATAAATAATACATTAATAAAAGCAGTACAACAAATGTATGATAACTGTAGATCTCAAATAAAAATTGGCAAAAAAATGTCAAACGGATTTCTGATATCAAAGGGCCTCAGACAAGGTTGTTGCATTTCACCAACTTTATTTAAGATATATGTAGAACACGCCCTTAAAAATTAGTAGAAGAAATGCTGCCAAATGGGCTTTGAATTAAACAATACCTATGTATTGTTTAATTTCTTTAATAATCTTTATACTATGCAATTTGCGGACGATCAAGTAGTGACAGCTCAAACAAAAGAAGACCTAGAAGATATGACGAGAAATTTAGGTGAGGGATATAAAAATTGGGGAATGGAAATAAATATAGAAAAAACTAAATATATGGGCATAGGAAGCAATGATGGTAATTTACTATTAGATCATGGAACTACATTTGAAAGATGTACAGCATACAAGTATTTAGGAATAACTATTTTGGTGGATTACGTCCATTTTTTTATTAAATTCGAAATTTGGTTTTACGGGGAAGTGGACGACAAGGCAAGAAAAAAAAAACTGTTTTATGAGGCCAACGTTTCGAATCCTTTATTGATTCTTCTTCAAGGCTCCTAATAAATGTCAGATTTGTTTGGCATGGTACCAATTTGTCTCGGCCAGTGGTCGCCGGAAGAATGTTCTTGAATGTCGTCCACTTCCCCGTAAAACCAAATTTCGAATTTAGGAATAACGTTCGAAGAAAACGGAAAAGATGAAAGAGAAATACAAAAAAGAGTAGGCCAGAGTAGAATCATAGGAGCATTTAATGAATTTTTTTGGTCAAAAAATATAGACAGACAAAGAAAGCTAAACATCTACAACACCGTGGTTAAAAGTGTATTACCATTATGGCGCCGAAATATGGACTATGACAGAAAATGACAAACGGAAAATACTTGCAACAGAAATGGATGCATTACGAAGATCTGCCAAACACTCAAAGTTAGACCATAAAAGAAACGAAAAGATAAGAGATATAATGAATACAAAGACAGCAGTCATACACGAGATTGAACAAAAACAATTAAAATGGTATGGTATGGGGGAAGATAGGTTACCATAACAAGTGCTAGAATGGATACCAGAAGGAAGAAATCGAAGAGGACGTCCGAGGAAAAACTGAATACAGGGTATCATCAAGGCTATGAGTGAGAGAAATCTAGCTGAAGCAGATTGGTTGAACAGAAAAAATGGAGATTGGGAATCGGAAGGCGGCACAAGACGCTATAAATCGAATATATATATATATAACTTATATTTGTAACTCTTTCTCTTAAATCTTCTAAATTTCTTGAATTTATTGCAAACACTTTTGATTTTAAGTAGCCTCCTCAGAAAAGCAGGCAAAACATCATCTAAATAACCTCTGAACCACGAGCGTAATGTGGAGGTGCACCGTCTGGTTGAAACCAAATTTGAACCTAATGTGTCGGATATTCAAATGTACTTGTTCTGTTAATGAAACATCAAAAAAATACGATTCTAAAATGTGATCTGACAAAACCACACCAAACATTCAATTTTTGTAGATGTTGGGAAGGGGTTATTATGTGGTTATCATATGGACAATTTTTTTTTGAGCTAAATCCATTTGCCTTTTTTATGGAGGTATTTAAAATCAAAAGTATTTTTAACAAAATCAGGAGATTTAGAGGAATTAAAAGAAATAATCACAAATCTGTGCCGCTTAATAAGTCAAAACATAATAGATAATGTGCTAATAGAGTTCGAAAATTGGTTGTATTATTGCCAGGAAACAGAAGTTACTTAAACTGTTTATTTTAAACTTCATAAAAGTTATACTGTTATACTAGAAAAAAGTAGTTTCGATTATCAGCACCAAAAATAAGGGTTGCTATTTTAAAAAATATTGATTACGTCACAGCAAAAAACCGGTTAGCAAATAAAAATTTGAAAATGAGTGAAAAACGTGCGCACCAAAAATATAAAATCTTGGCATTTAAAATTTTTTCTTAAAATATGAATTTTATTCCATAGTTTTATATCACTTTGTATACAGACTGTTTTGTAAATAAACGGCAATATTTGAGATATAAATTGGTAAAAATCTAAGAATTGTGATTTTTACTCCTTTTTCGCCTCCTGAAGAACGGCGATAGTTTCTTAAAAGTGACCAATAGAAAATTGTTCCTAAATGAATCATAATTAAATAAATCAAGTTGTTGATTTAAAAGAAATGCAAAAAAAATGTCATATATTTGACATTAATCTGACAGTAACTCATTAGCGTCTTGTGTTACAAGAATGGCTCCCCGCTTCACATTTGAGAAATACGCAGACATAAATTTGGTATACGAAAAGAAAGGGGTAACAGTTTTTTTTTCTGTTTTTGTGTATCGTGTGATGCCACTGTCATTGTCTGACAGATCACTGACAGACCTCACTTATGTGTAAAATTTTCAATTGTTAACTATGTGACTTGATTCTTCACATTTTTGCTTTTCATCTTATTGATTGTTATTGGTCAAATTTAATCTGCGTTTATTTTTAAACAAAGTACAATAAAACAAAAAATTTTCAAGTTAACGTTTTTTGAGTTCATACTAATTTGTACCTTAGAAATTGCCGTTTCTTTACGAAAAACGCTTTATTTTACCATTTTTGTAGAAAAAATTTACGACATAGTTTTTTTTAGAGAAAAATACGGACTAGTTTAAAAAATATTATTTAAGTAAAGAGTTCTTGTGAGTGTTTTATATTTTTACAGTAATTAAAGGACACTTTAGGTAATGTAAAAAAGGTAGCAAAATATTTGTGATATGTATATTTTAAAAACAAAAAACTTTTTTTTATATTTTTTGAGAAAACAAACATAGTCACAAGTTAATTTTTATTTAATGACATGCTTTGCATTTTAATATATGATAAGATACACAAAAAAATGTATATCGACTGATACAATACCTAAAATTTAAACTTTAAATTTCACCAATTTTGTGTTTTCAACTTTTCAACTTGGACACCAAAAAAATAAACATTTTATTTTTTTAAGAACAATTTGTAACTTATTTAACAATTGTTGAATTGTTCAACAATAGTTGAAAAAAATAAAAATCAAACACGTACCTTTCAAAAGCTTTATTTTAGTTTTATTTAACCAGCAACCAATGTTGCGACAATCACAGAAGGTAAAAGATTAAAGGATTTCTTATTTTTATCATCACTAACTAGTTCTCAAAGTGGCTAAACTCTACTAAAAATTTGTAACTTAAAAATCTTTGGTCTAGTTTTAAATTTCTGTACTAAATAAACTTTTTTTCAAATTTGGTTTAAATTTATAAGTTTATTGGTGTAAGTATTTTTCATGAGATTTAGTATAAATATTAATAATTTAAAAATTGTTATGTAGGTACGGTATTATGACAAAATAATATAAACAAATTTTCTGATAAAACATTGATCTCTAGGTCACACAGTGCTGTTATTTTTCCTTCAACAAAAGTCCGTTACTGCACCTTTGATAAATCTTATCAGGATTCATAAATTAAGTTTCACTAAATAATATAAACAAAACTAACCGTTAAAAGATTAAAATTAAATTGCAATCGTTTATCTATTTTAATCCAAACTCAATTAACATTTGAATTAATCGAATATTTAAAAATAGATTTACACGTAAAATCCTGCTACATTTACTTCCTGCTTCCTAAAATTCTAACAAAAAAAGCAACTGAAAAAAGAATTTTCTCAACTAAAACCGATTCAACATTCTGCAATTTCTGAGCTTCCGTTCGACTCCGTTCCTGCAAGGCGAGACTGCGCGTGATGATGTCCTGGCAAAGCTCGCATGGAGTCCGCAAGCTCAGTTGAAACCCACTGCATAGACGAAGTGTGTCGCTTCAGCGACCCAAACATTCACCATTGATATTATCAGTTTTCAGTGCCTTTTTAACTGGTGACTCAGTACGTCAATGTTCATAGGTAAGAAAAATCAATCCGACTCTATACTGAAAAAAAAAAACGCTGAAAAATCTTGAAACTTGGCAAAGTGACAATGTAAATACGATCAGTATAAACAGACCCAATCACAAATTCCTATTTTAATTTTAACACTCACTTAAGATATTGATACCTTTTCAATGACACATCGGAAGCAATAAAAACAGTGCTAATTTGAATATTTTAAACCGCTTGCTTAAAAATTAGTTTATGATACAAAGAGTTTATTATAAACACTGAAAATGGAAAACCTCGAGTGACTAATTTCGGTGTTTATAGATACCACGACGGAGAAATTGATCGAGTTTATTTTATTGATTTTTTCCTCTTTTCTGGTTTAATATTTCGTTTTCTCAAGTTACTATACTTACTATCAATTTTTCGTAGTAAATACTATTATACTATCTAGGTCATGTCCGCCATATCGCTCCGCCAATCTTCAGGATGGGTAGGTGACCTTTATTAGAATCAAGGAACTAACAATATTACTGATATTGATCTTGCATAACTGATAAGAAAAATTTTATTTATATTTCTTAAGATGTCATTGACACTCTTCTTCAATTGTGGGTGGAAAATCGAATCAAATTTTAAGGAAATTATTTTTGTTTTATCTCATAAATTTCCCAGTATTACTAATTCTCTTATTAATCATTTAGAGATAATTCAAAATGACAACAAAGAATTTTATAAATATAAACAGAAACTGAAAAAAGTCTTAAAAAGATGATAAGCGATATAAACAATAATATAATAGCACAAAATTAGACGTTTACGTGTTATAACAATATAATATTGATATCCTTGAAATATATCGATAATTGTAAGAAAAAATGTTTAATTGTGACCAATATAAATTTTAAAACGCATAATTAAGGCATCGTTTAAATTTTTGCACTTGAAATTGGATAATACCCGCATGCTTCTGAAACTTAATAAAAATGCTCCGAGTTGATTGGTGCAATGGAACAAAAACAAACTTGACAATGAGCTCTTGAAATGAATTATCAAATTGCAGAAACGGTTTTGGTGTAAAATGGTTTGTGCTGGAGTATCGATTTCCACCTGTATGTTTTTATGCACCCCTGCGTACTACGTGATGACCTAGCGGGGTAGGTCGAGTTCGTAGTATTTTATTTATCAGGGGAAAATTAGCTGGAAAATGAAATTCAATTGAAATCTTTTGGAATGCGTTGCGGAACGCAGGAAAACACAGTTTCAGTCTATTTTTATTTGGCTTGGCAGATTGCGGTGTTCTTATGCATACATCTAATTTTAGCAAAAATCTTGATCGATTCGGATTTTCAGTGGGAATTTGGTAGTAAAGGGGGCACATTTTGGGATTTGAAAAGCTACAACTAAATATGCCATTTTTAGAAAAATGACTTGTTCTATTTTGGTTGTTGGCCTGAAATTTTATTTTTGGACAATTGGTGGATGTGAAATTAACTGGTGTGTTAACAAAATTTGCACCATGGTCAAGTTAAATAATTATTATAAATTAAATTTTAATTTAGAGCTGTCATTGAAACAATTGTTTTGGATTATTTATTTTTGTAAACACTACATACCTGATATATATTTTTTTAAATTAGAGATATTGCTGATCTTGTTATATGAAACTACGCACTTATAATTTTTGAATTTTTTATTTCATAATACATATTTTGATTATTTTTCGCGTGGTTATCAGATGCTCAGATATTATAAAAATATTATCATGTTTTTAACATTCTAATCTGAGACTTAATTTTCTTTTTATAAATTTCATAAATATGACTGCTATGACTTAACGAAATATTGTTGAAAGAGTCTCTGAAAGCATTTCACAAGAAATGAGGTTTATTCAGATAGTTCAGGTATTTGAACTCTACTTGACCGGCTCTATAAAAAAGTAATAAACGATTTATAATTAAACGCCAACTGATTTAAGAAAAAATATATAATTTTGATTGTGGCATTATTAACAATGTTGAACGAGTATGTACCTACTAATAAAAAACTACTCGAAAATTATGCCTGATGAAAGTTTTTTTTCCAATTACCTCCTGCAAATAATAAATCTGTCAATGTTTTTAGCAATCTGCAAAATTGGTAAACTACTTAGGTATACTTTAAAAATATAAATTATATAAGAAAATTGTAAATATGCTTATAAATGTACAGGCTGGAATTATTTGTCACAAATTAAACCACAATTACCCTAGACCAGTAGAAGATAAAAGACGGTAAAATTTTTGCTCTTCTGCGGCGCTTCTGCAAGAAGTTATAGCTAATAAAAATTGAGAATTTGGAGTTTTTTTTTTATATTTCAACAAATTTTTATAGTGAAATTTGGTCAACATGTTTATATTATTAAGGCTAATATTTGAGTCAAATTGTATTAAATTTGCTTAACTGAACTATTAGGTGTTGCTTTGAAGAATTTTTTTAAAAACTTTGACAGTTGTTATCTAAGAAACATAGTTTCATTATTTTTGGTTAGACAATTTAAATTTTTTTTTTTGATTTTTACAGAATTTTAAACAATAATAAATTCACCGTTTTTAAGTACTTTTAGGAAAAAAGGCAGCTATGAAATAAAATAGACATTATTAACAATTTTAAAGCCTATTGTCTTTTATTTTAATATGTATTAACTTGTTACTTTTATCTTTATAAAAGCCTTGAAAAATCTTTAAAAAATGCTATCATTTGTAAATTTGTATCAAACTAAGGAAAATGTTTTTGTTTAAGTAGTTTGAAAATTGCAAAAAACACGTTTACAAAAAAAATTAATAAGTTTTTAAAATATTATATCCTACATTTTAAATATTTTTGACGCGCTCTTTGAGCATTTTCTTGGATTTTTCGATTTTGCAAGAGCAAAAAGCTTTTAAATTAATTTTTTTAAAAAACAAATAGTAAAACTATGTGTTTTGAATAACATTTGTCAAAGTTCTGGAAGAAATTCTTAAGAGGTGTTACCAAAAATTAATGTTCCAGCTAAGCAAATTGGATGAAATTTGGTACAAATATCTGTCGTAACAATGTAAAAATGCTGCTTAAATTTATTGCAATAAAAACTTGTTGAGATATTAAACATAAAATCTCAAAATCGTAAATATTGGTTGGTTGTAACTTTTTGCAGCAGCCTCCGCAGAACAATAATTTTATATCTGATTTTTAGTGGGAATTTTACAGTAAAGGGGGCACATTCTGGTATTTAACTAAAAATGCTACTTTTGGAAAAATGATTTGTTCTGTTTTGGTTGTTAATCTGAAATTTTAATTTTGGGCAATTGATGAATGTGAAATTAACTGAAGTGTTAAGAAAATGGTCAAGTTAAATAATTATTATAAATTAAAAATTAATCTAATGTTGTCATTGAAACAATTGTTTAGGATAATTCATTTTTGTAAACACTACATTAACTGATATATTTTTTAAAAAATTATAGATATTGCTGATTTCGTTTTATAAAAGTACGCACTTATTATTTTTGGATTTTTTTTTCATAATATTGCGATTAATTTCTCCGTGGTTACCAGATGCTAGGCTATTATAAAAATTGACATGTTTTTAACATTCTAATCTGAGATTTAATTTTCTTTTTACAAATTTCGGAAATATGACTTTTATGACTTAACGAGACATTCGTAAAAAAATCCCTGAAAACATTTGAGAAGAAATGAGTTTGTGTTCAGATGGTTCAGATATTTGAACTCTACTTGACCGGGTCCATAAAAAAGTTATAAACGATTTATAATTAAACGCCAACTGATTTAAGAAAAATATATAATTTTGACTGTGGCATTATTGACAATATTGTACGAGTGTGTACTAGTTAATAACAAACTACTCGAAGAGTGTCTCTTATGAATCTAATTTTTTTTTAATTACTTACTGCCAGTAATAAATCTGTCAATACTTCTAGCAATCTGCAAAATTAGTAAAGTACTTAGGTATACTTTAAAAATAAAATTATTATAACGATTAGAAAAATTGTAAGCATTATTCATAAGTGATCAGACTGGAATTATACGGCACAAATTTAATCACAATGGGCCGAATTCTTTTCCCTAAACTAAAATGTTATTTAGATGTTTATTAGTAAAGTAATTGATTAGCCTAAATTAATATTTTAACAAATATTTTAATGAATGACCTATTCTAATCCTCGTTTGCACATCAATCTGTTAATCGACGTCTCTAGGCAAATTGTTTGTTATAAATGAGGCTTTTTTGTAATTAAGTGTTATTAATTGATTAATGTGTAGTTCTGTGTAGGTAAGTACCTAAGTATTTTTTAGGGCAGCTAATAGTAAAAGAGAAAGACAAAAAAAACTTCACTGAGATCGAAAAAGTGAGTATTGTAGATTTTGTTGCCATACACAAGCATATTTTGGAATAAAAGAAGTCAGAACGTGTAAATAAAAAAAAATAGGAACTGTGGGCAGAAATAGCAGAAAACTTAAGAGCGACGAGCGGTTATTATTGAGATAGTAAAACAATTAGAAACGCGTACTACAGAATGAAGCAACAAACAAAATCTGTGGTAGGGAAGTACAAAAAAGAAATTAAAAAAACTATAGGTGGCGAAGGACAATCAAGTGAACCTTTGGCAGTGGATCAAAGAAGATATTACAATTTTTAAATATATAATTTTAAAATATATTTTTATCTTAATTAAAAATTGTTTGGCAAAAAATCTAAGAACAACTGAAACTTGAATTTTGGGGGTTAAATCAATCCTCCTATGATATACAGATTCAAGTTGGGATGTTAAAATGTTAGCAACGAATCGCGTTGTTACTTTGCTTAAGCAATATCGCTTTCAAAATGATTATCTGATAATTCATCAGAAGGAACAAACCGTTTTCCATACATATATTCTTGAATTTCTCGGTATTCTGTCTATTTCTCCGATTTTATCAAAATTATTTTCAATTAATTGAATGTTTTCCAATAAGTAGTACACCGTACACCGTCATTTTCAAAGAAAACAGATATTTTTATAACTGCCAAGTTAATAGACATTTTAAACAACGATTGGCGTTCTTTAAAATATCCACTAAATGTGATCGTTTAATTGAAGTCTCTAAATTCTTAATCAAGAGTAAAGAATAGGTGAAATTTAATGACGTTATTTAACAATTTTAAAGAGTGTTATTAGTGCTAATATAGAGAAAAGAATTCAGCTCAATTACTCTAGACCAGTAGAAGACGAATGTCGGTAAAATTTCTGTTCTGCGCGGAGCTTCTGTCATAATAAAATGTGAGCAGCATGTTTACATTTACAGATAATTGAGCCAAGTTTCATTAAATTTGCTTAACTAAAACATAATTTTTCCTAATATCTTTTGACGATTTTTTCTCAGAACTTTAACAGACGTTATCCAAGAAACATAGTGTTATTATTTTTGGTTAGACAATTTAAACTAGAATATTATTTTTTTTTGACGTTTGCAGAATTTAAAAATAATATATTCACGGTTTTCGAGTAATTTTGAAAAAATCGAAATAATATACAAGGAGAGCTTTATGAAATAGGAGGATCTAAAAGGCGGCCATAAAATAAAAAAGACGTTATGATTATGAACCCTTTTAAAGATTATTATCATTTATTGTCACAATGTCTTGAAATATTTTTAAAAAATGCTATAATTTATAAATCTGTATCAAACTAAAGGAAAATGTTTTTGTTTAAGTATCTTGAACTGCAAAAAACACATTCAATTATTAACTCGAAGTACATAAATTACAAAAAGTATGAATAATTTTTTAAATTTTATAACCCACTTTTAAATGTTTTTTGAAGAGCTGTTTGAACATCTTTTCGGTTTTTTAAATTTAACTCAAAACAGCGCGTTTTATCAAGATTTTGCAAAAGCAAAAAAGTTTGAAAATTAATTTTTTTATAAAAAAAGTAAAACTATGTTTTTTAGATAACATCTGTCAAAGTTCTGAAAGAAATTTTTGAGTGGAGTTACCAAAAATTAATATTTTAATTAAGCAAATCTGGTGAATTTCAAATATCTGTCTTGACAATGTGAAAATGCTGCCTAAATTTGATTGTAATAAAAACTTGATGAGATATTGAACAAAAATTCTCAAAATCATCAATATTGGTAAGTTATAATAACTTTTTACAGAAGCGGCACAGAATAATAATTTTATCGGATTTTCAGTGGAAATTTGGTAGTAAAAAAAGCACATTTTGGAATTTAAAAAGTTATAACTAAAAATGTCATTTTTGGAAAAATGATGTGTTCTATTTTGGTTGCTGGTCTAAAATTTTATTTTTGAACAATTGGTGAATGTGAATTTTACTGGTATGTTAACAAAATTTGTGCTATGGTTAAGTTAAGTAATTATTCTAAATTAAATTTTAATTTAATGCTGTCATTGAAATAATTGTCAAGGATAATTCATTTTTGTAAACACTACATAACTGATATATTTTTAAAAAATTATAGATATTGCTGATTTCGATTTATAAATATTTTTTATTTTATATTGTTCGATTATTATTTTCCTTAATCATCAGATGCTGTGCTATTATAAAAAAATATCATATTTTTAACATTCCTATCTGAGATTTAATTTTCTTTTTATAAATTTATAAATATGACTGCCATTACTTAACGAGACATTGCTGAAAGAATCACGGAAAGCATTTGACAAGAATTGTTTAGATGGTTCAGATATTTGAACTCAACTGGGTTTATAAAAAAGTAATATACGATTTTCGATTTATAATTAAACACCAACTGATTCAAGAAAATATATATAATTTTGACTGTGGCATTACTGACATTATTGTACGAGTATGTCCTTGTAACAAACTATTCGAAGATTTTGTTTGATGAAACTAAGTTTTTTTAATTACCTACTGCAAGTAATAAATCTGTCAGTACTACTAGCAATCTGCAAAATTTGTTATTAATTTAGGTAAAAGTGGTAAACTATTTAAGAATACTTTAAAAATAGAAATTATTATACCGATTAGAAAAATTGTAAGTATTCTTATAAATGTACGGGCTGGAATTATTTGGCACAAATTTAACTACAATTACCCTAAACCAAAGTCGGTAAAATTTATGTTCTGATGTGGCGCTTCTGTGAGAAGTTGCAGCCAATTAAAACTGAGAATTTTGAGATGATTTTTTTATATCTCAACAAGTTTTTTAATTTTCTGCAAAAACCAAAAAAAAAAAATTCTAATTTAAATTGTCTAGCCAATAATGATAAAACTATAAATAACATCTGTCAAAGACTTTAAAAAAATCGTCAAAGATATTAACAGAAATTTTTGTTTTAGTTACGCACAAATATCTGTCTTAACAATGCTGCCTAAGCTGAAGATGCTGTGAACGTGCTGTTCAAATTTTATTGTAGCAGCTTGGAATAATATTATAAAAACTTGTTGAAATATTATTTTTTTTTAAATTCGACAGTTTTGGTTAGCTGTAAATTTTACAGAAGCACCACAGAACAATAATTTTATCGGTTTTCATCTTCCACTGGAAATTAAGGTTGAATATGTGTAAATAATTCTGCAACACCCTGTACTTTACAAGTTCTTTTATTTAAAATTTTTAACGAATAGACACACATTTTAATTGCGACCCTAGATTAGAAAAATGCAATTACAATTATCTTAAAAATGGAAGGAAATAATTTGTTATACAATCATCGTATTAAATATACATATCTACTCATATTTTTGTAAAACAAAATGATGCACTAAACCGCAACGCATTTACACTTGTGTAGATAAAAACTGTTATTTAACAAAAATACAAATTTTATTTATTGTGACCGTCAGGGCAAAATACCAACAGATCGAAATTGCAGAAGATGCACTCAAACAATTTTTTTTAAATATTGTTACTAAGGCATTATCTGTAATCAATATAATCTCTACTAAATTAAAAAAATACATAATGTATAAGTTGATAACAATCAAAAACTAATCTGCGATTTTGCTTGTGATATAATATGCCTGTGATATAACAAATCAATTCTTTAAAAACAGTTTAGTTTTCAAATATGTAGAATAAATAGTAGTTTGTGACAGAAAAAAATATATCCATAGACTCAGTTTCAAAAATGAGTTTTAAAATTCGAAAATAAAAAAAATATTATTAACGCTTCTAATTTTTATCTAGTTTTATTGAAAAATAGATATAAAAACAAAAAATTTTACAAAAAAATATTGAAATAGTTCTATATTTTTTACGAAGTTACAGGCATTCGAAAAAAATGTATTTTTTTATTCTAAATATTTAAATAACACAGAACGAACACTTAGCTAGATAAGTTTGGTTTTATAAATCGTAAAATAAATAGTAGTTTTATAAAAAATAATGAAGAAAAAAATGAAATTTTTGATTTCATCATTCTTGATCTTTTTGGTCATTCAACACATTATTGTAGTATGTAGTACAGTAGATTATTGCCACGAGAATAACAGTAGACAACACTAAATTTTATCGGAAATATTTTTTACTAAAATTAAATAATTTTAGCCTACAAAACTTAAATATGACAGCAAAAGTTAAAAATTAGTTCAAGTTTTAGTGATATAAATATTATTAAAGCTCTTATTATAGTAATTATGTACTAGTTAAATTGTCAAATAAAATTTATAAAGAGGCTGTAAAAGACTTTCACGTCATTGTATTTTAAAAACGCAAAAGAAAACCTTTTGTCGATCCACAAAATGTTACTGCTTCCTCTTTATATAAAACTGGAATTAATAAAAAATTTTATAAACACCGTGGACATGAATGTAGAAGCTTTTTTATGTTTTCGACAAAAATTTCCCATGCTAAGCAAAACAAAATTTAAAAAAAGCATTTTTGGGGAACCACAAATTAAAAAACTCTTTCAAGGTAAAGAATTCGAAAAAACTATGGAAATGAAAAAAATGATTGCAATAATTTTCATCCTGTGGCAACCAACTTTTTAGGTAACAAAAGGGCGCAAAATTACGTTGACTTAATTAACAACATGTTGTCATCTTACAAAGATATGGGGTGTAATATGGCGCTAAAAATTCATTTCCTAGACTCACATTTAGACTTTTATCGTTTGAACTGTGGTACAGTAAGTGGTGAACATGGGGAACGCTTCCACCAAGATATTTCTGGTATGGAAAACAGGTATATATCAAGGCAAGTGGAACCCTTTTATGCTTGCTAATTATTGCTGAACCCTTATCAGTAATGCCCTTAACACTACATATAAAAGAGGAGCCAGAAGATTGCTTTTGTAACTGTACATAATGGGTATATTGAATATTCTGTTTAATTTCTTATTAATATTTTTAAATAAAATTTAAAAAAAATGGGAACTAATATTACAATTTGGTTAGTAAATTTACATTTAAACCTTTTAAATATTAGTATAAACTAATTTTTATGCAAAATAAAAATTTTAAGTCTTTATTTGATGTTCAGTGTAACTTGTTTTTGTGAATACCAACAATTTTTTTATTTGCTGTTTGATGTCCATTTGCTTAAAAACTGTAAAAATGAATCAAAAATGTTAAAAAATAATTTACCAACTCTTTCAGGATCTCGCTTGACAACTCATTTTCGAAGTTCTGCCAAATTATTTTCAATTCGTTTTCATTTTCTTGTGATATTCCAACTGAAAATTTGGAAGTTGCTACAAATATTTTTTACAATTATATTTTTTTACTGGTTTTTTAAAATGCCAAAGTTTTGTGAAATTAATCGATTGGACAACTCACGTGCTTAGTTTGTGTAGAAATGCTTGAATTTCATCTGCAATAGACATTGTGAGCGTTTACCGATAAAGAAATTGCTGCCTCTTCATATTGCTTCAACGAGCAAGCTGATCGCTTCGGTGCCAAATAGAGCAACCCTCTTTTTACAACCACCTTCATTTAATCTTCTATAAACTAGTTTGTAAGTAAAGCCATCAAATTTAAGCATTTCTAGACAAACTATACGGACAAATAGTTCAGTGCACTGTATAGTAGATTAAAAATGACACCTACAATTATTATTAACACTAATCTAATCCAATTATGTATGTATATACCCTTAATACCTACTTGGTGCATTCATTTTTTACACCACGGCAAATATTAGAATCTCAATCTTACTTTGCTAAGTATTATAAAGCAGTTAAATATTTGCTTATTAAAGAAGGTTGGGTAGCTGTACGAGAGTGATTATTGACCTGAAAAGATTTTATGCGCAAGTTAGGGTCCGGATTGCAATAAAAGATGTTTAGCATTTCAATAGACACACCTGAATTTAGCATTATGCTTTACGCTCGACACAAAACGTCAAGTTATTTCATTCATCAAACCAATTCTAACATCTGCCCGCAAACATAATGAATTTTATCTTTGTTCCAAAAGTGCAATACACATAAAAAAAATTTTAGACGAGTGCAATAACTTATTCTCTGTATATTCTGAGTAATATACAGAAATTATTCCATTTACCTTGGGTATTCATTAAACAAGACGTCGGCTTTTATGTTACACCTGACTGCTCTATTATGACTCTAGAAATAATTTAATTAAATTATAAAGTATGATAGAATTTTACTGAAAGTGCTAATTTAGAAAATGTAACATATTTATTTATTTATTTGAAACGTAATACAGACCACGCGACAAAATTGAATCTTTTATTTTGCACATTTTAAAGGCGCTAAATATTCTGTGATGACTCTTTTCATTTCATTGTTTAAAGATTTCCTACTTACTTGTAGAAGTCAACATTAGTATGCAATAAAATTTGTTTTTGTCTTGCCGGTTTATTTAAAAATTAAATAAATATTTACACAATGTTACAGCTTAATTATTATTAATTTGTTTAATCTCTATAAAGAGAATTGTGTCAATTTCGTAGTAAAAAGATAAGATAATATAACAATATAATTTTTTCAATTTATAAACTAGGATATTGGAAAAAGATTTGGCAAATGGAGTTATCCGCAAAATCTCTTGGTATTAATAAATTACAAAATTGTGTTTGTAAAATAAAATTAAAACTGGTTGATTTATACATTTTTTATCACTCGTATCACTAAAAGACTTTTTATGAAATACTGACATTTCAGAGACAAAACATAATTTTCAATTTTTAATTTATTACTCAATTATTCTTATCAGAATTTCTTATTAAGAATTTTGTTAGTTTATTTCATTTTGTACATATTGAGTGGTGTAGACGGTTTCGCTTGTTTCCTGTCAATTCAATTCTAGATATATTGATCAATTGAGACAGATTTTATTTGTTTTATATTCTTGGCTAAGGCTATGACGTCTATTCTAGTGACGCCAACAGAAAATTTAATTTTAAATCCCTTCAAAGGTTGTTAGGTGTAAAATACTGTTTATAAAAGAAAGTAAAATATAGGTACTTAAAAAGATTTTTTTCTTCAATTATCAAAATAAATATTTTTATTATGTATGTAAGTATTTAGATGATGAATCTGAAATAACATGCGAGCAAAAAATTATTTATATAGTTAAATACACATTGGAAAGCATTACTAATTATTAAGGTGGTTTTAATCCCTTAAACTATTAATAGTGAAAGATTATCCAATCACAGGGATGGGTGAAAGAATGAAATGGTTTCTGTCAACATCTTGATGAATTTTGCTCATAAAGAACGAAACTAGGCTACAGAAACAATTTTGTTTTTTTACCTATTTTTGTAATTAACTAATCCTTCTTTATTACTAATTGTTCGAAGTATAATAAGTAGTAGACACGTCATGATCCGATGCTGTTTAACCTCTTTAATAAATTTAATATGTTTGTAACAATAATTGCCGAAAAAGAAAACTGAAATTAAAAACAATGCATTCATTGTTTACCTGACTTAATGTTTTTTGCTTTCTTTAGATAAATATTATTATAATAAATAAGATTGGTTCAATTAATAAATATGAATGGATCAAAAAAATGATCGATCAATAATTTATGTTTGCAAGCATTTTGTTACGAATTTGCTTCCCCCATCCCATTCGATCCCTACCATGGGGTGGGCGTCATTCTTAGATTTATTTAAGTTTGTATGTATTGTACGACTAAAGATATTCTGCGGTTATTGCTTTGACCCTTTAAGTACTTTATAACGGTTGGACCGCAAACCCCCAATAAAAATAGTGCCGACCAGATGTTGACAATAGGCTTAAGAAATATCTACTTTGGTAGGTAAAGAATTTTACAGCGGACTGTGATTGAGTGTCGTAAAAATTTGGAAAAGTTAATCACAGGATTATGTTGCAAACGCAGAATATTGATGGTCGAACTCTACATATCTTTGTAGATAGACGCTGAAAAGGCCTTAAACCTCAGCAGCGCCCATGTTTGAATTTTTAACACTAGTCATAGTATTAAGAAAAATTGTAAATATGATCGAAAAAATAAATGATTCACGGGATTCACGGATTTGTAGGTAAACTGAAAATAGACATCGTCTAGAAAACATATAGCTCTTTTTCTTCAACTCCTGGTTTTTTAATTAACACATTTTTCATCTATTTTGCATTATTTTTATTGCAAAATGAAAACATACATTTTGTGATGGTACACCTCTATTTTCAAAATTTGTTTGAGAAATTAAGATTGGACTATCTATGAGGCATATAGCCCCACTCGAAGAAAGTACACATAAAAAATTCAAGTTACAATTGTGTCAAATTGTTTCTGATCAATCTAATAGAATCTTTTTAATTGAGTTGGGTCAATCTAAAAGTTTTTAGTCGTAGTATCACTGCTTATTTCAGCTTTCTTTCTTACTTTCATATATTTTTTTACTTTTCTATTTGTTATTGCTCACTTGAAAGTAATCTATAATTAATTGATTTTTCTTTTATGTTTTCGCATACCTTAGAACTTGTATTTTTATAGGTTTTATTCTTTCAGTTTTGTGGTTGCTATCACTAGGTTATTATCTAACGTAAGATCGAAATTTCACTAAATCGGAACGAACTGTGGTGTGCATATTTTTGATAGTTTTGCTTAACCTGTCAAAGAACGCAAAACTAACTCTAATTTTTTCTTTATTTTCTCTTTTTTTTTTCACTCTTGACTAAATTATCTTTTGTATATTTTTCGGTATTGTTTTATATTTATGTTTTTTATTTTTATATATTTTTTTATTGTTTTATATTTTCTATATTGTTTTATAATTTTTTCTACCAGTTTTTTTTTCTCGTATTACTTTTTACTTGCCACAAGTCCGTCTTTATCTCCCTTTTTTATTTCTGTATTTTTTCTTACTTATTTCTTCACTATTTTAATAATTTTTTCTGACTTCTCTGTTTATTTTTTTATGCTCGATTTTACTGCTTGTGTCGTTTTTCTTATACCTCTATTTTATTCAGTTTTTGATAGTAAGTGGTTTTTAGTTGTTTTTTTATTTATTACTATTTTTTATAATTGGTCATTCTTTACCTCATTTTCACTCTTTTCTTTTTGATCTTACTGTAACCTATTTTTACAATTCCTCCTTTCTGTCTCTCTTCTTTTGTCATTTTGTTCTTTATATACTTATTACTACTGGCACTACTACTCATATACGTATTCTTCTTAGAAGTTATCCTAACTTTTTTTTAATTCTTATTATTCTTTTTTTGTCTAGCAGATTATCTAATTCCAGAATTTAAGTTTTCATCTAAAATATTTATGAATTTAAATATAATTTAAATTCAAATTGCACAAAATTATTTAACTGTATATAGTTTATGAATCATGTTGTACATTTTTTCCGGTGGTTCACTAGATAAGTTCATGTTCGCATGTTATCAGGATTTCCTTTTGTTATATTTTTCTAAGATTAACGGAAAATATGTATTAAAATGGACCACTATTATGAAATTTGTGTTTATCTGTGATTCACACGATATGAGGAGAATACTTTAATTACATTTTAAAACCAAAATATTACACAATAATTTGAAAATGATAAAAAGATAAAAAATGATACTGACAACTCTATCAAAATTATAATTAATATTTTAATTAAATATTGTAGACAGAATTTTAATACGAACTTTTGAAGAGACTTCATTAATTTAATAACTAATAAGTTATGTATATTTTGAATAATAATAATTATGTTAGCATTTAAATTGAAAATTTGATTTTTCTATCAAGATCTTGTTATCACTTATCTATTAGCACCCCCCCACTGCCAATAACTGGGCACGCGTCTGTATAAATACAATGATTTTTGCAATTACAACATTACTAATCAACTTTAACTGATTATAGAAAGACGCTTTTTTAGTATGTTTTATAAACAATCTTGAAGAAAAATTTAATTGAGGAATTTTTCTTTCAGAATTTATCCAAAATGGTGATTGTAGCAAACGAACCATATGCAGAAACAGAACCAATGCTGAACACGGTCTCTTCCGAGGAAACCCCCGAAACAAAATTTGGAAGAAACTCTTATGCAGAAGCTTACAAAAATATCACCAGGTAAAAAATATTTACAAAAGTAAATTTTTAAAAAAAATATTAAAAGTTTCTAAATGTGTCTTGACCAAAAAAAAAAAGAGAAAAATGGGAAAAGTTCAGTTTAATTACATATTTAATTTTTTTTATGTTTATTTGAATTGAAAATTTGGAATTAATAATTTTTCGGTCGCCAACATAGTTTTTACGGCCGTTGGCTAGCAACAAATGCAAGATTTTTTTGCTGTCGTTGTCATTACTGATTTTTGTCACTTACTCTAATTTTTTTGTTTTCTAATTATTTATTATGGTCCTCGAGCTTTTTTGTCTCTATATAACATATTTTTATAACATGATGTGATACAAATAATTTAAGAACAACGTCTACATTATAGTAATCTTATGAATTTCCCTCTTTGGTAAAATTTTTTGACGCAAAACTTTTGAGGATTGATTTTACTTCCAAAAATTTTTTGGGGGGATTAATTTACTATTTTTGCTTTTTAGTTCGATGAAAGCGGACCAACTGCAGATCGAGGACCCCAACCTCGCCTGCAAACTCCTATCAACGGCCGTGAATTTAAAAAACATGCCATTGGCTAAACAATGCATCGAAATCCTCGACCGCAAGTTAGACCGCAGTAACGTCCTCTCCATCTTCTCCCACTTATCCCAGTGCAAAATGCCGAGCTCAAACCCAAATGACTTCGAGCCATCCGCACCCCCCATCGTCGAGAACGAGCACCTCCGAGACAAAGACTGGGTCCAGGACTTGACCGACAAGCTCCGCCACAACTGCCTCCTGGAGATCGACAAGAACGCCGACTTCATCCTTAAACAATCTGAAATTCTCGACTTATCCTACTCGGATCTCCTCGCTATCATTACCCGCGACACTCTGGAAGTGCGCAGCGAGGCTCTAGTCTACGCCACGGTGCTCAAGTGGGCCACCAAGGAGTGTCATAGGCGGACGCTGCAGCCCCACATGGTCAACATTAAAGCTGTGGTAAGGGACCTGCGCTACGCCCCCCGGTACGGCCTCATGACCCGCAAGGAGTTCTGCGCGCGGAACCTCCACGGCGAGCGGGGGCCTACAAGGAGTGATATTCTGGAGGAGAAAGAGTGGAGGAAGATACAGTTTTACATCAAGGAGAAGAGTAAGAACAGGCAGGTGGAGGAGTTACCGTACAGGATGTCGCAACCGAGAGTTGTAGGGACTGAAAAACCTAAACTTTTGAGCTCGCAGAGCAGTATTAGGGCTATGGATTGTCCCAAAAAGAAGAATACTAGGTGCAGTGGGAACACGGCTTGCGATAGGTTTCTTTTGAACTTTTTGACTTGTTGGTCTACTATTTTTGACTAACTGTTTTTTGGAATCTCACTAGCCATGTTTTGTGATTAACACGTTTTTATTAAGAAAACGACGGAAGGACTATCGAAATATTTAGACATGATATTTATGTGATTTCTTTTTTTAGCTTTAGTTGGTTCGTATATGAACCATGAACTATTATTTATAAGTACAATTGTACAATTGTTGTGTTCCGTTAATTTTATTGTTTTAAGTCTGTGATGTGTTTATAGTTTTTTAATACCAAAAAATTGTTTTATTACTTTATATATTATTATGAAAAAACAATGTTTATGACAGAATTTTAGGCTGGGCCTAGGCTTGTTTTATATAAAGTTTCTATCACTGTTGGAATTTAAATCAATTATATACTAATATAAATGTATTTTAATGAGATGAAAGTCAAAGATAGGCTTAAGAATGAGATGTTGGTGTTAGAAAAGTTTTGTTACCATCTGTTTGGAAAATAGATGACTGTTGATCGGTAAAGTAGGCCAGTTTTAGTTGTAATAATATTTTAAGTCAAATTTGATTGCCATATTTTTCTCGCATAATACACGTATTTCTGTATACTAACTGTATAAACAATTAAACAATGTGATATAGGAATCGTTTTTTTTTTTATTTTAACCTTCGTTTATTACTATTATTTGCTCTATTTATCGGTAACACTTGTTTAATCTGCCATAAAGATGAACAGGTACTTTATCCGCCCAATACTTATCTTAGAACTCAAATATTTTTTTTGTAAAAAACAAATCCATTAAATAGTAATTAAAAAGATTCTAAACTTTTCTTTCGATATACAGAAAGTTAAAATGTGATCGTGTCACAAATTCCTGTATATGTTATTTGTTATTAATTAATCGCTATTACTATTAATGTAATAAGAAAGTGTATAATGTAAGACATTATGTACTGCTGTAGAAGCTAATTTATGGACGCGCAAGCAAGTTAGATAAAAGAGCAAACCCAAAACGTATGAATTATTGTTTTGCGGCTACAAAGAACTAATTAAATTTGTTTGTTTTCAATATTTTGACATTATTAAAAAAAGTAACTTTATTTTACTAATATAATAAAGAGGTACTTTATAGCCGCAAAAATATACAAACCATAAACGCTACTTTATAATTCAGGCGTACATAAAATCTCGAAATAAGTAGTAATATTTTAAATATGAAATTAGATTGATATTAATTGAATTATGTATTTCTGTGTAAACAGTCTTACAACAAAACGAATAAAAGAGTCGATTAGTAACAGACTTTTTCAATTAAAATTGTTGAGTAATAATAATGCAAACATTCATTCTTAATACATAATAAACTATATCCTTCCATCTTTCACAATAAAGAATATAATAATTATATTACAAGTTTAAATTATTAATAAAATTATTTAAAGGTCAGGAATGAAATATAATAAAATCCATGACCTAGCTCGCCATTCTATTGTATCTTATTACCAGGCGCATATTTACTTATAGACAATATAGGCGAGCGCCTATAGCGGACAATTCTAAGAGGGCGGTAAATTTTTTTAACTATGTTAATTTTAAAAATTTGCTATATTTTTTAGTAATAAAAACAATAGGTATTTACAAATACGAAAGATGATTTTGCAAATACCAAATATTATTTGATACTGTGCTAAACTAGTTTTGAAAACCGCTCACGATTTGCTTTGCTAAAGTTGCCGATAAGAACCAAAGAAACCATCATAAACAAATCTGTGGAGTTAAAAGAGTCACTGAAACCTTATCGAAAAAGGTTGTTTGATGAGGATATTATTGTCACAAATCTTTAATGACAATACTTTTCTAGTCATGCGAACGTAACACAAATAAAAATTTTAATTGTGGGGGCGAAGCGAAGAGATGCGGAGGGTTTCGCCTAGAAGTGTCAAAATTGTAAATACGCCTCTGCTTATTACTATTATTAGATTATTTTTATTTTGTTTTAATAATATTTTTCGAAAAATAGTAATATTAAGAATTATAAATGAATATTGTATAACGGAATGCCAAAAATAATTAACATATCGAAAAATTTGGTAAAGAATGTTTTTTAGCCAAAGACAAGGCAACGCTCATACTGCGACCAGATTTTATTGACAGTTGGTTATCAAATGTAAAAAGTACTCAAAAACGCTGAGATAATTTTTGTTTATTAGGCAATAAACCGAGTTATACGCCATCTGTAAAACAGAGAAGTTACAATCTTAATAAAATAACTAATATAATTATTTTTTCTCGTTTTTTATACTGTGAAAATTTAATTCGTGATTCTTGTGACTTAAAAACTTACATTTTTAAAAATTATTTTATTAAATAACATTTAACAACACTTTAATTTATACAAATACCTAACTCAAAAATAATTTTTAAGCCTAATTTTACAACCGACGGTTAACATTAGGTATATGAAAGTTATTACCTAAAGTTACATTTGCTCAAACAAACATGAAAAATAACTTGTATTTTAGTTAAGCTGACTGTAATCTGCACAATATTTTTTGTAATTTTTCTAAAACTAAAATGATGAAAAGATTAAAATCTAGTCTAAAGTCAAACCCACAAATTTAATTAAACAAAATTCGTAGGTAATAGTGGCAACGCGCTTTCGGTAGCTGTGTCTTATCATCAGTACCTAAATAATAATGTAATTTTTTTATAAGAAGTTATAAAATATTAATAAAGTGTTAATAAGTTTTATTTTTTTTCTTTAAAGTTGTTCATATACGCGTTATTCACGAGAGAGTTACTTCTGAAAAAATTTGAGCCGCAACTCAAAATACTATTGACATAGATTACTGGAACTATTTTAAATTTTATTTAAATCAATCATCAAAGTAAGTTGGACGTTAGATGAAAGTGAAAGCATCAAAAATGACAAGAATAGAATTAATCTCTTTTAATTAAATTTTAATTTTAATTTGTATTAAAACACTCCACTTACAAAAAAAAATGCTTTTTTATTTATTTTTTTCTAAAATTCGTTTATAATAATTATGGTTTCGAATTATTTTCATAAAATAACAGAAATGAGTGAGGGTACGCTGGTTGCCATTGTCAACAACATATTACTAATTTTACATAATAATTTGGTCTTTACGGCTTGTCGTCTGTAAAAAGACTTTTTACAGCCTGGTAACCATTAAAAGGTCGTTGACTTAGTAACAAATAATCCGTAAAGTAATTCTTAACAACTTGATAAAATAGTACTTTATGGCCCACGGGGTAAAGTTTGATTTTTGGCTTTGTAATCAAAGTATTAACAAGTAATTTTGATTTAGTTGCACTTAAATTAATTAAGCAACTCAATATTACACTTTATTCGCTTGTAATAGTCGCTGTGTTTTCTAAGTTAAACTGCTCCTCCAACGATCTATCGCTTATAAATAGTATAAAGTCAAGATCAATTCTTATTTGAACTCTGAATCTATGGGCTTATATTTTTTGAATATTATGTATTAACAATTTTACTTACTTTATTGATTTTCGCCAGCAGTTAAACCTGTAACTATACACATAATCTGTTTTGTTGGTTGCAGATATCGCTACTTTAATTTTTATTAAATATGTTCAAGGAATTTGGATTGGAGTGTTTGTAAACTAAGAACGAATGTTTCAAATTTCTTTTCTCAAACACCACTAAAAATTTTATACACATTTACATAAAATGAAAAAATTTCTAAGCAAATAAATTTGTTTATAAACTAATAAATGCAATTTTATTTTTGACCATATTTGTAGGTACTTATTAAGAGACCACAAATATAAAAATTAAATTAAAAAATGTTTATTAGGTATTACATTAATATTAAACTGTTTTTAATGCGAAAAATGCAGTTAAGTTTTTGCTTCGTGCTGTAATTTACAAGTCATTATTTATAAACATTTTAAGCCCATTACAGTTTTAATCTGAACACTGGCAAATACATGCTAACTTAGGAAGGCTTACGAACTTTAATCAAGATCTTAGTTTTTTTCTCGTCTTGTTAAAACAATCCTTTGTTTAAGCGAATTTAAATTATGTTAGTTCTTTACAAACTCGTACGTTTAATTCTTTTTAGCTGTTATCAGAGTTCATTTCACGTTATTTGAAATTCATCTTCTTTATTTTTAAGCATAGTAAAACTAAATAACAGCGCCAGATAACACTTTTACTCACTACTTAATTATTATGCGATGCAATCTTTCAACGACATCAAAATTTTCTTTTTGTTATAAAAATTAATTCTAGATAGATTTTTGCTTATGCAAATAATTTACCTATTGTATTAACTACCTCCTTTGTTAAAAAAGGTACAGTGACCAGTAAGAACATTTATTTTGCCGTCATCAATTTTCTTTATTTTGTTTTAGAATCATAATGTTGTTTATAAACACCCAAATTAGGTCATAATCTTATTAGTTTTTTTTGCTTTGCGTTTGTAGTAATGGTAATACAAAACGCTTCTGTGTTTCGTGTTCAAACTACCAGAAATTCCATGATTTTAGAAATTATTTTAAATAATTTAAATACAGTGAAGTTCATTTTTTTAGTGTTGGCAGTAGAGAACTTTTGTGGAATTTAGTTAAAAGAATTAAATAGGAAATTCTTTGCTGTAATAGATTAAATCGTTTCAAAGGAATCATAATTATTTTAGGGAAAGTTTATGGGTTATATATCTAACAAACATTTTCTACAACAAAATAGAAGACCAAGTATACTCAGTGACATTAGAAGTGTTACAACCAAAAAGAAATAATATTTTAGAAAATGATTTTTTTGAGTATATTTGTATCAGTCTAATTTGTTATACCCTAAAGAAAACCACAAAATAGCCTCGTCGAAACGTTGGTAGTAATAAATAAAATAAAACTTCTCCTAAAGTAAACAATAGAAGAGGAAAATAATCTAAATTATAATTATGTTTATAATATCTGCGCCTACACTGTTAATACCTTCAAGAAGTTGTACTTGCCCAAATCCAAAGTGGTTTTATGACAAGATCCTATTGTATTATTTTAAGGTAGTAACAAAGGAAAGGTGCCTCTAGGCAATAAAACTATAAATTTAAATCTTCTTACTATTACTAGCCGGATCTCGACTCAGGCAAATGAATTTGATTTAAAACAGACTTTGAAAGACTTTTTAATAGCATCATTATAACGGTCTTAATGACAATTGCAGTGTCGTAAAAACCACTTTGAATTTGGATAATTATACATTAGGTGGGCATAATGCCCCCAGGCATATTATAAGTTTTGTGATTGTTACAGTGGTTCATAATCTATAATGTTCGGTAATGAATTGGCAATGAGGAACGTTATATTTGTTTTGACATTTTATATATTCAAAGTTTGTAATTTATTTACTTATTTTTATTTACAGTGAAACAAAATGTTGTATGTATAGTCGGTTTATTCAAAAATGAGAATTTGACTAATAAACTTATTTAAACTAAATATACTTGGGCTATCTGGTACAGTAAATAAAAGCGAAAATAAAAAATTATTTAAAAAAAATTTTTAATACCGGTTTTTTGCATAAAATGATAGAAAAAGGTCAGAAAAACATGTTGTTTTTTAATTCGTTTTCCCAATTTTTTTTTCAAATATTTTTTTATTTTCGTCTTTATTTACTGTACTAGTAAATAATTTCAACATGTGGTTTGGATGCCACTGCCTGCAGTTAATTACCACTTGAAGCTTTCAAAACATTACGAATCGTCATCACTAATAAATGATTGTTGGGGTTATTTATGATTTTAAGTCACATTTCCATTCTTAAATAAACCGACTATGCCATGGACACTATGTGACCTCGGGCGACTAAAATCTCTCGAGCCTATCAGCCTTCGACCTTTTAAACCTATTGCCTTCACAGGACAAAATGTCTTTAATAAAAAATAGCAATTTTTATTATTAAAAATAAAATCTTGTGAGTGTTACTTTAACGACTGATGAGAATAGACAGATCAAACAATTTGGTAATTAGTAGTTTTGTCAAAGCCTGTTATTTCCGTCAATCGGTACAATTTCCACAACTTAAATCAACGGTTATTAGTGTATGTACTTAGCAGTGCGAGACAACCTTGAAAGTTTGAACTATTTGATTTAAACTAACCATAAAATATACTTTGCATGGAGTACAACAATAAGTATTCTACTATGTGTCACTCTTTTTAATTTGTATTCAGATGGTTGACTTTTCCGGCAACATAATTTATTATACGCTCAAAAAAGCGTTTGTGATTTTTTCCATTCCAATTTACGAGTAGTAGATAATAATACATTATAAACAACGGCAATGGAGAATCAGAGATTTATTGTATAGTGCAAGAAACGAAAAAAGCAAAAGTAAAGTGAAAATAATAAGAAAAGATATCAGAAGATCAAACCAAAAACTATGGTGGTTGTACGAATGGTACCGTACTAACGTACATATCGAAATTGAAAGAAAAAAAATAAAAAATAAGGATAGGTTTACAGTCTAGAAGAAAGCAGTGGCATATAATGTATCGCAGTAAAAAGCAAAAAATTTTAGAAAGAAGTAATAAAAAAAATAGAATGAGATATTATGAGAAAGACAAGCAGAACAAAAGTGTTTTTAGGAATCTGTTTAGTACAATTATGTAATAGCAAAAATACTTTGAAAGTCATACCTAAATATAAGTGCGAGAAAAATAGAGAGCAAAGAAAAAATATCAACAATAAATAGAGAAAGAGAATAGAAAAAACTACCGCGTAACAAATAAAGAAAATTTAAAATAAGTTGAAAATTTTAAGATAAGGTAGAAAAGCAAATGACTAAACATTAAACACTAATAACGATGAAGAAAATGAAGAATATCAATGAAAGTTATTTTAACTTGCGATTAACGTTGTAAAGAGTAGCGACAAAACGGTATATACCGGTTGCAAGTATCAAATAAAAAAAACAAGAACATGACCCCACTAGAATAAAGAGTTAAACAAACTATGGAAGAAAACTGTTGAACCTACAAACTAAAACTAAATATTAAGGTTATAAAAAGATCTTAGTAAAATATAAAAACCAAAACAAAAATTTAAAAAAAAAGAAATAAACCTACTGTCCCCAACATAAATAGAAAAAAATGTATCATTACATCACATTACATAGCAGAAGTAAATAACACAATACGGTAAACAATATGTGAATATCACGTAATATTTACAGTCGAAAGCAAAAAAATCGGACGTGGTCTACTGAATTTTGATGTGGTTTGTTTTGTTGTTCTACAATGTGGCATAGTCTGGTTTAGTGTGTCTTCTGTGGTTGGGTGTGGTTTGACTGACAAGTATTATGTCAAAAATAGTGTCCGTTTTTTCGTTCGCCACTGTAAGTGATGACGTCACTAACGTCATGTGTCAAAAAAAAATGATTATGTAGCCCAAAATTTAACATCATTTTAAGGAAATCTAAGATGTTTAAATAATGAATCAAAAAATGAACTGCAACCATTTAAGATTTGGGACAAAAACGAGTGACAATAAAAAAGAAAAATTAAGAAAGTTAATTTTGTTTTAGCAATAAAAAAAAGAACTTAAACAGAATGCCTTCTACGCAAACTTGAGCAATTCGCAAAAAAATTCTAGAAAAGTTTGAAAAACGTTTTTTACAAGAATAAGAAGAAAACGTCGATAAAAAAAGAGCGACGGAAGCTTTTAGAAAAACAAGAAAGTTTCAAGATGAGGTAAAAAAACGACGATTTGTTGACTCAGCTAGCGACACAACAAGTGAAACCCTTGACGGTCAAGTGTCGTGGCCAGTTTGAAACAGAAGCGGAAATAAACGCTTGGAATTATAAGAAAATTGTTACAGCTTTCATGCTGGGCTTGCAAAGACCAGCTTTTCAGCTATTGAAAGTCATAGAAAAAAACTGAATTAACCACCACGGAGATGTCGATGTGTTGGAACGACGGTATGTAGATCGGAATATGAAGATGGCATATCTGATGATGCTCCACAGGATGAAAACGAGCAATAACTTATCAAACAATAAGGACCATAAAAGCAACGATAACCTAAGTACCAAGATATAAAGTCAAAATAGAGAAACTGATTTATTTGGTTAATCAGACTCTATAATTTCTAAGCTTGGAAAAACGCAAAAAGATTTTTGATGTCTTAGAATATGAGGTCCACGCTAACCTGTTAAGAAAAAAAACTATCACACTTCATAAAGGTATTCAACAAGTTTACCTGCAAAATTAAATACAAATTAAAAAGGATAAATTGATTTCCTAACCAAAAATGTTTTATCAAGCTCAACGTTGTTACAAATAAAAGAAATTTGATGACAAAAGATTTGAGGCACTCGTTATTTTAGCAAGTAACAAGACAGAAACTAAATTAAAATAAAAACAAAAATAAAATTTTAGTAAAAAACCAAGAAAAAAGAATATCAACTCAACTATAGACGTAAAGTACAAAAAAAAAAATAATTGGCAAGCAGTTAAATAAAGACAGAATTTAAAAAAAAAACTGAAGGTAGTCAGCAAAAATTTTTGAAATAAAAGAAAACTGAAAATTTTGTCTATTTAATAAGAACAAAAAAAAAAGAAGTGCAAGGCTTTCTAATGAAGGCACCTAAAGCAAAATATAAAATAATTAAAAAAGATGACACAGACCAGTAAAATAAAAAAACAGTAAAAGGAAAAAGCACATCTTATTTAATCATTACATGTAGGAATAAATCAAAAGTAATTTTCAAATATTAAATTTTTCTAACGCCATATTAGGCGTTATATCATTTGCAAAAAAAATTGATTGTACAAAAGTTGTATAACAGTAAAGTGGAGAAAAATAATTAGTCTCAAATTTTATTTGAAAATTTTAGCGGTTTTGTAGATACACAACATGTATCACCTCGGGGAGATTGCCAGAAGGTAGCGAGTGTTATCAAGCAGCAAAGTTACTATTTGGCTCTCGCTCGGTCACCAAAAAAAAACATTCTTACCAATTAGGCGAAAACAACTCGTTTTCACCGATCGACATTGGATTATATCATTCAATTGCCCAACTAGCTCCACACTGAAAGGCAACCAGAACTAGCAAAAAGTATTTCCATTTCCATCAATCACGTCAGGAAGCTGTATACTGGTTTTAGTGTATTTGCTTTTCATGAGTACAGCGTTTTTACCTATTCAGCTAAGATTAGGTTGGCCGGTAGTTGAGCGAGAGCCAAAGTGGTAACATTGTTGCCTGCTAGCATTATATGGAACACTCGCGATATACTTAATAGAAATAATTTAACTCTTTAAGAGTCAATGTCTAAACCATATCATATACATTTTATTCAATAGTTTATTATTTTGCAAATTGAGAAATATAAAATAGAGCCTCATTACCGCAATGTCAACATTTTTTGACAAAGTACGGACTGCAGTGTGCATTGAAATAAATAGTTAATTACTTCTTCTCGTAAATATTTTTTCATACCATGCTTCCAACGTTAAAGTATATAGAACATTAATAGTAATTTTCTAAAAAAAATGATTTGAAAGAATGCAATTTACGAATTCCCTAAAATAACATCTTGGCAAGTTTTGACGTATCTGGGTCTCACATCTTTTCGTTAGATAATGTCGGGGTCAATTTATGTCCAAATAATTGAAATTCCAAATCCCATCCTAAGCTGTTCTGAACAATTTCATGGAAAGAATACCTCGACAAAAAGTTGTTTCTTTTTCCAACATTCCTTTGTGTTTGTTGTAGTAGATATAATCACAAATAATTTGATGAGAATACTAGAAAGATGACCAAAGTGGACATTAACTAAGGCCTCGTTAGATTTAAATTTAACTGAAACCGTTTAGTTCCACTTGCTTTGTTCAGTTAAAAAATAGTTTCGTTAGCTTTTTTTATTTTTTTAGATCCCCAACCAAAATACCGTGCCTACATGACTCACATCCGTCTGAAAATGTGTATTTGTCTGCAGGAAAAAAATTACCGAGATGTTCAACTAACACTGGCTTTAATTAACCTCATTATACACTCCGTTTTAATCCTATTGCGACTCATCGTAAAATTTCAGTTAAGTACTCTTTTATATGCTAATTATATACATATGGTTTCAAAACATCGATAAAAACCGAAATGATAATTGTGGAATTGTGGAAGTCAACAGTTAATTAATGCATGCGGATGTTGCTAGTAAATTTACAATACAATAATGCCTCACACATTTCTTTGTGATGCTAAATCTAAACGCGGATCTCTTCAAAGCGAGGTTTGACTGCGTTTTACAAAATAATTCTAAAAATTCTGACCTGAAAAAGTTTGCATCTATTTTGCAAGCTGATTACCATTAAGACAATTCAGGGAATTAATTTAAAGCCATGAAATAATTATTTGCAGTTTTATTCAAAGAAGAGAATGAGTCATCATTAATGATAATCTTGGACCCCATTGCACTCAAAAGACTTACAATTTAACATTGTTTATCCGGTTTGTAGACTAAATTAAAACATAAATCAACAGATGTGAAAATTATCATTTTTGTTTAAAAGATATAAATCCGGAACAAAAATTTAGAAAAATTGTATTCAGATACAGATTTTATTTAAATTCTATTCAGTAATGATAAGGGCTGTAAAATCGTAAGAGAAAATATGTTGATAACTTTGGCTTTTTATTATTATAAAAAATTAACATTTATCACAAAGCAAACTCACATAATTTACTCGTATTATCAAACTGATTAGTAATAAATTAGTAATAATAAATTAACACCACAAACAACAAATAATTGCGCTAATTTTTGGTAGGTACCGAATTACTGCACTGTAGTCATTATTTTACTCGGACTAATTACAGATTATTTCATCATCTTATCTTGTTAAATAGATTCCTGTAATTGTGAATTAAACATTTGACTGTAAGAAAACAAGATAAAATTTTTATTTTTGAAAAACAAAAGTGCCGACTCGATAAGTGGTGTAAATTTTAATTTGAAGAAATGTGTAACAAAAAATTATTAAATTGCTTAATAACAAAAGTATTAAATTTAACACTATCATGTTAAAAATAGAATTACTGCAGTCAGCAAAAATTCACATAGAAAGTATCAAATAATAAGAGGTCATAATGACAAAGATTTACGAACATCTCTAAGTATATCCTTATGAATTCAACTCTGCAGAGATGTTTTTTTTATAATTTAAATATTGGTTATTAAATATTGGTTTCTTATTTTAATAAAAATTTAACTATTATTTATGTAATTTTTAATTTGCTTTTACTTTGGCTTTTCGAGTAATCTCTGGCTTTTCTGATATTTTATTGCTTACAACTAAGATTTCATTGCGAATTAACTATCTAATCGAAATAGAATTACGTTGCGTAAATCTAAAAACACAAATTTAATTCGAAAAAAATAAATTTCTAAAATTGCCTCAATAATTTGAAAACTTTTTATTTTAAATATTAGTGATATGACATTTAAAACACTTCGAATAAGATCTGTACTACACCAGCTGTCTGGATCATTATATGTTCGTGAATAATTACTTTATAACCACTCATAATAACTAGAAATACTTTAGTTATTATTTAACTAAATAAAAAACAAAGTAGCAAAGTATTTTGTTTAAAAATGTATAATTACATTTTAATCATAATTAGTGGATGCAGTATTGTTAGTTCTTGTATTTATTATCGTTTATTTATAATAAGCTTATCGACAGAAAATAATATTTATAGTACGGTTCTGCTTATCTATATATAGGTATTTTTTTGTTCTAAGATATTTCGAACAATTTCCTAATTAAAATACGTCGATTGATTAACAAGAACAGGAGAACTTAATTTAGTTAGCTACAAGGTAAAAAATACTTTGATCAGCTTTTCAAGAAAAAATCAAATATATTTTGAGTTACTTTTTTCCCACAGCATCTTTACTAAATTAACATTTTTCTAGCCACAAACCTACATATATTCAAAAGCTTCTTCTATTCATCCCTTAAATAGACTTATTGCCGCTTTTTATACCTAGAAAGGTTTCAAAATAGAGAATAGGTAAGGCTTTGTGTTATTGTAATTTTGAAACGTCTACTTCATCAAAACACCATTAAATTTTATAGGCACTTGTTCATCCCAACAGGTATGAAAAGTGCTATTGTATCACATAACACCTTCCGCCCTAAAAAAGATACTCATTTTTTCATCTAATTATTTTTTCTATTTACATGCATAATAAACTAGTCCTTTTTTGTTTCTGTTGCCTTATTTATGTATTAGCTATCATTATCAATTTGATAAAACTGATTAATAGATAAAGTGGTGTCATAAAGTGTCATTCAAGTCCCTAATTAGATGTATTATGGTATATATTTTTTTTGTGAAATTCCCCTCATCATGATATTGTCAAATCTCTGAAAAGAAAAAGCACAACAACTCGAATTTTTGTGACTCGAAAGTCATGTGAATTTGGAGAGCAGAATGACACCGAAGCACCGACCTTCGAAGAAAAGAATACTTTAGCGGCGCCTTCCACGAACAAAGCAACAGTGAAACGAAATAAACAATAAAGTATAACCAAGTCGACTGTAAGGAGACACTGCCAAATAATAGAGTCCAGCGAAAATCACAATGGCCCAGTAGGGAGCCACTCGATGTAGGTGTGTAGGACAAAACGATCTACAATGCATCACAGGTAGTTGAGTCTTTGAAGAATAGCTTTGCCTGGCCTGTCTCTGATTACCTACTCGTAAATAGCGCCTTTTAAAATAGACAAGTGACACAACGCGGAAAAATGCACTACTCTTTTACAAACACGGTTTAATTAAGAGAGTTGGTATCTACTAAAAGCGCATAATGTCAAGTTTTATAGTCTGATTTTTTAATATGTCCACATTGAGTATGCAAATGTAACTACTGTACTTTTATTTTTAGAAATGATAATTGCATTTTGAATTTGCACGTAAAATATACACTCGGTGAAAATGAAAATGACGCTAGTTTCATACCAGTTAAAATGTTAAATTTAGCTGAAAAACATTGTAAATTGAGAAACATCGACGTTTTTTTAATTTTTTTCAAATTTGCAATTAAATGATAATCAATTAAAATGGGTGCAATTAGAGATTTAAAAAAAATAGGGATTTATTTAAAATCGCGTTACTTTTATTTTTACTGAGAATACAAGGTGAAACATTTTCGCCAGTTTTGGCAGGGTTGTCATAGACTATAATACAATAATCATAAAAAAAAAAATAGACACAGTTAACATTGTAATCTGCACTACTAGCCCAGTCATATTACGGTTTTACCTCGGAATAAATGATAATAAGCTGTAAATTGGTATAAACCTTTGTTTTGGCGTTCTATATGTTGTCTCAAAAGTCTCATATAATATCGTGTCCGCGTCATAAGATATTCAAAGTCAAAGTTCACAAAAATCGGTTTTTTGCGAATATCTTTCTTTCTATACCTTAAATGAGATTTACACCTATTATAAAAGTTGTGTAGGGCCGGTTTACAGAAAGTGAAATTAACTTTAATTGCGATTAAATAGTTAATTCGCAATTAAATCGGCTTTCTTCGTGTTTGATTGGTCAAAATCGGCATTTAATCGCGAATTAACTATTTAATCCCAATTAAAGTTAATGTCACTTTCTGTAAACCGGCTCGTAGAGTATAAAATTGTCTACAACTTTTGTTTTAACTTTTTTTTTCATACAATTAACCGTTTTTGAGGTAGAGTGTAAAGAGTGCGCTGCCCACAGTCATATGGGTACTATAACGAAATAAGCCTATTTAACAATTTTTAAGATAGGAAGGCTGGTTGAGTAACCCCTCATTTGATAAGTATATTAATTCACTATACGATTATATAAGTTTTAACAGCAAATTCTTCAAAAACATATTTAAAAAAAAACAATTTTTGTTTGCTACGAATCGATTATATAAATATTAAAATTATAAACATTAATATGTTGTTTAAATTACATTACATTGTACTAATGTTAATTTGAAAATTTAATAATAATAAATTATAATATTCAGTTCTACGTAAAAAAGTTATGGTAGACTTATCTCACTATTGCACTGAATAAAAGTACATAAATTTTTGGTGCTATAGAAAAATTGTTTAATAAGTTTAAAATAAAACAATATATTTAAAAATCAGTTATTGCATTAAAATGAAAAAGTTTTATTGAATACTTTTGTATATTTATCTCAAAATGACCAAAAATGGACTTATTTCGTTATAGCACTGAGCACTCCATATGACTGTGCGCTGCGCATTCTTTACGCTCTTTCTCAAAAACGGTTAATCGAATGAAAAAAAAGTTGAAACAAAAGTTGTAGAGAATTTTATATTCTACAACTTTTATAATAGGTGCAAATTGAGGTATAGGAAGCGAGATATTCACAAAAAACCAATTTTTGCGATCTTTGACCTTAAATATCTTAACACACGGATACGATATTATATGAGACTTTTGAGACAACATATAGAACGCCAAAACAAAGGTTTGTACCAATTTACAGCTTATTATTTCTCATTCCAAAGTTGACTCTTATTTTTGGATAGAATGACTGGGCTATACCTTATTTTCTTTTTGAGGTGTAGCGTCTATTTTGGTCTATTTTTTGAAATTTTTTTTCCATTCTTTGAACAGTATAAAAAGGAAACATTGATACTATTTCAAATCTTACATAAAGTCTGATGATTAAATATTTTTTATATTTTTTAATTTTAGAAATATAAATAAAAGTTTTTTGCTAAATGGCAACTGTCAGTGGTCAGAAAAATAATCTTTTATGTTTTGATTTTTTTATAATGTATTGTTGTTATTGAATACTGTAAAGTATAAAAATAAGATTAAATTAAAATCTAATAACTCTCATACTATCTTCAGAAAAGTAGAAAAAGTGTAAAAGATAAAATTTGTACCAAACTTTTTAGCATTAAAAACAGTTGTTATAAATAGATAATTTTTAAAATGTAAGAAAATGTGCGTATTTTTAAAGTTGCACTAATTATATTAAATTTTTATTGAAGTTGAGCCAACGTTTTTGCTTTTGCTTATTTGGTTAATTGTAATTTTTGAGATAATCGGGCACGTGTATACATATACAGGCTGTTAAAAGAAGAGTGTAAAATATTTAAAAAATTAATAGTATAAACCAAAATAAACAAATAAGTCTTAATAAACATGAGTCCGCAAAGCAATAGTTTGGAAGATGTAAAAGATCTTTTTTTTTTCAAAATATTTATTTGCAATTATTTATTATCTATTTATTATGTGCAAAGAAACAAAGGGAGCTTTTAGAAAAAACAAAGAACAGTTACAAAAGATGTTCGAAATGCTCTCCTTCTATTTCCAAGCAGCTATGGCATCTTTTTCTGAAGGATATTCAAACTCTTTTTAAAACCTCTGTATTGGTTCGAATTTGTTAGTATATTTTATTAATTTTTTGATGCAGCTCTTCGAGGCCATTTAAATGAGTACTATGGACTAATGTTTTCAAGTATTCCTCAATAAAGAAATTTAGAGGGTTTAAATCAGCGATTTTGTTGAAAGTCATAAAACGGGTCCGTCTCTTTCTACCTATCTACGTGAAAACGTTTGGTGTAAATGCTCTCTAATGGCAATCGAAAAATGAGCTGGAGCATTATTATGTTGGAACCATATTTGTTGACTTTGCTCCAAAGAATCATACATTGTGTTTTGCATAAAGTTTAGGTAAACATCGCTTGTTAATCGGTTTGGTAAAACAACAAGACTTAGGAACCTGTCGCCTTAATGTCTATCAAAATGTTTAATAAAAAACCTACCTGATGTTTAGATACCGTTAGAACATATGGTTTTTCGTCGGCCAAAACATGCGTATTGTAAAAATTAAAATCTCCATTTAATCACGCAATCTTTGGTGAATTCTTATAAACATATGATGTGAAGGAATCTGGCGATTTGGATAAGCTTCTACGTAGAGACGTTTTGGTGGCGATCTTATTAACACGACCATACATGAAATGCATGTCAGCTAATTCTGCATTAAAGTAAACCTGAGGCATAGCAAACAAAAACTTGTACACTGAAAACAAACGTCAAATCTTGAATATCTATTTATTTTCTGTTTATGACCAGTTTATTTTAATAAGAAATTTTGGTTTATACTAATACCTTATTATAGTATATTACAGTAGAAGTCTGTTAGGGTAGCTTTTACGACCGAGCCAGAAATTTTGTGAGACGAGCTCGAGGAGCAAATTTTTTGTAATACCTCATTGTTAAAGGTAGCTTTAAGGATTGTTTGTTACAATGAAAACAATAACTTAATAACTAAGTATCCGTAAAGAGCGGCCGTAAAGACTAAAGCACTATGGAAATACAAATGCTTTTCATTTTCAACAATTTTTATGTAAACAACGGTTGACATTGACAACGTACAACGCAATCTAAATCATCTCTTTTTTAATTAAAATTAATAAAATTAAAAAAATAAATGCGGCCAAATTATTGAGGTTTTACAAAAAATACTGTACAGTACACGTCTGTTAGGGCCTCTACGGCCTCGCCAGTATTATTCGACTCGCTCTTTGAGCTCGTCTCAGAAAATTTCTGGCTCGGACGTAAAGGCTACCCTAACAGACTTCTACTGTAATATACTATTATACTCTTTTTTAATACCCTGAAAAATAATAAGAAATTTTCAAAATAACCGAGATGTTATATTTTGACCTACTTCTACTAAATATTGTTTACCCCTGTATAATGTATCTCTATCTTATATAAAAACCAATTGTGCTTTTATTTTTATCGTATTGTTTGAACGTCAAATTAAATTATGTCTGTTTGCAATATTTAATTTATTCAAATTACTTACTGAATAAAAACATGGTAGAAACAAATAATCTTCTTTCAAATTAGGTTGTTTTTTTGTCTTTATTGTTTTAAAAGTGTTTTACATTAAAAATAATAAAACCAAATAAAACGTATTTTTATTAAAATGCAATGTAGTTTTTCAAAATAAAAGTACCTAATTACAAAGAATTCGAAAAAAAATTAAGAACTCCAAACACCAGGCACGTTATAATTTTGGAGCACTTTTTGAGAAAGGTTTATTGCGGCTTATTTTCCGGCAAATGCAGTTTTTTCAGTATCTTAAAACATAACTCTGTTTAAAACTAGTTTATTATTACACTGTCAATTCTAGAAATGTAAAAGGATATGTAGTATTGTAATTTAGAATCAAAAAATATGAACTTTAGACAATTTATTACTTAATAAATGTTAATTGTCTTATGTAGGTGTTTTTTTACTTTTATTAAACGTTTAAAGTTGAGGTTTTATGACACTTTACACTCATCAAGAATATCTCATTAATATTTGCAGAATATTTAATGAACCAAAATTACATCAAGCAAGTGCAAAGTGCAACATTTCTTGTTGTCGTCTCAGCAAACTAAATCTTTGATTTGTTTCGTTCAAAATCTGTCTTAAATTTTTACTCAGTGATCTGTTACTTTTGCTAACATTGTATAAAATGAAAATGATAATCTCAAAACCTAAAAAAAAATAAGCATTTTTTATACTTTGTAATATAATTTTTAACCCCAATAAACGTCTGGTAATCTAAATCTTGATGCCCATTGCCGAAATTTTTAAATCTTTTTGCGCCCTTTGAAGCACAAATAAAAGATCTTTTTTTACTTTTAAATTAACATTGTACCATTGACTATTAAATATAGCAGTAGGAAGTCTACCAGCCTAAAATTGTGTTTCAAAAATTAAGAAAAATATGAACGGACGTTTGGGCCTACACAATAAATTAGCTCATTTCCAATTGTTGCAAAAAGAAACAACTGAAGTAAATGTCCAAAAATGTAAGACGTAGATACTGCAAGTAAAGCTGAATCAACATTTCCCTAAAAACCAAAATTACTAAAAAAATTAATGTTTTGAATGTTACCGAAGTCACAAGTAAAGCTCCCACACAAAGTGCAGTAACACTTGACATTAATTGAATAAAACAGCTAAAACTAAAAATTTCTGCTATATCTTTACAAATATCGGTAATTCTTATGTGATGTGATGTATTATGCAAATTTGTGTCAATTGTCAATTTGGTTCTTCTGAATGTTTAACTTGAGTAACTTGTGCCAAATTCTGATTAATTTCGTCGATATTCTCGCTTCCCACATACTCAAAAACTTTGCTGAGAAGTATAAATTGGGCCACTAGATTACTACAAAGACCCACAAAGAGAAAATCATGACCGCAAATTCCTGCCAAGATAAAAGCAATGTTAGTCATCCATTCCATAACATAAATAATTTCATAGTCAGGACTTCTGCTCCAATTAAAAGGATAAACGGCTTCAAAAGGTAAAATTTTCACACCGAAAACTAGAGGTGAACTTAAAAAACCAAAAGAGAATAGAATTCCACTAATCAACATTATTACTGAACTTGCAATAATGACTTTGTTGTAAAAATTTAATTTTGCGTAGATTCTATCACCACAAAGATTTGCCGGCCAAAATTTGTACCAAACTACTTTTAAAATTTTCGAAAGCTTGTTGCTGAAAATACACAAAACTGTCAATTTTGTTATAGCCTGAAAAAACAAATCAGCTTATTTTTAAATTTTATTAACTCACTTGAAATGTAGTTGATAGTCGACATAGCTGATGCAATTTTTGTCAGATTGTTGATATTTACAATAACAAGAGCAATTTGACCAGTTTCAATAAAAATACAAATTGTAAACATAAATAAGTTTGTAGCTTTAATAAAAGAATTGCGTTTTTCCGGCCAGAAATTTGTCGACTCTAAAAGAAGTTTCGGTACGAAGAGAGATCGTTTTACTGGATACCTAAGAGGGAAAATGTCGTCTCTTTTCGACATAATCACACAGGATTGATTCGAGAAAAGGGTTTATATATGGTTGGAAGTTTACAAGTAGTAGGTTTACAAGTAATTACTTAATTTATTATTTAATCCGTAAGTTTTTAGTACAATGAATTATTTATACTTAAACTACTAATATAATTTCATGTTCGACGTCCAAGACACTAAAATTATCTCCAGCTCTTCTTATGATAATTTTAACTTGTAACTGAAAAGTCTTTAGTGCATTAAATAACACTAAACATGAATTTTAATACTGCTATATAAAGAACAGTAAGTTACAACTTCATATTTAAATAATAAATTGATAAAGAATGAACAAGAATTTCAGAAGAAGTTAATAGCGAAAGAGGAGAAGTAAACCTACAACATTGAAAACAGAAAGCAAAAATATTACAAATAATGGAAGAGAGTAAAGGATAGAAAACAGAAATAATAAACTGAAAATAATAGAATAACAAGTAAGGCAAATAAAATATCTGACAAAAAAATTAAGTAAATTCACAAAAAACATAGAAATAGAAACAAAAAACTATAAAATAGAAGACAAAAAGAAAATAAAGAATGAACATTATTCGAGATTCGAGACATTAACAACAAAGAGATATTTTTCCTCAATTTTAAACACAACAAATAGTAAATTTTAAATTATGAAATATTTAATGGAAAGAGTACTAAATAAAGGATAACATTAAAATATATAGAGAATATAAAAAAATATTAGTGACCAAGGAATAATCAATTTTTATTTAGAAAACATACTTAAGATTAAAAATGCATATTTTTTTCTAAAAAGAAATACGTATTAGGAGAAATACCAAGCATAAACAAAAAAAAAATGATTAGTTTCTTTTTAATAAATAAAGATGCTTGACAATAGTAAAAGTACATATGAAAAATGTAAAATGAGGACTACAATCGGAAAACAACAAATAACAATTTGTTATTTCTAGTTCTAAAAGTCAAAATTAATAGAATAAAAAAATGGTAAATGCCAAAATTAAATTGCATATTTTAAGAAAACAAAAGCGTTTGTCAGTGGCAGCTGGTAGATTGTAAATCTCTATATTTTAAAAACAGAGCATGTGATTTAAATTCTCTTGTAAAAGTGATTATTGGGATCAAATACATATATAGAAGACTACTGCTACAACTATATTGTTTTTAAAGATGGTATTTTTAAGTATTTCCAAAACGTTTTATAGTTAAACTATGCTTTTTTTATTAGTAAGAAAGAATGAGAACACACCCACTAACACCAAACTTTTTACTTAATACGCATCTCGACAACAAAGTTGCCCTCTCAGGTGACAACTGAAAGTAACTAAGACTAACAAAATATTCGATTACAAAATATTTTCAAAACAGAAACAAAAATTTCGAAAAAATAATGATAAAGAAGTAGCATTGCTTTATTATAAGCCGTTTAGGAAATACCTAAAAAAAGGCCGGACCATTTTTAAAAAGCAAATTTTACAAATTTTTTTCTTTGCTGTAGCATTTAATTTATTTTTAATATTTTTTATAAAACTGACTTCTGAAGCTGAGGGGCAGTCGAAAGCGGATAGAATGATTCATTTTTAAGAAAGCTGCAAATAAGCAACATTTAACAAGATTTGATCTTAGTTATGTAGCCGTTCGACAAATCGTTGAGGGAGTGACAAGCAGTTTGAGCCGTATTTTCCTAGGTCTTTTAACGGTCTATTGAACGGCTTTATAACTCTTCCCAATTTTTTAACAAATCTTGTTACAATATTATTTGCCGCTTTACTAAAAATGACTCTTACCATACAAACGGTTACCGCTTTTCGACTGCCCCGCAACCTCAAAAATTAGTTTAAAAATCTTATAGTCACTCTTTACAACACAATTTGGCTGCTATCTTCTGATTTAAAAAAGAGATTTTAAAATCCACAGCAACCACTGATATATACAGTTACGATCAACCATAGGTGCACGATTTTTTGTTACTATGACAATCTTTTAAAAAAAATTCTGTAATAAACCTGTTTTTTTTTCAGAGACGATTATTTTTTATTTAAACAAAAATCGCATCAACTATTAAAGATATAAAGGCAGGTACATTAGAATATTTTGCAGTAATTATAGTACATAAATGTTAAAAATAGCTTTTAAAAAGCTTTGAATTTTTGTCAATGTCATCAAAAACATGATTCCATCGACTTCAGTGGAAGATGTTAGCGACAATGATAGCAGAAACGTTAGTATGTCGTACTGTAGGGGTACAACGCCTCAATTGCAAAAAGATTTTCTGTAACCGGTCAAAAGACGACGATATGTTAGACGTGTTTGGCCTATTTGCAATTGAGAGAGCACTACTCGAGATTGTCTATTGAGAACACTCACATTGTGGGTTTGATGTTCTTAAAAAATTTGGAATTTGAAGACTATGTAGATCTTTATGGTAAATTTTTGTTTTAAGCTCAACACGGAGGACACTACAAAAATTGATAAGAGAGACAGAGAGAGAGCAGATTAAGTCAGCTGTCTGCGTTCTCTGTTTTTAAAATAAACTTAAAAACAATTTGTAATGATTAGGATGTTAACAAAATTTTTGAACTAGAATTTCTGGTTGGTCATTAATGTTTTAAACTGAGTCTAGGTGAAGTTGATGTTTAAACTAGGTGTGGTCTATGACGACATTAACAATTTTTTTTATAGAATGAATAAAAAATTATAGAGCAACTTGAAATTCATCTAATTGATTTTTTAAATGAAAGTAAGTAATTTATTAAATTTAATTAAAAATGAAATAATTAAAAATGTAGAAAGTTTAACAGGAAAATACCCAAAAATTAGCGGTAAATTTCGGGATTGGACCTAACGTGTAGCAAAACTAAAGACGACGTAATCAAAAGACATTTACTTTGGAGAGAAAATGATTTGCAGGTTATAAACAATGGAAAAACATTCGCAGAAGACAGAATTGAAAACCACACTAATCGTAGAAGTTAACTAACAAGTTAAGCAAGAAAACTCTATGACAGATCAAAAACAATAAAAGTAAAAAAAAGACAAAGACAAATAACGAAATCAGTAGTAAGAAGAGAAAAAGGAAAAACCTGTTAGATCATTTCTAAAGACAGAATAAAAAGCTACAACACAAGCGTTTTAATTTTCAAGAAAGTACCTAAATAGTTTGAGAATTTACATTTATAAGTAGAGTAAGATAAATGAAAGCTATTAGAGAATCGTTAAAAAAATTAAATGTAACAATGGCGTCTTTAAAGTTTTAGAAGTGGTAACTTGTTACAGTCGGAATTTGATTAGATTTAGGTTGCCCTATAACAACATTTTTTTTGAGACATTCTGAACAAACTTCTGTTTGATTCTTAAAAATTTATATATAGTTATATTTAATATAACATAAATTATTGTGAAACTTTAAATTTGTTATCATTTTTTTTTGTTATAGCTTTTTTCTTATCGTCCGATTTTATATTTCAATTTTATTAAAACATGCAAAACTACTTTAAATAGTTTATTTATCTAGAGTTAAAATCTGTTTCAGTCCGTCGTATTTACCCGTTTGTCAGTTGTTTTGTCAAAAGGATTTAAAACCAAACAGGGGATCTGTGAAATCTACGTAAAGATACTAATTAAATACTATCTAAGAGAAACGACCTTGTTCCTGATTCGTTAATAAAAAGGGGGACTGCATATTATCTCAGTACATTAAATAAAATTGTGAGAGACAGTGCAGTTGTAACTGTAAGTAACAATAATTGTTGCAAATTATCATTATTTTGTAATTATTTTAGATGGCAGCTGAAATTAATAACTTACAAGATCTTATTGCTGAGATTATTCCTGAAAATTATGTCTTTGTTGATTCCAAAATAACAAAACTAACTGCTTCGGGTGACAATTATGGAAGTCTTTTATTAGCTGTGGACATTGTAATAAAAAATAAACATGAAACTAAAACAATTCACACTGTAGCTAAAAAGCTTCCTTCAAATAAGTTCATACAGGATATGTTCAATAGCCAATACACTTTTCCAAATGAAGTTGGTTTTTATCAAGTTATTGTTCCCTGTATGAAACAATTTCAGAAAGAGCAAGGTATCACAAATTTGATTAATTGTTTTCCTGATTTTTACTCAGCGAGAGTAAGCAAGGACAAAACAGGAAAAGTAGATGAAAACTCGATACTTTTAATTAAAAATATAAAAGTGGAAGGTTTCCAAATTCTGGATAGAACAATTGGATTTAATCTTGATCAAAGTCGATTTATTTTAACAAAAATGGCAGAAATGCACGCAACAACTCTCGCTTTGAAGTTTCTGCGGCCGGAAGTTTTCAAAACAAAAGTGGAACCGTTTTTTCAAGAGTATAAAGTGTTTGATATGGAAGAAGAATCTGATAGAAAAATGATGGACGGGTCGCTAAAAGTAATCAAAGACGATGAAGTTTGCAAAAGATATTTCCCACAAATTGAGGAACTTTTCTGGAAGAACCTTCATCAAGCTCATATAAAAAATAATAAAACCAACTCGTCAAGTCTCTTTCATACTTTGACACACCACGATTTGTGGGTTAATAATATTATGGTCAAAATCGAAAATAATAAAATCTGTGATGTAAAATTTGTAGATTTCCAGTTGTATGAATACGCGTCGTTTACAAGAGATGTTCTCTTTTTTGTTTTTAGTAGTGTTCAAACTTCGGTCTTGAAACAAAGTTGTGATGATCTCTTGTTACATTACTTTGATAGTTTGTTAAAGTATTTAGTTTCGCTGAAATGTGACCTTAAAATCTTCACTTACGACGCGTTTTTGAACGATATAAAAGATGTAATAAACGAAGGCGAATTTTTTCATATTTTGGGTATGTTGCCACCAATTTTTGCTACTGAAAAAGATACCAAAGATGTAGAAGCGTTGGAGTTAAATGATATTCTTTTTGAAGAGAGTGAAATTACGGAAAATCACAGAGAAAAAGCTTGTTTTATTGTGAGGGAGTTTATAAAGAGAGGGTGGGTGTTTAAAAATAATGTTTAAAGTAAATACTATAAAAATTCAGAATTTAAATTTATATTACTTCTGAAATTATTTTATGTTAATATAAGAAATAACCAAATATTAAAAATAAATTAAAAACAACTAATAATTTTGTTATCTATTGTATCTAATTTAGTATAGTAAATCCAGTAGTGAATTCGACCAAAATTAACAAACTAAAACCCAGCTGCCAATGGTCGTTGGTTGTCATTTGCATTGACCAATATTGTACTTTGGCGAGAACATTTATCAATGGTAGGTACCAACCTAAACCCGTCTTGGCAACATTAATTTCTACGGTATCTACGGTAATTTTAACGTTCTTAGAATATTTAAAAAAGTAAAATTTATTGATGTGTATATTATATATTTATTTTATATTTTATTTTTTCTTGATTAATATTTTTAATAATAAATTTTATTAAAAGTAGCAAGTTTATTTTCTTAGCTGATAATCAAAATTATTTAAAAAATATGTAAACATATCGATCTTAAAACATCTATCAATTTTTAAAAATGATACTTGCCTGTATTGACAATTATACTTTAAGTTTAAATTAATATATTAATATAGACACTTATTAATAATTTTTTATAAGAATTTGCATTGTAATTTTTTTAAAAGTAAATAATAAATAGTACCAAGATAGTGTGTGTATGTTTATTTATTTCAGTATGATTTTGATATCTCGATTTTTTACCAATACTTACTGTTGAGTTTTCGTTAGACACAGGCAAACCAAATCAAATGCTTACCGCCGCGTTTGCGTAGCAATAAGTAAATAACCTTTAGGTAGTTCTTAGGTAGAAACAAAGTAGTAAACACTCAAATTGAGTTGCTTGGCACAAATAGTACCTTAGTGCATTAAGAACGGAAAGAATATTTTACCGATCCAAGACAATTGTTGGGGTTCGGTAATAGTTACTTACACGGTAAGTGCGGAAACATTTTTACACGAAAGCGCTTTGCGCATGAGTGAAGAATGTCGCATGAATAAAGCAATACTGTTCCCGCACGTTTCTTGTATATTTTTTTGCAAGGCCCAAGAACGATAATTTTAAAATTTATCTTTAATTTGTCAAAAAGATCAAGTGCGTTTATGTCAATAATCTAGGTCATTATTACAGTAAGGTTATTTCGTTAAAACCTACTGTCAAAATTTAACATTTTAATGTTTTACACAATTTCTCAAAGATAGCACTGCTTTAACTTAAACTTCAAATGTAATATTGTAAATGCATTTCTGTTGTTTTATCTGAATAAAAGTGGTAAAGAGCATTGTTTTATTATAAAATTGGGCACTGATACAATAATCAAATTTTAAACTGTTTTTTAAACGATAAAGATTCCTGTGCTTTTTGCAGACACTAGTGCGGTAAAAACGGAGGATGATTGTAAAATGACGGTCTCGATTGTTCGCTTAAATAAGTGCGTAATCATTTGACTTTTAGTAGAGTAGTGCAAAAAATGTTTTTCAGGTTCGGAGCTTATGTGTTATAACATTTTTTCTGTGCAAATATTTTTTATTAAAAAAACAAATTAATTAATGTCAAAAAATTAAAAGTTCTACAAAATAAGTAATGCTTACTGTCGAGTTTTCGTTGGCAACAAACAAACAGATACTTGCCGACGAATTTGCTCCAAATATTTTAAATAACCTTTACTGTCTTACGATATGGTTTGTTTATTTATCCAAAAGCCACTGAGGGGCAAATAATTTACTCTGATATTGTTTCTATAACAACGTAATGCTTTTAATATAGGAAATTAAATTTAAGAGGTCATTCTTTGTACCACAATGGTTTTTTTGAAACATAAACAGATATTAGTAACTTTATTGTTAACTTAGTCAGTATTTGTTGATCATATTAAACTTTTACATTGTTTTATCACAAGATACTAATTCTACAATACTAATAACTATTGTGTAATTTTTTAATCAGTTTAGTAAATAAATAAATAGTTTACGAATTATCTAAATAACATATCAAAAATAATAAAAAATGTAAAAGTATTTGAACTTGTTATCTAATAAAGCTGCAATAGTAATTATAATTATCTAATTGTAAATGTTTGCAGATATAAAATAAATTAAACAATAAACAATATGCAAAATACACTATTATGCATCTCAATTACACCACATAACTTTTACCTTCTTCCTGTAAAAAATAAGAATTAACCACAAACTTCTCGAAAATAAACGATCTGCTTTTTTTAAAGCTAGTTTTCGAGATTAGGCATTAGACAACCTCTATAGCAACGATGTCAATAATTAAGTAAATTGTGATCGACTAGTCGATCGTTAAAAATATTCAAGAATAGGAAATGTTGGTTTTTAGCATCTAATATGCGGTTTCTATTACAAGTTTACGTTATATAGTCTTTAATTTTTTCAAAGAGTTGCACGTGATTATTATAATAGTTAACCACCTAATGGAATATTTACGACTACCTATTTGTGGACTGTACTCTGAATATAGAGGCTCTGAGAAAAATAATTTTCAATTTAATGAGCAAAGGCTGCATACAATAAGTCACAATAAAGCAATCTTTTTTTAGCATTTGTCAACAGTTATCAAAGTTTTGCAGTTTTTTTACATCTGTACGACACATCAAAACATCAAACTACGTTACTTGAATTTTTTTGAAAAGTTTATATGCTATTTTTTACTTTCCTACTTATACTTAACATAGTCTCTATGTTGATAACTTTCTGGGAAGAACTGTTTTATGTAGGCCAATAATCCGATGCAGAAGGTCTTCTTTAATTATAGATAACTTTGTCATATTCTTATTTTAGACATAATTGAAAATCTTAAATAATCCAAAACGATCAAAATCAACAAAAAAAGGACGAAAACAACAATTATATGACTCTCACAATACTGCTAAATTTTTGCAAAAATATCATTTCTAGCAAATTCCTAATACCTTAATTCTGAACATTAAAAATTTGTTATATCTTATTAAATAACCTGTCTATCAAATTTTGTTCAACTTTATCAACTTCTACAGGTGTTGCGTTTTTTATAAAACACAGTATATTTTTTATTTAATTTTCTTTTCTTTTATCACTGGTGACTTTCTGTCGGTATGACTTTCTGAGTAATAATTATGTTATGGTTATGTCGCATGCTTTTCTGCCTCTCTTCCTGTTATAAATATGACATTTCTAAAATTAATCTATACTTAATTTTTAAAACTAATTATAGATAGATAACTATAGTAACAAACTGCGTTTTTGATGTTTAATACAAATATAAATTTTCCTATTAATTAAATTTTTTTAAATAAAATTTATTGACCAAAGAGTTTAATACAAATCTTGTGTGCTAAACTCTTTATAGTGCTCAATCATTAAAGCACTGCACTGGCGCGTTGTTTTTAAATTAATTTCGTGTTGTAAAATATACATATAAGTTACCAGTGTTACCACACGCGAATGTAAATCAACTATAGAAACTATTCTAGAAATGACACGTTATTGTTTCTTACTTGTGTGTCGCGTTTTACATTCTTATAAGTACTTATTTGCTATTGGATAACTTTAGTTAGTCTGGTTCTTCTTAGACCACGTATTTGACTATTTGTTATCTTCACTTTGTTTTCTAAAAAAAAACCGATTTTTTCTTAATCATTATTGTTGTTCATTTTGTTTTCTATACTTCTACTTTTGCGATTCAATATCCCATAATTATTACCTGTTGTGAATTGTGACCAAAACCTGCCAAAAATATTTTTTTATTGATACTTAATAATGCTTAAGTGTCTATTCCTTATTTTTCTTCTCTTCAACATTTCTTGACATAAATATTTTATTAATTATTTAGTATCTGTTACTTTATTTTTTTGGTTTTCTTCTTTGTTTACTCTTGTCTATACAGTAAAATCTGGTTGTAATATACTTGGATATAAATAACTTTGGTTATATCGTACGTTTTGAGTAAGTTTTTTGCGATTTTTATCTCATCTTATTGTGTTTTTCTATAACAAATTTTGTTTAGAACGTACTCATTAACTGGGTTTCGAGAAGTACCTTGTAACCGTGTTTTACTGTATCTAATTTAATATTTCTTTTGTTAATTCCGTTCAATTTAACTTTTTATATTCTAAATTTTACTGTGCCCCTAACATTTTTTAGTCACCTCCTCTTTTATACAAAATCTACTTAATTTTTTTTGTCAAATACTTTTTCTAGATTTGTCCAGATCGTCTGTCTATCGTCTATCTAGATCTAATTTGTTTAGTTGCTTTGATATTTCTGGATTCTTTTTAACAGTTGTTTTAGTGTGTTTTATTTTATTTTTTTTTAATATTTTCTGTGCTCTGCCCTTCGCTCTATTTTAACATTTGTAATATTTTGGCGTTCTATGTTGGTCTACAACATTTGTACTTCTCTTCTACTACTCGTCAGTTCATTATTTAAACACGAAGTTGTTTCAATTTATCCTTGTTTTATTAACTTTATTGAAATTTTATATTTATTGTTATTCTAGAATACTAATCATTTTTCAGTTACAAGCTAAAATTATTATTAAAATGGTTGGCAGCAATTTTAGAGCCATGTGGAACGTAAAATTATATCAGCTTAAGGATAAATATTTTATTGTTCTGAAAAGTTACGAGTTAAATAATAAATTAAATAATTAGTTGCCTATTTATTAGTTGTAAACTTCAAAGCATATATAAGCCCTTCGCTTGACTCAGTTCTGTATCATTATGTCCAAAACAGGCGATATTTTCCCTCTGAGAGATCCAGTGAAACGATCTCTTTTTGTACCAAAACTTCTTTTAGAATCGATGAATTTTTGGCCAGAAAAACTCAATTCTTTTATTAAAGCTACAAACTTATTTATGTTAACAATTTGTGTTTTTATTGAAGCTGGTCAAATTGCTTTTGTTATTGTTAATATTAAAAATTTGACAAAAATTGCATCAGCTATGTCGACTATATCAACTACATTTCAAGTGAGTTTATAAAATCTAAAAGTAAACTGAAATATTTTTTCAGGCTATAACAAAATTGACAGTTTTGTTTATTTACAACGATAAGCTTTCAAAAATTTTACAACTAGTTTGGTACGAATTTTGGCCGGCAAATCTCTGTGGTGCTAAAATCTACGCAAAATTAAATTTTTACAACAAAGTCATTATTGCAAGTTCAGTTATTATGTTTCTTAGTGGAATTCTATTCGCTTTTGGTTTTTTAAGCTCACCATTAATTTCCGGTGTAAAAATATTGCCTTTTGAAGCTGTTTATCCTTTTGATTGGAGTAGAAGTCCTTATTATGAAATTATTTATGTTATGGAATGGATGACTAACATTGCTTTTATCTTGGTAGGAATTTGTGGTCATGATTTTCTCTTTGTGGGTCTTTGTAGCAATTTAGTGGCTCAATTTATACTCCTAAGTAAAGTTTTTGAGTATTTGGGAAGCGAAAATATCGATGAAATTAATCAGAAATTGACAGAAATTACCCAAATTAAACATTCGGAAGAACCGAATCAACAATTAACACGAATTTGTATAAAGCATCATATCAGAATTACCCAAATTTGCAAATATGTAGCACAAATTTTTAGTTTTAGCTGTTTCGTTCAATTAATGTCGAGTGTTACTGCACTTTGTGTGGGAGCTTTGCTTGTAACTTTGGTAATATCCAAATGTTAAGTTTTTTTTTTCGTAATTTTTGTTTTTAGGGTAATGTTGATCCTGCTTTACTTGCAGTATCTGCGTCTTACATTTTTGGACATTTACTTCAATTATTTCTTTTTGCAACTCTTGGAAATGAGCTTATTTATAATGTATGTACGTTAGAGTGTATTTCAATTTTTTTAAACAAGTTTTAAAATAAAATTTTAGGCAGGTAAACTCCCAATTGCTATATTTAATAATAGTCAATGGTACAATGTTAATTTGAAAGTAAAAAAGGATCTTTTATTTGTACTTCAAAGAGCGCAAAAAGATGTAAAAATCTCGGCAATGGGCGTTAAGATTTTAGATTATCAAACTTTTATTGGGGTTAGTAATTTTGTTGAAAAAATTTAATGCTCATTCATGTTTATTATTTTTTTAGGTTTTGAGATTGTCATTTTCATTTTATACAATGTTAACAAAAGTCACAGATCATTAAGTTAAAATTTAAGATACGTTTTGTGTACAAAATAATTTAAAGTTTTCTGAGACACCAGGAATTGTTGCACTTTGCACTTGCTTGATCTAATTTTGGCTTGATTAAATATTCTGCAAATATTAATAAGACCTTCTTGATAAGTGTAAAGCATCATAAAAACTCAACTTTAATCTTCTAAAGTACCAAACTTTTGATTGTAAAGTGTAATACTACTTATTTTTATTTATATCACATGTTCAGTTAAAAAGTTTATAGTAACCTGTAGATCATTAATTCTTTAATTTTATAAAAAACATTTTTATTGTTATTAATTAAAAAGAATTATTTTGATCCAAACTTATAATACACGAAAATCATGAGTCGTCTTAATTTGTAACAGACAAAAATTTGAATCGTGAATATAATCACAACAAACAACACTAACAAATATTACAATTGACCCATGTTCAAAACTTTTACGTTAAGTTATCATTCTTTTAACATAATTATTCTAAAAGTAACTTGATAAACTTTTTAACCAAACACGCGTTATATCTGAAGTTGACAGTGTGACATTTAATAAAAATTATGTGTGATGTAATAATTTTATGTTCTTTTTTTATTCTTGACTTAGTAGGATATTTAGTATTTTAGAGAGTGAATGTGAGTAATAAATTAGAACTGGTACTTCTGCGACGTTTCGTGACTTTCTTTTATCTTTTTTTTTTTGTTAAAAAAACTTACAATAATTTTTTAAATGTAATCGAAACGTTGCAGAATGGTTTAAATGCTTAATAATATCTCTCTATTTGCAGCATAAAGAGTACTTCTCGCTCGCGATACATAAATTGCTAGAGTCTTCTCACCTCTAAGTGTATATGTATAACACTGTTAATTTTTGCTTATTGAGTAAGGTCTACCTCTTCTGTGTTTTTGCCGAATTGATCTTCTCTTTAGGTATCAATTTACCAGTCTTTGACTCTTTGACTAAGTCCAAGAATATTAGCGATGTCGCTAACCTACAGCATCCCATTAGCAATATTTTCCTCAGGTCAGGTGCAGCTAAAAAACTCTATGTCTTCTCCTCTAACCCCCCTCCCATATTTCGACTGCATACTCACTGTACTCTTTGCAATAACAATTATAGGGTGATTTAGAAAGATATTAATTAAGTATTCACTTTAAAAAGTTAGCATAAATACCAAAAGACGACCATAGAGAGAATTTTCCTTATAATTAATATTAAAAATAGTGTATCAAACAAACACAAAGTTTAGTAAATAGAGGATTTCACTGACTCTGAGGTTCCAACCAATAAAATTATAATATCCACCAAATGCAGACAACGGTATTCTGTAATTGCATTTCTCTAAATGTTAAGCTTAAATCTCAATCTAATACTACCTGGAAATGAGGGACTGAATATTTGTTCAGGATTTCTACCTGTAGAAGCCGCAGATTTGACAAGAATAGCAAATCAGGTAAAAATGGTCTCTATGTAAGAGATCTTTAAGGTAAATTTAATTAAACGGTTGACATCCTCATTTACGTTTGCGGTGCCTTCTGCCTTCGATGAACAATTGAATCTTAACGGTTTATTGCTTGGCACCTCAGAGTCACTGAAAAGAACTATAGGTGTGTCTCTTGTCCAAATTTTAAAATATCTCTAACTTTTTGTGCACATATATTAGGCGGAGAGTTCTACAAAATAATTAGTTATATAACAAGTACATATGAAAAGACTTTACTGCGTTTGCATTCGTGAAAAAGCTATCCCCAAGAGCCTAAAATTATGTATGACACTACGATTTGCACACAAAGTTGCAACATGATACTAAACTTTGGCGGCTGTAAAGTTTTATTTATTCTACTAATAAAATAAATAAAACTTTAGGTACATTCATTTCAATGAAAAATAAGTAACTTTTATACTAAAGCTAATATAAAACGCTTTTGCGCTTCGTAATAAAATTACCAGAAATTGCCTTGTTATAACTGTACTAAAAACCTGTAAAAAAGTGTAATTAATTTTTCTAGTGTTGACAATTGAGAACCTTCACATCAAGGTGCATTTTCTAACATAGAAATAGCTTTGGAAAATAATCAAAACTCTAGCGCCTAGCGACAATACTAAGATGATGTCTCAGGAAATATTACTGAAAAAACTATACAAGTAATATTAGAATATTTTTGGGGCACGGTGAACTGGGCTCAGTTGTGAAAACAGGTATAAGAGGCTAATAAGGGTCGCTAATCCTTAAAGCGAATTGCGGGCAATACCGTCACAGCGGGGTACATGCTAAGAGTTTGGAATTAACCTCTTCTTAAAAATTTCTTAAGTACTTAATTTATTTAGTATATAAAATTTACTTAAATTTTATATAGAAATAACTGATCAAGGGAAAACATTTTTACGGTAATGACAATATGACTTATATTGTCGTTACAATTGACAATACAACTCTTATGTTGTTGAGCCTACTCTGAAATGGCAATGTCACACTAATTACATAGCAGATAAATTAACAAAAAATATTTACCTTATACGGAAACTGTCAAACTGTGTTTCAAATACAACTTTAATACAGCATATTTTTCTTTAGTTCAATCTCATCTTGAATACTGCATTGTACTTTGGGGTCATCTGCCCAACGCTTTTTAAACTTCAACGTAGAGTTATTAGAATAATGGCAAATCTTAATTATAGAGATGATTCTGAAATCTATTACAAGATCTTCAATATTTTTACATTACCAAGTTTGTTTATTTACAAATGTTTTCAATATTTATTTAAAAACTTTGACAAATTTAGTCTAAACACATCTAAACATAAAAATCCTACAACTAGTCTTAATAATTTCTCTCTAGACTAATTTAGATTAGAAAAATCTAGATATGGTACGAATTATTATTGTTTTAAATTTTACATTGTTTGACCTGTGGGGTTCAGAAATGTTCCCTCTAATCAATTTCCATCAAAGATAAAAAAAATTTAATTTATAAATCGTTTTAGTCTATTGACTAATATTTACAGAATAATTTTGAAGATCTTGTTAGTTAAGTTTCTTTAGGATTTTTATCTAATTTTTTATTTTTGTATATTATATTTTGTATTTGCCGTGTGTAAAACAATGTATTGTTGTTCTGACACCAATAAATTATTATTATTATTATAACTCAAGTTTTATTATTAGTGAAAATGAGATTAGGTTACTGTTGAAGAATTCCGGACTTGTTTTTTTGACAATTTTTATTTTAAGTCGACGTTTTAAGTATAAATTTACTTTTAATCAAAACATTATTTCTATATAATTTAATTTATTAGGCATAGATGTGTAAAGCTTTTACTTTTTCCGGTATTAAAAATTTAAATGACAAAATGATGAATCATGTGCTGTTTGAGATATCGCCATTCAGGTCTAATAAATTAAATTATGTAGAAATAACGTATTGAGTCATGATTAAAAGTAAATTTATACTCGAAACGTCGACTTAAAATAAAAATTGTCAAAAAAACAAGTTCAGAATTCTTCAATAGTAACCTAATCTTATTTTCATCAAATACCACGGACGATTACAACTAAATCATGCCAAATTTATTATGAGTGTTATTAGTCCATTAGCGTTGTTCAAAGTTGATCAGCAATAATGGAAGAATGCAAAAAAATTGAAATTTATTTTTAATCAAAACCACATTTTAAAAATTTGTAGATCGTTGTTGCCACAAAATCTGGTTTTTGTTATATGTTATTACTGATACTGACCAGTTAAATAACAAGGCATTCAAAATTGACACATAAAAATTTGAAGTTTTTTAATTAGCCAACTAATTAAATTTTGACAAAAAACTTCAAAAATTACGAATCTAGAAGAATAAAACTTGTAACATCAAACAAAGAGAAAAAATAATATATGAACAAAATTGAGACATAAATACCTGACTTGAGCGCAGTCCACCTAAAGATTAAAGCAAAGCAGGTAAATAAAAACTTTCTGAGCGCAATCCACTGTAGCTCTAAAATGGTGTATACTTAAAATATCTAAAAGTGGACTGACTTTTTAAGACTCTTTTAAAGAATAGCTTTGTTAATTTTATAGAAAGGCAAACCACCATCTTGGATAGATCTGTATTTATGATTATGACAGTTTCCTCGGTCAGTATTTTACAATATTTGCGTGCGAAACATCTGGCGATGGGAATAGTCATAAATCAAGATTTGTCCTTACGGTAGTTTGCCTCTCCATAAATTTAACAATGGCTATTCTTTGGTTTATAGAAGAGTATTGAACTCCTCTATAGATTAAAAAGTTAGCTCAGTTTTAGATATTTTATAGTATATCAAGTATGGAGAACGGTAAGGAATCCTTACCGTTCGAAGACAATTGTTTGGAGGAGGAGCGAAGCTACGACCCCAATTATTTTCTGAGAACGGTAATCCTTAATGTTCGACATGCTTATAACGTTTTTTGCGCGATTAGAGTTTCTAGAATAATAATAATAATAATTTATATCAATACATTTGTGATAATCGGGAAGATTGAAACTGAAAACTTTGGGTGGCTGTTCCATGGTTGCTATGGTTTTGTTCCAAACAAGTAAAATTGTCTTTTTGATACAATCATTCCTACATAGTTCTGTTTTGTGGTTCCGTTTTCGAAGCAAATGTGAGCGATAGTGATGATCTACCGGATGATCTAGAAGACGCTTGGCAAGAAGGATGTTCGGCAATAATTCCAGAAAAATCTAAAGCCCGATATGAACAGACATACAAGTTGTTTAAGGAATGGCGTGAAGCAAAGAAGATTTCTGTAAAAGAAAAGAGCTTGTTAGCGTATTTTGTGGTGAGAAGTGGACACTTGAAGGCCCCAGGCAGTTTAAGGGCGGAGTATTCTATGCTGAAGAGTACAATTTTTCTTCATGATGCTATCGATATTTCTAAGTTTGCTACATTAATTGCTTATCTTAAGAGAAAAAATATTGGATATCGGCCTAAGAAGGCTAAAATTTTTACCAAAGAAGACATGGAAAAATTCTTGAATGAAGCACCAGACGAACAATTTTTAATTCAAAAAGTATGTTGTAGATGATGAGGTGGTACATCTGAGTTCTAAGGAAACAATATATTTGCAGGTAGCAATGATATTGGGAGTATCGGGCGCCTGTAGACGAGAGGAATTGTACAATATTAAAATGAGTGACATAGAAGAACATGAAGAAATGTTTATAGTAAATATTCCAAATACAAAAACGAATTTTCAGCGAACGTTCACAGTTACTAATAAAGAAAATGAAACAGTTCATTATTTGGAAATACTTCGAAAATACATAAGAATTCGACCAAGCAACCCAACGTCAGATCATTTATTTCTGAACTATCGAAATGGCAAATGCACTAGGCAAGTCACAGGAAAAGGCACAATTGGAGGCTGGCCGTCAAAAATTGCAAAGTATTTAAAGTTGCAAGCTTCTGAAGGTTTTACTGTACACTCGTTTCGACACACATCGGCGACACTTTTGGCGAATAACGGAGTTGATGTGTTGGGACTAAAAAGACATGGTGGGTGGCGTTCATCAACGGTGGCCGAGAGTTACGTGGAAGATTCCCTCCAAATCAAAATTGAATTTGCTCATTTAATTGCTTACCGTTCACTGAACGGTAAGTGAATTACTTACCGTTTTGTTACACGTAGCAACCAGTAACAGCAACCTACCGTCGTGGAAACAGGCTCAGTAAACTGATAAAAACAACCAATCGCGCAAAAAATATACTTAAACTGAGCGCAATTCACCGGCACCCGAATATTTGCTACCAAAAAAATCAAAACAGAAATATAACAACAATACGATCTATTTATTGAATAATTTCCTCTAAATCAAAAAACCTGTAAAAGATACACTTGGCGTCAGAATATAAGTTATCAAATAAAAATTCTCTGCTTTAACCTTTGTTGTTTTACAGTACCATAAAGGTGTCGAATAAAAAATATTGTTTGCACCTCGCCGAGAAATTGATTTTTCAGACCTCAGGAGAAAACACATTTTTTTTTCATCTAGGTATACAAATTACTATTAATGTAACAAACTAAAGGATATTTTAAGAATTCATACCAAACTAAAGCCACGAAAATTTAATTATGTGTATTGTGACCGTAAAAATTACAATTTTTGTACAGATTTACGGTTTGGAAAACAATGAAATTATTAATTACAACATTCAGAATACTCAATGTTTTTTTTTGTTGTTGAATTCTGCTGTTACGGATTGCACCTATGTTTGTGCCAGACGTGTTACCTGTTGTAACACCACTGTTTGCGTGGGAATTATTAGAGATTTTCGGAAATTGTAGAGATGTTCTTCTTACGTCAGTTTTCAATCCGGTATTTTTTTTGTTCATAAACTGGAAACTACCTTACGGGATTATTACAGGAAAAGTACATTGTAAATTTATGGCATCTTCACAATTTGTTTATTGTTTTTCGCCACAATCTTGCTACTACAAAATTTCTCAATATTTGAAATTTTCTTCTTCTTGTTTAAGAATGGCGCAAAATAGAAAAATTACTGTATAATATTTCGTTTTTAAAACATTTTGTCGCACTTATCTTTTTAAAGCACTTCTCGTTACGCTCGTCGTGTCTAAAACCGTTCCTGCGGCAAAATGTTTCCAAAAAAATCGTATCATAAGACACTATTATTTTATTAGTAAATAGTAGTAAGTACGTACCATAAAGAGGTACTCTGTTAATCTTAAGACGTAAAACTGTACAATAGATAACGCTATTTTACAATCTAGTCGTATATAAAATAATTTAATTCTTAATAATATTGTGACGCGAACGACTCAATTCTAAGAAGCGGTGAATCAGAGTATCGAGTATTGTGTTGTGGACCGCTCACTTCTAGGAACTGAATAGAACTTCGAGTATTATTTACGTTTTAAATGGGTTTATTTATTCTTGTTTACGTCGGCATTGTTTGTCGCTATTGTGATTGAATTCCAATCATCTTGCCGAATTGAAATAATTCAGGAGAAACGCGAGAAAATACTCGAAAGTTCTGGAAAGAGTCCATACCCCTATATATATGCGAGACAGCGAGTCAGTCAGTCAGTCTGGTTTTGGGAGAGCGACATAAAGGCGAACTCCGGCGATATCCAGCGAATTTAGAAAGCGATAAATTAAAGTGTTTTGTGTTCCGTTAGTGATTTAGAATATTAGCTGTGTTAATTAGTTGTAATTAATTTGATTTGTAATAAACTTGCCGAGAAATTATCTCCAGCTCTTTAAATCAGAAACCCACATATAATAAACGTCACACTGGTGTCAGAAGTGGGATTTAAAGAAGCTTGGTGGACAAAGAAAAGTTTATGTCTCTGGAACCTTCTGGAAGAACAACAAGAAGTCAGACAAGAACCATGGAGGAACAACTTCGTGTATTCTTCGAGAAACTAGAAAAACAACGCTTGGAAGATAAAGAAGAACAGAAGAAATTTCTGGAAGATCAAGAAAAACGAAGAATGCAAGAAAAAGAAGAAGAAGAAAAACGACGACTGCAAGAAAAAGAAGAAGAAGAAAAACGTCGAATGGAAGAGCAAGAAAGAATTTTCGAAAAATTCGATACCTTACAAGATGCTCTTAAGAAAGATGTCGAAGAAGTAAAAAAGGAATTTGAGGAAAAAGTTTTCGAAGTAAAAGAAGAAGCAAAAGAAGAGATAAAAGAAGTTAGGGAAGAATTAGAAAAGAAAGTTTTAGAATTGGAAAGTAAAATGAAGAAACTTGGAACAGGACAAATTTTAGGAAGCGAAGTAACATCGCAACGAGTAAAACCCCCAACTTTCGATGGTCAGTCTTCGTGGTCAATGTATAGGAGGCAGTTTGAAGCAGCGGCGGAGATAAATTGCTGGAATGATGAAGAAAAAGCCACAGCTCTGGTGTTAGCACTGCGAGGACCAGCTCTCCAGCTGCTTCAGAATGTATCTGATCGTGATCAGAAAAACTATCACGCAGTGGTCAACGCCTTGGAATTGCGCTACGGAGACCAGCACATGGACAGAGTATACCAAATGATGCTTAAGTCCCGACATCAGAAAAGCAACGAAAGTTTGCAAGAATATGCCGCGGAAATAGAAAGATTGGTTAATTTAGGTTATCCTTCCGCACCTGCAGACCTTCGCCATGAGATGGAAGCCAGCGCATTTATTGATGGTTTAAGAGATGGCGATTTACGACGTTATCTACGTCTACATAGATATAAAACCTGTGCTGACGCGCTTATCCACGCGTTAGAATATGAGGCGGCAAATGAAGACTTTTCACGACGACCAGCTCAACGCGTGCGATTGATGTCCGCAGAGGAAACTCCAACAAATAATTGCTGCTGCGAAGAACTGAAGAGTATGTTGGAAAAGATGCAGCAGACACCAGCACGCACTGGAGGACGGCCTAAGTGTTATGGTTGTGGTAAGATAGGCCATATAAGAAGGGATTGCCGCCAACGGGGAAGGTCTGAGGATGTAAGGAGGGGTCAGGAAGATGTCACAGGCCCCTCAATTTCCCGGCATCAGGGAAAACTAATTTCAGCTAGCACTTTGGGGCGTGTGCTAGCTGATACGCCCAAAGCCCCTAGGATCATCTCCGTCTCGCAGCTAGGAAAAGGAAATGATAGTCTGTTGCTGGATGGACGAATCAACGGTCGAGACACCAAGATGACGGTTGACACGGGAGCAACACTTTCTCTAGTGAGACGGGACATGCTGGAAACATCTCAAAATATCTACATGACAAGATGTAACTTCGTTTTGAAAACCGCTACTGGTGAAACAGCACAAGTACATGGAGAAGCTAATGTCAAACTTGAGATAGGACCATTCAATATTGTACACCGAATGGTTGTAGCTGAGATAGTTGATGAAGTGATCTTGGGTTTGGACATTATGGACAAATATGGATTTGTGCTGGATATTAAGAACAGGATGTTACAAATGGGAAACGAAGAAATCTTGTTACATTCTGCGACCGCTTCATCTGACCATGTAAACATCATCGTCTCAGAATCAGTTCGTGTCCCCGGCAATTCTGAGAAAATTGTGCTGGCAGAGTTGGAAAAAGATCCTGGGGGATACCGAACGGGAGTTGTTGAACCGGACATGACGAAATTCACGAATGCGACACACAATAAACAGATCTTGGTAGCTAGAGCACTCGTTGAGGCTGGTGGAAAGATTCCTATTCGCATAGCCAATCTCAGCGAAAATCGAGTTACGTTGCAGAAAGGGGAACAGATTGGCTTCTTTCAGCCTGCATTACGAGTTGTTCGTTGTGAAGAAAAGGACAACAAGAGTTACCAGGAAGGAGAAGGTAAAAATAACCCGGAATTGGAAAATTATTTTCTGGAAGAATGGCAACACTTATCAGAAGATCAGAGGAAAGCAGCCACTGCTTTTATTCGAAAGGAACAAGACATTTTTGCAATAGGGGACAAGATTACGGGAAGAACTAATTTGGTACAGCATCGAATTAATACGGGATCAGTACAACCTATTCGTCAGCCCCCGAGAAGACTCCCCTTTGCGAAACAGGAAGAAGTGGCTCGAATGATCGAAAAAATGAAAGAAGATGGCGTCATTGAAGATTCGTCAAGTCCCTGGTCTTCACCAGTTGTACTAGTAACAAAGAAAGATGGGTCAACTCGTTTCTGCGTTGACTATAGACGGCTCAACGAAGTAACGAAGAAAGATAGTTACCCACTTCCACGCATCGACGATACACTGAGCATGTTAGCTGGTTCCCAATGGTTTTCTACTTTAGACTTGAAGAGTGGGTATTGGCAGGTTGGAATTCACCCTGAGGATAAGGAGAAAACTGCCTTCTCGACTGGAACTGGGCTCTACCAGTTTAATGTTATGCCTTTTGGACTTTGTAATGCGCCAGCTACGTTCGAGCGGCTAATGGAACTTGTCCTTCGAGGGTTGACTTGGAGAACTTGCCTTGTGTACCTTGATGATGTGATGGTTATTGGGAAAACTTTCGAAGAACATCAAAGTAACCTGCAAGAAATTTTCAGCCGATTGCGAAACGCTCGTCTTCAACTTAACCCTAAAAAGTGTTGCCTTTTCCAAAGAAAAGTCAAGTTTTTGGGACACGTTGTTTCATCGAATGGGATACAAACTGACCCTGAGAAGACTGCAGCCGTACGGGAATGGCCCCGACCTAATGATAAGCACCAACTACGAAGCTTTTTGGGTCTTTGCACCTACTATCGCCGTTTTGTCAAAGGATTCGCCGATATTGCCAAACCTCTTCATAAACTGACCGAAAAGAAGACGCCTTTTATTTGGGACAAAGAGTGTGAATCGGCCTTCAAAACATTAAAAGTTACACTCTGTACGGGACCAATACTTGCTTACCCAAGGGCAAAAGGTCAGTTTATTTTAGATACGGACGCCAGTAATAATGGAGTTGGCGCAGTATTAACTCAAGTACAGGATGGCGAAGAGAGGGTTATCGAATATTATAGTAAGGTTCTTTCTAAACCTGAAAGGAATTACTGTGTCACCCGAAGAGAACTGTTGGCTATCGTGAACGCGGTAAGCCATTTCCACAAATATTTATACGGCCAACATTTTACAATAAGGACAGATCATGCCGCTTTAAAGTGGCTGTTAAATTTGAAGAATGCTGAAGGTCAAACAGCGAGATGGATTGAGAGACTTCAGCAGTATGATTTTGAAATCAAGCATCGCTCGGGAAGGTCTCATCAAAATGCAGACGCCTTGTCCAGAAGACCGTGCAGAGCCGACTGCAAACATTGTAGCCAACGAGAACAAGCTGACCACCTGTGCAACCTTAGAAGGCTAGTTTTGCAACCTACTGACGGATGGACAGCTGAAGAAATAAGAACAGAGCAACTGCAAGACGATGAGATCGGACCGATTTTACAAAGCAAGGAGAACGGAAATGTAAGACCGCAATGGCATGACATTTCAAATAAGAGTCCTGCTCTGAAGGCGTTGTGGGCACAATGGGACTCCCTGAAAGTCGAAAATGGGCTGCTCAAAAGGGCTTGGGAAAGCGCGGATGGAAAGACGGTAACAATGCAGCTAGTCCTACCGAAGAGTCGTGTAAAGGAAGTCTTAAGGGAAATCCATGATGGAAGATCTGGAGCTCACTTCGGCGTCAACAAAACCTTGGGGAAGGTTCGCGAACGCTTTTATTGGGTCAATAGCCGAGAAGATGTCGCTAATTGGTGCCGGAAATGTACAACATGTGCTGCGAGTAAAGGCCCGAAAACTCGTAGCCGGGGAGCCATGAAGCAATACAACGTTGGGGCTCCGTTTGAGAGGATTGCGTTTGATATTGCGGGTCCATTTCCAGTCACCGACTCGGGCAACAAATACATTATGGTTGTTGCCGACTATTTCAGTAAATGGCCTGAGGCATACGCGTTACCAAACCAAGAAGCTATTACTGTGTCTCGTGCTTTGGTGGATAATTGGATTTCTCGTTATGGGCTTCCCATGGAAATGCATTCGGACCAAGGGCGAAACTTTGAGTCAGGGGTTTTCCAAGGAATTTGTGATCTCTTGGGTATTCGGAAAACCAGGACTACACCGCTGCATCCTCAGTCCGACGGAATGGTCGAGCGCTTTAACAGCACCATGGAAGAGCACCTATCGAAAGTTGTAGAGGCCCATCAAAGAGATTGGGATCGCCATTTACCGTTGTTTTTGTTGGCTTATAGAGCGGCGATCCATGAAACTACAAATCAAACTCCAGCCAAGATTTTGTTTGGACGGGAACTCCGCTTGCCTTGTGACCTTGTGTTTGGGACACCCACTCAAGAACCCAAGGAAGTTAGAAGCTATGTAGAAGAGCTTCAAGAGACGATGTCCCATATCCACGACTTGGCTCGAGACCGAATTGAGATTGCCAGTGACAGGATGAAGACGCGGTACGATTTGAGGGCGAATTCGGTAGGGTTTCAAGAGGGAGATTTGGTCTGGCTATTTAACCCTCAACGGAAGAAAGGGCGATGTCCGAAGCTTCAGCCGAAATGGGAAGGCCCTTATACCGTACTGACCCGACTTAACGACGTGGTGTATAGAATCCAAAAGAACCCCAGGGCTAAGATGAAGGTAGTGCATTTAGACCGTTTAGCCCCCTATGCGGGTTCAAATGACGATGAATGATTGTTCGAGACGAACAATTCTTAAGAGGGGGGTAGTGTGACGCGAACGACTCAATTCTAAGAAGCGGTGAATCAGAGTATCGAGTATTGTGTTGTGGACCGCTCACTTCTAGGAACTGAATAGAACTTCGAGTATTATTTACGTTTTGAATGGGTTTATTTATTCTTGTTTACGTCGGCATTGTTTGTCGCTATTGTGATTGAATTCCAATCATCTTGCCGAATTGAAATAATTCAGGAGAAACGCGAGAAAATACTCGAAAGTTCTGGAAAGAGTCCATACCCCTATATATATGCGAGACAGCGAGTCAGTCAGTCAGTCTGGTTTTGGGAGAGCGACATAAAGGCGAACTCCGGCGATATCCAGCGAATTTAGAAAGCGATAAATTAAAGTGTTTTGTGTTCCGTTAGTGATTTAGAATATTAGCTGTGTTAATTAGTTGTAATTAATTTGATTTGTAAATAAACTTGCCGAGAAATTATCTCCAGCTCTTTAAATCAGAAACCCACATATAATAAACGTCACAATATTTAATAATTAAATACAGTATTTTAAATGAAATATAGTAAAACTTTTGCCACAAATATATTTACTTATGTTAAGTACATAATGACAACAATATAATATTTGATTAATTTAAGTGATTTTAATAGGACTAGTTGAATCATAGTGATATACATGTCACTAAGAATAGTTTATAAAATTTCCCAGAACCGTGTGATTTATAGATACAATAATAAAAGATTATTAAAACCTTTGCGTACATGATGTATTTTATTTATCCGTCTACACTCGTAGACATTGTTTATTGCGAACAAAGAAGATAACTTTGAACCACATTATCAGATAAAGCATTTCAACCAAATCATCACGCGCTCCTAAATGTTATTCAAAATAACAACAGCAAACATTTTACGTAAAACCATGCAAGATCGAAAGAATGCCTCTATCCCGAGGCGTTTAATTCCTCGCAAGACGCCCCCTAATGTTTCAAGTCCAGCGAACGCATCAGACATGTCCAAAACCGTACCCAAAATAGTTGTCCAGCCATCGGTTCTCGTCTTGCGTTCCGCAGGCAGAGGCGCGCTATCTCATCCACTCATCTTCAAAACATCCACACGCCCTGAACTTTCTTACCGCAGCCGATCCGCCAAGCTTTGTCTTTCAAAACTACTTTTCATGCACACTCTTCTCTCAGGTCCACTTCTCGTAGTATCCCCGCTACATTCCTGTAGTAGCGTAGTAGTAAAGTGTTTGCGTACGCACTCAGTAAAATCGAGCACTAGGAACAGTAGATACGTAATTCGGTCCAGGAACAGCTCAAGTGCCGGCTTAATTTTTTCTAAAGAAAAATGCAAAACTGAACTGATAATTGTGATGGTGTTTTGGTGAGATTGTGGCCAAGTAGAGAAAAAGTCGGGAGAGAGAACCCAAAATATTCACAGAAGATTTAAGTAAGTTCCATTGTTCCAACACTTTATTTATTTATTATTATTGTTTGTGATGATTTATGATTAATTAGTGTTCTAATAAGAGAGCACGTCACTGTTTTTATCGTTTTGCTGTTATCTGTTTGTTGAAAGTGCAGTAGTCTTGTCTTGTGGTGCTGGGGCAGGTATAGATCAAGTCGGGGTAAAAAGCTCGTCTACCTCTCGTGTTCTTGGATGAAATATCTTGGAGCGTGGGTTTCATTACATATTGCATTGGGTATTTTTAACCCGGGAAGTAACCTGTTTGTGACATAACGGCTGTTGGGCGACAAGTTAAGCACAAAAATAAAACTGAATGAGACAAGTAAAGTATGCAAATGCGGTGTTTAATAAAAATCACGCAAATAAATAACGAGCGTGTTGGCAAGAAGAAGTGGCAGAGCTTGGGTGAAGGTATTTACGGTGGCGCCAATGACCTCTCTGTATTTATGCAAGCGCCTGTGTTTTTCATTTGCATGCTTGTTTTACTATTCGGCTGAGTATGTGGAAATAGACTTGCCCCCGACGAAGATAATTAAACCCACGTTGCAGGATACAAGCCAGAAAGTGACCCATTATAGAAGATCGTAAAACGCACATAAACAACGTAATTAGACTAGGGTTATTTTGTTGCTGATGACGAATTCTTTTTACAAGACTTGATTGGATACCAGATGCTAGGAAAAGTGTGGATAGGTTACTAAAGATAAAATTATATGATGTGGCAAAGTATTAATAATTAAATGGAATTACTCGTAGTAGCGAAACTTTCAATGACTGAAACTAATCTATGAAGAAGCGTAAATTCAAAATGAAGCTTTTTGTAAAAGTTTTTCCAATTTTTAGTTCCCAGGTAGCATATTAGAAAAAATATCAGTTCATACAAGTAAGGTATAAAAGGTGATTTTTGCTAAGTATACAATTTCATCATTGTTGCGTCACTATCTATTCACTTCTATAAAGCTTATAAAAGGCAAGGAAGGATTATTTTATCGCACAAGTGCTTTCTAAAGGGACGTTTTATTTTTTACGACCACTAAATGTAAAAGAAGGTGTGTTATTCTCAGCTTTACTGTTTGTTCTCGAATATTTCCTTAAATACCCTTTTTTTCATTTTTATATTTTCTACAGAAGTGTTTTCCACTATTGCTAATTATTTCTTTAAATTGTTTAAGCAACATGGTGATGTCTGTCTCTACAGGGAAAATTTGCCAAAAAACAATAACAACTTACAAAATAGTTACTTTTACATTATTTGCATGAAGTAACTTTTTAATGCATGAAAAGGTCTTTTAGGTCGAGACTGGGACACTAAAAAATTTTAAATACACTAAAAGCAAATTTGCATGCGTAGTATACACATTATTTTTTCTACAACTTACCTTATATTTTTATAAAGCTTAAAATTAATCACAAACTAATGATGTGAATCCCGCTTAAGTTTTTGAAATATTTCATGCACCTCATTGGTTATAAACACATAAAACACAAAAACCCTTGTGCGTAAAAAGAAAATATTCGATTCATATGAGTAAAATACAGTGGTAATTTCAGTTTTTTTAGTTAAGCTGTAGAAACAATTGTTTACTAATTATTTACTTTTTTGGAAAATTTATGATACATCTATTAATTACAACAGACCGTCAGAAATGGAAAAAAGTTTGTATCTCAAGTTCCACAAAATTTTGAAAAACATAATTTAAGCTTAAAATTTTGAATATATTTATAATGCATATGTAACGCTTTGTTTTTTGTTAAAAAATATTATAAAAAAATTCTTGAGGCAAGGGCACTAGGGATTGTTTTATATTTCTGCATCTTCAACCTCTAAAATATTTAATATATACTCTAGGCACTTATAGGAGCAAAGTTTTGATGTCTGGTGTCAAATTTTAAAAGCTTTTGAAATGGGGAAAATATTTTGACCGGTAGTACCCTCTATATATATTTGAAATTACAAATTTTAATTCTGATATTATATAAAATATTACAAAAAATATTTAAAAAAAAATGACACTAGATCTTTTACATGCTTTTGCTTAGTACTCCTCCGTGAAAATTATGCTGAAGCGAGCATTTTGATATACTATTTTCAGTTAAAGAAAAACAGCAGTGTGTTTAAAAAATGATAAGAAATTTTAAGAAATGGGCGCAAAAATTACTGCTATCAGTGCTATCACTACTAAATTTGCAAATCGCCTAACATCTGGTATTCAAAACGAAAATTATACGTAATGGGGAAAGGAGAAAATATGCTGGTCAACACCATCTATTGGTTGCTGATTTTGTCCTATTATCTAATTAGTGACTATGCTTATTTATAATAATTTTTAAAAAAATTTTTTGCAGTAAATATGTTTTTTAAGCTTATATTATTGTATGTGCACACCTCAAAGGGTTTTCCTAAGATTCACATCCATTTTTGTCTGACATAAAATGTGTTTAAAAGTCGTGTTGGGTAAGTTGACAAACCATTCTTTATCTCTTGTTGCTTCTAAAAAAACCAAGAAAAAAACCTCTTTTTATTACATATTATATGAGAGAGAAAATTAAAAAAAGATAAGAAAGAAAAATTAAAGGAATATCTAAAAAAGAAAAATCAAAAGCAAAAAAGAAGGTATACTAAAAGGACAAAAAAAATAGAACCATGTCAAATAATTAGGTTATTTCGCATATTTTTTAATTGCATTTTATGAAACTAAATTTATAAGTTAGGAATAACTGCAGTAAAATACAAATAAGAAATAAGTCTACACGTATTTTTTATTTTGTTTAATTTTTAATATTAATGCCAAAAATAACACATAATTTTAATAAGGATTTGCTCGTAAACTTTTACTTGACGTAAATGCATTTGGAGCTTAACATTTTTAGCACCAATGATTTTTTAATTAATGTGGGTGGAATTTTTTACGCACGTGACTGTACCTGCTGTGTGCGTCATGTACTGACCATCTTAATATCTATAAGTCTATAGGTATGGTTATTACGATTTAACGATTAGTTGTGACGATAGCCGCTTAATTTAACGCATTATAGTCGACATTTAAATTACGTTAAACTATAAATAAATAAAAACCAAAGGGTTATTTTGTAATAGTCTCCTACAAAACTACGTTTCTCGTATGACTCAGTTGTCGAATTGCTTTCTTGTGACGTATCTTTGGTGACGAATTAGTTATTAAATTAGATATTTTGCACGGTCGATTTTTTTATCACAAAAATTTAGAATAATTTGACTTTTTACCTATGCCTTAGAAACGATATGATTTTGAGATTGGCAATTTATAAGGTTTTGGTGTAGGAAGATTATTGTGCGAGTTAGAAGAATTAACCCGCAGTATACAGTGGGTGGCGAGAAAAAATTAATAAATTACTTTTTTAAATTTTTAATGTACTTTTAAGTAGTTTCTAGCAATGAGAAAAATTTTGTGCTAATTGATAAAGCAGACACTTGAGATGACAACTCAGTGCCAAAAGGTTAACAATGTACATACGTAGGTGGAAACACCCGAAACAACTACTCCGAGGGCTCGTACTCCTATCGGAATTGGATTACTACTGGGTCTAGCTGGAACTAGAATATTTTTGGTTGTTTAATATATTTTTCTTTGGTCATTATTTTATATTCGTAGAAAAATGAATCTGTCCGAAAATTTTAAACTACTTCGAAAATGAATTTTAATGTAAAATATTTTTCAATTCTCTCTTTGACGAGAAAGTGTACAAATATAAAAACTTCCTATAATAACCGACAAAACAGATAGGTAAGAAAGTCTATTGTAAATTTACTTAACTGGACAAGACAAAATAGATATTATCTACTAATACATTGGTCTATGTAAATTGAATGTGATAGGGCTTTTAGCGTATCTATTTTTAACAGTTAGCAATGCCTTAAAAGTATACATTTATTATTAATTAGTCAGATAGTAAAACATAGATAGATTGATAATAAAACTTTCAATATTCTAAAGCAATAATGCCAATACATAAATATAAAAAATATTGCAAATAAGTTTGTTTGCGATGATCTGTTATCAACAAAATTAAAAACATAGACGTAATATTTAAAATAATTTGTTGTTTTCAATAAAATTTTCTAAAACAGCTGTCATAAATTTTCCGAGCAGACCACTAACCCAAAAATTTGTGGTGCATTAGTACCTTTGCCAAATGAAGCTCATAATAAATTATCCCAAATTCCCTGCAATAACTTGATTGCAAGTTTCGTCCTGCAAACTGCTCGTATTGCAGTAGCTCGGTTCTCGGTTCTCTATGCCCATGGGTGGTTATTACTCAGTGCACTCAAACTAAAATGCACAAAGGTATGAGTCAGATCATGTTTACAAAGTGCGTCGTAGTTGGAGTAAATGACTTTAGCATCACGTCTCAAATGCAGTGCGAAACACTCCTTTATAACCATTATAAATCGCATTACAATGATATTAATAAGATCAATAACATTTATAACAACAATATTTAATTTGTATTCAGTCGTCAACACGCAGACGGTGGACAATGGTGCCCGTATTAGTCCGTATATTTTATAATGTTTTGTTTGTCGTTCGTGATTTGAATCAATTGGTCACTTGTCCGCAGAGAAATTTATGGAATGGACAATCAATTTACTTGCGACTATCTCACCCATTAAAACTGATTTTGCCTCATTTTATGTATTTATGTACAATTAATAAAGGAAAAACTCTCAATTCTCCGACAAAAAATCATTTAATTGCTTTTGTAAAGTTCAAAAACTGCTGAATGCTTATTATGTTATAATTAATTCGGAAATTAAAACGCTTCATGTCTGATGGTACATTAGAGAGGAAGATAACGTCGTTTCCATTTACGGTAAACTTTCGGTGTCTCTTACACTCCATATTACCATAATTAAATAATCGACCTTTGCTAATGTTCTGTATCTAACTTGTGTCAGATACAGTTTTCCCTAATAGCGGGATCAACACAAACAGCGTTTTTTTTTTAGTTCTAACAGATACACATTAAACGCACCGAACAAGCATTTTTCTCCAAATTATTTTGGACAGTGGATAGGGAAGCAATACAAAGTCTCTCCCAGGTCTGTACAATCGCAAGAGAAAATATGTTGAGAATTTGACTCACTTTTTATTATTTTGTATAATGTATTTACAACAAATTAACACCACAGACAATTTAACACTTTATTTTAATCAGGTAACACTTAAAATTTCAATCCAAGAATTTTTCTTAATTTTTGAAATTTTGGTTTTTGGTTTAGCTAGTGCATGGTTTTCTCATGATAACTGCAATTTATGTATGTACTTTTTAACTGATACACAGTATAGAAATTAATCAGTATGGATAGCTGATAAAAACTGAAAACTTGTCAAAAATCTCTTCAAGTTAAATATCTGTGATGGAGCCACTAATTTTTGGATTTCACTTTAGGTTTTACGTAGGTCAGACAAAGATTAAAATTATTTTTAATCTTTGCCTTACTCTTGTCTTTCGATTATTTATTATGTTATTTACAGTTATAGCCTTTTAGATTTAAATTGTGTATTATTATTTGCCTATAGTAAATCTAAAAATTTGTGGCTTCATCTTACACATTTAACTTGAAGGGATGCTAGCTCTTTGACAAGTTTTCAGTTTTTATCAGCAGTCATGATGCTACATGCTGTATATTCTATGTACTTCTTGTAAAATTGAAAATTTTTAGTTATTACTTTTTAGATATTTATGTTAGCGTTATTAATTAACAGTGTATTGCTTCTGGCTTGTCCAAGCGATTAAGTGATTGGTAGTAAAACAAATAAATAATTTTCAAAATAATTAAGTAATGAAACTATTTCTTCTAAATTTTTTGAAGTACAGTTTGGAAATGTTAGGTTTCAGGTTTTAAACACTGTTGTTTGATAATTTATTGAAAAATTTTTAAGGTTTTGGAACATAACTCACTTTAATTCTTTATTTCTGTTTAACCAAAATCCCAATTTTTTTAAATTATATCATACAGAAGAGCCTGAAATAAATGGCAAATATAATTTAGAATGTTATCTGTTTGCAGGTACTCCAAAAAGCTCAGAATAATTTGTAAAACATAATTTTTGCTTTGTATTACCATCAATCAGTTAACACTTGCACGCTACTTATTGAGATTTAAGGCTAAATTTAATTTGCTGTTAAATTCTGGCATAAGTCCGAACAAGCAGTGCTTTTTTTGTTAATTGAAAAATGTAATAAGACGATAGAACAGGACATTAACACGAGAAAATTTTTACATTAAAAAGTATTCTTAGCACTACAGAAAAGGTAAATCAAAAAATTCTCATAAGAAATTAGGAATAATTGGATGATATAAGATTGTGTTTACTCAGTCTACTTTTGCTGTTTTAAGTATACGACCTGTACCAATAAAAACAGAATATAGAAAATAGAAAACAGAGCTTTGTAATGGGTGAAAATCTTAGTTTTTAATTTATCTTATTAATCTTCCTAGAATTACTAGATGAGGTAAAAGAAAATGGAAAAATCTGGAATACTATAAATGATTCAATTTATAATAGGCAAAGTAATGAAATATTACGATAATTTAATGGAAGCATCCTTCTTTTCTCGAGGTGGATTGATTTTCATATTACAATAATAATTACATACTGAGGTATCGGGAAAGCTTTTAAAAAAAACTTTTTTGTCTTTTATATGTTGTATATCCTTTGAGAAAATATCCTTTTCAGGTAGATGCGAGAACAACGAAGAAAGAGTAATAGATAAATGCAAAAAAAGAAAGGCTTGTTTTTTTCTTTTTTTATTTGTACAGAACTTCTTTACGTCTCTTTACGTTACAACTGTAACAAATGATCTTTATTATTTTTTTCTACTTGTTGTAACTCTTTTTTTCTCTACTCCTTTGAACCTTATTTTTGATATGAAAGCTGTTTTTTGGTACTTTTATCATCTGCAGCGGCTCTTTTTTTATTTTGCTTTTTACTGTGCATAAGCCTTTTCGTAACAGAGAAAATGGACGTTATGTTTTTGGTTTTGGTGCAGACTTATAAACATTAGCAAACTCATATTTTGAAGGTAGGGTATGTGCACTCTTCATAGCAATGCACTTGTACTGAATTTTATTAAAATCATTGAAGTGGTTAAAAAATTAATAAAAAATCAATTTTAATTTTTAAGTTTGGCGCCTCCTAACTCCCAAACGATGCAACTTGGGATCGAGGTAACCTTAAATCGGTTTGTTTTGACCTAAAAAATCTCAGATTGTTTTATGAGAACATTTTGCTGGGACACTGTGTATTGTTGTGTATGTATATTAAAAGAAATTTTGTTACAACTTTATGTATTGAAGATTTTAAGCTTGCATAACTGCGACGCTAAATTTAAAATAATCTGTCTTATACTTGCAATACTTGTCAATACTGTCAATACTTGCAATAATTACATTACATCAACTACTTCTATTGCTAACAAGGATAAAAAAACTATTTTAGAGGCTAAAATTTTCGAACGTTACTGTTTCGAAAACTAAGGGATGAGCTATTGTGTATTGTATCAGATTTTACTTTTGAAATCATAGACAAGACTGCCACAGAAATCATCTCGGTGGTTGTCTATTGTATAATGTTACTATTAATACACTAGACAGCGTTTGAGATTAGTTACTAAAATAGATTGATAGGGATTCAAGTCATAATTGAAATTGTGTCTACTTCCAGTCTAATTGCGTAAAAATTGAGATAATGAAATGCAAGTGAGTAGTTACTTAGTTGGTATAATTCTACAATCATCTGATTTTGAACAAGATTTAACTTGTTAGCACTTGAGCAAATTAAAATGATCATAATTTAGAGAGCGTGTTAGGAATTCCCAGACATTTTTTGAAAAATTGGGTAAATTGAAAGAGGTAGAAGGAAACAGTTGCCTAATTAGAATTGCCAAAGTTTAATATTCATTTATGGAATTTATAACAAGGTTTGTATCAATTATTTAATGACATAATGAACACTGTAATTTCCTCTGATAAATATTTAAAAATTAAGAGCTAACAAATAACAGGTATTACACACAAACGTATGGAAAAAATTGATTTGTTGTATTAAATATTGAATTAAAAGAGATTATTTTTACTTAAAATAGTGAATTGTTAAAAATGCATTAAAAAATCAGGAAGAAACACCTCAGTTGGGTCAAGGATAATTAAAATAAACTAAATATGACACTTCCCCTTCAAATATTAATTTTTAAACAGGAAAGTATTCGTAGTACGCTATAATATTTTTAGGTTTCTACTTTGGAATGTTTCAAGTTTTTAACTTTACCACAATAGAATAGAAATTTCCTGTGCCTTGACTCAATAATTTCAATGTTTGGAAATCTATTTAAAGAGGAATAGTAATTATAATTTGAATAATGAAATAACAAAATAATTAAAAATGCATCTTGGGAATAATTGGATCGATCGTTGATGAAACCAAAAAAACTAAACTTAAATCACTCTAATTAATAATTAGTGTAAAAACTTTTATAATTAATTAAAGGTGGGTATGTGTTAATATATTAGAACTGAAATGAAATTGTAATGTAATTTTTTTGTTACCTAGTTTGTTTTACTTTCGACATAATTCAAGTATGTACATATTGTAGCGTAATAAATAATTGCTTTAATTAAAGAAAAGTAATAATAATTAATTATGTAGATAAGTAATTTAATACAACATTGTATTTCTGCAACCAGAAAATCACTCATGTTTTGCACACCTCAGTGGAATTTTACTTTTGATTGTAAATTTCAATAAAAATTTAATAATAGGTGTGACTTTAAATCAAATCATTCAACAGCTTTTATGAACCATATTTCAGTACTTAACCAGAAATTTAATTACAGATTATACGGGCTTTGAATAAGAACTAGTTTAATAAGTGGTGGTAGCTTCATATGTAAATTAGGAGATTACGATTGAGTGTCATGAATATCAATATTTGGTTTTTAAATAAAGTGTGTTCATATAAAAAAAAATTTGAATGGATTTCTCAATAATAGAATTGTAAAGAATGAATAAATACGTTATCTTGCGTAATTTCTATTGAGCACAATTAATAACAAAGAAGTTTAGTAAAAATATTTTGTTAATTAAATACGTCGTAAATGGTTTTCAGAGCGGTCATCGAACTTTTGTTGACATTCATGTAGCATAAAATTGAATATTATGATCTTTTACCAAACACGTCACATCGATATGGAATCGCCGAACAATAAAATATTACACCATCGTTCAAGAATGTTACGCCGACTGGAATTACCTTTTTACACAAAATTCGTAATTCTCTTATCTTACAAGAATTATAGGAATTGAAATGACAAGCTGACGAATCAGCTCTGACACATTAAGAAAGATCATTCGACTAGCTTATCCCGATTTCTGATAAAACATTAGAAGCAAGTAAATAACTACGCTCCGCTCCTAATGCCATCTCATTTTGCGACATGATCAGCAATGAAACAAACACAAGACATATAATGACATGTCTCTCTTCTTCCAGCTTAACGAAATAACAGATAACATGAGTCTAGTATGAGATGTTCCAGTTGAAATCTTATGACCACCAAACTTAAAATGAAAAGTTACCAAATTGTTGCCGCAAATATATAAATTTATTTGTTATAAACTTATAAATTTATTAATATGTATATAAATAAAAGGCTAGGGTTTAATAAATAATTTTTAAATAATTATGAAAATATTTTATTAAAAAAATAAAATTTTATTACTGAACCTAATGCTATCAAATAAATATCTACAACATAAAAAATTTAACGTAGATCTTTAATATGTACTTTTATCTCCAGTTATATAACTGTCAAACTGTCATTATCAAAGCAATACTATTAATGGCGGTAATGTCTTCATTATCGCAATGCACTTTACGTTCCCAACATTTTATATTTTCTTGAGTTTCCGATTATTTGAGACTATATTTCTGGAGAAACTGTATTCAAGGCTTCTTTCTACCTATTTAGTACTGCTTCATCTTTACAGCAATGTGAAGATGTGTCGATCAGAATAATAATTGTTACAAATTTTCTAAACCATCTGTATCGAGTTGAATTTACAACGATATGGGGGTGTTTGTAAAACTTCGCGGCCATGACCTTTTATTATTTGTTCGACCACATATTATTTGTTTCTTATTAACTGCAAATGTTCTGCTTTTAATATGTTAGTGTCAAATTTAATACATCGGTCATTCATCTATTTAATTATTTATTTATTTAATTTTTTAGCAAGTATGTAGTTGGTTGGACATTTACCACTTGGAAAAATTGGGTTTGTTACATATTTTGAAAAATTTTCACTATTTTGTTTTTTGAAGAAAAATATCAAAACACCACTGGTCAACACATTTTTTTCCTAAGATATTTTGCACTATATAGGCAAATCGAAGGCACTGATTACGAAAAAAATACTAGTTTTAGTCTATCAGCTCCAGTTTTTTATTAATAGGGAATTACAATTTTTATCAAAAATACCAAAATGTTTAAGATGTCGTTGTTATTAAATACTATCAAATGTCTTTTTATACGATTTTCTTGAAGGAACGGCTTTAGGCTGATTTCTGTGTAAGTTCCAACAGTAATCGGCCATCATATGGGTATCCCACCTTCCTTGATAAAGTACTTCCATTGTTTGTATGTCTTGGTGGAATCTTTCGCCTTGCTCTTTGCTATAGAATAGATCTAATTTAAATGCAAGTGCAAGCAATGAAGCTTGATGCTCATATTGCAGCGCAAGTTTTTCAAATTAGATAGCATGTTTTCAACTAACTCTAAATAGTTGGCCTACTTATTAGTTCCGAGAAGATTCTTCATAACCAAAACAAATGTTTCTCAAGCTTTAGCCTCAACTTCATTCATCGATCTTGTAAAATTTGGATTTTTTACAAGTTGTCTAACTTGCGGATCATCAAAGATACCCGCTTTCTGTGCTTATTCCTAGAAATCTGCGTGGAAGAAATGCAAAATATTTACCGTTCCAGTCGAGGGCTTTTACAAACTGTTTTATAATGCCCAGTTTAATATGTAAAGGTGGCAGTATAATGCGATCTCAACTTACCAGGGGCAAGTTAATAAAAATTTTTTACCAAGCGTCTGATTTTCGCGTACTGGCTAAACTTTCTGCGTCCAATGGTGTTGTCTACCTCGGCTGTCTCATAGACACATAAAACATGGGTATTTGGTGTATCCACTCTACTGCCCGAGAAGGAACTTGGCTATTTTTAAATCTACACATATTATCCAGTTATGATCCCGGTACTTAATTTTGTCCAGTACTAACTAAATTATGTTATATTCTTCTTTCATAGAGGTAGAATGTCCGACTGGTATAGAACTATACTTATTTCCATTATGGAGTAGAACACACTTCAAGTTTCTCTTGCTACTGTCTATAAACAGACGCCAATCATTTGGATCATATTTTTGGCAGCCCATCTCTTTTAAGAGACCTCCGATATTGTTACAAAAAACAAAGTTATTTTCACTGGAAAAAAACGGCAACAAATCCTTCTTTTGGGTACGGTAAAAAGAAATTTTTGTGCTTGGTTTAAGTAATTTTTTTTCTTTTAAACGAGATGCCAAAATTTCTGAAGCTTCTTTTGATAAATTTAGATCTCTTACTAAATCATTTAATTCGTTTTGATCAAGCAGTTGTGGGGCTGACTCAACTGTAAAATCTGGATCCTTGTCGGTATCAATTTCTATATTATAATCTGTTTCTTCGGAACTGATGGGTGATGAACATTTTCTTGATCAGGGGAGTGTAGACGAGGTCGTTGAGCAGAGTGCAGATTAGGATATGGCCACTGACTGCGATTTTTTGAATTAATGCCGTTAATATTGACGACACAAAAATAGCAGTCGTCGTGGTGGTTTTGAGGTTCTCTCCATATCATTGGTGTCTTATACTTGATAGTAGTTTTGTTTTCACTGCCTCATTGATGTAAACCACACAACGCATTTTTGACACACAATATGAGGCATCTTTTCTTATTTAGATTGCACATCTCTTGTTCAAAGCACCGTAAATACGTTGTATTAACAAAGTTTGAGATCGGTTTTCGAAATTTTTTGAATATAAACTTACCACATATGTAACAAAAACTGTCTTGATTATTTAAACAACGTCTCCGAATCCGGTGGAAATACCGAAAATTATCAAATAACTGATTCTGTGTCAAGTTAAACCTTAATACCTGCGTAACGATCTGAACTGAGAGTAGTTGACAAAGAACTCAAAACTAAAGCTATCAGAAAAAAGTTAATCTTGTATTCGTTAAAAGAATAGATGATAAAATCAAAACGATTTTTATTGTTGGCCAGTGCAATGAATTTTTTTCTTCTCCTTTATTTCTGACAGATTTAACACCTTTACTCGAGGGGTGGACACATTTTAAAAAAGTGTACATTAGAAATCCTTTTGACCAAAGAAACCTTTCAGAAATCTTCTCTAAATTCCTTGAAATATTCAGTCTATAAATAGTTTTTATTGTTGATAATATTATTATGGTTGTTCCCGGTAAAAGAATACGAATTATTTTAACAATTAATTTTTTTATTTACAAATTAATTGATAAATAATCCCTACGACTTTTACATTTAGGGTTATTAATATTATTATTATTTTGTAGTTCCATTCCTCGTCTGTACCATACCATGTTCTTTTATTTCCGTCTCTAGCAAATATCCAAGTTCCATCTAAAAATACAAATTGGTTATAATTAGCATCTTTTATAATACACGAAGAGTTTGTAAACATTAGAGGGTGTTATTTAGTTTGGGCTAATTTTTGGAGTTTAGCTTAATTTTGTGATAAAATAGCCTCAATTGAAATGGCAGAACGATTGAATACATAGTTTAAAAGGGTTGGCAGAACCTCAGCTAAGAGTACGATACGATAGTTTGCGCATAAAGTAATCAATGTTAATCATTTTTGGTTATCTAATATATTTTGCTTTTTCGAATTTAGTGTAACAGATAGTTTTTTGAAACATAAATATATTAAATAAGAGTTTGATGTTTACTTATTGTTGAAGAAAAATCTCTATTGTTAGGTTCTGCTAAGAACCGATTTAAAAAAATGACTACTTTTAATTTTATGCCTACTTTTGTGATCAAAAACAAGTTAATGTTTTGCTGCCTGACAGATTAATAAACTTTCTCGATGATTCACTATGGCAAGCTTAACAAATCTCTTGTGGTAAATATATGAATTTATGTAAAAGATACTCGTATAAATTGTGCTACCTATATGTTTTTAACAATCTTAATAATAATACATCTATCCGGAGGTGTGGTCATTGACTCAAATGTATCACTTGAATAAGTGAGTGATTAAAATTATGGTTTGGCTCTTTGTACAATAAATTTTTCTAGGTTTTGATAGAAAAATATATAAGATGTTATTTATTTTAATATCCGATTTTATTTCTTGCTGTCAAATACAAATGTTTTGCGACTTATCGGGATACGCAGATGGACGATCTGTATATATACCCGGATCACTTTTGTAATATTAAATTTTAAAATTCAACCCAAAATTTTGGCTTTGAGAATTTTGTTATATGACAACGTCAACGTGACATTGTCATATAACATGACCTACACTTTAAAAACCCGAATTTTAGGTAAAAAACATAATTCACAAAGCCAAAATTTTGGGTTGAATTTTGAAATTTAATATAACAAAAGTGATCCGGGGTTTTATTCTAGAAACAAGAGTTTTAATGTAGAAGTGCACAATTAAATTTTTTGCTGCCTCTATTTTTCATTTGCTTTCAGCAGGAATTGACACATCATTTAAATTTTTTTATGAAAATGAATTAATTTTCATTAGTGAACTGCAATTTTTTACGCAGACAATGATCCTTGCTGGACACGTGTAGTGCTATTTCAATTGCAGATGATTTGTAACCTTACAACAGTTTTGGAATTGTTTGAATTACGATGAGATGGAACACTACTATGAACCGGAATTTAGGCATGTCTGTTTTAATTTTATTGTTTTGTGAAATAAAGACAATAAATTATCTGAGACGACCTTCAACCAACGGATGTGTAAAAATTTGGTGGCGGAACGCAGTCAACATATTAATTATTACAGCCGTCTGCCCAAATGTTTAATTTATGCAGACAGTGCCTGTTGTATGTTTAATTTAATTGCCTCATATGCACATTCTTAATGAGGCATTAGTGCGAATTCGGACTATGAACTTCTATTCAAAAAAGCGTTTTGAGTTAGAAAATAATTTATTGTAGGCTAATTCAATTAAAATTATACTTGCAGAAAGAGAGGAGCTTTATTACAGTAAATTCTCTTTGAATAAATAAATTGCAATTAATGTCCGACTAGATGTAATTTAATGTAAATTATGTTACGTAAGGCTGCGATAGTTCTAAGTTTAACAGGTGCAATGTAATTAAATAACTTATGAATGAATTGGGTAAACAAAACAATTAAATGTTTTATTAAATCCTGTTTAAAGCTTACATCACTTACAAATAAATATGTAATAACCTTGTTCGGTTATGAATGATTCCAGTTATTACCAAAGCTGATTATCTATAATCCCTACAAAGTGCAAAATCATTAGCATAAATGGCACAGCATCTAGGAACAAAAATTCATTGATGATTTATTTTAACGAGAATGACTTGTCCATTTTCGAGAAAAAAGCAGACAAAAATTAGCTTAACTTTTATGATTAAAATGAGAGCATTTAATTACTTAAGTTACATTTAATTAGTATCTGAGTGCCCCATTGCTCTACCTCCAATTATATAATTAAAAACAATAAATTAACCTTTATCTTTTATTTTTTGCAATAATCACGATATTCTGGAATGTTAACACAAACTTTTAGTGTAATTAACACCTGATATAATTTTTTTGTCAAATTACGATTTATTAATTAAACATTACTAGTTTTCATATAGCAACATCATTGTGTGTGTTTGACAACAAACATCTGTTCATTTTTGTTAAACATTTATTTTTGCAGTGAGTAATAGCTGTTCTTATACATTAAGTAAACTGTGTACTATTCGAATAGTTTATTTATGCTTATCGTAGCTATTTCAGGCTTTAGGAAGATTTTTCTTCATGACACGGTAATATCTTCAATAATAATAAAACCGTAATTTATACTTGTGTTATCCCGTTATTAAATTTTAAAGGTCATGGATGCTCCATAAAATTTTATTTTTGAATTTGATGGAACATAATTGAATGTAAAATTGATTTGAGCTCTTTTTTCGTATTAATTCATTTTTTATTCTTGTTCAGTACACCCCAGAGCAGGATTTAACCGAATTTGAATATAGATAACTTCTACTAGAGGAGATGGGATTCATGAATCACATTTTGTTACATTATTAGGTAAAATAGAGAGAGCGCTTGCAAGGTTTTAACAGATTTTTAGAAAGTTATTTTGAAAAGAGAAGTATCTGCAAGAACGGTCACAAACAGCACTAAAGCTACCTACAAAATAGGCGTTTTTTGTTTTAAAACCTAAGTTTAGCATGTTTACTAGGGTGGGCCAAAAAAATCGCCTATCTTTTTTTTATTTCTGACACTGAAATATTGGTTCCTAGGCACATATAAAAAAGAGATCTTAATTTTAATAGGAAAGATTTCCTCATCGCAGTTTTTCATTTTTTTTTCAGTTTCATATGGCAAAATCCATATCTCGTCATTACTTGATCGTACAGAAAAATTTTATTTATATTTTTGTATAAAATTGAACGCTCTAAAAAAGGTATCTTACATTTTTTTATAGCTCTTACCGTTCTGAAGATATTAGAGGTCAAAGTTTGAAGAATTTAACAAAAATTTTTGTTTTACTTCTAAATTTTATAACTCGTAAATAAATAAATATTATAAAATGCGCAACATATCGTTTTGAAGGAAATTAAACGCTCAACAAAAAAGTATTTTGTGGTTAATCGATTACTCTAACCATTTAGAAGATATTCGCATTTTAAAAACCAAAATTCGAAACTAAATTTTCAATTTTTGTAAATGGTTGGAGTAATTGACTAACCACAAAAAACTTTTTTAATAGAGCGATTAATTTCCTACAAAACTATATGTTGCGCATTTTATAATATTTATTTATCTACGAGTTATAAATTTTATAAGTGAAAAATTTTTTTTGTTAAATTTTTCAAACTTTGACCTCTGATATCTTCTAAACGGTAAGAGTTATAAAAGAATTGTAAGATACTTTTTTAGAGCGTTCAATAATTTCCTACAAAAAATTTAAATAGCATTTTTTTGTACGATCAAGTATGGCGAGATATGGATTTTGGCATATGGAACTGAAGAAAAAATGGAAAACTAAGAAGAGGAGGTCTTTTCTATAACAGTTAAGAGCTTATTTTTAAAAAGCATTTTTTAAAGGTGTCTAGGAAAGGAACCAATTTTTCAGTGTCGGAAACGTTATGTAACGTAGTTTTGTGCTTTATGTCTCACATAAAGCCAAAGGTTGGAACACTGAGTTAGTTTTTTTCACCAACTGTCAAGTGCTCCCTATTTTGGATTCTACAATATAATACACGCGGATGCAAGAAATTTTTGGACAAGTGGACAAGATAAAATTTTGGAAAGCTAAAAACCGCTATATGACTTACTTTTCAAATTCAAATACATAGTAGCGTGGACTTAACAAGGACAATAAATTTGTAATTGCTAAGTATTTATATAAACTAAACCTAAATGAGATTGTATTTAATACCATGTCCAGTTTATGCCCACTGGATGTCTATTTGGACACACAACAACTTTTTAAAAGATACATATTCTGCTACATAGCTTTTTAATAAGTGATCAGATTTCTTCTCGTAAATTATTACGAAGCCAATTGTTTTCTTCAAGTACTTTCTAATATTGAAATAAAGAAGTTATTAAAACAAAACTTAAAATTTTTGCGGCCATTTTTATTAGTAACAGTTTTATGACAACTTTACGTATTTGATTAATAAAGAGTTTTTTGCGGATTGTTTTGCGTTCTCAAGTAACCATTGTGGCATGCACAACTAAAATAGTTATTTGTTTGTCTAGGCCGAAAAAAACTCGCAGCAAATCTGATACCAAATTTCGTGGCAGTCAAAGAATCTGCCAATTTTTGGTAGAGCAAACTAACCCCAGAAGGATCTTTACTCTTTTTCATTTTCATACTGATTTTGATTAGGGATTTAACTAGTTTAGCATCTATTATGCCAAATCTGTCCGAAAGTTCTAAGATGTAACTGATTTATTCCAAAGTTTTTGGGTTTAAATTTCTGACAAAAATATTTTTTAAGAATGTTTTTTAAGAATTTTTTTTAAAACGTAAGATGATATAAGGTAATATGGTCAACATAAATTGCAGTTGATGTCAGTGGTGTTACTTTACTTTCATCTCCAATTCAATAGAAACAAAGATCTGTATTGGAAATATTGGAGATATAATTTGGAAAACGCAAAAACTGTTTTATCGCGAGGCACTCTAAAACTGTTTCATTATGAACCACTTTCCCCTACAGTGAGTAGCGTAACACTCGCGATCGTTTAAAGTTATAAGTTTAAAGATATTATCTCACGATTAATAACTTTTACGAAAATAGTACCTTATAATCTTTTTATAGAGAATTGAGTCAGCTATAAGTTATTAATGAGCCGTTATTGTCAAAAAATTTACCGTTTTTCAGAGATTTGCTAAAAACCTCTTTCGCGATCATTAATCGCGCGGCACTCGGATCCTAGGTGAACAATCACACACATTTATAAATTGAAACCAAGTTACCTATAAATTTTTGAGCCTGTCTTTTATCAACTTTATAGAAGTTTGTGTCTAGTTTTCCTGGAGTACAACGCATCAAACTGTACCTATTTATATTAGACTTTGGAAAATACAGAAATGCTTTTATGGAACTCTTAGGTATCAAAGTTTCTGGAACTTTTTTCTAATTTTTCTTGAATCTCTTGTTCTAATTCTATTTTATCGAGTTCTACTACTACAATTAGGTTTATTTCGACTTCTGCAAATCGACTATCGGCTTTCTGTTATAAACAAGTTTTCAAGAATGAATTCGTCGTAATTACCGTCGTTTCTTTCTAATATCACAAAGAATTTGGCGTCACTAGTGATGATAACCTTTCTTTCGGTAACCACATCCTAAAATCTTTTTTTTTCCACCACTTTTAATGGTTGTCTGTATACTCGAATTGATTAAAAATATGTGAACTTCTACATTTTATTATCTCAAAAGGCAATAATATTTCTGTGACTAATTTAGATCTATCTGTACACCAACATAAATCAACATGATTGATAAGTATATTAAATATTAAAAATTAGTTATCAATTACACGGATGGCTATAAAATGAAAAATGAAATGAAAGAGTTTTAATTTATTTTACATTTATAAATGCAATAAATGAAAATTATTTATGTAGAAAAAATATCCGTGAATAAACTAGTCTGATAATAATAAAAAACAAAAAATGAAATACGGTTTCCTATTGAATAACTGCATAAAGGCACGTTCACGTTTGATATTACATGCAGAATCGTGTCGAAATATCCCGCATTTTAATAGCATTATTATGTGAAAGGATAGTACAAAAGTTCGAGTTTTTAGAAAAATATGAAATTAAATTTTTCTGGTAATAATAATTATCTATAAGTACCCACTTATCGAAACGTAGTTTTTAATCAGGCCCTAGTTACATAACGACGTATAATTTCATCCATTCATTCTGTCCAAAAATGATATATCGTTTCCTATATCGTAAGCAACAGTTTATTAAAACTGTGCATTTCCAAATGTCATTTATTACTAAATTTGTAACAATGTTTTATCTTATCACCATGTTCAAACAAGTTTTGTAAGGTTCTATATTTAGCCTCGTCTTCCGCACAGATGCATTCTAACAACCTTATCATTTGATAACACTCGTAAAATGCTAAAGATTTCGTCTGTGTCAGGAATTCCAAAAACGTGATTTTTGTGCTTGGAACAAGATATTGACTTGGTTATTTACAAAAACCATCCAACACAAGAAAGCGTCGAGTTTTCCTTGAATTTCCCGATATCTGGTGACAGCCGATCGGAGAGTCCTGGGCCAGGAATAGACCGGTAGCGCGTCCCTGCGGTCGTCCTGGCAACTCTCAACCAGCTCGTTGACGTCCGCAGATTCTCCGACCTTCACCTCGCTCATCTCGATTCCACCAATCGTTTCACCTTACTTATGTTACCTGGCCTGGGAGTTCGATTTTGCATTTACTGTTATCACTAGTATAGTACGTTTGAGAGTCTGTGATGCAAAAACGTCAAAGCCATTAGGAAATCAAAAGGCGCGAAGATTTTTTGCCAAACATGGAGTTTGCAAGGTTTCATTAAAATTGTTTTGCCACCCTTTGTGTGCCGACTTTCAATACCTCCAGAGTGGGAACAGCAAGTAAACAGAAAGTGCAACGGGGCTTTTATTCGAAAAATACAAGCTTCTTTAAATAGGGACTGTTTTTGACTCGGTTTCACAAAAAGATTCATTGTTTCACTTTTTACATGTTTTAGTAAGAAAATAAAAAAATAAACATATTTTTAGTCGAGACCGTGGTTGTGTAATCTCTGGATCAAAAAAGCCAACAAAAAAAAACAATTTGGATTTTCAACGAAGTCATGACAGTTATTTTTTTTATTTTATTGGTAATCATCAAACATTTCTAACATTAAACACTTACCAAAGATGTAAAATTGGTATCGTGTAAAATTACTGTTGGTATCGTAATTTTTTCACACCTCTCTCCACTTTTTTAAATTTTGGATGACTTCATTAAATCGGTTATTTGTTGGTTAAAAGCTTTTATCATGGTTGCGTGTTGCGTCTGTTGGGGTCTTAATTCTTTTAGCTACTTATTTCTTAGTTTCGATTTTCTTCAATTCTCAATTTTTATGCTGTTAATTTTTCTTTTTTATTTTATTTTCAGTTCTTTAATTTTTTGATAAAATCTATTCTAAGTATAAAAACTTTTTTTTATGTTATGTAGTATATAACATGACAACAAGAACGGTAAGAACATTTTACCGATCGAAGACAATTGTTCGGAGGAAGAGTATAGCGACGATTCCACTTATTGTCTTAATGTTCTTAAAAGTTCTTGAAGCTTACGAAATTTTTTTGCAGTTGATTTTTAGAATTTTATAAATCTTTTTACCGCTCCAGAACTGTATTTTTTGATGGTTTTATTATTCTCTCATTGTTTCAAATTTGTCGTACAGAATCTCTCCAGCGTCATAATTCCATTCATTTCTGTTATTTTTTTTAACTTTTGGACTTTTTTACATTCGGTTTTTTGAGCAACAATTCGAAAATTATTTAAAAAAAACTGTTTCTACAAGGTTTATTATAAACAAATAAAAACTGTTACTTTTGGTTCTCAAATTCTACTAAAAATTTTGAAATATACATTTTTGAAAGACGAAAATGGGAATTACTGTAAATTGTCACTTCTAATCTCAGAGTTTTTTCAATATCTTGCTCAAAGGACCTTCAACCAAATTTTAACACAATTTTTGTATTAAAGTACAAAAAATATAAAAATATAAAGTGTCCCAAAATTCTATGTTTTATGTTTGATATTTCCGTTTATTTGTATATAAAAAATTATTTCTTTTTTAATGTCCCGTCTATACTCAAACCTTTTTTCTTCATCCCGCTCGAAGGACCATACAGTTTTAAACGCACTTTGTGAGCCGAAAAACCACTAAATGTAGAAAATGTTTCTGCAATGTTTATAAAAAAAAGTAAAATTAAAGCCTCGAAATAATCTTTTTTATACTAACAATAAGGCGTTTTTCTTCATTTGGATCGAAGAACCATAAAATATATAAACTTTGGGAGCCAAAGGCGACAATTATTAAGAAAATAAGTATTTACTACAATTTTTATTAAAAAAAGAGTACAAACTGTCTTTTCCTAAATTCTATAAAACTTTAACATAGATAACTAAAATAGAGATTTTTGGGTGTTTAAAGCGAAAATTATTGTAGTTGCTCTGTATCTACCAAGACTTTTCCTAGTATCATCCGGCTCGAAGGATTATTCTTTTATTAATCTACAATTTTTCTTGGTTTTTACTATTCTTAAATTTATTTTTTTTTCCTTTAGTAGGTAGTCGCCTAGAATTTTGTTCTTCCAGGACCTTCCAATTGACGTTTTCAACTTCTTAAATCTTCTTTTAACGTTTGTTTTAGTTGTGTTTTTTGGTCTTCTCTTCCAATCGTTGGTTTTGTGATTCTTTATTTTTTCTATACTTAGGCCTAGAATCTACAGTTCTTTTCGAATTATTTAAACTACGTTTTCAAAATTTTTCTTTGTTTTTTTTCTTGTACAACATACATCTTAATCTTGTGAGTTTTTTTTTTCATTAGGTCATCTTTTTTACAATTTTTTATAGAATATACTTTTTCAAATTCTTCTAGAATTTACTTCTTTTCTTCTTTTTCTACTAGTCGTAATTTTTTTTATTGTTCTTTCCTCTCTACCATTAAATACTCAATTTACGTAGGTTTCAAAACTCAAGTCTGGATAGAACTTTTGTTTGTTTATACTGTCACGCCCTGCGTGATTGGGGGTTCTAGCTCAGAGGCGTAAATAAAAATACTCTAGATACTACTTAAAATTTATTTTGGTAACTTAAAAGGACGTTTAGAATATTAATTTATTTTTGAAATCAACCAATTACAAATAGGTATGTTAATTTTCGAATACTTGCTCATTTCTCTTTGGGAAAAAAACTGGATAAAAGGGCAAATCGTGTTCTTTAAGTACATGTTAAAGAGTAAGCTATAGTTTATAAAATTAAAGAACTATCCTTTGAAATAAAGGACAGTTGGCAGACCCTAGTTGAGGACTATTTGGGGTCAATGGGCAATCTCTTTGGGCAACACTTAGAGTGTGTATGTAGCTTTATTTACTCCAAACAGATCATCTGTAATGTTTTCATATCCTCTTTGGCATTGTTATTCTTCCAAGCTCTGTCAAATGTCAAAGCCTGCAAAAGCTCTACTGGCAGTAAGATTGATACCATTGGCATTTGACTTTACGTTTCTGTTTTGAATAAATAACTTCACAGCTATTTTATTATTTTCAATGATAAAAATAAAAAGCAAAATTTGAAAATAAAGAAATGTTTTTATCGATTTGTAATGTAATAATAACATATTTCAAATGTTATGATTTGTTTAATTAACTACTAGGATTATAAGAATCATCATGATTAATTACTCGAGAAGTAAAGAGAATTTGTTGATAAATCATTATTATGTATATAGTTTGTTTTCAACAATTGTTTTTAAGATAAGCAGTGGAAACATTCCCAGATCTATTATAAAATTTTAATTGACTATTTCTAATTAATGTGTCTATTGTTTGTATTAGTATCAATTTTTAAACCAAGCACTGTATTACACAATACTTTGTTCTACCATCAGTCTTTTTATCATTGATAGAAGAAAAAATATTGAAAAATAATCCTGCTGCTAAACCTCTCGCCATAAAATAATATCTTCCGAAGCTATCAGTTGGGTGAGTTTTGGTCGTATCGTACGTTGTCTATTTTTCGCCCATAAAGAATCACCCCCTAAGAATTTACTGCTAGCAGTCGGTTCGATTATCAGAAGCGCGAGAGAGCAGAAACTATCGGGTGATTTTAAAGTTGGAGGAGGAAGACCAGAGTTTTCATTCTCTGCCACCACCACCGTCACCGCCGGCCGCCAGTTGGAAATCAGCTTGAGCGTTTCACTTCAGTTTCTCGGTACCGTGTGTAAGGTGTGAGCCGGCAGTCCGTGTTCCCATTTGGCAACGCAATCAGCTGGTGCTCAGCAGTGGTGTGTGGTGCGTCCTGCGATGATCGGCGCTTGAGTGCAGCAGGAATTCCTCGCACATGGAGCACCGTTTCGTGCGATCCTTATTCGACTCTGCAGGCCAAAAGGTTAGCCCTCATCCACCTGTTTGCTTCCTCCCCGCAGGAAAAATCCTGCTTGTGGCGTCATCGCTCACGAATCTCTGCAGGAATGTAGGCCTAGCTGAGCCGGTTTGTGGGACCAAAAGTATCGAAAAGTGCGCTTCTAGCCTTGTTGCCAAGCGCTCTCTTATTGGTTCTTCTTGTCCTTTGTCGCACGATCTCTTTCTCTCCCACTGCATTCACAACTTGTTTATAAACATGCTAGCTCCATTCGGGCAAAAAACTGGAATTTTTCAGCAGGAAACACCCTTAGGTTTTCCTGCTGAAAGTACTAGTGAAAAAATTTAACCAATTTGCATATTCCTTCCGAAGTTCTATTTCGAGTTAAACTCTACAATCGACCAACGATATGTTGAGATTTACGTAACTGGGTTTATAGCGACTGCGTGATTGGATTGTTGTACAGTAGCTGGGTCCGTGTAACGATTGAGCTGCAGGAATGCTCTTGTAGTAAATTTCAGACTTTACTATCGCTGTTACTATACGCCATTGTTTCGAGCGTTTCAGTGTTGCCAGGCATTTACGCTCATATACTAATTTCACATGGAATTATTTTTGCGTTTTATCGGCCTTGATTTTTTCGCTTCGGTCAGGGTCAACTAAGCAATTAATACTAAAGACTAATGATGGAGATCATACCGTCTGTCATGCTGATACGTTATCAACAGTTGAATGAATTTAGTACCTGTATCAGTTATTTATTATCCATTGTTAATCGCTGCTTCATTGACTTTTACGCTAAAAATGATGACTCAAATTTATATCAAAACAAAACCTTTCCTTGAGCATCTCTTAAATACAGAAGATGGTCTACTATCAGCAGGAATTTGTAAAAAATACAAATCTTTGAATTGAACTGAAACCATTTAGCAATAAATAATAAAGATAACACTACAATATATCATCGATAAGAGATAGTTTTTCTAAATGTTGGCTAATTATTATGTTTCTCAACATAAAAGCTCTTTTAAATGTTGTCGATATAGCAGTAATGAGGAAAATACATGAAATGCATATTATTGATTTTTTATTGATTATAATAATTTATTAATCCTTTGAAAGTTCTAAATAGTCCTTTAGATGATTTAATATCCTGAACTATTCCGAACTGCATATTTGTAACCCTGACATTTTAATAGCATGCGATAATTGCAGTTTTTAATACATAAATATTGATTAATATTGCAGGATAATGATAACAGAGAATTTTTAATCAAGCTTTATATCTCTGTATTATGAAATATCAATCGTTGTAATTTTGATTAAAATAGTTTTCAATTTATAATATGTAAATAAAATTTATGTATAGATTAGTACATCATATTTCATTCCATTCATTCTTAATTTAAAGAAAAATGTCTTTTTTTCAAAATTGAAAAAGTTACTGATTAATCACTGCTCTTACAATTAGATTAGATTAGTCGAAAACAATTTTATCAGATAATTTTTGGAATAAGGTTAAATGAATGATTTTTCAAAATATTTTATTTATGTATTTATTTACACAATGTCTAATCAAATAATGTGAATGCCTTTGTATCTTGTTGGATCACTTATTAATGGATTAAATAATGATACTATTATGTAATCTATACAGTTTTTCCGCACGCAATGAGTTTCGATTACAAAATGGTCATCCTCAGGTTAGGTGAACTAAATTTTTACTTGCTTGGTGTTCTTGCTTACTGATACATTGTTTTATTGCCCACCAAATATTCTTCAGTAATCTGCAGTATCGGGTGATCTAACAAATTTTATCTTCACAGGCCTTGAAAAATAGACATACACAAGGATTACTTCTAAATATTGTGGTTTATTCAAATTGCGAGAAGTCTGGTAAATGAATTTTGAATTTTTTACATTTGACCGAATCTGAAATTTTATTAAAAAAACTGTTCTTTTACTTAACTACTATTGAGTATATTTTTAGCAGAAAATACAAAATGTAGTCGAATGGAAGCACCTCTAACCATAGCCCCCGTGAAAATCGCAAAAAGTTTGGTCATTAGTAAGAGGCTGAAATTTTGTGGAAAAACAGAATGTGGCTTTCAAATTCAAGGTGTTGTATTTTTGACGGATCAGGTTTTCGAAAAGTAATTCTAGCAAACAATGTTTGTCATGGCCTATTCTATCTTTTCTAATAACTTTACTCTTTTACGAATGACTTATTTTTTTGCGGCCGCCTCTCTACCTGCACGTGTCAGTGATGCTATCTGTATAATACCGGCATCCAGGGCCGGTCTTAGTTTAAATTTTGATACAAGCAAATCTTTAATATTGCGCTACGAATTTCTTCATTTACGTAAAAGCCTAGCTTTTTTTATTATTAACGTTAAATGTTATTGATCATGTTCATTATGTAACTATTCATGAAGGGTTATGGGAAAGTGAACAAAAACTTTTTTTTGGCTAACTAGTCGACGTTTCGGATGTTTTATTTTTTCCTTATCAAAACTATGCAATTTTTTGTTATTTATTTCTCGTCCAGAATCCTTATTTCTTACAAGTCCTGTTATAATCTGGTTTGCTGATCAGATAAGTCACTACTACATTGACTATATACTAATATAGAGTTGCTGAGGGAAGTTGGAGCACCTAAACAAAAGTAGTATAACAGTGAGAGTGTGTCTCAAACAAAAGCGGAGTCGTCGGTTATTTGCTCCTCCAAACAATTGTCTAAGATCGGTAAAATGTTCTTACCGTTCTTAATACTTAGTATGCTATATTAAAATGTGTTTTCTAGACAGTGTTATATAATTAGGTATTATTTACGTTTCATATGTGTTGAAAGAAAGAGTGAGTTCTTTGTTTTTGTAAATAGTGGCACGAACGGCTCAAGAGCGGGCTTGGGTTATTTGCGTTTGAAATTGCTCAAAATGTTTGTCACGCCCGCTCTTGCACCATTCTGTCAAGCAACTTCATCAACTATTTTATTAGTACTATTACGATGTGACATATTTGCCGCTTTACAAAAAATGAATCGTACTGTGGTTACCGCTTACCGACTACCCCTTAGCCTCAGAAGCCAGTTTAAAGGTATAAGAAATAATAATTAAAAAAATTATTGAATTAATATTATGCAATTATTTTTTTATTAATTAAGCTTCTTTAGTATACATTGATATCAAAAACAGGAATTCATAATTTAACACTATTTATGATGAAGTCATTCTGTCAAAACATATTGAAGTAAATCGGTTTTCTTGTTTAGGTGGTGTTGGTTCAGGCAAATGAGACAAACGGACTTGATTTTTTTTCTCGGCTTACTTGGACTTAAGTAATTTTACATCACATGTTATTATTGTTTTTGAAATAATGAAAATGTTTTGAAAAAGGCAACATAAAATTGTAAAAGGTGGAAACAACGTTCAGATTATTACATTACAAAAACAACTATATACTGAATAATCAATAAAATATTTATTAGAATGTAAGTTGGAACTAAAATGTTGGAATTTTTTTGTTTAACAATGAGAGTTGGCAGTTTCAACACATCCATTAAGGTTAGATGAAAATTTAATCAGAAAGATTACCAGGAAAATCGAATTTATTAATACAAAGACTAAAAAGACAAAAAAAAATTTAATGTAAAACGAGCAATGAAATTTTGATGTATATTTTATGTGAGCAAAATTATAATTTTGGGAAATGACAAAGTCAGTTTTGAAAGTCATAACAGTTTCAGTCTTTGTTGATCTCGGATAAGCTAGACGACGTTTGGGGGTTTACAAGAATCAATGAAGGGCCTACTTTTTCTGCACATTTTTGCATGAATACTACAGGACAATTCTGTATTTTCTTAAGTACACTAATGGAACCAATAAAATGGTTCATTGTCAGATTTTAACAAGCTTTAAATACGTTAAAAATACATAATTACCTCTAATATGTAATTAAGTATACAGAGTTTACACTAAATATACATTGATCCTTATGTGAAAGCATTTATTGCAACAAAAAATTTGATAGGACTATCACTTTTTGACAGATGTTTGCTGGCGACTGTCGAATAACAGCTGTTCAGAAATCGCCAATAGTTTATGAAAAGAACCCAACGAAACGTTGATTGTTCCCTACTTTTATTTCTCAAAACGACAACCATACTTTTAAGTAATTTTCTCTAGCACATAATGCAATAATTATGATTCTGTCATAATTTTACAGTTTTTTTAAAGGCGCAGATAAATCTGTCGATTTTACGTGCAACAGATTAACTGTGCAAGATTGATCTGTTGATTTTGTGTAGAGTTAGTCAGTTAGGCGGCTTAGGCTTAATTGTATAAAAGTGGTTTAATGTTAAGTAGGGGATTTAAGGAACTTTAAATTTGTGTTGTACTAGAATTAAAAATTCTGAATTATGTTGTTGACTTTAGACCTACTGATATGGTAGTTTGTTATCTTATAAACTTCTGGTCCAAAATGTAAAGATAAAGAAAGTTTCATCACCCGTTTAAATTTAATCATCTTTTACACAATTGGCCCTTAGTGGATGAGAACGGTCTTAATGCACGGCGGATAAAGCTGACATACTTATTTGCGGCGGTTGGAACTAGCAGTGTATGGTCAGCATTATTGGTTCTTAGGTGGTGCTATTGTTTCATCAGTCATTACGTAAAGTTGCGTTTGTGTAAAAAGGGCATATTATAATATTCTTTTTCTCCAATTAAATATAAAAACTGTTTTATTTTACGAAAAAATGTAATAATTGCTATTTAATGACAGAAAATCCATGAACCAGGCCTCTTCGGTCGGTTGCTAGTAGTAACGTGCTGAAAATATGTTGCACTGAACTAGCTTGAAAATAATTTTAATTTGAATGTATTTTAGATATTATGGTCTGTAATTACGGTTGGTTTGCAATTTGCAACTAGCTATTTAGTTTGAACTCAAAGTAATTTAATTATTAAAATTTTGCTATAAATTAGGAATTTCCTGTTCTGTAACCGATTCGTGTATTCTTGACCTTGCTTCTTGAGAAGGAACAATGGTTGTGGTACCGCGCGTGCATTCTGGGAATGTCAGAGATGTCAGAATTGCAGTTAATTATTATTCGTGTCATATCCACCTATTAGAATTGCATTATAGCCATGTCTACTTTACAGTCATTACTGAAAACGGCTGAGCTTGTTGAAAGGCTGACTGGAATCTATAATCGAACTCCACACTCCGAGAATCAAACAAATGTGATAAATTCTCTCGCCTCCTGCGGACAAATGCAAGTTCATTCATTCCCATTTTATCAATAATTAACATTTTGCATCTTGTTTTGACTAGTCGCAACTTGTTATTACATTTGGTGCAGATTGAGGCACGTATGGCAGGATCAATGGCCGGTGCTCTATAAAGCTATTTTTTATGTGTTTCGGTCGAATGAATGTCAGATTGCAGGCGGTTTGAAAACCTACAAATTCCACATTCTGTCGCCATTCTACTGTAGCAATTGGTTCTTACATGGTTGTAGAATTATAGTCGACCATTCGACCGTAAATATGTGGAATTAATTGCATGCGATTCGCGATTTCGATTTTTAAATTGGTTTTGGTAAGTAATTTTCGAGATACACCAAGCACAGAGTGATCGAAATTTGGGCACACCAATCAGTAGAATTCAACTAGACTAAACAGGTTTCTTGTCTATGGCGAAAATGTGAATAAATGACTTTGCTTTCAAGCTTATTAGACTTGTAACAGCGAGTAAACTCACAAATCATGCATTTTTTCCACAAATAGAGTATAGTGGATGACTCATGTTGTGAATAATTCATTTGTTATATAATCCAGTGAAAAATACACGTACTAGTAGCTACATAATGAAATGTTAATTTCGTACGTTTAACATTGTTAATTTAAATTTTACAATACCTAATCTTTAAACAAGTTACTGAAACGTTAGTGATCGCTTAAGTATGGATGTGTCAGCAAAATTTCCATCACGGTGTATAACACAATGAAATCCAGAAGATTTTACAGAATTGCTAATATACACTTATGTAGTTTTTAAAGTTTTTTGGTACATTTGTGAAAGTCAAAATAAGTCACCTTGCCACTTATTTTATCTTATGATTTATCCATAATACATTTAGATCTCGAATCACTTGTCGGCATGCCAAAAGAAGCTCTAGTCTAGTTGTTTGGGTAAACATCGTGTGTGATAAGGTCGCCAGAGTTGATTATTTGGTTTACTACAGTATTCCAAACTGTCACAAGTGTTAAATCGTTGGATAAATAAACTGCACGTACAGATGGTAAAACATTGTTAAAAATTAATCATGATTCATTGATATTGCACTAACAAACATTGCATTCAAAGTTATATTTGGTGTAGCAATAAGAAACTCTATTTGCGGTACCGCAGATAATATCTATATCATCAAGGTTATCTATTGACGTTGAGGATGTGGCTATTCGGTGTAGCTGCAGTCATATGACTAGTGGCACGTGAGTTTTATCATATATAATCGGATTTTAATTAGGTTTTCAGTGGTCAACTTCGATTTTGTAGTGACTGAATGAACTTTTACCGTATCGATCGGGCGTGTGCTAATGGTGATTTCAAGTTCGACCATGTCAGATAAGCGGCTTGATCGAGTACGCTAAGTCACGCTATACGGTACAAATGCCTTTGGATTTTATCGGGGAAACGATCAGTACTTTACATTGTTGCTAAAGTGTTGGGTGCTTAGCATTCAGGGTAGTTCACCACCTAAAATATTATTTTATTAAATAGGAGTAATTTCTAGGACAACCCTTCCCTTATAGTTCACTAATTTTAGAGCAAAAGCTTTATTTTAATATTCTAGTAAACATATTAAAAGTCCTCATCGATATTGTGCCGGCTTCGGGAGCTATTCGTGGCCAAAGAGGGCGAAGAGTGGTTATTCTCAAATATTTTCTTTCCTATAAGTAGATATCCGCTGGATTAAAATTCGAAAATAGTAAAAATGTATCGCACATAATAAAGACTTTGTATGTAAAGAAAAGACTACTTTTGTGGTTTCAAACAAACAAAAAAGTAGAAAACGCATTACTTTTTGTATCTCCTGCGAGGTAAATACAAGAGGCGTTTTTGCAGGGTTTCTTCTGTAGAGTGAACTCAATATATACTCGATGTTTACTTTATTGAAACCATTCTTTTGCATTTTATTAAAAAAATTAAGCTCTGTAAGGTGCTGGAGTTCTTCTCCTTCATTCATTTCTAAGAGTTTTTTCGTCAATTTCGGTTGTATTTGATGTTAAGAGGTTCATGGGTTATGATTCACAATTAGCTTCAACATCATTTGGAAGTAAATCTGTCCCAGAAATAGCACCGAGACATGAGTGGCTATAACAGTTATAAACTGTGGAAGGTTTTAAACCTATTTTCCTACATCGACAATTTGCACCACAACCTTTCTTATAATGGGAGAAAATTGTAATTAGAAGAACCCTTGCTACTAGCAGGAATTCTTTTTTATTTTGTTTTCTTTCTTAGATGACGAGGAGTGGTTCTTTAAACATTTTATTTTCTAAATAACCTGCTGAATTAAAAGAAAATAATTTTCAAATTTTTATAAAATAGACTCTGCCTAACCACATTTTTGACTCAAAAAGAAAAACAAAAATTAATTATGAATTGTATCGTACTCGTATTTTGTATTCGTATGTTTATTGGTGTATATTTTTGGTTTTGTTATATATTTTTGTTACTTTTTATGTATTTTGAATCTCCTGCAAATAAGTCATTGATGTTTTTTTTATATTCGGGCTTTACATGAAAATATGTGCTATGTAGACTTGTTCTGTTGGACAATTAAGTTATTATTATTATTGTCTTTGACCACGAATATCTCGCGAAGGCGGCACGATATCGTTAGGGATTTCCAATATCTTTATTCGAATTTGAAAGTAAAACTATATGCAAAAATTTCGTTTTCTAATACATTTTCGGCAGATCAAATCTAAAATATAACTGCATTGGAATTGTGTCTAAAATTTGAAAATTATAACTTAAGGACAAATAATTTTTCATCTTGGCCAATGAAGGATCGTAATTAATTTGATAAACGTGATCATGACGAATCGCAATGATTCAAGAATGAGAATTGATCGTCTGAATCATTCAAGATAAATTGAATATTTGCGCCATGTAAATAGCGCAAAATTATTATAACTTTGTAGTAAGTATATGGTAATACATTTTAGCTTTATTCCATTTACCGTACCGTTAAAATGTGTAGCTATGGCGACACCAATGGAATTATCAGATTTTCAAATTTTAACAGTCCATTAAATATAACAGGATCGGCCCCAATGTTACAATAAAATTACATTGTAGCTAAAGTATAAATTTCAGTACAAGCAAAACATGTAAACTAATTAATAATAATCACGCTTTTATGAAACCAGAGCCGAAATTGTGGCTTTGTTTTAAACAACCTCTTTATTGTCTAAATCAAAATATTTATAAATATAACTGCTTGTTACATCTGGCGTTTCAAAATATTTTGAAATGATGATGCTCAATTAGGTAATCGTGTAGTGAACTTCTAGGAACAAATTATCCAATCTCAGATTGTTTGTGTTATTTTTCCTGAAATTTTAAGGCGTTTTTTTGTTTACTTAGAAGAATAGAATGTCAATACAGGTAGGGATTTATAGTGAAATAAATCAGATTAGAGTGATGGTAGTTTCTTATCATTTTGTCCAACTGATTTTGCTTTAGCGCATGGTAGGAAAAACTTTGTTTCTATAAATATATTTCAGCGCTGCTCAATCAATAACCCTTTGACAACTGGAGGTATACGATAAGTGTCATCGCTAATTTTGCAGCTCCTGAATAAAATAACCTCAGCATTAGTTGTTAGGATTTTTAGCTGGGTTTTATTAGAAATTTGAATACCCTGTCTCAGTGCTGTAGTTAGAGCCTGGCAATAGTCTTTACTAGGAGCCAAATTGTAAGGAGTGCAATCAGCATTTAGATAATTGATGAAATCTTCAACTCCAAAAAAACTGACAAAAAATATCGTCTTTAACTTCTAAAATTAGTAAAATGTCTAGCAAGTTCTCAAAATTTTCTTAAGTTTTTATGTGACTTTTGTCATTATTAACTCAGAAATTGATGAAAAATTTCTCTTCCGGCTTTTAAAATTAGTAAGAAATATTACCTTAGTTATGCTTTCATAATATTTATTAAGAAATATTACTTTTGGTTCCCAGAATTGTTAAAATATCGCCTGCGGGATCAAAAATTAGTAAAATCTCGCTTCCGACATGTAATATTATAAAAAGATATTACTTTTGTCTTTATTAATTTAAAAATTAAAACAAAATATCACCGCTGGTTTCTACAATTGGTAAAATTATATCTTCGTGTTCTAAAATTAGTTAAATGATGCTCTTGGCCCTTTAAGTTACTTTTGTACATTATTCCTAATTTAAAATTAAGTATTTAATTTACATTATACTTAATTTATTAAAATAATAAATATGTTATTTCCAGCTTCTAAAATTAGTAAAATGTCGGCTTTGGCTACACAATTAGTAATATTTACGGCTTTTACAAATGTCATCTTGAGAGCACTGCTTTCACCACATAAATATTTTAGATAACCATTGGGGAAATAACATTAAATTTCTATCAAACAGGCCACAAAAATCAATTTATGATTTGTCATTTTTGTTAATTTACAATTTTATTGTCAGGTCAAAACAGAAAACAGAGAATGGTATTGTATTGTCTGGTCTTTTTATAAACAAGAAACATCTATTCTAGAGACTGGTGACTCACCTTAAAAATGTCTGTAACCTAAAATTTTGGCTATTTTTGTTATTTTTCCACTACTGGTACGTTTAGTACAAAAATGAAGCAGCAATTTCTATTTTTGCTCGAACTTTAATTTTTTCTTTGAAATCTGTAACCAATCAATATAATAATCATTTCAAGTTTATTTTCTTAGATTAGACAGCTAACGCTGAACATCTTTTTGGTAATTTCAACCAATAAAATAAAAATGTATAGTCGTCTTCAGAAGGAATGTTATTTATAACTACACATAGTCCGGTAAAAAAGAACGACTTATTTTATTTTAACCTATTTAGTTATTTTAATTAATAACTGAGGATTGAATAAATTATTTACAATGGTGTAATTCTTAAATGAAACAGTACAAGCTTTTCAGTTTTTGTTGTACAAAAATAGTGCGTTGATCAACAAAGTAGCAGTCTTCTTTTTCGACAAATCAAAACCGTTTTTAAGCTGATCTTTGAATCTTTGAGCATCGAATCATTTTTGTTAAGACTTTTTAAAGCTTAAGGTCCTTGAAGGAAGCTGAAAGATTTTGATATCTACTCGAAACCTCCTTGAAACGATTACTTTTAAATTAAAATGAATTAATTTAAAAATATCACCATTGTAAATAGTTGATTCAATTTCTATTGATTAAATAAGATATGTCGTTCTTTTTGTTGGACCTTGTATAAACCGACAAATTTTGCATGTCGCTCTTAAATAATAACAAATAATAAAACAAGATAATGTTTAAGCATGTTGGTATTGTTGGTGTATTTTTATTTAGAAAAATGTAATTTATAAAATAATCAGAAATGACGTCAGTTTTGTTTAAGGACATATTGTTTTTGTAATAATCCACAGCTGCTCACTTGGTGACAAGTCTGATGACCTCAGTTGTTACGGCAGTGTTTTCAATCTTAATAATCTGCTAGATTCATTTTTGTAGCATTATCTTTATTTAAATGGTGCAGAAGAAGGTTTCAATTAAGATTAATTTAATACAGGGTCAAGAGCATATTGTATCATTATGGAAAAATAAATTCTTTTGAGATATCTCATTGCAAATTGCTTCCTGCATGCAACAGTACGAGCAAACATTGTCAATTTATTTATTTTTTTCGTTTAGTATACTATTTCCATTTTAGGAATTTGAATTTTGGTACACTTTTAGTACATATCCTATTCTGTGTATTCCATTGAAACATGTCGAAACTGACTGAATTGTTTGTTTATAGAAGAATGAGAATGTGACTAAGTCTTAAATAATCTCAGCAAAGGAACCCCAATTGAGCAATTATTAGTAACACCGATTTATGACGTATTGAGAGTCCGAAGTAGTAAATAATTTCAGGAAATACCAAAACTCAGATATAAAAATTCTCGCTTTACACGCAGGCAGTACTTAAATGAATACACAGTTAAAACCGTTTTGTTAATTTGACTACAAATTGGAGTTTCTATAGGTTCAGGCTAATTATTAGTGAAATGGAAACACATTTTTTGCGTTAACCAATGTAAAAACAGTTAAAAGTACCAAATTAATATATAGAAATCGGGCCTTCATTGCTAATTTAACAAATAGTAATGCGACTTTAACAAAATATTTTGTAGGTACACTTACTTAACAAGTTTTTGTAACAATAACAATTCGCTACAACATAAATTTGAGACATTAAATTTTGACATTGACAATTACTTAAAAAAGTGTACGTCTTTCTTTCTTTGGCTTTTTTACACGTTTGATATTACAAATTTTTGTTGATGCGATTAGTAACGATAAAAAGAAGATTACAACAATTAATTGAGTATAAGTGTACGAAATATTTGAATTTATTTTAATATTTGAATTTATTTAAATATTTGAAAAAAAATTTGGTAAAATTGCTTAAATGGAGTTCCTTTGTTAGTAGTATTTTCAACTTAAGTCACATTCTCATTTTTCTATAAACAGACAATTATATCACTTGTGTGAACAGAATGTGGCATGTAAGAGATGTAGTGACTCCCTGTGAGCTCACTTATACATTTACTACCTGTAAATTATACGTTTGATTTGTGAATTTTACGTTATTAGTAAAAATTTGACGTTTAATTTTTGTTTGTCTTGATGTTTTTATAGCACCGTTAAATTGAGTAAAAACATAAAAATATTTGATATTAAAAGAGGCGACTTGTATAGAGAATAGACTCCAGACTTGACCCTAGAGATAAGTAATTAGAAGAAGCTTCTTAATAAGCCTCTTCAGAGCTTAAAATAGCAAAGAAAACCTCTGTGAAGAAGAGTGAAAGAAAGTCAATTGCAGTCCGTCGTATCCTCTGAATTCATAATGTTAATTAAGAAAATTCTCTGGAAAATAACTCGTTTACTCAACGAAAATAGCTACTTTGGTGAATATTCGTGTCTGTGGCGGTAAATTATGAATGGGTCGCTGGCAGCGCCGCCGCCGCCGCCATAGAAAGACCGCGTATATTCAGTTGCGGCAAGTAAACATGTACTTGGCTCGTGTGTAGACAAAGGAAAGAGTGTGGCCCGTGGCAGTAGTACGTCGGGGGCGGCGTATATTCCGTTGCGACGGTTCGAGTTTCGCAATCACAGTTCGGGGGCGGCGCGACCGGGATGAATGGGCGCCGTTACCATAGCAACTACAACACGCCAAGGCTGCATTGATTTTTACTACAAGGTTGAATTCAGGTCGGGAAACCGCCGCCGAATATACGAATCATTCATCAATTTCTGGGGCAGAATAAGGACTTTTAATTCAGGTTTTACGCGAAAACAGGCGCCAAAATTAATTTGATTTCAAAATAAGCAAAGGCGGAGCTACGTGGAGCTTGTCACGTAGAGGAGTTCATGCATATTAAAAGTTAACTGAAATTGTTCTTGCATTTTGATTATCTAATGGAATACTTTGAAACAACGTCACCAGCTGCCGTTGCCTCGCTTTTGCCCATAATTTTTATCTTCTAAGTAGTTTTATGACTGTATAGAAACTTCAGCTCTTAGACTTCTACTAAATTTTAACAAAGAAAGGAATAATTAGATTACGAGTCTTAAAATATCTAATCAGGGTTATTAACTAAATTAAAATTATCTTTTTTAGACATAAATTGGGTGAATGGTTCCAAAGATATTAATTTTTTTCTTATTCGGCTTTAGGTTTAGCACAAATCAATCTATGCTAGACCTGAGATGACGTTACAGCCGAATAAGAAAAAAATAATCTTTGAAATTGTTTACCCTGATTAGATATTATCAAAAAAGATAAGTAAGGCGAACTGCTTTTTACAATTTCAATTAATTTATGGCAACAGCCTACTATTATTATTAAGTGTCTCAAGTTTTTTTTTCCTCCTCCGAAAAGAGAATTGTTTACGAAACTGAACCTGTAGTATTTAGAACACGGATATACCGAATTCAGGAAAGTGGGATAACGACAATCATCTGTGATTTTAAATTTCGTTTTCAACTTTACGATCTATTTAAGCAGCGTTTTACTCTCAGTATGTAAACAGTTGGTTGTGAAATGAAGTAACAGTGCTGTATTTATTAGAGCATGGCTGTAATCCTCTTATTGTATCTGACGTGATAAATGTTTGATTACGTAATAATCACTTTCAGCAGGAATTAATCGAATCGTGAATCTAAGGTCAGTGCCAAGGATTTAATTCTACCCTTGATGGTAGGGAAGGATTAGATAGAGTGAGTAGTAATTGAGACGAATTAAAGTAATTAAGTGTTGGGGATACGAACCGAAGTCAATAAATAATTGACCTCAGAAGACACGTGGACAGCTGGGGCTTTGTGACTGTACAGTTTTATCATCTTCAAATGGGCAATTGAAAGAGGCGGCACCAGGAATTAATAATGGCGTACTAAACTAGGACTAGCAATTGTATTGTTATACCTCAAAGTATTGAGTATTATGTAATTATAGAATAGTGGAAATGATCTGTTAATATTTGTAATTTTATTCAAAAAATATTAGAAAATTACGAACACTTAAAATTATATAGGTTGATATTTTTCTGTAATAATACCGTAAGACAGCTCTGAAATTATGCCTTCACTTCTTAGAAATTATACGATAGGTACCTACTACATAGTTGAAAAAATATTTTTGGTTTTAAATTAGCAAAAGTTATGGTTATTGTTCTTAATACATATCAACCGTGTCAAAAACGCATTTGCTGGCTAGAAATGTTTTGAATAAACCTAATTATAAAAACGCAAAAAAATTTGGAATCTAAATATTGATTATTAAGTTATTATAAATTAAAATTTAGGAAAACTGGCAGAATTAAAAAATTTATTTGGCACGTGTAATTGAATACTTTTTATGGACGTCTCATAAAATGTTTTTTTAAACCTAAATAAGTGTTTAAAGTAGTGGTTTTTTTAACAAAAAAAAAACGTGAAATAATAACGTTTTTCAACGCAAAACGGTGCTCTTCGATCAACTTGCCTGAATCGTGAAGAAAGTAATGTTCCAATCCAATCCACCTGTTCCAATCGAGCACAACGCTCCGGGATACATTGTACTGATGAGGGGCAAAAACCCCGAAACCGGTATACAGTTTCTCGACGTTGTTGCTCGATTGGAACACCTTTTGCTAGTTCTGGTTACACTGCCTTTCAGTGTGTTGCTGGTTGGGCGATTAAGTGATGTAATTCAATGTCGGTCGGGACATTAGTCCGCGAAGTAGTTGTTTATGCCTAATCGTGGAGGTTGGTTATGTTGGTCGCCGAGCGAGAGCCTAAGAGATAACTTTGTTATCCGCCAACATTATTATACCAACTCTCGCACCTTCCAGCACTCTTCGTTAGATGGCACGACTACTATTGTATGGATAGGTTAATTTATGCAAACGTCTTTTTCAAAATTCTTTGCAAGATAATAAAGGCACATAATTATTTGTTGTGATTGATTTCTTATTTTTTCTCTTCTTTTATAGCTTTAATAAATCTTCGTTCATTTTTTCAAAAATATGTAATAGGAAAACGATATACAAAGGCCATTTATTGTTAAGTAGATATATCCCGAATTGGAACAATTAGAATTTGACATGCCTCTTTTGTATTATCTTATCACGTTATCAGTTTTAGCGTTTTGATTTAATTTTCCACAACAACAATTAGTACGCTCTGTTTGACAGAAAAATTTCGATGAAAACAAGAACGTCTATCGATTATAGTATTAAAATCATCTCAGACGTATATGGTTTATGAAGCAGCAAAATTTTAAATTTAGCTCGATTTTTGAAAGATTGCAGAAGAGAATAAGACAAGCTTAGAACGTACAAATAGTTTCACAGTTTTGACTTAGATATTGACAGTTTGTTTGAAGATGCGCAAAAACCACTGCCCATTTAAATACGACTTTATTGTCTAATAGACACAACTGACTAAAAACGTCTATATATGTATTCAGCTTATCCTGTTTTTTGATTTTTCTATTTAACATAGAAACCGTTATAGGTATAAGTATTGATAAGAAAAACAAAAGTAATATAACCTTAATTGTGAACAGAATCACTTTTACCACTAATATAAATTTGAAGAAAAAATTCCATGGCCTTCTAGAGAGAAAAGCGGCTATAAATCTGACAAAAGATAGTTATTTAATTTATTATTTTCTATCACTCTGGATTTTTTACAGCGTGTTAAGAGAGGCCAAAGATATTTTCTACCTAATTGCTTACATTCTAAAAAATATGTTTTCTGTCTGGTAACCAATCACATTTCTAACTGGTAGTGAACGTTGAAAACTTCATTGATTCATTGTCATGCTTCACTTCACAAAAATGCTGTTTATGATTTTTGTAATGTAAATTCCAAGTGACATTTTAATTGAAACTACTGGAATTTATATTTATAGTGTTTCACTACACATTGTAGACACGCTACTTAGCAAACAGATTTGCAATAATTTCCATTAGTTTTATTAACAATTTATTGTCATTTAGCAGCTGATGTTTGGTTTTTTATATTGCTTTAAAGCATTATTTAAGTAACTATCCAACTATCTAGTGTTGTTATTTAGATGAATGACAGCACTAACAGTAAAAATTTAATAGGAAACTATTATTAGCCGGTAATAGGTTTCAGCCAACAAACTAAATGACTGACGTAGCGTTGATGCAAGTTTCATTTCAATGTAGTTGATTGCAAGGATCATACCTTGAAAATGTCAACGGGTGATTTATTTCTACCAGAAATTCAAATTTCAATTTCCCTTTTTTCGAAATGAAAAATGTATCCTGTTTGTTAAGCAAGCAATCATCGTTTTAATCCTGTATAACATCGGGCAGTTTACACGGTTCGTTTGGTTGAGGAAGGTTAAGGTGCAGACCAACCTTCGCCTTGCACTCGTCCGTCCACTGTTAAAGATGACTTGCCGACCTTGCCGCCGTAATTTTAATCAGTTATTATTACAGAACACTTGATTAACAATAGGTAATAATGTAAAATGAAAAATAACGCTTTTGCAATTATTCGGATTAATTCAATTATTACTACCGTTTATCGAATCTACTACAGTGTGTAACGTAGAAAGCTCTTGTACTAGAAGCGTTAAGAGTAATAAATAACACGGAACGGGGAGAAATAATCCTGCTGGGAGAGAAAAGCTTTGTCCTGCAGCGTAGGCGTGGGTTGCACTTGATTCATGAAAACGGCTCCAGTTTGAGGGGAAATCGATCGTATGAGCGCTCCTGCTATTGGGTTACTGGGTTAAGATCTTCTTCAGCCGGTGGATTTACGTTATTTACTACATAGCTCTCTCTGGCTTAAGTTCAGACACAAAAGTCATTAATAGTAAAATTAGTTTAATTTCCAGAGTATTTTTTAAATCTTAATGTTTGTTTTTTACCAGATTTAAACTAAGTAAGTGCTCTAAGTTTGAAATATTCATGATTGACTAATTTTCAAAATCGGTAATAAATGGGTATTTCAAAGTTTTGACGCTTACTGGATTATTTCAGGTAAAAGAATAGATCATAGACTTGTTTTACCTATTTTTAAAACAAAATCAAGTATGGGAGCTACACCTAATTAAACAGAAATTTGTTGTGATTGGTAGGACTGGTGTAGTCATTTAGATCTCTTATCTGTTCTCATGTTGGTCCTTAGGGCAGTAAGCTCAATACATTCCGCATGAAGTCAAGTCCCAGTTGAGGAACATGAGCGCATACATATAGATCTATTTCGTCTCGGGTTGCAGTGGTCCACTTTGCAACTATAATTTTAAAATTTTGTTAATGTAAAACTGTCATTGCAAGCTGTTAGTCCATATTGAGCAATGTGGTTGTGACTTTTAGGGTTTTTTGGTACAAATCTAGTTTGTCAAATAATTTCGATATCTTGGAATTATTAAAATCAGTCTTGTAATAAAAAAGTTCTTTAATAAAAAGTAATAAAAGTTCTTTAATAAAAGTTCTTTTAATAAAAAAGGATTCTTCAATATTTTGTATATGAACTTTTCGATTTCCATTAATCTCAAGTTTGTTTTAATTTTTTTTTAAATACTTTTTTGTATTATTATTATTACAGTCACTTAATACGTTTTTTTTGCTGAGTTAACTGTTATTTTCTGTCATATTTCTTCTGCTCTAAATTTTTTCCTCATCTTTTAATGCATTAAAAGTGTTTGAACTACATTTAGCATCAAGAAAGTAAGAATCGGTTTCAGGGTTGTTGCCTCCATATTTCAAGTAGTGGAATTGGCGCTGTTTAAAATAAGGGTTAAATAAGCGTGAGCTGATGCCATAGGCGCCATCTCCAAACATCTTTGGCAACTACATTTGTGGATTGGTGCTTGTAAACATTTCATATTGTTTATAGTTTGTATATTTTAATTTTAATCTTCCCCATAAATAATATTCCTGGCACTTTTTTAAAGTATTTTAAATAAAAACTGAAAATCTATTTTACATGAGGTACTTTTAACTTTTGTTTTAAAATATGAATATTCCCTTAGTAAAACTTTAAAAATATCATTTGGTTATAAAAAATTTAAGTAGGTCTGAACGAAATGGTAACAGGTGGTCGTTCTCGTAAATTTCCTTTTTAATGATTCCTTTGTTGAGGTGTGTATTACATGTTACCACAAATAAATTGTATAAACACCGAGAAATAAACTGTTAAAATTTTAATGGAATTAGTACTGTGGGAATTATTGATTGAATGTTGTTTCTACGCAAATAAAGTTCAAATACTCAATGATAATTTGCAAGCATTGATTTTTTCATTTACTTGTTTATCATCGTCATTCATATTTATTCTGGGTTATTAACTAATTTTTATCTTTTGTGATTAGCAAGATTATAGTAATCTATAAAACAAGTTTCTTATATATAGCTTAAATCAATCATGAATGTCCATAATAACTAATAACAATTTTCTCGGATGAGTAAAAAAAGTTAGATTTGACTTGATATGACTCTCAATTACTAAATTATTCTTAATCCTTCATTGCAAATCAGAATGACTGCAAAAAGGTAGATATCAATTACTGAAACAGTTCCATTCGTAATCTTTTATCAGTTTTATATCGTAAATAAATAATTTTTACTACAGGATGTACTTATCTAGAAAATAATGTTTAGTACGTTTTGCTACAGAATAGTAAAACAATAATACTGTGTTTAACAAAGTTAAATCTCCCCCTTTATGTTTGTATTATTGAGGGAGACAATTGTGTTGTGGTTAATTGAGTGTGACTGCTCGAAGAGTTGAAATCGCAAGGTTGTAACGAAAAACGAATTCTCTGTATTCTTATATAATTCAGCTAAAAAAATACGTCAAAACTAAATATTTGTTTGTTTGATTGATTTAATTGCAAAGATTATGTATTTGCATAATCAACTAGTAATTGGCATGTGGACAATTTAGTTTTTTTCCAGTTGACATGTTGATATTTAAAATTTGTTTAGTCTTGACTGTAGATTTTTCTATTAGAAGTTATTAGATATATACTTTTGATTCAGAAGTTAAGAGGTGATTTTTGTTTCAGAAGGGCGGCGAGGAAACTCGGTGCCGATGATTTCCGCCGGTTTGGAGGGACGATTGCCCTATATGACCTACCCAGAGCCTTGGCGTGGGCCGCCGAAGCAGCCACCGGAATTTCTCAGGCCAGCTCCAAAGCCAATACCCCCAACTAGGTAATAAACACTAATAAATCTAATTAAAACCTAACTAAACAGAAGTACCAGGCTTTCTGAATTACGCATCTGAGGATCTGCATCCATGTCGTCAGATTCCATCTTCACTGCAGGACTGACTGGCCATGACCTGTATGTGAATGGGTACTTTTCATTATACTTGTGTATTTAGCACATATTTGTTAAAGTTTGAATATTTGCGACGAAATGGAAAAATTCAAGGTTGGCACAACTGACAATTGCATAATTGAATGCGATCAATCTAATTTTTGGTACTATTGTTGTAGCCAGTTGTTAGAATTGTTGGTACTACTGTTGTAACCAATCAGCGTCTTGAAATTTCTGTTGGTACAACCCTTTCTCACCCTGACACTGCCCGTTGCTTGACAACGCCAAAAACTAAATTAATTTGTAACAGGATAAAACTGTGCTGGAAATGTAATGTTTTTGATTGCGGTGTTGCCGCTTATTTTGATAGTACGTCCACACGTATGTTGTTGATAGAAAAAATTAACGACCGCGAAGTGTAAACAGAGTTTTTTTAACATCAACAAACTTGTACATAGTCTTTCCTTAATGTCAATAACACTTGTATAACTACATACTTTATTTGATATTGGCGGCAAAACTGGTCGTGACTTTCTAAGGACCTCTTAGACATGTTCAAAGTTATTTATCGGAACTAAGCGGTTGGAACTTGAGAACTCCTGACATTTAGAATTTGTTTGATTTTCCTCGTTTAAGTATTTTCTAGTAGCCATTTTCTGTGTCTAGATTTTGAATATTAAGTACAAAATTAACGTTATATTTAATTATTTTTTGTTTGAATATTAAAATAATAAAATTTATTTTTTCAAAGAAATATCGATAAATACAAAAGTGAAAAACAACTATTTAACAATTAAGAAAGAAATTCGTTTATTAAACTGTGAAAAAAAAGGAACACATATTTTGTACATTATATATGTTGTAATGACCCAAAATAACCACATTTACCGCCCGAAACTCATTATGGTTCCGTTAAGACACTTTACCACTAACTGCAAGAGGGACCGGATAAAACATTTCGAAACTATATCCACACGCAACGCTCATACATATTCTCAAATTATACAAATTTACTAAGGCTAAAAAGTAGAAAGCTGTGTTAGGTGTGAACAAATTGGAACAGAAATATCAATAATCAAATTTATTGACTTTTGCGGAATTAATATAAGTGTAAAGCTCAAATTTGGAACAATAACAGGAAACAGGATTAAACAATTATTTCAGGCACAAGAAAAGACATTTAAAAACTTAATATCAATGAACAAATTACTGGAAGGATATAAATACAAGTCACGTTTAATAATAATGAAATGATAGTAAATAATATACACAATTAAAATATAGCGTAAATGTCCAGTCCAGAATATCCAGAAAGGAAAGCTAAAATTACCAAGCCTAAACGCATAACTAGATATGAAATCGCTGTCTATGTCTAACAGAAGCGATCAGGCTCGAATCTTTTGTCGTCCACAGAGCGGTCAGACTTGGATCTTTTGTAGACTTGTTTTTTTTTTTAATTTTTCTTAATTATAATAAAATTAGAAACAGAAAATACACAGTAAACACAAGAATAAATAAATAGATGGATAAATGATTTTATAAATAGTAAAATAAATAATTAACAAACAAAGTGAGAAATTATCTCTATATTGTCCTGCATTTTGGACAGTTTGTCTCTAAAGCAGTGGTAAAGAGGGTAGGTAAAGGATGCAGTCGCTGTTGCAAAAATTGGATTTTAAATTTATTTGATTAAGTTAATAACAATAAAATATTTGGAAGGAGAAAAATACCATACATCGATTTCAAATTTTATAAATGTTTTCAAATAGTCAACAAGGAAATTAAATGAGAATCAAATTACAAAGATTCAGTCAGAACCCAAGAATACGTTGAAATATCTTTTGGTAGTGTTGGTAGTTTTTTTAATTATAATTCGAACAGCAAGGAAACAGAAGACTTGTCATATGTTATACAGTTGAGGAGAACGGAAGGTCTGCCTCATTGCTTCTAAACATTACAGTCTTGGTTTCAAAGTTTAAGTAATTTCTTTTCATTCATTTTTCAGTAAACGAAATGTTCGTAAAAAATCGTGTGTATGATCTATCAGTTTATATTAGTTAGAATTGTTGGTTCAAAATTATTTGGATCTGGTAGCAAGAACATTTGTCAGAGAACTTACCAATGGTTACTTTTTATTTCATGACTTTTACACCAAGCTCTGTTTTAATGGTGACAATCGTATGCCTACGCCTGACCTTTTCGAAGGTTCCTTGTTAAGATAGTAGCAGTGTTACGATTACTATTTATTCATTTCATCTCAACTTACTCTTTTCTAAATATTTATTATTATTACATATACAATGGAAAACCGCTAATAATAAAAGTAATGTAGTGATTACTGTCACTCTATCATTCTTGTTTCTCTCTGCTACAACTTATAATCAAAATTGGAAGACCAAGAGAGTTCATTGGAATAACAGCAATGATTACTCTCCATTCCTTGATTTTCAACACAAATGTAGTCAGTAGTTTTCAAGGTTCTCTCAAGAAAAGAGGGCGTATAATCTGTTAAGTCACAATAGTTGGAATTATTGCTTCAACAATACCATTTAGAACTGTTAACAAAAACATTTGGCAGAGAAAGCATCAGTCGTTATTATCTATCTCCTGATTTTCAACTTAAAGTTCGTGTTAATGATAACCGCATACCTCTGGGAATATTCGCAGTTTTGTTAGAATAGTACCAGTATTATTGTTACTATTTATTTTTTTCATATCACTATACTCTTCCCTAACAGCTAGATACTAATAAATGGTGTGATAAAGAGCCTCGAATAATGAAAGTATTTTAGTAACTGTACTGTTATCTGGGTCATTTTCTGTTTCAACGAATAACTACAATGAGAAGAACTTTTGGAAACTGAAGTAGCAAAAATATTTGGTTGAGGAAGCTTGTATTTGAGGAATCGTTTCAATAGTGGTTACTTAACGGAACTCTCCTCCATCTCAATTCTTCCTTCACTAATAAATGAAATTAAATGTTTTGCTACTAGTAGTATACTACCTTTCTTTATCTACTGTTTGTAATCGCGGCAGATTTGAATTTAAATCTTTATTTCAATGTTAAGTCTAAAATTATTTAAAGTATGTCTTTATGGTGCGATTTAATTTTGGTGTGCTTTATATAGTTTTATCCTTTTTATTTAAATCACTGAAGTTTTTTTATTTCTTGATTTTGCAGCCGTTACAATGGGGTAAGCACATCGCCCAACGGCATGCGTCTGGCTCCATCCCAGCGTCCCATTAGCAAATACCCTTCACCCACTTCAATATCAACCCCCGTCAACCTCACCCAACAGAAAGATGAAATCGTCGAAGAGCTTCCATACTACCGCCTGTACACGCCTCCTCACCTGTCCCACTTCCCCCAATTTACCACAATGTACCAGAGCCCTTACCCGCCCATAATCCGCTCCACGTTTCCCCCCACCTCCTTACAACCCTTGGAGACCTACTCACCCACCACCCCCACTGCAATCACTTCTTCAACGTTCCTATCGCCCCCGTCCACTTTCAGTCCTCCGTCTCCGGTGAAACCTGGCCAAAGTGTTCTAAGGGATTCAAGAATTCCCACGCAAACCACGCAACAAACAGCACAAATTCAGTCCAATCATCAGTCAGTAGCCTTCAAGGTTCCCTCAGGAAAAGAGGGATCACTCAAACATAGGATACTTACTCGGCCGGAAGATGCCTGCCGAAATCTTGCACCGTTAGATTTACAAAAACCTATAGAAGGACAAAGGAAAAGGCTAAATGCGACCATGTCGCCGCCAAGGTCACCCAAAAAATCTATCAATAATAATAACACAGTTCCGAGCAATTTCACTAAAGGATCTCTTATACAACTTGCCAATGGCGAGCTGAGGAAAATTGAAGATATGAGGACTGAAGATTTTGTTTCTTCGGCTGAACATAGCCCGGAATTGAGGCTGGCGGAAAGCACGGTTGTCAGGATAGAGGAAAATCATGCCACAGGAACTGCCACCATTACGCTTAGTTACAATCAGAGACGCACACAGGTAAATACCAAGAGCTTTTGAAAATTGTATAGTGTTTCTATGTTTCTTGGGTCCATCATAAATCTTTATAGACTCTTTAAGAACCACAGTGATTAGCTTATCATTATTGAGAGTTAATTTATCCTAACATGTTTTCAGACAACCAGTTAAAGAAATAAACACGGGATTAGACATATGGTCTGTTGGGTTGTCTTTAAACCCTTCGAAATAAATTCTCAATGATAAGTTAATTATTGTGATTTTTAAAGATTCCACACAGTTTTGTGATGGACCTAAGGAACATAGAAACACTTTTACATATAACTCATTGTCATTACGCTCCGTGAATTTCCATCTAGTAATTAATTTTGTCATCAGCACTAACAAACATTATGACCAAATAATTATTGTATAAAAACGTATATTTAACTAAATATTTTAATATTTTTTTCTTATTCGGTTTAATAAAAAATGTAATATAAGTTATAACGCCCTTGTAACTACTACGCGCCATGTTAAAAAATAATTTTATGAAAAATTGCTCAATCATCTATTTGTGGTTTAGGTATTTCGAGCTCGATATTCGATAGTTATATCAATATGTATCTCACATACTTTTAGTAATTTGCAGGCGTTATAAACTTGTATTGCGTAATGATTATAACGCCTCTTGCATTACCAACTTATGCTATGATATTTTTAATAACCGTGCAGTTAGATCATATCGCTTTCACAATACGCTGCTATTTATTCATACATGAATAAATAGTAACTTAGCAATAAATAGCACTTTATTAGTAATCTACTTCACAAAATTTTGAGAAATTATGGTGGATTTATAAAATGATAACGCATCGTGTTGATAATGCTACGTGCACTATTATTTAGTGACATTTAGGATATTTTTAGTTTTTCTTGATAAACGTAGATGTTATTCAAGCTATGAATATTATAATTTAAAAAAAAATGGATGACCATAGAGTTCGACACTCAGGAGTTACGCTCTATTTGTTATAATATAACAAATGTCTACTGAATATATTATATTCAGTAGACACATGATTAAACGCAAAATAAAACTTCTATAACCAGTTACGATATGCTTCTACGACCTAGAAGTAAGGAGATGTAACTCTGTAAATACTCCTGTTAGTATGTTCTTCATAAAATTATCAAAGAGTATCTGCATTATAAATTTATAACGCATCATGATGATAATAACGCAGCCTTGTATTTGGTTTTACTCAGTAAGAAAATGAGAGAAAAGAAAATTATACGTTAACGTGATAATTCAGATGTCACTGTTTTATTTGATATACAAAACGTATCTAATAATTTTTAAACTATCGCTTATTACGCTCAGTTACAGCTGCAACATTTTTTTACATGTTAGCGCACCTGTATGTGATTTTACTTTATAATAAAATGTTTTTTTTTCTATAAACGTGAAAGAAATATTAATGTGTTTTTTACATTTATTGATAAACAACACGGGCGTAATAAGTTTTAACGCATTTCTTATTACGCTGTTTACTATTAGTTGTATCTAGTAGATGTACAACAACATGACTAAATGAAAGAAAACAATTTTGCTGAGTTTCTTCTTTCTGAATTAACTCTGCAGTAATTGACGTATTACATTACACGCGCTATAAAATAGTAACAAATTTTCATTATTAACGCTCTATGCCTTACTAAGTAGCATCATTTGCGATGTTTTTTTTTGATAAATAAATATATCATAGTGCATAATGTAAGTATTTGATGAAAAAATGATAAATTAGAACAACTCCGCAATATATTGCAAATTATGCAAAATTACGCACCAGTTGTAATATATTTTATAACAGCGATGAAAAGTAAAAGTTTTATTTCAATAGATAGATGAACTAGAGATATATGTATAATTAACGCAGATAGTTTTGTTAATAAATACGTCATACAATTGCTAAATACTGCGGGCTTTATACAGCGGTAACGCTTCGGGCATTATTTTGTCTAGTGCTATAAATAACGCTTGTGGTTTTTGTTTTTTATTAATAAACTTGGACATCAGTTATTAAACATTTAAAATAAAAACAAGCGTACAAAATTATTACGCCCCGTTTTACGCATTGTTTGTTTATATATTTTGAATAAAATTAATAAAAAATACATTTTTGGATGCATTAATTGATGCATATATTTTTACTACTATGTATTTTGTGCAAAAGTTAGAAAGGCGTTATGTAATGTTAACCAATTACGATTGTAACGCTCCATGCATTATTATGTAGTAGCGTTTGTGGTGCTTTCAGTTTCTTTTCATATACGAAGACGAGAATATTAAACCGTGTATTACATTAAAAAAATGTGTGGTGTATTAAATTATAAAGCTTACGTATTACTCTCTACTTGTTTTATTCAGTAAAAAATTATAACGCATTGTTTTACGCCCTGTTTCTTATATGTATGTATATTCTGTATAAAATTATAAAAAAAAACTCTTTTTCTCATTTTTGGGGTGCAATTAATGCAAAAATTTTTACTATTATGTAATAGTTTTACATAAAAAATTTAAATAGTTAGGTGGCATATAATGTTAACCAATTGCGATTCTAATGCTCTATGTATTATTATGTAGTAACGCTTCTGGTGCTTTCACATTCTTTTTATAGACGAGACTATCATGATATCAAGCTGTGTATTACATTTAAATAAATGTGTGTAATAAATTATAACGCCATCAAATTACGCTCTATTTGTTATATATTCTATAAGAAATGATTAAATGGAAGATAAAATTTCTTTTAATAACTGCGACATTCCTCTACCTGAGGATGTATTATAATGCAAATACTTGTATTAGTATGGTAACTACAGTACTTCACGCAATTTCAAAATAGTACACATTCTTTGAAAAATGTTTATTTTAATGAGTTTTACAGTTCGTTATCTTTATGATGTCATTATTTGTCAGCACGTTTGCACCAATAAAACTGATTTATTTGCTTTGGTCATTTACTGTTGTCTTTGAATTTTTGAAATAGTTAGGAGTGATATCCATTGAACGATTTAAGACAAAAGGTCAACACTCCTAAGTTTCAGATGCAATTTTAATGACCTTAAACTTTTCTGAGAAAAGGTTTCGTGTCGTCTTTAACCGCAGGTGTTCATTAGCAGTATGTATATATAAATAGAAGAGTATGTATTTTTATGGTTTGCTGATGTCATCAACAAATGAGTATGCGAGCACGTTAATATGTGGTCTTCAAGAAAAATAATAACCTCTAGTAATGGAAGGAAAAACCACGCGATTAAAATATGCCTAATGGGACCACGCCATGAACCGTAAAATCTGTCTACAACCATATCATTACGTTTTGTCATATTAGAGCATGAGTACTATTGTGCTATGAGTGATATGAGTCACGTACTACTATTTATTTTATATTTTTTAAGATAAAAATAATCAGTTTATTCGAGCCACAGATTGTAGGTTGCATTGAACTTTCGAGGAAGCAGAAACCTGAAAATCTATTTTGTAAAGCAATACAAAAATTTAAAATTTAGAATGACGACTAAATTTAGATCGCAAATCCTTGCCAGTAGTATAGTAATGTCGTAATATTTTTTTTGGCAAAATTTTGATACTTCAAAATTGTAAATATACACATCAAAAATAGTCTGAGACTAGACTACCGAAATAGCCACGATGAAAACTTTATAATAACATATGGTCCATTTCTCTACAGATGGAAAAAATAACTATTATGTCAGAGTAGTTACTTTCCCTGCGTTCAAGTGCCACTTTAAATAATTATTTGAAACGGAAAAAGACCTGTATCAGAAATGAAACGAGATTGCAAAAACCGCTTTTTTCAATCCTTGTGAACTTTTAAAGCGAAAAATTGGAATTTATTGCTTTTTAGAACAAAGTGAATGTTAGAGGTGTGGAGAAGATGAAACAAGTCTTGTATCGAATTCCAAACCAAGACCAAGACAATAGCACATTATTTTCAAACCAAGGCCAGGACCAAATCGGTTCTTATGCGGCAAGATGAGCCAAAAATAATAAAAAACACTGAATTTTATATTTTGTTTCAAGCTGGGAACAGTGGATCCAAAAACCTACGTAAATAAATAAATATTAATGGCTACACAATGCACAATAATTCTAATATTGCCATTACGTAAATGCCGCCACTTAGATAACATTATTGAAAGTATAATTTGTAGAAAAGTTATTACAAAAGCGCATCTAACAAAGTGGACGTAAATTAAAAATACGAAATCTACATTTTAAATTTATTTTAAAATAAAACAGTTTGTGATGTCAGGGAATTTTAATATCGTTTATTTTTGGTTATATAAATAAGAGATTTTGTGTTGATGTAGGTCTGATGGATTGTCAAAAATGCAAATATTGAAGTCTATTTTTACTGGCAAACGTCCTTTTTTGAATCGGTTTAATATACAGAGTGACACTCTTGTCGTACAAAGTGGTATAAATGCATTTCTGGAAGACTCAGATTAATAATTACATATAAAATATACAGGAAGATACTAAGAGCCCAATTTCAAGTTGAAGTGCATTTGGAGAATATTCGTCTCTGCAGTAACTATTAAAAATAAAGTGCTGTGATTGGTAGTTGTAATAGCAACGATGCAATTTACACTTGCATAACTTAATTCTGGACTTAAGTCTGGAAAAAAATTATAAGGATCACGATAAAACTCTAAAAAATATTTTTTTATTTGTCTTTAACATACAAAGCTCTAAACATACAGTATTGATTACTTTTATTTTTACGTCTTTTGGATTTTTTTTTTGAGCAGCGTCGGTTATATAAGGTTCACATGTTGGACTTATGTCATCAACTGCGTGGTAGTTCTTCAAGTTTTGTTCCGTTAGGCCCTTCAACAGCTGAAGAGCTGATTCTCGTAACACTTTCGTGCTCTTCTCTTTCTTCCAGCAGAACTTTTTCATGTTCGTCTTTTCTTTCATAATCTTTTTCTGTTTTTTCTAGAATCCTTTTTTGTTCTTTAGTTTTTTTACAGTTTTTCTTGTTTTTTTCTTTTCTAATCATTGTGAAGATCCTGTAGAATGTCTTTTATTTTTTTAGAATTCTCATCTTTCTCGTCTCCTCCTCTGGAAATTTCTTTTTCTCTGTTAGAATATTTTATTGTCCTTCTTTTTCAGTAGCCAAAGTCTGCCAACTTTTTCCATATTCTCCTAGCCAGCGTCTTTTGGATTTTTTTTTGAGAAGTGTCGGTTATATAAGATTCACATGTTGGACTTATGTCATCAACTGCGTGATAGTTCTTCAAGTTTTGTTCTGTTAGACCCTTCAACAGCTGAAGAGCTGGGTTTCGTAATGCTTCTCTTGTTCTTCTCCTTCTTCCAGTCGAACTTTTTCATGTTCTTCTGTTTCTTTCATAATCTCTTTCTGTCCTTTTTCCAGAATCCTTTTCTGTTCTTTTTTTACAGTTTTTCTTGTTTTTTCTTTTCTAATCATTGTTTTTGAAGCTCCTGTAGAATGTCTTTTATTTTTTTAGAATTCTCATCTTTCTCGTCTCTTTTGGAAAATTTCTTTGTCTCTGATGGAATATTTTATTGTCCTTTTTTTAGCCAAAGTCTGTCAACTTTTTTTCAGATTATTCTGTGGTTTTTTTCTGTTTTTATTCCTAGGCTGCGTCTGTTCACTTCTTCTAGAATTTATTTTGCTCTATTATTCTTCCTCCCCATCGTCGTTTCCTAAATCCGATTTTTTTAAGCGCTGTTTTTTAAGTTCTTCTAGAATAAATTTCTGACCTTTCTAAAAGTTTTTTTTTGTCCTTTTTTTGCAGACGACGTCTTTTAACTTCTTCTAGAACCTCCTTTTCAGCCAAGCATCGTTTCCCAAATGCTTCTTGTTCTTTCAGGCGCTGTTTTCTGAACGCTTTTAGAATCTTGTTTAGTTTCTCTGGAATTTTTCTTGATTCTTTTTTTCCCAAATGATGTGCTTCGTTCTTTCAATCGAATTTCTCAAACAGGAACCGAATTTCTTTATTCATTTTTCATGTCTGACTCTCCAAAAAAATAAAGTATTTGAATTTCCGTTAAAACTTCTTTAATAAATCTCACTCAATCTGATTCCACTGTAACATCGACGGGTTTTTATGATTTAAAAAGTTGTATGTTTAAAGAATACACTAAAGAGACAACACAATTTTACCACATTCAAGTCAATAGAGAGTTAAAATTTGTAAAGAATCTTGAAGATTTCTGCATCTATTATCGTTTTTGCTTTACATAGAACAAAGCCTAACAGACTATATGAAGATAGAATAATATTGCTACAATGTATCTAAAAACTTTCATCAACTCTTACTCCTAAATCCTTGTAGAAATTTGTACGCAAAAGTTTGTATTTGGATAATTGTTTAAAATAACATTCGGAGGGTACAGGAATAAAAAGATGAATGTCCAGAAATTCGATTTTTTATAGAACTGCGATTTTTTTCGTTTTTCACCAATATTGAATCCAATACTGACAAATAACTGTTAGGACTCTTGAGTCCACTCAAGAGTTATATCATCGAATAAAAAAATCTGCCGTGTCTATGAAAAACGATAGTAATCCCACCTCTGTAGGATAACAAATTTTTGGACATTCATCTTTTTACTCCTGCACCCTTCATTTCTAATCACACTGCCCATAACAATAATAAATAAAAGGATAGTTGAATGGTGAAATTTTGCAGAAGTTAACTTGGGTTGGGTCCTAATAATTTTTGTGAATTTCATAGATATTGTCACCCAGGACATTATTGAAACAAACTGTTTCTTACCCCATCAACAAAGACACTCTTGTCTGGGCTGCTTATTTTCAAAATTTTTAGGTATAATGGGTATGAATTAGATAAGGGTAATTAAAATCGTATTAGGAACCAATTTTGAGACAAATATAGGCCTTATTAAAATTTTATGGAGCTCCGATTTGAATTCACTGATGTGTTAGTATATTCCTTTTTGTTCGTTTCGAAGCTATCAGCGATCTGTCTGGCCCCTTTTGGCATTTGTATGGCGTATAAAATCCGGCAACCCATCCGACAAGTTCTTTGATCGTGCAAGTGGAATGCTTCGAGTACAAATCTCGTAGTACTCCACGCCCAGTCGGAGCATAAAAGAAGTGGTTTGGTTCCGGGGCTCGATGTCCTTGAACGACCCAGGCCTACTCTTTGATCACACAGACATGTTTGTTGATGTAAACGTTGTTCTGTTAGCATTTTTCATGCCATCAACTGTAAACTCTCTGAATTTTATTTAAGTATTAATTTACCTATCACGACCAGCCAAATTTATTACGAACAAACAGAATGCCACTTTTCAAGTGGTTCTGTCAACTTCATAAACGGAAAGTTGTTTTGAGTTCAGATGCGTTCGAAAAGATCACCGACCTTGCCGGGGGCTCCCACAGCATATTTTATATGTTCCACTCAATGGAATGTTGTATTGATGAACGCTGATTCGTCATTAGCTGTGTATTTTATTTTAATGAAAAGCTGATTTTGTTATTTATGTGTGGCGCCTAATTAAGGAAAATCTATTCAGCGAAAGCTGTTAAAACAGTTATGAGCACTACTTAGACGGACCACTGGAAAACAACGAGCTCCCTGCCTGATATCTGTGACAAGCAATAAAACTGATCCTGTGTCAATAGTCCGAGACCGAGAGGAAAATAATGATTGATGAAATACTTCTTCTGGATCTTCTTTTATAAGCAGTTTGTTTGTTGTTTCTTAAATAAAGAAGCCTATTTGGTGAAAATAATTACTCCTTTGTAGTTACCTACTTAAATAACTAGAAAATATAAAATCAGTGTATTTTTAAGTCAGTTTATTACTGAACTGAATCGAATTTAATTGCCAAACATGGAAATTATCAAAATTTTTGCGAGTTCGACAGATTAACTTATATATATTTTATGAAAATGTTACCTCAATAAATAAAGTTTAAGGATCAAAAGTGACTAAAAAATCTGACCACTGGACTTTTTTTAAATTTGTTATTAACGCTTACCAATAATTTATTTGCAAAATTAATATTTTGGAAAATATTTGACGAAATTGCTTCAAAACGAGTTTTCTGGGGTTTTCAAAGTCACTAATTACGATTTTTATGTCATTTAAAAAAATCGATGTCACTGTTTACTCACGCTTACAACTATTACTTTACTAACAATTTTTGTTAGTAAAGTAGTCAATAATTAATTGAAATGCCCCACCCGAAATATTTTTGAAGTTCAAAGGTTTTGGCGTATTACTTAATAAAAATAATACACGGATTCTATTTAAACATTATTGATAAATATTATATTATTATGTAGTATGATCTTAACGATAACCAATCCCGATTAAGGACCGCTCGTTCCTCTTGACCAACCCCCGGCTTACAGCCGGCTGCACTGCCGTTCCACCTCTCTGCGTCGGCGCACTACAACTGCTTTAAGGTGTACTTCAAGTACTTCCAACAAAGACTTACCTTTTTCTAACTTCCAGAGGGATGGAGTAGTTTGAATAACTTTTTTTTGTAGGGTAGCTGGCTTTGTGGACTTTTAGTTGGTTTGTTAAGTTCTTTTTGTAGACTTGTTGTACTACGATAATAATACACAGTGTGAGTGTAGCAAAGCGCTAGTTTTTATAAAGAATGAGTGCCACAATGACTTTATAAACGAGTTTTTTATGCTATTTTTTCTACTTTGCGCGTTTTACGTGAATTTTAAGTAAAAAAGTTTGTCAAATGTATTTTGAAGTGTTTTCAAATTTGTCCAAAATTCTGTATAAGTAACTCAATATAGTACTTTTTACCTATCATATCGGTTATTGATTAGTCCTATTGGCATAAACACAAAAATGGAAACTCGCAAAAAACATTGCGACATTTCTTATATTACTAAATTGCGTTTCTCAGCGATTCCTCCTCTCACCCTTATTTCAGACCAAGCAGTGCTATATACTCATCTAGCATATAATTTGAAAAGTGGTGCCTGAAAGCCGCTTTTAGATGTCTCCAACCTCAAAAAAAAGTTGAAGTTACCTCATTATTCAAGCCGTTTGCCCGCCTCATTTTCGTATGTTTTATAGGTTAATTGCGACTCACACACAAAAACACCTTTGGTGAGGAATACTGGTCATCAAGTGCAACAAAATTTATTCGAATAAAATTATTATAATCTCATAACATTGACATAAATGCTGAAACGTCACAAATGTCAGCGAAAGCGTGTAACCAACCCAAACAAAATAAATTGCACTAGTACTTTACGCACGCAATTTGGGTGCTGAATTGGCTAATCGGTATCGTATTAAGCTTCGTTACAGACGCAAAGTATAGCAAAGTGTTTTTACAATGTTTTTGTTTTAAATGTGTATCTTTAAAAAGAACCCAGTAAGGGTAACCAGCAACCTGGAAAGCCGGGAAAACCTGGCAATGTCAGGGAATTCGAATATTTTTTCAGAAAGTAAAATTTTATAGTAATTTTAAAAACATCCTGTATATTGAACACATTAAAGGAATGGTTGTTGAAGATATTTGGAAAACCTGGAAATGTCAAGGAATTTGATTCTGCCAGGTTGTTGGGTACCCTGCAATATGAATTTTTTAAAATATCAACTTTTGGTTATAATTCGAAACCAAAAACGATAACGGAATGGGATTTTTATCAAGAAAAAAGCAGCGAGAGAACCCCAGTTTTCTTCTAGTTTCTTTTCCTACAACTCCTATAATTTATCAAATTATTGTAAAACTATCATTTTATAAAAAAAATTCTTGTATACATTAGGGTGGGCCAAAAAAATCAACTATTTTTTTTAACTTTCGACACTGAAATATGGGTTCTTTGGCACTTTTAAAAAAAGCTTTTTTAAGATGAGCTCTTAATTTTAGTAAGAAAGACTCCCTCATCGCAGTTTTCCATTTTTTTTTAGTTTCATATGGCAAAATTTTTTGTAGGAAATTGAACGCTCTAAAAAAGGTATTTTACAATTTTTTTTATAACTCTTACCGTTTAGAAGATATCAGAGGTCAAAGTTTGAAGAATTTAGCAAAAATTTCTTTTTTACTTCTAAATTTTATAACTCGTACATAAATAAATATTATAAAGTGCGCAACATACGGTTTTGTAGGAAATTAAACGCTCTACAAAAAAAGTCGTTTGTGGTTAATCGATTACTTCAACCATTTAAAAAAAAATGGGGATTTTGTATCAAATTTTGGTTTTTAAAATGCGAATATCTTCTAAATGGTTAGAATAATCAATTAATCCCAAGAGACCTTTTTTATAGAGCGTTTAATTTTCTATAAGGCCATATGTTGTACATTTTATAATATTTATTTATCTCTGAGTTATAAAATTTAGAAGTAGAAAAGGATTTTTTGTTAAATTCTTTAAACTTTGACCTTCGATATCTTCTAAACGGTAAGAGTTATAAAAAAATTATAATATAACTTTTTTGTAGAACGTTTAATTTCCTACAAAAAATGTAAATACGAATTTTCTGTACAATTAAGCAAAAACGAGATATGGATTTTACCATATGGAACTGAAAAAAAAAATAAAAAACTGCGATGAGGGAGTCTTTCCTATTAAAATTAAGAGCTCATCTTAAAAAAGCATTTTTTAAAGGTGCCTAAGAATTAATTTTTCAGTGTCGGAAGTTAAAAAAAAAAATTGATTTTTTTGGCCCATTTTAGTATACATATTACCAAGCTTTTATGTAAAACAAATACTTCGCCTGAAATGTTTAAGTACTTAATTGAGCAAAAATTTTTGCTTTTTATATTAGGAGATTTTGATTGATAATAATTATTTTATTGTTGTGGTTTTACACTTGTTATGATTTTCCTTTTATGGGGTTACTTTATGGGGGCGTAAGTAGGGGTGTAGTAGACCAGTTACCAAGTCAAACTTTTTAAAATGAATTATTTCATTTTTATCTTCTATTATCTCAATTATTTATAAAGATTTTTTAAATCAAATAAAGGACTCGTAATCACATTCAAATTTTCTAGGGTAGTTAATAGAACATTAATTATCGGTTAAAATAAACGAAAACGGGTATTGCCACAAAAATATTAATCTACAATGTAATAAAAATGATATTTTATAAAAAAAATTGGAACAAAAGGAACTAACTGAGGTTATGTTTGACGTCCGAAATTTCAAATTTGTATGAAAGTTAACAGAGAATGGACAATAAAGCAATCAATTGTAATAATCAGTCGACGTTTCGCCGCTAATTGCAGCTTATTCAGGACTTTAATACTGATTCACTGGTTTGTTAAATTTTTTAGCTTTGCTAGATCCAAACCAGTAAATCGGTAATAAAGTCCTGAAGAAGCTGCAATTAGCGGCGAAACGTCGACTGATTATTACAATTGATTGCTTTATTATCCATCCCCTGTTAACCCTCATATAAAAGAGAACTAGCTTCTGTTCAATATTTTTCGTAGATTTTAATGAATTTTTTTTTTCGCGAGTTATAGTTGTTTCTAAAACAGAGAAAACTTCTGACATTGTTTTTCCTAAACTTAAATTTAAATGTAAAGCTTACCCTTAAACAAAACATTCAGGTTTTAGGAACACATCTTGAGGCGAAAAGTTTCAATAAAAATGATTGGCGTAAGAATATAACTCTCATGTCAGTTGAAAGTATTATTAAACCCACTTCATGGCGAGTACGCCCCTGCATCTTAGCCAACTTTAATTTGAAAACGTTTTAATGCTTGTAGTAAATCAAAGGAACGTTGTAGGTGGAAAGCCGAAAAACAACAATGTCGAGGAGCTTACGTATGAAATTTCACAATTTTATTTTTTGAGTCACACTAATTAATTAAAGATCGTTTATTTTTTGAAAATGTTGCTATTCCTGATTGTGATTGACGATCAGAAACCGGCTACTGGACAAGAATATGTCTTGTTGTCTTTCAAAGTTATTGATAAACTTCGAGGACAACGACCAAAGACAGGATTCAGAGGAATCTTTTTACATCACGGTTGTGTTTTAACTCGGATTGCCAACATAACTATTGAAATTCTGAAGTCAACTCAAGCTGAAATTAATGAGCCATGGAACTTTAATTTAGCACCTTGAGAATCTTTTCCCACAATAGTTAATTAAAACGAAAAAAAAAAACATTAATTATTGAAAGGATTGTTTTATGTTTGACAGATCGATGTTTGTTTGATATTATAAAAAAACTAATGATAAAAATAATAAAAACAAAATAAAAAGAAGCCAACCAAAATATTCAAATTTAGAAGTATGAAATAAATTTAATTTTTTATTTTCACATCCTGACCGCCAAGGTAATTACTAAAATTCTACAGTCGATGAAGTCAAAATTAATGATCCATATGGGCTTTAATTTAGCACCCTGAAATTTTTTCTCACACTAAATATTTTACCAAAAAAAAAACGAAATAGTAATTATTGTGAGAAAACATTTTTTATGTTGACCCATGTTAAGAGGTTAAGGCAGGATTTATTTAGAAAAAAATAAGCAGATAAATAAATAAGATCTAAACCTAATTTTAAAAAGAGATAAACAACTAATGTGCTATATTTATTTTAGTTTACAAAAACGCTAAATTTATATTTGGAACCAAAACAAAAACTCAACACTAAGCTTGTTATTTTAGAATATAAATAAAAAATAATAATTAAAATCTCTTATTCGTTAAATTAAAAATGTTAGAATAATTCTAACGTGAGAGCAACCAAATTTTTAATTTAGGTAGGTTAGTGTTTACATTTTTTCCTTAGGTTGGGTAACACATGAGTTATATCCAAGTGCCACCGATACCAACTTGCAAAAGAATCCCAAATTGCAAGATTTTTTAATAAGTCTGAAGACTGTACTAAAGCGGACACTTTAGAGCCGTCCAGGGTCTTCAGCTGCCACAAAAATTTGACACTTAAAGGCAAACAGCAAAAATTTAAAAAAAGGAAAAATAGTATATTTATGTGTTCGACAAAAAATTAGATGTTCAATACGGCAGAGAAGGAGATTTAATGCTTTACCTGGCTTCAAAGCCACGGCTGTGCCTTTGCTTTTGTAAAAAAATATCGTAGAGAATAAGATTCTTTACAATTTTTGTATAAACATGACAAAAAAGTTCAGTGGCGGTTAGTTAATTTTGAAAACTCTGTATTTACAAAATGGAGCATACGATCCAAATTTTTAAGGTTGTTAGAATTAAGGATTTATATTAAATAAAAGGCAGCTGCAGCAAAAAACCTTAAAGGCTTTAAACGAAATTTGCGAAATTGGGTTTTCAAAGATGAACAATTCTTACTTATTAAAACAATATTGCAGTTAAATGAAATATTAACCCGTTCACGTGCGTTCTTTTAAAATTGGGATAATTTACAAATGTTAATAAAAAAATGAATGTGGATTGCATTTTATTGTATAATTTAGAAAGAATAATAGAAAAAATAACATTAATCTCTGAAAGAAAATTACAATATAAGTTAGTTGTGAAATGAGAAAATAAAAGAAAAATGATTTCAAAATAAACAGTTGTATGATTATAAATCACTTTTTTCTACATATCGTTAAAAATAAATTAAGAATGGCTACCTCAACCTACCTGTAAACAAATGAGTCACTTATGAAAGAATTTCACTCTAAAAAATTAAGTCTTGAAATTGTTCCAAGTTTTGCATCAAACAAATTTACTTTCTGTGTAGAATTTTAGTGTTCGTGTGTAATCTTTTTTTATGAATGAATTAACTGTCATCAAGAAAAATGAAATACTATAGAAAACACATTCCATTCATTATCTTTTTTATTTCAAACAAATGCTGGTACTTTTTTTGTTATTTATTCAACAAGCTAAATTTGGACCTGTTGAATATAAATTTAATTGATTCAATTGTTATTTTTATAATATTTTATCAAATCAGGTGTATTTTGTCAAACATCTGTTGTTTATGAGTTCTTTTTGATAAGTAAGAGTCATTTTGCTCGTCGTTTAATTAATTTATTATACCCGCAGCTACGTACGAAAGAATTTACGTCATCAATACAGTCATTAAAAACGCAGTTTGTTTTTTATCTTGAGTTGCATAAATCTTAACAAAATCTTAACTAAAAACGGATTTTGATCCACAGTGTCACCCAGTTGAAATTTAAACAGTTAATCGGTGATTAACACTTTTTACGATATTCGATGCATAATAAATTTCCGAATTAACTGTACAATTGGACAAGATGTAGATCTTATAAATACCAAGGTCTCTAACGATCCATTCTTGTCGATTTTAGAAACGTTCATTTGTGAACTATTGTATAGGAATATTTGAAAACACCGTCAAACAACAAAAATATTATTTCAGTAATAAATAAAGATTGATTTAAATTTACACAGATTACATTAATCGGGCTTTAAAAATAAATAATATCCAGAGACTAGATTCTTGGTCTATCATTACGACCTACATACATATATTAGCAACGTCACACATTAGGATGCAAATGATTTACATAATTTTGTTAATTTTGACTGATTTATATCAATCAGATCATGGGAATTTATGGTTGGTAGCACTGTTTCTTTTCCACTCGTTTTATGTAGAGCACAAACTGTTATTTTACCGATTTTTAACTTTTTCCAATGCAATTAAAAATCTATAAAATGAGACAAAAACCCTTCATCCTACGTAGGGAACTAATATTAACCAACCGTTGATAAAAAAAATATATACACTTTTAAATTTATCGATTTAGCTTAATTTGCATCAACCTCTTCCTACTCAACGGATAAATGAATAAAATTGTTTTTAAATAAACAAAATTTTATAAATAAAACAAGCATTGTCGTATTGAAAATTATCAAACACGATACGGTAGCGGTAAAAATCAAATTCAGATTGACTGTCTTTTTGACATTTTCGTTAACATTTGAATTTTTCCCCATCGTTTCTTTTAATTATGAACAGCCGATTAGGGTATACCGAAATTAAAAGTTATCGAACAGATAGATACTTAGGAAATTATTTTATTTTGACGTTCGTTTTTTAATAATTGTTGTGTAAAATCTCAGGTTTATTGTGGCTTTTTTAACTCTTCTTTTTAATTTTGGTCTGGTCTTACTTTTAAGTCCATAATTCTAACTCTCTTTAGATCTTTTTTATCCACTTTTTTCTGAGTCGACGTATTTTAAAATATGTTTCTGATGGTCGTTGACATATGAGGGTTATTAATGCACTTCAAGCCATTCAAAGGAGTTGGTTAAACACTCCTATTAACGACCTGTTAATACAAACCAAAATTTTGACATTTATAAACTATCATAATCATAAAAAATTATAAAAACGGTATGTTTGAAGTTAAATGTTTTATTAAAAGAAACTTGAAAGTGCCATAATTTATATTGTAAGTTTATTTTAATAAACACCTGCATATAGAGAAATGAGAGGTTTGGTTAATATTAATGACAACTGAAAAATTTGTTTGGGTGTTTTGTAGCTAGGTAACAGAAAACAGTGTAGATGTGTTACTAGAGATGTGTTAGTAGAAAGAGTTAAAAAATTTAGAAATAAAGTTTTTCAAGTTTGTTGTGATATGAGCAACAGAAAAACATCGTAATAAACGCTTTTGTTAATGTGCGATTAATAATCTCAACTTCTATTGTCTAATGTCTCAATTATTAATCGCCTTCATTAACAAACTTGTTGGCTAAATAACTATTAACATAATTTAAACAAGATTGTTTCCGAAAACCCTATTTTACAATTGTTCAAACGTGAAAAGATTTGCCCTAAACAGTCGTAGAAATCGACTTATAAAGTTATTTCCTGTAACACAAAATTTATTAAGGATTGGTACTTTTTTGTGTTCCTGTTTTTTGTTACTATGTACATGTTTTTCTTTTTACTAATCACTAGCCTCTCTTGGTTCATCTTATACAAATTTAAGGGGTATTCTAGAATTTTCTTTTGGACTTACAGGCAATGTCGTCACCATTTTGTCAGGCTGCCATAAATTAAGCTATTGATCTTTGTTAGGTTTTCTTTCAGAACTCAGAATGATTACTTGTGCTAAGTTAAAAAGACGAACTATGAACGGCGGATATTCTGACATTCATGGTTATTTTATTTATCATTTTTTAGTAGTCACTACTACAAACTTTTTTATCTTCGTCCGTATGTCGACCGGACAGCCTTTTCATAAAGTCAGTCATTTTTTTCTGTTTGATTAAGTAGAGCATAATCTCGGTGATAATTTCTCCGTAGTTTTACAACGTTCTTTGACTCTTTTTTGTTTAATTATAGTGTTTTATAAATACGAAATCCATATTTATAAATTTACCTCAAGTCCCTCCAAATGTCCTTACGAAATTGAAAAACAGATCAAAGATTTCGGTACTTCCCTGCATTCTTTTGTAACATACCTATTGGAATCGTTCTCATTTGGGTTAATAGTAATAGCGGTTTGTCGTTCACATAAAGGGATTCTCTCCGGCCTTTTTATAGCTATATGTATATATTTTTTTTGTTCTTATTATTACTTTTTTCCTTAAGTTTGTTTGTTAGGATGGGCTAAAAAAATCGAGTATTTTTTTCTAAATTCCAACACTGAAAAATTGGTTCCTATAAGTCACCTTTAAAAAATGCTTTTTAAAAATAAGCTCTTAACTGTAATAGGAAGGACTTCCTCCAGTTCCAGATCTCAGTTTTCCATTTTTTCTTTAGTTCCATAGGTCAAAATTTGAAGAATTTACCAAAAAAAAATTTTTCACTTATAAAATTATAACTCGTAGATAAGTAAATATTATAAAATGCGCAACCTATAGTGTTGTAGGAAATTAAACGCTCTATCAAAAAAGTTTTTGTGGTTAATCGTTTACTCTAACCATTTAAAAAAAAAATTGAGAATTTAGTTTAAAATTTTGGTTTTTAAAATGCAAATATCTTTTAAATGGTTAGAGTAATTCATTAACCACAAGAGACCTTTTTTGTAGAGCGTTTGATTTCCTACAAAACCTTATGTTGCGCATTTTATAATATTTATTTATCTACAAGTTATAAAATTTAGAAGTAAAACAAAATTTTTTGTTAAATTTTTCAAACTTTGACCTCTGATATTTTCTAAACCGCAAGAATTATAAAAAATTGTAAGATAGTTTTTTAGAGCGTTAAATTTTCTACAAAAATGTAAATAAAATTTTTCTGTACGATCAAGTAATGTCGAGATATGGATTTTGCCATATGGAACTGAAGAAAAAATGGAAAACTGAGATGAGGAGGTCCTTCCTACTAAAATTAGGAACTAATTTTTAAAAAGCATTTAAATAAAAATTTAAATGTGCCTGGGAACTAATATTTCAGTGTCGGAAGTAAAAAAAAAGATAGGCGATTTTTTTGGCCCACCTTATTGTTTAGACTGTTTTTCTTCTTTGCTACAAAACAACTTTTTTGTTCTTTTTTGTCTATGATCCATCTCCATCTATCGGCTTTCTTTCTATATTTTTTGTTTTTTTCTTTAAGTCTACTGCCGTTAAAAAATACACTTAGCATGAGACAAAGAAATGTCGATCCCACGTGGAAATCTAAAATTAGTCAGCAGTTGTCAATGAAGAGTTTCCACACATTTTATTTAAAATCTATCAATTTAATTCAGTTTTTAATGAAATTTTACACTAAAAAAAACACTGAAATTTTATTTGGTACATACCGGGTTTTTCCAACTGGACCTACATTTAGGTTTTTGTTTCCAAATAGTTTCGAGCCTTTTACGGCCATGTATCTACTTATAGATACACGTATATATGTATATTAATACTTTCTTTTCTTCTAACAATAATAATAATTAATTAATATGAACTAAATTTCGTTTTTCAATCAACAACTTGTTTCCTTTAAGAAGTCTATGAGCTTGTTTTTGTGGACAAGGTGAAAACTTTAAAAAGACAAAAACAAATTTCAAGCTCATGGGCTTGTATCATCAGAAAAACCCGGTACAACTGTTTCCTGGTTTTCACTTTTTTTGTATTGCAATAAAACAAGACAAAGATTATCCATCCCACGTGGAGTCCTAATATTAGCCATCGCTTGACAAAACCTCTTCCACGCACATTTAAATATAACTCTGAAGTGGTCATTTAAAATTAGCTTTATTTCCGTCTATTTCAGGTCGAAGTGGACTCACCGATGGAGCACCCTTTCTTCGTGTTCGGCCAAGGCTGGGCGTCGTACAATCCCGAAAAAACCCAACAATGCTATGGCCTGAAGGTGCACCGGCTGCAAGTCGGTGACATCCTCATCTCCCTCACGCCCCGCGAGCACTTCTCCGGCATGCCCTCCTCGACCCGCAGCAGCACCACCATCATGACCACCGCCACCAGCACGGCGATGACAGTCCGCCCTCTGGCCATGGACACCGTGCCCAAAATGCAAGCCGACCAAATTCAACCGATCAATCTCCACACCGCAAGCCATCCAGCGATGTCGCCCGGTAATAATCTATCAGCGAGAAAAAGGTCCGCCCTTGATCAAATCTGTGATGATGACGAACAGCATTCGATAAGACGGAGAGTTGAATGAAATTTTGTGAACGAACTGAGATAGACTGTTTTTCGATCAATTCTTGCTTCTGATATGATATTATCCCGCCTTGTTAGCTCATATTGAAATAACCCACAAACACAACCAGTACGACCACACTTGACTCATGCAACTTTATACTTGCTCTTTTTGCGCTTGAAATGCACTAAAATCGGTGTATTGACACGTTTTTAATGCCTAGACTAAAAAGAAAAAATTTACGGTGCTACGGTACTCAATTCTTATGCTGTATTCAGTTTCACAAAAGAACGTTTGTTCTCTAGAAGTGCAAAAGGCTATGAATAAACAAGAAAGAAAGCATTTTTGCAGTCTTTCTGGCTAACATTGACAGCAAATTTAAAATTACACATGATAAGTTCAGGTCCAGAACTATTATTTACTAAAAAAATATTATTTAGACGTTGAACCATGGAATAGCATCCAGACAAAAATGAATTTAATTCTGGTTAGAATATGAAATTTTGTTAAAAAAAAAATACTTCATGTACTATTGACAATTAACAAGAACCAATACGAGTTCTAGTGGTGACTTTTGGAATTAGTGCACACGTGCGCTATTGAAGTAGCAAACTCATATTGTTGTTGACAAAAGTGTCGAAACCTTTTGAAATTAACTTTTATCGTTTCTTCCTCAATAAAAATGTGGCTACTAGTTCCAAACTCACACATTTGTTTTGAAAATTGTTACTGTTAGTAACGACTGAGTCGGGTAGATGCTTACGCTCGTTTTTAGCGTATTAACTAGTGGAGCGGTTATGTAGAATTCAATATTAGTCGGGACTTGTGTCCATGGAGTAGCTGTTGATGATGGTGTGTTGGTTTAGATTCAGTTCGTTGCAACCTTCCGTGTTACAATATTTTGAGCTGTCGCTGTGGCTTTATTTCACTCGTATAATAATAGTCTGTTCATTGTTTTCTATATTACAATGACAAGTTTCATACTACACAAAATTAAAATTAAATTTTGAATGCCATTTTGTGAGACTGATTTGTGTAGCAAACAAATATCTGGTCCACAGAAGTCAACTAGTCAAAGCAATTTCTTTTATTTAGGTCTAGGATTGCTAGTAGCAAGTTTTAATGCCATTTTAAACTTACGAGACTAACGTCAACCCATAAATATAAAAAAAATGCACACTTTTTTTTCTTATAGTTCATATCAACTCATAAAGTGCATGTTTTACTTGAAAATTTACAAAAAAAAATTCTGCTAAAATTTTAAATTGGTAATATAAAACAGATTGAGTCAGGTCAAGTCAGGTAAGGTAAGGTCAGGGCAGGTTCTCTTTACTTCGCTATTTCTCAGTGTCAAAATCACATAAAACCATCTAAAACAGTTTGTGAACAATTCACAGTAAAAACAATTATAGGAACAAAAGTTGATTATTAGATTTGCCGACGACGTTTTCATTGATTTCAAAGACTTTTGATTTAGTCATATTGGCGCTCTTGATTTGACACTCACAAATGGTTTTAATATCCTTATTATTTTTTTGTTTTCGCCATGAGCTATGAAAATATTATTGCAAAGAGTGCCCTTTATTTAATTTATTCAATAACTTTTTGGAATTTGGTGGACTTATTTAGAAACTGCAGTCTGGTTTAGGGGTTGTTGTCCTATCTTCGGTGTGGTGCAACCTGGTGTACCAGGTTTATCATGAAGTGGATGAAAGTTGAGTATACGTGAGATGATGCCGTAGCGCCATCTCAAAACATCGCTGATAAGTTTGGGGAATTGGTATTTGTTTTGGACGGCTTGAACACTTTTTTATAGTTTACCTGTGCTAGCTCTAGACGTAGTCAAGGTATTGTCGGGAGTTTTGTGCGAGAAGTAGTTGTTTCCATTTTGGTTGTTGCAACTTTTTATACAGCACAAACACCCATCTCAAACTTGCTAGCACTCCGCGTCTGCTTAATATACGGGTGTTTCAAAATTACGTGGTACAATTTTAGCCTAAAATAAAACATCACAAATGATAAAAATCTGCAAAAATTTTTGTTTTATATCAATTGATACAAAACTACAGGCCTTCAAAATAACTAGAAAACCGTTTGACCGATTATTATGAAATTTGGTACATAAACAAAGTTATATGTCCTCTTTTTATTGAACCGAATTTTTATTTCAAATATGGTAGTATATCTACATTTCTCCAATTTTTAGTGTATATGGTGTACAAAATGAGAGAGACAGTCGGTTAGGACCAATAAACGTTCAATATCGTCGTCTCTCCTGTTTTTACAAACTTTTAAACAACATTTATCATCATATCAGACGTTTTTGACTCATTTAAAACTTTATTGTCTATACCACCTTTACGGCAATGTTAAAAGGACACCCCATACTTAAACAAGCAGTTCAGGTTGTGTTATGTTTAAGTCCATCTCAAAAATGGCAAATAAAAAAATATTACACTCGTATTTTACAAATGGTTTCGCAATTCTTTGTTTCCGAGATATTTATTTATTTACGATTTATTAAACCGTTGGACTCCCGATGATGTTTACTAGTGGATAAACTCGATGCATTTCTGTAAGGAAACTGACTTAGATTGTAAATAGACTGATGAGCTTTTGGCAGACCGCTCACAATAAATCACAGTAGTTAGGAATGTTAGGATATCCCTAAGTAATACTATTGATATGTTTATTCACAATGTAAGTCAGTTTCCTGACCGATAACGTCACAACTAAACAACTTTTTTTACGGAAAGACTGACCCAATTAAGATCGGACAAAACCCAAAATTCTTTTTGTTTTGTGCCAATTTGTTTAATATTTTCTGTTATAATCTAACAAATATTTAATTGTTTTGTAAAAGTAGTGTATTGGGTGTGGAAATTGGGCTGCATTGATTAATTTAAAACTTTTGGGTTTGAAGAAGAACACTCTTTTACGGGATTTTACAACACAAAACTTTTTTTTTCAAAATTCGAAATTTCAAACAATTATAAGCACTCTAGTGGTGACACTTTCAAGTTAGTAAGCGAATAATGTTTACTATTTCTGGTTAACAAAGTTAGTAAGGTAACTTATGGTTATCTAGTTTAATCATGTTTTGATTTTTCATTCGATATACACAAGTTCTTTTAAATTTGTTGCCAAAGTTGGAAAAGCGGTAAGTGAACTCGCCACTAAAGAAGAGTGCAAAATGTTTCCATTGAAGTCAAATATTATATTTTGTTGTAATAATCTGGAAACTGTATTTTGTACCAAGCACTGAAAATTTTACCTTAATGGTCAGATTTTGCTTTCGATGTATCCTAAAATTGTGTGATAAAATTGCATGACGCAATTGTTTTTAGAGATTCAGCAAATTTATTGCTCTCTACTCAATCGCAAGAAAATGTTCTGGTCAGCACGAAAAACCTAGATATTATATAAGAAGCGCGTTGTATATTTGTAAATAAAGTTGCGTAAGGGTTCTTTCAAAATTAGCAAGGGGTGATTGTTTTGCACTTTATTATTCAAAGAATAGTTTCAGGTGCAGAAGTACAAAGAAACCTCTGTTACTGTGCTAGTGCAATGGAAATTATCTAAATTTTAGATTTCTCATGACAATATAAGACAGGGCAGGATGTAAGTAAGAAACGTCGCTGTGCCGATTTTTAAAGAACTGGAGTATTATATAGAGTGATAATGTACTGACAAGAACAGTTGATTTTAATGGAAGTTTTGAATACGTAGAGGACTATGGTAGTACGAAACTGCTACTGTCGATCTCAAAAGAGTTGTGTGATAGAAATGCTTTTAATGTTGTTCACAAAGATCTGTATTTTATTTACTATGAATTTGCACGAACTGATGTGAGGAAATAGCGCCAGTTCTTCCGATTGTTTGACCAAATTTGTGCAGGAATTTGAGGGAAGGTGGCGCTATTGCCGGTGTATAACTAGCGTTCGTTACTTATGTAAAATTTTTACTCTAGAGTATTGAAAATTAACAGTTGATTATTTGAGTGAGAGGAATCAAACCTATTGCTTTTTAATGTTGTTTATATTGATTTCCATGTGAATTCTTGGCTGTGATACAGTAAAGTATGTGGAATGAACGACACTTCCCTCCATGTCTTTATTTTAAAGATCGTAACTATTATTAAAAGTGTGAACTGTACGTTATTATTAGATTATCGTAACATATACCTCACTCTGTGCTTTTTTTCTACATTAAATGCTTGTAATTCAAATTAATTTGGTAACAAGAATTGTTATTTATTGTGTATATACGTGCAGAATGTCTTAGATAAATTAAATTTAATGTTAAGTTAATTAAGTAAGTGGAGGTGTTAAATTTAACCAGCTTTCAACGTTAAATTCAAATATTGTAAATATGCCATGTTAAGTTTGACGTCCTCCAAAAATGTTTTATAATTAAATGTGATTTAATGTGTAATTTGTTGGGCATTCTGTGATATTTGCCTTCAAAATTTTTACGATTTCATAATCAGTATTCTGAAAGGTCATTGTTATGAATGGGTCATTTTGGTTTTTACCAGTTCTTTTTGCCAAAAAAATTCAGTTCAGTCAGCTCAACTAAATTAGCAACAGAGTTTTAATTTAGAAAAAAATGAAATGGGTAGGAAACTACATCTATTAATTGAAGAGAAGACAATGATTATTGAAGTGCCTTGAATGAAGGGTTCTCCTTCAAGAATGTTATTTACCTATGTAGAGGATCTATGAAACAAGCTAACAGATATGTACAGATACATATATATTATTTTACAGATACATGTACAGTGTGCCATGTTGTTGAATTGTAAGGCCGGATGGCAGTGCAGTCAAACCAATAAAATATATAATATGTACTAAAAAATTTGTCTTTGTTCTAACACCCCAAATTTTTTTAACCCATTTTTTATGAAGATTTTGTTGTGACATTCAACGCAGCAAGGACTCTTCACTGGAGACAGAATTTAATCCGATGAGCTCGATAGGTTGGCACCTTGAAAGTTTTTTTACTTGAAAACACATTATTCACAGCTCAAATGCAAGACTAAAAGTCAACATTAAAGTCGGGTTGTAACCAGTGTGTCTTGTGAGTCTCTTTCTTTTGGAAATCACTTTAAACCCTTCTTCGTTAACAAGATGATACTACATATAATGCTGCGGTGTTTTGTTCACGTCACTGCTCTTTGCTCCGCCGTTTCATTTACCAACAAAGTATTGGTTATTTTGTTAAATAATCTTGCAAAGGTGGTTCCCTTTTGCATAATTTTTGGAACGCGTTTGAACTTTGGACCAGGCCGCATAATTCTTTCTATCCTTGTGCGTTTGTTACTTTCAGGAAATCAATTTATAATTTTTGTCGGAAGAACTGCATTTTTGCACGCTTCAATTTTCAATCTTTATCTATTGAAAATCTAATATTTACCAAAATTAGATAATTCTTAAATCATCTAAATCAGTTTTTGAAACCCTTTCTGTAGGAAAACTGATCAACTGATCATCAACTTTAAAAAATAAAATTGTACTAGGTGCATGGTGCAAGTAAATAAAACATCTGAGTTTTTTTAGTTTTATTGTTTTCAATACAGATAAATTACTATAATTAATAAACAGATTATACAACTTAAAATAATTTCCTTTCTTAATACAGAATTACTTAAATATTTTTAAGTATTTCCACCTGAGAAGCAACTCTTCCGCAAGCTCCTTCTTTTCCATAAGTTAATTCATAATTAACTTCTTTTAAAACAGTCACGTGTTGTGAAAGTTCCGTAAATAGTCAGAAATGTCTTTTTTTATAACTAAAAAACTCTATCTTGGTATCCGCTGTCTTGTACAGCAGATGTTGTCGGTCTTGGCAAGGAATGATGTCTCATTTGTGTTGATCTCCTTGGAGGAGCTGATAATTCAAACATGCTTTGAGTGTAGTTAGCTAACATTTTGCTTAAATCACATGGCATTGGATCAGTCCAGAAGAAGTCATGGTTGAGAGCTGTATCAGCATCGGCCCGTTTCGAGGGGTCAAGCACCAATAGCTTGTCCAGCAAATCACAAGCGTAGGGGTCTTTCAAGTAGTGCTTCAGTCTTTCTTTCACCTAATGGGCAACATAATAAAAGCGATTAAGAATCAAGACTGTTTAAAGTAAGACAAGCGTAAGCGAATGAATGTTTTGAATTGTTATAATTATTAACATACCTGTACAAGTTGATTACAATATTTTTTCATTAATCTTTCATTAACTTTGATTATAAATTAATAGACCCAATTTTGTTACTAAAAAATCATTATCCACGAAGAATACACAAAAGGAAAAAAACAGATTCTGTTCTATAAATTTGCGTCACAATGTTTATACATGTGATATAATAGTTTCGTAATTTAGTAAATGAATATTCGTAAACGCATGATTTTTTTCATTAAAATAGTAACATCTTGAATTTTTTAAATAAAATTGTAATGGTAAGCCTGATTTTCCTAGACTTGTTTTGACTAGAGAAACGAGATGGGGAGATGTTTAACCATTTCATGGTGTTGGTATTTAAAGGGGTTGTATACCAAAAAACAAAACTATGATAAAAAAAATTACAAGAACAAATCTCCAAACGGCAGATACTGTGTGATTTGCCGTTTTGGAAATATTAGAGACCAAAGTGTGAAAAACGTTGACGTGACGTCATACCGACATATTCTCTTCCCTCTCATATGTTGTGAGATTGTTTATGTCCTGTCATCTCGCCTGTTATAAAGCTTTGCAATTTTCATTATTTCTTAATCTCGATGGTGTTTGGTTTTGAACCAAGGTATACCAAAAATAATTTAAGTTAGTTGAAGAAGAATCTGAATAATCTGTAAAACGACGAAAAACTGGAAAAAATTAACAACATATATTGAAATGAAAACGATTGTAGTACATATGTACATACCACGAAGCATTTGAGAACATACTTTAAAATTTCGACTCTTTTAAAGTTTACTATTTTTGATAACTTTCTGTAACCACAAACAACAATAAAAAACACAAATGCTCGCTCGGTCTGATGTCGGTATGACGTCACCGGTTCAACTTTGTTTATCCCTCATCTAATCCCTATTCAAAAACCAAAGGTCATAGCGACTTGAGGTTTTAATTTTTAATCTTAGACAGGTATTTTTTTAAGAATTTTTAGACATTTTCATGAAATTTTAATTTACTGGTCCTTTAACCAAAGAGGTAAAATGATAGAAAAGAGAATTGTCAATACTTTAAATAAAACCATTCGAGTTGCAAAACTTGTAGTGTGACATTACTGTCTCTTCAGTACCAATTTATTGTTCTGCACACTGAAAGCGAAAAAAATGAGTCATGCTTTCAAATTAGTATTTCCTTCCATCTTTCTATCTGTTTAATTTAGCGGTGAATCAGGTTGTATATATACATAAGACTTTTATACAAGTCAAAGAATCGAATTTATATATTTTTGGAATATACCTTGTGCAAGTGGCCCATTCTACCTTGTCCATTGCCCCTGTTGTTTTATGATTTTCTCAACAAGAAATCTCTATGATTTCAAGAAATTTTAGTACTTAGTGTAAAATCAAGTCTTTTCTTAAAAAATAATAATGATTACTATAATAATTTATCATTTTTTTAATTCCCATTAGCTGCTCTGGAATGTTGTCAAAAATAACATCAAGATAAAGCTCCAAAATTTCTATGACACCTTTTGATTATGCAAACTGTGAATTATAATGAACCATAGACCATCTTCACTATGTTGGTTTAAAGATATTTTAGATAGAAGTCCCATGGTTTGTTGACCACGATGCTATTCAAAAACACTTGTTTTACTTGGTTTTTACCAACAACGGTCGCACAGTTGATCAAGCGCACTTTCAATTTACTGTTTAATATTATTCTTACTTCGTTTTTATCATCGCTAAACGTAAAAACATAAAAGAGAATAAATAATCGTATAAAAGAGTTATAAGTTTGAGAATAAGTAACCCTTTTATAAATCAGCTGATTGAGGGGACAATGGCTCCCTCATCAATTCAGTTGTCTATAGCCTCAATAAACAAATTTTTATTGGATGAATAGGCTTATTAATTAATGTCCAACGAAAAAACAGTTTAATTTTAGAAAATTAATGTTGGTTAATAAAATAAATCACTCACCTTCCTTTTTTGGACCGGGAGTTCCATTTTCTTATAAAGTTCTAAATTTTCCACTCCTGGCCAAACTTGTGGACAAATTGTGCCACAAAGTTGTGAAATAAAAGTCAGTTGTTGCTGTTCACTGTTTCCTTGCATTATGGGTGATCTTGTCCACATTTCAGCCATGATGCAACCAGCCCCCCATAGATCCACTGGAGGGCCATAATTTCGCTCACCTAATAAGAGTTCTGGAGGTCTGTACCACAATGTGACAACACGATTTGTGAACCTAAATTGTTTTTTGTTTAGTGTTGTTTTGTTATTATAGTTGTTTTGAGATTTACCTATTGGGGAGTCCACTTTTATTAGTACTAAAGGCACGAGCTAAACCAAAATCAGCCAATTTTAAAATACCACTTTTTGTTATTAAAACATTGGCTGCTTTCATATCCCTATGTAAAATTTTATTGCTGTGTATGTAATATAAACCATTGAATAATTGTTGGACTACTTTCTTTATTTCTCCTAAACTAAATTTAACATGAGCGTTTGATAGTATTCCTGCTAGATCATGTTCACAGAAATCAAAGACTAGGTAAAAAGTGGATTTGTAACGATTGCGATGGCAGCCTTTAGTTTGGCATATTTCTATAAGATTAACAACGTTTTCGTGTTTTAATAATTGCAAGATTCTGATTTCTCGCAAGGCAGTGATTGGGAACTGAAATGCAAATACTTGAACAAGACTGAAAGTGTTGTATTCAAGCACTTACACCCTCTTTTTCATTATCCATCAGAATTTTCTTCATTGCTACGAATTTTTTTGGATTGCGTAGGTCTCGAGCCTTGAAGACCTCCCTGCAATTCCAGGAAGAAACCAATAAGGACGCTCAGCCTGTGACCTCGATAAATGCACTTACCCGAAAGTTCCTTGGCCAATTTTACCAATTTTCTCATATTTATCAGATTCATCACAGAAGGGAAAGTGAAAAGTCTCAATATACTTCTCTTTTTCACGCATATTCATTATTGTGATATGCAAAATGTCTCAACTTTCTTGTTGTTGCACAACTTTTTTTAATATGGCAAAAGAGAGTGAAATTAAGGGGGAACAAAAGAACTCAATAAAAGGACTTTAAAATAAGCAATTTTGAGTACATTAATACTTGCTTTTGATTATTAAAGATGTATGAAGAAGCACTCACAATCACAATCAAAACATAACCTTTCACAAATGACGTTAGTCGTTTAATCTTCTACAATTTGCATCGAAGTCTAGTGCGCATACTTGACTGCGCGTTCGAATGTCTGTTAGTTCGAAAAATGCAGTAACAAAATATATGCATACATACTAATGTTTTTTTTTGCACTCGTGAAGTGTGGTAAATTTTCGGTGATCCTTGACGCATAGAAAAACTTCTTTTCTGAACCGGAGTGTTTTTTATTTTCCATAAGGAAACAGTTAAAATTTGCTTAAGCCATTAGTCGGTATTTGTAAAGCAACAACAATATTCCCTCTTCTCTGAGCAACAACTTTGGGTTGGACTTCTGTTGCCAAAATCTTCTAATTAGTCTTACCAACCCATTAATTAATAAACAATATTCTCGACTAAATTATGTTAAATTTTTTTCTTAAAATGTTGGTTTTTATTGGTTACAAAAAATGTAGTACCTAACTATTTCGGGAAGAAATTTCCGGCATTTTTTTGCACTAATACAGCACGAGCGAAGAGAGTGTTGCAAACAAAGTGCTCATGCGTGAAATTTATTTTCCTGAATACGTTAGGTGAATACCGATTTTTTAATTTGTCCTCTAAACATGTCATTAATAATGCTACATTAATAACAACAGTAAGCAAAAATTATTGCCCATGGAATAACTAGAGAAACACACGCTGCTTACGATCTCTTGGGCAGAAAGCACGAGCCCTAAGCTGGTAAGAAAGAGTCCTAGAGCGATAAGTGCGGGCCGTAAGCAAATCAATGCTCTTTTGTACATACTTATAGGTTGTTAAAAAAGTAGTATATAAACCTTGAGACCGTAAGCATTTTTCGTGGTCTCGAACGCTTAGGATACCTCAGGCTTTGACCTCGGTTTTCCAAGTTGCGTTCTCGACTACAAAAACTTATGCTCACGGCCTTTGAGGTTTAATATAGATATTATTAATATATTAATACAGTAACATAATCATTAATCAGTTACAGATTCAGTTTTTTTAAGTAAGAAAATGATACTTAGTTATTCAGGACATTTAGTCATCTATTATAGTTGACTTTACGAATCAATTGATGTTTATTTTAGTTTTAGTATAATTTTAGTGCCTTATTGTTTCAATCATGGTTTTTATTCATATATTTATTAAATATTGTCATTCTGAATATTTTCAATAAAAAGATTCCTTTTTACGTCTTTAACAAAATTTTTTAGTTATTTTCAGAGGTGGAATGGCAATTTTTAAAACGGATCTTGAGTTAAAAGAAAGGCCCAATATTTATAATAATTAAAATTTGTGAAAATATACAGATTATAAAAAATTATTTACCACTACAGTTTAATTTGACAAGTGTTTTTTTGCTTACCTTTAACTAAAATGAAACAGCGGTCTTAAAAATATGGCGAAAAGTGTCATTTTTTGCTCAATGGGAAAACATTTTATATTTGTCAATTATGCGAGAACTGTTGGTTCGATTTAGTTTGACCTTTTAATTGAAGATAGACGAAAATCAGTTGTCCGTCACACAAACATAAAGGCATTATAGTATTTTTTCTCAGAAAATAAAAATTCGGCTTAAGTAATAAATCATTGTTAACAAAACAGCCGCATTTAAGCTGATACCACTTACTAATGGATTTAAACTCGAAAGTAATAAATAGCCACAAACAACAGCATTAAAAAAATGGCCCCTAATACAAAATTATTACCTGCTCTTAGTAAAATAGTCTCATAAACTGAAAACTCGTTGACAAAATTACTGATGGTTTAAGTACACTTGCTTTCTTAAATAATTCATGACTTAAGTCACATTCTCATTTTCTGACAAAAGAAGTATACCCCATCAGCCCTCTACTTCTCTCGCCACGCTCATGCATTAGATGCCTATTTTTATACCTTTGCGATGTAATGTAATCTAATGAGTGATACATTGTCTGTTTTTTTTTTCAGAAAGAAACCATTGGAAAATGGTTTCTGGAGTTACTTATTTAACTAATAATAATTATAATAATAGCTAAAGTATTTGTCTTTAAAAGATAAAATATTTTTTATTATTTCTACAGCCGCTTACGTCCTTACAATCATTTATAAAAACCCTGTACTTATATATACTATTAGTTAATTTTCAAATTGAAACAATCACAAACAAGAATTTAAAATTCCGAGCGCTTACTAGTTTTTACTCTGGTAAAAAGCAAACCATTCCTTAGATTGGCGCATTATTCACTAACTGTTTCTTTAACGTTAAAGGACTTGCTTTAGCGAATAAAAATATGTATAGTTATTTGTTTAATTAGGCAATAAAGCATGTGATTTATTGCCGTGACTGGCAATTTATTAAATCACACGCTTTATTGTCTTTAGTGCTGTATGACATAAACGTAAAACTTTTCTGACGACTGAAATACCCTGATCGGCTGTAAAGTATATGCTTTACTGTCCAGTCAATAAAAATGCTGACACAATTCACACTTCTTTTCTCATTCAAATGTGGTGTTTACCGTCGATCGGCGAGAAAATCTTTTTAATGAGAACGTTCAGAGGCTCTGTTTGTAATTTCTATTTTTGTATTTTTGTTTTGTTTTTGTACTAGATTTATTTCTATACTTTTAATTTTTCATTGTGTTGAACAAGGAGGTGATGATTACAAGTTTATTGTGGTTAAAGTTACAACAAATTGCTCCTGTTTTCAACAATGTGAAACTATATATTGACCAAGTGACGAGAAATTAAACCAAATGAAACTAATTAAATTTAAAAGCAGAGTTACCAGGGCCTTAGAAACATGGGGCTTGGAGTGCTACTGCACAACGCTCTTGATTATAATACCTCAATACCAATCTAATCTCAGTCTATAATTGACATCAAGAAAATAAAAGTTTAAAAAAAAGGAATAAAAAACCTATGTTTAACCTAAAATTAACAACTAAAGTTTGATTTACACAGCTTTTTAATGTCAAAAGTTGGTGTCAGAAATTTTTTGTCGTAAATTGTAGAAAATGATAAAAAAAATTCTCTAGCAGGCTATAATTTTGTTCCTTTATAGATAGGTAATTTTACTCTTATAATTTCAGAACGTTTGACATCTCAGTAGACAAAGAATGGCCTTAAATTACCTTTGCTTGGTTGCATTCTTGGTTTCTATCTGGTCGGTTGTAAAGGCAAGAGCCTGTACTAAGCCCCATAAAAGTTTGGAAGCTTCGTACATTGCTTTTAGTATGGTCTCACAATAATGGTCTAATACTGGTAATCAGGTATAGTGTCTCATACAATTAAATATAAATGTATGGGGCGATTCAATAGTTTGGAGTAAAATTTTAATCTGACATACAGCACTACAAATATACCGACCCAAATCCAATGTGGTTTTTATGACAGGGTTCTATTGTATTAAAGGTAATGATAAAAACAAAGGAAAGGTGCCCTTGGGCAATAAAACTATAAACAAACATATTTTTTTTTACTGGTACAGGACTTCGACAACCCTTTGAATAGCATCATTATGACGGTCCTAATGACAATTGCAGTGTCATAAAAGCCACATTGAACTTGGGTAGGTTTAATAAAAGTGTACAAAAAGTCCGGTATTGAGTGGTTAAGACCGATAATTAGAAATCAACGCAAAAAAGTTAAGAACAACCGTGCATAGAGTTTCATACAGAACATCACCATGCTAAAAATTGTTCACTAATGGGCTAATTTCAAGTTAATCTGCGACCGGTAGTATCGCAAATTTTAATACTTTTCTTCGCCAACAACCGATCAGAGTTCCACATTCTCTTAAATTTTTATGGAAACAAAAATGATTTGCGATACTACTGGTGATATCTCAACTTAAAATTAGCCCTTAAGGCTATTGTTTGATTATCCAAAAAATTTTTGGTAATAGAAATTTGAGAAAAACTAATTCCAGACATTAATAAAAAATTTAAACAATACAAACTAACAAAAATAAAAAAGAAAAAATAAATAAAATAGAAAAAATCAAAAATGATTTTTTTCCCTTTATTTTCTTATTAAATACATTACATTTATGTTTTTTTTATTTAAACTTTGTCAAATTATTATTCATTTGTATTTGCATTTTTTAAATTTTTGATTACAAAGTGTTCAACGTTTACTCCTTTATTAATTATTCTATTTCCCAAATTTTGTTATTCCTCGTTTTCCACAGGTAGTGTTAACCTACCTCAAATAAATAGTATTATTTTGTTCAGTGTAGTAGTCTTGATAAGATCGGTATACACTAGTTGGCTCCCGCGGTCAAAAAACCCTTTTAGTTGTATACTAGTTGGTTCCCATGTGCGTATGTACACTAATTAGCTCCCACTACCTGACGGGATTAAATACTTATTTACCTACTTCTAGGGAACTGCTCTCCCAAGTTAAAAGATCGTTTCTGCAGTTTCAATTTGACTTATTTACAATTTTATTTTTTACTGTATAGCAACTTGTTTATGTAACTATGTATTTGCCAAAAATTTCTATTGATCTCTCTATTATTAAAATACTACGTTTTGACTTAGAACTGCAGAATACTAATGGATAAGAAAAAACATTATACTTGTTCACAAATGTATTATCATTTTTATATACAGACATTAATAGTTATGTTATTTTTTACATGATACGCAAAAATATATTATACATAAATTTTACAAATTGGAATTGAGTTATTACATTTGTTTTAGCATTGTTATTTTTGCATCAACAAACTGCTCACGTAAATGAACACCTTTACGGTATATCTCTTTTTGCTGGTTGACACTACGTATTTTAATATATCAGTTTGAATATTTTTTAAATTTTCCAAAAATTTTCTTCACAGTTACTGCCTGCCGGAGACAAGTACTAGTACCTTAGTAGACGGCGGTGGGATTTACATGTACAGTATTGGTATCTTTAAGTGGGTCGACTTTTTAAGACCCTTTTATAAACCGAACAATAGCTTCATTGTACACTATTGACAAGAGATAATCACCGTAAGGATGAATCTTGATTTATGACAGTTCCCTCTGCCAGAAAGATCTGAGGGAACTGTCATAAATCAAGATCCATCTTTACGGTGATTATCCCTTGTCTATAGTGTACAATGGGGCTATTGTTCGGTTTACAGAAGGGTCTTAAAAAGTCGGCCCACTTAAAGATACAAATACTGTACCTATTTTCGGTATTACCTTCTTCAATTACTTAATTCGTAGAAACAGCATCGAGAGCCAACTTACCTACGACCCTTTTACCATCAAGGATTAAAATCTGACCGCGGGGGCCAACTAGTTGGTATGCGCCCGGTAAGATTTACCATTTTTCGTATATTTACAGCAACAGATATAAAAAGTTCTGTTTTCTATTAATTTTATTCGTAATGAATGTTATATAAGTTAATAATTTAAGGAAGGAAAGTGTTTGAACTGCATAACAAAAGGTGGTTAAAATACTCTTTGAGCTTTTTTTAACAAAAAAAACTTGTAATATAATAAGTATGATAAATGTAATACCCTTTAAAGTAAATTGTCATTTTAATTAGAGTGAATAAATATTTTAAATATTTCCCCTTTGTTAGACTGAATTTTCTTTGTAGCACTTCGCGGCGAAGCAGAGAAAGGAGAACAAAAAAAACTGAGAGAATTTAATGTTAAACATTTTATTTCTTTGTCTGAATGTGTCAAATACAATGATATAATATTGTTAGATTAAGTTCACATCCACATTTATAGTTAAGTAAAAAATATTACATACGTAAAACAATAGTTGAAAATATATTTAAAATTAATTAATTATTATTACACACATAGTTTCGATGATTATACTATTGTACAATCCTACAACAAACATCTATACATTTGAAATAAACGTAAATTCCTCCGCAGCTTATTCTGCGGTGGTATTTACATTGTTTACGTAATGAGGGTGGTCAGTTGAAGGGATGAGAAGGATCAGTTTTGTGATTTTATTGGCAGTGGGCCGTAGAGGGTTAATGGTTAAGAGTGGTCTTTATAGGTGTAGACTATTAAGCGATATTAGACAGTTTCACTCGCCGGAAATAACTAGAAAGTTATGCCAGAACAACCCATTTGCCTACTCCGAGTTAATTTGTTAACTAAGTCCCTATACAAAGGTCAGTCTGGGTTTTTGCATGTTCTCATAATCTACACCCATAACTAGAGCGAACGAAGGACTATAATTAAGATGAATGAATTACTTAGATGCTAGAATATCGAAAATGATTCTATCCTAGATCTTCTCGTTCTTCTACTGCCTGTTGCGACGTGTGGCTGCAAAATCAGAATAATTTTTATAGTACAGTTATTATACAGGAAACTCGATATTTTTGGGTGTCTTTTTTTAGAAGAGTCAAAACAAAAAGCCTAGTATCGCGCGATGATGAGAAATATATACAGAATTTCTTTAAAGTAACGTTAAAACAGGTGGTAACTCTCGTTAAAAGTATGCTAAATAACCAATCTTGTCTTATATAAATGTTTATAGTTTTTGATCGAAATATGATGTATTATAGCAATCTTTTTGGTATACAAGGTGTTTTTAAAATAACTACAAATTTTAACAGGTGATAGCACTCCTTGAAAAGATGCTAAATATCCAAATTTACCTTTTGAGAAAAAACATTATTTTTGAGATACAGGATGTGTGACAACTCTGTTTTTAAGCAAAAACTTCTACATCGTATATCTCAAAATATATAAACATTTATATAAGACAAATTTGGTTTTTAACATTCTTTCAACAAGGGCTATCACCTGTTAAAATTTCTATATTCTACTCCTCATTGAATCGCTTGATTTAACGGATTTATTAACTATTTACCTATTTATTTCACTTCGAAGAAAAAAACGCCCAAAAATCTTGATTTTGTCGTATAATGATTGTACTATTAACGAAAAGGTCGTTTATAAACACAGACAATAAAAATGTTGTTAATGGGATGAACAAGCAAATTAGGATGACTCAAAAACTTAATGCAATGAAGTCGACTTCAAAGTAATAATTTGTTAGATTTAAGCAGATTAGGCGCAGGAATCGCGCGTGTCTCCTGTCTACGCCATGAATCATCAATCATGCGGTGTGGAGAAACACGGAAAATACATAAATAGCTTCACAAACTTTTTAAAATAAAGTGAATAATGTATGAGGAGATATGAAAGCGGCTAAACTAAACGGAAATCTCAAACTAAATAAAATGGAGATGAAGATGGTCGATACTGTTACCTTTACCTTTCGTTGGTTTGACGCTTTTAGGTTTACATTTTTTTGTGATTTGCCTGTTCTGTTCACAACTTGCGTCACTGTTGGGTTTCAGTTTGTCGTTTCGCGTCATCAAACTTTGAGCATTACAGTCACCCCAGGTTCCCTTTTCGTATCGACACGCTGAAAGATTTAACACTTAAATATTACTGCAGAGCCAATTTTACGGAAGAAAAAGATTTAGCGCGCTGAGAGAACCAAGGAAAAATGGACAATTTTTTCACACCGAAAATCTACCGTTTATCACTTATAAACTGCCACTTCAATCCCTAAAACTTCCTCTCAACACGCTAAATAGACATCTCGGAGCTTTATCTCACTGTCAAGAAAAGAAAATTGAATTAAAAAAATCACAAAAATAATTTATTGCTACAAATTTTATACTATAAGAAATGCTTCTTTCAACACAAAATGCTTCTCAAAATCTTAAAAAATTAATAAACAAATAGAAATAGCAAACTACAAAACGTTGTCAAATTTAGTGTATTACTTTTCAATAGCATCACAATCCATAAATGTTTTATCTCTAGCAATCAAACACGTTTTCTCCCAGATTATTATTTATTTTTTCTATGGAATACTAGTTTCGAGTTTTCCCCTTCATCAGTTCCACGTCCATTATTCTACATACATAAAAATTATTCATTTGTACAGGAAATGTTTTACACCTTATTACTTCTTACAAACTATTCTTAATTACGTCTATTTTAACGATAACATTCGTTTTCGAAGAAAGACTTTTTTCGAAAAGAAAAAAAGACAATCCATAAACATTATGTTCTTATTTTTCATTATACTAGTTGTCCCAAAATTCTCGGACAAACGAAATGGTACAAATTTGCTTAGGGGTAGGAGAGCTTGAAATAAACTGGTCCACAAAAGTTAAGGAATTGTGCAATAACTTCAAAAATTCAAACAAAAACACATTATACTGTATAACAAATTATGTTATTTAACAGCTTATTAACCGTAAAATATAATCTACAAAAAAAATTCTAAAATAAAATATTTTAAACACACCAAAAACACTTTTTTTAAAACCCACCCAAATCTCAGTTTTAATACCGAATATGCCCTCTCAAGCATCAATGACTGCCTGTCAACGCCTATGCATACTTTCAATTAAATTGTTAAATTGATATTGCTCAATTTGGACCCACAATTGAGAGTGAACTACCCTTAACACTCAAAGAGTTTGAGGTAGGGGTTGATAAGATCTAATGCTTTCTGAATCATGTCCCAGCTGTCTTCAATAGGTAGGCATCGGGAGACAGCGGTGGCAACTGTAAGGAAGCGATCTCGTGAGCTTCAAGTGCATTTTTCACAATTTCCTCGCGGTGCGGCCGAGCATTGTCGTCCAAAAAACAAAAATTTTTTGCAAATAGCAGTATGAAACAAAGGTAGCGCATTGTTGAAATTGTGATCCACGTATATACGTGCGGTCATATTACCCTCAAGTATCAATAAGTCGGTACAACCATTAAAACAAATGCCACCCCAAACCAAAATTGTACCTCCACGGAAAGGGTAAATTTTATGAACAGAACGACAATATCTTGGTACCCTTGACATAGCCTAGACTCGTAAACGACGATTATCAAAATATCGGCTAAACCGGTACCATTCTTCGCGCCAATAAAGGTGGTCTGTAGTCCATTGCAGTCTTTGCTGTTAATGTTGCGGAGTTAATGAAACAATTCGTAAGGAACGTCGTGCAGTCAGATAAACCTCTCCAAGTCATTTTCAAATTGTTTCTTTTGACACATTAGTTTTTATGGCATTTAGGAGTCATCTCTTATTGTTAGCATCCGGCAGGTTCTAAAAGGCTGTCTTCGTGCTGAAACGGTTTGGAACCGATCTTGGATTAACGTTGTAGACCGTGGACGTTTAATTCTTGGGCCCTCTGCTACACTTCCTGTCTCGCTATATTGATGAATAAGGTGAAATGACACTTTCGCTAACATGAAAGTGGTTGGCTACTTGAAGTTGCAGCTGACCTGCTTTAATTATGCCTACAGCCCTATTAGCTTTGTCAATTCTTAATTTACGTCGAGACATACTGCTATCTATCGCTAGAAAAACTTTTAACAAAATTTTTACGCCTTTTGCTATCACCCTCGCAAAGTATACTTTGTAACAAAATGTAAAGAAAACAACAAAAACCCGAAAAAAAGTGAGAAACAGACAAATATGCTTCTATTTTTTTGTTTTTGCTAGATCCCCCAATGTTTAATGAAACACAAGTTGTTTGTTTTGAAAATAATTCAAATTCCTTAACTTTTGTGGACCAGTTTAATTTCCAAAAAAATCCGGAGTTTTTAGTTTTCAAAATACAAGGTCTCACATTATAAGTTTTGTATAAGTTTTTGGTAACTTTTAATTTTATATTTAAAAGAAATTTTGATTTGCATGGCTTTAGAATGAATATAAGTGCTTTCCTAGCATTTATTCTTCAATTATTACACTTTTAGAAATGTCTTTGTTGGTAATTATATATAACACACACTTTTGAACTTCACCATTTTGTGTCATATTAAATAAGATCTCTATTGTGTCAAATGTCTTCATTATTGTAATTGTCAAAACAGATAGATTTTTTTAAAGATTTTTCTCTTGTTACTTAAACCTTAGTTGACCTTTAGTTAAATCTTATTAGTTGTATCAACAAGTTGGTCAGCGAATTTGAAAAAATTCTGCATGTACGGTAGCGGCCATTGTAAAGTGGAATACTAAATTTGGCATGGTTTTCACAAAATTTAAAAAAATGCAGTAAGTATATAAATGAATCCTTGAGCTATACGCAAGAATGCCGCAGATTAAAAGCAAATCCAAAAAATTAAAAGTGTTTCTTGTCAAAGTGTCCCATTTTTCAATGACTACCACTTTACATGACATAATGTTTACTCTTAACTATTTTCATAACATACCAAAGATGTAAAAAGTAAGTATTTATTTAATTTTGTTGTATTTATTTAATTTTTGTGTTGACACGGTTTAACATCTGAAATTTTGGTATGTGCAAACGGACACATAAGTATGCCGGATTCGGGCCTTTAGTTATCGATCGTCGATAGTTCCAGGAAACTTAAAAAGACAAATTCGTTGGGTACAAAATACAAAATTTTTTGAAAAAATTACGTAAGAAAAATTTAATTATCTGTTTATCATTAACACGAATTTTGTTTTCAAATCAATTATTTATTTTATTTGTATAATCTGCCAGTTCTTTTTAAAATTTTAACCACATTTAGATTCTATTGAATTATTATTCCATTTTGATTTTGCATTCTTTAAAATTTTTAAATATCTACGTTTACTCTATTTTGAAGACTGTTAATATCTGAACTAACCGTTCTATTTATTATCATAGTTAAAAAAAAACGGAATTAAGCCTTATTTGTCTTTAAAAACTATTAGAAAACTTACTGATCGAAATAGAAGTGAAAAAAAAAGAAGAGATCTTCCAGATGTAAGACCAGAAAGCCCCTGCGCCGCTTTAATGATGCCACTCGATGTATCAGACAAACAATTTGATAATCCACTTTACTGTAAGATATGAGAGTGCTTTGGGCAGTTTAACGTAGAAGGCACTTTATGTAGTCAAACAATAGTATACTGTTGGTAAATCAAAGTAAAACAAAAATTGTGTTCTTCACAAAGAAAAAGAAACTCGACAACTAATAGGGCCTAACATTTGGTAAAAATTGACAAGACATGTACCTATTGACATTGTTGCTGGATTGCCCAAGAAAGATATCTGTTTTGAATCTGAGATTGAATGGAATACTTGCAAAATATGTTTTCGGAAAACCCTATCGCATAATGGTCAGCATGCGCTGTAAAAAAATCGCCAAATTCAGTTTAACAAGAGCTATCAGCTATCTAGAGATAATCTTCAAAAGCCCATAGAGATTTAAACTCTATCAACACTGGAAATTCGCTGCTATGTTGCTTCAAGGAAAGTAGATGTAAAAACACTTATAACAGCATATTCTCCACAAAAATAGTGAAAATTTATGTATCAGAAAAATAAAGGATTATACTACTAAACACAGATACAGAATGTCTCAAGAACTAACAGAGATAAATAAGAAAATAATGCAAATGACAGCAAGGGTATATACCACAGGGATTTGCTGTGAAACTTAATATTTGAAAGTGTCTTGAGTATCACAATGCCAGAAGAGTTAACCGCGCTTATTCTTGATTCAAGAGATATAGGGCTCGTCAATTAAAAAGTCGTAAAAGTAAAATAGTCGTAAAAACTATGTAAACAGTCATTTAATTAAGTAGCCGTGGCCTTCATACAGTCGACCAGCTTTATATAACAAAGCGTAAAATAACTAATCATTGTTCAACTGGACAACTATGTTAACATTTCGTTACTAATTGATCACAAAAGTGCAACTGTTAAAGGGCACAAGGGCAATGACAGTTTACATAGTTTTTAGAACTATATTACTTTTACGACTTAATTGGTGAGCCCTATATCTCTTGAATCCTGAATATCTATGTCGTCAATTTACTACTACGTTACTAATTGGTAATAACAGAAGAAAGTCTTATTATAGCAACAAACAGAAAAAGAAAAAAGCCTAAGATCATTTCCTGAAAAAATAAAGACATTTTGGGAAAAACAATATGGGCTAATTCTACCTGAAATCAGTAATAAATTCATTTTCATATTGCAAAAAATTTAAGTTATACTTTTGCTTAAAAAATAATACAAACGGCACAAAATAATAGTCCGTCATGATAAGTGGAGCTCCTTGAGTAGTAAAACTTTGGAACTAGGATTATTCCTATATTACCTAAATTAGAAAAAAAGGTGAAAGGTCTCAAAGATGAAAAACAAAAAAAAAGAAAAACCTACAAAAGTGGCAAAGCAAATTAAAAAAAAGATAAAAATTAATAGAAAAAACGGTGAGGCAAACTATACAGCTAATAACACACATGTTCTTTCTGACTTAACAAAATTTGTTCAAGATATACGATATGACTTGATTTTTAAATATATCGTCATGAAGTATAAAATGTTATCATGTTACTGAATCCTCTTTTAAAATGAATAAAAAATGCATTTTTGAACGTTCCACACAGACATAACGTAGAAGCATTTTCATTTTTCACTTACATAACGTTTACCTATAACTTGTACCACAGTCAAATTGAGTAAAAGTTAAATTATATCATAGGGAAATATTAAAAAATTAAGCTTTATCTTCATCAAATAGGAAAACTTCATCAATCAGGTGGTGACGGTAAAATAAGTGATGTAGGTACAGGAGCAAGAAATAAATATATAAAATAAAAAAATATTTATGATTATCACTAAAATAAACAATAATATAATACGAAGGATTAATTTAAAAAAACTTATAACTTAAATAAATATTGTTATTTTAATCAGGATTATAAAAGCAAGCAAAATAAAACTTTGCTGAAGGTATAGTATAGATACAATAAATTGTTTAGAAATTCTAGTAAACATTTTAGTGTTTTAAGAGAAATAAAATTTAGTTGAGAGAATAGATGTGATGGTCACATCGCAATGGAGATAAATTTTAATTTGTTCCGTGTCGACGAGATAAGTCATGTTGAAGATGAATTTTGTAAGCCTCGCTTCGAAACTCTTTAAATGCTTCTCGTTAATTAAATTTTATTCGATTTCGTAACGAATACTTCCCCTACTGTTAAAATTTGCCATTCAAATGCTGTTAGTGCCTTATTTACCACAAAAATTTTACGAGGGTGTTTGACCCGAAATTTCAACAGGGTAAATTCTATCAAGACAAAGGCTCGTAACACAAAAGTAATCTATTCGACATTGTATTTTGTTAAATACTCCTTAATTCCAACTCGAATTCAGCAATACGATTTCTATCGAGATTTATTATACATGCAGAGCTCCTTTTAATGAAGGATTCTCGCCGTATGTGTAATAATTTAATTTTACATTTACGTTTAATATAAAAGCAATTTCGTGTAATATAAGCAGTAAAGTTCCTCGTTTATAAAGTTGTAACAGAATAAGTTTCTTAGTGGGGGATGAACGTTTCCGCATGTTACCTATAATGAAAGAAAATCTACGATATTCAATAACGAAAATTTAACGTTTACGAAAACAGGAAAAACTTCCAAATCTATCTTTGATGTTTTCGGCCTTTTCTAGGAAGGATTTTATAAACGCACCTGACTATTGATTTTCTTTCTTATTGCTATAACATCTATAAATCTGAGCAATCTTTGTGATTAACTCAAATTTTGCTCCACCCTAGATAGCAATAAATTTGCTTGGAAGCTGCGTTCCCTAACAAAATTTTTATGTACATAAAAAAGCTATTCTTTCCAACCAATCTAAACCCACTGAATAATAAAATTTATTAATTTGGAAGACAGTGTTAAACACTCTTCAAATTTAATCTGTCTAAAAATATTTCAAAATTCGATAGATACAGATCTAAAAAATTTTAAATACGTAAATTAGTCTAAAAGGGTAACAATACAAAATATACAAAAATATAAAACTGTTCTATTAGGAAGTTTATGCAATTTCACAGAAAACTTCAAAAAAAAACTTGTATAAAATGAAGAATATTATGAGTATAAACGAAACTATAAAATGTGTTTGTGAGATCCGACAGTCGGAAAAAATATTCGGAGAAGAGAATCGGCAGACAAAAAGTCTGCCTCTGATAATGTGTTAATGTTAATTAAAGCAATTAAACCAAACGATTGTTTCAATTTTCAATTAACCTCTAAATAGATAATGGATGTCATAGATGATGGAATCCATACTGAGGGTGATTATCTTATATATACCGAAATATAAATATACCCATATATTCTGCTTATTAAAGCAGAAGATAAAATGTAAAGAAAGAAAACAAAAATGAACTAAAAAGAATGATATACAGAATGAAACAAGTAAAAAATAAAGGAGAATAATGTTATATTATATGATATCTGTCTAAGCAGCACCAGCATTTGACTACAGATCAATATAGAAAGTAGTAGAAAACCTCGTAGCAAAGCACTTGAATTTAAAAGTTCAGTTAAAAAACCTCATACAAGTTCTATCAAAAATTATGTAAGGTTGAACTAGCTAGCAGAAAAAACAAGATACCTATTGGTAATTTCAAACAAATACAAATTAAAAAAAACAATACGTGAGAAAAATTTTATTACAATACTCAAAGCCCAAAAGCAAAAAGAAAAAAAAACAAAAGAGTGAAAATAAGGTATCAGGAATTGACAATGAAAATTTAGTTTTGTCTATAGAAGAGACAAAAGTACAAAAACTGATCCAGCAAAAAATAATAGAAAGAAAAATACGTATCTACAAAAAACTATTTCTCATTAAAAATGTAATACAAGACATTACGACAAATACAGCAATAAAAAAAGACAAGGTAAAGTATAAGAAAGCCGAAAAACAAAAAAGAATTATCGGAGAAACTTGGACGTAAAATAAACTTATGAAAATTAAACTTTGAATGTATTCCTCCAAGTAAAACAGAAGTATGAAATAGACATTTTAGCAATTTAAGAAACAAAGTAGACAAATATATTACTATACTAATGATGTGCAGAAGAGTATATATTTGTGCATAGTAGATCAAAAGCTGGAAGATTGGGAACAGGCTTCATCAGAAATAATAGACTAAAAAAACATATAGTGTCTTAATTATGTATAGAAGCTGATTTTAAAAAGTGTCAGTATAATTAATGTATGTACATACATGTTTTTACAGAAGAAAAAGATAAAAGTTATATAAAAAATAAATAAATGGTAGAATATAAGTAACTATCATAATATGATGTGAAGTTGCTATTTTAAGGCTTCAATGCAAAAGTAATGATAAGACAAGGAAAAATATACGGATCATTGCATTGGAAAACATAGTAAACATAAACAAATCAATAAAATTGTAAATAGCTTATCCTAGATCTGACTTGTAATAAAAAAACTTTTAAGAATAATAGTCCCGACGTATTTTGTACATAAAAAAACATCGACAAAAAAATAGTGAATCAAAGAGATCACATCTTGAAAAAGTCGAAACACACCAAATAAGCGGAAATTCGTAGCAGGTGCAAAAAGTTGTCATAGAGCTGATTTAAGAAGTGACCACATTCAACAAGAAAACGACACGCAGTAAGCATGATAAAAAAAGTTGTAAAAGATAATCTAGGCGGTCACAATAATTTCAAGAAATATTAGCGAAAAAAGAGGAAAATAATAATAGCGATTTAGAAAAAGATGGAATAGAGAAAGTTGTAAACAAATTTTCAAAAGAAACACGCAGACAAAAAATGGGAAAAATTAAACTGATAAGAAAGGTAAAAAGGCCCAATTGTTTATCGTTATACAGATTATGTATATTAGGTATATTATTATACTTTTTATTGTATTAGTAATTTGACTAAATTTTCATAATTGTTATTGATGATGCCACGTCTTTCTAGATATTTATTTGGAAATAAAATTTATAATCAACGAGGAATATCAGCATATTTAATTTAGTCGTAGAGAGAATAATTACAGAAATAGAAATCATAAGAAAAGGTCAATTTATAACCAACAAACCAACTAGTCTAAATAATGACTTACGCTGAAGATATAGTTATATTGACAACAACTCATAGAAACGTTTAGACAGTTGAAAAAAACCACGAAACACAAAGATCTAAAAATTAGTGAAGAAAAAACGAAGAATGTATGGTGTTAGAGCAACAGGTTATAGTTAAAACAGAAAAAACTGGACAACTTTGAATTGGTATAAATTTTTGATTACTTGACTGTAACAATAAATGACAAGTAAGACAAAAAAAGTACCGTTTTTTTTAAATTAATTGCAAAATTGTATCAAAATTGTATTCAACATATTTCGATTCCTAATGTGACTTATTCCGAAGATATTAGAAACTGACTTTGTTTTATATAAGCAAGCCCGCTGAACAGGCAGTTAGATTTAGGGAAACCGAGCCGTTACCATAAGCGAATAAACAGCGATAGAAGTGTGTTATTTTGTTATTGTTAAGCTATTTGTGTAAATTAATTAGTTATTAAATAAATTATTTTTTTATTTTAACTTTAAATCCAACTATTTAAATTGTGGGAAACCTGAATTGAGTCAGCGCGTTACAGCGCTACGGAACAATAAAATCAAACCAGCAGTCAACTATAAAGAGCAATTATAGAATATAAACAAAAATTAGCAAAAAACTTTGGGTATGTGACAAAGGATAATATTATAAAAAAAATATAGTTGCAAAGTATGGAAGTCATTGATGAGAAAAATAAATGAAGAGATATTGGAAATGTATAGGGCTAGAATCTCAGTGTTGTAAAAGCAGTTAAGGGTGAAAAGAATGAGAATAATATGGCTGGTTTATGTAACACGAATGAGTGATGAAAGATTGACAAAACAATTAGATATGTACTAGTTAAAACTGTGAAGAAAACGACCGGAAAAAGAGGAGGATTACAATTATGAACAAAATTGTAGTAGACGCAAAAAAGATTTAAGAGAGTATAAAAAAAAACTAAAGGAGGCTAACACAAGACAAGATGAAATAGGGAATACACAGTCACGAGTCTATCAGGCTTGGCGAGCTATAGATGAAATACCGGACAAATGAATATGAATTAGAATTCTGCTGTCATTTTTACATAGTTTTGCTCGATCAAGTAAAAAGCGTACAGCCAATTTTAATTCATTCGCATTCTCATAGTGTATTTTTATTCAGTTTTGTCATTTATTTATTGTATAGTAAATTTTCTCTTCTGTATTTATATTTCAATAAAAACTTTCTACAATATATATTTTCCTAGAAAATCATTTTATAGCCACTAAATGCCATAAATGTATTTTTCTTTAAATTGATGTTGATAGAATAGTTGACAATTGAAGATATGTCATTTCAACAAATAATTTCACACAATGCGATTGTTTTTTATTTATCGTTGCCAACATTATTTTTTAGGGGAAAAAGTTATCGATCATACGATATTTTATTAAAAGTGATAAATCATCTCCAAGCTCTACAGCAATCTTAAATTTTTCTTTTTTCTTGGATAAGAGAAAAATAAAAGCTAAACCGTAAACACAATTGCTTCTGGGTTAAAAATAATATAAAAAGTTTATAATCTCCAATTTTGTTTCCACAACAGAAGCCGGTTACAACTCTTTAAAGTTCAGTACTTGAGAATTTTATTTCTTTATTTTTAAAACATGAGGACATTAGTAGATATGCACTTGTATAAATTTTTAATAGTTTTGTAATGTTACCATCTAATAGAGACGTTTTATAGACATTGTGTAGTTTATTTAAATTATTGTCAATAGTAAAAAAATTGAAGGAAACAGTATAGTAACCTCATTTTACGAGATAAATATTATCAAACAAAACTTATAAAAGTCTTATTTTCTAGGATAATGAACTAGAGCTGAAAGAGATAAATTTTGCTAGAACATTTGACAGTTTTACTGAAATTGTTGAGATAGTCTTGATGTTATTTTTAGCAAAGGGGAGATAATGGACTGAAACACCCTCTTCAACTTCATCAACAAGAATAAAAATATCATCCCTTGTATAAATTATGTATTCGAAACCAAAAATGTTTTTGAAGCTATAGAAAGCAAACTCGTAAAATTTTCATTACTGATATTGCCTATTAAATATTATAATAATGAATTTAGTGTAATTAGTGGTTTGATGGCAGATTGTTTGATTACGGTCTTAAACGGTCCTAAAACTCCCTTCATTAAAATTTATCCCGAGTTGAATAAAGCTTTCATATAACAAGTTGTCGACACATTACTTCCTTTTTGGTATAATTGGCTTAATATGTTTTCCCCGTGATAAACAACAAAGTTATAATAGAACATAAGGTAATATCAGCCCCAAAGACTGTTATCCCTTCGAAATCCCTAAACTTTGATTACCGTATCATAGATTTAGATCGGCTGCTATAAAGTAAAAAGCATCATAAATTTGAATATCGACAGATTCTTTCAAGACCGAGCTATCCAAGTTTGAGTTTTATTTTCATGGAAAAATGTAGCAAGATTTAGCGTTTAATGTAAAATATAAATTTCATTACATGCGGCATGTTATTTTCCCGACTGAAATATAACGGTTTTCAAGGGGCGGATATGTTTGGTAATCCTATTAAAAAGAGATACACCAACAACAAATCTGTTTTTTTAAACGAAAACTTTCAGAGCTCATTTTTATTAATGTGGCCAGAAATCTCTTTTCTCGAGGCATTAATATTAACAAATTCTTTTGAAACGAGAAGCGAAAAAATATTTTCTTTGAATGGAACCAAAAAAAGTCGCTCCTTGTTACCTTCTTAGGTGTGTGAGTAATTTGAAATTGTAACTAAAAGATATTCCGTTCACGATCTTATTGGAGACATACCTGGAATGTTATATTATTTGCCTTAAAGGCGTAATTACCTTTCTTGCATTTCTTCTGAATGGTTTTCGTAGATTCACATGTGGTCTGGTTGCCCTTCTTTAATGTCAACGTTCGCGAACGCATGTTGGTCTTCGAGTCACATTCCGACCATGCTCCTTTTCCATATCTGCATTCTTCTGAAAACCAAAACAGAATTACTGATTGACGCAACAGAAATAAACAATACGTTGTAAATATCTTGTGTACATGTTTTTAAAAATGATAAGATATCACTATAGCTTGTTTATTAATTAATTCAAATACATTCTTACACAAGCTAAATCAATATGTTATATAAATTAATAATAATTTTGTAAACAATTAGATTAAAAATATCAGTGTTTGGTCTTTTCAATTTTTTGTAGATATTTTTCCAAATGAATAAACAAATTTAATTTTATAAATATATTCTGTTCTTTTAAACAATTCAAGTTGACGTAATAATGACATTGCAAACGTACTGCAGACAGAGCCACGCTGCTGCCGTGTCCGCGTACAAAATATGGGTCCCAGTCGGGCATCAAAGCTAGAAAGGCATTATTTTTCCAACATTATATAGAAATAATTTTTTTAAAAAACTTTAAACTAAATGAAAACACATTGTAACATTAATTACATACATGCATTAATTAAATAAAAAATATCCCTACAAGTTATAATTTAAATAAACATTTTAAAAAGGACGCTTCGCTTTCATGTAAGTGCAAATATGTATAGAGAAGGAAAAATCCATGGAAACCCACAAATTAGTGAAAAAACAAAACAACGATTAGCAGATTGACTAGTTTGACAATTATTAGTATCCTATTAGTGTTTTGCATTACAATAATTAATAAATAAATTAGTTTATTATTCCTTTCACAACACACAGAGTGATTGTCTCGTTTCTAAGAGGTAATACTACAAGGTTCTGTAAATTTGATTTAAGAAGAATTATAATTTTATGTAAACCTATCACGCAGTTGCAGTTATAAAGTTGCCGTAATAATTTTAATCATAAGATCTATAGTGGCAGATGTAATTTTTAGTACTTTTTTCAAGGCAAATTAAGGTATGTACCTTAACTCCCAAGCCTCTAAATATTTTAATAAAAAAAAACGAAAGATTCCTTGCTGCGGGTAGATTTAGGTGCTGCAATAGTATGCAAAAATCCTAGACACCTAGACATGCAAAAATCCTTTCGCTGTTAAATTATTCTTTCTATTACTTCCAAACATTTATTTTTACGACAGGCTTAGGTACTCCAATTACCTGCATTGACTCCCTAGTAGCCTCTTAGCGCATACTAAAATCATAAAACCCGTTTATAATTTACGTACTGTTGAAGAAAAGAATAAAAATGTATATTAAAAACAAAATAAATCACATCGTAGCTGCATTTAATTCTTTATTTTACAGACTTTTTTATTTTTCTTTAGACCATGTTGGCTATAAAAAAGAATGGCTTATCATTAAACAAAGAGCAGTAAATAATCACTTTCTATTACAGGCCTTAAATAAACTTCAATCCAAAAATTCTTAAATAGACAGACAGGACAAAGGATTAAATTAAAACCAAAATTTGTGAACATGTAAAGACAATAGAAAAGTACTTACAAGATACAAATATAACTAACACTTCATCTGTTTTTGCTTCTTATATTCTTTCTCCAGATTATTCTTTTTCTCCTACTAACAAAATTCTTTAAACCTGCAATAATTTTTTTTTAATTTTTTTTAGAAGCTTTAGAAATTCTTAAAAAATGACCAAGTAAATTTTGATTGTTAATTTATTTATAATCTTGTTTCCTTGCTCTCTTTATTAGTATTTATAACTTTTTTTAAATTATGTTTTAAATCAAATGTAAAATTGATGTTAATTCTTTAAAAAACACACTTTTAGGCGGCTAAAATGTATCTTTCTTTTTTTTTTCAATTTTCCAAATAGTTACCGTTTGTTTATTTATTTTTTATTCAGATCAATCAACAACTTTTTTAATAAAATTACCGATTTATACTATTTTCAGTATACATTTTCATTCTTTTATGTTTTAAATTTATTATTAACAAAACTTTGGTAAGTTTTTTCTAAGATTTTCACTTTTTCTATATTTTTTCTTTTTACATCATTATTCAAGCACTGATAATGAGTAATACTTTTGGAAAGCGTTCTGCCACTGTTATATAAGAATTTTATTTGATTAAACTTGTGATTCTGACTTGAATTTTAATTCTTTCATTTGTTTGTATAAAAGTTGTTAGGTAATAGCTAGATTTGTTGATACAAATTCACTGTAAATAAGTTGTTAAATTACTCTCCGTTGGTAAAACTAAAGCCAAAAAAAATATAGTCAAACAAGCTTAAATCTATGTTCGAGCCATAGTATCTATATGTAGAAACAAAAAATAAACTTATAAATATTTAGGAGCTAATTGCAAGTTGAGTTGTTACCGGAGAATCTTCGTTTCCTCTAAAAATTAAAAAAAAAAATGAGTTGCGATTGGTTGTTGTCAAGGAAAAGTGTTAAGAGAAGTATAGATGTAATTTCTCTTATGGGAATTCCAATGTAAACGCGCGAATCTGTAACACTTTTATTTATAAAAATATTTCAACAAAATTTGGGACAATCATTTACCTAATTATTAACTGCAAAATGACTAAAAATAATTCTAAAAATTTTTTTATAAATAACATAAAATAATTATTAAAAAATCATTAAAATTTAAAATCAACGAAATTAAAAATTTAAGAAAGTCAAAATGTAGTTTTTATTTTTTTAGTTAATAAACAAGCTACAGATTCGCGCGTTTACATTGGAATCCCTTTACTAGAGAAATTGGTAAATACTCTTCTTAAAGTTTGCGGTGCTACTGGTACTATCTCAACTGGAAATTAATGTTTTAGTTATTGTTGAGCAACAATAATAGTGAATTTTGACTAAAGTTGTAAATCTAACAGCAATTTTGTTTGAGACAGAGGTTGAGTGAATCGCGATAAACAATTTATATTTAAATATTTTACTTGTTAAAGTCTGATTTCAAGTTGAGATAGTACCGGTAGTATCTTCGTTTCCATGAAAAATTAATAAACTTCGCTTGTGATTGGTTGTTGCTATGGAAACGCGTTAAAATTGCGATACTACCGGCAGTATCTCAACTTGAAATTAGCCTATTAGTTTCACATATTGAACCCTGTATAAGCATTTTTAAAAGATTAAGAAGCCGTGATTTTTAAATTTATTGCAACTACAAAATATTGAAAATTTCGTAACAAATAAAAAGCTAGCGCTAGACACCACCAAAAACAAAAAGACTTGCCGAAAAATTTTCGGTGAACCCCCCCACCAGCTCGTTTTAACTTTGTGGCAAATTTTCAGGGTAAACCATTTGACAGCGCCTTACTTTAACTGTCAGGGTAAAACGTCAATAACTTAAAAATTTTGAAGATGAGAACTGAATATTATAATACATATTTTCCGATTTTGTAAGCTCTTATGTCTTGCTATGTCTTGTTTGCTCTCGCAACGGCAACACTGCATTTATACGCGCAAAATGGCAGTTCTCGAACTGGTAATAAAAATAACTATTTTTCATTTTCTTGCCTAGTAGGTAAGAGAGGCTTTGTGCTAAGCAGTTTATAAAATATATATAATTTATTAAGAATTTTGTAATTTCTGTTTTCGTTTGATAAAAACTCTTAAAGAGAGCAATTGAATGATCTTGTGTAAAAAGCTCTATTTTCCTTCAACTCACGATTTGGGGAATGAGATACGTGATGCAAACATTTTCATTGTGTTTGGATTTACATACGATAAAGAGTCGCTAAAAGAGTTTCTTTTTTGACTTTGGCCAATAACAAGACATCGTCACGAAAATCGTTATGTTAGTTTTACTGTGTGTTGTTATTGGAAGGCACTTTGGAATAAACAAGTTCAAAACATGTTCCCATTTACTTTTTTTTAAAGGTGGATTTTTCCTAATAATATACTTTTTTTGTACTTCAGAATGTGTTGAATTTATTCTTTGAAATCTATAGAAACAGTTATCCAAGCTGTAATCAGCTATTGGCAACAAATAATGCACTAATGAAATATGACCTAATTAGTGGTTTAGATATTATTTTGTACTTTAATTGCAATTATCGATAAAAGAGTAAAATTTCAATAAAATTATTTCATAGTGGAATTTCAACATTTTAATATGACTGCAAAAATGGAATTTTTGATGTAACGACCAGTGAAAATGAGCTTGTTAGTTGAAATTTTAATGTTTGGAGATGATATTAACAAACTAGTTTTTGAAATAAAGTTGCAAGTATCTAATTTATTGGAGTTTGTTATCGCTCATAAAATTAATTACAAATTTTTAATTTACGATCTACCGGATAAGTAAATAAATAAATAAATACGTTATTAATATTTTTACAAATATCCTTCTGATCTGCTAATATAAAACAAATACTAATTTTTCACTCACCTGTCTCGCAAACATATCATTGATGTTATACTAAAAGTAAGAGTAAGCAACAATTACTACCCATGAATATTTAAACGGGAGAAACTATGCTGCTTACAAACCCCGAGGGCGGTAAGCTCGAGCTGTAAACAAATTAATGCCCTCTTCTTCTTTCAGGTGGTTGAAAAAATGGTATAAAGGATAGTAATTCGTGGTGTCGAACGCTTAGTAAAATTTCATGCACTGTCCTTGGGCATCCGACCAAGAAAAGTTATGCTTATGGCTCTTGAGGTTTAATACTATGACTTTCTATGAAAAAAGGTATTATCCAGATCACCAATAAGTGCGCACACGTGACCTCTTTTGTTTTTTTAATACCAATATTAAGACATTAAAAATGCATTTAGAATAATGCAAATTGTTTTTGTAACAGAGATCTAAGAATTGTAGCCGTGATAATTAGTTTACATTAAAATTTTAATTCGTGTTTAATTGTCAAGCTTGAAAATTTGATTAAACAAATTGATCACGTGTGCGCACTGTTTGGTGATTTGGACGATACATGTGTATTTTATTTAACAACTACAAAACTGTAAATAACTGGTATATGAGGCAGATTTGAAAGTCTAATTTTAAGTGTGGTTAAAAAACTAAAAACAGAACTCTTCTTTCGACAATAAGAAATCATGTTCGTTCCCTGACTTCCCTGAGCGTTTCTCTGTGAACAACCTCAAAACCACCACGACGACTGCTATTTTCGTGTCGTAAATATTAACGGCATTAATTCTAAAAATCGCAGTCAGTGGCCATATCCTAACCTGCACTCTGCTCAACGACCTTTTCTGCACTCCCCTGATCAAGAAAGTGTACCATCATCACCCACCAGTTCCGAAGAAACAAATTATAATATGGAAATTGATGCCGACAGGGATCTATATTTTACAGTTAAGTCAGCCTCAAAACTGTTTGATCAAAATGTATTAAATGATTTAGTAAGAGATCTAAATTAACCAAAAAAAGCTTCAGAAGTTTTGGCAACTCGTTTAAAAAAAAATAATTACTTAAGCCACACACAAAAATTTCTTTTTACCGTACCCGAGAGAAGGATTTGTTGCCCTTTTTATCCAGCAAAAATGACTTGGTTTTTTGTAACAGTATCAGAAGTCTCTTGAAAGAGATGGGCTACCAAAAATATGATCTAAATGATTGGCGTCTGGTTATAGACAGTAGCAAGAGAAACTTGAGGTGTGTTGTAATCCATAATGAATATAAGTATAGTTCTGTTCCAAACGGACATTCCACCTCTATGAAAGAAGAATATAACACAATTTCGTTAGTACTGGACAAAATTAAGTACCGGGATCATAACTGGGTAATTTGTGTATATTTAAAAATGGTCAATTTCCTTCTCGGGCAGCAGAGTGGACACACCAAATACCCATGCTTTATGTGTCTATGAGACAGCCGAGATAAACAACACCATTGGTCGCAGAAAGTTTGGCTAATACGCGAGAATCTGACGCTTGGTACAAAAAAAGTTATTAACTCGTTCCTGGTAAGTCGAGATCGCATTATATTGCCATCTTTATGCCATCAAACTGGACATTATGAAACAGTTTGTAAAACTCCTCGACAGAAACGGTAAATGTATTTGCATTTCTTACACGCAAATTTCTAGGAATAAGCACAGAAAAGTTAAAAGCGGGAATTTTTGATGGTCCGCAAATTAGATAACTTGTAAAAGATCCAAATTTTACAAGGTCGATGAATAAACTTGAGGTTAAAGCTTGGAATGCATTTATTTTGATGATGAAGCATTTTCTTGGAAATAATAAATCGGCCGACTATTTAGAATTAGTTGAGAATATGTTATCCAATTTGAAAGACTTGCGCTGCAACATGAGTATCAAAGCTTCATTACTTGCACTCACATTTTGATAGATTCCCAGAAAATTTAGTCGATTATAGGGAAGAGCAAGGCAAAAGATTCCACTAAAACATACGAACAATGGAAGTACGTTATCAAGGAAGGTGGGATAATCATACGATGGCCGATTCCTGTTGGAACTTACAAAGAAATCAACCTGAAGCCGTTCGTTTAAGAAAATTGTATAAAAGAGGATTTCATAGTATTTAATAACAACGACATTTTAAATATTTTGGTATTTTTGATAAAAATTGTAATTTCCTATTAATAAAAAACATGAACTGATAGACTGAAACGAGTGTTTTCCATAATCAGTGTCTTCGATATATCCTATATAGTACTATAGTACAAAATATCTCAGGAAAAAAGTATGTGTTGACCAGTTTTATTGGTGTCGCAGATGCAATGGTAGGTCTTATTAATTCAAGTGAAAGTCTTAAAGGCTCCACAAACTTTACAGACTCAATTAGAGATCTTATTGCCCCAATCGGAGATGTAAAAGATCTCACAGATTACCTTGATTCTATTAGGACCAAATGTTATCTAAGTTGTAAGTAAATATCGTATTGTATTATACCAAAAGCTATTTTTTAAATTTTGGTATAGGCACCTCGCGGTAAAATTTTTCGCTGTTGGTGTAGTAGGGCTTTTTGCCGAAGACCGAAAGCGATGGAGCGCATAAAGAAGCTGTCGGAAAACCATGCTTTCTTTTATCAAAATATTTTAATTTTAACACAAAGTTTTAGTAGCAATACGATCAAATTAAGCAATTTCATAGGTTATCCAAGCATTTACAATGATTAAATTTAAAATATAGTAGGTCGTTTACTACTGTTTATGTATTTTTAAAATGTGCAATAGTAAATATTTACTTTATCAAAGTAATGTCTCAAAATGTTATTTCCGTTGGAAATATATTTAGATTTTATTCAGATTCGCTCATATTATGTACGTTGTGGTAATTTTAAATACAAATTAACATTTTTTCAGTAAACAGTGTTTATTTTAGAAGTTAATAATATAAAAACAGTTACGAAACTTGGATCTTGGATCTAGATATAAACTATGGCATAGAGGGAAACTAGCTAACATATGTTACCACATGGAATAATTAGTAGTCCGTGTTAAAGCATTTGGAATTAACACTCATGCTTATTAGAGTGCAAAATAAATGCCTTTTGGCTCTTTGTTACTAACATTTTCGAAAAATGATTAGTCTTATGAACGTTTAATTCTGTTTTACTTTTTAACAAGGTAAACAACTAATTACAGTGTAATTATAATTCAATAATTATTAATTAATTACCAAAGTGCTATGACAACCCTGTATAAGAAGTAAATATATTTATAATGGTTAATTAAAAATGAACAATCAAATATCTTATTCTGCAATGATCAGTAAACATCTTTCTCTTGAATCCACCCACTTTATATATTGGCACAGTCAAGTTTTATTAAGACATTTGCAAATAGAACTCGTAGGTTGGCCAAAGTTGGGGTTAGATTTATAGTATCGTCGTACGTTTAGGAAAATAGATTACAATCTGCGCGGTGCACGAAAGACGAATTATTACAGAGCAAGTTCGAGGATGTGCCTCAGCACAGAAATAATTACTTAGAACGAATCTGTGTACTCGATCATTAAAATTCACTTTGTTTTTCTGCGTGAAATCGCTTTTTCCTGATTTGATTTATCGAAGCGGACCAAGTTTTGCTGTAATTTCACCACGAGATGCTGCACCGCTAGATAAAATATACCACTACGGCAATAAAAAGAAAAATAATTTTTATTTAGAGAGAATTTTTATTTCCCTTGAAATTTAGTTCGGTGTTAATTAAATTGTTTCACCTAATTAAATCTGATAGGCGGGACGGGCTGATCTGCTGGAAAAATTCTACGTTTAATTAGCAATTTAACGAGAATTAGACGTATTCAATTTTTTAATTAGAGATATGAAGAGAGGATTAAAATTCTGCTTTTAAACCCGTTTTTTATACAAATAAAATTTTGGCTTTTATAAAGACCAAGAACATACGAGTATAATTAAATCCCGATAAATTTATTTTGTGCAATTTTTTTTAATTGGGCGGCCACCGAAAAACATCATTATGATCTATCACTTCCATTTACATTATAATTAGCATCATCAATATTATACACGTCATTAAGTGTTAAAATTTGAAAATCAGAATTTAACTGTGTTGCAGTAAAACCACTATTGAGACACCTTCACAAATAATAAAACATAGTAAAAAAAAACTTGAAAAGTATGAACATTTAAAATTTTAAAAAATGCCACAAATTACGAAACCACTTCCTGGCAAACTACAACTTCGATGTCACTGGATCACAGACGGCAAGCTGTTTCTTTAAAATTTGTTCACAGTTCTTCGACAACCTTATTATTACAACCTAGCCTTTTCAACTCTGGAGCATAAGGTTGTGTCCCATTTCTAACTACTAAAGTTTTTTTCATAGTTAATTGTCAAAATGTCGTCACCTAATCTGACGACTCGTCAGGTTGGTAGTGGCATTGACAAATGATAATTTTGTCATGTTACGTTGCTAGCACTAAATGTCACTAGCATTAGTAGCATTGCATTTATGTTAATAAATTTAATAATTGTGTAAATATATAGTTAAAAAAGAAAAAACAATATTTGAATATAAAACTAAATTTATTTTAGCACCAAACGGTACTATACGTTCATTGCTAAAAAATAAAAAAGTTGCAATAGTGCCCATAAGCTAAATTCTAACATAGGAAAAAGATTATAAAGTTGGTCCCTGAAAACAGGTTTTAGGGTGGTACAGTATGGTTTTTCAAGAAATTTTGACCTAGACAATTTATTATAAAAAACTAACTACCTATACCTATTATTATTTTTTAAACGTGTTCCAAGTGACTACTTGATCTCATAGTCGTCTGTCTACTGGGTATCGCTAATGCATCCCTTTAAGTCTTATCTGACTTGAGCCCCTGCTTTAAGTCTCTAGGACTATTGGGCTCTAAAAAGGAATAACAAAGCTACTGTCTGTCTCAACAATCGCCTACACCTACCGGCCCGTAAAAACCTCTCAAAAGATTCTGATCATAACTAGCTAAACACTTCACATGCTCATCAGCCACTAGCTTAATAACTAACTGCCTACTAACATTACTACAAGTTCTGAATGTTAGACATGAGTTCGTGAGGAAAAGTGCAAGTGTTTCTACAATAAAATAAGAGCTATTTCAACTTAAAATTACAACAGGAAGACAATATAAATTCGAAAAGTGTTTGGTGTTCCGCCTTTAGGTTTTGACGGCGGTCGAGTTTCAAAAAAAGGCAAAGTCTAGGTTATGTAGATGTCAAAAAATGTCGCTTAATAGTAGAAGCATGCAACACCAAGAACATACAATTTTTTTAGAAATTATTGAGTTTTTTGATGTATCCCAAACAGAATTAGTGATATTTAACTGTATAAAGCCTTAAATCACGGTAACCACAAGCCCTTAGTAGTTGACAATTATTGACTTTGTTAAACAACTTTATTTTTTTATTTTTTGACATTTGTAATTAAATGGTAAAAAAGAAAATACAAAACAAAACAAAAACATTAGTATATATTATGTGAAGGGCGATAGTAGCTAAAATTGTGTATTTGTGTATATAGCTATGTGTATTTTAAGATGCCAAATGCACAAATGGCAGTAATTTTATTGTACTCTTGACTAAGAAACATTTATAACCACTTTGACTTTTTGATATGAAAACCAACAGTCATGCTTTTCGTAATTCCGTGATATATGGCGGAAGCGCCGGTTTTCTTAAGGCTCTTGGGCAATGGGTCTGTAAAATGTTGAAAAATGTCCGAATTTTGATGCCAATTTTCTTCAAGTCGGTTCAATTTGAAGAGCAGAACGTTTCAGAATTTTACTAAAAATATAATATCTCGCAATACCACACTTGTTTTTTATTTTTGCTTCAATTACGCCAAGTCAACAAAAAAGGAAGTCTACATCGAGGTGGATTTTCATATAAAAATTAATTTAGTAAAAAAAATCTAATTTAAACAGGTTTAAAGAAATGTTAACTCCCATGTTTTGACATATTAATTAATTTAGCGTAATTTAAACAAAATTAAAAAACAAATGTGGCGTTACAAAGACGCGAGGTAGATAAATAAAAATAAATTTTTCAAAATGAACCGGCTTGAAGAAAATTTGCATCAAAATTCGGACCCTTTTCAAACTTTTTACAGACCCACTGCCTAAGTGCCTTAACTTTAAGAAGTGTATAGTTGTTTAATACATTTTTATGCAGACCAACTATTTGCAGTTGATTACTTTCAAATCCTAGAGTGTACAATTATTTTGACATACGAGTACCTAGTTTGAATAGAGTAGAAAGAAGGTGACCATATAATTAGAATCATTTTAATGGAAAGACTTAATAAAATATTGTAAAAAAGCAAAAACTCCAAGATAAAAAGTTTTCAAGTCAACTTAGTCAAGTAGTTGGCAAATGGAGTAAAAAACTGGAATTACCAGTAAAGTTGTGATGAGTCAATAATGTTCAAAAGCCACGTGCGCAAAATGATAACAACTAGTTACTAACCAAAAAACCTCAAGAATTGGCAAAAATAAAGGTCTATCGTCCAAACTAGTGCCAGAGATAGCAAAAATTAAGGTAGATCAAGAAAGTTTTGAGCAAGCTACACAAACATTCAAAATCATCGTGGCTTCTCTGAAAACGCTTTTTTGAGTCAAACTATTATCTGTATTAGAACTGTTGACGAAAAGCCAATCTTCTAAAAAAGCATTGAATAACGAACCTTAAAATCTATTTGAGAAGTTTTTAGAATTTTTTTAAAGGAATGAATGGCGCTATTGTTTTTTTAAAATATTAGTTTTTACAGTTTTATAAATTTTTTATACGTTAAAGCCAATTATTTAAACGATTATTTTATTGCGAAGTGTTCACATGTTGTCAAAATGTGAGATTTGAATGCACTAATTGCTTCTTCAGAGTTCGAAAAACAGTAGCCACTCAATGATCACACGGGTGAAGACACAATCACCACATAACAATTACCTCTATGAAGGTCTGTTTATAAATACAAGAAAATTACTCAACTACATCTCGAAAAACACAAAATTGTAAGACATTTAACTCTATATTAATTTTCTTTTTATTAGCTTCACTGGTTTATATTAAAATGTTAACTGTATAACTAGATTAAATTTGTAAATAAAGGGATTTAGTAAAATACTACAGCTCATTTTTTCTTAAAATCAATTGTCAAAATGTTTTAAGGTTGGTAACTCCATTTAAAATTAGTTTTTTTAGTTTCGTTTCCATGGCAATCTAACAGGGTTCCAACATAATTTCAGAATTTTTGACACTGACATTTGATTTAAAGAAAAAATGAGCTTTAACTACTCGGGTTGTTATTCTGGTTTTCCCAATTTGCCTAATTATATTATTTGTTCTCTTTCTAAACAATAAAGTATCTGTAATTGTTGGTTAAAATCTAGTTAGATTTTTAGATTAAATACTTTTGAGATTTGTCATCACTCATCATTCGTTTGTACGTCACTTGCAGGTACCAACCTAATGATGTAAAAGTAAAAAGTTGCGTGCTATAATTGCTATTAAAGCACCCAAACAAGTGTTATACTTATAATAGCTTTCTTGAAGTCGTAAATTGAGCTATTTTTTCAGTATTTAAATTTATAAACGCCTTTTTCTATTTTCGACTTGCCTCAGAAAAATTTTGCATTGTTCCTTTCTGTTTGCCTTTAGTTTATTATTTATAAATGAAATGTTTTGCCGATAAACTGCCCTCTGCTCGATATCGAACGGCCGGAGCAGAGATGGGCGTTGGGCGTGTTTGCCATAAATCCAGAAGGCTTGGTGTAGCAGCTCAAAACAGCAATAATGTGCTCTAAAAGTCGTGAATTTTATCTGAAGATAACTGGCTAAGATTGCAAGTAATTTGAGATTAGTAGTTGTAACAAGTCGTATTTCCTCTATCCGATAGAAACCAGATCAATTTCCTAATTTGTAAAGCTCAGTTGCAATAATTTGTTGTGTTGGTTGTTAAATAGTTTGGCGTAATCTTGAACTATCCTGAAACGCTTGAAACCGGAACGAGGAAACGACAAAGCTAACTGCATTTTAATTACACTGGAATTATTCTCTGTGACGCTGACAAACCAAAAGGGAAAGAGATAGGGAAACGCAAAGTGTTACAACGCAATTTGCATAGTAACAATTTTTATCCGCCGCAATCCTTCAACGCTTAGGAGAAGGATAATAAATGTTTTGCCCAAAAATACAAAAATCTTGGCGTGATTTCATGACACGTTTTAAATTTAAAATTCTTTTAATACTATATTTTCCTTCAATTTCATCTTTCATTTCCTATTATGTGAAAAAATGATAACAAACTTTCTGATTGCAAATTGTTACTGACGCATAAATTTTACTCGAGTTACAGCTTGTGCCGCTATTAGGACTATTATCCAACAACAATATTTTATCTTGGTAAAAGTTTTAAAGTGCCAATTTCAAGTAGGATAATAAGGAATTTATAATTCAAGAGACACAACTTCCATTTCTTTTAAATCTAAAATTAATAGCAGACTAAAAGCTTCTCATACATAACCAAAACTCTTACCACTTAAAACAAATTTTGGGATTAATGTTTATTTTAAATGCTAACGCAAGTATTTATCTAAAACGTGATGTTATTACATGTTACACGTTATTCAAAGCAAACTTAAAATTACAGTCAGAACCGCGAAACAGTGCGTGTGCGTCATTAATTTCGATTTTTCATTTCTATCATTAAAACATTTAAGGCAACTAAACTTAGAGTCAAAATCCAATTGAAAAAGTAAGCCTTATGATGCTTTCTTGTTTGTTAACAATGTTATCTTTGTAGAAACAATAAAACTTATATCCTCTGGGCTTGTTAAATATTCGTTTACTGTTGAGTGAACTAACCCACTACAGACTTTATAGACCACTTATCATTTAGGTCGCTTAATATTTTATCTTTACCCTTTCAGAATACATTTCTAATAAACGGATATTTTATTAATCAGAAATATTACAATTCATTTTCATGACATTTTCAAAAATAGACTGATGTTTGACAGCTGATCACTTGCATGCAACTTATTGAGGTTAATAGAAATAAAATATGATTACTTTCAACAATTTTTTGTCAATGTCAAAAATTCATGTCAAGAGTTTTTTGTCACGGATTGTATTATTATTTTCATAAAAATGTCTTTTGACTTGTTTTTCGTGTATAATATTTATCGTTGTTAACGAGAGATAGAACAACTAGTGTTTAATAAAGACCTTTTTCATTAAAAAACACATATTACTAGTAATAAGACTGTTAATTTTTAAATTTTATTTAATATTGTATAGATCTTATTTTAAATCTTCGAGACACCAATAAATTCAAAAAGCTTTTTATTAAGCAGTATCCCGCAATTGTTTCTTTTTTTAGGGCTATTATATACAAAAACATTTAAAATTAACAATCTTAATGCTGCAGTATTGTAGCCCCAAAGAAGAAAATAAACAACAAATAAGTCTCCAAAACGTCAGTAAAAAGTTTTTTTATTGACCTTTTTCCCATTTCTCATTAGCAAGAAAAAATGTTATAATTTTCTAAAAACAGTGATTTGTGTCTCAAGGTCAAAAAGAATTGTTTTTTCGGGCAAGTCTTTCATAATGATCCAATTAAAGCCGAAGCTAGAAAACAGGCAAAGCCAAAAAAACACCTTTTGGACGCAGTATACACAAGATTTTTTAGTCAACTTTAACAAAAAATTAAATTTTACTAATATTTGTAACTTTACTTTTTGACACAGCGACCAAAAATTGCTCATTTCTAGCCGCTGTAAAAACGATTATTTTTCGGTCGCATGTAAAACCAAAAAATTCAATTTTTGATTAAGATCGACTAAAAAATATTTTTTTCCGACAAAAAATAAGAACACACAAAAAAGTTAAATATCCAAACTTTTTGTAAACCCGAAACGTCAAAATGTCGCTCAAAACCTACGAAAGTAGTTTTTGATCCTTGATACAGTTTTTGTTTCAGTTCTCATATTTTTGGTACATCTAAATCACGACGTATTAAAAATATTAAGTTAAAAGCTCTTTTAACTTAGTATTTTTATCACGTCGTGATTTAGATGTACCAAAACTATGACAAATACTTGTCTTGTAATTTTACCATATAATAATCTTATTAAAAAAAAAGTTTGATCTCAAGAAGAGCAAACATAACTTTTCGTAGTTAAAAACGCAGCTTGAAAAAAACTTTTTTTTCAAATGTTTGAAACCATGTAAAGTGATTACCGCCTCGAAATTTATATATTATTTTTTCTATTTTGCGTCTGTACCAAAGCTTAATACAATACCGATTTGGGTGTTGTATTAGCCAATTCAGCACCCATTTGCTTACTAAAAATAGTGCAATTTATTTTTTTTTTGGGTTGTTAACGCCTTAGCTGGTATCGGATTTCTGAGAAACTTCATAACTCCAAGGACATTTGTGACGTTTTAGTGTTTATATGTCAGCGTTATAAGGTTATAATAAATTTATTCGAACAAATTTTGTTGCACTTGATAACCAGTAATTCTCTCACCAAAGTGTTTTTGTGGGTGTCGCAATTAACCTATAAAATACTAGAACAATATGGTGGGTAATCCGCTTAAACAATAAAGTAACTTCAACTTTCTTTTTGAAACAAGACGGTTTAATAAAATATTAGCCGCTACTTGCAGCGTTTGATAATTTGCAGATAAGTACATAACACTGCTTGGTCTGAAATAACAATGAAAGAAATGTATAAATTTTGCAATTTGATAATTTAAAAATGTTGCAATGTTTTTAGAGATTTTTCTTATTGTGTTTATGCCAATTAGAGTATTCAATCAATAACCGATACGGTAGCTAAGATAGAACCATTTGTAAGTTACTTACACAGAATTTTAGACAAATTTGAAAACACTTCCAAATTTGACAATTTGACACTTTTATGATATTTATTACCAACTATCTGGTATTAACGCAAAAATCCCTAAAGAATAAAAAATTAACTTTTGTACTTTAAAAACACATAAAACGCAAAAAGTAAAATAAGTAACATAAAGAACTCGTTTCTACTGTGAGACTACTAAGTCACTGTGAGTGCTCACTGAAAAAAATATTTACCATTTATCACATTCAAGTCTGCTTTTAATATAACTATTGTTTCTAATAGTACATTTATGAGCTAATTTCAAGTTGAGATAATAGTATCGCAAATTTTAATACTTCTCCACGGCAACAACCAACCAAAAGCCCCAAACATTTTTTAATTTTGCCTAGAAATAAAGATACTACGGTATTGTCTCAATTTGAAATCAGCCCATTAATGTGACAATAAACAATAGTATGTTATTGTACGCGTTGCATAAGACGATGATTGTAGCATGGAAGGGTTTTGAACACGATGAGCAAAGCAGAGAGTGCTCAAATAAAATAAACGCAACAATTTGTCGTATGCAATTAGTGTAATATAAAGCTCATTCGGAATTAAAATCAATTGTAAAACTGTTTTAAGGTTGGTAACTCCATTTAAAATTAGCCTTTTTAGTTTCGTTTCCATGGCAATCTAACAGGGTTCCAACATAATTTCAGAATTTTTGACACTGACAATTGATTTAAAAAAAAATAAGCTTTAGTAATTTTTATAGATTTATTTTTTTGCCTATTTTTTATGTAAAAAAGTAAAATTTAGCGTGCTATGTTTGTGGCCCTAGGACTGCATATGATCCGCGTTTACAGCCCTAGATGTCATAAACAAGGTAATTTTTATGCTAATTATTACATGAATAACAATTGTTGCTTATTATTGCTGTTAATGGAGTATTAATGACATGCTTATGCAACAAGTTGTTAACAAAAAATTACATTATAAAAATTTGAAATTTTTATACCAATCAGAAATGAGTATTTCAAATTTCCAAAGCTGACTGAATTATCTCTGGACAACAAAACAGATTGTAAGTATGTGAAAATTTAAATAGGCATCCGACTCTTAAGAAATAAATATAAAAAAATGTGTAAACACTTGTTTGGTTAATTTATTGCCTCTAATTACCATATGTAATTAGTGGACGTGTGAATAATATCGCTTGCCTAGTTATACTATAATTAGTTTCATCCATCAATTAGTGTCTGTGGTCGTAATGTGTGTTGTAAAGTTTTAAATTTGTACAGCGATGAGATGGAGTCGGTGACATCTCTTATAGGATCGCTGGCAAATACGAGAAAACAACTACTCCGAGGGCTTACGCGTATTGTGCTTGAGTGTGTGTGTGTGATCATCTTTATTCCGTGAAAAGAAGTTACACAGAGATACAACGACATCCCTTAAATTGTTTTTACTTTAAATTTAAAAATATACTACGGCTTAATCAAAATCCTTGTTGTTTTAGAAAGCACTTTTCTACTTTTTAATCGATTTTCTTTAGTTTCTTGAAAAGATTTAATTTCCTTTGCACTGTATTATAATTTTAATTAGAGACCGCCCATTTGCTTTATTTTTCTCGAATATAATTTGTAATTTGAGACCAAACGTTGCATTAATAATAAATCAATAATTAAAGCGTGCAAGCTAAAGCTTTAAAGCTCGATTATTAATGCTACATTTCATCTCGGTAATGCGCTGATATAATTGCATAATCAAGGAGTGTTATAATTATTTTAAATTTTAATCAAATTTTTGCTGTTTGAACATTTTGTAATTTAGATAAAACAAAAACTTGCGAAGAACATTTCAGTACTAAACACATTCTTGTCTAAATAGGATTTTGGCTTAGATTAGATCAAGATTGGCTTTTTGCGTATGTAAGCTTCTGCTTACTTTGTGTTTTACTTGTAATAAGTACACCCAAAATACATTTTTTGTAGAGTGTTTAAAATATTTAGATCGTGTAACTGACCCCACGATTGAGTAGCAATTTGTGGACATAAATGAAACAGTAAAACGTAGGATCTATGTTTTCTTTCTGACCTCTTGGGATATTATCCTGCAACATAAGCACTCCTACTGGTACTCAGTAGGGCTTTATGTGTTATACCAAAAACTTCCCTTGCATAATACCAGTTTTAGTTCTCGTTGGTCAAAACTATGTATAAATTTCTTAGTGTTCGTGACACATGAGACTGCAACTTTATGAACTGGCTTGTTTGGGGATGAAAGCGCAGTCAGCCGTAATAGACTCATTGTTAACCAAAGTTGAAGTATTTAACATAATAGTTTGTTTTTAAATAAAACAAAAAATGGTATAAACAATGACTCAAAATAATAACATAAATTGTTGAAAGGTGTCGAAATGAGTTGTGCCATTAGTTAATTAAACTGACGTTATATTAATTACATAAAGTTGTGATAGTAAAAGCACTTTCATCCTTTTGTAGTTATTTTGTTGGTGTGGTAATATATAAAGTTTAATTAATATTTATTATATACTGCGCGTTGATTAAATACGTGTCAAAAGTTTAGCTTTTTTTGAATGATAAATTATATTTAACTTACAAACAAGTGAATTTTTTTAGAATAAAAACCTACAACTATATCATCGTATAATCATTGTTTGGTAAATTTATGCAATTTTTGTTGATTTTTAAGTATATTTTGATCAAAAAACGCCACGCGTCAAGGTAAAGTCGAAAGTTTGCAGCGTTTTGGAGAGTTATGAGCCGTGATATCGTTCTTTTTGAATATCAACTACATAGCCTGTCTGAAATGAATTATTAAAAATGTAGCTTAAACAGAGAAATTAAAATCTCAACATTTTTTTCAAACACCTAAGATGTTCTGCCAATCCTTTTGAACCATTCGATCATTCTGCCATTTTAATTGTGGTTATTTTATCATAAAATTAAGCTAGACACCAAAAATTAGCCCAAACTTAATCATCCTCCCAAGTTCACTACTTCTCAGACTATAACAAAAAAATTTCTTTGTTTTTTCTTTTTTAAGCAACTCAGAAATTAGGTAAATTTTGTTATTTTAAAACTTAGCAACTATTTAAAAAATTCTTCTGTGGTATCATATAACCTTATAACGTATAAAAATATTAATTTTGAAGAATTGGCATCATCCTGGATAAATCAAATTATGTAAAAATAGAGTTAAACAAAAAGTCTTTAATCTAAAAAAAAATTATTTACTAGGATTACAAGTTTTGCCATATACAGGGTGACTTTTAAGAATGTTTGGAAAATTTAACCAGCTACAGTACATAATAAAAGAACTAACTTACCTTATACAAATGTTTATAGTTTTCGGGATACACCTTCTAGAACCTTTTTAAGAATTTTCTTTTTAAACGAGATGCAATTACAGCAATTTTTTTTTAATATACAGTGTGTAATTCAATGTATACAACAATTTTTTGTGGTGATAGTTCTAGTATCAATGTTAAAATCAGATATACAAATGTTTTTTAAAACATTTCTACAAACGTTGCCCTTGTTAAAACGATGCTAAAAACCCAATTTGCTTTATACAACTGTTTATAGTTTTTGAGATATATAGGTATGCTATAAAACAGTGTTGTACAGGGTATACCTCAAAAACATTAACATTTGTATAAGACAAGTTGGGTTAGTTCGACTTTTTTTTTATGTACTTAAATTTCCCATACATACTTCAAAGTCACCCTGTATAATAAGACATCTTCAGAACCAGTAACAAATTTTTTCGTCAAAGAGAACAAAAGGAAATGTTACAAAAATACTGTTTCAAACAAAAATATTTATTTTAAACTATGCTTTAGGAAATCTTGTTGTAATCTGTAAAATGTTAACCAAATTTATTGTACAATCTCTAACTTAATTTAGTATAATTAATAAAATTAAACAACAGATTTAAGTAATTCCTTTTTTGTTTTGAAAAGTGTATTACCAAGTTAAAAAAGGTTAAAATTGTTGTGGAATGTCGCGTAGAAAAGCACTAATTTACTATTCACTAATAATGTTATTAAAATTGTCAAAATAGTAATTTGTCTGTTCTTAAACTTTTTTCCAAAATTTAAAATAAAGCTGAGGGCTGCAAATACTTTACTGTTTTTTCTTATTAGGTCGTTGGATACGCGTATTTTTACATATAAAAGTTTTAAAAAAAGTTTTTTTTTTCAAATAATGGGCACAAGTCTAAAAAAATCAAGTTTCACAAAAAACAAACAAGGTTAAAGCAAACTTTACAAAAGTCAAATGCATGTCCAGGCGCATTTTCACGATATTTTGGAGTTTGGTGCAAACAGAGGCCTATAAAGTATATACATACCCAAATCTAGATAATCATTATGTGCAAACTCTATTTTGTAATAAATTTAATTAATAACTTGTTAAAATTGTCTTACTTTTATCATCACCAGGATTGGGTTTTCATTTCTTAAAAAATCAAAACATTAATGGTTATTTATATTATTAGTGGGATAGAAGCATCATTACACAACGAGTGTGTAGATTTACAGATATCGAGGGCGTTAGCCCGAGTATCTTTAACACACGAATTACTGTAATGTGTTCTAGCCCACGTATGATATACAAAACTTTATCTATGACTGCAAAAAATTAAGAAAATTAAAAATTTAATGCTGCCGATAACTTCTATTTTTTTTACATCAAAAGTAAGGTGACCTATGGATATGTTCAGTAAGCACTATAGCAACCGCTTACTATTTTTTAAACAAAGCTCGCCATTTTGAAATAATCAGTAAAAATTGTGCTTTGTGGTAAAAATAAGAAAATTGTAAACATGAGTGACTCAGAAAGTTTAGCTTCATCGAAGAAGCGGCGACCAATGCTGCTTCTTGCTTGGTGCCAGAGAGGTCTAACGAAAAGTGCGAGATAGCTTTTCAACGGTTGAGTTTATGGTGCGACAAAAAAAATGATAAAAATATTACGCATAAAAAGGTTCTACTTGCATATTTTGATCATTTATCAAAACAATATAAATTATCGAGTCTCTGGGCTTTTTAATCTATAATTAGAACAATAATGAAAATGAAGAGGAATGTTGACATCAGTAAATATGTGCATTTAATCGCCTTTCTGAAAAGAAAATCTAAAGGACATCTTGCTAAAAAATCACAAATTTTCACTAAACAAGATATTAGCAAATTTTTACAAGAAGCAAATGATGATAATTTTTTGTTAATAAAGGTACTGTACCTTTTTTATGCATAAATTATTCTTATTAAGAAATGTTAATTTTAAGACTGTTTTAAGTATTAAAATTGGTGGAACTTGTAGGATCCAAGAACTTACCAACATGCTTTTGGAAGATGTCAAAGATCAGGAACATGTTCTATTGTAATACCAAACACTAAAACAAAAATATCCAGAGAATTTTTTATTACGTCAGGCGGAATTGATGGAGTCAACATGTTACAATTAATTCGAAAAGATGCTACACTTCGCTTTAATAACGCCAGTAATAAACGGTTTTTTTAGAATACAGAAGCCAGAGGTGTATAAAGTTACGTGTTGGTATAAACACATTTACTGCTTTCCCCAAAAATATTGCTACTTTTCTTCAGTTACCTAATCTAGCAGGATTTACGGGACATTGTTATAGGCGCTCATCTACTTCGTTGCTTGCTAATTTGGGAGCTGATCTTTTAACAGTAAAGCGTCATGGGGGCTGGCGCTCAAATACAGTGGCGGAGGGATATATAAACACGGCAGAAGAAAATAAAAAACAAATTGCTTCAAAAATTCTGGTTGACAAAAATACTATAACAGTTAAAACTACTGCATCGACAGCTGTTATCGGAAAAGGCTTGTCCTACAATAAATAGGTGTGAAAATTGTGTTATTAATATCTATAACGATCATAGCATGTATTTAAGATTGTGTTCGAAATTAAAACAAATTATTGTAAAGAGTGATTTTTTATTTTATTACTTCAAGTAGCATGTCACTCAAATATTCAATATAATATGCAGTTATCATATAAAGATAAAAACCATTGCCATTAATTTAATAAAAATTGTAAAACTACTCATTTTTAAGAATAAAGAATTAGTAGCAACTTGCAATTAGCGTACTTGAATAAAAATAAAAATAATAATTTTTTGTCTTGTATGTAAATTTGTTTAAAACAACCACTTTGTAAAAGGCTAAACAATATTTAATTACATTTCCATCAACATTTTAATTCAGAATGTTTGAATCATTTTCTCTAGATAAACATCCTCTAATATTTATTTTAATTTCTGTGGAGAATTCAAAGTTTTTTCAGTGTGTATGAATATTTATGTTTTCAAATGGGCATTTTTTGTTTGTTTTAAAATAATCACATGCCTTCGCCACGGTTTTAATTGCTTTCACGCTGTGATAAAAATGTCAACTCGACGCATTTCGTCTTGCATATGCATGACAGCAACATTTAACTTTTTGATTAAATAGTAATTGGCAAAGAGCAAACCAAACAACAGCTGGAAATAACACACAATATTCGAAACGGAAAAGGAGCCAAAATGAAATGAAGACAATTACGGGATATCCCGGCCAGCGATACATATGCGTTATTTATCACTGGTTTGTTGTCACCGGAGATTCAAGCTGTGTTGTTAAATTGCCGAATCGATGAATAAATAGCAAAACCAACTAATAAAAACGATCCCAAATAAATCCAATCGTACAAGGGAGAAAAAATCCTCTTCTAAAATTGTTTTCGTTTGCAATTTACCGTATGATGGAACTCGGGTGGTGTAATCAAACATCCGAAAGAAGGTTTAAGGGACCATCAAGAATGCTATGTCAGGTTAGATACTATCTTGTACTTTGTCCTGATAAATCGTTTGCTTGAGCCCCACATCACGCCGCAGATTGAATATTTATAAATTTTAACAAAGACTGCTCCTTGCTCCTTGCAAATATTTGGTAAAGGATTTCGTTTTATGCACAAACTCCAAATGTCTAATAATTAAAGTTAAAATTTAAACGCCCAACATGAAACAATTTATAGTCACGGAAGGTTTTGCCACTCGGAATGGTGTTTAATCACATGAAACATTGATTTTTCATCATATAATTAGATTGAAAATCGCACGAATTGCAGGGTTGAATATTTGTTATTGCAGAACTGTTCTATATATTTCCTGTTTTGTATTCTCAGCACGTCGCTAAATCGCTCTTTAGACAGATTGCTGTTAGTTTGCACAATAAAAAATGACAAACTTAATGTAATTTACATTTAATTAAATTCAGAGAACCTGATGTGAAGTATGACTTTAAAAGAAAAATAACAATGTTTTTGATTGTTACTTTAAAGCTATATGAAATTATATAGAAAAAAAACTCTATTAAGATATGAACAACAAAAGAAGTCTATTAAAAGTGCCACAAAAAATATATATTATACATATAGAAAAACATAAAAATAACGCCAAGAAGAAAACGTAAGAAATGCTAAACACATAGAAAAGAAAAAAAGATTAACAAAAGCAAGAAAAACAAACAAAAAAAAAAGATAAAAAATGTCACAAGAAAGAAGCTGAATTATTCGTTTCAATACTAGCACAAAAGAACTGATCAGAGTTGTATAAAATCAAAGAAAAAATTATAGAAAATTTAAGAAATAAGCCCCTGTTAAGTTATGCAAAATGATAATAAAAGTCAAGAAAAAAACTAAACAGAAGAAGTCCAAGAAGTAACTGAAACGACTTCAAACATTAATTATAGAGATAGTACAGGCTAAGATAGTCGACTAATGGTCATTCAAAATCTCTCAAATTCGACGGAGTACAAACCAAAATTTGAAACAGTAAGTGACAAAAATTCAGAAAAAGAACAAAGCATTAGTACATATTAACTTTATAGAAAAACTAACTTTGTTTTACCACATTCTAAAAAAATAAAAGAGGGTGGAAAAAAAAATTGCGCATTAATGTCAGAAGTCAATGTTTTCACTTTTAGAAAATTTAAAGAAATATTACAGCGCTTCCGATAAGAGATGTAGAACAAAAAGTTGACTGACGTCAAAAAAAACTGAGAAAAATTTTAACCCGCCTTCACAAAATGTAAATAAGGTACAGCAATTGAAGAAAAGCCTCTTCTTGTTTTGCGGAAAGATAGAAGCGGTACTAAGAGAGGAGATGTCAGAAGGTAAGGCGGAAAAGAGAAAAAGCATGAGCTCATTCATAGACTTAAAAAAATTAAGTGTCTACATACTGTGTGTATTAGAAAAAATAGACAAAAATCAAACCAAAAAAAACCAGTAATACATCTTGTCAAAAAAAAAACAATTTTTCTATATACCATTTTTGCGACAAATGCTAAAAATTTTAGAGATTGTCCCCCATAAAATCACGATACGCTTATAATCATTTAGTTAACATTTTAATACCACTTAGGTCAGTAGCGGGTATGGTATTTTGCACCAAATTTTCAAATAATTTTATTTTAATAACGGTTGAAATTCGAAAAAAAAAAAGGAATATATAAAAAAAAATTTTTTAAGCGAGATATATCACTGGCTAAATTTTTGACCATCAATTTTAATACACCCTGTATACAGGTGTATTCGAAATAACGTTTTAAACAAGTGATAGCTCTCCTTGAAAGTATGCTAAAAACCAAAATTGTCTTATACAAATGTTTATGCATAGTTTTTGGCTATACTCTGTAAAACTTTTTTTTAAATTTTTTTGAGCGCTTTACTTTCTAAAATAAAATTTCTACAGCGTAAATAAAATTTCTATATCTTAAAAACTATAAACATTTGTATAAAACAAATTTGATTTTTTAGCATTATCATTCTTTTGACGAGAGGTATCACCTATTAAAATTTTTAACATTGTTTGAAAAAACACGCTGTATACACGTATAATAGCAAAAAAACATAATTTAAACAAAGTACAGACAAAGCAGCCTTCCAAAGCTGTTAAACAAAAAAAACAGAAACAACAGAAGCAAAAGTAGTACAAAAGCTGCTAAGATATAAGCTAAGACGGAAAGCGAAACCAAGTTCTGCTTGGCTTATTCTAGATAAACACTAGTTAGTTAGACAATTCGTCAAATCTAACAATTTACAAATATATTGTACTAAAGCAAGGTTAAATTATTGGTATTTCTTTAAAATATAAAACTGTTTGTTATAATAAAAACTTGTATAAAAAATTTCGAGAAAGAACTTCTAGAGAAAACTCGAATATTGGCTGACTTATATATATATAGGCAAAGAGAGTATAGGGTCGTACGACAGACAGTAAAAAAAAATAGCCGAAACAGAAAATAAGCAGAAAAGAAACAAGTTACCTGTAATACTGCATAAATATTTATAATAATAAAAACGATTCGAAATAAATCTAAGCGTATAAAGAAGAAAACATCGCTATTTGTTGTAGCTATGAAGTTAATAGTTATTTACTCGATAAGTGCGGGAACATATATTCTACGTATGGGTGCGACAGTTTTTGTCACACGAATAAAGCAAAACTGTTCCCGTACGTCTTTTGTATTTTATTTTTCCTATAATGTAGGTAACTAACTGTCAAATTTTTTTCAAGTTACTAAAATCTACTGTCAAAAATTGAGATTTTAATGTATTACACAATTTCTCACAGATCACGCTGCTTAAACTTTAACTTTAAGTGCAATATTGTAAATGCATTTCTGTTGTTTTATCCGAATAACAGTGATAAAGTGCATTGTTTTATTATAAACTTAGGCTCTGATACGATAATCTAATCTTGAACCGTTTTTTAAACGAGAAAAATCTCTGTGCTTTTTGCAGACACTAGTGCGGTGAAAACGGAGGATTATTGTAAAATTGACGGTCCCAATTGTTCGCTAGTGCGTAATTATTAGATTTTTAGAAAAGTAGTGCAAAAAAATATTTTCAATAAATATACAGATCTAGATCTAAAAGATTAAAATAAAATCAAGACAGGCGTAGGCTGAACAAAACAGCTAGCATAGTACTAAAACCATAGTAAGATGATTTGTCATTATCTGCAATATACTTCTAGTATGGGTCTCGTTCTCTAAAGACTTTGCTGTTTAACTAAAAATGTTACACAAAGAGCCTAATTCTGACAAATTTATAACTACTGATGTTACAAAATGCAACTAACGTTAAAAAAAATGACGACGTGCTTGAAATGTGATCGACTTGGAATCATGCTTGGAACCCTAGGGTCCGAGATAAAAGCAGGGGTTCCGCGAAAAGACAAAACCACGATTAAAAAAACACACAAATAAAAAATATAAAATAAATAAATGAACAAATTAAATTACTCCGTGACGAGGGCCAATGTTTGGTCCAGATATAAAACAGATATAAAAAGAATTTGCCAAAGTAAAAAAAAAGACACATTCCTCCCATTAAAATGGAACTTGTTTTTTCGTATTTTATTTTTATACCGGGTTCCGTCTTGATGATCCAAATCTAAAAAGGTTCCGCGGCTAAAATTAATTGGGAAACGCTAGAATAGTAGATTGTCTAACAAGTAAAAAAGTGGTAGTTTTCTAGCGAGTTAAAAACAGAAGTTTTTACAAGTTAAAAAAACACTTTTCTTTAGTTTTGAATATGTAATTCTTGTAAGCTTAATAAAAAACGGAGAAAACGTCTAAAGACACAAATATTTTCTCATAATTGATTTAAAAATAGTCGTCGATGTTTTCTAAGTATTTCATAATAATCACAAAAATTTGGATAGTGCAAATAAATATATAGGAAAAAGAAATCTTACTCACTAAAAAAGTGTTGCTAATAAGAGAAGTCGATAAATGTTTTACTAGTTTCTAGCTACACAAGTTATAATTACTAGTTTGTACACAAGAAATTATATTTACCGTTTGTAGTTGTGTTAAGGTTAGCTATATGACGCAATAATATAACATAATTGCTTTTTTTTAAAGACAATTGTCAATGGCATAACAAGTTTTTGTTTTATCTATTACACCCAAGTGAATAACTTTTACTCACATTTTTATGAATAATAAAATTTATTAGTTGCTAATTTTATATACATGCATTCTAAATTTAATGGATTACGATTCAAAACTAGAAAATAAACTAAATATTAACATAAAATCGATGTTATATTTAATGCCAAAAGAGAGTTTTATGAGACAGTTTTATGGATTAAATCGAGCAAATTTATCGGAATTACAGTGGTTAAGTTTTACGATGGGCATTCCGAATTTTGTAGGGTTTATAATTTAGGCCTTAGGTTATTACAATAATGTATAATATTAAACAAATTGTTAATGACTTTACCTAAACTTGGTAATATGACCAAAAATTGTTTGTTAAAATTGGTGGATGCGCCGGGTTAACATTTATCGCAATTTAATTTTGGCGAAAAATTGGCACAAACTGTTTAAATATTTGAAATAAAAAACGTAATAAAATGTTGCAACCTTATAATGTTTGCTTAAATGTAAAATCTTTCATCGACCGATAACAGTTCCAAAAATAGCTGCATCTTCCGGAGCACTTATCACTCTCGACGCAAACTCGAAACAATAAACACAACACGAGTAAATGGATGTAATTAATTATCAATATTTGTGGGTTACGATCGGGTTAATTTCATATATAGTGTGTTTATGAAAATTGCGATAAGATTAGTAAATAAAGAATAAAAACGTTTATCTATAAACCAGGCTTACCCCGATTCTTGGCTCCTCGTTCACTTCTGATAAGCACTTCATGGTCGTCTTCCTCCCATATCTCCCCGTCTGCCACAGCCAGAGTTATCAATACAACAGCTAATACGCATAATGCCAACCACTTCATCTGGAAAATCAAAAGATGAGTTACAAACATATTAATTAACAGGTTTATATGTGAAAGATACGCTTTTCCATTTGTTGTCTCGACAAAATACACAATTCAATTTCAAAAGGGTAATTGCTTGCTGTTCAAAAGACAAAAGTAATTCGGATACAATAAAGCCGAGCTAAATTTTCGGCTCAAATTACGCACGAAATAACTCATTCAAAAGCAGAAACCAAATTCAAAAAATGTTTACGGAATCATTCACCGTGATCAACAGATACTAATTACGTTGGCTATAAAATAATAAAAACAAATTATTTCAAAGTGGTCAAATTAACCGTAGGAGACATTGATATCTCCCAAAATAAGAATAGTAGAAATAATGAAAAAAACTTAAAACATGAAAAATTTTTCAGTAAACACACTTGTTGAAAATACGTTAAGTAAAAAGTTTACGTTAAAATATAGTTCGTTTTTAAATAAGTTTAACGTCTTTTCAACAACAGAGTTGACTGGGTTACTGATAGAACTGAGAGAACGGAGCAGCATAATGATAGTAGACATAGATAGTGATAAAGAAGGTCCGAATTTTAGATAGTTAAAAATTTAAAAATAGTTGCCTAAATAGTCTCTACATATTTTAAAATAGTCCCTGAGTTCAATTTAGGTACAATTTTAGATGATAAGATAATAGCTGTTTTTCTTTTGTACCTAATCTCAGATATTCTCAGCTCAGTTCGTATAGCTCACTTATATGTTCGTTCCATTTGTCTTTACTCAGATGAATTGATCTGAGATTCTCACTTCCCCTCTTGCCGCCGAAGCATAACTCTCAGCAGTTCAGTAAAATTGTCTCACTTGGGTAGTGGGGGTAAAAATAAACGCGGTAAAGTTCAAAATTCTACAATTTTAGTTTATAGTTATAGTTTTGTAATAAATTTCGGTATATTAATGAGACTCTTTTAGATGTAGTACTGTATTTTCACATGAAAAACATTTAGTCCATTTTAAGTTTGTCTATCAAACGAATATGTGTTACATTCAAAATTTGTTGTGTGTTTTATAACGGCGCTTGAAAACTACACCATAATCGCATAATACAGTAAGATTCACGTATAACAATAGGCAAAAAAGAATTAGGTGTGTATTTTTTTTAATTTAAGGAACTGACCGGTAATTTAAGCAAAATAAATAAAAGACATTTATTTAGAGGAATAGTGTTCTCAATATCATTCATTTTATGTATAGGCACTTTATTAGACACAAGTCTTTTATAAAATTAGATTTTACTAGGTCAAATAAATCACGATATAGCCTTTTATACTTCTGCACCAAATTTTACATTACACTGCTCTTCTGGATAAAAACTATAATTTCAAAGTGTTCAAAAAAACTATTAAGAAGTTCCTAGTTAATAAAGCCTTCTACAGTTTTTAGGTATATATTGAATTATTCAAATTATCAAATATCAAATTATTTTAAAGGAGTGTAAAATTATTTTGTAAATTCTAACACAATTAATTATTATTATAATTATTATTACATATTATTTTTATTATTATAGTAACAAATAGCTAAACACTTCACTGACAGTTGAATCGTTGAATTGAGGTTAACTGAGACAAGAAACTCAGATGTGAGTTCCTTTTAACCACTGTACTGAGATGATTTAAGGTGAGCTGATCATATCAGTTCAGCTGATCTCAGCTCAGAAGCGTTTGCAAAAGGAAAGCTACGAATATGTTTGTACTTTGCGTCTGTAACAAAGCCAAATACAATACCGATTTAGGTGTCGCATTAGCTAATTCAGCTCTCATTTGCGTGCTAAAAAGTAACTAGTGCAATTTGTTTAATTTTCTGGGTTGGTAACGCTTTCGCTAATATCGGACTTCAGAAAAGATGAATGAAACTTTATGTCAGCGTTATCAAGTTATAATTTTATTCGAAAAAATTTTGTTGCACTTGTGGACCAGAATTCCTCATCAAGATGTTTTTGTGCATGTCGTTCAATAATTTACAAATTATTTGCCAGATGAGTATGTAGCACTGCTTGGTCTGAAATAATGATAAGAGAATTCGTATATCGTTCGTGATTTAAGAAATGTTGCAATGTTTTTGGAGATTTCCTTATTGTGTTTATGCCAATTGGACTATTCAAGCCATAGCTGTTACGGTACGTTAAAAATAACCGATTGTGAGTTACTTACGCAAAATTTTAATCAAATTAAGAACACTTCAAAAAAAAATTGACACTTTCACAACATTTATTACCAACTATTCCATAAAAATTGAAAAATTAACTGCTGTACTTAAAAAGCACGTAAAACGCGCAAACTAAATTAAACAATTTGCTTCTAAAGTCATTATAAGCTCTCATTCTTTAGAAAAATTCGCGCTTCGCCCCTGTTATAAACTTAAATTCGTACCACAAAGTTGAGTTTTCGAAACGAGTTCTTTAATATACTATTTCACATTATTAAATGTTTTAAGACGACTTTAGATAGTTTTAAGCCGTTAAACCGAAAATAGACACTAAAAACCCATTAAATACATTTTTAACATGTCTTGCATACTGTCGTTCACAACATAAAAAAATTAACCTGATATATTGCAACACTTCCAAATTTAATTAGGTCACGGGGATATAAATTAAAATTAGATTTTATATTCAAAGTTATGGAGAATACACACATTTTACTTCTTAGGTAACCTATTTTGTTATTATTCTACGCTTTGAATAGAGATTTAAGATATTTTGGATATTCAGCATACAATTGGAACAAAACAGACATAGCTAACAATAGATGTATTTCGTCAATATTTGCTTCTAGTTGTCTCATAGAAATAAAATAAAATATTTTTAAAATATTATTTATAAACGTACCTTTATTCTGAAAAATGAAGTAATAAAAGCCTATTCATTTCTATAAAATTTTCTAAAAGCTTTTTTCGTGTACTTTTATAATTAAGTGGCTAAGACAGCCTTGTGTAAATACATACTTTGCTGATATTACGCGATTTTTACAAGACAATCCTGTTAAGTAGAAAATGCTGTTACATCATACACCTCATTAAGTGTAAAAAGTTTTTTAAGATTTCCTCTGCAGCTTAATTATCCAGCTTTTTTTGTATAAAATTTATCATTGGTCTGTCGAATAGAGAGCTTTCTTAAGCACTAAGAAAAACGCAGCTCAGGTGCTGAGATCCCATCCCGGTTTCGATTTTTTATTAAAAATGCAAAATAATTTTAACGAAGCACCATCGCCCGGTCGTATAATATACGCAAATTGCTTGGAAGCAAAATATAGTAAAAACAAGGCATATTTATTACGTAACATTGCTGAGCTCTTGTAAGTACATCTGAAATATACCGCATCCGCAAATGAACTGTTTTACATGCTGTTCCAGCCGCGTTTCACCGAAATAAATTAGGCCGCTCGTAGATATGGCTGTAATTGGGTAGAAACTGAGTTATTGATGAAGCAAAAAATGAACTTTGCTGCTAATTTATACGAAATATACCAGGCCATTCAGGTGGATATATTTCAATTATTTTCGTTTGATTAATGATACAGGAAATTGCTGCACTCGGATCTAACGACATGTCCGAATTTACTGGCAAGAATACAGACAAAAATAAAAGATAATTTAATCTCCACACTACCACGACATTTGCAACAAGAATTATGTCGCTAATAACATCACACATCTTTTTTGAAATTTTGTTTTATGTTTTTGCTAAAAGCATAATTTTAACAATCCTGCATTACATACCTAAACCTAATTCTATATTTATTGACAATTAACAAGAAGAGATACTCCCTACTGGTGGAATTTGAAACTGACTCGTGAGGATTATTTGGTTACTTAAGTAACAATTGTCAATATTGTAACATAAACTCTGTTTATACAGGGTCTTTTTAAAATCCTTTTAGAAATTTTAACTATAGTTACAGTTCTGCTTGAAATGATGTTAAATGTTGATAGTTTTTGAAGTACAAGATAAGCTCCTTTTTGAGAATCGTTGGTATATTTTTACATAGATCAAATAATAAGACTGGATCGAGCCTCGCCTATACGTTGCCGAAGCGACCTGCGGTGACAACATAGTCAGTACATAGTATAAGAGAGAGAGATAGTATAATACACAGATTAAATGTGTGTGAGAGAGCAAATCGCTTGCTGGTAGGCAAGAACGTTAAATTTTTAAAAATACAGGAAGAATAAGGCAAGATAATAAATTTCTATTTTAATTCAGTAAACATATGACCGCCAGGCCTTTATTGTGCATGCATACAACACTCATACTTTACAAATTAATATTTAATTTATCTAAAATTATATTATCTAAAATTGTTTAAAACGCTTCTTATAAACAAAATTGTTTAGAAATATGCAAATTTTAGCGATTTTGACACTTGTCTAAATGCAAATACCACCCTTAACACGGTAAGTACACCACTTTTAATGTTTTGCCTACCAATATGTTGTCACCGTACTTCTTTGCTTACCCTCAATCCAGTCTTATTATTACCTCAATGTATTTTTAAATTTAACAACCAGTAAACCTAGATACAGAATAGTATATTGTGCACCTTAGCTCGAAAGAGGCAGTTTCCAAGCCGAAGAAAGAGATGACTTAGATTTCGTCTCAGCTGACCACTTTCTGAGGCTTGGAAAAACCTTTCTATTGATAAGGTTATTATTTTAGAACATTATTTTTTATCTTACTCAAAATAAAAAACTTCTAAGGGCAAAATAAGCTGACGGATAGGTGATCTAGCCCCAAAATATTTCGTAATGACTTGACTGTAATAACAAGAACTCCGCAGAGTTTTTATATAAACATGTTGTATGTCGAAGCACTTACTGTGTAAAAATCACATTTTTACACAAAAACAAAAGCGATTTTCTGACCTGTCAAGAGGTTAGAATTAGCCAACTTTAAAGTAAACTAGGATAAAAAATATTTTTATATAAAAAACTTACAATATTTAAAGAAAATAAAATTAAAACATACTCGTACAACTACGATAAACACAGGTTAAAGAGTTTAGTGCTTGCAAAATATTAATTTCTAAAATGAATATTAAATTTATACTATACACATTTATTTATGTAAATGTACAAATTCGATAACTGTTTCACAAAGTATCGCTGTTTACTTTTTTCCAAGTGGTAGCCAAGTGGTGTAGATACACCGCAAACAATAAGACTCTAGGTTTCTGAAAAAAATTCAGTTGTTGTCTGTTGTAATGATGTATTCTAAATTTGTTTTAAATTTTAATACAGTATTGTGTGTTAAAATCAAATTGCAAATATAAACAAAACAAAATTTTAAATTTATACTTTGACGACCAATCGTGACATATTAAAAAGTATGTATATGAATTACTAATAAAAACAAATATTTTTTACTATTAGTTGAATAAGCTCTAAACTAATTAATCACTAAATGTATGGAATCAATACATTTTTGGTTTTTGGTTTATTTGCATCAATACCTATAGATCATAAATACATATGTTATTTATAATATTGCTTGACTTTGATTAGTTACGCTTATTTATAAATTTACATTGTCAGAATAGATTATTGAGAAAATTAGTAACAATATTTGTGAAAACTAAAATTAACATAGATTTAATGCAATAAATTTTAATCTACAAAACATAATTACATTCATAAAACAATATTTATTTTCATCAATTCTGACAAATAAATAATTTAAAAATATATATATATTAATAACAAATAAATTAGTTTGTTTTATAATATTTGGAACTTGAACGTATTAAATCAATTTTAATTATTGTGAACAATATTCCGACGCTGTTTTATACTGTTAATAGCGCCCTCGCCAAATCCATTTCCATTTTAAATTAAGGCAACCTCATAATTTCTCATTAGGAAGTAAAATTTCATTAGCAAATACCGTTAATGTACATGCAGGGACAAATTTTTTACCAAACTATCAAAAAACCTACAACTCCCAAAAATGAGCTAAATCAATTTGTAAACTCGTTTAATTAAAGTCGAAAAGTAATTGATTTCAGCTAAACTGTTACTTCTTTAATTCATTATTGACACCAGGCTGTTTTTGAGTTAATTAAAAGTTCATTTAAGCAGTGACGTAATTGATTTAATTTATTTTAAGCAGTGGCGGCGGCGGCGCCAGTATAATTTTTCGGTTGAGCGGAACCCGGAAAAAATCTTTTTGCTATAAGCCAGGTAAATAAATAGCGATCCAAAAGTTGTGAAATCAAAGCAGTCTAAAATAAAATACGATTACTGTCATCTTAGATGTCAGAAATCGCTGTGCAAGATGCCGATATAAAATAAATAAACTAATCTGTGTTTTGTGCTAGAAATAAATTCAGCAGCAGTTACAATAAATTACATTTTAGTCCTTTATCAGTGACGAACAAAAGTTTAAAAAAATGAAAATTTATTCTGATAGTTCTGACATTTTAAATATGAGGTACACAATTTTAACATGATCACTAACTTTTGTTTTATTTTAAAACGCTGCACAAACTATAAATTATTATTCTTATGTGCAACGGCAAATGACTAATACTGTTGGAGTTTTTTTGCAAAATATAAAGTCGTCTTCAAGTGACTGGATAAAGAGTATTTTGGTTGGGTGCTCGCCAATCCGCGCCCTCCCCTAGCGCTACCACTGATTTAAAGTCCCAGTAAATTTTTATCTTTGGTAATAGCAGAAACTTTATTAAGTTGAGTAATTAGAAACAATAATAAAATTATAAGTTTTGTGACTGCTGCTGTATCTTTAACTTCACTCAATTGCAATTACTTTCCTTTGCAACAGCTTGCGAATTTAGCATATATTCTGCAAGAGAATTGCAAGGTGTCTACTTTGTAATAACATTAACAGTTTGAGTAAATTTCAGCAACTGATTACATCCGGCTCTTGTTAAGTAGCAGTGGGATTTTGGTTAATACCGACCTTCCCAAGAATCAGATTCTCGGGGAAAAGTTCAACGTATAAGGTGCGAGCAAATAACAAATTGCTGAAATTTTTACCATTTAACTTTTGGAATATATAGCCACATACGTGCGTTATATCTAATACAGACCCATTTAGAACGAACGTTAGATGATTGCCAATTATGACAACAAGAATTATGACCCTTCAAAATCAAGCTATTTATTAAAACTTGCTTCAGATTTATGATCTTGTGTCCGTCCAAGCCGGAAAAATGACCACCTGGCACCACACATATCTGCCTTTTCAGAATATATTGCGGTTATTAAAAGCAATTTTAAGGAGCGAACAAACGCGAAATGTTGTCATCAAAAGATTAATTACAAGTTTTTTAAAAAGATTCGGTTAATTAGAACGTAATCTCTATCTATCTAGATCCAATTTTATTAACTTGTGAAAAACTAAATTAAAACTATGAAGTTCAGAATTCGTATTAATTCCAGTTTTATGCAAAAACGACTAATCGTATCTAAATTTCCTATTTAAAATCAGTAGCAAGACTAAATTTTCCGGATAGTTTCCTCGCCCACGAGTATTGACTCACAACTTACGTAAATATAGCATACTGAGTGCCTCAAAAACAAGATAAAAAATGGCATTATAGTCAAATATATTTTTTATTATGTATTGGTTTTAGACTGTTTGTCAAAAATGTGTCATATTGGTTTTAGTTTCAGTAATTATTATTTGTCAAGGTTAACAACGAATTCTTGTTAATGTGCATGTGCGCTACAGTTAAGTATACCTATGTTAATTCTGTGTAGTACGCTATAAATAGTATTGTTTTCTTTAATATACGAACTTAGTTGGCCTCAGTCATTTTTTTACCCTAACACAGAGGTATAAAATAATTTTCATACAAAATTGACTTTGTTAAAAAAAATCTCTTTGCAATCTACTGCAAAAAAAATTAACTCATATAGCATAAAATTGTAGGCAAAAAAGCATTTAGGGCCGATTTCATAATCAACTTAAAAGCTCCTTTAATTTAAATGACGTTTAGACCGTAACCGTCGATAATTTTTCGACGCATATTGTTATAATAACAGTTACAGTCTAAACGTCATTTAAATTAAAGGAGCTTTTAAGTTTATTATGAAATCAGCCCTTAATAAAATAAAATCTACATTTTTTATTCTTGACTACTTTTTTGGGAACGACCAAAAATCGTTTGGCAATCAACTATTAGATATTGCTTATTTGTTTAGATATTTCTTCTATTAAAATGTTTATAAACTATACAAAATTATTCACGAATAATGACGAATCTATATGCAACCAAATTTACATATTAAGCAACTTTCTTGATAAAATTTTCATTTCAGTAAAAATATTAAATCAAAGTTACTCAAGAATTATCGATTTCTGTCAATTTTTTCACAACTTGTTAAATTAAATAACTACTTAATAATCTGTTATTTTTAGTTTTTGTACCAGTGTAACATTATAGAGATGGAATTTATTAAAACGTATTATTCTAGAAACATAACTTGCTAATTCCTAAATTTTGTGCCACAAGAATTTGCCCAATGTGTAGATTTTCTGTAATCGCCTGAATTACAGCGATCTCATTATTTTTTTCTGTCGCAGTTTTGTTTCGTGGCTTTTTCAAGAGAGACCAGCTTTAGCGCAATTTTGCTTCAAGTCTTCGAAAAATGTTAGTTGAAACCGCTCGATGAGGATATGTTCCTGCATAAAGTCTTACTGCAGCTGAAGCGTTTTTTCTACGTTCCCCATAATGTATAACGATCATGTCAGTTTTCTCACTATCAGCGACTAAATTTGCTCAAAGACAGTCAAATTAACAAAAAAAAAAATATATACAGTAACTATGATCGCAAAAACATTTTTTAAATTAAATTTTATCAGAGACTCATGCAAAAACGTAAGATTGGTTGCATACCTCTTTTGTCATCAATTGTCAATAAGTCTGTATAGCATTTTTTGAGAAGATAAAGAAAAGTATTAAAGAAAGAGCTTGCACATTCAGTTAATTATTTAAAGATAAAAATATGAAACTTATTGAATTACAATAGATGATCAGTAATAAAACTATCTTTACCAATTTTAATAGGTTAACTGTTTAACTACTCTCGTAGTTAAATAGTCCTAATAGCCACTCTGTATTAAATTATAAATCTTTACATAATAGATCTCCTACTGTGATGCCAATTGCAGCTATCATGTACTTTAGTTGGCCTGGGGATTTTTACAATTGTGCCCCAGGTAAATCATCTGGGATATACCTGAAGCACAATCGTAAAAAACCCCAGGCCAACTAAATCACATGATAGTTGCAATTGGCACCAGAGGAGGAGGTCTATTATGTAAAGATTTACAATTTAAGTCAGAGTGGCCATTAGAACTTGAGTCGAGCGTACGTTGGTAGACATTAAGGTAAGGTCCGCGTCTGAAGATGCCTTCGTTTAGTGGTAGCGTTTGTTTCTTTTCAAAGTGACTAACATTTGTTTTCTCGACTAGCAGATAATAAAAAATAGTGTCATTAAAGCAGCAACAATATAGTAAACCATGTGAACAACGCGTCTACAATTATCACAGCTAAGATTTATTTATTAGAACTCTCGAATGGAAAATGCGTATGTTAGTTTGTCATCAGTCGAGACAAAGTATATAAGAATCATCAAAACTGCTAAGAATGCTTCGTCTATTCGTACACTTCTTACTGAATTTGGTTTAAAACATTTGTTCAAAACGATCATATGTATGAAAACTACAATATATGAATGCTTCCTAGCTTGTCGAAAAACTTGCATTCTATGGTAGGAGCAAGCATATGGGTATTAAGTACATTTTATAAGAAACGCTTTCAAGGAGGACAAGTTATTGACTTACAATTTTAGAACAAGTTTCCACATCCGACAGGATAGTTGACTAAATGACTTCCTAGACTTCGTTTTCTAAGTTTTGTAAACTAGACTGAGAACCTCTTTTGTAATTATGTGCATTACAATATTAGTAATATTTTTTCATTTGTTAGCGTGCGTCGACGAGGAGAAATGTTAATGTGCATATGCGCTACAGTTAAGTAGGCGTGTGTCAGTGGTGTGTTGCACTCAGTTATTACATAAAGTTTGGTTAAACCGTTTTGCCTAGTTTACAAGTAGAGTTGCTCAGAGTCCTTTTTCTCACGCAAAAAATTTTTCAAAAATAATAGTAAAGTGTAGGATTATGGGATCTCATCTGTCAATTAGTTACTGATGGTCCCTGGTTAAGTAAGCTTATATTCGTTGGAATGCTAATTTCTGTGCAACTATTCTAGTGATGTTATACTTTTATTTCTCTCCAAGCGACTGCATTTAAAATAATGTTGTTTATGATTATAATTTAATGAAATAAAACGGTATTAGTTGAGTATGGCGGTATAGCTTCGGCTACCCTGTATATGTAAAATAGTTGTGTAAGTTTGGCGTTTTAGATAAGAGTGAAGTAAAGTGCTTCTGAAAACTTTGCGCTTAAATGCAATGTCGAAAAATGTCATACAATTTATACTCTCTTATCCAATTTTACGTTTATTACCGCTCTGAAACCTTGGCGTATGACAGTTCAGAAATAATGCTGCTAGGAAATAGCATACGAGAATAAACCGTTATTATAACTGAGTGTATAAATTCTGTTTTAGTTTAGTACGAAATAAAAATAAAGCTAGTTAATAATTAATAAAAAATGTTATCACGTTGAATTATATTGTCTCAGTCTCTTTAATCCAACTTTAACTGCTGTTAAAAAAAGATTTCGTAAAATTAATACACGCTTTACGTTAATTTAATGTCAGATATAAAGTTCCCCTTTGCTTTGGTTTGAATGAAGAAAGATAAAAATAAACTGCTTTTTTCCTCATTTAGGAGAAACGTTATTAGAATCATCTTAAATTCTCAACTAAAATTTATTTAATTAAACTTGTTTGTAAAAGTTTTAAATTGCAAATATTATCCATAAAATACTATCCCAACAAATAAAAGCCAGTGATTAATTGCATGATTTATTGTTTCTTTGTCAGGTAATTCATAATTTTAATAAATCCCTCACTTCAACACTGTGATGTCATACTGAAAATAATTGGTGTAATATGTCATTTAAGCTTTTTATTTCAAGTAACTACAAATAATATACATATTTTTAAGCGATCATTAGTATTCAAATTAATGGTTTGTTTTATAAATGACAATTTATTATCGTAAATAGATAAATGTAGGTATATTTTTCAGTTTAACTATGTGAAAATATTGTTCAAATTTATAAAATTGCATCCTTATCTAAAGTAACAGTAGAAAGATAAAAACAAAACAAAAAAGTGTTATAAAAATGCAAATTATTATAAAGTGAGTTGTAATTCAAACATCACCGTAAGCTATGACAGATTATATGAATGTTAGGACTGACGTCACCTACCATGCAAAAAACTATCAGCATTTTATTGCCACCTCACTCAGTTTTATTTTTAATCACACTATAGGATTTTATTAGTCATTTATTATTATTAGTGAGACATTAACTCATAAACCAATTATGTATTATTGTATTCCTCTTCAAAAAATTTTTGAATATCAAAATAATTCAGAGACAAAGTTTTAATTGTATAATTTTAACTTACTAATGAGCAGAAAATAATTATAAATCTCGTTGCAATTTTTATATTTGTAAATAAAATTCTCTTTGAATCATATTCTAACTTTAATTCATTTTATATTAATACTGGAATAATTATCAATCTAACTTTTAGATGGAAAACTTTAAACTTTGACTTTTATAATAATTTGGTATAATGTTTAAATTTATCTATAAAATCAAATACCTAACCAGTAAAATTATATTTAAAACAGAGAACTACACAAACCTAAAAAAATAATATCGGCTGTGTTTAATTAACTTAGTTAGTCGCGTGTATCTCACAGATATATGACTAATTTTTTTAAAACTGCCTACTTCCTGAACTTGAGTTGTTGAGTGTTCCTAGGCTAATGTATTTTAATATGTTCCTAGAAAAGCAAGTTCATATTTTTATTTTTAGAACGGTTATTTGTGCAAGTACAAAAGCGTTATACAGTGCGCCTGTATATATTATCACGTGTTTCACTACCTGCTTCACCTACTTTCTGTCTCACAGACCGTGTTCATGTGTCTTTAAGTGTTTATTGTCTGTAAAAAGTGTAGTTTCTTAATCTTAATAAAAATAGTACCAAAAAAAATTTGATTTATGTTATCCAGAAGACGTTGATGAGATTCATATACACACAAAATTCATCTAAATAAATCCAATAAATTCTTAAAATATTATACATTTTTTCAACCAATAATATTCAGTGAAACAAAATACGACAATAATTACAAAAAAATTTGTAAAATCGTTTTATAAAACACAAATTATAAAACATATATCTGACAGATACAGCGCGACCAAATATGTTACAAAGTTACATGTTAACAAAGATATAAAAACTATAACAAAACTTAAATTTTTGATTTAAAATTGTATAATTAATGGGTAGATCGCACGGGATATCATTTTATTAATCAAATTATGTTAGTATTCACTTATGTAGAAATATTTATTGACTTTTAACCTTAAAAAAAAAAGAAAATGTATTAAAATCTCCGAAAACTCGGCAGTTTAATTTGTCTTTTTCCATTTCCTGTCCAATAAATTCATAAATCATACAATTTCATCTCAAGTAACTAGACATAATCTCACTTCAACAATTAAATTTTTAAGTTGTGTTTAATATCTTTAATATAATTTTAATATCTTTAATATTAAAAAGAAACAAAAACAATTTTCCTTTTTACAAGCTCTAAATAATAAATTAGTTTACTTTTTTGTGCAAGTAGGTACACTAATTTACTAATCACAGACTGGAAAAAGCTGTAAGCTATAAACTATGCTAAAATATCATGTGCTTTTATAGCAAACAAAAAGTTATTAAAAATAATTTAATATGTGCAACATCTATCTACCATGTCAGTTTTTTTAAATAGCCAATATGTACAGTATACTCGTACTTTATCAAAATTATTTTAGTAGAGTTTTTTAAATCTATTTTTAGCATGTAACTTGATGTGTTTCATTAAAAAATTTAATGCACACAAATTTTTTAAAATTTTTTGGCGAACATCATTCATCAAGTAATGTTTCGATAACAATAAACCTTAAAGTTATTACATTTATATTTAAAAATTGTTCTGTTAAATACAAATTCAATGCTGTATTAACATTTTCCTGGTAATGTTCCTTGTTGATATAATGTTAAATATTCAACAAACGTTAGTGGTTTTCGGGATATACGATGTAGATTTTTTTTCTACGGTCTACGATGTACAGCAACAATTTTGTAGCTACACAGGTCTTATTGAAAAATATATAGAAATTTTACCTGATAATAGTTCTAGTTAAAACGTTGTTAAAGACTCAAACTTGCTTTATATAAATGTTGCTGGTTTTAATTTTAAAATATAATATAGTATATTAAGTATCAAGAATGCTAAGACAATTATTTGGAGAAAACGATGACTCCAATTATTGTCTTATATGAGTAAAATGTTCGTGAGTCATATAACATTTGTTGTACAATTTATTTTCCTCCAAAAAACACTTATTTCATTTAAATAAATATGATTACCATTCTATAACGGTAAGTAATGTTTACCGACAAAATTTTGTTGGCAACATGTAAATAAAATACTTGCCGATGAGTTTGCATTAGCAACCAATAAATAACTTTTACTGTGTAGAAAACAGACAAGGTTTAAACAATCAAACAGAGTTCAATCAAACAAAAATGTTTTTAAAAAATTCTACATCGTATTGTACCTCCAAAACCATCAACATTTTTTATCTAAAAAAACTTTTCTCGGGGTATTTAGCATTCTTTCAACGAGAACTATTACCAGATGAGATTGTTGTACAACATTTGATTACACCCTGTATATTCTTCTTCTAATTATACAAATCTTTTTTTATTATTTTATCTGCGTTAGCAATAAACCAATAAAAAGTTGAATTCACAATTAAGTCTAGTTCAGCAGCTGTCGGAAGTGGCGTTTACAAAGCAAAAGTGTTTTTATTATTGAAAGTTATTGTTGAGTTATTGCTGTGAATAATTTGTGGTTCAAAATAAATTACTCGTTAGAATAATCCACTTTTTTATACCGTAAGAACCCCGAAATTTTAGTCTAAACTGACAAATGTTTAAATGTAATGTATTTTGAAAAGCTATTCAAACTTTTTTTTTCCTAAATAAACTATAATAATTTTTCAATGTTTACTCCTCTAAAATAGTTTCTAGATGTTTTATAGTTTATGTTCTTAATTTGAGAATTTGAGGACTTAAGGAGTTGTCCTTAATACTGGTAGTTAATTGTAAAAAAATAATAAAATTATTTGATTGTGAAAGTCCGTAACTTTAAAAATTGAATGATTAACAAAAAAAATTGTATTAAGCTTTATTTGTCTGGAGTAAATTTAAAATTATTGAGAATAATACGATCTATTTTCAGCAAAGTTATGTCTAAATATACAATTTTTATTTTATTATTATTAAGCTTACAAATATTCTTATAATTAATAATGATTTTTATTACAGTAACAGATGAGAAATTTATTTTACTGACTATATAAAGCAAATTAAAAATAAACAAAGATATAATCGAACACCACGCCAGGAAGCTTTATGTGGGTTTTGGGGTGTTTGTCCCTTATCAGTACAGTGTTTCCCGGAGCGTTTTGCTTCATTGGAACAGATGGGAAGACTCGTTTATAAGTCTTATAACAAATGTACGGCTAGCGATCGTCCAGATAGACACAAAGTGCCATCTCAGAGAAATCGCTAGAAAGTAGCTTGTGCTAGTACCTAATACTCGTAATAATATAATAGATTTACAAAAATGTAAATAAAATCTGTTGTTCAAATTAAGGAAAATTAGAAATTAGATTTATAATTTATCTATCTTTTCAATTAGAAAAAAGTTCTATTCACAGGTAAAAAATTTATATTAAATCCAAAATTAGGCAAAATATTTGTGTTTATACCTAAAAATTGACCACTCACATTCTTTATGTATAATTTTTTAATTTAATTATAAATTTTTTTGAAGTAAAAAAGTTACAAAACATACAAGGAACATACTGCTGCTTACTGTTGTACTCATTCACTTGTAGGAATAATGCCTAAATAATCATTGAAAAGCCCTGGTTTTCGTCACTTAATAGTGCGCGACTCGCGCGAGATGCATCAAACAGCAACAATCATTTTATTTCTGAAACTATAATTATTAATATGTACATAGTTTTCTAGGTATGCTTTTACAGTTTTACAAATCATGTAAAACCTATTTATTACAGACTCTTTTTTGCTATAATAGTACTAATCCTCTTAATTTTTCAAATACGCGAAATTTTTTATTCAAACTCTAATTCTCTAGACCTAGATGAAATTGAAAACATTTGTTGGCCTTATGTTATACATAAAAAGCTTTTATAACTCGCTTTTAAAATCGTTCCAGAAGAATGTAAATATACTTTAGCTTAGATTTACAAAAACGCAACAATAAGAAGAGTTTTTCAGCAGTTGACTTTCCAAGTGTTTGCTTTAAAGTTCCCTCTAATAACATCATTAATAGTCAACGCAAATAACTGAAATTCTTAAGCGGCCCAGTAGTAACTTTTTGTAATAAATACCAGCAAGCTCATCAAATCCTTGGTAAAGTCTATGCGCAAAGCGCAGTTGTAGAATGTTCTATCCAACTTTTGGATCAATCTAAAGTTATAGATGAGTAAAACGTGATTTAGGTTGGTCGTTGGTTTTAAAACGTGTATGCGGTCTCCTGTCAACTTTTCCAACTAAATGTATGTACTAAGATAACTAAATTTCCAGAGCACACCTGAGAAGGTTTTAAACAAATTACTGAGATTACGATTTAAAACTTTAGAATTAATTAAAGCAGTCCATTTGTTTCCTTAGAGTATATTTACATACTGACTTAAATTAACTAACTAAACTGTTCCAGAAAAAATATATTCTCTCTACCTGCTTGTTTGACTTGAAAGCTACAGTCAATATTTATTGTTTGTTGATATGCAGTCTCAAAGCCGATGCTATCAAAAGTTATCGGTAAACGTAGAGAAAAATCCGAATGAATCGTAAAAAGAAAAATGTAATATAGTCGTCTTCGCTAAAACAAATTCGAATATCATTTGTCCCTGTCGAACGCAACTGCGAATATCTTAGGTTTAGGAATATTTTACAGATGATGATTCATTACTAACTAGGGCTTCATATTTCATTCCAAATTTCAAATTAATGATTAGAAAACGGTTCAAAATTAATTCGCAAAATTTATATTAAAATTCGTTCACCTAATTACTTATTGCTATTTACATAAGTTTCAGCTTTCATCTTCCTAAACATTAGTTTATGTAAATGTTATTTGTTTTATATGCATAGACATTGCACTGTTTACATATAAAACGGGATTAATAGTATTTTAATCAAAATAAATTCCAACATGAAAACTATAACTTAATTTACCAAAACCTAATCAATCGATCAAAACAATTAATTCAATTGTAAAACAGCTTTTTTAGACAAAAAGTTGATTATTTTAAACTGTTTTATTTTAAGTTTTTTGAATAAAAATAGGTGCTTTTATTTAAAAACTGTTTTTAACTAATTTTATCCAAAATTGTATGTAAAGCGAATTCTATGGTCATTTGAAGTAAAGAATATTGAACATTACTCATAAAATGAAAGGAAAAACGTAGAAGTCACGGGATGATCAAGAAATCACTCTTAAAATTTTTGAAATAATTTAAATTACCGGTTGTTTTGTTTATAGTACAGTGCACGGGACGCCTAAAACGCTTTAAAAAATGATTCTGTGGGGGTTTCGAGGTTGATTTTTTCAGAAATGATGGCTTATGCCTTAGACATATTATACCCGAAGTTGTACGAAAATTGTCCTGTGCAAAAAGGGACTATTCAAAATTTTTTAAATATTTATACATCATAGTTTTTTAAACCATAGGTTTTCTTCTAGTAAAAGTTCAATGAAATCTCTATAGCCGTTTTGGCACAAAAAAATATTTTTTTTAAATACATTGGCTCTTATGGCCGTTCGCAACTTTAAAGCTAAATATCTCCATTCAATATTTCGAAAATTTTAATTGATTTTACGGTTTTTCGCCACTTCTCAACGATTATCTCAAAAACTAAGTCTTAATTTAAAAAATATGTATCTTGAAAAGTTTTTGTCCCATCATTTGTGAATAGAATGGTATTACATATATATTTTTTGCTTATGTCGTTTTTTTTTAAATAATATAATAAATAAACTCTGCGCAAATCATTTAATTGCGACATCATTTCTCTCAAGTTGTCGATCCCTCACTCTCGCTTAAGTATTTATAAATTTATACTTAAGTACCTATTTATAAATTTTTAGTAAAACAATTATTTCTTATTCATAATTTTATCAAAGCAATAATCAAGTTTATAAATTTTAAATTGCTAAAAACTAGCAACGTAAACCCTGATTTTGTAGCTAAGAGAATGGGAGAGCGAAAGAGGGGGATCGACATCTTGAGAGTTAAAATGCGGTGTCCCAATTAAATGATTTGTCCATAGTCGTATTATTTAAAAAAAAACGACATAAGAAAAAAATATGAATATGGTACCATTATTCTAATCATGATGGGGTAAAAACTTTTCAAGAAACACATTTTTTCAATTAATGCTTAGTTTTTGAGATAATTGTTGAGAAATAGCGAAAGCCGTAAAATCAATTGAATTGTTGTCGACGTTGAACAGAGATATTCAACTTTGAAATTGCGAACGTCCATAAGAGCCAATGCATTTTCAAATATATTTTATTTTTTTATGGCAAAACGACTACAGAGATTAAAGTGAACTTTTACTAAAAGAAAACCTATGTTTTGAAGATTTCAATGATCTAAATATCTAGAAAATTTTAGATAGTGCCCTTTTGCACAGGACAATGTTTGAACAACTTCGGATATAATATATTTAGGCCATAAACCATCATTTCTAAAAAAACAATCTTTAGTCTTAAAACCCACACAGGGTGACACATTTGAGGGCATTTGGCACTCTACTATTACTTCACTGACTCACGTTTGATAAACAATCATTGATAGCTAAATTTTCTAATATATCTATTTAAGTATTAATTTAATTTAATTACGAGCGATTTTTAGATATAATTTTATATTATATGTATTTGTGTGTTATACTTCTTAAGACGTTCTATACCATTATTATTACAGTTTTGCAATGCTTAATTTTATACTTACAACTTGCAACTAATGCAACAATTGTTTTAAGTTGTACTTCAGTGTAAGTTAAGGTTGGGTTGGTGTAATCGGCCCTTTAAGTCACTCAAAAAATTTTTGTCCTGGCAGTGCACACTTGTATAATAAATAACAATTAGTATTTCTCTGAGAGTGTCTCAAAATTAAAACATTTCGAGTTCAGAACATTGTAACAAATCTTACCAGAAGTAGAAAAACAATTGTTAAAAAATTAGATGACCTCTTCTTACAAAGTTATAGCTAAAAATCTAAAGATAGAAAGTTTGTATAAAATTATTTTCCAATAATTAATTTTCCAATAATAATGGCGTTAAGTTTTATTTATTGCAAAAATTGTTATATGTAATAACAATCCAAAAAATTTAAAAAAAAGTAACGTTAAGGTAGAATAAAAAAATATTCAATTTTCGCAAATTTTAGTCAAAAAAAAACAGCAACGAAGCGAGACAATTATTTCGTTACTAGAGAAGAAAGCCGCTGACAAAAATTTAGAATCAATTTTAGAAAATGCAAAATATAATTTGCCCAATATTACCAAATTGAACAAAGTTAAAAGACAAATTTCTTGTAAAGAGATAAATTAAAAAGCTGTTTTGTACCTTTTTTCTTACTCCAAAAGATACCCTATACAACTCCTAACTCAGAATGTCCTAATTTTTCTGCCTTATGTTAAAATTTTTGAATTCGGTAATTCAGTGACAGTAAACTGGAGAGAAACTATATCAGAATAATTGAAGAAGAATAAAAAATAAGAGAATATCATTCGTTGAATATCTATCGCAAGTCACAAGTAAAGGTTTTTATTCTGATCTGGAAACGTAGCTTTGAAGTTGTTTCACACGTTTTCTTACTTCAGTGTCAAAATTTATGTCAATAAAGTTAGCAGAACACTTTTAGCAGAACATATATCTCTTTACAGGAAAATTTTAAGCTAATTAGGAGCTAATTAAATGCTCTAATTAAAAATTTTGTGCTCGTATTTAAAAAAAAAACAACATGTTCTGCTAGCTTAATAAAAAGTTAGCAGAGCAACAATAAAATATGACATAAAACGTAAATATAATAATGGAAATATTTCAAGCTTATTACGAGCTAATTAAATGCTATAATTAAAAATTTAATGCTCGCTTATTTAAAAAAAAAACACATGTTCTGCTGGCTTAATGAAAAGTTAGCAGAACAACAACAAAATATCACATCAAACATAAAGATTATAATAAAAATATTACAAGCTAATTACAAGCCAATTAAATGCTGTAATTAAAAATGTAATGTTTGCCTTTAAAAAAAATGTGTTCTTCTAACTTTATTGACATTCAAAATTTGATAACTCAAATTATTTTGAGCGTATAATTCCATGCAGGCAAAAATGAACAGAATTAAAATAAGCTCAGGTCTGTCAATCTCATACAGTTTTGTACAATCACGCAAGGCGTGCACAATTATAATTGATGGAACTTCTTCTGGTTCTCAACGTTATATTTAATTTTAAATATATTGTACGTTGACGTTGTTGTTTTGATTCAATTTTTTTGTTATTATTTGTGTTTTGGTTTTTATTGTAATTTGCTGCAATTTAGAGTTTTTACTGTATATTTTAAATTTTTGGTTTTTTTTGAAAATTTGATAAATTGTCATTATTAACTGAAATATGATTCGTTGGCAAATTACTAGACTGTTTGATCAAAAGTAACGTAATATTGAGTTAACAAATAAGATGTATCAGTATAAAAAAACAGTCAAAAAGACGCCTATATTTCACAAGTTTGATAGAACAATAGCAAAGAAGAGTAGCCAAAACTAAAATTCTTTGACAATATTATCCTTACTAATCTCTAATAAAACTCCGACAAAACATGTATCCAGTATTGTCAATCGTTTCAAAAAAATAGAAATGTTGATAAGAAAAAATGACATAAAAAACCCAAAACAGCTGATGTGTAGTACAAGATTTGCAAGCAGATCTAAAAAAGTCTCTCAATAAGTTGTTTTTGTAGTTTGATGTCCCATCTGTCAAAAGTATTTAAACGAACCTGAAAATGTACCTTGTGCAACTGTACTGTACATACCTTAATACAGTTACAATAGGCCAAAAAAGCACGCTAAAATTTTCTGTTTTAACTTCATCTGTTAATCATAGGCGTTGTAAAAAACATTTCGTAAATATTTTCAAAGTTTTGTGAAGTAGATGAATTACTAAGGTGTGTTGTAACATACATCTTTTTATAAAAAAAAATAATATCTAGAACTAAGTTAAACCACTATCAAAAATGTATTCAAATTTATAGATACCGCTTTTGTACCATAGTTACTTAAATGTGTTATGTTGATAGATCAAAACTGTGTCAATATCAACTTTGTCGTTTCATCATTTTAGTGGAGCAGCATATGTTACTTTCATTACGATTTTCAACGCCTATAATTACATTCATTTTTTGTTATACTCTATAGATTGTAGTAACTCGAACAATTTTTAAATACAAATCGAGAGTTTGAAGCTTTCAATTGTAAAAAAATCTGATAAACAACCATCATTGTCAAAGTTTTAAAGAAACAACGAACCTATGTTTAGGTAAATGTAAGTACATGGTAAAAAGCATCATCTTTCGAGCAAATATCACCCCTGAAAACAATTTACGCCTCGGGCAGCGGACCATATGGCGTTGGTGAAGCCCACCTATTGTAAATGTTTGTAGTTAAAACCTTAATAACGTTAATGACAAAAAGTTTATGGAGAGCAAAGATTTCTTAGATATATACTCGGTGCATTTCTTTAAAGCTGCGTTCGACTTTGCCACTCAGAATGCACCTACTCTGTCTTTGTTTGTCTCATTCAGACAAATAAATCCGTCGCATTATTTGAATTCAGGATTTACTAATTTAAAGACTGTTTCCATAGCAACATACGCTCTTTCTATCCCCATCTAATAACTTGGTGCACAAAAAGCGTATATTGTTTTGGATACAGTATCAAGTTCTGGTCACCTGATAGTGTTAGTGATATATGGATTCAATGAAGTAGATAAGGAAGGAGGCGGTGCGCTCAGTGTGACAAAGCCGAACGCAGCTTAAGAAAACAGACTCAGATTGTAAATAGACATCACAATAGTATTACTTAGGGTAATCCTAACTGTTATATAAATTCATCACAATAGTTAGGATTACCCTAAGTAATACTATTGTCATGTTTATTTACAATCTAAGTCAGTTTCCTTATAGAAATGCACCGAGTTTACTGTATAAGTAAAATTAAACAACAATAAAATTGATAACAAGTTATTATTCAAAATGCTGTAAACGATTTAAGATAGAATTAAAATTAAACAAGAAAATATTCGATGACCCACCCTGTATGCTATATTAAAATAACATAATGTCAACTGTCGGCGATGTCACTTTTATTGCCAACATAAATTTTACGAAAAAACTTTTATGGCTTTCTAGAGGAGAAAAGTTTTTGATGATACGGTATATTAACATCCACTTTTTTACATTGAGAAGATTTAGTTTAAATTTTATTGTACGAAATTGCAGTTGGAGATGTATGTGAGTCAAATAATTCTAATAAAAATAAAATTTTTCGTTATTGAGGTGAAACCCAACTGAAGTGCAAACGTTCGTAATATTAAAATTTGAGTATTAAATTTGTGACTTCCACTCTACCTTATATTTAGACCCGAATATTTTATTTCTTCTTTAGAAATTTTATACGCAATTTCGACGTGCTTAAACGCCATTTAATAATTAATTATTTTTGTGTTTTTCAAATTTATTTAAATAATATCGGATTATATTATACCTATACATATTAGTTTTATTACAATAATAATAATAGCACAAATCGGCTTTAGTAAAGTAGTTTGAATTATTTTAAATAATCAAAAATTCCATATTTCATTCACAAAAAATTTCAGATCACTAACACAAACTCAACGCAATGACGATGTTTGTATTATAAAACAATATTTTCTCATAATTACTGTGAGTGGTTCTACAAAGATAAAAATTGTGCATACGTATATGGACACAAAATTTCATTTAAAAAAGCTTTGTTTAATAACTGCAGCCATAAAAAAGTTTCAGTGCAGTTCGAGTCTTAACAAAATTTTTATGGGTTTTTATACTTTTTTGTTCTAATGGTAAAAAAAATTTTTAAATAAAATTAATTCTCATATTATTTATTTACTTGCCACCCTAGTAAATCAAATTTTATAGAGGCTCAATAATTGCAGACGACCTGCGTAAAAGTTTTACGTTCTTTTGCTCAAAATACTAGAAATTATATATTTATTATTATTTATTTTATCCTCTTTTTCTCAAAGTGGAGTGTTTTAATATAAATTATATTAAATATTATATAAAATAAATTCTTATATAATAGTGCTAAAGCGCTTGCGAGAGCTATGTCTCATCATCAGTGTCTAAATAATAACGTAAAATAAAAATTTATAAAAAATTAGAAAGTACATAGTAAAAAAAACTTAACCTGTGACAATAATGAATTAAAAACATTCAATTAACTAATAAAGATTAAACAAGTAAAGAGTAAAGTCACTTGTTCATTTCAAGCTTGTTGAGAAGATTCTTAGGTGAATTTAAAAATTTCTAAAGCTTCTAAAAATTTTAAGAAAATAATCTTCATTGCATATGTAAAAGATTTTGGAAATATCAAAAGAAGAAAGGGAATGACCAAAAAAAAATATGAGAAGCAAAGCAGATAAAGTGTTGTTTATAGAGGTCTGACAAAACAAAAAACTGCAACAAAAATAAATAAAAATGTAAACAATAAAAAAGTACAAAAATTCAAATATAAAAATTTTAATCAATCATAATTTTTTTGTAAAAATTGTTAGCTGTAGTAATCATAGAATGTTAGATTTTTGTTTAAAAATGTTTCGTACGCCATTTTGATCGAAGGTAAATACGAAATGGAAAAATATCCAGATCCGTTTTATTTATTTAACTGAAAAAAGAAAGAAAAATGCTTTCTCACTTAAATTATGCAATTGTAGAAGTGCATAAGTCACATAATATTGCTGATTCACCATCATTTTTAAATATTTTTTTTTTGGCCCAATGCCTGTAAGATATAGTATATACCTATTAAAATAGTACCTTCTAATCGTAGGTACTGCTATATAGCCCACATTGCATAACGATTGTTATTTTTCTACATTAGTTACAAAAACCAGAAATTTAATAAAACCCTCAAAAATATTTTAGACAGTCCTAATGGCTTAAATGTCTTGAAAAACTTATACAAAAAAACACTACCAACGCAGTCGTAAACTTCGTTTATTTCTATCAATAATATTAAGAAGTAAAAAAAGTTAAACGATGTAACTCCAAACTTCAAGCCACCAAAACCTTCCAATTCTTTCGTAGCTACTAGAAATCATCCACTAATTTATATTTCAAGATCTGAGACAACAGACACTGAGATTGAACATCAAATAACCCAGCTTTAAATAAAAAAATCTTACGCCAGGGTGAATGTTATATACCTATTCTTATTCTAAAGAAAAAAACAAAAAAATATTGTTTCACTAGATAATATTGCAGCTAAAGTATATAAGTCACCTTTTCAAGAACTATTATCAACTCTTAACTTGATCGTAATAAACTATAAAAAAAAAAAATTTAAAAAAAAACAGCAAAAAAGATTCTAAAAGAAGCTATAAGAAGAACACTACAAATAAAAAAAAAAACGCTAAATTAAAATTGGAACCAATAAATCATATAAATGTGTTAAAATATAAAGTACAAATAATATAAAAAATTTTCAAAGTAGAAAAATAAAAAAATAAAAAATTCCTCATAATAATAATTGTGGTGGTTTGTGCAAAATTAGTGTAGGTAATTTCTCAAATTAACAGATTCAAAACCAATAATGTTAAGTTCATTTAAATAACTTTAATCAGTAAGGCAATAAAAGAGTTGGTGCTCATCGACACGTGTTTGTCGAAGCACAAAAAAACTTTTGGGGTAAGCGAAATCTTTAATGCACTTTAACGCACTTATAAATGATAAATAAGGCGGTTGGTAGGAGTTAGATTTCGAGTTGACTAATTTATGTGACCGTTTCAGGAACCCAAGAAACACAGTGCATAGGTGGAGGGGTCAACAGCTTTACGGAAAACTTTAAGACCCAACTCACCTAACGTCGAAGATAAGAAAGAACCTTATTTATAAATGCATTAAAGATCATAGACTAACAAAAAACAAGCACATGTTGATAAGTTTTGCTTAATATTGTTGGCAATAATTAATAAAAAGTTGCTTAAAAATTAACAAATTATTTTAAAACAACTTCCTGACTTAATAATACAACTTTAGAGCAATCTGGCAATGATCTAAAACCGTCTAAATTGTTTAAAAAAAATATTTTCGTATTCTACAAATCCAAAACTGAGTAACTAAGAAAAAACCAGATAGCCTAAAAGATCTTTTCTGATCATAATTTTTTGAGAAATTATATGCTGCGCATTAGAAAATAATCGCAAAAGGTAAAGGTAAAGAACGCACAGATACACTATAAAATATCCCAATGACGACTTAAGGCCGATATAATAGTATTTTGCAGACTATTTTGATTCCCGAAAGTACATTTGGAAAGCGCTAGCCAAAAAATACATACATTTGTTAGAGTATTAACAAACATGACAGCAATCAATTGTTAAATTAAATAGACATCACCATCAGAATATTAATTATGTTTACTCTAGGGATTTATTATAAATTTGTTATTGTTGATTAAAATGGCTAAAGGCCGGTTGCATCAACACTACTTAAAATTAAGTACGCTATAAAAACAATCGTTGCTATGTTTTACATTGTAAATGCAAAACTAAACATTGCTTCAAATTTAAGCAAATTATTACTTTTAACATTATTTTGGGTTTACTTAGACCTTAAATAAACCGGAAATAATGTTGGTGCAATTGGGCTAAACATACAGGCTACATTGCACTAGCAAAAATTTTTAAGCATTTACCAATTTTTTTCTTGTTAAACAGGTTTGGTAAATTTTATAATCCGGATTAAAATATTAAATTGGACTTAAATTGCTTTAAAAAAACAATGATTCAATTCAAATATTTTAGATAAAAATCAGAATTTTGTAATCGATTTTGGTTGGGTTGTTAAATAGTTTTTGAATGATTTTACAAAGGTAATGCATGCATAAATAAAAATTCCAATTAATAGAAGCTTTGTTAAATATCTAGTTGCATCGACAAAAATGTTCGAAAATATTTTAATTTTTTATAGCAGGAAATACGAGTTTTAAAATTTGTGCAAAATCACCACGAAATTAAAAACACAAGTTTATTGAAATGTGAACCGAATAAACACAAAACTAGGCTTTAATTTCCGAATTATTATTTGCTCAGACTGTTTTATTATTAATTTTATTATCCAAAAGGCAAGAAGACAAAACACTTTTTTCCGGCACTACAAAATATTTGCGCAAAATATTGGGATACTAGTGACCCCGAAGCCTTCCGCGATCTTGTCCCTTAGGGACACACTTCCGTTTAAAAAATCGAATTTAAAAAATAATTTTGGCATTGAAGCATCCGACAATGGCGTAAGATAAAGCGTTGAATGATTAGCATCGAACCGTCGTCATTCCGCTGAAGACAGGCGTTTATTAAGGGTGTTTTGCCCGTTGGAGGGATGTTTTGCCGTCGTAAATCCGTTTTTCATCATGATTTGAGTGATAAAACAACAATTAGAGAAATGCGTCCTTACCTCGTCAGTCGTAAGCCGGCGTTAAATGTGCAAGAACCACCACAACTCACTGCAGATGAGATGAGAGTGGGTACTGTGGGTTCCGCGATCGTGTCTCGAGAGCGGAGCACAGAAGAGACGTCTATTGATCACTGTACAGGCGAGAACAGCGGGCGGGGATCCAGGATATGCCGCCGCCGCCGCCCGTCCCTCTGCTCTGCGCGCGACAACCCGCCACCACCGACTGAAGCTGTGCTCCAGAATGTTGCTCCACCATCCGATCATGCCGAAGATCTTGCCGACATTGAGTATTGTTTTGCGGTTGCACGCTTTTAAGCTCGAGGGACAGATACAGCTTTTGAAGAAAGACGAGAAACTGCACACCAATTATTTTATACGCTTTCAGTTTTCATGAAAGATTTTCGGGAAGTTTTATACACAGGCTCGCTAATATTTTACAAGCACAGGTAGAGACCAAAGAGGTGTTTGGCTTATTTATGACTTCGGCTTCGAGAAACCTTATAACGGGTTATTTATTTTTTCTTACAACATTTATTATTACAGGGTTTTGGTTTTGTTTCATACTTTGCGAGAGCTTTTAATAAAGTATTGCTCAGATAAGACAATTAAGACAGGAGGAGGTCTTGTAGCACTTCAGTAATTAATTTAGTTCGAGAACATTTATTACTCATAAAAAGTGTTTAAAGAAACTACATATACATACATTTATAAAAAAAATTAGTTGATCAGTATAATAATAAAATTAATAAAATTTTCAGCTTTTACAATAATAGAATTGGAGAGACATTGCTTTATCCACATACTTATCCTTATCTTGACAAATGGCCATCCACTAATTATTTTCTTTAATATCAATCAAAATATTAGTTACAGATTGATAAGACTAACTAAGCATAATATTTATTTAAATTAGAATGCAGTAGATCTAATTCAAGACCACACAGTGCTCGCCTTATTGGTTGGAGCACTACAAAATAAATTAATACATGAGATTTGTACAAGACTTTTTGACCGACAAGTTTCATCTAAATATTTTAATACATAGTAGTATTTTTTTTCATACCAACATTTGAGATTTTATAATTTATTAATTTAGTTTATTAATTATTATATTTTGCAAAAAGTTTTTTTAAGAAAAACAGTGGTGTAACAAACATTTAGGAGGTTCTTCTCGCAATAGATTTTGGTAGGTTCTTAAGTGAACCGCTCACTACAATCATGTGTTCGAATTTTGTTCAAACTTCTTTGGGTACTTTAGTGCTCAAACGCATACTAAATCAATAAAACGGCTCATGAATTTGCAAAAAAAGCAGCTGCAACGCCATATTGTGAGCCCCAACATGGCTTCTACACTTAGCATTGTTACTTCTGCTGAAAGAAAGCTGAAGATCGAGCTCATTAAATTTAAGTGACTTGACCAGCGATTTTGCTCATACTGGAAATACACACATTAAAGTAACAGAGATTTGATTATTTAATTCAATACATTTTAATAAGAAATATTTAGTAGAGAGTAGTGAGCTCTTGCGATATGTTCCCATCAAACCCATTTCCTTTCTTCTCCATTATCTCGGAGTCTGTCGTAAGCCAGTGAAAAGAAATAAAACAAAACACTTATTAAATCTAAGAAAGTTGTTCTAACTCTGCTGTGTTATAAAAGAAATTTAAAACAAAATATTTAAAGAATTGTTCAAATTGTGCCCCTCCATGTTCTTGACATTATAAAGCAGTTCTTTTTTTTTAATTTTCAAAAAAGGTAACTTGCATTTGTGGTGTTACGTTAGCAATTTCATCTGTTATGACATCTTGCAATTCTTCTAAAGTATACAGTGTTCTACTGAATTTGAACACTTTGTTTTTCAAATAACCAAAAACAAAAAAAATGTCAGATATGGTGGGTCAAATGTCTCTACTTATTAAACACTTTCCAAAAACTCCTCTTAAAAATCAAAGCGTGACTCCGGCGGTGTGTGCTTAAGCACTACCTTGCTGAAAAAACCCTGATTCTTTTTTTTGTTTTTTAGTTTATTTATTTAGTTGATCAATAAAGAGAATTAGAATCCGATTAATGTGACGTTCAGCCTTGACTGTAATGTTAAAACTTTTTAAAAATTTTGTTTTGAGTACATTTCTTGAAATTGTCACTATGTCTCTTCTTAAGGAATAGTCCCAAACATTTTGGAAATTCCTCCTCGTACCCCTTCTAAAATATATGCCATGCAAGTTTTTCTGAAAACATATTAGATTAAAAAACCGCAAAATTTTTAAACTTCAGAAAATGTCAGCTAATGTCTTTCTTTTCTTTCCTTTTTCCGTTTAATGGCCACAGCTGCCAAGGCGTGACAGCTAATGTCAGCTAATGGCAGTAAGAAACGAGTTATAATTTAATACAAATTGCTATCAAATTTCAGGGCTGTCAGCAGATTCAACGATTTACAGCCACTTTGTATTTTGAATTAATTTAAAAACTATTTTCAAATTTGTTGTAATTAATGAACATAGCATTATATAAATTCAATTATAAATTTTTTTCAATATCTATAAGTGCCCTCCCAATGTAATCTGTATGCATATGTACAATGGATATGTATGTAGAGGACAGTACCTGACAAGGACGATCCGTCTCGCATTTTGATCAGATCATATGGTTAGCTATCAGGCTAATTAAAGAAACTGTTATAAATAAAAATTCATGGCCAGTGTTAATTTGGTCTTCCATAAATCTTATAATGGTTATTATTCGATTTATTGCAGCTTCTTATAAAGTCAGCTCAGTTAAATGTGTTTCACGTATACCATTCCATACTTATAGCAACGGCTGTAAAACAACTATTTTGTTGACGCCTGCATCAAAACTACATGTAGGTTTTGCCAAATTTAAATTGACCTAACTCATAAAACTAAGCGAAAGTATTTTGAGACTTAAGGGATGGGAGTCTAAAATCAGTTAAAACTGTTTTTATAGATTTTTAGAAAACCAGTGGTGAAAAGTTTTTTCACCACATTTTCTCTGGAATATAAACTGGCAAAGAGATCAACTTAATTCCTCATATATTATCCTCATTTTTCGTTAATGATTTGAAGAAATTTTATCCTGGCGAGATCTGTACATACGAGTATATTATGTTTTGTGTTTCATTTTCTATTTTTTAAAAGTTCTTATGCTTTTTTAGAAGTACCTAGTTTAATTAAATATTTATTAATATTATAATTGAAAAAAATCATGTAATGTATTTTTTTCTTAGCAAAATAAATATTATTTTTATTTTATTTGTATATATTAATTAATAGTAAATCAATGCTTTACAATTCAATATTTTTAGAAACAATAATTTTTACATAATCGCTTGAAAATGCGTAAATAATTATCTACATTTATTTTAAACACAGATTATAAATACAAATTTTTATTAATTTTATCACAATTTTTAATATACATAACGAATGCACATGAATAGGCAAAATTGGGTTAAAAATGACCTTTAATATAATGCTATAAGTAGGTTCCGTCCCACTAAACTGATAGAAAAGCTCATATTTGGCCCAACTATAATGTAGGACTAGTTCGGTCTTTTATGTCCAATAAATGAATAAAATAAATAAATGTTGGTCAGGTACATGGCCTAAACACACACCTCCGAAAAAAATGGTAAAACAGTTTACAGAAGTTAATATTATAAGAAATTAAATAAAATTTCGTTTACTATTGGAAAATATTTATTGTAGCAATAATTGCAATAAAAATTTTATTAAAAAAATAACTGAAATCTGAACAGCTTTTATTATTGCTTTTGGTAGTAACATTTACTGACACTTATTAAGACGATGTACTGATGTAGGGAAGAATTATATGGATAGGTACCATATTGGTTTGAACATGCGTTGAGAAAAAAACAAAGTTTTTAATGACTAACTCTGAAGTCGGTGTGATAACTAGTTCTTGGAAAAAGTTAATACATACTTTTAACAGACTCACCCTGTATACACTTTATTTTATTACAATATTTGAGTAATTGATGTGCTTTTGCGACAAGAATTAAATTTTGAATTTATTTTAAAACATCTTTAGCTGTGAATAAGACTTGAGTGGCAGAGTTATAAAAGTACCTAATTGTCATGACACTATCACTAAATAATAATTACATTTTTTATTGTGCTTGTTGTTATAGTCCGTTCATCGATATTCTAAAACGCCTTCTAAATCACTAGTTTACATTTTGAGTCGTTTACGATAGTTTCATTGTTCGGGAATTATCTACCTACTTACTCTACAATAAACTCTCGAGGGTTGGGTTTTTAAAACTTGAATAGGTTGCTCACTAATTTTACAATAATTCTTGTTAGACGGATAATAAACCACTTAAAAAATCAAAAAGTCGTTTTGAAATATTGATGGACGGAGTTTAGATGTGTCATTTTATGATGAAAACTGAACTAAACTGTTTTAAATAGACAGTTCTGTTTTTGTTCCACTAGGTATATTTTAAAAATTTTTAGATACATTTTTCTACCATGTTTAATCTAATTCTTTCAATGAAAAATGGACATTTTGTCTCCAATTAGTAGATTTTTCAACTCAACCATAAACCGGTCGTAAAATATCGTCTTGTGCTGAAATTTAAATAAGTTAATGCACGTGTTGTCTTGCTTGACAATTCAACATCCTTTAACCACTTAAGAGGATTGAAACTGTCCCCACATTTTGTCACCAGATGAATAGTTGGGGAGCTGAAGCAAACATCTGCATCTGGGCGTTTGGATGCGTCTTGTAACACACATGGGCCAAATTGATTTCGTTCCATCAAACACTTAGTCGCTTCTGAGACGAAACATGATCAATTTGATGCTCTCTTATTCCAACAAACCCGATCATGTTGATTTATAATTACAGGGATAGGAGAAGAAGCATTGCGGGGCTAAGGGTATGTCATAAGGTGGTCCTGATTCTACCGGCTGTGCTCAAGACGACGCTGAAATGGGGTACTAAATTAAATTGAGATGGATGAAAATTAGCTGGTTTGTGGGTGTGATTTTCAACGATAATTAACGCTAACGAAAGAGAGGAAAGGTAATTTGTGGTTCGTCTAGCAAAACTTAACTAGTTTATTTTTAAAAATTTGCGTCAAAATAGATTAAAATTTCGACGGTCATTGTACGCTTAACAATAATAATCAACATGATAAACTTTTCTAAACATGCATGAACTCTTAAATAATAATTAAAAGCAAAATATTGAATGTGATAATTGTTTTAGAATATTATTTGAAACGATTTTAATATTTAATGTTATTAAACCGTCAGTTTTATAATGAAGAAAGTCAAGAGCAAAAATATATTTGATGGAAATTTTGATAAAATTAATTAGGGTCGCTGTTTCCTTTTGTTGTGATAATGATTTCATTTCATTTCTTACGTAGTCTTGTTTTGAATAGGGACGTATTTTTCTTATCATTGAGAAAAGAATTGTAAACTTCTGGTTTTACCTAATACATTTTACTTTGAAAAGGTTTACGTTTAAAATCTATTTTAATTAATATCTAACATTACTAATTAATTATTTAAAGCAAAATATTGTAAAAAAAATTACAAGTAAATAAAGTTGTTTACACAAAAATAAGATTTATTACTCTGAAACCTAACTTACGGGGCATAGTGGACTGCATTTAGTTGCCTAAACAGGTATAAAAATATTAATGAAGGTAAACTGCGTTTAATTTTAAATTTGTGCTACTTCCGGCTATACTAGAAAAGTAACTTTGCTATCTTAAACATGTAGTAACTTATAACTTTTTACATTTTTAGATTCGTCTTAATAAAATAAATAATATATTTTTAATGCTTTCTGTATTTCCGACAGCTTCGAAGATAAAGATACTTTTCTGAAAGATTTAACGATTTTAAAGTTTAAAAAAAAATTATTTTTGCACTAATCTACTAAAGATCAAGTGAGTGAACAATAGGGACCGTCAATTTTACAATCATCTTCTGTTTTTACCGCACTAGTGCTTGCAAAGAGCACAGAGATTTTTTTTCGTTTAAATAACGGTGTAAAATTAGATTATGGTATCAGAGCTCAAGTTTATAATAAAACAATGCATTTTACCACTTTTATTCAGATAAAACAACAAAAATTGCACTCACAATATTGCATTTAAAGTTTAAGTTTAAGCAGCGCCTGCTGTGAGAAAATGTGTAAAACATTAAAATGTAAAATTTTGACAGTAGATTTTAGTAACTTGAAAAAAACCTGACAGTTAATTACCTACATTATTGAATGAACGCCGCACTTGATTTCTTCGACAAATTAAAGATAAATTTTAAAATTATCGTTTTTCGGTCTTGTGGAGAATCCGTGTAAAAAATAATGTACAAGAGACGTGCGGGAACAATTTAGCTTTATTCGTGCGACATTCTTTACTCGTGCGAAAATATGGAAAAAAATCTTTTTCGATTTTTTATTGAAATTTGAAAATTAAAAATATAAAAAATCGAAAAAAAATTTTTTCCTTATTTTTATGCACAGGATCGTTTTTGTAATTTTTGTAACTGTAAGAAAAAAAAAATAAAAAAATAGACAATTTGTTTATAACAAATTGTTAATATAATAACCAACGTAATTGTTAATAAAAAAATATTGTTACTTTATAGAGAACTGTCAATTATTATATACGAAAAAAACGTTTATAAACCATTAAAAATTATTATTAAAAAAAGCGGTAACTAATAATAAATAAAAAAATATTTTTTTTACAACATTACAAACTTTTCCTTTTTTGTTAACTTAAAAAAATTATTATAAACAAAGTATTAAACTTATTTAAACTTTTATTACGGTTTCTTATTTTGTGTGTTTTTAAAAAAAGGCTCCACAAAACAAAAAATTTTTGAGACAATTATTTAAGGGGCCCGACACGCTTTACACGGCATAGGCGAAATCAATGTTAAAGTTTAGCACTAATAACTCAAAAATGCTTTATCATTTTTAAACGCGGTTTTCACAGGATTAAAATACTTGTAATTCTGAAGTCAGCTATCGTATTAAAATTTAAGAAAACAGTTTTATTCATTAAGTTTTGAATTTTTTTTAATTAAAAAAATATATATTTAAATTTTTAATACGATACATGATTTTATTATATTTTTAGGAACTTGTAAAAAAAAAGTAATTTGATTTTTGATTTATAGTTAATGAGCTATTAGTGCTAAACTTTTGAAATTTAGGAACGACATCGATTTTATCTATCTCTCTTCACAGCCTCTCTTTCTACATAGCTGCGGGTGCGGTATCAACAGATGTTGCAGTAAACCAGTAACCACTACGAAAGGAATGAGCTGAGACTTTAACAATTGCCATTGAAAATGTGAAATCCAAAGGTTTTTGACGAGATGGTGATTTTACGAAATATTAGAGAATAAATAAACGTAACAAATTAAAATTGTGTGATCTAAACACCTGAAGATATAATTTTGGTAATTTTGAAATTTTGTAATGACATGAAAATAATATTGTTTATAGACAAATACAAAGAAATATCTAAAAATGTTTTCAAACTGGCTTACCCCAATACAAAAAAATATGTTCACATGACACCTGCCAAATTACTACTATTTATCTCGTAAATTTTGTGTAGTATTTCCAATATTTATCATCAAATCTTATTTATTTAGTAAATCTATTAAGTAGTTTTTGTAGTATTGACAAAAATACTTTTTTAAATATAAAAAAAAATATATTAACGAAAAATTTCAGAATTTAATGTTGATTCCAAAAATATAATAATATACATAGTGTTCTATTTAAAAATCCAAAGTTATAGTCATTTTCGGTAAAACCGGAAGTGATAGAAAGTTTATTTTTTACTTAATTAATGGGGATTTTCTAATATAATAAGTTTTCTGAGTTTCATTTTTTTAGTTTAAAAAATACTATTTAATAAAGGGGTGAGCCTAATTTCGTTTACACCCTGTATATAATATTATATGTAATACAGTTATGAAAATTATTTAGTAATATTTTTCAAAATGAAGTAGTGTATTCGCTCTAAAATTAAATCAAGATAAGGAAATAACTATCAATATTAAAATTAATTTTTTTTTTTAATAAAACAACAGCAAAATTTGGAATGTTTATATTTTGCCCACCTAGGATGTCAAACTAATGAAATAATGTGCTAACGGAGTTCGAAAAGTAGTTGTATTATTGTCAAGAAACAGAAGGACGTCAATTTGAACATTTAGTTCAGTAATTCAATAATTCTATTAAAAATTGCGTCTAGTTTTTAAAAAAATAATAAAAATTTTAAATTATTTAAATTACTTAAAGTTTTTATTTTAGACCCTACAAATGTTATATTGCAATACGCAGAAAAAAAAAGTAGTTTCAATATTCAACACCAAAGATAGAGGTTGCTATTTACAAAAAAACCACGATTATATATTTATATATATACCTAATTCTAACATAGATTATATATTTATTTTTATATATTATTTTTATATATCGATAAGAAAAACGCCACAGCAAAAAACCAGTTGGCCAAAAAAAATTGGAAACAAGTAAAAAACGTGCGCAATAAAAAAATCGACCAGTCCTGGCGTTTTTCTAAAAAAACATTAACATAGAAAATATGAATTTTATTTCTTACTTTTATGTCACTCTGTATCATGAGTAGGTATCTATAATAAACAGAAATCTATCTTTCATTATTCAGGTATAGTAAATGATGCCGGAAAAGTATTTTGCATTTCTCCACAAGGGACCGATGTTTTGGGAATCCTAATTTTTTTAGTCCTCAATCGTATCGTGTTTTTTCTGAGGATTAGTCGGCGCGCAATCGACCAATACCTCTTTTATTGATTTAACTGTTTAATCGCACTTAATTCTCAAGTTCTGTAAACCGTCCTTTATTATTATAATTATTGTTAGTGAAGTTGCTGTTAACATACTATTGCTACCGATAAAATACTGACAATGTAATATTTTGTTAATAAATACGTTTTTATACATTAACAATTTTTTATTATTACTCGATTATTATTTTCTGTTTTAATAGATGCAAGATTACAAAAGGTAGGTAAGTCCAAGAAATTTACCCAAACTGGTGGAGCGACCCTCATTATAAGTACCTACCTAATAACTTTATGGTGCCTGTCAATCATTTTCGGTAATGCCGCCTGTCTCCTTTAATTTTACTTTACGTTCTCTCTAATTTTACTACACGTCATCTCTAGATTTGAGCAAAGTTCAAATTTACCGTTAGCATTTTGGGTCGGGCGTCTTAAGTATTTTTTTAGTTTTCAGTGATAAAATTTTGTTAATTAATTTTGTCTAGTTTATTGGAAAATTAACTTTAATAAAAAATTCTAACGGGAATCATTTATTTAAGGTGTTTGAATTAGACCATAATTTATTTAGATTTTTAAATCTACTTTAAATACCCGAAAAATTTTTTTTATTATAACTTACTGAAACGGGACGTGATGCGCGCAACCGACGCGCGGACGGCAATTTTCAACGTTAAATTAAAATTATAAATAATAGAGGTACAGTTTCGGGGTATCGAAACTTTTTTTAGTAAATTTCCTCTTCTTTAAGAATCTATTTTTCAAAATACTAAAAAAATATTTGTTTACGAATTATAAGAAAAAAACCATGCATTACTTTTTTACTATCTTTAATTGTTTATAACTTTTGAAATTTTTAATAAGTAAATATAATTTTTTGTCAAAAAAATGTAGACATGATTCCGGATCAAATGAGCTATATCACATAATTTTAGCATTAGTATGTTGAATTAACACCATTTTCAACTTATCGACTAGACTAAATCTAATTTTATTTTTGGTTTCTTTGAAATATCTTTCTGAAAATGATTATTTTCATAGCGGTCAGTATTTTTTACGTCAAAGATGTCTACTTTGGTCTAAAATGTAAATATTCAATTACTCACCCTTTTACCTCCATGAACCTACCCTTAACCTGACCTCTGATCTGACGAAGTTCGTATCAAATAATAATGTATCGCAAATAGAGTGTTTCCATTCAAATTAAATACTTTAAGGGTGAGTTTATAAGGGTAAAATAAGTGAGTGATTGCACACTCGCATCTTACTCTACTCACATCACATCCTTTTGACGTAAAAATCAAGCTGTGTTTGTTAAATTTGTTTTAAAAATACCAACTCTCAATAAAAATTACTATTTTAAGAAGAAAATGACAAAAATACAAAAATTAAATTTATCAGCGAAAAAAGTGATAAAGTTTTCAAAATATTGTATCACTGAATCCACCTTTTTATTTTTACTATTTAAAATATTTTCTATAAATTTCTAATAGATCAACCCAGTACATTTCTAAAATAATTTTAGTTCTTCGAAACAAAGTTTAGAAACTTTTGTGTATAATTTTACAAACTACAATTTTTTCAATATTAGAAAATTGATAATTTTTGTGACATTAACAAAAAACTAAAATTCGTCTCTTTTGCCTTCTAAAAAACCGAAACTCACGATTCGTATCTACGATTTGAGACATTTTTTGCATTTGTGGTGCAGTATTAAATTGTGTTTCATACTATTGAATCCCTTGATATATATTTTTATATCTATCTACCCTATTGATTAGATTGATCAAGTTTAAATAAAATTTTGTGCAGAAAAATTTTTGATATAAATTTTATAGCCGTAAGTCATGAAAACGTGAGTAACGTGACCAACTTGAGAGTTTTTATTGGATAAATTTGCTAGTGGCAGTTTATAGGAAAATCGTCATGCGTAGGGATAAAGATAAAATAATACTTTTTACTTTAGGATCCTGTGGATACAAAACTTCAAAATAATAAACGATGATATAATGAACTCCACGTTCTCGTATCTATCTATAGTTTTTTTAATTAAAAATAAAACGCTTAAATTTCATATCTTCGTATATTTTAATTTAAAACCACGTTGAAATATTGGTTGAAAATGCACTTCGATTCAGTTCCTTCCCCTAACAATTTTTTAATATTTCTTTTTCAGTTTTTTCTCTCTGTCAAAATTTATTTGCGGCCTGTCTAATTTTGCATCGAATTTTATCAGCACTTTTCAGTCTCTACGTTTTCTACACGTCATATATTTCTTTGTTGGTATTTTCAGTTTTTTTCAATGTAGGGTATCCGCTTCTTTCTATGTCTAACATTTGTACAATCTCGTTTACGACCCTTCCAAAAATTCTCTCTTTGATTTATGTTCTCACACTCTCTATTTCAAGCTTCTTAGAAGCAACATGCGTCAACTCTATTGAGCCAAAATATATTTTAAATAATTTCAAAAAACAGGTTGTTTAATAAATTAATCTTGATATTTATCTAGATCTTGCACAGAGAAAACTTAATTTTATTATTGTATGAAGTGCTCTACTTTTGTGCAATATTACTTCTGCGTTTAGTAGTGTGCAATCTGTGTTATTACGTCTAGCTATATTGAATCGTTAAAACATATAAAGCGGAAATGTAAATTTATATAGCGCATGATATTATCTACTTGAAGATTAAATATAGTGCCTTTATCTGCAAAACGTAATTTCCCATATTTTGAAGTAAACAGAAATATGTAAACAGCAATCAAAAGAAATAGAGGCAAACTTGCTTGCTACTTTTGCTCCGTTTCGCTTAGCAAGCCAACTTTTACACAAACTTGTGGCGGTAAACACACTTGTTGAGGTAAAACTGAGTTAACGATAATTTTACTAGTCTAGTCAAGTTATGAATTTTCATTGTTTTAACTGGTAATATTTAATTCAATTGTAGTTTGTAGTAAATATAACGGTCAAATGGAACTTGGAGTAACAAGACAAAAACAGCTTGTAGCATTTGCACGTAACAATTAACAAGCTTGTGTTCCATTTCAAGTTGCATGTTGTAAAATTATTTTAGACATCAAGAATAATAAGAAGTTAATAATCCTGGTATGTGTTTAATCCTAGCAAGTTGGTGAAATAGCGGTTAGGTTTCCCACTTTTATCTTCAACTTTAGCTTAACCCTGTTCATATTTCACCTGCCAAACCTCCTAAAACCGTCTACAGCTCTTTTCGGATGGGTTGATTCGTTATTGCGACACGCTACATGCACAGCCTAAAGGTGTATTCGCAATTTAACCACTGCCAACAATGTTTGGCTTATCACGGATTTTATCTTAATTTATCAGACGAACGCAAATTTTAAAACAAAAATATAAAACTTTTATATGTAAGTTTTGTCATTTTTAAAATGTTAGATTTGTAAATTCTTATTGTTATTCTTTTAATATTAAATAAAACTTTTATTTTTATTTAGTAATATTATAAGTATTATAAAATTAAAAATTAATTATATTAAGAGCCGGTTTACAGAAAGTGACAATAAACTTTAATTGCGATTAAATAGTTTATTTCTTACTACATCAATACAGCCAAATATTAACCTAGTTACGGTAACCATTATGACATTTATAACTCCCGAGGGAGTTATAGAAGGGAGTTAAGAATTCTTAATTTCCTCTAATATGCATATTAAAAAGAGTTACAAATATGGCACTCTAAAGTTACAAGAAGAGAAGAAATGTTATTAAATAACAATTTTTGGCTTAAATTTCATTTTTTTTTGTGATTCCTCAGAAATGTTACTATTTTTATTCATTTTTGCAATCGATAAATTCAGGAAAAAAAATTGTCAACAAATATTTTCCATAGCAATCATGCACAGTTAACTAAGTAAATCGTCCACAAAATTCTAATTATTTACAAAAAATACGTTTATTAAGTGAGAAATAAAATTATTTATAAATCACGTGAATTATTAGATGTTAATTACCTTAGGTAACTTACTGTTCCTCGGGCCTAACAGCCTTCTGGACAGTCGTTGCCCTCGGTAATTAACATCCTTATAATTCTCTTGATACGTAAATAACTATAATTCGCGATTAAATACCAATTTTGATCAATCAAATACTCAAATCAAATATTTAATTTACCTTCTGTAAACCGACCCTAAGTATTAGAAGTATACTTGTATTATATAGCAATAATTAGTGAAGTCTTGCGAGAGATAAGTTGAGTACCTATAGGAGGCGTTAGCCGAGTTCTAGACACTTTGGTTAATTTCAACGTTTATTTGCTAACTGTGTCTACTAATTTTCTGTATCATATTCTATCTCGTTCAAAAACAAAAGATTTTCACAATTAAATTATTAGAAAAGAGGATATCAACAGTGATATAACACCGAGTATAACAAGTAATGAATACCAAATGTTAACCGAAGAAAACTTACGATTAGTTTTTTTTTAGTTAGATTTTTTAATAATTTTAGGTTCTGTTTTGTTTCTGTCATCAATTGGTTCTTGTAAATAAAATTTATTTATCCTATTTTCAAATAATTGATCTTATGTAACAATAAAACACCTTCCTTTCCCACCACTCTATTTCTAAATCTTAAAACCGAAAATTAGCCGTATTGACAAAACGGTTTGTTCTATTGGGTTACAAAGCAATTCAGAGTCATACTATCAAGAAATATAAAAATATGTTATGTTTTCTTGGATATTTAAGCCTACAAAGTATGGACTACAAAATTGGGGTTTCTAGACCACTGTATGTAGGCAGAAATCTTTAGCTAAATCTTAGATATTCGACTAAAGTATTTGAAATACCTAAACCTACCGTGCCCGGACTGAATGAAATAGTGCCACAGCGATACATTTTGAGAGTTATTAAATCTGCAGTTTGGCCTTTTATGATACTTGAAACTATAATATTTTAAGTGTCATAAATAAAACTGTCATAAATTAGGAAGCAATATAGGCACCTATTCTTCTCGATGTAAGGCCTATTATGACAGCTAATACGTTAACTTTATAGTTGTAGCTGCGCTGTAGATTTACATAAAATGTATAAATCTTCTTTTTGCGTCATAGCATAGCTACATAAAAGCAAGCCGATTAGCGTGTGTATTAAGCAGATAGAAATTTGATTGAAATTTATTTATTGTCTAGGTTTTTTCTTGAGACACGAGGTTTTAAGAGATTGGAATAAAACACAGACAACCTGTTGTTATCTTTGGTGTCGATTTTTTCTTCTGGGAGGTATATATTTCAATCTTAAAAGTTTTATGATTATGTACGAGGCGCTTCGCTTTTCAATGTAGCCAGGTGTTCCGGACAAACCAAAAAGCGTTGAAAATGCCAAAAAAAAACAGTTTTCAAAAACTTGCAACTTGAGCATTTAAGCCTTGCCATTTGCACAATAAAACTTGTTGCCAATTTATTGTTAATATAAACGAAAGAGTAACTAAAGAAGCAAATAAAAAAACACTAAGCAGACTTTAAAAAAAAAGATGTCAACAAATCAAAAAAAAAATGTGGAAAAAGAAAAACTCATAACAGAAACATAGAGAATGTTTTTTATTCGTTTTTTTGGTTATATTTAGTAACAAATAACCACTGTGGTATTATTAACAGATGCAAATTCTATAAATTGTAAAATCTAAATTAAACGTCAATTTAGAAATATTTAGAATACCTAATAGAAAATGAAGTGCATACCTACTAAAGAGTTACAGCAAAGTAAACAACTCAACATCAACTAAACTTAAATAAAAATTTTGTAAAAATAATGACATATTTTTTAATATATTGGATTATCAAACCACTCATAAACTTTCTCCTGGTTTTCTTTTTTTTTATAATTACGACACCTCCCACTAAAATCCAACAATAATAAAAAGAAATATAGATTAATATAATTTACTTCGACTGCTTATCTTCACAATCAATTATTGGATAATCCTCTTGAAAACACTGCGGACCCAAGATTGTAAAATACGTAAATCCTATTCCATTCGAAATCAAAGTGTTTGCCTTTTTAAGACAATTGTAAAATTTGTCATCACAATCACAATGTGATCTGGTAAATAAACCTTTATTAGTTAACCCATGTTGAGTATCTCCAGCTTCGATAGTGTCCGGACACATATCGTGATCTCTACAACAAGAATCTGCAAATTTTGCAGAACCTAAAACAGCAACAGAATCTGAGACATTGCCATCACCACACCATAAAGTTCCTAAAATGTAACGTAAAAATTTTGGAAAATACAAGTATGGTAACAAACCGGGAAAAACCACTTTCAATTTACTCAAAAAACCATTTTTAGTGCCATCAGAAAAATTTCTGTCAAAGTCTAAATTGGATGTCATCTTGCTTACTCTATCTCGAATTAATACAACTAAATGCCGGGCAAAAGAATACCATTGGCCGTCCTGCTTTTTTTCGGCACCTATCAATAATTATAAAAAAAGATTGTTCAAAAAACCACTTACCAAAAACATTTAAGATATAAAAATTAAAAATAAGAAGAAATAAAATTCTTTTTTTAAACATTTTGGACGCAAACAGTACAAAAATAATTTTAAACTAAAAAAATGATGTGTTTGCAAATGATAGTTTGACACTTGTGTTATTATTGCTAATTTTGATATAGAAAATGTTTTGAAAACGATTATGTCCATATGTACAATTATTATTATTATTATTATTTTTTTTTTGATAAGGAAGTGCGTATTGTAGTCTGCTTTGATAGAATAGAAATTATCACATATTTGAAGGTAAAAATAGTTATTTTGTATGACTAGTTTAGAACTAACATTTTGCGAGTACAAATGCAGTGTTGCAATGCACGAGAACTTCCAAAATACTCAAAGTAGTGTCCAAACGTGTAATGCAAAACATTTTTTTGTGCTGAGGTGTCTTTTTATCAAATTTCTGTGTAATATTATTTTCGCTCTTTCTTTCCAAATGTTTTTAATTATTAACATTTTCGTTAATGTTGTCAATAGTTAACGCTCAAAATTTTTTTTTAATAACAAAAACTAATTATGCATTAATTCCACAAAAATTTTTAACTCAAAATAGTGTTTTTGCTCTAAAATATCATTAAAATGAAGAACTAACTATATATTCAATAATAATTACGAGTAGTCATGTACACAATCCAAAATTATTATTTTTTAATCTTTTAAGACAACGACAAGTAAATAAAATTAGAATGATATACATTTGCGGTTTTTTGAACAATTTGTAATCAAAAAAAGTTGACAAAAACAAATAAAAGTACAAAAAATTTTTTGTACATACAAAATATTAAAAATGAAAAATACTACAAACTCACCAATTTTGTATTAATTGTACATTGCAACCGGAAATAAAAGTAAGTCATTTCAGTTGCGAGGTGTAATACAAAATCTTCTTCAAGATTTGTATGAGTACCTACAATATTATTATAAAAATTAGTAATACCTAAACCCAGTCACAAGCTTTGCCAAATTACCTGAAAAAAAGTTAGTGCCTTAGTACCAAAAATTAGTCAAATAGCAAAACGTAACTCGTCTGATTTTAAAGAAACTAAAAAATACAACAAACCAAAATCTGTCTAGGTTAGCCTTAAGGCCTTGGAGCCTATAGTTTGAATTTTATTAACAGTTCTCTTCCAGTTCTGTTTTTCTTTTTTTTATCAAGTTCAGTGCACCAACTTTTTTTAGATCTGTTTTTACCTCTTTTACATAAATTTTCTTGAGTTTTTTCTTTTTAGTTTCCGCCTTTAATTCCGACTAAATGTAGCTTTTTTTGAATGTCTTTTACCAGACATTCTTCCTACATCTCTCGACTACAGTATGACTTTGAGTTCCGACTTTTTGGATTATACTCAAAAACTACTATGCTATGCACAATAGTTTTGAAAAATTACTATACTATGCATTACCATTATTCTTTTATTCGTTTGTCTTTTCCAAATTCTTTATCTTTTATAGCTCCACATTTTGTTTTTTTTAATTTTTCCTGAATGTTGTAAAATTGTGTCAAATGACACTTTCCTATGCGTTACTAGTTTTATCTTTGTTGTTACTATGCGAATGAGTGAAACAAAGTACAATCCGTCAAGTGTTGTATACTTTGCAGCGGAGAATAGGATAGACGACCAGTAGTTCTCAAACTATCAGGTTATTTTTAAATACGAACAGTTGTTTAAACCAAACATTTTGTTAATAGAATTGATAATAGTAATAGTGATGTTGAAATGTACATAAATTTGTACATAATTTCAAATATTTGTTACAATTCTTTTTGTAAATAAAATTTATCGCGTTGTTTATTTAAGACCTGTTGGGAATCACTGATAAGTTTTGGGTAGGTAAATCCGAGAGGCGTGCTAAAGTTTGTTGTCTCTTTTAAACGGCTTAGGAGTGAGAGAAACAACATTTCATTTGTCGGATCAGAGAGCGAATCAAAGTTTCTCTTATTTGCTCGTACCTACTCCCTGTTTCACGAAAAAAGCGACTTTCGTCATCAATTTATTTTTAAGTTACGACACGCGTTTTCACATGTCCGATGTACTAAAAAGAAACAATATTCAAAGTAGTGTCTACTAGAAGCCAAAGGTGAAAAACGTGATAACGAGGAAGATGGCTATAAAATTGCGCTTGTTGATTATTAGTTTAGGCAACTTATTATACTTCTCGTCTTTCGGGAAAACGGGGCAGGCGCTCCGCGCTCATTCAATCAACGCGGTACGTGCATATCATAGTTCGGACCATTAATGGCTATAACAAAAGTCGATTCTTTTATGAAACAGACAATACTTTCTTATTAGAGAGCAAGTAAGAGAACAAAGTTTTACGGTACTTAAAAAAAATTTAAAAATACTACTGTACCTATTGCTCAATACCCCTATTAGAGTGTTTTTCCGAGGTTTTTACCAAGTCTGGAGTATTACTAAAAAATGATTCAATCCGCAATTTATTCCTAGTCTACAGGATTTACGAATGAAAGCGCTACACAAAAAAATCATGACTATTTGAAATTTAGCATAAAAGCATAACAAAAGTGAGTGTTTAAATTTTTGTCATTTTTTCATATATTATTTCATAATTTTTTTTCTTGTTCTGTGTACATAAAACTCTGGATTGTGTCTTCTTTACACTTTTTGGACAAATATTTTTTTCAGTAACTAACCTAACTTGAAAAACTGCAACGTATTTACAAAAACTCAAAAAAAAAGGTTTTGTGTGGAGGTTGAGTTTAGGTTTTACCAAATTAACTCCCAATTATCTACATCATATTATTTTTTAAATAATTATTGTAAAAGTTTTAAACTAGAAATTGAGTATAAGAGAGAAAGTTAACTTGTCACATTTCTGCGTAGTGAAAATTGTAGATAAGCCCTTTAAAGCACCCAATTATGCTGTGTAGCAACCGATTGGGAAACAATTATCACATAAGGATTATTAGAAAATCGCCTACGAACAGTGCGAACCCTCTTATCACAGTCATTATCCTTCACCTTGTGCCAAGTTTAATTAAAGCCCTGAACTATGTTTTCGAATTTTTTATTCGCAACAAGAGTTTTCTGTTCATACAAATAAAAGGAAAAAGCTTTTGATGTCGCGATATTACAGACTTACAAAACAAGTTTTAAGTAAAGGGAGTTTAAAGACGATATTTTATCTTTGGCGTCATTTTACTGCAGTTTTTAGCTATGTTCAATTTTATTTATATTTGAAAATGACTACAGATCAGAATTTTATTTATTTAAGTTTGTTAAATTCACATTTTAAGCTTAATATTGTGTCATTTTACGAAAACTTCAAATATTTAGACAAAATTCGTTTCGTGCTTCTATTCTAAAATCTCTACAATGCATTTGTATTGTATCTATGTCTATATAGTTCCCTCAAATTTATCTGGTCCCGACTTCTAAATCCCGTAATAAACCAAACAATGGTCATTGTTGAATCTAATGGTAAGCTAATTTTCAGTGCTGGGATATTTTAATTTATGATTGTTCGAAGGATCGACACTTACAACATCTGGACGGAATAGCTGACTACCTGAGGCATCGGCAGGGACCGTAAAATTTCCGATAAGTAAAATTTACATAAATTGATTCCAATTGTTGAAAATAAATTTGTTGATTATATAAAAATTCAATATTAATAATATCGATTAATATTAATAAAAAACAAAATTTTTCGTAATAAATTTAATCTTCAAATACACTGTCATCGCTATCTTTATTTAAATTTATAATAAATTGTATGTTTTCAAACTTGCGGTATTCATTTTCAATTTTTATTATTTTTTTTACGGATTTTTCCCAAGTCTTTTTACAAATTTTTTCTATTTCATTTTTTATTACATCAACTACCCTATTGTTTCTGTCAAAACACTTATTATTTTTTCGTGCAGCCCTTTTTAGCTGCCCCCATACTAATTCAATCGGATTAAAAATACAATAGTATGGGGGCAGCCTCACAACTAATTCTTTTGCTTTTTCGTCGACAAAATATTTTTTTAAAAAATTCTTAGTTCTAAGTACCTCTAAAAGTTGTTTTTTGGAGTACGATTCTTCATAAAAAAGATCATTTTTTGATAAAAAAGTTTGAATGTCTTCTTTCCGGCTTCCGGTATTGGGAAGTTTTTTTAGTTGCCTAGAATGATAAGAGGCATTGTCCAACACAATTACACTATTTGGTGGTAATTTTGAGAGTAAGGTGTTCTCCCACCAATTTTCAAAAAGTTCTGCCCTCATGTCTTCGTGATAATCAAGTTTGCAGTGTTTTATTTTTTTGCCAGATAATAATAGTGCATCCTTGACCCAACCATTTTCCGAACCGCAATGTAAAATTGTCAGTCTTTGGCCCCTAGATGGTGGGACTTTCAGACGGCATTTCTGACTTCTATCAACCCAACCACGACAAACCGTATCGTGGCTATCGAACCATGTTTCATCTAAATAAAATATTTCTTTGTTTTCATTTCTAAATTGTTGTATTTTTTGCAAATATTCATGACGCCATCTTCGCAATCGCAGACTTTCCATTATACATAATCATTTATTAAACTTTTTAAAGCGAAATCCAATTTTTTTCAAAAACGTTCTCAACGTTGTTTGTCCGCATTTTATGTCTAAATTTTTAGTTTGTAATTTAGCGTGTAGGCTTGCAATCGTGGGAACTTCTTTTTCTTCATACATATTCATAAACCGTTCTTCTTATAATGTCACTGTGCAGATGTTCGTCTAATTTTCGAAATTTGCCAAAGTCTTTTCGTTTTTTTCTAGTTTGTATTCCAACTTTAATTAAACGTCTTAATGTTGTTTTGGAAGTTTTCGTTAAAAGAAGAGTTTCTTTAAAGGCAGTCGTAAAGTCTTTAGTTTGTCTTAAGCCTATAATAACAAAAAAAATATAATCAAAGAACTAATGTAAAGAATTTTTTCTTACCATGAAATACATCTAAAATCACTTGTTTAGTATCGGCCCCTAAAAACTTTATTTTTCTACGACGTCCACCAACGTCAATTTCTTCTTCACTACTTGTGGAAGATAACGAAGACGAAGATGAAGAAACAACATGAATTAGCGGTTCATTCACAGTTTCACTTTCCCAAGGTCTCCACATTTTGAAAAAAAACAAAAAATTTTCTTTCAGGAACTAAATTTATATTTAAATTATTATAAAATAAATTTTATTCAAAATTAATTCTTACCAAGAAATACCATATAACAAAGTACTTAGTAGTCTTAAAAAAGACTGATTTTTAAAAACGTGCAATCACCACACAAGAATACTAGAACAGAGCAAAGAAACAATGCAATTGCAGTGGAAACAAAATCCAAACTGTTTTCTTTATCTTAAAATATTTTGTAAATTTTCACAACTGATAGCAAAACAACCCTTTTGTTGGTAAACGAAAACAGCCTCTCGTTACCTCTGCATTGAGATCAATGTTGTGTAGTTTAAAAATTTAATTATTTTAACAAGAATTAGAAAGTTATGCCAGGTAGACAGGTCCAATCGTCAACTGAACATAAATATTTTCCGTCTAATTGAAACTTTGTCATAGATTCTTTATTCTTTATTTCTTTCCATTTGCTTTCATTTTATTATTGGAATTATTATTAACAATTATCATTGTTAATTTTAACTTGTAACTCTTAATTGAAACTAATATTAAATTTTTATATAATCAACAAATTTATTTTTAACAATTGGAATCAATTTATGTAAATTTTACTTATCGGAAATTTTACGGTCCCTGCCGATGCCTCAGGTAGTCAGCTATTCCGTCCAGATGTTGTAAGTGTCGATCCTCCGAACAATCATAAATTAAAATATCCCAGCACTGAAAATTAGCTTACCATTAGATTCAACAATGACCATTGTTTGGTTTATTACGGGATTTAGAAGTCGGGACCAGATAAATTTGAGGGAACTATACACACATAGATACTCGCATATGTGATGTACTTGGTTGTGCAAACACATCAGGATTCTAACACAAGCCTGAATCCTAGTTTAATTTACTATCCGAACCCAGTTTAGCATAAACTGTGTGATTTTCACGCCAATCGATTTTTTTTAGATAATTCTGTAATTACTTATTGTTGATCTTTTCGTATGTTGTATCAGACGCGAACGTAGCTTTAATTTAGTTTGTAGATGTTTACCTTTTCTATCAACATGAAATGACAGAAATAAAACCAGGAACGTTATATGCGTTAGGGTGGCAGGTGTATACACAACAAATAAAGAAAAAGAGTTTTTACATGTGAACTATAAAAATAGGAGCAAGCCGTCAGTTGTTCTGTTGTTGGCTTTGAAAGTAGAAATAGAACTGAAACTGAACAAAGTGCTTTATGCCTTGAAAACTTGACACTTCTCGTTGCTGTAATATATCAGCTTCTTGGAAAGTGGTGAAAATAAATATCTCAATTTGACGAAACGAGACAATGTGATAGGGTTTTTGCTTTAATATTTATTGGATTCTTTCCCTCAAAACTGGATTATTTTAGGCACATTTTAATCAATCAACATTTTGTTGAAATTTTGATTATTTATTACTTATTTTTTTCTTTCTTAGAAAAGAGATTTTTAAGTAGGTATATTTTTAAAACATATCAATAAATAATAATATTTTTGCATTTTATCTATGATTACTTTAATAACTGCATTATTATACTGATTATTTGAGTGAAGTAAAGTGACATACTACTTCACTAGTGAAGTATTAAAATAAAAATCCACTTAGATTTAATAGAGAAAGATAAAAAACAAATAAATTTATACACCTCTGGTTTCTGTATCCTAAAAGAAACCGTTTACTACTGGCGTTATTAAGGCAAAGTGCAGCATATTTTTGAATTAATTCTATCATGTTGACTCCATCAATTCTGCCTGAACTAATAAAAAATTCTCTGGACATTTTTATTTTAGTGTTTGGTATTAGAACATGGAAGCATTGTCCCTGATCTTTGACAACTTCTAAAAGCATGTTGGTAAGTTCTTGGATTCTATAAGCTCCACCAAATACAATAATTAAAGCAACCTTAAAACTAACATTACTTAGTAAGAATAATTTGTGCATAAAAAAGGTACAGTACCTTCATTAACAAAAATTTATTATCATTTGCTTCTTGTAAAAATTTCCTAATATCTTGTTTAGTGCAAATTTGCGATTTTTTAGCACGATATCCTTTAGATTTGCTTTTCAGAAAGGCGATTAAATGCACGTATTTACTGATGTCAACATTCTTCTTTATTTTCATTATTATTCTAATCATAGAATAAAAAGCCCAGAGACGCGATGATTTATACTGTTTTGATATACCATCAAAATATGCAAGTAGAACCTTCTCATGTGTAATATTTTTAAGATTTTTCTCGTCGCACCATAAACTGAAACGTTGAAAAGCCATTTCGAACTTTTCTTTAAACATCTCTGGCACCAAGCAAGAAGCAGAAATAACTATTAGATTCATTAAAATTCGTCATTACATCACTTGTGATGTAATAAGAATTATTACATTACGCTAAATTTGATGCAAAATTAAACATTTCATGACGGAGTAAGAAAAAACTAACCATTCCAGCAAACGAAAATAATTTGAATATTCACCTCTTTATTCGAGGCATTTTCTTAAAGCTACGCTCTAGTTAGTAGTGTTTTGCAAAAACTTTTTGTGGCTGTCTGGTATAATCGGTTATTTTTATGCTCTTGTAATATTTTTATAAAAATATAAAAATACTTTCTTCTTATAATCGCTCATATAGTAATGTATGTACTGTTTAAAAACCAAATACAGTATGTGCGAACTTTCAACACTTTATTATTTTAATTGAAAACTGCGAAAATTTATAACCAAATGTTGTAAATATTTATTTCATATATTTTATGTATGTTAATTAAAACTCGAATTAAAAGTTTTTGTCAATTTTTGTATACAATAGATACGTGTACTATAAACAAATATTAAATATGTGAAAATGGTATGTTCCCATATAATATTTTAATATGAATATGAGCTTATTGATTTTACGATTTTTAATATATTAAAGTCTAATAAAAAGTTTTATAGGAATACATGTGGTTATACAATGTAAATGAAAATGAAACAAATCAAAGCAGGTTTGGCTCTATAGGCTCGATCAACTAAGCAAGGCGCTCACAAAAGCACAACCAATAACGTCTTTTTCAGCACACTAATCACTTTTTTAATCTATCCAGTGTTTATCTGATTATTCATAAACTCAACACCAACTTCAGGGTGTAACCAACTTAAAAAATTACAGCTTACATTTGGTGTCATATAAATAACTAAACTGCTCTTCACTAGTTAGGAATATTAACTTTTATTTCAAGTAACAGGTTTTTGTAGAGACGTTAACACAAGAATTCAGTAAAAATAGAATATTAACTACATATTATCTCATTTTTTTTAATTTAATTTTTTTATGATACCTACTGCTTTGAACAAGTTGGTAAAACAATCGTAACATCGAGGAATGACGATTTTTTACAGAATCTTAAAAAAAACATTTTCTATGTCGAGTGGTAAATACATACATTTTTTTCACAATATTGAAATGCTACGTTTATCTTCAGAATTTATAATTATGTTCACAATATTTTCAAATTATCAGTGCCATGTCTCTGCAAATTTATTTAGTTTTTTTAGTAACACGCATTTATCTCTAGTTAAAAAAGTTGTATTTTTACATAGGGATTACATGCATGAGTAGAAAAACAAATTAATACAAATGTAACACCACTACGAACATAACATTTTTTACACGCTGTTTATAATTGCGTTTCTTAAAGAATTTGGTTTTAAAGTATACCATGTTCTATACAATTCAAATCTAGAAAATGTGAGGGTGCTAAAGGTTGTTGATGTAAAACCTCTTGCTGATCTAGACTCTAGAACATCTGTAACATATGTCTAGAACTATGTGGTCTTGCATTACCGTTGTCACCGATAACAGCATGTTTAAGAGTAATCCGTACCTTTCCTACCGACTGCACCTTATCAATAGAAAATAATGCTGTGCAAGGGTTGTGAAGTCCCCATAAAAAACGAAGTAAAATTATTTTTTTTAATAAATTTTTGCAGTTTCTTATGGGAAAAAGATCAGGCTATGCTTTTGTAGTAATATTTTGTAATTTCTATTTTTTCATTTTATAACTTTTAACATTTTATATTTTTTCTTCTTAAAACGGCTGTTAAAATAACTAAAAAAAGATCAATTGTTAAAATAAAATTAAAAAAATATATAACACTAAAGAAGCATAGCCTGATCTTTTTTCTACAAAGTGTTTTTAAACGGCTGAGCATCAAGTTAATTTTACAAATTTTGTTAGCCTGTTTTTGACAACTATTTGCCGCTACAACTATAATTTCTTATTTCTGAAGTCGACACATTGTCAACACTATCAATCCGTTAACGTATTGTGATGTATAATATTCATCACAACAAAGCGGCAAATTTAACAAAAATTCCGGAAAGAACTTGATGCCCAAACATTTATAAAAATACCGTATAAGAAACTGCAAATTTTTATTTAAAAAAAATTATTTTACTTCTTATTTTACGTATTGGGCTTCGAAACACTTGCAAAGCATTATTTCCTATCGGTAAGGTGCAGTCGGCAAGAAAGATACGAATTCCTTTTAAGACAAGGATGTTTTTATAAAATGCTTTCTGTGTTGTTGACTATTCACATTAGTTAAGAAGTTAGTAAAAATTTTTTTAAATTTAAGTTAAGTTTTAATTATAAAAACTACAATATCGCTGTATTATTAGTTAATAAATAATTAAACTTGTAAAAAAAAATGTTCTAAATGATTTACTCGCGTCTGGCAATTTTTCAAGTAATATTATATAACAAGATTATTAGGTAAATCTGACCGCTAGAAGTATATGTTCCTGTATTAATGAATAGTTAGATAGTTTTTGATTTTGACTTTTTAATATATCAAAATTTATAAAATTTGTCTGTCAATGAAATTTACAGAATATGTTAATTATAAGAAATATTATAACAAGCACAACAATAGAAGTTCGCTGTTAGTATTACTACGATAATATAATATCAATTTTCTAGACCCTATCCACGCGGAACAGAATGTGCTAATTCTTTAGGAACTCTTTTATAGAGAAAAACAACCATCTGTGGAGAGACAATACCTATAGCAGTATAATTACATAAAACAGTTACGGATTCCTTCTCGTTCTCAGAGACAATTTCATACAAAAGAGATCGTTCCCATCTTATGGAAATCTAATGACCACTCAAATCGAGATTTTTTTGCATCAATCGATAGCTCCTGAAATAAGGAGCAATTGGTATCATTGCGCCAACTTTGTAACTCTTCAAATAAAGGCCAAATTAAAGATTAAAAAATTAAAAACAGCAATGCAAAATGCATTGATAAGGGTGAGAGCCAGTGAGGCCAGACAAATCGAGAGGTAGGAATGTTTGGATGTATATAAATCATAAAAGCTGCGTTTTGAGCGTAATAATCTGGTAGTTTTAACACAAGATTTAACGCCGTGGGAGGTGCATCACAGTTTGGGACCTTTCAGACTGTGAGAAAAGAATTTCTGAAACAACGTATTACTTGGAACTGACATAATAAAACATTTGGATATACTGATGTAACGAATATACTGTTATAATTAACTAGTGTAATATTAAATTATTAATTGATATACACTCGAAACTGATCTAAACATATTCGTTGTAAACTCATGTACCAGGAAATCGGAAATTATTTTAAAATCTTGGACTTTGCCTAACTAAGCTACGAAAACCAATTATTGTAATAAGTAATTTTTGTTGCCACTTGTTATTTTATAACTAGTGATAAAAGTGACCTTATTAAATTATTCCTATAGCACCACTCTATTTCATATACCGAGATATCAAAAACTAATGAATCGCAGGCGCTTCTGGTTCAAAATATATTTGTCTTAACTTGTATCATCTTTTTTTAATCAAATTTTCAAAATTTGTTACGTTACGTCAGTGCTCCAATATATTATATCAATATCATTTTAGCCGGTACCTGACCAAGACCCAAGAATTAACCGACTTAATTCTCATAAATAAAAAGTGAGAGTTTTATTTGTTTTATTTGAACTCGGTACAGAAGTTATTTGAAATTTAAATTGATGTAGCCACTTTATTTAAAGAATTACAAAATTGACGCAATGATACCAATTGCTCCTTATTTCAAAAGCCATCGATTGATACAAAAAAAAATTTAATTTGAGTGGTCATTAGATTTCCATAAGATGGGAACGATGTCCTATTTAAAAATTTTTGCTGATGTTGATGCTTAACCTTCTCTGATTTTATGCATGTTCTCAGGCCAGTTTCATCACTACTGAATTCTCGTGATAGATTTCTCAACACAGTATAAAATAAATTTTTGTCTTCTAAGTATTTCTTCAAGTCAGAAAATCATCCACGTATACCAGATTTCGTATCTGCAGTACGATTCCTAGATATTATTTCAGTATTTCTTTTCAAAATTTTTAGATGCTTAGTTGAAAATAGCGGTAGCCACTTGGTGCCCGGTCTGTCGCCTTTAAATTTATTAGGTCTTTCTGTATTCTTCAAAATTTTCTGCACTGTAGCCTTTAATTCGTTGGCATGCATGAAAAATCCTGATTTAGATTCTTCCAAAATCAAATTTTCTAATCTGTTTCTTCAGCCTGGGTCAAAGTTAGTGCTGGTACTATTTTTTGTACATTTGGTACTTTGTAATTTTGTTAAGCAAGGTAGATTTTGGTTGTTTCAGTGATGCTTTACAAGCTTAAGTTTCCATACTTTACGTCGTTAATCGCTTTGTTTAAGTCGTTTTCGGAGTATTTGAATCTTATGCATTAACAAGATATCTGAAGAAAAAAAATAGGTACCTAGTAATCCAATTTATATTGATATTATTGTTATGAAAATTATAAAATAATAAAACTTAATAAATTTAGTAAATAAACACCAGTAAAAAAACGCTGGCTTTTCTCGTTCATTTACTAGATTTCCTGTTCAATACTAACATTATGTAGATCTAAAATATACTCAGTGACATTAGGAGTGTTATACCCAGAAGAAATAATTTTTTGGACGTGATTTTTTGGCAATGTGATAGATTTACATTAAAAATGAAACGACGAAATTTGCGAGAAATTGGTTACTAAGTTGTCGCGTAGTAGCAAAACGGTCTCAAAGAGCTATTTGTTAGAAGCTCCTATCTTGACAAGTACATTGTGGCACGTCTCGGTTGACCTGTTAGTCTGTTTCGTGGTGTTCCTTTACCTTCTTCTGTTCACACCCGCAACACATACATTTGATCTTCACTTAGCGAACTGCAGTTTTGATACATATTAAAAAACATTGTAGCGAATAAACGTTTTAAAACGCAATCGATAGAAAAATTAGAGAAACCACAATTTTCACCAATCCTAAAATACTAAGAGGCTGATTTCAAGTTGAGATATTATCCTAACTTGAAATCAGCTCATTAGGGTTGATATTTAAATAAAATGCTTGTTCTAGTAAGTATTGTTTATTCTTTGGTTGAGCTACCCTACAATTTTTTATAAACTGTCTTATTTTGTATCATAAAACATTTTTTTTATTAAAAATATATATATTTTAATTTGTTTACTGGTTTATAATTAAAGTAAATAATAAGAATAACATAAATTTTATTCTTCTTTCACATTTAGTTTAGAAAAGTGCAAAAGCATTTCCTGTCATGAAAAATTTAATTAGAAAAAGGATTTTGAAGTAAAGGTCGCTTTTCGTAAAATGAAGCTCGCAACTAATGCTTCCCACTACTTGCACCGTCTCTCAATTTTAGAAAATAATGTTAAAACTTTCCTCAAAACTGGCACTTTGCGACCGCAACTTTTTCTCACTAATGAGATCTAAATTATTAAACATACTTAGTCCCAGCATCTGTTCATTTACAAAGCGGTATTATCATTGATTCTTTTATTTTGGCCCAGGTGTTTTTCGTATCGAACACATGGGCGGAATACATAAAAGTGTGTCGTAGAGCTCTTTTCATCCCGATCATTTTTCCGCCAGGTATGAGGGTACTCTGCACAATGTTTAAAAAGCCGTTAGGGGTGAAATACGATAGCATTTAGTGGTTTCTCGGTAAATGGACATTAATTAGTAAACCTTGTCGGATTCTGTTACACTTCAGTCCGGCTGAAATAAATTGTCGTATATGTGGATGAAAGATACCGGATAATGCCCTTCCAGTTTTATTGCGCTTTTCATGTCTGAATGTTCAATTTATGAATACAACAGTCCACGCTTAATTTCTAGGTTTTTGTTCTTGTTGGAGGAATGGTTGACGGTATATTCATAATTAATTTTATTAATTGCAGCCATTTAAGATTCGTGAACGATATTTTGATTTGAATTAAAACGCAGCATGGAAATGTGCATACGACATTGCTGAAGCATTAAAATTTAATTTACTGCAATAGTTGATTAAATTTCGTTTGATAGTTGAAAACTTTTATTCAAAATTATGTAATTAAATTACTCTCATTTGACTTGCTGCGTAAAAATTTAAATTACTGACATATTTCTTTTAGTATATATTATGTGCAACATTCTGAAATTTGGCAATTTTAAAAAATGTACAATGATTAAAAATAAAGCACAATTTTTATCGCTCAAACGCTGTCTTTTTATTACCTCTTTTTATCAAATCTGACAAAGTAAACCTTAAGTTACAAAAATGAATTTTAAGAATTTTTTTTGTTGTACGCAACTATTCAGCTATTATTCTGTTTGTAAGTTTACAAATAGAAGTGAGAAACTTTTAGTTGAATCGTTGAACTAGAGAGAGGATCCCTACAATAGAGTACGAGTGAAGCCATGCAAGGGACCGTTTATTTAAGACGATAAGCAATTTATCGAAAGTTCGTCTTCTTTTGATAAAGCTCTTGTGTGTTCATTTACAGTATACTATTTATAGCTTCTTTAGAGATTAGGAGGATTAGTAGCAATAGAGTAAATTGTCGGTCTTTAATATTTTTATTTATTACTAATTGTTTGAACACAATTCTATTTTGTAAAACAAGCTTTAGCCAGTTAATCCACAATAAATAAATGATTCTTGTTTATGGATTTGTTTTCTTTCTTTATTTCTTTGTGCTACATTAAATTTTACGTATCTGTGAATTCAGAAATATTCACAAAGCGTGAAAAAATATATTCTACTTCCTGAACTTAAATGTCTTTTAGATATTAATACGAGTACAATAGCCATTTGTAATATTTATACGTGCATTAGCCACCAAGTCTGTCTTTTTATATATAAAAAAATACTTCTCGTTTTTGAATAAAGTAATAAAATGTTACATAGTAATCTTTGAATTTAGTAAATACATATAGAGAAATTAATAATTAATTAAAAATTAATAATTAATTTAAATACAACTCAATAGATTTTTAACTTCTTTATAAAATAATAAATTTTTCAATTAAAAATTGTAGAGTAAACTAAGATAAATCGTTAAAACTGACTTTTAAGACTTATAAGACTTATATGACTTATAAGAGGCAAAGAAATGCGTCTTTGGCTAAAACGAATTAAAACGTGTACTCTTCACTGTAGTATTCTGCAAGTTTGCTCTGCCTATTGTCATACTTTTAAGATTTATATACCTTTACTATTGAAGTCAAATCCTAATTTACATACTTTTACTATTGAAGTCAAATCCTAACTATACTTAGTTTGTAGATAACGTTTTCGTTTATAATCTATGCCGGATTACATTATACAAAATGCTGTCAGATTGGTACTGCGTACTGCTGTTTGTTAGTAACAAATGGTAATTTTGCCATGTTATGTTGCAAGCACTAACTGTCAGTGGCATTGCATTTGTGTCAATAAATTATTTGAAAATAGTTAATGCAATTAAAATTATATTTGGATTTAAAGCTGAATTTACTTAACCCCAGAATATTACTGGACGGTTATTGCTAAGGTAAAAAAAATTATTAGTGCGCATAACCTGTACTTTCACTAGAAAAAAAGTTATAGATTTGGTCCGTAAATACAGGTTTTAGAATGGTACAGTTTACAGTATTGTTTTTCAAGAAATTTTGACTTTGACAATTGATTATAAAAAAGGAACAAACTTCAACTTTTAAAATTCGTTTTTTCGTCTGAAATTAAGATATAACAAAACTATTTCAAAAACAAAAAATATAGGTCCACTTAATTTTGAAAAAATCACAAATAATATAGTTAAAAGCAAAATTTGAAATATGATTTATGAACAAATTAAGTAGCTTTTTTATAATATTATTGTTTGTTTTTAGGTAATTTAAATTCGCGGTTTTAATTCCAAAACTCAAAATTAATTTTCCAAATCTAATAATTACACGACAAACTTAATTAAACACAGTAAATGTCAGATCACTTCAGGCTTCTTCGTGCTGCTGACTACTGTCTCTGTTCGCACTTTAATGACATGTCTCGTTCTTACTATCTGACTGACTTTTTGCTCAGTTTACCTCCTTAGATATTGGATAGACCATTTTCTAGAATCATTCTCGACGCATGACCTTCCAGAATTATTCTCAAAGCATGACGTTCCATTCGATAAATTATCGGATGAATCATCCGAAACCCTCTAAAACATTATGTGAAAATATAATGTGGGCTAACCAACTAAAACAATGTGTGAAAGAAAAACTGTAAAAAAGATTAATAAACAAGAAAATCAGAAATCGTTAGACAAAAAATATTGATTTTTTTATTATGAAGCATACTGATGATTTAACTTTCCATATAGCGTAATAGCCTAATTCAAGTTTGTCATAAATATTTATTTTTAAATTATAAAAATGATTATTTTAAAATCCTAATTTACTGTAGAAAAAATTTCTAAAAAACTTTATGTTTTACAAAACTTTTAAAAGTTGTTTTCGAATATATATAAAAAAACTTCTAAAATATGTTTTTAAATATTTTTTTAAAAATTCAATAGTTGTCAAGATAGTGTTGATTGAAAACGCTCATGTACGAAATTTAGCTCTCGCTCTATTAGTCTATTCTGTTTAGTTTTTCGTACATTTTATTTATCTTTAACGAGTCAATATAGATTGTTCAATATATGGTAAATCTTTGATTAAATGTGATAAAGATTAGATTTCTTATTGTGTCAACCAACAAAAAATATTGATCATAATTAGTACAGGGCCCAAAAAAAAGATTTTTATCTAGTCGCCTGTGAATTTCCCATGTAAAAAAGCAAATAGGGGTAACGAGTAAACCTAGTAATGTCACTAAGGTTGTAACAAGAAAAATGAAAAACCCCATATATTCGGTCTCTCTACAAGCGGCAATTTTTAAAGAAAAAGTTTTCCTGCTTTGAATGTTTATTAAAGGTCAAAGTCCCCTTGCCAAACTTCAAATCTGAATTGACATTTGATTGATAGGTGACAGAATAAATTAGTTCAAACTTAAAGAGTAGAGCGGCACAAAAAAATTTACATGTAAAATAATTTCAAAGGTTTTCTTTTTAAAATAATTTCAAATCTTTTTTTGGGACCCTGTACTACTTCTAACAAGTCACTGCTATCCTGATCTCTGCTGCTATACTCGAATCAAATTTTGTAATATTAAACAACAGCGCATAAACCCAAAATTTTGGCTTTGTGAATTATGTTATATGACAACGTCAACGTGACATTGTCATATAGCATGACCTACATTTTAAAAACCCGAATTTGCGGTAAAAAAAATAATTCACAATGCCAAAATTTTGGGTTCATGCGCTGTTTTTTAACATAACAAAAGTGATCCGGGTTTACGTTTGTTAGCGTCGTGCTTGAATCTTGAAAATAAACATTTAAAAATTATTTACAATTAATTAATTTAGTGCAATAGTTATTTACACGATTAGTGCGGGAACATACATTTTGCATATAATTGTGACAGTTGACGCACGAATAAAGCAAAACTGTTCCCACACGTCTCTTATATATAATGTTTTGCACGAATCCACCACTGTTTTCTATTGTCAAAATTTCACATTTTAATGTCTTACACAATTTCTCACAAATGACGCTGCTTAAACTTAAACATTAAATGTAATATTGTGAAAGCATTTCTGTTGTTTTATCCGAATAAAAGTGGTAAAGTGCATTGTTTTATTATAAACTTGGGCTCTGATACGATTATCTAATTTTAAACCGTTTTTTAAACAAGAAAAATCCTTATGCTCTTTGCAAGCACTAGTGCGGTAAAAACGGAAGATTGTAAAATTGACGGTCTCTATTGTTCGTTCAGTGCGTAATCACTTGATTTTTAGTAGAGTAGTGCAAAAAAACTGTTTTCACTATTATTTTTAAAATTTTTGATTTACATGTGGTGATTAAATGCGCCTCGTCACTAAAGATGATTTTTCGACCAAATGTGGGGTCTTCTTCTAAACGGTTCGAAGCCCAGTCAGCGAACAAACGGCGTTGTCTATGGTCATTAACTTTAAGCTCCTGAGTCAATTGGATTTTGTACGGGTGTAATCCCAAATCCCGACGCAAAATTCGCGAAACTGATGTCTGTGAAAGGCCGAGTTCTTGTGCACGACGCGGAATTGACTGCCTCGGGTTTTGCTGTACACTTTCACGTACGGCAGAAACATTTTCGGCCGATCTAGCATTTCTTTGACGACGGGGTGTTGGCTGATTGTTTACCGAACCCGTTGTTTCAAATTTGGTCACCAAACGCTGCAGAATCGATTTTGAAGGACCACCGTGTTTTCCATAAAATGGGCGCAACAAGCGCAATGTTCGAACTAACGAACAGTCATTTTGATAATAAAGTTTTATCATTTGGACGTGCTGCTCAATTGTGTAATTTGCCATGGTAATTTGGCATCAGTGACTGAACAATAAACACCAGATTATACAGACACTACCAAAAAAACATGGCCGCCACAGGGTGCCAACATCAACCCATCCTTATTGAAAATCCCTTTATGTTGTTATGTTAAAATTTCTATACTTTTTAAAAAATTTCAAATTCTACTGACTGTGAAAAGGTTGTAAATAGTATTTTTATATTAAGAGAGTGATGTGACTGCTTCTTAGATGTAAAAATAAAAATTTTTAGTAAATACCAAAAATTATTTGAACCGCTAAAGCTGCTTTAAGCCCATAACATAAACGTTTTTTTTAACAATAATTTTTTTTTACTAAAACAGTGAGTGAAGTATTAAAAATAGAACAAAATGTTCTTTTATTCATGTACTTAAATTACGCATTTTCGCTACTAACTATAAACCCTATGTAGAAGTACCACTATTTTTAATTAGAAATAAAAATGCATGTTACTAAGAAAACAGATCGAAAACTAAATAAATTTGTACTGTCACAACATTGTCAGTTTTATTAAAATATAATTATAGATTCCGAAAATAAAGTTAAAATTTCTATATCATAGAAAAAATAATATTTATTATTCCACATACAGTTCGGTTTTTTATTCGTAAGTTTTTCCCACTCGTTGTTTACGCAGTTCGTGAATAAAATCATCTCATGAAAAAACTTTAGGTACTTTCATTTCTTGTTGTAAAATGTATGTACCTACTATTACTTGTTACTGAAATTTGTTATAGTAAAACGACAACACACACCGATGTGTGACGCCATCACAGACTGTGCATCATAATATCCTTCATTTTCTTAAATAAATATATTTTGCTAAAATATTATTGTTTGAAATAAAGCTTAAAGTCTAAAGAAAAGCATTTGTTTAAACTTTCAATTTAAAAATTATTCAGCCGCCTAAGTTTTTCATTTCCGAATATCGAAATTGAGTTTAAGGCTATTTCCTGTCTGTTCACCCCTGCTGATTCAAATTCTGTAGGTATACAGTTTAAGGATTTTAGCTTTCGCATCATTTTCTATAATCCAGAACCATCAACAACAAAGTCGGAATTATCGTCAAACTTTTCTGACTTAAATTGGGTTTCTTACAATATTTATAGAGTGATTCAATAACATTAAATCGTTATTATTCAAAGCATAAAAATACAGTGCTGTAAATTATTAAATCTGTTGGCAATCTTGCATTTGCCTAAGGAAGGCCGTTCTTTTGACCTCTCTTTTTTAGATTTTTTAATTTTTGATTAAGATACCGTCTTCAAGCAGCGGTTGTAAAATTTGGAGGAGCTGATAAATCAATTACAAATTGTAAAAATGTAGAAGATATCATGTGCAAGACATTTTTGAAAACTAGAAATTGGAAGAGAAGCAGTGTTTTGTTTACTAGAAAATGGAGAACATTGTAAGAGTTAATAAATATTACTAAAAAAATTATGTTTACCTACTTTTATTATGTGAATCTTATTTATGATCTATTATCCAACCAATTATACACTACAGCTGCTATCATTTATTAATGCTGCTATCAAATTAGAATTAGTGTTATTGTAAAAGAGCACACGACAAATTTTACATTGACATCATGGCTCACTTAGACAACAAACATTTATAATAACTCAGTACCATTATACCATACAATATTTCTTTTTCGCTTTTCGGTGTAGGTCAATATATAAAAATATACAGTGAAATCGAAATGTAACTGAATCAGAGCAGGCTATGCCAGCATAACTGTAATGATGTGTTTAATTCATTACAGTTACGCTGGCACAGCCTGCTCTGATTCAGTTACAATCGATCTCCTTTATAATAATTTTTTTACTTACGCTTATATAGGCTAATTTGAAATAATGTAGAATAATCTGAAATACAACACCACAAATAATAAAAATCTGCAGAAAAATTATGTTTTAATTCTATTGATAACTACTATTGATAAGAGGTTTTCAGTAGTTGGGTGTGAAGACAAACGCTAAGGTAGTTACGGCAACGTAATGTCACTGACTAAAGAGTTTTCCACGATTATATAATAAGTTGTAGGCTATTTTCTTAGTCTAAGATCGTAGGTTTAAGTAAATTCTTGCTCAAAAGTAGAAAAGTGCCCTAATGAGAAAATTGTTCTTGTTGTGATGAATTAGGATTATCAGAAGCTAATTTTTAAATGTCTAATGTTTAATTTTTAAATTTTTCTTTATAAATATTTTTTGAGTATGTATCCATTTACTGTCAAATTTTTGTTTACGAGTCTATTGTTTGATTTAATTAATTATTTTTTTTAAAACGCACGTGCTATTTGAAACCTTTCTGCGTTTATTTAATTTGAAAAAAAGACTATTTTTTAACTACTCCTTAATCTTATAATTGTCTATACAAGCCATACTTTAAGTTTCGAAAACTTTTCCACTGCCCTCTTCACCATCAACCTATTTAGGCACACGATATTTTAAAGGTTTGTTTTATTGTTAGAAAATCTGGCTTATTTCCATTTCTTCACTATTAATAAAAATTTAGAATTTACATTGTTTTAATAATGTGTGAACTTTTTACATAAACTTTCTAATATTTTTGAAAATCGCTGAAAATATTAATTTTAAATATATGTATTATTTTATTGGTCCACTGCAATTTTCGTTCGGGCACACAATGACGTAATCGTAATACCACGTGGTTTAACATTTGACAGTTTTCCTAACCTAAAAATTTTACCTAGCAAAGAATGACTTTAATTAATAATTTTACCCCTGAAGAACACCCAAAAAACAGTGAATCTAGTCAAACAACACCGAAATCATCCTCAGGAGAATCTAAGTGGGGCTTCGATTTATACCCGGAGCGCCGTAAGCCCCCGAACACAACTACAGGCTTATCCGCTTTGTTCAATCCAAGAGGCACTGAAAGCATCGACAAAATTAAATGTGAACGCAATGTTTACACATGCATTAAGCAGAGCCCCATTGTAAAACTAATGATGGGGGCATTAAAAAGCTCAGGATGTCCATTTGACATCAGAAGACACATTTCCTGTGAAGAGTGTGCCCCGACTGTAAGTGGAGGTTTTGACCCTATTTTAAACCAGGTTGTTGTGTGCCAAAATGCAGTGACAAAACCTGCAGAAGTCCAGGGTGTTTTACTCCATGAAATGGTGCACATGTTTGATTACTGCCGCCACGATTTGGACTTCAAAAATATTGATCATTTAGCATGTACTGAAATTAGAGCTGCAAATTTAGCGCATTGTAGTTTTGTGTCGGCGTGGATTCAAGGCGATGCGTCGATTTTTAATATTAAAGAAAAACACAGTGATTGTGTTAAAAGCAAAGCTCTTAGTTCTATTTTAGCCACTAGGGATATTACAACCATTGAAGCGGTGGAAGCTATTGAGAGGGTGTTTCCTAAGTGTTATCAGGATTTGGAACCCGTAGGAAGGCGGATACGGAGGAATTCTGATGATATGTATAAAGCATATGCAGAAGGGTATTATTATGGTTATGATGCTGTATAGTTAATATCATTTTTTGTTGTACATAGAAAAAATAAACAGTTTAATATTGTTACATTCTTACATTAATTCATTCTAGCTAATCACAAATAATTTATTGTAAAATACAGGCTTTTCTACGAATAAGTGGCCAAAAAATTGCATAAAGTCACAAAAAATATTTTTTCTGCAATTGTTAAAAACAAGCCATTTTTTTACTGATTTCAGTATGTCGAGTTTGTCTTTTTTCCATAGCTTCTTTACTACCAGAGCGTGTTAAAAAAAAATTCTAATTTTATTGTAGAAAAAACGTTGTTTATATTATAGTCCCCAGTACAATGTAAAACTTTGTGAGTGCCTTTTTTGCAACGAGTTCGACAAACTTATCTATTTGGAAATTTTCGGTGCTGCTGCGTTTTCGAATGCCGTCATACCGACATCTTCGGGGTGGTGGACACTCCATACGCAGCATGATTTTTGCCGGACAAGTTGACCACTATTATAGTTTTAAAAATTGTGTTAATAATAATGTAAAGCCAGTACCAATTTTTTTCAGCATTATGAAACAAATTGATGACTAGTTTATTTTAGTTTTATTCAAAAATTTAAATTTAAGAAAAAGTTAGAAGGTAATGAAATTTTAGAGAAATAATATTTTTCGAAAATTAAATTTCAAATGCTCAACTTTTTCTATAATTAAAATTTTGGAAAAAACTAAAATAAGACTAATCACTAATTTGTCTCATAATGCCGAAAAAAAAATCGCCACCGTTCTAACGAAAGCTGTTTCGGAAATAACCAGGGGGACACCGTTTTTAAAAATCAAATTTCGATTAATAAATATTTTAAACTTATTACATTTATTAGGGTTAATTTACTATGGTTGGTCACAAGTTTATTGTGTTTAAATTATGTATTTAAAAAATGTAACTCAGTTAAAGTTGAATAACATGAAGATACAGTGAAAGTATAGTAATAAACATAATTCATTTGTTTCTTTTTTTTTGGATTAAAAACAATTTTACAACCGAACTAGGCTATTTTTACAATCCTATTAAAGAAGATAACGACTAACGAAAATAATAATTACATATAAAGGTGATTTAAGAAGTAAATTACCTGACTATGAAGAAAGTTATATTTTCGCTTAATATCTTATGAATGAGAAGTGTAATAACCAGTTGCGTATATGTAAAGTCATTATTTAAAGTTTCTAACAACAGAATAACAATTTAAAGCACTTTTTTTAATAATTTACATTTTGGTGTACTCACTTTCAGTCAGGTAATAAAAAAATACCTTACTTATAAATCACCCTCGTATATTAAACACTGAGAAAGTCAAGTTTCTGAAAGTTATTTGGAATGGCAAAAATAAAACAAATTATATTTGGTTACTTTTGAGCATTTGGATCAAAAATATAACTTTCCAGAAACTCTACAAAAAAGGAACGCACAAGAAATCTAATTAAATCTAGTTAAATTATTTAGTATCACCACAAAGAAATCACTGATTATCAACAAAATGACTTTGTGCATAATCACAAATTATAATAATTGTATACTTTTAAAGTAATCAACATTGGCTAAAATTTCCTAATAATTATTCAACAAGCAATGCGCTTAAATTAAACACTGAGAAAATTGACTAAAATCCATTATTATCATTATTTAGACATGCAATGTAAGTTAGGTGAAGGAAAACCTTGATGCTGTGAGCGCAATTCAAATACTAATAGGAAGCTTGATGGTTGCAATCCACTCGCCTACTCCAAATTTTTAAATCGTGTTCACAGGTTTAAGGTTTTTCTTCACTAGGTCTACATTACATATCTTTTCTTTCCTACAAATACTCAGACACTAATAATCAATCTATTCATGCATCCAATAAATTATTTTAAAAAAACCTAAGATTAACTGTAAAATACGTATTTTTTACATTTCTAGAAATATAAAATGAAGAAATGAATGGTATTACGTATAAGGATTAATTTTTTTTTTCACACAGTAAAAGAAAACATAATCACGAACTACAATAACACAGGACTATTCACTGCCAGAGGCAACCGTTTGCTTGCACTATATGAATGTGAGCCTATGTTGAAGAGAGAGGTTGAGAGAGAGAGAGAGAGAGAGGGAGAGATGAGCAAACTGCTTCAGCGATTAGGCTTAACTCAAAATAGTTTCCAAACGGATAAAAAAATACTGTTACTGAGAGGATTAAATTCATATTATGTTAAATAATAATAATAATAAAATTCCTCGAACATATTTAAAAAAAATATTTATAGTGGGTTTAAAATTGACGTATATAAATTTCAAAACAAAAATGCAAACGGTCAAAGCTACAAAAATTGTTTGTAGAGAATTAAATTTTGTATGATAAAGTCCGCGAGGCTATAACTTAATCTCTAATAGCTAAGACTAAGGAGACCTCTAAGAATGACAAAGAGGGAACAACGCTTGTCGTATTCCAATATCTAATAAACGTTTATTTTGATCGGTAATTTATTCTATATTACACAAAACTTTTTATAAATTAATTCATCTCTAGAACAATAAATTGTGTTGATATAAAACCATAATGTAATTAGTTTTGCAATTAATTCAAAGCGCATTGCAGCTGCTGCTCTCCCTCTTTTTGATATTTTTATGTGTCGGAGCCGATAAGTGAATCCCTTTTAATATTTTGCTTCGTCATTATAAACAATAATCCAATAATATACAAGTGAAGCTCAAAAAGTATGAAACCAAGCGTTATTTTTGTCAAAAAATGTAATTCAAAAGTGGGATTTTTATGTAATTTGTTATTGATAGTATATTAAATTATAATTATTCTATTTTACCTCATTTCATTAAAATCCTGAAATTTTGGCGCCCTCTAGTTCTTAAACGATGCAACTTCGTAGACAACGAAATCGCCTTAAATTTCTATAGTATATGTACAAAAAGCTTGTTTCCATATATTTGTGCCACCCTGTAAATAGCTTAATTTGTGAAGAGAGAAAAAGATGTCATGGTAAACTCAAAAGTGTATAAAATCAACAATTTAATAATTGACTACAAAATAAAATAATATTGTTTGATGTAAAAATAAAATAATAAAAAAAATTATTGTATCACATCCACAATACAGAGGTAAAAAATCTAATTAATTAGTATTGAGTAAATCTGCAATTTGCTTAATCCTGTTCAGATTTTGATACATGTAAGCTTTTGTTTCCCAAAGCATTTTACATAATTTTTCATCTGACGTTTCATTCATTGCAACTTCTTCAGACATTTGTGGTGAAAATCGGAAATATGGCACTCCGATTGTAGAGCACCAGGCTCTAGCTCTGTCCACAACCCGACCATCACTGGCAGTTGCCTATATTGAAAGTTATTACACCTTACACAAAAACTGCAAAAAAATAAATACCTGATCGACTAGAAGGGTTCCCAGAGTTGAAATCCCGGTGTAGAGTTTAACTCCATCAAAAATACTTCCGGGAAGAAAGACATCGATGTCTTTGACTGGCGTTACGGGGATTACTCCCGTACCTAAACTGACGACAACTGAAACTGGGGCTGCTTCTACTTCCCGGTCGATAGCTTTTAGGGCCAAGTGGTGCTCGTGGATTTCGGATAAAGCGTCCAAAGTGGGGTTGTTGGCAATTAGGCCCCCATCCAGGAAGTGGCCAAAAGCTCTAAGTAATATAAAAAAGACAAGACAATAATAATTTAGAAGATTTTATTTTCTTGCAACCCGGCCTCATTATACGACTTATTTTACTTTGTTGCCATAATTTTTGTTCTGGTCCCACAAAAAAACAAACACAACGTAGGGCTATCAAAAACCATCATCAGCGTGAAGGCAACCCTGTCTATGGACAGCACAAAATATTACATTATTTTTCCGTTACTGTTGATGGTTCTGTAGTAATTTGGTATAACACCGATACGATGGGGTGACTCGAGAAAAAAGAAACTGTACCGCTGAGGGACCGCCATGATTTTATCAACTTAATAAGTCAAAAGCGTTCCTTAGATAAACTTAAGTTCGTCTTAGTTGTTAAATGAGAGGCATAAATATAATGTGGCAAATCTTTGTGACGTCACGAAGACTGAAACTTACGAGAACCTAGGAGAATTAGTATAAGTTGGTATCTATGTCACTCTTTTGCTAAACATTTGTAGAACAGCACTATTATTTATTTTCAGCGGTGTACTTTTTTTAATCGGTAAATTAAGTAAAATGTGACGAAATGTTTCTACCATCAATTTATTTTCAGAATTCATTCTCGGGGATCCGTGGGAAAAGTTTTAAGCAGAACACTTTTTCTACATTCTATTTTCAGAATATTTCAATGGTTTAGATAAATAACCGACACATAAATGGGTTTGGCCGCCACCTTATAACAGTCAATTAGTCACTCGCTTTGTAGAATTTCGTGTAAATAAATGTTTGGATAAAGATTTTGATTGATAAAACAACGTTTTAATGTGTATAATTTCAAATAAAGTAATCTTACCTAAAATAAGTCGGAGCAGCTCCCGTTGCTCTCCCCACTTGCCACACATGCTGTTCCTCTGGTGGAAGCGGTAACTCATACGGCGAATTATGCTCAACTTTCAAAATATCACTCGGACTCTGATAATTCCTAAACAAATGCAACTCGACCGGTTTCCTATCCGCAAGAACCCCAGTAACCATAACTTTCGGATGTGGTATATCAGCCATTACAGTTTCCGCTCCAAAAGTTTCCTTCAACACATTTTCAAGTGGCTCACTAGCGTACGGTCTTATCCCAACAAAAGTAAGATCTTTTAGCCGAAAATACAAACACAGACACTCCTTCATCGTTTTACCCGTAGCTATAGCTAGCGCTAAAATCCCTCCAGTACTAGTCCCAGCAATCCAATCAAAGCAATGATTTATCGGTTTCTCTAACACATTTTCAATTTCTAGTAACATTTCGACCAGGACAAGACCCCGAATACCGCCCCCATCCATGCACAAAAGCCGCCCATTCTTGGGTAATTTCCCGTCTTTGTATTTCTGTGAGGCGATTTCCATTGCTGATACATCAAGCATTTGATCTAGGACGTCCCGGTTTGTAGGGCCAATCACTGGAGGTGGGGGAATCCCGTCATAAGTGCCCCCATAGACGCACCCATCGGTGCAATACGGGGTCCCAGGGGGGCACCGAGTCGCCCCAACCGCATGCAAATAGTACAGAATCTTCGGTTCTTGCTCTTTAGTCACAAGATGTCGCGGTGAATGCCCCGCGTTATTTAAAATATTCAAATCCACTCCGAAAATTATCAAACACTGTATTATTGGCACACTTCCCTGCTTGACAGCAAGGTGTAAGGGGCGGTTTCCATCTGCGTCTCCGATATTGGCATCGGCTTGTCGACTGAGAAGCGCCACGACGCACTCGAGGCGGTTCCGCATGACCATGATATGTAACGCGGTTTTCTTGTCAAAGTTTAGAGAGTCAATGTGGCAGTTCATGTCGACGAGGGCCTCGATAACTTCACGAGAGCAGGCCCAGTGCAGAGGGGTGCCACCCATCTTCATGTCCTCTTTGTGGAGGCTGTTGGGGTGGCTTTGGAGGTAGTCGCCCACGTAACCGGGCTGGACGTTGTCGTCGGAGACGCCAGAGGTTTTGTTGACGTCGGCGCCGGCGAGGAGGAGGGCACGGACGCAGTCGGGTTTATCGGCTTGGCATGCAAGGTGGAGAGGCGTATAGCCGTTTTTGTTGCGGGTGTTGAGGCAGTTTGGAGGGGTTCCTTGAGTTAGGGCCTAAATGGGAAATTTTTGAATTTTTTATTTACATTAAATAAATAAATAATCTTAAGGTGGGAATACTTCACTCAAGTGCCAGAACTTATCAAGTTGCATCTAAAGTCTCTGACATGACCTAACAACCACAGGTGGCCCCGGGACATTAATAAATTGTAAAAAGTTTGTTTTCTAATTAGTAGAAGATTGTTTTTTCACTTGCTTTACAAAAAACTGGTGTATTTTACACAACTTTTACGTTCAAACTATTATTAAATAATCTCCCCAGAATACAGTGAAACTGTTTCTGAGAAGAATACTAAAATTATTTTTCAATTTCTTGCATAATTTATGACAAATGATAATTTATCCTATTATTTCCATAAAATAATTATCACAATCTTTATTATTATTATTATTATTATTTTTTAGATCATTATAGGTTCAGATAACATTATCTATTTAGAAAATTATGTAGTGTCAATTTTACTATTATTTAGGTGAAAAAAATATTTTATAAATAAAAACCTTATCGTTTGAACTTTGATCTTTATAAATTTTCTTACCTAAATAATTTATTGTTCTTTTTGCTTCCTGTTTCTAGAAATTTTATGGTAATAATAATAATAAATGAATTCTATTGTATTTTATATTTCCGTGCCTCATAGCAGAACTGTATTAAGTCAAAAAACAGAAAGGTCACGCGAGTAAAAGAAAAAGTGTTTTATAATAATTATAAGTTATGCAGTTCATAGTTCAAACTTGTTTTAAGTACTATTATTAATTATTAATTAATAATACTATATAATTATTAATATTCGCTGGAAGTATGCTTTTTTATTATTAATATGTAGCATAGTAATATTTGCTCTTTTTACATCTACAAAGATCTTTTAATACAAAAAAAATTACACAAAAATTGAACTTTATTCCCTACTACTTTTGGACTTAATACACTTCTGCTCTCAGGTACAGATTTGGTCATACATTGAGATTAATAAATTACAAGTAAATCACTAATAACATTGTTATTTAATAGTCATGTCTACATTGTCTACTATAAATTTTAAAATCAAAAAACGACCAACACCGCAATTTACCCCGAAAATACAACTGACAACAAAGCCCAATATTTGACGTGGAGTTAACCTTTGTTGTCATTTATACCTTATTCTTTTATTAGAGAGCCTAACAGCTTCGTAAAATCATTTTCAGCTGATGATTTAACAAATATTTGACTGTTTGTCATTTTTCCCTTTTTGTTTTATAGTTCGATTAGTTTTCAAGAAACCGCCAACACTGCAATTTACCCTCAAAATATATCTGACAATGTGGCACAACTTTTGAAATAAAATGCCATGCCAAATGACAGTCCCTTAAATTTGCAATTAATTTTTTTTGCTTGCAGCGTGTTTCAATTAATTTCAGTTGTTCATCTAATAAATCTTCAACTTTTTTAATACTTTGATCTTTTTTTATTTTAAAACCGAAATTTTTACAACATTCTTGAGGTTGACAACCAAAAAATATGACAATGTCAAATTGTACAAATGTAATTTAACAACCCTAATTCAATAGGTGGTTGTTTTTTTTATTAGTAAACAAACTGTACTTTAAAATGTAAATTTTCAGTTTTCAATTATAGTAGATTTTAGTTTGCCAATTTAATTCATAGATAGCGGTTCTTTGATTCTAAAGTCCATAGTAGAGTAGCAACGTCTTATGTATTTTCAAACGCACACTGGGCGATTTTTTTTATTATTCACCCGATATAATATAAAAATTAATGTTTAACAAAGACGTTTACTTGTAGACTTATAATGATCAAAAAATTCAATTCAAAAATAAAAAAGATTCTAACTTTTTAATTTTCAAAATATGTATTCAAATTTTTGCATTTTATTGAATAAGTAATAACCCACTGCAACATTACATTAAGCCATAACTGTGTAAATAACAGATGGCCTTGTAAATGTAGCGTTAGAGAAAAATAACCAAATTAATGTGTCAAAATAAAAAAAATAGATTATACCAAATTATTGATTAGAACAACATTATACCTATATTATTCTATATCAAATTATAACAACAAAAACAGCTTATCAATAATGTCCAGTGTACATATCAACAAAAAATGATTAAAAAAAAAAAAAAATACGAGGAGTAACAGGAGTGCGCATAAGCATTAAAAGCATGGTTGTTGCACAAACACTTTTTATGGCCGTTTCACAGTAGCCGGTATAGCTTTCGCTCCCAGTATAAATTGATATTAGAATTGAACCATAAAAGGTGTTTGTACCTCAACCAAGAACCTAACATTGTCGGTATAGGGAGTGCCCACTCTTCTTATTCTTCCCTACAGGAATTTTCACAGCCTCTTGAGTCGCGACATCATTCTTTTTGAAATGTACTGTATGTGGCATATTTGTGAAATTGATCTCCGTATTTTATCATATTTATTTTGTAAATCTACAGGGTGAAGTGCGAGTCAGACAAACTTCAAATGCGAGTTCAAATGTATCCAAAAACAATTTCCCCAAATCTGAATATAATAATATAATTACAACATACCCACTAACAGAAAATTACTCAATTACTTAATTTCACAATAATGAACAATAGTTTTCGTTTGATTATTTTAGGGAAAAATCCCAGTGATAAATGTAAAATTTATAGGACATTCATAAATCAATAATTGTAAATAACAGATTTTAAAAAGAAATGTGTAAACAATATGATAGAAAAGAATATTGCCCGCATTTACCAAATTTTCAACAAAATTTCTTTAAAAAACCTTTGATATTAAAATCAATGTTCTACTTTTTTATAGTTAGTTATAATCTCAAATCTGCCACAAATTTAAATAAAAAATTAATTATGCAAAACTTACTGCGATAATATCTTTGGTGGTGCCAGCGGCATAATGAAATACTGAATCAGAATTATAATCAAGGTGCTCCAATGAACAATTTGCTGCAACCAAAACTTGCACTGTTTTCAAATTCTTTGTCTGGATAGCAACTTGTAATGGAGAGATACCAGTTTCATCATCTGTACTATTCAAATAATTGTTAATCTTTGGGTCTTTAAACGAATCATAGAGGCTAAAATAAGCAGCAAGATGAGCCAAATTCCAAGAGGGATGCTCAGCAAGAACATCACAGATCTTCTGTAAACCCGGGACATTATACATCTAAAACAAGATTCAGTTATTAACTAATAACTTCTTCCTGAAATCTAAATTACCTCTTTTGAGATTTCGATAAAGACAGGCAATTTATCCTTGAGAACACAGAACTTTACTTCGGCCTCATCAAGATTTGGGGTGCGGTATAAACTGAAATAGGTTTTCGTACATCAAAACACACCTGTAGTAATTAGTACAAACCTGTATGTTTGGTGTAGGCTCTCGGTGTAGGGCCGATGAAGAACAATTTCGTACGTGGCCCCCTTTTTCTTGTCAAGTATATTTGCTGGGAGATACAAGACCAAACCATCTTCCCTTAAGTGTATAGCACGATCAGTAAAAGTATCAGATCTTGTTTCAACGACTTTATTTGGGGGAGGTTCTGAACTAAGGAAACTACGTAAAACTGAAAAGAATGAAATAAAGTTGATAATGTTGATACAGTTTGAAAAATCTCTAAATATAAGTTACCATTAAATCCTTGCGCAAACATTTTTTCACTTAGAACCTACTAATTATAAACACTAATCACACAGATTTACTACTGATCATTGTACTTATTATTAAATTATTAAAGAAATTTGATTTCATAGTTCAAGGTTTGACTCATTGAGAAGAGTGTTTAGAAAATTAGGTTAAATCACCGACACGATGTAAAATCCTGATTGACAATCACGTATGAGTCATTAATTGCACTACTTTAGTTATTTATTTTGATTATTTAATTTAAATTTGTTTAAAAATTGTGATAATCATGATTTTTGCACTGGTCTAATTACAGAAATCTGTAATTTGACATTTGAGAACTGTCACCTGGTTTTTGAGGTTAGGTTTTCCTCATTATTTATTAGTGGCATAATAATCATATAATGAGTAAATTTAAAATGTACGCCGAGGATTATGACCAAGTAAGTATTTAAAAAGCTTAATTTTTGTACATTTTATCATAATTCCACGAGTATTACCTCAAAATGTGTCAAATCCTTTGTGAAAAGCTTTGTAAAACCTAACCATGTGTTTGAAATTTGTAAAAATATTTAATACGGACCTACATGTTTTGCATGCACTATGCCCATAATACGTGGTAGTAAAATTGCTTAAAACTTGACAATAAATTGAGTAGACACTGATTTTCATTTATTTTAGGGTTATGATTACAACAGCTATGATGAATATGGGGCTCATACAGGAGACCCTAACCTGGACAATGAATACAATAAACAACAGTCAAAGATGCCAGAGATTGTTAAAAACTTCTTGATTTATTTCCGTAATTGTGTGAATGAAGGTTTAATCTTTGAACTGCAAACATTGTATGAAACTTCGTGGCCAAAACTGACCGAAGATTATTTTGAGAAGCGTCCTTGGCCAGAAGAGTCAGAAGTAGCAGCGTTAGTTGACAGTGATCCTGTGAGTAAATCTACAATTATTTTACCTTCTGTGCCAATATCTTGCACATCCTTGATTTTTTCTTTTACATGTTCACTTTTATCTTTCAATTCTTCAGTGATTTTCTCTTTGAGCTCTTCTTTTTTGTTAAGGAGTTGTCTTTTATACTGCTCCATTGCGACTGTTGAAGAAAATGTGGGGAAAATGTGATAAAAAGTTACCTTTATTAGAGTATTAGAACAGGGACACGTCAGATATGACCCAATTACACTGGGAATCATCAATACGTATTATTGTTTAATGATTATTGATTGCAATATTTTTTGTTTAACAATTTATTTGCGTAGTTGTATTAGAAATTTACGCAATAATAGCCTTTTATTAGGAAAAAAGAATACGTTTTTTGTTTTTGTTAATATCTACTTATTAAATATAAGAGAACCCATTAAGCGTTGGAAATTTTAAATACTCGTTTGTGATTGGTTGATTTAGAAAAGGAGACCGTTCACATCTTATGGAAATAATGACCACTCAAATCGAGATTTTTTTGAATCAATAGATAGCTCTTGAAATAAGAAGCAATTTATATAATTGCGCCAACTTTGTAGCTCTTCAAATAAAGGCCAAATTAAATATTAAAAAATTAAAAACGGCAAATGCAAATGCATTGGTAAAAGCGAGAGGACATACCAATGGAAAGGTAGGAATGTTTCGAAGTCCATAAATCAACACATCTAGTTATGGGAGTAATAAGCTGGTAGAACTAGTTTCAACAATAAGCTTAACGCCGTCGGGAGTGCAATAAGGTTTGGGATCTTTCAGATTATATCGTAATTAAAAGGGATTTAAAAAAAATGCATACAGCTATACTACATAAGATAATATAATAAAAAATATAAAAACATTAAACATTTAATATTAAATTATTACACTTGCAACTGGTCTAAACGTACTCGTTGTAAACGCATGGTAGCAGAAAATCGGAAATTATTTTAAAATCTAGGATTTTTTCTAATTAAGTTACGAGAATTAGTTATTATAATACGTACTTTTTGTTTCCACACGTTCTTTTAGACTAGCCCATAGTAAATCCACAGTATTATTTCTACACCGAGATTTAAAAAATTAAATGGAGTTAAAAAAAGGTGCTCGTGTTTCAAAATATATTTGTCAAATTAGCTTTTTTCTGATGCGTTGGTTTAAAGGTTTCATTTGATAAACATTGCTAATGAATAATGATTCTATGCGTTACGAGTAGATCATTCATTTTAGAATTATTTTTATTAAATTAATATCTAGGTATATGAAAAATAGGGGCATCATATTTCTTATAGGTAATGATATTACCTATTTCAATACAAAGTATATAAGAAGAATTTACTTTCTCTGAAGTCTGCGGTAATTAAATGTAAATATCAAGAAATGTCTTTATTTCTTCGCGGTACCTGCACACCCAAGGGTTAGTGTCATTCAACCGCCTTAATCCTCATAAATAACAAGTGAGGGTTTTATAAACTCGGTGACAGAAGTTATTTGAACTTTAAATTAATCTAGCAACTTTATTTGAAGAGCTACAAAGTTGGCGCAATCCTAAGTATTGCTCCTTATTTCAAGAGCAGTCATATTTTCATAAGATGGGAACGATCTCCTTTGTAGAAAAACCAGTAAGTTTGGTTAATTTTCGAAATTACCAAATCATGCATCAATATTTCAAATTTGGCCATATAATGTACATCTTCGATTTCACAAAACTTTAAATACGTTTTTAAATTAATTTGATAAACCTAGTGGTTTCCGACATATTCCTTTTTTAATACTGGCTTCGACTATTGCTTTAATCAGTGTTGTGTTAGACCCGAGATGACGTCACAGTCGAATAAGAAAACAGAAATATCTGTGGAACAGTTGACTCGATTTATTGTAAAAAAAAATGTTATCTACTGAATAAAATATTATTCTATATGATCTTTAGTCACGTATAAAAAAATAGAAAAAAAAAGATTCAGTGCAACTCCTTCACTATTCTAATTTTTTATTTGGATACCTTTATTTCCGGAGTAATTTTTTTGGAAGTCCATTTTTAATAGTTTATTACTAAAAACTTATTAGCAAACGGTATTTCATTTGAACAAAATTTCAGGAAGCTGTAGACCGGTTTTGAGTTTTTTTTTGTATTTTATCATTGCAGCGCATTCTGCGTTGTTTTTGATTAGAACAGATCGTAACGAAAACCAATAACAAAAAAATAATAACAACTAAAAAATTAATAGCTATTTATGTAATAAGTATATAATTTCAGTCTTTATTGTACAAGCCCTACAGGTTATCTACGAGCTAGTAGATAAGTAGGGCACGTACAAAAATTCCTAATTATATACGAATTGCATACAAAGCTTTATTTATGTCTGACTCTATTACTCGATTACTGTAACCATTTAAAAAAAATGAGGATTTAGTCTCAAATTTTGATTTTTAAAATGCGAATATCTTCTAATAAGTGGTTAGAGTAATCAATTAACCACAAAAGCCCTTTTTTGTAGAACATTTAATTTCCTATAAAAGTATATATTTTGCATTTTCTAATATTTATTTATCTACGTGTTATAAAATTCAGAAGTTAAAAAGAAATTTTTGTTAAATTTTTCAAACTTTGAGCTCTGTTATCTTCTAAACGCTAATACCTATAAAAAAAATTGTGAGATCCTTTTTTTAGAGTGTTCAATTTCCTACAAAAAATGTAAATAAAATTTTTTAGAACTAAAGAAAAAATAGAAAACTGAGATGAGGGGGTCCTTCCTATTAAAATTACGAGCTCATCTTCAAAAAACCATTTTTTAAATGTGCCTAAGAACGAATTTTTTGGTGTCGGAAATTTAAAAAATTATTCGATTTTTTGGCCCACCCTAATATCTATCTTTAATCCATGGCGAACAATGATTCCATAATTTTTGGATCTCTCCCAACTTTTAAATTTCTAAGTATTTTGTTATGCCAGTTTATATCTTTCTGACGACTGAAAAGTCTTTTTCTGATTTTTTTTTAAAGCTCAAGCTAAGCTAATTTATTATTATTATTAATTATTTTTTTAATTTTCTTTAATCGGAACCGAAAAAATATTATATGCAATATATTATGAAAAGACCTATTAACTTATTATAATAATGACGGTTTCTGTATAACTGATTAGGTAACAGTTATTTTCCTCACTCTTTGAAACGTTTATTTTACATCAATTTTTACCATTATGTAATGGCACATTTTACTGTACAAGTTATGTAATGAATTTCATTATGTCATTAGTTACGTAATGACGAATTCGTAATGAAATTTCATTTCGTGATTAGTTACGTAAAGTGAGACTTAAAATTACTAGATATTTTTAGAATAACATTTCTTTTTCAACGGAATGAGGAAGATTTTAATAGATACGTAATGAAAAACCTATTACCGTTAACTCGCATAATTTGCAAAACTAGTTTGCTTTACTTACGTAACTAGTTACGAAAAAAAAAAGATTTTGTTCAATGACTATAATGTTATGTTTACCAAAATGAGTAGGTAAGCATATCGAACTGAGTTAAACAATAATAGGTTTTTCATAACCTAATATGTACAAAAGTTTTTTTTAGTAATTAATGTTATTCGTATAACTAATTACGTAACACAACCGCCTAAATGACATTTTTTTAAAACTGACGTTTATACAGTTTTAAAAAATGTCATTTAGAGTGTTGTGTTACGTAACAAGTGAAAAAATTAAATTATTTTCGTAACTAGTGATGTAACGAATTTTATTAGGTAATTGGTTATATAATATGTGTCATTTGCCACGGAGTGTGGAAATTAAATAGTTATTGTCCGTTTTAACTTTACTGCGTTATTATTTTTTAATCTGAATTTTCTTCATCTCTCCTTTTAGGTTTTCATGATCCTTTACAAGGAACTCTACTTCCGCCACATTTACGCCCGTATCCAAGGAGGTCCAACCCTAGAACAACGTTTCAACTCATTTTACAATTACTGCGACCTTTTTAACTACATACTAAGTGCCGACGTTCCTGTACCCCTCGAACTCCCTGATTTATGGCTATGGGAATTAATCGACGAATTCGTGTACCAATTTCAATCTTTTGCCCAATACCGAGCTCGTCTTCAGAAGAAAACAGCTCAAGAATTAGAAACTCTAAACACCCATAACAAAGTCTGGAATGTACTTTGCGTCTTGAATGTTTTGCATTCATTGGTGGATAAAAGTAACATCAAACAGCAGCTGGAGGTCTGTGCTAGTGGGGGAGACCCAGATTCAGTCGCTGGAGAGTTTGGGAGTCACTCCCTTTATAAAATGTTGGGATATTTTTCCCTCATTGGTCTTTTGAGACTTCACTCCCTCCTTGGGGACTACTACCAATCCATCAAGGTATTGGAAAATATCGAGTTGCATAAAAAATCGCAGTATGCGCATATTCCGGCTTGCTTGATTTCAACTTCGTATTACGTTGGGTTTGGGTATATGATGATGCGGAGGTACTCAGATGCTATTCGCACTTTTTCGTCTATTCTTTTATACATACAGCGGACCAAGCAACTGTTTGCTTCAAAAAGCTACCAACACGATCAAATCAACAAACAAACTGACCAAATGTACCACCTTTTGGCTATTTGCTTGGTATTGCATCCCCAATGTATCGATGAGTCCATTCAACAGACTTTAAGGGAGAAGAGTTATCACGAAAAAATGTATAAGATGCAATACGGAGACCTCCAGGAGTTTGAGAATTGTTTCACTTTTGCCTGTCCTAAATTCCTTTCACCTTGTCCTCCCCCAGTGGATTCGATTCCTGATGATTACTCCAAGGAGGCAATCAGGCATCAAACTCAAGTGTTTATGGATGAAGTTCAGCAGCAGAAGATGTTGCCAACTATCAGGAGTTATCTGAAGTTGTATACTACTTTACCGATTGCGAAATTGGCCACTTTTATGGCTCAGAATAAGAATAGCGATGGCAAGTTTGATGTGGAGAAGGAGACGCAGAATCTTTTGATGCATCTGTTATGTTTTAAACATAAGATGAAGAATGTGGTGTGGTCCAAAGGGTCGTCGGGTTTGGAAGGGAAGTTGGAGAGTGGATCAGAGGTAACTTTATTTTTAACTATAAAAATAATTGACGTAATACACCAAAATAATTTATTTATTACGTTGGTGCATAAGTTTTTTCGGCTTTTTTTATTCGATATTTTTATAAAAAAAAATTAAAAATAATTAATTATTAATTAGTCACTGATTACATAATTATTATCGATCAATTTGATTTTGTTGTTTTGATAAATTGAAATATTTTTTTATCTAAGCATATAATGATTACTGATGTATATTAGTAGTGATCAGTGGTAGATAAACGTAAACCACATATTTATATCAAACAAAAACAAAAAAATACGCATAACTGACAAGGGAGATTACCAGTTTATTTAACTTTATTTCGTTATACGAAACTAGTTGATTCACGACGGTGACGTCAGGACGTTCTTACATACTTGCCCGTTCAGTTTTAAACATTTCAGAAAAATTACTATGACAAACCGACGTAAGTCATATACTTTGAACCGCATTTTAATAGAATTGCTTATTTAATAAAGCTTTTTACGTTTTGCTGTATGTATATAGGATTGTGACTTCTATTTTTGTTTCTTTGTTTTTGTCTTTCTTTTAACTTTCATATTCTCATTCATTTTTCCCCTCTTTTCTTTCCCGATTCATTTTATTGTTGAATTTTTGTTTCTTATTTTTACCCGTCACTTGCCTTGCATTTGAAACACTTTTTTTTAAACTATCGTTCGGTATTTGACTTTCGTGTTGCCATCGAAGTTGTCCTATTTGATTTCTTTTGTTGATACATTTTATATTTCATATTTCATTTCTCATTTATAACTACCGGGTGAATCAAGTTTTATTCACACTCCCAAAAACACCTTTTAAAATACGAAACAAAGATAAATGTATATTACATTTGCATAACAAATGTAATATACAATCGGTAATTTACGACTTGTTAAGCTGAAGTAGTAATAAGTCTATGACACAACTACAGACTCAATACCTCAATAATTGAAGTCCTATGGGTGTCTTCTAAATTCCATCGGATGGTTACCGTTTGCTTCGATCTTCAAGCCACAACAATGGTCATGTGACAAGTTTATAAGGAATAGTAGAAACTGGAAAACCACCACCATGATTGAGCTCTTTTGAGAAAGAAATTTACGATTAGGACATAATACATAAAAAATAAATGCTTCAATGCTCTCTAAAGTAAGCGACACATTTCCTCGAATATTTAATTTTGATGCATTATATCATAATACACAAATTCAAAACGTCGTTGACGTTAAGTGTTTTAAATCTTCTATTTTAAAAAATTGCACGCATTTTTTTACTATTTTTGTTTAATCAGAAAGGGGTGTAGCTGAGACTTGATTCAACCGGTAGGGCTAAAGTGCGGAATACAACGACTATTTTCAAAATGACTAACTTTTTTACGTAGGACGTTTCATAAAGACAATGTCAATAATTTTTTTCATGAGTTTCTTCTCTTAGTTTGAAGATTTTGATTTACTTTTTTGCTTCTTTTACTTATTTATTCTTCTTTCTTTTTGTTTACTAATTTTCACATTCGATTGCTGCTTGTCTTTTCATTTTATTTATTTTCTACTGAAGAGAAAAGAGTAAAAATTTTATGGTCCTGTAGTACAAAAAAGCAATGTGTGAAAGAATACGGGTTCGGATTTCGATTCTGGTCCTGTTGTCAGTTCTAGTCCGGTTATGGATGGACAACCGCTAACAGATTATGTCAATGATAAACGCAGCCATTTTTATTTTTTATGTAGTGTATGCCTGACAATGCAACGCAGCCGGCTGCACCCATATAAAATAACGGTTCTGCAACAATTTTGGTCATTGAAGGAATTTCGATTCTGGTTCGGTAGTCAAAATAAATAAGTAAATAAAAATTATGTGTTTCGGTTCGGTTTTCGATTTATTAGTATCGGTTTGGTCCGAGTTCCTGCAAGAAACAGTCCATTAAACAACGTTTAACAACTATATATTACGAAAAGTAAAATTTTGAGCTAATATTTATTATTATTTGGTAAATTGCATAATACAATAATTAAAAAAAAAAACTTATGTACCAACCCGTATCTTTAAAGTTATTTTGTAAATTATTAAATTTCAGCTGGATTTTTATATTGATAATGACATGATTCACATCGCTGATACGAAAGTAGCTCACAGATACGGCGACTTCTTTATAAGAAAAATTTTGAAATTTGAAGATTTGAACAGAAAACTTCATAATTTGAAAATGTAGTAAGTTTTTTCATTTATCGAATAAAATGAATTGAAATAAATTTTGTATTTTTCCTTTAACGTTATCTCTACGATCTCGATAAGAAAAACACTTTAGGTGTCATTAAAATTAATTACTCTTCAATCTAACTGAAGAGGATGAAAGCAAAGCTTTTTATCATTTTCATTAAAAATAACACTATTAATCGGTCGTATGCGTGGTGGAATGATACATAATATATCACTCTTTGTTGTAAATTCTCTTATCACTCAATTACTTTGATTAGAAAGAATGCATTTCACACGAGTATTTTGCACATTCAGTTTCATTTTTAATTTCCACAAAATTTGAACAAATGAACAAGTATTTTAAGTTAGTTTCAAATTTTAATCATCACTTAAAAATAAATGAAACGGTTTTGAAATTTTTTACATTCAAAAGTAAGTACATGTTTTTTTGGTTATTGTAAATATATTCAATTTTTTACGATTTCCTTTTTTTTGAGAGGCTTTTTTTAAAAAAACGTGTTTTTATACACATACATACTTTTTCAACATTAATAACTAATAAGTATATGTTCAATAGGCTTTCGTGATCTTTTTTAGAGCTTTACTTAAACCATTAAATTAATATATACTCTGAGATATACAGGGTGTTGTTAAAGTCGGTACTTTACTGGATTCGGAACGATACTAAAAACCCAAACTTGCCTTATGTTTATAGTTTTTTTTGATATACGATGTAGAAGTTTTTGTTCAAAAGTATTGTCATAAATCGTGTATCTCAAAAAAAGTATATTGAGAAAAAAAATTCTACAGCGTGTATCTACAAAATCAGTAACCATTTAGCATTGTTTTAATGAGGACTATATAAACTGTATATGAAAAATGTTATGAAATATCGTGTCTTGTACAAAAACAACTTTTTTGAAAAAAGTTTGTTGTTTTTCTCGAAAACTATAAATATTTGTGTAAGACAACTCATTTATTCTGTCAACGAGGACCTATTAAATTTTTTTAAGTAATTTCAAAAACACTCTGTATATATGGACGCCCGGTCAAAATAAACATAACGCGTCCTTACACGAATCCTTAGTGTTCGTCTTAAAATTTCTAATGGCCATCATTCTATTTAATAATCATCCAAGCCTAAATTTGATGAAAATTTGAGAGATCGACATTTTTTTAAATTTACTATGTTATAATAGTAAATAATATATTTCGTATTAAAAATACAAAGCAATCTAATGGGAGAATAACTGTCACCTCAGTGGCTCATTTTCACCTGTCAAAAATTGTCACAAAGCTTGCTTATTAAAAAAAAAATTTCGTTTTCAATTCCAAAAAAATTAAAGTTATTAGTTAAGTTAAATATAAAAAATAATAAAAAACAATGGTAATAAAGTACTGTATGTTTAATGATTACGTTGTCACAATTCTTTAGCTATTCAAATGAACACCTAATCAAATTCAAATATTATATAAACACTATAAATACAACAAGAAAGCACCTACTGTATTTATTATCAACATGACGAGAGTAAAAAGTTCAATAATAAGGTGAACAAATCTTTTTTATTCATCATTAACTTTTTATACTTTTCTTATTTTAGTCGCAAAATTGGCTAAAAAAACGAACATTATAGAAATGTAAATTTATTCAATACTCCTCTTAAATATTCAAACATTTTCAAAATTCTGCTTTCTTTTTTTTACATAAACCCCTTATAAAGTAAAATTAACTCATGCGCTCTAGTGATTGTGTACTCTGCATAGGCCAACACGTGACTACACTCAGTCCCATTTAATTTTGGATTGAATACTAACAGTGTTCCAACATGTCAGAAGTAGCACAAGGTACAATTTTACATTTGTAAACATTTCATTTACGTTTTGTTGATGTCTTAACTCTAAACCTTGATATATGTCTAGCTTTGAACCTCTGAGACTTGTCCTTGTAATGTCTAGTGTCAGTGTTTGTTGTCTGTCTAAACTGAGCCCACGGGTGGACGTCCTCACTGTCATCTACTTCTACCTCATCCAACCATGTTTTATATCTCATCTTAAATACTTTAAAACCTTTCTGGAAGGACATATTTTTTGATAAAGGATTTTCCTGAAAAGCAAAATAGATTTAGACACAAGTAAATAATGTATTTAAAAGTAATCACCTTATCATTCGAAAAATGTTTGCACCTTTTTTTAAAATCCTCTAAACATTCCATGAATTTTTTATTTGGTTTCACGTTTTCACGCAAGCTAATGTCCATTATTTCTAAAATGTAGGGGAAGTTTCTGTGGTAGCAAGCTTGGTGTAACATCGCACCCAAAATTTCCGTATTTAATCTAAATAAATAATAAACAAATATTTAGTTCTATTTTTATTTGAATATTTGTAGTAAATACCTATAGGAGTGGTCCTTCATTTCATTTAATAACTCTAAAGCCTCTTCTTTATTTTCACATCCTAATGCCAATATCCCATAGGTCATTAAATCTGGTCTATAGTTGAATTTTTTCATGTCTTGCAATACAGCCTAAAATAAATAATTAATAAGCAGTTATGTCTATATTTTTGTTGCAAAATAATGTTAACAAGAAGTAATAATCATTTGATTATTTACAACGGTTACGGCTAGTGAAAACTATTTGTCAAAACCCGATAACGTCTTATGGTTATTTTCCTAAATAAATCCAAATAAATTCCTATTGTTAAGATTATTTGCAACTAAAGTTAATATTATTTAACAGAAACGTAAAAATGTATTATTATTATGTTGCCGTAAAAGTCGGAAATCCAGTAAATGTTAACAATTCCTAGTGACTTCTAACATTTACTAGTGAATGTGATTTACTCTAGCGCAGCGGCAGAGAGTCACAGACAACCCTTAATATAATTAATAACATTCAATAATAATTCAACCTTAATAACATTCTCATAAGACTTTGCCTATGTTGTTGTCGACCGAGAATAGTTAGTTAAGGGCGCTTTGTTTCCTTTGGATTGACGCTACAGACGAGGAAACACCATAATATGTATATTTTATAAGCACTTGTTAGAAACAAGCGTTTAATGGCGTCTGTCCGAGTTTTGTTCCAAAATGGATCATGTCTTTGTAAAGGTAAATGGCGCAAAGCACCGTTAAATACCTGTTCTGAGTCAATAATTACGTTGCTAAACGTAAGTCATTTTTTTACTAGTCATTGTTACCATGCTAACTTTTTGTACAATTTTCCTTTTTAGATTTTCATTCAGGCACTGATGATGAGATAGTTCTCGAAAGCGCTCTGCCACTGTTACATAAGAATTTTGTCCGATTTAACTTGTGGGTTTAACTTGCATTTTTATTCTTTCAGTATTTTTATAAATAAAGTTAGTTTTATTACTACAGTTATTAGTGCCACTCTTTGTGACTAATAATCAAGTTATAAAATAACGTCACTTTTTATCACTAGTTACATAATGAAGAATGTTTGACAACTGAATATGTATTATGTAAACATATCATGCAACGTATATCGTAAGCAAAGCTTTTTTCTGTTTTTTAGTCCAAAGATTTTCTAATGAGTTAATTTAATTAAACGATGTAATGCGTTAATTTTTCCTAGGGGTTTATTTGACTGATACACCAGCTACTGCCCAATTATCAAAAATACATTAATTATGTAGACTTAATATTAATGTAGCTTATAATTCTACTATTTTTTTAGGAACAAAATAATGAATTACCCACAATAATTCGTGCTCTTTGTCTACTCACATGCTTTCGAGTTTTTTTTTTGTCAAAAAAACGGTATATACAACTTAAAACAAATCACAAAAATTTTAATCAATGCACACGTTGAACAGTAAACATTTTATAAACAATTATAAATGTATAAAAACAAGATGAGGTTATAAATAACGTGAGATCGAAATGTAACTGAATCAGAGCAAGCCGTGGAAGTGAGTACACATTAACATTAGACACTAGACATATCATTAGTTACGCTGGCACAGCCTGCTCTGATTCAGTTACATTTCGATCTCACCTTATAAGCGTCCAATATGTATTATGTATATATATTTTTATTACCTTTGCGTTTTCGTAATCAAACCGTATGCTCCTCTTCTTAATTAACATATTAAAAAAGCTAACATCTGGCTTAACACCACATTTCTTCATTTCTCGTAACAATTCTTTCTCAGCTGCTAAACTTCCAGGTAAACAGTCCAAAAGTTGAGTAAACGACTTTATATCAGGGGTGCAATGATTCTCCTCCATATTACTCAAAAAGCCTCTCAAACCTCCAACAAGTAATAACCTGTCTTCAGGCTTTGTAACTTCACTCAACGAAATAATATTCCCTAAATGAGGCACTTTTGCCATAAGATTAGGCCGACCAAAGTCAATCTGATTTGCAGTTTCATTCATTACCAATTCACTATCTTCTTTCTTACTTTTTAGTTGATTTTGTATCAAATAGTTACCATCACTTGAACTATCAAGCAACAATTTAGTATCACCCGAATTAAGTCTTAAATTTTGCCCCAAAATCGTATGCAATGTATCATTCATCACCTCCAAATTCCCAATCCCACAATCCCTAATACTCCTCAAAATTAAATTATACGTAAACGAACTCGGAGCAATTCTTTTAGTGACCATTTTGCGCCAAACCAATAAGGCATGGCGAAACCCTGCTTCTTTATCCTGTATACAAGCTTGTAGTAAAAAATTCATTGTATCACTACTTGTCCTGATTCTCTTAGAGGTCATTTCGTCAACGAGACTGAAAGCGGTTGTAAGGTCCCCGCAACGACCGAAAGCTTTTATCATCGCGTTGTAATTAGTCTCATTAGGTTCATACATTTTTTCAATCATTGTGTTTCGCAATTTTTGCGCCCTACTTAGCCCATCTTCCGGCCAAGGACTGTTAGCACAAGCGTTGAATAAAGCTGTGTACGTGCCTCCTGTGATATTCAGGCCGCGTTTTTTCATTTGATTGTAAATCGAAAACGCCTTTTTCGTGTACCCCACACGCCCACAAGCACCTAACAATAAGTTGTAAATGTAACTTTCAGGTTTTACTTTATCTTCTTTCAGCATTCTTATCTCAACAACGTCAATTGCTTCTTTTATTTTGTGCTGGTTTATAAGGGATTTTATTATGTCTGCATACTGTTTTGTGCTTAATCTAGTCAAAGGTGTTGTTTTCTCAGACCAGTCTTTTTCTGACTCTAAATCTTTTTCGTATAATTCTTCTTTTTCTGCAGCATCTCCAAAAGTGTCAGGGTCATTTTTTAGACGGACTAGAAACTCCTGTTCTGATTGTTGAATATTTGCAGCATTTGAAGCTAATTTTAAATTTGAGGTTAGAAACACGGAATGGGGTTTTTCTTGTAATTTTAAGGTTAACAAGTGATGGTAACGTCTGTTGGTGAACAATATTTGAGATTCTTGAGTTCCAGCACTTTGCAAAGCTTGTCGTGTTAAATATTTCAACAATTTAAAACGAAACATTTTAAATTATCAACTTTATAACCTCACAAACACATCGCGTTGTCACTTTTGACATTTCCACACTACTGACAACCTACTGGAGATAACAAAAATTTTGAAATTTAAACATTTTTTTTTCGAAATTCATTTAAATAAATAGAAATAAAGCTACAAAATTACTAGTGCAATGATTTTAGCATTTTTACATTATTTTGTAATTATAACAACTATAATTTATAAATAAAATAGAAAAATTATAACAATCAAAATATTGTTGTTATTTATTATTCTTTGATTTAAAAAAATAAAAATTTAGACATTTTAACGTGATTTTAATTATTATTGTAGGGACTAATTTGCAGAAGGTTGGTGAACATGAAAACACTTGAACGTCGCGACGTCAGACGTCGTAATGACAAAACAATATGTCTGAAAGGATCACTGAAATTATTTTTGGAAGCTGAAAACCTGAAAATAGTTTAATATATTCGGTAATACATTTAATTTTATACATTATAATGCATTCACAATAATTTTTAAGGCTTTACAGCAGAAGAAAATTGTTTTATGTATTTAATTTGTTTTAACTGGTGTAGAAGAAAATTCCAGATATATTGAATTTCTAGCGTCAGAATACTTATTGCTTGCTGAAAGTTCGACTTAATAAATGACGGGTAAGAACCTGACATTTATGGCAATTTAATTTTTGTCTCACGTCAAAACGACTTCGATGTGTTACATAAGCTTTAATTGATTTTCGTAACCTGATCAATGAATTATTTTTTACTTTGTGTTTTTGAAAATGAACTAATGAAATTATTAAAGCGATTAGCACTTTAGATTTTCTCATTAACTTAAACAACGTTGTTAAACATATTAAATTTCAATAAAGAATGTATAATTTATTCTAAATTAACACCGCTAATGTTGAAAAGTAATACAATTTTGCATTACTCTAAAGAATTAAATTTATATTTAATGATTACATTAATAATGATCAGATATTTGTAGATATTAAATGTATACGGAAGTGTATGTGAGACACTTGATAAGATCAATGGACTACTACAGTATTTCTACGTTTCCAGAACAAATTGAAATGACCTTTCACCTATGCTGTCTTTATTTCGGTTACCATTTGACATCTAAGAGTCACCTGTAGGACATATACTAGAACTAGACCATTTCATAAAGCTGAACTAAGAGATTTTGATCTGATATTTTTTGTTATAATTGTATTATACTAGAGTATTTATAGAAGCAGTTTTGAATATTTTTTTATTTGCGTCGAAATGATGCGTTTACTCATTACAGTTTAGCAGTTATCAGTTAATAAGCTTATTAAAAGTCTCCGATTTTCAAGTTATTCGTGCTCAAAGATGACGAAGAGTGGTTTTTTAAAATATTTTGTTCTCTAATAGATATTCGCTGGAAAAAAATCAGAAATTTTAAATAAATAAAGACTTTTTGTTCATTTCAAATAAACAAAAACATAAAAAACATGTGTGGTAATAATCATTTTAAACCGATGTAATGAAATGTTGAAATAGCACTCGTTATAGTCATAAGCGCCCTCCGAATTTTTGTTAGGTGGGCAAAAAATTTTCTCTATAAAAAAATACATAAAATAGTTATCTAAAAATCGTTATTATTTAAATTTTGTGTAACTATAGGACTAATTTCTTCTTTTTAAATTTCTAATCGTTTTTTTCTTTTTTGTTAATTCTTTTTTGTTTTTTTTTTAATTTCTTTTTAAATCTTATATTACCACGAGTTTTTTTGTTTGTAAATGTAGAGGTTGAGTTGAGTAGTTTTGGCAAGGTTTGTAAAATTTAATTTTTATTTTTTTTTTCAATGTAAATTAAAGAAAGATTATTATTTTAAACATTCTTTTGAGTTTTATTAAAAAACATAATCTCTGCAAAGTGTTAAAGTTTTTTTTTTCTTCCGTTTATAAGAAGCCATTTCATTGATAACGGACGGGACATTTGTACATTAATTTTTAATATTTGCAACACTGAAGTTATTGATATATACTTTGGTGAAGTGCTCTAGGTTGTCATATTTATAGAGAAGAATAACGAACTATATTGCTTTTTATAAAAAAATTTTGTTCACATAATTTGCAAATCAATTTATTATCATAACGGACGGGACATTTAGATAGAAGGGGAATTTTTTTTCGATGTCTTATATGAAAATTCAGCGATTCGGTAATGAATACATTTTTCTAATGTAATGCATGAGGTTGTTATAGATTTGTACTTGATAAAAAACAGGATGAAAGACTGGAAGTAATCATCATAAATGTGAAACTTAGAAAATTATTTATAACGGACGGGACATAACAGATGAGACTGCATTTTTAGGAACATTTTATTTATCGTATTTATCCACTAATTTAAACTTAAAACAAGGTAACAATTGTTTTTGAGTCGCAGGATGTTTCTGCTACTCGCATCAATCATCATAAATTAATTTTAAACGTTTTTTTGGAATATATATTAGTCTGAAATTCGGGTGTAGGTAGACTTATTCCGTGGAATGGCTGAAGAGTCTAGTTGAGTTGTATTTGAATTATTTGTTGTTAAAAGGTTGATAGGGTATGATTTTCAATTAGCGTAACCTTTTGTTTGTTTTAAATTACAAATTTGAAATATACAAAATCTATTTTATAAAATTTTTGAGATTTTTAATTTTTAATCTAGCTTGAGTGGTTATCTTTAGGAAATAAAATATTTGGAAAAAACATTATTTGTTATCTAAAAAATGGAATAAAAGAACTGCTACCACTAGCACCGACTTTAAATATTCCCAAACACAATTTTCTTCAATTATATGAAAGGCTGTGGTGTAAATTACCGATGTAGAAAAATATGTTTAAATTTTTTTACAAATCGTGATAATTGTTAGAGCTACTCATGCCTTGCCTTAGTGCTATTTCTGAGACAGATTTATTTTCAAGATATGTCGAAGCTAATAGTGAATTGTATCTCTTTAATCTTTTAGCATCAAATACAATTAAAGTTGAAGAAAAGGCTTTTGGAAATGGAAAAACAAAAAGAACTCTTACATTTTGTAGAGCTTGGGTGATAAGCATAAAGAGAAGCAAAAGCTTTTACTAACTAGTTCTTTCTTCTTTTTAATCAAGTAAAAACAATGCATTTCTTACTTTTTTGCTTATTTTAAATTACAGAAGTGGTTGTATTACGTACAGAGTTTTTAGTATATGTATATGTTTTTAGTATTTTCGATTTTTGATCTAGCGGATATTTTTAGTAAAGAAAATGTTAATATTATAACATTTAAAATAAAACAGTCTATGTTATTATTATGTGAATTAATTCACATTACAAAATTTTTCAGTTTTTTTTTAGTTTTTCATTCAGTCTTACGCAATTAGAATTAAAAAAGATTATTTACAAATCGAAAAATTTATGATTTTGTTATTTTTAGGGAAAATTTGACGAATTTGATGACACACTCTGTAATATGTCTGTACCGCAAGTTGAAACGTAACTTATTTACAACTCTAATAGCCTACATCTTGAGCATACCTATAAAAAGTCACTATTTGTGGTTAATTTTAATTATTAGTATATTTCTTATAAATAATAGTTGTGACTTCTGTTTTTAAAAAATTAATTAAAAAAGGAATTATATTTATTTGTAATTTTACAAAATCTTTTATTGGTATCTCTATAATTAATATTTAAAATTTAAAAAATATTTTGAAAAACGTATAAGTTAAAATTGAGTAAACAAAACAATTGTTTTTTCCAAAAAAAGTAATCAGCATATTCAAAAAGTGATTTGATATACATTGTTGTAGCGTTTATTAAGAAGATTATAATGTGCTATTTTTCGTTCTTATATCTTTATTCAAAATTATAATTTTGCCACTATACTTATGTGATGAGACCCTATTTTTTGCGGTCGCCACCCGGAATACATATAAGAAAAGTTATTAATTTTTGTCGCACTTGTGTTTTGTAAAATTTTAATACATTAAAATTTGTATGTAAAGACAAAGTAAAAATTAAATGTTCTAAATTTACAAATCTGATATTTTGATTGATGACGTTTTGATATGGCGGAATAAATTGAAATTATAATTTGTTTGTCTTGGGGAAAAAAGGGTTAAATGTAAAACATATAAAAGCTATAGGATAAACAAATACCTACATGACTCAACTGCGGACGCAAATATGGAATTTAACTAATGAAAGAAATTGGATATAAAAAATTTAAAAAAGTATGTTGAGGTCATATTTATTTAGGATAGAATTAATTAACTTTTATTGAACTTTAAAAATTTTATGAAACATTTTTTTAGTCTTGAAAGTCTTAAGTTTTAAAAATAATTTTCAAATATGGAATTTCTCTTACTATAGTAGAGTTTCTGCTTGTCAACCTTGAAATGCTAATTTAACACATCCTATTTTTGCTTTAATCGATGTTTTATGTATACTAATTCTGCTTACACTTAATGTTGCAATGTTTAGAGTCACATTTTAATCTTCAGTCTCTCAATTTTTATTTTCAAAATCGCTTATTATTATTTAAGACTAAACACATTAATGTTCAAAGGTGCGTAAATGCAACAACCTACACTGCTTTATGAACTGGTAAGTACGTGTATATTTTTTTCACAAACAAGTTTTTTAATCAAAATTTTAATTTGGGTCACCACACATTGTTTACTTTTGTTTAATTTGTTAAAAAGGCTTTATGAGTTACGCAGTCAAATACATTTTTAAATATGTAGGTCAAAGTTGTGTGTGTACTGTTTACATCTTGCTTTTCTTGAAAACAAGTAAATTAATATAATTTAAAAAACAGTTTGTATTAAACTTGATTTTTTCTACTCTTTTAACTTCTACAAAAATTGAAATTATTAATAAATAAAAATAAGAATTTTCGTATCTCACAATAAACAGATTTTGATTTGCATTTTTGTAGGAAATTGTTTTCAAGCTTTGTTTAGATTAACAATGACAATAAAACGCTCAAAACTAGAAAGGGAAAAGTAGGCTCATAAAACGGTTTTGAACAATAATTCTTTTGCAAAGTACTTTAAGAATTCTTTTTTAAAATTTTAAACGAAATTTGATATTATTGAACTGTGTTGTCTTAGTTAAAGTATTGCTTTTCACCCTAGGCTGAGAAGTAATCTGCGAATTAATATTTATAACATAATTATTATAACATAATAATGGCTGATGAAAGCACTACATTCGCTTTAAATATGGCGGACGAATACCAATACAGTTTCTTAGGTCAAATCGTCATTTAATGTCAGCGACATTTTAATGCTGTTAATTAATATTTATTTGATTTTAAATGAAATGTGGCAATTTAAAAATTGTTGCTGGAAATGAAGTTTTGAAAGCCTTTCAAACCCGCACGTATGCAATAGCTTATTAAAATGCTCTAACGTGATCACTTTGTAGGTTTTAATCAATTTCAAGTCTTTAAATATTGAAAAATAACAGCGTTTTATATTTGCAACTACAAAGATACGAGACTTTTAGTTAAAAAACCCCAAAGGAAACATCGCAAAAGTGCATTGTAACACAAAATTATAAATTGAACAATATTATGTTCTAATACTTTAAGCAACGCTATAAAAAGTAGGAAGGCATCATTACAAACAATTTGGTATTCAGTTCGAAGCAAAACAGTCAATGGTTTTATATTAAAGAAATCAGTTACGTTGAAATTTATTTTGGAAGAAAATTATATTTCCTTATCAGATTTATCTGAAATTGAAAATTTTAAAGCGCGTAAAATTTTATAAAGTTATTAAAATTAAGTTATTTGTAAATTGTAACATGACACGGCCAATAAATTAGTAAGGCCGATAAGTTTTTACTTCTCAGCCTACTCCGAGAAATTTTCATTTCTCAGTCTCATTTTGCACCACTCAAATTTCAGCAGACAACAGATATCCTATCCTATCCTACAACAGATGTTCTATTTGGAGCATTTAATTTTTAATAACTAAAACAAGAAATACAATAACACAAGGAATATGTACTTCCTTTTTGACACGGTGCAGCCGAGTAGAATAATATCTGAGTCAAAGTTGAAATAATGAGACAAAGTTAACAATCCTGGTTTGTTTAAACTTTTTTTTATTTTTAAGCCTATTGGAGACAAAAATCTAGCAGATTTTAGTACACAAAATCTTATTTTTTACAACTTTTTTCTATAATATTTTTTTGTTATTACTCATTTACGCAGGGTTTAAAGATATAGCCAGTGCTTCACAAATATTAAACTTTCAATATATTTTTGAAATATGTTTTCGTAGCTATTTTGTTAGTTTTTTAAAGCAAAGATTGAGAATTTAATTTTCTACATAACAGTAACTTTTTTTATTCGTTTTGAAACACAGAATATAATAGCGAAGGTGAGTTCTATTTTATTAGTTCCTGATTTAAAGTAATAATCTTTTTTTCTTATTTTTTTTTTAGTTTTCTGTGATGATGTCAACGCACTGAATACTGACCGCGGTTATAGTTCAAAAATTTGAAAAAGAGATAATTACATTATTGTTATAATAAAAATACTTGTTAATAATTGAACTTTTATTTATTACTTCTTGTTTTGATCGAGAACTGCTGATAAAAAGAACTTTGAAACAACATATTGACTTACAAAAATTTTTCCATAGTTTCTAAATTTTAAAATTTGAATTGTTTGATAAACCTCAATCTTTCCTCTTGTAGATAAGCTGTCTCAGCTGTTTATTTGAACGCGATATATCAGTCAGTAGCCTCTAAACTCTCATCAAGTCATCATGTTTCAATATATTTTAATTTTATCGCTTACAAGTTACATAAATGCTGCAGAAACACCTATCATAGGGATTTTATCCCAAGAATCCTATTTAATACGAGACGCCTATCCAGACGCTGACAGTTTCATCGTATCGTCGTATATAAAAATCTTGGAAAGTAGCGGTGCTCGAGTTTTACCCATTTGGTAACAAACAAAATAATCTAAAACATTTTTTTAACTATAGTTGCTGCAGGATTGGCCAAGACGTTGCTTATTACGAAAGGGTGTTGAATTTTACCAACGGGTGAGTTTGCCTTTTCTTAATCACTAATCACTATAACTCCATAATTAACCAGCATTCTATTTCCCGGCGGAGGGACCTACTTTAATGAGACGGGAGGTTATGGCGAAGCAGCAAAACAGCTTTATGAATTAGCCGTCAAAACTAACGAGAAAGGAGTTCATTACCCTCTGTGGGGGATATGTTTGGGTATGCAGGTGCTGATGTATGGGGCTCTGGGCAAGGACATTAGAGGAGATTGCCAATCTAAAGATGTCGCTTTACCACTAGAATTTGTCGCAGGTAATAATTTATTCAAAATAAAGAAAGTGACAGAGTAAAAACAAATCTTTTGTGACTTGGGATCTTATATCTCGGGGATTTCAATGTCCCTGTTCTAATTAGAGGACGCGGGGGAAAACAAAAGACAATCATGACATGGTTGACCTTTACCGGTAGGTAATTAGTCATTACGTACTTCCAACTTTTGAGCTGAAAGGAAATTATTGCCACCTACATACAATGCATTTACCGACTTCAGTTGTAAATATTTGTAACTTTTGTAATTTATGCTTAATTTGGGTTAAAATACACATTTTAGTAAGAAATTAAAACATTGCTAATTTGACAATATTTTATTGCATTTTATACATTTAATTACTTTAAAATTACGTAATTAGTTACATAACATGTTAAAGTTTAGAGGTTTTAGGTACTAGGCCCGGTTATTACTTATTTGTCGCACTGCAAATGACGTAATAAATTTAATGGTTTATGACATCACAATAAAATGGGTAAAGAACAATATTTCCCGGCGCATCCACCATTTTTTTATACAAATGATCATAGAAAAAGAATTTTTTCTATCTGCAGACAAAGTAAAGATTTAAGAAGAGATAAAGGTTGATGAAGTTTTTACTGCATTAGTTTTTACTTGTTACTTTTTGCATTTGTTGAATCAATATAGTCATTAACTTTATTAGTCTTCAGCACTTTGTTTGCAGATGGACTCACTTACTTTTCTACAGCAAGATGTATCTAAATATTCTTAATTAATTTTGTGATATTTATAAAGAAAAATTTAATTTTGGTTTATTTTGCTTTTTTAAAAACTGAAAAGATAAATGAAATAAAAAACCGAAACTGAGTTCAAATCAAAGATACTTTTGATGATATATTTAGGACATCCCCTTAAAGATCTTTACAAAAGTTTTATATAACAGGAATTTTCAAAAATTTTACACAAATTTTATCTAGTTTTACTGAATTATGAAATTTAAAAATTATTATTTTTTTAGGTTATCAACAAAGCAAACTGTTTTCAAAAGCATCGACCCAACTTTTGGAAAATCTGAAAACCAAAAATTTGACGTACAATTATCACAGATACTGTTTATTTGAGGACGTCTTGAAAAATAATAATATATTAAAAGACTGGAATATTATTTCAAAAAACAAAGACATTAATGGTTTAGAATTTGTATCGACAATGGAACACGCGAGATACCCATTTTTCGGAATACAATTTCATCCTGAGAAGAATCCTTTTGAATTTAAAAAAGCTGCAGTGCCTCATTGTCCTGAAGCAGTCGAGCTTGCACAGTATTTCGGAAACTTTTTTGTTAATGAAGCCAGAAAAAATAATCACACTTTTCCGAGTAAGGAAATTGAAGAGGCTTCATTAATTTATAATTTTAATCCAGTGTACAGTATCTACAATACATCTTATGAGCAACTGTATCTGTTTACCTCTCAAGACTATGATAGAAAGTTATTGTAGGACAAAGGCCAATGAGAAAAGATTTTGTTGCAGGTTGATTTTAATTTGTTGGATGATATATAAGACTGTTGAACTTGTGTGTTTGTAAAATAAAGTATTTACAATTTATTCGTGTTTACTTAATTGCGTTCAACAGGAGAAAAATTCAGAGGTAAATAATTAAGAGGCGGAAGAGCGGATTTCCAGTTAAATTAATATTTAGGATTATTATTTTAAAAAATGTTTGTTTACGTAGGGAAGGAATGAAAACTGTAATTTTAATTAGAAAAGTTGGTGACGGATATGCACGCGGCTGGAGAAAAGCGTGTTTGAAACCGTGCTTAGAGCTTGGATACTCTCATGTCCCTGTGGGTTGGTGTGGTCTATGGGTGCGGCCATGTGATTTTCTTTTAATAAGAAAGCTTTTGTTCATCAAGAACAGCTTCTGGACGGTAGTAGCTCATTTTTAAAGGTTGGCTGGATATTATTAGTCCTCTGTTTAAAAAAAAAATATCTTATACTTTGTATCGCAGTATGGAAAATCTGTTTTATTAAGACTACGGCAGCTTAGCCTTGATAATCCAAACTAATTAGGAGGGTAATTTTATAGTTAATAATGGAAGATTATGTTATTAGGAGTAAAAGTGAAACTTTTTTTACTAAGTCTGGCAGTTTGACTGTTGGTCGTAGTGAAAACTATTAAAATGAACTATTATCTAAAAGAATTTAACAATTTTAGAAAATTTAGATTAAATTCTAAAACATTAAATTCTATAGAAGCATTGTTTTTAAAAAATGAGGTGTTTTAATATAAATGATAAAAGAATTAAAAACCAAGTCAGTCACACAAGTTTAATTAATTAAATTCTTACATAAACGTGCCAGAGCGCTTTCGAGAGTAGTTATTTCTCATCATTAGTACCTATAAATAGTGATGTAAAAAGAAAAATTATAGAAAGTTAGAAAATGTTAGAAAAATTTATCAAACTTTTGTCACTAATAAGAAGAATTTGATTTTTATTGCGTACCAGTCAAGTCGAAAGACTACCTTTAGAATTACAAACAACTTTTATGTTATGTTTTTTTAAAATATAAGAGTAGGATTATTTATAAACAACCTTGAAGAAATATTTTTGGAACTTTTTATTTTTTTAAAGCATATTTATTTCTGAACAAATTTCTAAGTATAATTTTCAAGATTTCTACGATACTAAAATGCTTCTGAAGACATCAAAAAGAGAGCATTTTAAAAATGGTTTTTATTTAATTTCCTAGGGAATAAAGTTTTGTCTTATTACTGAAAACGAGGGAATCTTCTCACTTTATTTTTAGTTGGGAGAAATTTTTGCTGTTTTATATGTATATCTGAGATAATCGCAATTCTACTGTAGTTTAAAAAATCAATTTATGGAAGTCAGTTTTTATAATTTTTTTATTAATAAAGTAAACGTTTTAGTTTTTTTGGGTTCAGTAAACTTTCTAGCTTATACTATCGACAAACCGATATTTGTTTTGCAAAAAATAGATAATGGAAGATGTCAGATTTAAGTTCCATTATGTCTCTTTTGTTTGCTTTCATAAACTTTTTTCTTTCAAAATATTACACTTAGAACATTATTATACGGTTTTAATTGTAATTTTGTTTGAATTATTCCGAGAGCTTTTGCTAGGGAAATATTTGCATTATTTTAGAGAATATTAAAATGAAAATAATGATTTCTAAAAGTTTTATATTGTTTTATTTCGATTCATAGGAACAAGTAGTAAAGAAGGTGCTTTACTTATTGTTTAAAAAAAGTATCCACCGTATCCACCATAAGCATATGGGGCAGCGTATCCATAACTGTATCCTAATCCTGAATATCCTCCATACAAACCAGAATAAAATTGTGGTTCCGGTTTAGGTAAAGCGAAGGCAAAGGCGAGAAGAGCAAAAAGTACAAACTGTAAAATAAACAAACATTTCAGTAGACGGTTTAAAAACTTCTAAAAAGCAGAAATTTATTTATAAAGTAATAAATCAAATTTACAAGAAACAATAAGAGACTAACAATTTTAAATTCACAAAGTCAATACTTACGAGTTTGAACATGTTTGTTGTTTATTTCTAGACTGTCTAGATAATTCTGAAGCAATGTTTCAGCAAAAGACATTTATATGCTTTGTGCTTTTTAAAAATTCCAACTTTTTTTAACCATCTCCTCTTACATTTCATGGCACATGCAGTAAATAACCTTTACAACCTGTCCTATCAGTTTAAATTCAATTGACATTTTACAAATCGAAATATGAAGTTGTATTTAATTAAAAACTGGACTTAATTTACATACGGAAATACGGCAATTTTTTCTTGTTGAGAGCTAAACTTTAAGTTTTTCGTTATTTATTTTTACTTAATTTTTTATAAACACAATTAATTTGTAAAGCATTTTGTGCTCACAAGCGTTCTTTTTAGACACATTTATTTTGGTGGTGTTAACAGGTGTTTTTAATATTTTTAGCAATTTACTTTGAATACTTATTTTACGTAATTAGGAAGTTATTGAAATTTTATTTAAAGCTACACAGCTACACGGTGACTTCAGTTTATAGTACCGGGTTTTCATAAATGATTGTAACATCGTAGGTGGCTGTGAAAAAAATAAAAAATGTTTTGTCTTTAAAAGGCAATAATTTTAGCTATTATAATAATTATTATTATTAGACAAATGAGTAACTCCAGGAACCATTCTTTAATATTCCGTTGTGAAAATAGGACATTACAATGAATATTTGTGATATTAAAAATTTCCACAGCCACCTACGATGTTACAATCATTTATGACAACTCTGTATTAGGAGTTTATACACATTTTATTTTTTAAACAACGTATGGTCAACGTATAGCTCTCTAGTTAATTCCTTTCTAATCGGTACATCATCTGTTAAATATTTTTTTCTGTTGTTCGTTGACATATGAGGGTTATTCATGCACCTTAATCCATTCAATGGAGTTAGTTAAACACCTCTAAAGTTTGTTGTAACCTAAATTTGAGAGGCATTTCGATCTGCAATTTATTTTTATTTTGTTTGTTGACATATGAGGGTTATTAATGCACTTCAAGCTATTCAATGGAGTTAGTTAAACACCCCTAAAGTTTGTTTACTTTTCAAAAAACCACCAACAGCGCAATTTACACGTAGGATACATCGGGCAACAGGGCACAACTTTTGAAATTACCTACAATAAAATAACCTAAATAAATTTGAGAGGCATTTCGATCTGCAATTTATTTTTTTATTAAATCGTAAAGGAGTTTTACAATTAGCTACAGTTGTTGATCGAACAAATCTCTGTTTACAGTATTTTAACATTCTTATTTTACTTCAAAACCAAATTTTTTCAATTTTTTTGAAAATAACAGGATAGTGGCAAAATAACCAAAAATTCTGACAATGTCAAGTTTTAGTAAATTTTATCTTGACAAACCTATATCAACAGGTGTTGGTTTTTTGAAAACTAAACAAACTTTATTAAAGACCTGTTAATACCAACCATACAAACCAAAATTTTGACAATTATAAATTGTCATAATCATAAAAAAAGTATTAAAACGGTGTTTGAAGATGCATTGGCTTTTTCTCGTGTCTCTGGTGGAGTGAGATTTAAAATTTCTTCTCTATTTTTAACAATAACACTACTATCAAATAATAATAGCATAATGAAACTGATTAATATTATTGACACCTGAAAATTTGTTTGGGTGTTTTGTAGCTAGGTAACAGAAAACTATTTAGATGTGTTACCAGAAATGTGTTAGTAGAAAGAGGCAAGATGAAAATGTTTTTTAATTTATTGTGATATAAGCAACAGAAAAATATTGTAATCAACACTTTTGTTAGTGTGCGATTAATAATCTCAACTTCTACTAACGCGTACGCTTCGCCCACGCACTAAAATGTCTTGATTATTAATCGCCTTTATTAGCAAACTTGTTGGCTAAATAACTATTAAACTGTGCTTTTTAAAAATACGCTTGCGAAGTTTAGTAACAAAGTCATTTTTTTAATAATAGGTATTTACGATATCAGTATGGTGATGATATAAATTTATAATATTAGATGACATAATAGTATTATCGAGCATTGTAATATGAAGTTGCGATATGAATATGAGACAGTATTTATGCCAAAATGACCTACGAAATACCTTGATATCTGCGACATTTTTGAAATTTTCTAATTTTTTAAACTGAAGGAAGCTTTTGTACAAATTTGCAAGGCTTAATAAATTCAAATTATTTATGAATTATAAGTTTTTTAAACAAATGGCATTTTTTTAAATGGTTGTAACTTTACGAAAAATTGAGCTATATCTCACTATTTTTTTTTTGAAATTTTGTGTTTTTAAATGTACTTTATGGAAAAAAAGTAAATTAAATATAATAATAATATGATAATAATAATAATAAATATTTTTTAATTTTTATTAGGGCAATGCTATCACAACAAAGGAGATGCAAAATTTACGGTTCTACCGACATTTACTCAATTTTAGATTGTTGATAAATGTGTAGTATTGTATCTAGGTAAAAACCATCCAAAGGTGCAATATACCAGAAATGGTAACACTTTATCAAGTGATTATTTTCATTCTGATCTTGGAGTTTTGATCACTTCTGATTTGTTTTGCTTATCTCAAATTTTCTGTTTGTAACAAAATTAGGCTTACCCTTTTTTCTATTTAAAGTTTTTACGACTCTATCGTTGTTTTTTTACTATACTTTACATTTTCTATTATTGTCCTTTTCTGGAATATGGTGGTCTTGTCTGGAACGTCAACTGGATCTACAACAATTTTTTTTTTAATCTGTGCAGATATTATCTTCTCGTTTTCGTTTGAACATTTTCTGACCACTTTATGAATCTAGGCTGAAATAAAGCTTATCAAAATTTTTTAGCTTGTGAGAAGCGTAGACGGATAAAGAGAAGTACTACTTGCTTACTACATTTAGGATGGATACAAACTTTTTAGGGTTGAATCTGGGTCAGTTCTGTTACAGCGCAATTTGTCTGAAATGAATTGACATGCCAAGAAAATTTGGCAAGCTATACTTAATTTTTGTTTTTCTTTAAAGAGCGTTATGATTACGTGAAAATCCAATAATTTTATACCGAATCGTATTTTACGAGTATATCGCCTGTTTCACACTTGGAGCAACCGAAATGATTCCGTTGTCGCCGCTCAATCTATAAATTTCTTTAAAATTCTGCTTTCTCAATTTTTATTTTGTTGAGACCTCTTTTACTTGTTGAGTAAATAGTAACTGAGTGCAATGCAAAGAAGCCTTTATGACAATTTTAATTATTGTAAGTTGTTTAGGCTGGGAAGCTGTAAACATTTTCTAAAAGGATTGTTTACTTCTATTACATTGGCCATATCAGTAATTAGTAGTGTAATTTAGCAGTTAAAATAGCCTTCAGCGAATCAGCCACCAATCGTTGTGTAGTGTTGACAAGAAGTTGTTTACGTAGTCAGACGTTATAAGTACAGTTGACCCTGGTCGGGGGCTATTATCTGCGTTTATAGAAAATGATCGATTTCAATTTAGTTATTTTTCCACTAGTATTTCATTCATCAGAAAATTTAATTTGTTTTTTCAATTTTTTCCGAAAAAAATTACATAATCCGTTCACAATCCACATCTGTCATTTTACAAAAATAGAAAGACAGGGTCAGGTGGTCTACCCTGGTCTTCAGTACAACTCATTTTTGTGCGAATGGACTAAACACGTGGCAAGACAAAATTACATGTGCTCCTTCTTAATTTTTTCTTTTTTTGGATATAATTTAATAAAGTGCACGCTAAGTAGAATAAATCGACCCATTTTGGGGATGAATAAGGACTTTGCAAGTGAAATTTCTCGCACGTTACTTCAACACGTGATAATTTCAGTTTGTTAAGAAAGGAAGGGCTATTTATAGAACTGTATTAGAAGACGAGGTATTAATTAATAATCAAAATTAATTAGACGTTTTGTGGTAGAATAGGTAAAGGAAAAACACGTCACGTTTGTTGATCAGCATCTAAGGAAGTTCGTAGGATAAGTGAAAGCGTCACAAAGTCGACGGATGGCTTGAAACACAAACACGTGAACTTTGAACACGTTATAGATGGATCAAAAATAATGCCGTTAAGAAATCACGTGAAGTTTAAAGAGATCCTAACTCTCACTACACTTTCCAGAAAATCGCAGCCGCAACTTCTAGAAATTGATATGTTTCTAGAACTATAAAATAATGCAAAATATTTCTAAAATTTGAGCAGTTGTCGAAGCAAATTGTACCGCTTTTCCGGTCATTTTTTTAAATACGTAATTGTCTTGTCAGGATTTTAAGTTGTTACGTCACGTGTTACGAAGTTTCTTTTACGTAGTTTACATTTTATTAGAGATATCTGCAGATAGCACTAAAAATGAAAAGGGGAAAAGCATCCACATAAAATTTAATGAAAAAACTTTTCTAGAAATAATGGAAATTTATCTTTTACTTATAATCGTAATTAAGGTTTTTAGTGTAGGTATCTAAATCTCTTGCCTGACCACCTACGTAGAAATCGTTGGTGATAACAACTTACTAAAGAGATCTGAGATCAAAGACACGAGCCATATTAATGTCTATTAAGTGAATCTTAAGAGCCTCCTCTGAAGGAAAATTTTACTGGAAAATTTTTAGTTGGTTTGTGTAATTTATTGGAAACGTCGCTAAAAATAAAATAAAAAAATTTAAAGTCATAAATAAATAAAGTCCAAATTAAGTTTTCCTTAATTACGTTTCAATAGTAAAATTTCCATTTTCTTCAGATTAAAACAATGAAGACTTCTTCCTTCCTCTACACAAGTGTTAGTATTTTATTATTAGATTTGTTTTAATCTCAAGAAAATAGAAATTTTACCGTTGAAACGTCATTAAAGAGAATTTAATTTGAACTTTGTCTACTAGAATCTTTTCATATATTAACTGCAGTTGAAGAAATTAAAGTTTTTTATGTTATTCTATTTTACTTCTTGTTTATCACGTTTATTTCCAAGGTTTATTTACCCACCGTTAACTTACCATTTTCGAGCAGAAAGTTTGATGTAAAATTGATTCTTTTGATTAAAATTTATTGCACAAAAAATCTCGTAAGCATGACGAACGTAAGAACAATTTTCAACATTTTCAACCAAGCTTTAAAAATAATTTGACAACTTCACAAGGAAAAACAAGTTAAAATGATAGTTGTTTGTTGTTTTTTAATTATACATTATGCTGCCAGATAGCAATTTGGGAAGGGAAAAGGAAACAATAGGGACACACGCTTCACGTCTAAGGGTTTTTTTATGTGCCTTTTATTAGGTATGACATACAAAGCTAGGCTACGGATAGGGTTAGAGAAACAATAGGAATTATAGCATTATATCTGAATATTTGCATCTTTTAAAATTTTAACTAAATATTTTTAAGCTTTGTTTAATTGCATAAGTGTCATTATATTTTAAAATGATAGTAATAATTTATTAACAATAAGACATTCAAAATTTATTTACATGACACTAGGATTTATGTTGCGATAAATATATATATATCAGGTGATTTAAAAGTAAAAATTTAAATTGCACCATTTAGGTGCTAGAGGACGCTAAAGATGGATATTAAAATTTGTTTTTATACTTTACAGGTAAATGTCTAAATACTATGCGTTTTTTCTTTTTTATTTAGAAACTATTGGCATATTTATTATTGTAATAAAAATTGGATAATTACCAAAAATGTGTGACAGAGTAACGGGTTATTTTTTAAATTATTAATTGGAGTAGGCGATGCTTTAAATAAGTTGGTTGGCAAAACTGAATAAACAAATGAAACATTTATGTCATAAAAGTGTCATATACTTAGATTTTTTCTTTTACTAAAAAGAATAGAAGAGTAACGCGCACGTAGCGTGTTTAACCATCGTTAAACAGAGTATTTCCTTTTTTCTCTGTAAAACCACAAATGTATATCAAGATGCAATAGGTCATTAACTGGGACCTATTGCTCAAAGAAATTGCAACAAACATTTCAGCATGTTAAAAACAATTTAAACAATATTTGGTAAGCACAATTTTGCTTACTTCAGCGGGGGCAAACTACTAGGACAGTTGCACGGTTTTCCAGCGACCGACAAAATGTAATTTACTGTACCATTTAAATGTACACACAGTATCAATTTATTATAAGTTCTATTTTTGTTTTATATTCACTGTAGGTTAGGTTTATATTGTTATGTTTTTGTTTTAATAAATCAGTATTGATCGAAGCCTTGTCTTGTTCATTACTCATTGTTAGAGCACGGTCCATCGAGAGTAGCATGGTCCGTCAAGATTAAACATAGTGCATCTTCTGAGGAAAGAGGTACAGAACCTTCTTTCCTTCTTTATCTATGGTACAGAAAGAGGGAGCTTGTGGAGGGAGTAAGTTTCGGCAACCCAGTGAGACTGACCAATTGACCAGCTAATTAATCGGTGTAATTGCGCGCGCTTGTTAGTTATTCAAATGGTCTACACGAGAGCTAAAAACCCAGCTGCGTCGTTGGCGGAAAGCTGCCGAGAAAGTACCCAAAATATATTTACTAGTAGTGGCGGCTTCTCAGGGTAGGCAGGTGAGGCAGTGCCTCACCTGTGAAAAATTGTAAACTAAATTTACCCTTTTAATATTTAAATAAATATTTTTTATCCTTGAATTTAAATGAAACCTATAATAAGTTATGTTTGTTCGATAATTGTGACGTATTATATCGTATTTTTTAGTACGATGCATAATAACATATTCCTCTGTTGCTCTTACAGTACTGACTGGATCACGGGCATATCACGTTCACATACTGAATTATTTTATTCCTTTGTTCATTAATCCAACAATACGCAGACGCGACCAGAGGCAAGACTCATACATTCCCTACATTTATCAGTTTAGGTAGTATAGTTTCCACTAGATTATCTTAAATTTCAGCAACGATAGTAGCTTTAAAGGCGGAGCTGCCTCCTACCAATCAGAATCAAATTTGTAACAAATTCAAACATCGCGCTGCTTGTTAATCCGAAGATATCCGATTGTTTAACCGACCCAGCAGTTTTCATATTTTCAACGCTTTCAACTCTATCTCGTTCTTTTAGTATAATTAGTTCGTGTTTGTGGTTTTTGTAAGCAGAAAATAGGGGAGGAAAATATTGAAAAGAAATTGCCTTGATATCGTTGATTTTATAATTCGTAATCCATTTTCGCGTCTGTCGTATGACGATAAAATTTAATAAATTTATGTAAAAGAACTTGGGGTTCCCCATCCTGATCTAGCAAAAACATTAATAAATCCGGCAAGACCAAGTCGGCAGTTTGTTAATTCGTGGTATGACAAATGTTCTTGGTTAACAGGTAATTTGAAAATAAACAAATTATTTTGTTGGCCGTGTTTACTTTTTTGCGTTAGTGGTGGCGAAGACGTTTGGTGGAAAATTGGCTATAACGATCTTAAAAATTTATCAAGTTCACTAGAAAAGCTTGGAAAAAGCAAGACACATTTGTCATCTGCATGCAAATTAACGGTTTTAGGGCAACAAAATAATAATGTATCCGCGTTAAATACGGCATTTAAATTAGAAATCGAAAATTATAATGACAGCGTCCGTAAAAATTGGGAAATAATTGCTGAAAAAAGGCTGATCGACGCTTGTATTTATTTGGTTTTGCTGTTAAAAAAAATATTTGGAAATTTTTGTTTCTCGATATTTTATGAACTAAGTAAAGCATCTTCAGTATTTTAAACTTTGGTAACCTACGTCCCTTTGTGTAATTCATTGCCTCACCAAACAATTTTTTGACGAGCCGCCACTGTAATTACTACTTAAATGAGGGAACCTATTATAGTCTATTATTATCAAATACTGGTTGACTGAGTGACTGTCAATGTGCCCTTAAGTTGTACCGCCTTTAAATAACGATAAATAAAGTATAAATAATAACGCGAAATCACGCCACTGATAATCTACTCGCACGCACCTAACTTTACTTATAAGTAACAGGTGAAGAAGGCGCGTATCGCTTCGCCGTCTCGTTTTCTCTGTTTTCTATTTTGATTTTGGCGCTTTATGTCACTGTCACAAATTCAGTACTGCCAACCTGTCAACTACAAAAAATAATCCACAGCACACTCTAATTAATAATTTTAAAAATGACTCGGTACTTAACCAGAAAGTGAGAAAATCGGAAAGCGGTTTACGAGATATTCTTAAAAAATAGTTTTTTGCAATTTTGCAGATTTTTATTATTTGTGGTGCTGTAAGTCAGATTAAAATTTTGTTTCATACGATATATATAAAAGGTTAATAATTTATGTAATTTATTTGTTTGTTTAATTTTTTTATATAAAATTTTGGTTTGGGGGAAAGACTCCGTTCTGAGTGCGCTACTATAATATAGGGTGTTCCAATGAAAACGAGCTAACCTGAATATCTTGGAAACTGTATAATAGAGGTAGTAAAAGCACCGAAACAGGTTATTTTTATTTTTGATGGAGACATTTTCTGACGCAATTTTTTAACTCAAATGAAAGCTTTTTTAATATGCTTTTTAAAGTTGAATCGGACCGTCCGTTTATGAGATAACAGCACGAAAATAAGAACAAATTATTTTTAAGAACTATTACAAGAAACTTATTCAATTAATTGTTTGAAATGAGATAATTTATAAACATTTGATTTTAAATGTTTCTGTAGAAAAAAATCTAAGGGAGAGAGATTTAAAAATCTCGCCGGTTATTCGATATTTTTTTCAATTTAGAGATCCGAAAGGTTTGCCTCTTAGTTGTCTCACAGGAGCTGTCTAGTGAAAAGATGCAATGTCTTGTTGAAAAACTAAAATATTCTCTGACAATACTCGTTATTTTCAATTAGTTTAACCATTTGAAGAAAAATTTTTAATTGGATAAAATGGTTCTATCGAATGGTCGGCAAAATCTTTGGATTTCTTTCTCTTAAATTTCTTTATATGAAAACATTTTATTTAAGTCCTACCTGAAAAAAACAAACTTCGCACATTAAAATCAGTAAAAAAGTATTTTTTAACAACTGTAATAAAAAAATATTTTATACTCAACTTAGGGGGTCTGTAATTTTGTTATCAATTAATACAAAAAATTTATTGCAAATTTTTGTTATTTAGATTACTGTATCTTAGGTTAAATCGCCTCATTTATCAATCTTTTGTTCATCTTAATTAAAACTTTTGTTTAGTTGCTTTGAAACAGAAGAACCATTTTGAAGTTGATCACTGTTATTGTGTTATTGCTAACCAAAGAGCAAAGAGTAGTTGTTTCTTTTTTCTAGTACCTTTGGAGTGTAACGAACCAATTCCGGTGCAGTGTAACGAAGCAATTCCAAGGCAAGACATTCTCTCTCCACCACATCGCCCAGGATCCCCGCAGAGAGACGGCCGTTACAGAAGATGTGGTCAACATCTTGTAGTTCAAGAATATCATAGTATAATTTATAAACAATAATATTAAATTTACTCTAATTTGAAAGTGTTTACTACGGAGGACTATAACTAGGTAAAGAGATGAAACGACCGTATTATTTCAAACGGATTTTCGTCCTTAAAAACAAACTCACAAAAACATGTAAAATAAATAAACTTAAACAAATGAATTCCCCGTTAATATGTTGATCACTACATGTAAAAAACTTTTGAAAATAATTGTCATATACATATAATGTTAAATTGTAGTCGGGTTTTCTACACCAACGCTTCGAACGGTATGTAACGTACCATAGTTTTTTAATGTTATTAGTAGACCTCGGTGGGAATATGGGAACAAAAACCCTTTACAGTCGTCTAGCTAACTACTCGTACCCGCCACGCGATAAAACATTGAAACTTGAATTGGTCGATAGTAGTTCCGCTATCGACCAATTTGACTTTCAATGTTTTATCGCGTGGCGGGTACGAGTAGTTAGCTAGACGACTGTAAAGAGTTTTTGTTCCCATATTCCCACCGAGGTCTAGTTATTAGGTGCATCAATTATTGAATTTTTTATCAGTATTATTAATTTTATTATAAAATTATTTTGGCTTTTTATTACTGATGTTTTTCTCAATATGTCTCAATATGTCAAATGTCTCTACTTTTATACTATAGGATAACTTTGAGCTCATATTGTAGACCATTTTTTTAGCATCCAGTTTTTGACTATGGCTTATCAGAACAGTATGGAGTCGATCCATTCTTTGCTGAAATGCATTTATTAATTTGGCTTTCGTAAATGTTACTCAATTTTCAAAACGATGTACCGTCACAATGATCAACCATAAAGTTATTTTTTTGTAAAACGGTGGTCTTTGGTACATTTTTGGGCTGACAGCTGTTACTACACCACTGGGGTATTCATATTTGTTCAAAAACTTATAGAACTCTTATCTTTATTTACGCCATATCTTCATGTAACATTTGTTTTTTAGTTATTATATACATGCTGTTTTACGAGTGATAATGAGCCTGCGAAACTAAAAATACAACCAGCAATACAAATCTAAAGTTAACGTAGTTATTTTTTTTGTTTACAAATACATTAAATAAAAAATCGTTTAATCATTCGGCTAACTGAAGACAAACGAATGTCACTTGCTTGTATGATTATTCTTTGGCTTACATGTGGTCAGGACCTGTAGATGTTCTTGCTTTTGTTTTTTTTTAAAGGTGGCAAATTTTTTCTTAGGGACGTTCCGTGAAAAATCACTTTTCTTACAATATCGTTCAATTTTTAAATACACATACTTCTAACTGTTCTTCATACGCAGGTGTTTTTTTAAATAGTCTTTGCGGTACTAAATGTCGAAATATTAACAATTGAAAATCGTACATTTAACATGTATTTCCTATCCCGACTGTAGTTAGAATAAGCATTTAATTTGATAGAAACCGTACTTTTCTTAGGATTTTTTTTAAAAACAGAGTAATTAATTGAAGATATACCAACAATTTTTATTCAAAAATAACATAAGCAAGCGGTATTCAATTTTTATAAATAATTTTTTAAGTTTGTTGAAAACCTGACAAAATAATTTAAAAACATTACATTTTGATTAATTACATTGGGATCTAAATTTTGTTATAAAGGATTACTATTGAGACCAAACTGAAGGCTACTGCTAAAAAAAATTGATTAAAATTTGCGAAATTTGATTTTTAAAAATGGTGTGCCCCTTTAGTTATTTCCGAAACGGCTTATGTTAGATTAGTGCCAATTTTTTTCAGCATTATGAACCAAATTGATAACTAGTTTATTTTAGTTTTGTTCAAAATTTTAAATTTAAGAAAAAGATATGAGGTAATGAAATTTTAGAGGAAGAATATCTTTCGAATATTTTTTCTAACTTTTTTTATAATTAAAATTTTGGAAAAAACTAAGCGAAGACTGGTTCTTAAGTTGTCTCATAATGCTGAAAAAAAAATCGCCATCGTTCTAACATAAGCCGTTTCGGAAATAACCAGGGGGGCACATCATTTTCAAAAATCAAATTTCGCAAATTTTTTTTAGCAGTAGCTTTCAGTTTAGTCTCAATAATAATCCTTTATAACAAAATTTGGATCCTATGCCCCATTTTCAAAATACAGAGTTTTAAAAAATCACTGGCCGCTACTGGGTGGAACTACCTTAAGGTCAAGGAGGTTAGATAGGACGGAGAGAGTACAACTTGAAATAAATGGACTTGCCGCCTTCACTGCGCAAAGCTATAAACTGGTACTGAAAGCAGGCGCATCACGAGGTTGAAGTCAGTAGCGTCACACAATGTAGTGTAAAAAGTTTAAACAATGAATAAAAACACAACAAAATGACAACAACAATAACAAAAAATATTAACAATCAATTCACTCAGACCAAAAAAAATCACTAAAAAAAAAACAAAACAACGTTTGTTTGTAAACAACCAAACAATAACTAGCATCCTGCGTCAGCTACGCCACTGTGCGAGACCAGACACAGCCAAACAGGATCTGTCGATTCTGCGTTTCATTCGAAAACTGTCATAAACTGGTACCAAGGCTGGTACCAAACTGTTTACACGGGAAGTATAGGGCGTACTCTCTCCTTTCTATCTAACCTCCTTGCTTAAGGTAGTTTCAAGTCGTTTGAATATAGTGTCAGCAGGGCTGCGTTCTGAAACGCTCAGGTAAAGGTAGGGTGATTATCACCCAGGGAAGTGTTTACCCACTCTAGGTTCACTCTAAGGGAAAAACTTTTCTGAACGCTTATAGGTAAATTAGGGGTAAATATAAGGGATTGTTATTTTAATTTTTTTATTTTTATTTAATTTAATTATTAATTTTATTTATTTCGCTTTAATTATCAATTTTTTAATTTTCTTTAATTAATTTATTGACTTAAAAAGAGTTATTCTTTATTTCATTTTTATTGTGTTTTCAATCTTCAGTGCAAATCTTAAAATAAAATTTAGCTTTGCTTTATTTAGTTTTATTTTTATTTTGCTTTATTCATTTAATGACAAAATAATTTTAAAGACATAAATCATATGACCACTCTTGTTTAAAATTCGTTTTGCGCAGGGCGGGTAATCTTTAACCATGTCTCTCAGCAGGGTGATTTGGGTAACCCTTGAGTGATTACTATTTATCTTTCTGAACGATTGACGTTTGGGTAAAACCGTTCCCCTATGAAGTTTATGAACGACACGGGGTTACCTTTAGTATAACTTTTTCACCCGAGTGAACTTCCTGAACGCAGCCCTGGGGTTCTTCTACCGGGAAAACGTTGTTTGTACAAACGCACCGCGGCAGAGCCATTTTTTTCCATATATTATCATCATCTCGGGTTTTTTTATCCTTTGAATACATTTTTTTTATCGGTGACAGATTTGAAAAATAAAATTTGAAAACAAATATCATCTACGTTAACTTTGGAATTGTATTGCTGGTTGTATTTTCAGCTTCGCAGGCTCATTATGACTTATGAAACAGCTTGTATAATATATAATATTATTTTTGCGGTTGATCAAAATGTTTGTTGAACGTCCGTCGTTTGATTTTTAGGACATTAAGATAGCAATAGTTTTGGAGCAGCCGTATACTATCCGCGACAAAATAAACTGAACACCAAATTCTGACCTTGACAGAAAAAAATGTGTAAAGCAACCTTTATGATGGTTTGGCTCTCCTAACCTCACATTTCCCAACGTTACGTTTTACTGAAGAACTGTCAAAAAAAATATGTAATGGTCAGTTTACACAATTCTTTTTGTCAGTGTCAAAATTTGGTGTTCAGTTTATTTTGACGTGGATAGTAGTCGCGAATGCTGTTCTTTTTTAGTTAGTTAGTTCTCCGTAGTGTGTAGATATCCACATCGTAATTTTTTATTAGGTTTTTATTAGGATTAGTGTAATATTTTAACTTCAATTTGTGTGTATCTATATAATTAAGCTTTTTCTATAGTTTAGTGTTGAATAGCGTTGTTATTTTAGTGTAGCAAAATTTTTTACTTTGTACCCAATTCTTTAAAATCACAGATTTTTAAGTTTATATTGATATAATTGTTTTATTTAAATGTAGAATTAGTACTGGGTGGTTTTTTGGGGGGGCTGAAAGTCTGGGTTTGAGTGGTTTTGCAGATGTGAGGGTCAAGCGTTAGGAAAGTTATGCAAAACAGGTGGATGAAACGGTACTGATTGGTTGATTTGAATGTGAGGGTGGATTTTGTGGGCAAATGTGTAAGAATGAAGAGTTAGATTTAGACAGTGAAAATGAGGAGTTAACTTTAAGAGTTAGAGTTAAGAGTTGTGAGATGTTAATTGAGTATGAATGCAAGGAATAAAGAAAATGAGAACATAATAATGTAGTTATTGTTATTAATTAATATTATTAATTAATGATTTACCGAACATTTATGCCACTACTACCCATTTATTTTTCCCCGCATTATAACAATATTGTTAAGTTTTTATTTGAATAAAACAGTATTTAGCATGAACTATCAAAGTATTCTTTCTCAGTTTACCTATCAGGGTACTCTGAAATAAGGTAAATGTGTTTCTTCGAGCATGTTATGTTTGTAGACAAATGCTATTTATATTAGTATAGAAGAAAGCAAAGAAGGATGAATATTTTTAAATTTTGAGTAAATTTATAAATTGAAAAGGCAGTTTTTTATCGAAAGGTTTTTTTTATGTGTACTTACTACATTTATATATGTATTTTAATTAAATGAAAAAGTGACTCCATTAGAACCAGAAGATACATTTCCAATATGAACAGTGATAAAAAATGAGTTCATTGTTCACACAAACTCCTCGTAATTAAATTTTACCCATCCAAGCACGCATAAAAAGCTTACTTGTATTTACCAAAGTTTTAATTTACGAATGACGGAACTTTCGCTCTATTTTTTTCTTTACCAGTACTTTAATTTCCGCTTTCAATTAACTCATAATACTGGAACCGCAATATGTAACTAATCTAATTTGAGCATGTTGAAATTTTGAATTCAGTGCAAAGCTCTCCGCGGTCATCGAACTTTTACATCCGGAGCTTCCGCGAAGAGTCATGAATTATTGATATAGCCACGATAAAAAGTTTGGTGTTAAAAAGAAAATTATTCTTATCTTTCAATCAATTTGTGACAAAATGTATGCATATTAAGCTAAAGCGAAATTTGAAACACGTGTAAAATATGAAACCAAAACAAATATGTAATTTTAGGTGTACTAATGGCTTGTATTTAATATGATGTTGTGATTCAAATTTGTGCAGAGAAATGATTTAATTTTGATGACAAATGCGTCTATTGACATTTCTATGTATTGGTAGCGCGGAAAGCCTGTAGAGTGGTATAAATTCAATCAGGAGATTCCTTTTCGTTGCTCGAAATTTATGTAGTTGTAAGGAGTAAGCTTTGATGTTTAATTTGTTGCTCTACTAAAGATGCATTAGTAATTTGTTGTGGCGAAACGTGTGCAGACCTTTAACCTTTGGCAATACTTATGCAGTCGTACGATGAGAAAAATAATTTCTGCAGTAAAACAGTAAACAACATTTTGTAATAAAATATTTATTATTATTATTGAAATATATTCAAAATTTAATATACTTATACAATTTTTTTAAGTTTTACTGTATTTTTAAAAACGCTTCACATTGTGTTATTTATTTTGACTTGAAACATTACAATGGGTGTTAAAAAAAGATGTGTAATTGTGCTTCATAGTTTTTTTCAATTTAAATATTAATACACAAGGTATTTCTAAAATAATTTTTAAGCACAATTTTGCACCTACCTGTAAAAATAAATTTGATGCTACCACCTAAACGTTCTGAATATTAAATTTTTAGCATTTTAATATAGACTGTTTTTGAAGTAATCTTAATAATTTTAACAGGTAATAACAGGTAATGTTGAAAGGATACTAAAAAACCAAAACTGTGTTACACAAATGTCTATACTTTTCAAAATGCACCCTGTACAACTTTTTTTTATTTTTTTTTTTTGAACGATGTACGATGTATTATAGCAATTTTTTGCTATACAGTGTGTGATTGCAATATATGCAACAATTTTATCTAGTGAAAATTTTACTTCTTATATTAAAATTAGATATACAGGGTGTTTTTGAATTTTTTTTACAAATGTTACCAGCAAATCTATATGCTCAAAACCAGTGTTGTAATATGTCAAATTGTGAAAACGAAGTATATTTATTTAAATATTTTTTTGGTGGCTCTTGGATCTAAATTGAAAAACATGTCAGCAATTTTGTTCTCGAATTTCGTAAAGCGCTGTATTTAGTGCGATCCACGGCGACGTGATCTAAACTTGTATCTAGATATTATACGACAGACACGAGTGAAGACGACGCCGACGTCTTGAAATGTCAAAGGATAATGAGTTTGAAAAATTTTAAAATATTTGTCACATTTGCTGCTATTTGTATTAATAATATGTAGTAAGGCTAAAAACTTGAGAATTGTCAAGATTACCATAAAAATAGTACAAAAAAGTTTTTTAGCATAAAAACGCCAAATCAACAAATTAGCATAAAATTACATTTATTTAAAACAGAAAACTTTAATTTGCGTGTATCGATAAGAAATTTCACGCTGCTTACTAAACTCATGAGTAACTATTATGCTAGGAATCCGAACTATTATTATCACAAAAACATTAAAAAGTGTTTATCAGGACGCCAATGATTAAAAGGTAAAGTTACAATAGAGAATTTTGTGCGTGCACTTATGGCTGATTGTTACGGTACTAATCAAAACCTATAATATCACGAAAATAATGTTGAAACTTGATGACGTAAAGGTATACCCTAAACAGGGACTTAAACCTAATTAAAATAAAAGTTTGGTATTGGTTTTAAATAAGTAAAATATATCGCTTCCGTTACGGTTCCAGTTCTAGATAAATGACATAAGTTTGGTTCTAGTTCATTAGCAAAAAAAGTTAAATAAAATCCGGGTTCCGGTCCGGTTTTAATTCTGGTTCAAGTTTCAGTTCTAGTCCAGTTATAGATAGACAACCGCTAATAGATTTATAGTTGATGGTAAACTCAAATACTATTTTTTTTTATGTAGTGACTGCGATTGATTATGCAATATAGACACCTGCTGGCTGCATCCAAATAAAAAAAAAAAAGATTTTTTTTCAAGCGGGAATAAAGTCAAGGTTTATTTCCTCGTTTTTAATCAAAAATGAGGTACTTTATTCCCTAGGGAATTTATATTTTTTTATTTTTTATTATTTCACATAAACAAACTGTGTCGTTGGCAACCGCCAGCCAACACTACCTACATCTTACCGTACCGGCAAATTATTTTCTTTTAGAATTATCACTTCTGCCGTTTGGGAAGAAAGCTTTGTATGCATCTTGGGAATAAACCTTCGTTAATCTCTTAGCTGAAGATGCCCTCGCTCCCTGCGGTCGCTCTGGCATCACTACAGCCGCGGATTAACATGGCAGTTTATTCCCTTTATTGTAAATAACTATTGTTCCCGTTCCGGTTCTATCTCATTGAAAAAATTTTGAGGCGAAAAAAATAAAATTAAAAAATGGGTTCAAAAAAATTGTTTTCGAACATTTTTTTAGCGATTTTGTCGGTATCGAAAATAAAATATGTTATAAATTGTTTTTAAATTAGTTTTTTTATAATATTACTACAAAATTAAAGTTTAGTATATTCTTATTTTTGCTTGATGATTACTAAAAGTTATACTATAAGTAACCTCTAAGAAAATTCTCGCTTTTAACGCCCCGATATAGTTTGAATTACTTGAACATTACTTTACAAAATATCTTATTCTAAACTTTTTTTTAATTATTAACTTTCTTCTTTATAGACAGCGGACTCAGAGTCAAAAAGTCTTAGAAAGTACAAGGATGGTCTAAATAATTTCTAGCCTTAACATGAAGTCTGGTTAAATAAAAAACATGGCTTTGGAAGATACATATTAAAATATCAGCCATTTCGGATACTTTGTTTTTGCATGTTTTGTTGCTTCTGTAAGTCAGTGCCAGCGTTGTTGTAAAAATGAAAAAGATTGAATATCGAGCAGTGATAAAGTTTCTGTATTTGAAAGGGAATAGATCTTTGCAAATAAAGCTGAGTTAGACGTTGTTTACTGACACTCTGCACTATTATTCGCCACATTAAAATTTTGGGTATGTAGCTGAATTTAAACGTGGTCGCACAACTTTGGTTGAGGAAGATCAGGGGTGCAGGACAGCCAAAAACTGCAATCATTGCTGAAAACATCTAAAAAGTTTATAAAATGCTGTTGGACGATTATCGAATTAAAACTAGAGAAATAGCAAAGGCTGTGGGCACTTCGAAGGAACGTGTTTGTCATATAGTAACAGAAGATTTAGGGATATGAAAAAGATATTTGCTATTTAAAAACGCATTTGTCTGAACATTTCCAGAGCTCTGTTGGAGCAGTTTAGTCGCAATAAATCGGAGTTTAGGCGTTGGTTAATTACTGTCGACTAAACGTGGATCCACCCTTTTACTCCCGAAACCAAATCCCAGTCGAAACAGCGGATAACAAAGAGAGATCCGACTTCGAAAAGCCAAGATCTCGGTCAAAACTGTGCCATCGGCAGGAAAAGTTATGGCAACTGTTATTTGGGATAGTCATGTTGTAGTATTGACCGACTATCTCGAAACAGTAAAATCGATAACAGATTGACAAGCTAAAGGCAGAAATTGCAGTAAAATGGCTTTATTTAAAGAAGAAAAAATTGTTGTTTTACCAAGATAATGCACCGTCTCACACTTCAGTTTTTGCCATGGAAAAAATTCATGAATTGTGATTCAAATTAATGAACCACTCTCCGTATTTTCCAGATCTGGCCTCCAACGATTTTTTTCTGTTTACTAAACTCAAAGTTTCTTTAGGAAGGAACTGTTATTTAGACGGGTTAAAAGCATAGGAGCATTGCTGGAAAAAATATATAGAATTAGAAGGAAAAATAAACCAGAATTTAACAAAAAAATTTTCTTCTGTATTAGGCTAGAAACTTTCAGATCACTCTTTTATAAAGCTATACTATGACCATTTAAGCCGTTATTGGGACGGATGCCCTATGATAAATGATCTTTCAATCATGTAAATATTCAAACTAGCCAGTGTCTTTATGACGCTTGTTATTTAAAACAATTGCTTGAGGCATGAACCGAAAATATATATTTATGTTTTTGTATATTTTTTGTAGTTTTATCAACAATTCCATTCCAAGGGTATATGGCCAGTATTTATAGATTATTTGCTACTACAGTAATTGTTTACAGTGTGCAGTAGTCCAGTTATTTAATCAAATTTTTTAAAATTACGTTATTTATTTCTCCTTTTTTTAGCTTGACAATGGGTCACACCCGAAATAATAATCTACTAATAAACACATATCTGAGAAAGAAGGATACCAATAATATAATGTAACCAAAAACTTTAATGCTTTTTTGACAATACATGATTATTTTTTCTATAGTGCAATGTCGAAATAATACATTTTGGATGTATTTATTAGTTAAATTTAGTTATTGTTGCTCTTAGTGGTAATTGTCGAAACTGTCACATTGTGGAGGATTAATAATCTCAAAGCTACTTGCGAATAATAACTCACCTCGCCTGACTTTAGGACATCTTTCTAAATATGAACTCAAAAAGAAAAATTATATTACTGTTCTTTAGTTATTGCTTTCTTCATGGTTGCAGTATAACAGTTAAGTTACAATGAACAATGAACTTTTTGTTGTAATTTTAGTATGAAAAAAACTTAAAAGTAAAAATTCTGTAAAATTAAATTGTTATTTTTTACAGATTTGGTAAAAGTTTCCACAATCGCTGTCTCTGATGAGCTTTAATTCAACAGTTTAGCATAGTTTTTAACTGGGTCAGAAAAATCGCTCATCGAATTGATTCGGTCAAATCTGACGCACTTGCTAAAGGGTCATAACCCGGCTGTCATGTCGGTGACGCACTAAACCGAAACATTGAACACCATCAACTGAAGGAAGCAATTTGTGTATGACAAGCTCACATGTGTGGTCATGAGTAATACCTTCACTGCCAATTACATGGAAAATGTCAGTCAGATAGTGGTAAAATTTCATTTATCCTCTACCTGTGTGTGTTGTAGATGTCAGATACAGAGTGACCAAATACACTCATTTGCAGCGAAATGTTCCGGTATTTTCTTAAAGAAAAATATACAAGTTTTTTACTTTATAATTAAAATAAAGTTTGTTAAACGTTATAAGAACAATAGCACGATTTAGTATTCAAAAGATTATTTTATACACATTTCAGGATTTCAACAAAGCATTATTGAAACTTTCTCAATTGGATGTTTACGTCTTGGAAAAACTTTTAATGTTATATATTGATAGAAATTCCTCGTGCGTATTTTAAAATACCTGTAGAAAAAATTTGCTAAATAAAATGTTTTTTTTATTAAGAGATGCATCAAACGATATGTTTTAGTAAATAAAATTTGTTTAGAAATTTCCTAGAGGGTAGACGAAGCCATGAAAAACACAGTGTAACAAACTCGGTTTTTATCAACATTCAATTTTCTCTTATTTTTATCGCAGATTTGATCAAAATATTTACCCTTTTTTGACCAGTGTAATCTTTTCAAATAAGCGAGACTAGTCAATTAAATAATACATTTGAAGTAAAGTACAATTTTTTAATTAATTGCTATTTTGTTTGATGGCAACACATCTAAAGCAAATGATGTCTTTTTGCTAAACATTTTTGTTTTTAATTGGAAGTTGAGGAGTTATCTTTTATAACTAGCTGTCTTTTGATGACTTTTTTTATTTTTAAAATCAAAATAATAAGAAACGTTTTTGCTACCTATAGCATAACTAATGTATAACAAATAACCTTTGCTTTTTCAATTATTACATTACGTAGGTGTTCTTGTTGAAAGTTAAAGTTTCTATTTAAATGTTTTCTTGATAAAGAAATACATATAAAAAATAAATTTGCTCACAAGTGCATGTTTCAAAATTATCTATAAACGTTGGTGTTGGATTCTAATTTAACGATATTATATTATAGAGACTTAGAAAGAGTAAAAATTTATGTTTTTTTTATCAATATACAAAAACTGTTTTTTTGTGAACGTATGTGAGAGTGGAAAACGCTCAATATTTTACTTGAGGCTACTGGACTTTATTTAGATTTATTAAGAAAAATTGATTTATTTAGCAGCATATTTTATAAATGATACTAGTTTACTCAAAGTTGTAAATTTTGTCTTAAAATTTAAAAAATAGCAATGTTTTTTAGAACAAAAATGATTGCTTTGCAGTAAAATGCAAGGTTTATGTTTAAATATTATTATAGGATATGTACTCAATTAGCAGTTGAGTACATCGCCAACCAGTTGTCATTTCGCTTATAAAGAAGCAAACTATGAATACTATGAACTATGCAAGGAGGTTAGATAGGAGATAGATATTTAGAGTTAGATATTTCTATCTAACCTCCTTGGAACTATGGTAGTTGGCGAAACGTCGAATACGAAAAGTCTATGGACACTATCAATGCCGGAAGTAGAAATTTTTACACTGATTCTAGCCGTGGAAGTACACATTTATACTTAAAAGTATTGTAATTTAAATTTTGAAAGTAGCATAAATGTTAGTCACACTTTATACCAAAAGATTGCTGTAATACATCGAATCTCGTTAAAAAAATTTCTTTAGCGTATATCTAAAAAACTATAAACATTTGTATAAGACAAATTTGGCTTTTCTTTTCAGCGAAAGTTATCATTTGTTAAAATCTTTCCAAAAACAATTTAATTTGCAAATACGTATAATAAAGAGCAGTGTTTGTTGGAAAAATATGAAAAGAAATCGATACACTTAGTTTTAAAAATGAAATATAATTTAAATTAAAAAATATTTATTATAAGCGCTTTTAATAATTTGTTTTTGGAAAATTGAAACAGTTTTATTTTTTGCGATGTTACAGATATTCAAATAAAAAATATTTTTGCTATAAACACTAATGAGAAACAAGTTGAAGTTTTCTTAGAAACATTTTTTATTGTTTTTAACAAATCTTTTTTTTACTAAACACAACTGAGGAATAATTATTATAAACAACAATAGTTATTTATGATATTAGTGTTAAAAGTAAGATTTTATTTTGGGAGTGGAGATGATTATTATTAACTCTACGAACAAAATATAATTACTTTTAACACGTATATCATACACTATTTTTTCTACAAAACAATCGAAAGAGCTTTAAACTCAATAAAAATAAGAAATCAAAAAATAATACCACACAGATTGCAATGTTTATGAACCAAAATTATCGTAGCAACCAGTGCTCTTGTTAGTTAAAAAAAAACGCAAAAATATTAACAGCATTTTTTGATAATATTATAAGTATAATGAATAATCTCGATAATGAGTGTAACGAAATCAAAAGAATAGTACGAAATCGCTTATAGACGCTTTTCGGAATGATGCAACGTTAAAAAGGTTTCTGGGAAATGTAAAACACGAAAGTTTACTGGCATATTTTGAGGAAAAAACCAAGATATGGAAATCGTCAACGCTGTGGGCAAATTATTCCATGATTAAAACTACGTTAAAAATAAAGCAAGATCAAGATATAAGCAAACATTATAAGCTTATTACTTTTTTAAAACGGAAGAGTGAAGGATATCTAGCAAAAAAGTCAAAAATTTTGACAAAGACGAATATCGACAAACTTCTCACAGAAGTACGAAAAGACGAAAAGTATCTGATGATGAAAGTCGCAGCAATAGTGGGTGTCTTCGGGGCGTGTTGCCGGGAAGAACTGGGTCAGATGACAATATCGAAGATTTGGGCACTTCGGTTGTTGTGACTATACCAGATACCAAAACGAAAGTGCCTCGGACTTTCAGTGTTGTTTTGAATTCTATTTAAACTTTTTTAGAAAGTATAGGTATGACACTCCGACCACCCAGCGCTGACCATGGACGACTTTTTCTTAAATATATGAAGAATAAATGTCTGAAGAATTAACACGTTTGGTAAAATGTCTGCCGACATTGCTGAGTTTTTAAATCTACCAAATCATCAACTCTACACCGGACACTGTTTTCGTCGTTCGTCGGCGACAGATTCTGGTGCATATCTTACTATGTACCATCAAATGACATGGACGATGGAAATCTTTGACAATAGCTGAAGGTTACATTGAAAATTCACTGGAGCACAAGAAGGAAATTGCATGCCAAATACTTTCTACTGCTGCAACTATTAGAAAGACCACCAGTACTACCAGTAGTATTTCTACAGAAAATAGATGTGTCACACATGTTGACAGTAAAACCAGGTTAAGAATGATGGCTCCTCAGGGAATTACAATTTCAAATTGTTCTAATTTTACTATAAATGTTAATATGTGCTAATAACTAAAATGTTGTTGAAATGTTGGTTTGTACTTATTTAAAATAAAAAATTGTTCATGTGTTTGTTAAAACGTTTTATTAATTTTCAAAACAAAATTTAAATAAACTTTGAATATACTTTTAACACGTGTCAAAAAATGACACTTTTAACATCAAAAATGACAATTAAATAGCTTACTTTTAACAGGTTAGTAGAAAAAATTGTTTAAATCAAACACAGCAACCAAGAAGCTACAGATTGATTTCGGGGTAGTTGCCTTGTTTTTAGTGTAACCCATTCTACCCTTCTCAGCTTGTTTTACTTATTGCTCAATTGCTATGTGAAACTCGTGAGGCGGCTATGATGGAGTAATGCAATGTCTATCGGGGCTTTTGTCCGAGAAGAAGTTGTTTTTATTTTGGCCGTTCGAAGAGAATGTGTTGATTTAAAAGTGGCAAAAAGCCACTCAACATAACATCAACTTTTTCAAGACTGTCTTTATCATTTGGAGATGGCGCTACTTGCTGGATTTCATGTAGGTACATTTATTATAAACTTTGATAATGAATTTATTCTATATATATGTTTTTTTTATAAAACAAATTTTGAAAACAAAAAATTTTTTTTGAGAAGTTTACAGATATTTAAAAAAAAGAAATATTTTTATGAAAAATTAAAATTTTATACATGTTTGAGAATAAGTTCTAAAAATTTACAAGAAAATTTTTTTCAATGGCTACTAAAGGTATGTAACAGTTACTTACAAGGTTATTTATGTGTTAAATATATTATAATCAAGAGAATTATGACACGAGGGAATGTTTAAAGTCCGATGTGCAAAAAAGGGTCTAAATTTTCGAGGGCCATTACTCATTAATAAAGATTATGCCCATGACACAAAGAACTTTTTAATTATTATTTAATTTATTTATTGGTTTACTAAATTAAAAGTGAAAAAATCGTAGGAGTACTTATTTGTCATTGTGACTTATTAAACTTCCATTCCATAAATATAAAGATTACGCCCTAATTTGGCAGCGTAAATAAACGATTATGGTTTCAAAATAAAATTTCAAAAAAATCACTGATGCCAAGATATTTTTTAGGCCGTATGCTTATCATAATTGTATATTATAATTTATAAACCAAAGAATAAAATGTATCATGGTCAATGTGTAATAATGAAATAAATCATATTGCAAAACTTTCAATTCTTATTTAGTAAGGATACTTATAATGAAAAATTGCATGTAAACAAGTAGAGACGAAGAAAAATAAATCGTTGAAAAAACATTCAGGTCATGAGTCGCGTTGCCAATTAGGAAAAAGAATATTTTCCTTTTACATTCCACGCTTGACACATCCAGTAAAGGCAATTATCGGTTCTAAAAATAAATTTGGTTCCTGTTTTGATCCTTTTTTTTTTGATTATCCACTAACTTAGAGAGTTACACCCTGGAAGTAATGAACTGATTGTGATGCGGTAGACAATCCTGGGAAGCTGCAAGGAAGAAAGGGGAACAGGCCACGCCAGGATCGACGACCCAATTTCTGTAGTTCGTTGACTCCTGAGCTAAATATAGCCAGGGAATCGTCGGGAGCGCTAAACTCCGGGACGTGAATGAATTTGGAGGGGATGAAATTTCGGGTCACTAGGTCATTCCTGTGTTTGGTGCCTTGAATGATCTTTACGTCATGAATGCACAGATCGTTAAAACGCGCACTTATATCTGGTTATCAATAAAAAATATGTCATTAAGGAATACGTCATTCGGAGTTTTTAAGCCGATATTTTTATTTTTTTAAAATTTGTAAACATTTTTGAAAGCATTATGAAAGAAACAATAATCCCAAATGAATACTTCAATTTTTCTTTTATAACTTTTTGTTCTAAAAATAATAAATAAAATATTTTAAGCAAATTTAAGAAAGTAAATTTTTATATTTTTAGTCATTATGTAAATAACCCCAGCTTTTCATAACAAATTTGTATACATTTTTTTTATTTTGAGCTTTTGCAATTGTAGGTTATCCTGGGAATTATTTTATAATTGACCCATTAGGGACCCATTTCCATTCAACTTTGCTCGCTTTAAAAAAATTTGAATTTGGTTGGTTGTCCGGGTTACCTAGTTGAGTGAAATGACGTCAGAAGGGGAATATAATGACGTCATGGGGAGATGTATAGCTCCCTCCAAAAGTGGGTCATCCCTTACAAAATCTAGGCCGGTGACCGGGCCGAGGTCGTTGGTATTTTGCTTGTTTGTATTTCAGGATTTCAGGAATAAAACAGGAGTTGCGTAAGAGATTAACAATTTTGTTAAAAGTTTTATATTTTGTTATTTAATATCTATTCTGGTTTTTAACAAGTTTGAAAATTCACAATGAAAAAAAAAAATATTTTCTAAACGAAGCCACTCTTATTTGACTATCCAGCATATGGGAAGAAGTCTTACATAAAAGTTTAGATCATATTTTTTTTACTCGGACGTAAATGAGTACTCTAAATTTGGACAAAATTATTTGACCTACATAGACACACGTATTTTCAAGATGTTTGTGTATCCTTGATAAAAATTTGGCGTATTTTTAGTTGGGATAAAATCAAATAGATGAGAAAAACATTTTTTATTGTGCAGTATTTGGTGTCAAATTACATTTCAAAATTAGAACTATTAAAAAGGTATAGACAGTTATAAAAATAAATAACAAATACAATAAAATAGGTCAAATTAAAACAATCTTTTTTTGTTGATTTTATGTCAAATTCAGTGACAAAATATTAAAAACTGATGTCGACTCTTTTGACCTAGTTTAATAAAAAATGTAAATAGTTTCAAATACATATTATATAATAATTTCTTAACAAAAATTTTTTAAATTTGATAGAAGCATCTTTTTCTTCTCGAAGTGGGGTAATCTTCATATAAATAATGACAACAAAAATTAATAAAAAATGGAAACTTTTGTGAAATTTATTATTATTATTTTTTGTAGGGTATATAACATTAACTTGTTTAATGTTAAAACGATTAATGAATACAAAAATTCTAATAAGTGTTTCTACTTATGAGAATTATTGTCGGTATTATCATTGTCGCTATTATCTTCGTAAGTATAAATAAATATTCTCGGTTATTTTCTTTTTCTACATCTTCCCTTTCTTATTACAAATTTTCACTGTCTTTCAGGTTATTTTCATTTTGTTAATCTTTTTTTCAGCTGTTGATTTTGTAACTAAATATAAGTTGTGTAGCTATTTATGTACATACATACCAAAAAAAATTGAAATTTATATCTTACAAAATTTATTACGTTAAAATATTTTATGATTTTTTAAAGATTTCAAAATAAAGGTTTTTTGAAAATTTTCAAATTCAAAATACTACGTACAAAATAAATACTGCTTAGCGTTTAAGGTTAAAAACACTGCAGACATTTGATAAATTAAAAAAATATAAAATATACTAATTATGAAGGGTTTTCTGTACAATATTATATTAATAATTTTGTATGAACCATATAAGCACTGAGCAGAAAAAAAAATTTTCTTGAAGCAGAGCGGCACACGACTTAGCAATGGGTTATCGTGGTTAATCGTCGTCTAATCAGTGAACGCTTGAGAAGATTATAACACAAAATTACCTTACTTTCTGCGTATGCCTAAATATTTCGACGTTGTTTTGCTAGGTGCGCTCGCTTAGAATGTTATCAATGGCGTAGCAAACAAGTTTTATTAATAAAATCTATTTCATTTTTTTTTCAATTTAAGTAATCAATAAAAATAATTATAAATTTACGAAATAATTGAAAATGGTAAATAAATTAACTTAAACGCCATAAATTTCTTTCTTATTCTGTAGTAAATGATTTTTTAAATTACGCCAAAGGATCGTCGTGGTCTACCCCGAAGAAAATAACTAATTCCGTTCGTTATTCATAAGTGTTGAAATAAACAGCCAGTTTTTAGTTTTGTTTCACATTTTTCTATGATTTTTCTAATCACGTCATACATGAATCGTGGATTTTTCTCTTCATACAATATTGATTAACTCACATAATCTGCACTTGACTTTGTTTACTTATTTATAGCAAATTTCACAAAAATTATTACAGAAAAAGCAGTAATAAATAAAGAGATACAACACCTTTTATGTGAGGTTATTTTATTTTTTAAAATTTATTCTAACAAGATATAACTAGGTACAATATAACTACTATTTGTGAAAAAAAGTGAGTTTGAGACCAGTTAATTATAACATCAGTATATAAGCGTTGTTTAAACTTTTTTTGCATTAGTTAATTGGGTAACTTAATACAATTCTCTCAAAATTGTTAACGCAATGTTCAATAATCTTGGTAATTAAAATAGTCTTTAACAATATAACAGTAAATTAATGTTGTGTAAATCAGCTTTGCGAGTTTTGGGTTAAAATTTTCTCTATTTCCGAAAGGGATGTTCATTCATGCTGATTCGTATCGAACTTCATTCATTTTGTAAAGGTTTGCAAAACAATGCAAAAGATAAGGCTCGCGTGTAATAGAAAGGCTAATAGTAGCATTCAAAAGCTACTTCTATTTATAGACAGAGACAGTACAACGTTTGTCTGATATTCATTGAAAGAAACTTCATATTATGTGTAGGTTGCTAGATGTAGGTAAAATTTGAAATTTCCAGCTTTATAATAAAAGTCTTTAAATATAACACTGGTTTCTGTAATATAATACAAAGGTTTCAGCTGAATTCTTGCTTTAATTGCAAGTGCCAAGTGCTATCACCTTAGTCAAGTCAAAATGTTGATGCTTTATTGAATTAAATTTTTATTTTATTTATTAGGGATTTGAGTGAAATGTTCTCTCTTCCCTAATTTATTAAATTGATGGTTTAGGGATAAAAAGCTGTTGATGTGTGATGTTATTCAGGTCTGTTAAAAGCTCTTAAGTGTAGTAAATATGAAAATAAACGAATTATTTTTTGCTTATTTCAATCATATAATTTTTTACGGGAAAATTCAGTTAAACGAGGGAAAAGGTCGTTAAACTTTCACTGATGTTAAAACGTAAATTTGGGTGATAAATTTCTATTTTACGCCAAAGAAAAGTTAAATTTATAATCTTCTTAAACGAGGATTAATGAATTATATTCTTTTATTTTAGGATTTATTTTCATAAATACGGTTTTGTAGAAGGTTAATAAATTAGCAAAAGAAACAAGCATTTACTTTGATAATTTATAAATTTAAAAAAAAATTTTTACTATGAAATAAATAATCTCTTCAAGAAGCAAATACCTATTCAATAATTTTTCTTTATTGATTTGATTTATATCTCGTCTAGAGATCTCTTGATCTATAAAAGTATTAAAAGATGGTACGAGCATTTATTAATTTACCACAAGCGTAAGTTGTCTTTGATATAGTTTAGATCAGCAAATCTGCAAATCTGGCTTCTTTGATATAAACTTTTAATAAAGTACCTATGTATAAAAACAACTAAGAGATTGATATCATGTGAGTGAAATCTTTACAAATCGCATCTGATTATCTTAAATAAATATAAAGCTGAAGGTAGAGAGAAACTACGTGATGTTTGTGTCGTTTCTGAACTCATCTTCAAACACATAATAATCTGTTCTATGAACGGATTTATTTTAATGAGTAGGACAATCTTCGTAGTTTAACTACACAATTTACACTTAAACACAAAAAACAGGTAATAACTTAGGACTAACTCATCAGATGAACTTGTTTCTTTGTCTGTCGCTTCTGTTGTTTGGCTATTTTTGTCTGACGCGTATTACAGTGATTCATTATTATCTTAAGTCAACTTCCAATGCTGCGTCAAGAGGTGTCTGTCAGATATAAGTTCTGTTTTAAAAGTGTTTGTTTCAGATTTTTCTTACAACAATATAAAAAAGAAATATACAACTTTATTTAAAAGAAAAACACAATTCAGATATTTGTAACGTAGTAGCTGATATTTAACAGAATATTAATATTTGCAGTGTACATTTCATAATGTCTGTATTTCTTACAAGGTAAATTATCAGTCTTTATAGTTATGAGGCTATCTACACGAAACTATAAAAAAACTAAAATAGTTTTAGTAGTTGCTGAGAAAGCCAAATGTAAAAATTTGTAAGTTGGGCACATTTATTACCATAAAATATAACGCTTCTTCTTATATTTTTTATTTTACTCGACCGCTTTTTTTTCAGTCATATATTCTTATCTATCACGATGAGAACGAGAACGTGCTGAATTAGAGATGACTTTACATCTCTTAACTGATCGATCAACAGTATCAAATATTTGACAGACCAGATTTTGCTCTGATTCAATAATTTTCGATTTTACGACATTTATTTAAAAAATATATATGTAACAAACATCAATATCAATGAGGTTTTCTTTTTAGGTATATAAGATATGCAATACATTTAAGATATGTAGATTTTTTTACCAGAAAGAAACCAGCAAGCGTCGGAAATTTGAAATACTTATGATTAGTTAATTTGCGATATCAATCAATCACAAATAAAGTTGTTTTATACACCATTTTCTAGTTTGAGGTTTGATACGAAAAAATTGTTAGTAAAAGATTTTTATGAGAACATTTTTCAGGAAAATTACTTGGGTATTTAATACTGTTGGCAAAGATTTTTTTGATTTAAAATTAATGAAGCTTTTGTAGTGGTCTGTTTAATTACTTCAATAAATAAGGAGCTTTGTAGGTATCCTGTGAAAATTTCATTTCATTAGGTAAGGAATTTTTGTCTGGCTAATAAACAAGTAAGCCTGAAAGTTCAGTTACTTAATTAGGAAAGTTTTGAAAACAATTACTAGAAATTTTATTAAAAATTTGACTACCTAAATGCTTGGATGTTTTTAATTGAAATCCATCATTAAAATGGGTCAGGTTTATTGAGGGTAATAAAAGACATTGGAATGAATTTAAATGTTTAATAGGGTTGACATCTACAAGGCACTAAGTGAGGATTTGCGTAATTCGAATAGTCAGTGCTGTATACGAACAATAGTAAACTGTAAAAGATACAGAATCGATATACTCTTAGGCATACATAACATTTGTACCATTTTAAACTGACATTGGTGCTGTAAGTATAATTTTTTTGTATAATAATTGAGTTCCATTATATTAGAGCCCTACTTGATTTGAGTCCCTTACAATAGTATACATAGTGTAAGATATAACCGTTATCAACAACATTTCAACATAGATTATAAAAACGCTGATTTATTTACAAATCTTAACTTATCGGAGATTGGAAGAGTCCTCCATACAGTCTTGAAATTTAGGATAAAAGACGCACATATTGTTGCAGTTCCACTAAAATTATCGGTTTAGGCCCGCCATGTACTGTATGCTACACCCGCAAGGGTTGCTCATATACATCCTCGCCTGGTTCTTGGGGATCCTCTGCGTAGGTAACCCCGACAACCCCTTGACATACGTGTACGTCACTGGCGACCTTAAAATTCTCTTCGGCGTCGTCTTCTTACTGTTTTTCCTCTTGGCCTCTTTCGCATTATTACAGCTCTGAGACCTGGCGTTTAAGTTTAAGTTCTGGAACACTCTGCGGATGCTGTCCGCTGAGGTGGAGTGGTGGTGGCGCGGCCGCACCTGGATGTCGCTTCCGGCATCGCTGGAGCTGCTGGACATGTGGTTAGGGGAGACCGACCGGAAGCCGGAGTCTCCAGAGAGCGCCTCCTTTTTCGCTGACGAACACGAGTCCGAGCTGGAGGAGCGGCTGTCGGCGTCGGTGTGCAGGTCTTCGTGGGAGCGGCGCGCCAGTCGGCGGCTAATGGCCCGGAACAGGCGGATGCCGCGGATCTCTCGCGACGGGGACGGCGTCATAGGTGACACGCTTCGGCTCTCGGGGGCGGCGAGCGACATCAACACGATGCTGGTGTCTGGTATCACTGAGTTCATGATTGAGGGTGATCAGATCAACTGCGGCGGCTGTGTTTACGTGGGGTTTTATAGGCGGCGGCATGTGGGGTTGAGAAATTTGCGCAGGCTTTGAGGTGGTAGGGCCGGAGCACGTGGACCAGACGATGAGCTATCGACGTACGCTACGAAGAAATGCCGATGATTGGGCTGATAAACGCAATAACAAGGATTTTTACACCACAGGTGCAGGATAACAAGCAGAGGTTTCGATCAGGGATTATTTACAAAAAAAGGAGGAAGAAACACGTGGCAAATATTAAGGGTCTAAAGTTTAACTCCATTTATCTCATTTGAAAGTTTTGTAGTTAAACTTGTTTATTATTGTGGGGGATGCAAAGACGCACATAAATCCGTAGAAGATCACGTGAAGTTAGAGCTCACCTGTAATATTGCCCTTCAAATAACGTGATATTTCACGTTGAAGTTTCTTTAAATGATCACGTTACTGTACCAAATTAATAATTGGGATTATACGTAATATTACAATTTCCAATTGCACGTGTACTTGCACTATGTTGTAATTTGTAATGATGGGTAACGACAGTTTGCTTACTGGTTTTTACATTATTGATTTTAATAAAACTTTACAAAGATGTTTTTACATCAAAATTTGCGTATCTACATATTATTTTATCGGGTAAAATCATTACATTTTGTTGGGTATAATCTAAACAGCAGATTACAGAGAGATGCGTATAGTACATACAATTGTTAACCCTTTATATGCAAGTGTAGATAATTCATCTGTGAGTACTGAACTTTATTAACTAAATTTAGCCTAATGTGTTTCAGGTATTACATATCAATTACTCTTTGTTACGTAATATCATCAGGTAGGCCGAATAAAATTGCATGTTTTTGGCTATTTTAGGACACACAATTTTATTCAGTAATTTTTGTATGTATTTACAATATTTTATACCGACATTTACAAGGTTGTGGAATTAACAACATTTTGTATTGATCAAAGTTTACTTGTTAATTTTCCAAATAAAATAGGTAAATATGATTAATTAATTAAATTAATCAAGCAATTGTAAAATGATCTATCTATAATTTCAGTCTAGAATAAAAAAGCAAAAAACAGAACCATTTTTTTGCAATTTTGACTACTCCGAATTATTATAACTGTTTATGTTGTCAATTTCACGATAATTACTTAATTTACAAGAATGCTGATAAAAAGAATTAATAATACAGACCGTTTAAAGAAAGAAGGGTTAGAGTGGTTGGATTTTGTCGTGGGCGATGGGTCATTCTGCGCAAAGTACGAAAACACGTCTTGGTTAAGCGCTATTCACTAATCCAAAAACATTCTCATTTCGTTTCGTTCCTTCTTCTCGAACGGTTATGGTTAAGCCTGCGTGTATTGATAGATTTGTAATTTTATTTCAACAGTCTTTTTCAAGACTCTGTTTTCAAGACTCTCCGAAAAATCTTAATTGAAAAAACGGACATCAGGTTAAAACGAGTTGAATATTTAAGACAACTTAAAAAGTACAAAGAAGAAGGTCGAAATATTATATACTGTGATGAAACTTACCTTCACAGTTCCCATACTGTACCGATGGCATGGGATGATGGCACAAATAACATGCTTAAGGCACCGATAGTCAAAGGGCGACGTCTAATTATTTTACACGCTGCAGGCGCGCAAGGTTTTCTGCCTAATGCTTTAAATATATTTAAATCGGGATCGAAAACAGGCGACTATCACAATAAAATAAACAACAACAACTTCACCAAATGATTGAAAGAAAAATTTATTCCCAACATTTCAAGGAAATCGGTTTTGGTGGTGGATAACGCGTCCTATCATAATGTGACAATAGAACCTAGTCCGAACTCATCATGGAAAAAAGCAGCAATGCAGCAATGGCTAAACGAAAGAGGAACTTTTTTGGAACCAAAGAAACAAAGGCAGAATTATATAAAAAAATTAATTTGAATAAACCACCGTATAAGCAATTTGCGATCGACAAAATTCTGGCAGAATGTGATATGCCAGTTTTACGGTTGCCTCCATATCACCCGGAGCTTAACCCCATCGAAAAAATTTGGACTAATTAGTAAAAAATCATGTGGCCGTTCACAACGTAACATTTAAATTAGAAGACGTATGGAAATTAGCTGAAGAGAAATTTGCTACGATTTCAGTGAAACAATGGAGAAATATATGTAACGACGTAGAAAAAACCGAGGAGGAATACATGGCCAGAGAACACATTATGGATGATATAGAGGACTTCATAATTTCTGTTAGAGCTGACGAAATTGATAACGATTCGGAATTTTACATTTCTTCCGATGAGGAAAACGATTTAGGTTGCGCAAAATTGCAAGAATAATGCAAAATGTTTTATGTCAACAAAATAATTTTTTTAAAAAAAATTTTACACTCATTATTTTATTATTTGTTTTTTAATAATTGCTGTGCAGTCTATTCTATTAAATTTGTCTTTTAGTTTGTATTTTTATTGTATTATTGTACAAAATATAACAAACAACGGGTCCCTGCCTGCGCATTTCATTCAGACTTTTAAATTAGCCGCAATCTGAAACTAGTCAGATGTTTTTGTTTTTGTTCATCACCCACGACAAAACCCAACCACTCTAGCTATTATAAATGACGAGATTATTAATTAGTTGTCTATTAGACAAATTGATTACAATGTTTTATTGTTGTCCGTTCTGTAAGTCATTTTACCTTGAGATAAAAAATTTTTTTGGTAATTTTAAAATTATGAATTAATAAAAATTCAAGCATTAATACTTATGTATAATGAACAATTTTGAAGAAATAATTTATTAATAACCATATTAATAAACGATTTATTGGTGATAAATATAATTTTATGTTGATATTGGTAGAGGGTCAACAAAAAAATATGTTGTTTGTTTAGTATCTGGTTTAGTTAATTTGTGGAATTTTAAAAAGTTTTATCAACATAACACTTGTCGTTTTTTATATATTTTTATTTTTTTGTGAATTGTTGCGATTCTAAATTTCGCTTTGCTTGGTAAGGTAAAATAATAGTAAGCTTGTACAAGCAACAAGTTGTCTAAGTTAGTAAGTTACTAAATTTATTACATGTTTTTAATTTTAACACAATTGATAAATAAGATTATTATTAAACAATTTAAACTAAGAATATTTAAAAATTTAACAATCTTGTGTCGGTATTTTTGCTGTAAATAGTTGTAAAATCTGCAACAAACTTCTCATCAAACTTGTTACTAAATAAATAAATTTTTGATAAGTACATTGACTTTTTTATCGCCATTCGCGACAACATAAATTTGGAATATCAAATTTTGATATTCTTTTAAACATCATTATGAATATTTTGACATTGACATAAAGTATGCAATGCAAAGCAAAGAAAGTTGGTTTACACGTTTCATTTGACATTGCTAAAATTTGATGTCTCAAATTTATGTTGTTCCGAATTTTATTAATGATAAAATGATAATGACGTTAATAGTTGTAACAAAAACTTGTTAAAGAAATCTATGTAATATTTTGCTAAAATCTCATAAGTTTGTTGCAGATTTTACAATTATTTACAGTTAACTTACTGCCACATAATTATTATATTAGTTATTGAAATTGTTGAAAACAATACAACTGTTTTTTTGAGTATTTTACTTAACTGGTTTTATTAGTTAGATAATTACTTTTAATTAGGTAATGTAACAAATTACATTACATTGGTAATATTTAATGAAAAAAATATCTTGAATTTTAGTAATTATTTACGTAGATCTATGGCGATTCCAATATGGTGCTCAAATTAACAAAATTGTTTTAATCTGTAAAGTCACGCTTGCACTGTGTTTGTATATTTAAAATTATTTTTTATTTGTATTAAATATGATAAATAAAATTAATAATATAAAAGTCAGAAGCTGAAAGATACCTAATACGTATAGCGAAATTTCTTTTTTCGTCGTTCGGTTTTTCATCAAACAATAAGTCGATTTCTTGTAATTGATACTTCTTTATGAATTATATGGTTATACGGATGATTTCAGAAAAACACTTTCTACTTATATCCACTTCAGGTCATTTACCTCTTATCAATTGCTTTTATTCCTTTACATCTATAATACAGATAAAGCCTTACAAAATTTATTTGGAAATTTTTTACACAGGAAGAGATGTCAACGATATTTTATGTAAATACTCTAACAAGCTTTGTAAATAACAAATCTCTTTTTAAATTATGAAAAACCTCTCTATGATAATTTACTTCTTAGCCATTATTATTATTTAAAAAATATTTTCTATTGAAAATTTTTCTCTGTATTATATGTATTTTTCTATAAAAACGATGTAATTATAATATAATAATCAAAGTAATATATTATAAGTTTTTTAACAGATTCAGTTCAGTTAAATTAAAAATTATAAAATTTTAATTGTAATTCATTTGTAATTTTAATGATGCAATTAAGGTAACACAGATTACGCATCTAACTTTAAATTTTAGGGTACACTTTATTACAATAATTAAAGATAGACAAAAAGCTAATTTATTTTTTTGTAAAAGTTATATTTCAAATTATTTTGATTTTGTACTGCGTACTGTAATAAACGGGGAATACGATCCACGTGCAAATTAAATGTCAAAAACAAGCGGCACGAAATTAATAGATTAACCATTTTGCTAAACAATAATTATATTGGCTAATTGGCAGGGTGTCACTAGTAACCTAAAGGAAAACACTTGTGACATATTTTTTTAAATCTAAATTTGGATTAGAATATATTATTTTCGAATAAGAAGATAATAAACTTAGCTATATGTAATAATACTGTGTTTTATACGTAAATAAGTGTGAGTAACTGGGTTTTTTAGCTTTCAGTTGTCAATGTTAATTTAACTTTTATTGAGGCCTATTCTGTAACATTCTGTTAAAAATAACGGGTAAATTAAAAATTTTGTTCTAGCAATTCTGTTAAGAAATTAGCCGAATTTGCTAAAATTAACAATACACGGCAAGTTATTATCTAACAGAAGTCAACTAAAATAACATTTTAGAAAACAACAACTTTGCTTAAAAAAATAAAGAGTCTTTAGTTAGTTTTATTTTTTATCAAAATGCGATACAAAATAGCCTTCGTTACCTGTCAAGTAGTCAAAAATTATATTACAATTATACATTTTTTTGTTTTTTGACAAATTTTATTTTAGAAAAAGGCTCATCAAAAATCATTATTATAAAGAGTTATTATAAATTTGTAGTTTAATGGCTGTAGTTTAAGCAGGCTTGTGGAGCAGAAGCCTGTGTATTTTAGGGCTTTGTCTGTGTATTTTAGTTTCTGTCGCTCTACTTAATTGGGAAACAAAAACCATGGCAACAGAGACTGACAGCTTAGTTATACACTGCGGCTACTGTCAAATTATAGATAAACATAAGAACAAAGCGGCACAGGGCAAATTTTACATTGCAAATAATGGCCAACTTTGACTACAATCATTTATAATGACCCTGTATTATTAATAATAACACAGTATACAAAAAACCAGTATGGATAGCTGATAATAATTAAAAATTTGTCAAAAAAACTAGCAACCTTTTACATTAAATGTGTAAGATGGAGCCACTAATTTATATATTTACTATAGGCAACTAATAATACACAGTTTAAATCTAAAGGACTATTACTGTAAATAAAATATTATAAAAATTATTTTAATCTTTGTTTGATCTTTGTCTTTCGATTATTTATTATATTGTTTACAGTTATAACTTATATCTCGTTAGATTTAAACTCTGTATTATTGCCTATATTAAATCTAAAAATCAGTGACCCTATCTTATACGTTTAACGTAAAGGGATGCTTGCTTTTTGACACGTTTTCAATTTTTATCAGCTGTTTATACTGATTCATTTCAATACTGTGATAATGGTTTTTTCAAATATCAACATGAGTGAAACAGAACGGCATAAGCGTCAAAAAACTAAAATAGAGGTATAGGTATCATTGAAAAGTTAATTTTTAAAAATCGCACATGTTATTTTATAAGCATGTCGCATAAGTTATTTTATAAGCGACATATCTTTACCTCTAATTAGATAATAATTCGTAAACTTAATTTTTTAAATTTTCAAATGGGTCTTAAGCCGTTCTGCTTTACGCGCGTTGACATGCCAAAAACATTTTATTGTTGTGAATTTAAACTGTAATTATGAGGCGGAGTTCAATATAGTCACATAAAAAATATTTAATTTTTTTATCAAAGTTGAAAAATATAATTCCTAAAAATTTTACTTTGTGGTTGCCCATTTTGTGAAATTGCGCCTTTTGTTTTTTCTGATTAATAATTTTTTTTCTGGGATTATTAAACGGAACTTTGTTAGTCTTTTTTGTATTTTTATCCTAGCATTATGTGTATTTATTTTGATTAAAAATGAGGCGGAAAAACTACCAGTGTCAATGATCCACTAGTGAAATAGAAGAAAATGAGTAACTACTTTTTTTCATATTCTTTACAAAAAATAGATTGGGAGCATTGAATTTTATAAAACGTAAATTGGCACTGCAAGAGGTCAGGTTAAATCGGGTTAATTTAAAAAATAAATGTACTTTCTTCTAAAAAAAGATAAATATCTGTAGAATCACTGTAAGAGCACGATTGGTGGAATATTTTTAGAATGCAATTAAATACTATAAAATATTAAATAAATCAATTTTCTGTATTAACACCTACATTACATAGCTGTGAAATGTACCTATATTTTCAATTAAATTATTTCAGTTTTGAAACGAAATTGGAAAAGAATAGCTACATTTATTAATATTTGTTTAATTAGGCCACTCCTGTACTTGTTTTTTCGAAACTTAATTTAATTTTGGAGTAATAATGATTTATTCAATCAGACGACTGTTGAATATGAGACATAAAAATAAAAGAAATCTGAATAATAATTATGATGATCTTGTCCTTGGTCAACCGAACAAACATTGAATAACGAAGCAAAGAGTCATCTTCGAAGTATTGAATAACAACTTTATGACTTGATTTGCTATCCAGGGAGAGCCACTTAATTGTCCTGAACTCGTCTAAATCCCTACGGGTGACTTATAAATGGTTGTCGCAGGTTATGGATAAACACTACGCCACTAGACGTAGATATACGTTTATCACAAATAACAATTTTTAAAAATTATTTACAGGAGTGCATGGGCGTATTAAACTGTGATAATATTATTGTTTTTGTACATTATAGCCTTAAAAAACATGTTATGATTTATTTAACACTCAAATCGTACAATCAGTTTGTTGTTGAAAACGTACCTACAAATGAGATGACATGTTTTTAAGCTGATTGGAATTTACTGGAATTTACTCATACAGAAACAGATATCGTATTTGCGTACGTGTGCAGCGTGTGCTCATCAGGGCAGGACTGGTTTGTTCAAGTCCACCAGGGTGAAGTTTACAAGAAGCCCTCAATTTCCCTTGACAAGCGGAGATAATAAAAATGTATACAATGAATACAATGTTGAATAAATAAATCAATAAAAATACTGGAAAAATATTTAATAACATTACGTATAAGATGTAACAACCGCAGATGTCAGTTTGAATTTTAAATGAGCTTCCGCACTAAGATTTTAAGATATTTAAGGCTAGTATAACATTATTACATTTGCGGTGTAGGTGAGATTTTATCATCTTTTGTTAAAATAATATTGACTGAGAAGGCTTGCTTCTAGAAAAACGTGAGAACTTACAAATAAGGTAGGGTTTTGACATTGACAATTATAAGATGCAATTTCAATTTGTATTTTTTTAAACATAGTTACAGTGTAGATAATGTGTGTTTGTTTAAAAAAAAACTTGATTAAAGCCATGACATTGTTACGTATGTCGTACATGAGCTCATACAACAACAAAATTTTTATTATTTACATCATTCATGTATTGTTGATTGCCTACTATGCCATTTTACCCGTCACAAATTATCTTAAACATAACCTAAGAATGTCTTCTCTTCCCGCCAAAGCGAGCTTGGTCTTGGTGTGTTTTTCTGTGGTTGCCTTCGTGGTGTTTTTGTTTTTCTAACATTCTTTATTTTATTTATCAGTATTTTTCAATACTAAATTTTGTGTTTTTCTTGATTTGTAATCATGGTGTACACCAGTGAACAAAAAGCTTTTTTGTTGGAAAGTTATTTTCGAAATGAAGAGAAAGTTAACGGTGTTTGGAAATATTCAATTCCGCCGTGCCTGAAGGAGTTTCGAGAAGCTTTTCCTGACGTTGTTGTTGTGTGTGAAGAGTTTAAAAACACTCTCCACCGAAGTGTGAGACTGTTTCTTGAAACGGGGTCTGTTACTCGTTACACGTAAAGAGAAACAGAAGAAGTTATTCATGCTGCACAAGAGAGTCTACAGCAAGATCCAAAAATGTTGATTAGACATCTGTTTCAGCAAGTTGAACTTTCTGTTAGTACATGTCATAAACTCCTACGAGAAGATTTACATATGTACCCTTATCGTCTCCAAGCCGAGCCGTTCAAGAGTTACGACCCGTAGATCTCCCTAGAAGATTGCAGTATTGTCAGTGGTTTTTAAATAATATTGCAAATAATAATGAACTCCTCAGCAAAACTTTCTTTAAAGATGAAGCGTGGTTTTAACTGTCCGGCTACATGAATTCACAAAACATGAGAATTTGGGCAACAGAACATCCTCATCAAATTGTAGAACCTCTCCATTATAAATGAATATTTTTATAAAAATGTATTTTTGTTTTAATTGTCGAAAAGTGAGGTTATGAGATCTGTTTTGTACGCTTTCCTAGATTATTTGTTTATTTCATCAAGTTACCGGTTTCGGCTATTGGCCTTCTTCGGACTTTCCTACATTTATTACATTAGTATTATTGTGTTTTTTGTATTTTACTTACGTTATGAAAATAAAAATAAAACAATTAGAATTTTAAAAAGTTTCCCATAACACGTATTATTTTTGATTTTCCTTTGACGTTTGGTCCATGACGTATGGTTGGGGGACCAAACGTCAAAGGAAAATCAAAAATAATACGTGTTAAGGGCAAACTTTTTAAAATTAGTAGTGACCAAGTAGTGAGATATGCATTTTGCCAAATAGAATAATAATGAAAAAATAGAGGGGGTCCTTGCTGTTAAAATTAAGAGCTTATCTTTAAAAATCATTTTTTAAAGGTGCCTAAAAACCAATTTTTTAGTGTCAGAAGTTAAAAAACAATATGCGATTTTTTTGGTTCACTCTAATATCTACATTATTACGTTTAACTTATAGTTTATTTAAAAATAAATTAAAAACCTTTTACAAATTCTAATATTAAAGCAAGAAAGGTAAAAAAGATTATTAACAGTACTTTTGTTAAATTAGTTTTGAGTTTTTTTAGCAAGTTTTTTATATGAGAACAAACATTGGTTTCTAAAGGTTCTACTTTGTATTCAAAATTTAGTATCCAACTTGTTATTTCTACAAAATTTTAATTTTAGCTGTTTTAGAAATTAGAATTATGGTTTAGAAGTTTTAAATCGGCTGAATTTATTATATTTACAGCCATTTTGATATAAATAGCTTAGTAAATTCTGACATATAACTAAAAAATGCTGCAAAATTTTATATTTTACTGGCGTTTTGTAATTAAAATACCTACACGATTAAAATACAAATACGTTGAGGATATTGTTTGTATATATATATTTTTTTATAAGCAAGAGGGATTAAAGACTTAGGACTTCTTTGAGGCCAAGTTTTCGCAGCATCAACGCGGCCGAGGTCTCGCCAGTTCAATCCGGTCCTGGTGTTCATCAATATGTGGCAAAATGAAATTCATTTTTTTCCTGTTTGTGTTTACTACTTCAGAATTTAAAATTTTTGGGAAAACACTAAAAATACTCATTTGTTTAGATTTTTTTATTTACCACAATTTTCGAATAGGATACCAATATAGAATTTTATGTAAGTGTTTTCAGTTTTCAGAAATGTTCATTGAACTTTGCTTCTGATAAATAAAAATAGGCATGAAATAAAACGGACAATAACGCGTATTACATGATCCTGATGGTGTCCTTGCAGGTTTTCAGTCGATGTCCTTTATTATTTCATTCAAATTGTGTTTGAATTGTACAGTATTGCCAGATGCAGATGTTATGTTAACCTTTTTATGAACTAAATCTAAATTTGGAAGTTATGTATAATAGGTATGGTATGGTCAGATATACCTTAACATAAAATCCTAAAAATTAAAATAAAAAAAAAATTAAAACTTGCATAGGCAACTTATAATATAGTTTTGCATTTGAAGTAGACTACATAACTATTCCATCCAAAAACCGGAAATCTATTTTGTAACGATAAAGTTTAAATATTTTATAGTATCACGCAGTACTTGTTAAAAAATAATTATTACTGTAATTACTTTTGAAAAATACACTTTATTTTGTATTTTATTTTTTATTTACTTTTAAGACCGGTTCGTGTCATTTTTTTCAATCCAACCTACCAAAACATTGTAAAATAAAATTTTCGGTTGTTAAACAAATATTATGCACTTACTTATTCTAATTTAATTTTACATTGACTCATAAAAATTAAAAGCTCAAAACGTGAATTTTTTGTCATTGTTCTAGTAACGAGCGATCCAAAATTCCTGGAATCTTAGCCATGACAGAAAGAGGAAAATGTAGGATATAGTAGAGGTTTGTGCGTCTTTTAAAATGTCAGAAGTGTTAGAATTAAATTTTAAAATTTTCGAAATTGTTCGCTTCTGGAAAACTAAACTGTTCTTATGGTAACTGTTGCTGACTACATCTGCTGCACAAAGCACAAACTTGTTAGCTTATTTTATAGCAAGATGTTGCACAGCTATTAAATTTTTTTTCATTTGTTTCAGATTTTGTTTTTTATCGGTACTTTTATCATTTTTTCTAGTCTTTAAGCTTGTTGCATGTTTTTAAATATTTTAATTTTTTTTAAATTTTGAGTATGTTACTGTTGCTTTTCTAAATATCAAATATTTTAATTTTTTGTTTTTTGATTTTAAAAAGCTAATTTTTTTATAGCTTAGTTTTTTTGTAACTCTGTACTTTACCTCTATATTTTCTAAAAATTTTAACTAAAATGGGTTATAATAGTAATCTTATATTTAAACTTTTTAATCTGTTATTTTAGACATATATATCTCGGAATAAAAAAATTGATTTACACGCTGCTTTTGATTCTTGTTTTATAACATGACTTTTGAAACTCGCTTTTACAGTCACGTTTGTAAAAAAAGAAATACATCTTCTCATGTTAATATTTATATTGTTTAGATTGTTATCAAAAATATATAAAAATTATTATTCAGAAAGACATAATAATTAAAGAAGATTTAACGAAAGAAAAAATATACAAGAAAGCAGCCTGAAGAAGGTATGTGGAAGGAATAATGAAAGTACTGATAAAATGCAAAAACAGAAGATAGAGAGGAAGAAAATGTCTTTAAAAAATTATTTGTTAAAAATATTGCACCAAAAATTGCAAAATTATTAAAAGAAAACAATTATAGATAGCCAATTTTTGGGGTAATAGAATAAAATGAGGTAACAGAAAGGTTGATACTAATGAGGATTTTTAATATTACGCAGGCTTAGAATAATAGTGTTCTAACTCCACTTTCATCTGAAATAGAGATTTTTATACCATCACGGTCTAACTTCAGTTTTACATGTTTTGAGTTCTATAACAAATTTATTTCTTGCTTTAACAATTTGAAACTTACCTAGTATCTATGGTAAAAATTGCATTTGTTGGTTTTTCAATTACTTGCAGCACATCAAAGTTTCTCCTGTAATAGTTATTTACACGATAAGTGCTAAAATAAATAATATTTTGCGTATGAGTGCGATAGTTTTTACATGAGTGCGCCTTGCGCACGAGTAAATAAAGTCGCACGAATAAAGCAAAACTGTTCCGCACGTTTCTTGTATATTATTTTTTGAACGGATTTTCTACAAGGCCAAAAAACGATAATTTTAAAAATTATCTTAAATTGTCTTTAATTTGCAAAAAATGTATTTAGAAGTTATTTTAAAGTAACGTTTTACCTTATAAATCTAATTATCATTAGCAACATTTATGCTATAAAAGTTTTTATGAGGCTTAAAAATTACTGACCATTTTACTGCATTGTGCACAGATTCACCCTTTTCATTCAACTAACTCGTATAAACAACTGTAAAGTGAATTTTTCAATTCTGGAGGCCATAAAAAACAATTATTAAAAACATCATTAATAAATTTTTTTACAGAAAATAAAATAAGTTTATAATAAATGTTTTCAAATACATATTTATTTGTTATAATCAGCCTATAACAAAAAATAAAATATGGCTCGATTTATGTATATTATAACCCTGTATCACAATTTGAACTTAAAAGTGCTATAATTTGTCTACCTGTCTTTTAACTTATATCTTAAGTAGTTTTTTTGCATTTAAAAATGAAGTCATAAAACAAAGTATGACTTTTCTGTAAAGGGGATGTAATAAAAAATCATTCAACACATTATTAAATGAATAAATTATTTTATATCAATAGTTTATACTCATTTTATTTCGACAAAAAATTATTCTCTATAATTATTTTAAAAAACGGACCTTGCGTGACTTCCTCATATTATTTTCTTCATTAGATTATTATTAATTTTTTAAAAGTAGTTTCAATTAAATGAGGTGACATTTTCCCGTACCTAGTACCTACTCATGAAGCTTTTTATCATTCTGTATGGAATATTTTTCTTTGAACCGTGAATTAACCGAAAAAAGCGGTCGACCGTGGAGTCTGTAAAAACGTCAGGCGTGGTCTTACTAAGGGCATTAACATCCTTTGTAAATTTAATCAGGATACACTGATGACGCTTGCAAATCGTGTAGGTGATCCAATTATCTCCCAAAATGGATTTTTGCGGAAGGACCTTCACCGTTAAGCTAGTTTATTGTGATAGGTGTCAAAACTCAAGCACAAAAACGAAAATACTGTGCTTGTGTCCTTTTTTGAACTGAAGTATTAGAAATTAATTATATCAAATATTAATTTGGAACTGACTGGTTTACGACATGTTTAAATTTAAAAAGTTTAATTTTCCTCAAATTATGAGATTTTTTACTTAATTAATTATGAATTCAAAAAACTGGAAATATTAATGCATTCTTGATATCCTCTAGAAAAGATTAAGTGCAGCTTAAAATGCAAAACAACTTTTATTGGAATTATTGAATTGGAAATGGTTAAAAAGTGGTTGACTTGCATTTATTTAGTTTAAGAACGTAATTATCATTATTTTAACTGACTTTGTAATTATTTTGGATTAAACTTTATAGCAAATTTATTAAATTGAAGTATTTTACATAAATATTTAGGATCACGTCCTTGGCATTCACCACCAATTTGAAGTTCATTTATAACTCGCGGCATATTTAGACTAAAAAAATTATGTCATCGAATCTACTCAAATCAATACCTAGCTTGTCAAATTTGTTGATTGTTGCCAATATTGAAACATGTGGAATTGATTGTTTGTTTAATACTAACTTAATAGTTAAAACTCGTTTAGTAGCTCCACAAAAATGCAAAAAATTGAATTTTATAGACTTGAAGACTAAATGTCAATTCCATGTTTCAAAAATATGCGATTTTGTAATTATTTATTTAATAAAGTGATTCCGAGAACATCTTTTGCGTTAAATTGATGTAAATGTAAAAGATATTTCTAGAAGAACGAGGAATGAATAAATTGAAATTTTGTATGCAAGGCAGTTTATTTTACAAGGCTGATGTCTGTTGACAAATTGTGTCAGCAGTTGCCCCCTGCATATTTAATTATCGATTTCGTTCCTGATAAATAAATTAGTTACCTAAACGGGATATCTGCAAAGAATAAGAACTAAAACAATTCGATTTTTTTCGATAAAATGACATAAGTGTTTTGATTTAATTAAAACAACAAACTCGTTTAAAATTTTATTAATCTCTTGTGGGCGGAATAAAAAATACATCCTGCTTTATTGTTAAAATCTTTGTTTCAGTTTCACTTTTTTAATAATAGCTTTATGACAAATAATTATGATGTATCGATAAATCAGATTAACATGATAACCTTGTTCCTACTGAGAAACCAACAGGTGTTATAATTGAAATTGGTCATAGCGGCATTAATTTTGAATATGTGAAATTAGATCCCGGATTCAAATTTTAAGATTTTTTACTACGCACATAAATGATAATTAAGTGAATTTTGCTTGCAACTCATGTCTTGCTTTTGAAAAATACGTATTGTTGAATGGTAATAAGGCGGTTATAGACGTATAAAAGAATCATTTTAGATGACAGATTACAGTAATACTGATCATCTTCACGTTATTCAGAACATCAAAATGTTCAAGGTATATTTGTCTAATTGTTAATGATAGAATAATAATTGTTATTAGGAAATTTGTGTTGATTTTGTTATTGATTTGTATTAAAAAAAATTATTTAACAATTTTGAAATTTTTAGATTATGTTGCTGGTAGTCCTTCTCCTTGTAGCAATGGCTGTCGGAGTTCCTCTTCCTGAACCGAGACCACAATATTATTATGGATCTTATCCCTACGCAGGATATGCATACAGTCCTTACTCATATGGCTATGGTTATTATTATTAACAGTATCAGTGTCGTAATAGTTTAAGTATTATTATATAAAAATATTTTTGTATTTTCACATAATATGGGGGTATAAATAAAAGACTTTTTTCACTGTATTTTTTGTTTCTCCCAGGAAATTAACGTTCAATGAGAAGTCTATTAAATTGCCGAAGCCAATAACACAATCAGTTGTGGTATTTCGCATGTTTACCTACATACACCCTTAGGTATACGTGGTTGTTGAATTTATTAGAGAGAGCAAATTAAAAATAGAATTCTTTTCTTAAATATTTGCTTAAAATAATGCTGGAAATTTCTAGGTAATAAAAATTCAAGAACTCGTTTTTATAATAAAAATCAAAACAATAAAATCGAACGACTATTAAATTAGAAAGTAAAATTTTCAGAATAATCAAAAAAGATCAAAACAAAACTTGACCTAATTATCATCAAAATGTGTGTTAGTTTTATTTCCTTCCAGACACACCTTTTTAAAATCATATATAACATCATCCTGTGACAATTTCTGCATTAGATTTTGCAGATCTACATCGATTCAAAATGTTCAAACTTGTAAGTGTTCTAGTTAGATGTAAATATTGTAAAATTAATTTAAATTTTCAGTTTGTATTCTTGGCTTTGGTGGCATTCGCCCTCGCCGTTCCAGCTCCCGAACCCCAAGTTTTTGGTGCTTACTCTCATCCAGTCTACTCCCATCTTGGTCACAGCGGTGTTTATACTCACAGCGGATATGCCTCTCCTTATGTTGGACATTATTTCTACTGAACGTTTAGGAAGTTGATTGCTGAAAAATAACTAATATGTAAAAAGTAAAAAATAAAATTTTATTTGAAAATTAATTATTTTTTTTTTATTTTACTTTATGTAATTAAACAACAAATTTTATTCTTATTCAAGCTTTTCAATACTGAAGAAATATCTATGAGAATATTATTGCTATAGATTATTTATTGGTGCAACCTCAATTGGTTTATTAATTGGAATAAAAAGAGTCTGCTTTGTGATAAATAGATATTTCTTGTAAATAAATTAATAAAAAGTTGTTAGGATTTGCAAAATACATTAACAGGAGGTTTAATGGTTGTTTATATCGATTCCAGTCATGATAAATAACAGTGTATTATATTATCATGTCGACTCTGGTCATTTGTTTCATAAAATGACGCAGAACACCTAGACAATTCAGTAGAATTAAATAAATCTCTGAAACAATAATATTATTTAATTAATAGCTATTTATTATGCAAGTGTCTTATAAGGCAAATAAATCACGAAAGAAATGTTTAGCCACGAGAGCTTGCTCGAGTGGCCTAATTTTTCTTAAGGACTTATTTGTGTTAAGACATAAGTACAATACATAGTTTTATCCAACACCACTCTCTGTAAGAGTTTTTAAAAAATCATCAAAACCCAAAAATTTTATATCTACAAAGATTAGTAGTAGTCTATGATTTGGTTGCCATATTGTTGTTGACAACAAAATTATTATTTGAGAAAAATTTTGCAAACTGTTTCGGCGTTTTTAACATTGTTGGAAATGAAAAAAAGTAGTCCTCTTTCTGAAAAAATTGCGAAAGATGTTGAAGAAGTCAGTTCGAGTTTGCTACTTAAGAAATCCAGAGACGCTTATTACAAAGAATTGAGTGAGTTCAATAACTGGAAACAGGAAAACGATGTTTGTGGGGTAAGCGAAGACGTGCTGTTGGGTTACTTCTTCAACGCCAAAAAAAGATTCGCAGCCTCTTCAATGTGGACGAAATAGATACAACATATTAAGATCGACATTAAAGCTTCACGAAAATACAGATATTTTACAATATGATAAGTTGATCGCTTTTTTAAAGAACGAATCAAAAAATTACAAGTGAAAAAAATCAAAACTTCTTGAAAGAGAACATATTTAACAGTTTCTTGCAGAAGCACACAATAAAAAATATTTGATGTTAAAGGCAGGTCGATTTTGTTATTAGAGAATGAGTTCTAATTTTTTTACATTACAGGTCGCACTAATTTTTGATGTGTCAGGTGAGTGTCGATGTTGTGAATTATTAAACATGTCAATTAATAACGTAGAAGATAAAGGATCCTATATATTGGTATCTGTACCAAGTACAAAAACATATGTTTTACGTAGCTTTACGATTATGGAAGAAGAATTTGCAGTTAATGTGCTGGATATTTGTAGAAAATATATGTCTAACCGACCTAAGAATATTTCTAACAACAGGTTGTTTTTGTGCTATAGAAATAAAAAATGCACAATACAGCCAGTGGGAATAAATAGTCTATCTAAAATACTATCAGTAGTAGCTGGTTTCTTAAAATTACTAGAATCAGAGTCTTACACAGGACACAGTATGAGACTCACATCAGCGAGTTTATTGTCCAACGCTGGAGCCGATCTTGGTATGGTCCAACGTCATGGCCGATGGAAGTTGACAACCGTGGCACAAGCGTATGTTGAAGAGTCTATTTTGAGCAAAATAGACATTGCTAAGAAGATACTGGGTAAAAATTTGGAAACAGAAGACAATGTTAATGTAAATACTGAGAAGCAAAAATCGAATGAATGTAGAAACAACATTGAAATGACAAAAAATGAAGCAAATAAAGTTATATCTTTTAATATAAATATTAACCTAAATCTCAACAAATAATTTCACCTAAGATTCCTGTTTCTTATAATTGTATTTTTATGTATTGTATTTTTTGATGTTCAATAAATTGTTCTATTTTCTGTAAACTGTTCAATTATATAAAAACAGTTTTATTATTGCTTCATAAAACCACTTGTGTTTTATAGACCGCATAATTCAATCAAAAACATCATTTTTATAACGTCATAATAAAGAAGTGTTGAATAAAAAAATTAAACTAATTTGCTAGTTGTAATCTATAGTTATATAGGGACTCTTTCTTACCTATGCTTTTATTTTATTTTACAAAAGTAGTTTTTGCTTTGTAGTTTAGTAATAATGCAAATGTTACTTTACATTATTTACTACGGGTATTTACTAAGTGATTTATTATACTTCATTCCGTGAATGTAATATTTATTTTTACGTCAAGTTTTGGCGTTATGTAGTGTCACATATTACATTATTTGTTATGTAATAAATTTTGTTACATGACTAGTTATGAAATTTATTTTGAAATAAAATTTTGTACGTAATACATTATGAAAACCCTATTATTCCCTAACTTGCATAATTTACTAAACTCATTTGCTTCTTTTACTTATTTTGGCAAACAATATGCTCGTTAAACAAAAGCAATTTTTATAATAAGTTATATAAATATCTACTTCGTAGCTATTGATATAATGTCGCATACTATGTAACTAGTAATGTAATATGCAAAATTACATAACGCTATAAATTATTATTGATGTAAAATTAAGCATTTCGCAGCGAATTTTTTTTTATTTATTGCAGTTTTATAACAAGTTAAAACATTAGTTACAATTTTTGTTAAACGTTTTAAAACACCATGTATATTGGTCAAAAAAGTTTAGGTGCGACATCCGTAGTACAAGGTGGTTAATTATTTGAGTGACTATCAAATATTTTATTCAATATACATACAAAATTATATAATTATACAAAATATTATACAGGGTGTTTTACGAGTGATAATGAGCCTGTAAAACTAAAAATGCAACCAGCAATACAATTCTAAAGTAACGTAGTTATTTTTTTTTGTTTACAAATACATTAAATAAAAATCATTTAATCTTTCGGTTAACTGAAGACAAACTAATGCCACTTGCTAGTGAAATCATTCTCTGACTTACATGTGAACAGGACCAGTAGCTGTTCTTGCTTTTGGCTTTTTCAAAGGTGGACAATTTTTTTTTAAGGTAGTTTCAAGTCGTTTAATATGGTGTCAGCAAGAGTTCTTCTCTACCCGGAAAACGTTGTCTGTACAAACTTATCGCGGCAGAGGCATTTTTTCCTATATATCATCACCATGTTAGTTTTTTCATCGTTTGAATACATTTTTTTTATTGGTGACAGATTTAATAAATAAAATTTGAAATCAATATCATCTACGTTAACTCTGAAACTGTATTGCCGTTTGTATTTTCAGCTTTGCAGGCTCATTGTTACTCGTGAAACAGTCTGTATGTGTAAGTAAAAATATAGAATTTTATCTAGAATTGTCAAATTAGTCGTCAACCGAAAAGTAATTTTCAATACTTTTGATTTAAATTATTATAGCAACTAAATAATTATATTATTTAATATTATATAAAAAGTTTTTAACTATACTAAGTAATATTACAAATGTTGCATGCAAAAAAATTTTTTTGTGATTTTTTGGCAACAGAATGAGTAAATTTAAAGTTAGTTATGGTAACCATTTCAACGGTTTACCTTTGACAGATGTTGCAAAAAAAAAGTTTAACCTATTAGACTGGAATTTTAAATCACTGCGCTACTCTATCGGTTACGCCATCTAATATAAATATTGTAGTATAGTATAAGGCTAATTATATTATATTTAACTATATAACTATATAACGCAACTATATTATAAAGTTACGACGTTGCCTCTAGCAACTCAAATTACACCGGCGTAAATCTGATTTAGAATTAGGCCTTTTTAGTTACTTAGACTTATTTCTTGTTTTAAGCTTGTTTCAATATGTTATCGCAATAAGTACTTTTGCATGAACAAAATGTTAGGGTAAATTTGTCTTCCAAAAATAATGTGTCAAATTAAAAATCAACTATTTTTTTTAATTTTCGACACTAAAAAATTGGTTCCTAGGCACTTTTAAAAAATGCTTTTTTAAGACGAGCTCTTAATTTTAATAGGAAAGACTTTCTCATCGCAGTTTTCCATTTTTTTTCAGTTTCATATGGCAAAATTTATATCTCGTCACTGCTTGATCATACAGAAAAAAATTATTTATATTTTTTGTAAGAAATTGAACGCTGTAAAAAAAGTATTATACATTTTTTTTATAACTTTTACCGTTTAGAAGATATCAGAGGTCAAAGTTTGAAGAATTTAGCAAAAATTTTTGTTTAACTTCTAAATTTTATAACTCGTGGATAAATAAATATTATAAATTGCGCAACATACGGTTTTGTAGGAAATGAAACGCTCTACAAAAAAGTCGTTGGTGGTTAATTGATTACTTCAACCATTTAAAAAAAAATTGAAGATTTATTATCAAATTTTGGTTTTTAAAATGTAAATATCTTCTAAATGGTTAGAACAATCAATTAACTACAAGAGACTTTTTTTTATAAAGCATTTAATTTTTTACAAGGCTATATGTTGTGCATTTTATAATATTTATTTAACTCTGAGTTATAAAATTTAGAAGTAAAAAAGAAATTTTTGTTAAGTTCTTTAAACTTTGACCTCCGATATCTTCTAAATGGTAAGAGATCTAAAAAAATTGTAACATAATTTTTTGTAAAGCGTTTAGTTTCCTACAAAAAATGTAAATACAAATTTTTTGTACAATTAACCAATAACGAGTATAGATTTTACCACATGAAACTCAAAAAAAAAAATGGAAAACTGCGATGAGGAAGTCTTTCCTATTAAAATTAAGAGTTCATCATAAAACAGCATTTTTTAAAGGTGCTTAGAAATCAATTTATTAGTGTCGGAAGTTAAAAAAATAATCAATTTTTTTTGGCTTGTTTATTATGTATACATATAAAATATTTCAGTTAAAATATTGAAAAAATATTCTTTGAAAAGCACATATAGTAAAAATAGTAAAAAGAATTACTTAAAATAATATACATACATAGATAAAAGTACATAAGAGTACAAAATACTTAAATTAAATACCAAATGATATGTCGCACCATACAAAGGACATTGCAAAATAAGACAAGCAAAGAAACAAAGATGAAATTCTATAAAGTAATGGCAGCACCAATATTAACCTAGGGAAGTAAAACTTGGGCTCTGCGAAGACAAGACAGACAACGCATATAAGCTGCTGAAATAAAATTTTAAGAAGAACAAAAGTTGCACAATAAGAGATCAAATAAGAAATGAAGAAATAAAGACTGAATTGAACATATTCTCGATGAATGATAAAATACATCAGAACGCAATAGAATGGAAACAACATATTGAAAGAATGAACGATCATAGGATGGTAAAACAACTAGTACGTTATAGACCAAGAAGAAAAAGAGATGTAAGCCTAATGCTTGAAGTGCAGAAGAAGAAGACATAAGAGTACTTGGTAAATTTATTATCAACTGAATTAAAAAATTATATTCTAAATTATGTTATATAAGTTATGGTTGTTGGTTACGACTATTTACAACTTAAGTCGCATTTTTTTTTTAGAAATACACGGGCCATAACTGGATTTTAAAAAAGACATGAATTTTCTCAGAAAATGATAGTGAATTTACGACATATTTTAAACCCGTTTACTCGTGCAAATTTTTTTAAGGCTTGTAATATTTTGTTAATCACTCTGTACAATCTGAGGTTAACATACATTTATTTTTGCAAATGTATATTATACATATTTAAAAAAATTAATATTAATGTTATAGAAAAAAATTGTTAAACTATAGTACCTAACAAGTTTTTTAACTCAGTTTTATTATTTATATAATAAACAAGAAGTATAATTTATAAAATTATAATATTTATCATTCTAAATAGTTGTATAACATAAAAAACATTACGGCCGGTTGTTGAACAATTAAGCTTTGCATAGATTAACCCTTCTCACATACGTGATAATTCGCTCGTTTAATAAATTATTCATAAAAAGTGGTTTAAGCATAATTCTTGCAAAAAAACTTGACCCAATTAGCATTATTTTGATGGGTGTGTACTCAACGGTTTCGTTTATTTTCTTAAAACAACACTTGACACACCCCCAAACTTACCACTATAAAATCTCACAGCTGTTTTAAGTAAAATCAGATTTGATTTCGCCCAAGTCAAACAATCATTCAAAATGTTCAAATTGGTAAGTTTTATTAATTACTTACTTAAAAAGTAATTTGTACTTATAACTTGTTTAATTGTTACAGTTCGTATTCCTCGCCGCTCTCTTGGCTTTCGCCCTTGCCGTCCCCAAACCTGAACCCCAATTCTACTACGGAGGTTTGGGATACTCTGGCATTGGTTACGGATACGGATATGCTGCCCCCTACGCCTACGGTGCCTATGGTGCTTATTACTGATGATTTGATATAGGATCTAGCAATGTACACACTTCAAAATAGACTTAAGTTTAAAAAATAAAAAATCCAAAAAATTTTGTTGTTTTTTTTAAATAAACTTAACGTTGAAAACTATTTTACGACTATATCACAATATAAACCAAAAATTCTATCAACATTTGAGAATAGCAATTACTACTAATTACCTACTATTTATTCAAACTTTAATTTCAAGTGGTGTAATAAGTATTTTCTTGCAAACATTATTATTAAGCAAAAATGGAAAAATTAAATACAATAATATGCAATAGAAAAAAACATTTTTTTCATTAGTCTAATAAAGAGCGATAGATAATTCGTGGACTTAAAGCAGGCTTAGACAAAAATGAGATTTGTCTATCTAAAATTAATCAGTACCTACTGTCATATTAAACTTTCAAAAATAACTGCAAAATTTTTCTGTAACGTAACTTAACAAAACTGTGTTTTTTACTAGAAATGTAGTCAGTAAGAGTTACAGTAAGAAGAATTTAATAATATTTTTCCAAATGTAAAAAAATTAAATACAGATTCTAACACTTCTGACACTTTAAAAAACATACAAATTTTAGACTTAGCTACAACCAGGCTTTTTAAATCGCTCGTTACATTAGTCAGTAGATTGAGTTCGCAAAAAAATGTTTTTACAGATGCCATTTTTATTTTGCTCTCTAGCTTATATTATTATTCAGTTAGTCGTTAGCATTCTTTTTTAAACTATGAGTAATATTTATTAAGAGAAGCAAAAGCACATATTAAAAATTATCGGTCGTTTTATGAAAACAAAAAGTGTTGATAAAACAGCTGATGAGGTAGTGCAAACTGTGCAAGTGAGAGCACAGTTCAAAGAAGTTTCTTAATAAGTTATTCTTGTGTGGAATATTATAACTGATTTTTTAATTAGATAATAATTGGCCTAATCTTCTTTTATAAAATTATAAATTTTGGAAGAAGTAGTTAGAATTTTTTTAACAGGATGGGATGTTACGTGGTGTGATCCAAAAGTAAAAAGTAATGATAATGAAACTAAAATACGGTGATTATAGTTAAAAAAATATTTATTTTTTTACATAGTCTTGTAACAAGTCAACACATTTAGTTCATCTATTTTCTAGACCTAGAATTCTCTTTAAAAAAAAACTTTTTTCTGACTTTCCAGGAACGTCTCAACAGCAGCTATCACTTCGGTATCGTCTTTAAATTTTTCGCCCCGAAGATGTTCTATGAGCTGAAAAATCAGCTAGATCAACTAAGAGCTAGATCTGGCAAATTCGAACAGTTCCAATCCCGCTTGTTTAATGGAAACCATCGGAACTGTGGCTTTGTGAGCCGGAGTGCGTTGTCTTGGTGAAACAACACACCAGCTCGTAGTTTGTTGCGTGTTTTTTCCTTAACAGCTTCCCACAATCTTGATATTTGGTTAGCGTAGTAAGACCCTATAATAGTGGCTCTTTTCTCTAAATATTTGATCATAATTATTTCTTCCCCGTTCCAATAAAACAGACGCCATAACCTTTTTCGCCTAACTTAACACTGAATTTTTTCGGAGTCCGTGAGGAAGCTCGCTTCCAACTTTTTCGGAGTCGATTGTTGTTTGGTTTCAGGATCAAAATGGTGAATCCAGGTCTCATCCATGGTCACGAAACGTGACAAAAATTCTTCCATATTTGCTTGGAACTTTTTGAGATTGGTCCTTTTTTTTCATCGTCGGTTAACATTCTTGTCACCGAACGCATGGATACTTTTTTCATATGCAGTTAGTTTGCAAGGATTCTTTGCACACTGCCATATGAAATTCCTGTGATCTCAGCTACACGCTTGATGATTAATCTTCGATCTGCCAACATAATATATCTTCGATTTTTTTACGTTATCTTTAGTGAGAGACGTGGATCGTGGATGCGCGACTTTTGCGATGTTCATCTTCAGTGGATGTTCTGACCAGCTTAAACTTTTTTGCCCAGCGTGCAACTATGGAATATGGAGGAGCAGAGTCTCCCAATGTTTTCACAAGTCGCTGTCTATATCTTTGGTAAACATTTTTTCCAAACAGTGGTAGTTGATGACAGCTCTAATTTCGTTTTTGTTCTTTTTGATGTTATACATTTGACGGCTCGAATTCAAATAATTGTCTCTCTCGAGAATTGTGATCTATTTATATGATTTTTTGTGGTGACTTAATAAGTATATAAGCAAGAAATAAAAATATTTTGGATTTTTATGCGGACTGAAAATATCTGATTATCATTATTTTTGGGGCGCCCTCGTATAATCTGCAAGATCTACATTACCGTTTCTTTAAAAAATTATTTTTTTTTAAACTTTACTGGCTTAATTGTCGGTGTATTTTTAAAAACCAAAACAAAAAAAAAATAGATAAATAGTTTGCAAGACTTTTGGAACACAGTAACAGCTAATGAGGTAAGTAGTGCAAATTTTGCAAGTGAAAGCACAATCTAAAAAAGTCTTTTAAAAAGTTGTTTTTGTAGCGTGGTGTCTCTTGCTTTACCTTTAAAAACAAAAGTTAAAATGCACCCTTATCGCATAATAACAGTACAAGAACGGAAACTACATGACCCCCCAAGAAGTAAATATTGTAATTACTTTCTTAATAATTCAAATGGTAACAGGTTGTAGAATTTAACTAGGTTTTAGTTTATTTTCTTGGCTATGTCTTACTGCAAAATTTAGAAATTAGAAGTACTTACTAAAAAATTTTATGGTTATAGAGAAACAGCACTACATTCAATAAGTTGAAGATTGATTGGGAATGTGCAGAAACGGTATAATTAGCCAAATTTTTTTTTTTATAAAATTAGAAATTCTCAAAGATATCTCAAACAAATTTTGTAGGAGGCAGATGGGATATTTTTAACAAGATGTGAATGTGACAGCGCATATAGTACATGAAAATTTCGAATTGTTGCAACAAATTGATAATGACCAAAAAAATTAGTTAAAAAACACGATATCCACGGTTACTGCGATCAGGTTACAGTTATCTAAGTATGAAAAACTGTTTATCAAAAGAAAGTGCAAAATTTAGATAAAATTATGTTAGCAATTAATACGGAGTAAAGAGCTGCTCTTGGTGTTAAAATTAAAAACCGATTAAGCACAAAAAATCTCGTCTGCTTAAATATTTACCATTCAAAACCGTATCAGACAGAATGCAGTAGGCATTATTGGTAGTTCGAAGCTTGAGGTCATAAAATGAAGCTGAATGCTGCTCATGCCTAAATGAAATACGAAACAATAAAATGTTTTTATTTCTAAATTAAATTTTATAAATTAAAAGCCGAAGTTAAAATTATCATGTAATAATTGACAAGAAATATTGCAATTAAGAATTGAAAAAACATTTTTTTGTGGGCTTATTTCCTACTTGTCAATTTAGTTTGTAATTTTTGATTTATTATTATTTTATTTTATTGAAAGTAGGTCTAAAAGAATTGTACGCCATACAGGCATAACAGCATTAGCAATCCTCAGCATTTTAATTACACAATTACACCTAGACATGAAACACAGTCTCGTATTGTTAATGCTTTTTTTCTGCCCTTTTGACGTAATATACTATTTCTGCTCTAGAGCAAAAAATGAGACTCTTTGCCACATTCTATAGAGTAGTTATGATTAATTTTTTTAAAGGTAAGCAGTGAATTAATTTAAATTGTAAAATAGTGACTGCAATAAAGAGCAAAATTTATTTATAAATATTTAAAATTCTTTTATTTATAAATTTATAATATTTCTAATTTATAAAAAAAAAACATTTCAATATTGATATATTATAAAAATGCACATATGTTCAGTCTAAAAGTAATAAAAACTAAAGTATTAAAAAAATTAGAAGAAGAGGTTTAAATTAAATAACTAATTACATAATGTATTAAACCAATGACTAAAAGTGATTTGTTTATAATTAAAATAATTTGAGGTATCTTGTAATTTTTGACAAAACATAAATAAAGAAATTTAAAAGGATGGCTGCTCAATAAACCCTGATTTAATTTATTACCAACAAAAACCATGTGGTTCAAAAATTGACTAATTTATAGCAACAAACTAATGATATACATTTATTCAAGATAAGCTTCTAAATGTCATCAAATAAATTTGTGTGATTGATTCAAATTTTTCTGTTGTCTTGACATAAAAAAATATGTATCTCCGTTATATCCCCACTTTTGATTGTCTATATTTTTCGTATATAAACGTTGACAAATTTTGTAAAAATTATCAGTTAGTTGATCTAGTATCATACACACTACAACAAAATGTTCAAACTTGTAAGAAGAACTTTTTTATTAAGACTAGTAGTAATTAAAATAAAATTTGAATTTCAGTTCGTATTCTTGGCCCTCGTTGCCTTCGCTTTCGCCGCTCCCAAGGCTGAACCACAATACTTTGGTGGATATTATGGTGGTTTGGGATACCATGGTTTGGGATATGGAGGATACGGAGCTGTTGGTTATGGATACGCTTCTCCCTACGCTTACGGCGGACACTATGGATATGGATACTATTAAATAAGACCTCAGTGATTATTAAACTTTATTGTTAATATTCCGTTTATCAATTTTTGATTTTGTAAATTTTATTGTGTGTATTTGTTAACTTCAAATGTATGACTAATTAAAAATATTTTAAAAATATTTTTTTGTGTTTCAATTACTTCAGAAAATATACCTTCGGAAAAAATTATTATTAAAACATCAAAGTCTTTTTGGCGATATTAACAAAGCTTTTAGATATCGACAAAATTTGGTTTAATCTTTAAATATCTTTTGGGGTGCTAAAAATTTTAAAATGTCATCTTTTAGTAGACATTTGCACAAGAATAAACTAAATAAAACCATTTTTCTAATGGAACAAGAAAAATAAATAACTTATAATATTATAAAAAAATGTTACAAGAAGCAAGTAATACAATTAAACAATAAATAAGAACAAATTAAACAACAATTCTAATTTTTTAATAAAATATCATTTTTATCAATACAATGATATTCACTTAGATGAGTTAATGACTTTCCGTTAATGATGAGTTACTTTTACAAGTACAAATAAGTTTGGTTTTTGTATAAACTATGACTTTGATTTGACTTACAACGACTCCGGCTAATCTAACCAACCGCTTATATTGAAGTATTTTCTTTGTTTTTCACTGTTGATTAATCCGGTGATTATAACCTAGCTATAACTTTTTGCAACCCAAGAATTAAAGAGCAAAAAATCGAGGAATACCTATCTATTAACAGCTCCCTATTACAATAGAAGGCAAATTCGTTCGCTTTGCAGTTAAATAAGACCAAAAACGCAGCTTTGTACTTTTGTATTTCAAAAATCAACTACATGTAATTTTAATTTATTTTTATTATTTATTATAACCAGATTCTACTCTATATAAAATAAAATATTTAAAATAAATAATAATTTCTAAAAATACAAAAACTCAGCTACTACGAGAAGAACAATGTTAAAAATGGATCTTAGGATATGTCATAAAACAGATTTTTTTTATTTTAGTTTATTAGTTATTTAGCTTAAAAACTAGTTCTGAAAAACCATAAATATTTTATTTGTATATATTAATACTTACTATTAATCTAGCTTATAACTTTAATGTTACTGATATGCTTGTCGTTGCATAAGCACCAATGACGTTGAATGGTCTTTGATAAGCATTATGCACTGTTATTAACTTTTCAGTTGGGAGAATCATTGGCTGCACTTTTAAAACGCGTTTTCTTGTGGGCTAATTTCAACAATTTGAAAGATCCAAACGATTTAAAGATTTAAAAATATCTAATAAAAATGAAACTTTTGTATTTACATAATATAGTGAGGAAATAAGTATTTCACTTATACTTAAAATTGTTTGCGATATACTGTGACTTTTTTTTTAAAATAAATAAAAAATGTAATGACTATTCAATAAACCCTGATTAATTTAATAATCTATTACCAACTAAAAGCAAGTGGTTCAAAAGTTGACTAATTTATATCAACAAACTAATGATATACATTTAACCATGATAAGCTTCTAAATGTCGTGAAATAAATTTGTGTGATTAATTCAAAGGTTTTTGTTGTTTTGACAAGGAAAAATATATATTTCTGTTATATCCCCACTTTAGATTGTGTAAATTTTTGTATATAAACGTAGACAAATTTCGTAAAAATCATCTAGTATCTTCCACTACAACAAAATGTTCAAACTTGTAAGTACAGTTTTGTTACTCGGACTAGTGATATTTAAAAAGTAAAATTTGAATTTCAGTTCGTATTCTTGGCCCTCGTTGCCTTCGCTTTCGCCGCTCCCAAGGCTGAACCACAATACTTTGGTGGATATTATGGTGGTTTGGGATACCATGGTTTGGGATATGGAGGATACGGATCTTTGGGTTATGGATACGCTTCTCCCTATGCTTACGGCGGACACTATGGTTATGGATACTATTAAATAGAACCTCAGTACTTACTGAGCTTTACCGTTAATATTCCGTCAGTCAGTTTTTGATTTTGTAGATTTTATTCTGTGTATTTGTTAATTTCAAATATAAAACTAAATAAAAATTCTTTAAATAATATTAAAGTTTTTTTGTTGATATCAAAAAGGTTTTTGAATATCAGAAAATATATAAAATTAAGAATTTGGAGTGTTGCACATTTTAAGAGATTATTTTCTAGAACAAAAAGGGGTTCAGACAACGTGATATTTCGTTTCACAAAATTTTTACTTAATTTTAATTTTAATTTTAAATTTTTATTAGAAAGATGCAGTATGTCCAGAGTAGCATCTACATGGTGGAATAGGCAGAGGAAGGACGGACACAATTTATTAGGAATACTGAAGGCCGTAGATAAATTACACAACGCAAAGATCGACTTCTTGAGATAATGTTTCTTGAACCCACAAATTTCCCGTTTTTAAAGAAAAATTTGCTGTTTCACATTTACTCTCAAAATTTTTGTGACAGCTGAAAAATCTTGAACGACTCTGCTTTCCTGCTTAGTCCGTAAAAATGCTAACATTGTTCAATCAATAAATGTAATTGTTCAGTGCGCTTCAATTGTCACAAAAATGTGGTGCTTGTTGATGTTTAAAGAAAAAATAATTAAAAAAATACTATTCTGCAGTATTGTTTAATTTTATTAATTAATATTATATTAATCTAGCTTACAACTTCTGCGTTACTGATATGCTTGTCGTTGCATAATCGCAAGGAACGTTGAGTAAACGTTGAATTTAATGAGTGCGTTTTTGATAATCACTTACAGGTCATTTTTTATTTATATACTGTTGTCTGTCTTTTTTTATCACATAATTTATATTACATAGCAACAGATACAACAATGGGTTAAAAAGAGACATACAACGACATATAAATAAAAAATGATTTATGATGCACTAGGACCTAATCTTAACAAAATCATTGGCTGCATGCGCCTGTAAAATGGCCACTAAGATCACCAGATTTAACAACGTGTGATTTTTTTTATGGGGTGCCATAAAAACAAAAGTTTACTCTTCACTCTATTGAAAGTGAAGAAGACTTAAATTGCAAAATTGTAAATGCTTTCAACACCCTTCGAAATCCTGATACTCTACAAGGAGTACAATTTAATTTTTGATGTAGAGCCAACGCATGTGTACAAGAAAATGGTAGCCATTTTGAGCATTTGTTCTAGTAGTAGGTAAATATTTCTTTCTTGTTTTTCTTTATTTGTGAATATTTTTTAACAAAGACATATCAACGTTACTAGTGTTAACTTATAATTCTCGATTCGAGCATGTAATGATTTAGAAAATATTTTTTTGTGGCTAATAACTGTTTATCTTACGAAAATATTGCAAGAGAAGAAATAGCTTCTAAATTAACGTAACTAATTAGAATAAAAATTTGCTGTTGATTATACAAATATTTAAAAAATTGTGGATAAATAATTTACTGTGACAAAGTTTTCGACTTATCTAAAAAAAAACTTAAAAAAAATTATAAAGTTTGAAGCCCTCTAGCGGCTAAAATAAGCAATTTTGTATATAGGTAAGTTGAGTTAGATCATCATATTTTTGGTCAAGGAACTTGAGGTCTTTCGTTGTACACACCATTTCCTGACACCTGAATATTTAATATTTTGATTTTAAATTGCTTTGAACACTTGAATTTTTAGACCAAGATCAAAAATATAAAGTTTTTGTTTTTGCTGGATCTTTTTGGTGTGTCGAAGAAATGGGAAAATCCAGTCTAAACACTCCAGACCTCAAAGCCCAGACAAAATTCTTGTTTTCACGCGACGCTCGTTTCAGTAGCGATGGAATCATTCCCAAGTGAGTATTTTAAAACTAATTCTTTACGCGCATGAAATGTTTGGTGTAATTGGGTAAATTTTTGATTTATCAAAAACTTATATAAACCGAAAGTGTAATTTAGATACACAAGAAAGTCACTATTAAAAAGTGTACATTTTTTTGAAAAAAATACAACATTTATCCCTTTTGATTTTTTTTTTCTTATACATTAACATTGACTTTATGCACGGTGTGTTAAATTAGGAGTTAAAAAAATGCAAAAACCGATTTTCCCGATTTTTAATATCACAAATAAAATTTGAAAAATTAACCACTTTAATTTGTAGCACCCACCTGAAATTCTATAACGATTTTAATAATATTCTGTATAAATAATGTTATAAAACATAAATTTATGATAAAACACAAGCTTTTGTGTAAAAAAATGTAAGTTGCAAACTGTATAAAAAAGTGTCTGTATACTAAACTGTACAATTTATTTTCAAATAAATTACTGTCTATAAATTATAAAGAATAACATTTCAGTATTGATTTTTTACTTTATTAAAATGCACATTTGTTTAGTAAAATTAATAAATATAATAAAGACAATAAATTTAAAAAATCTGCACTAATAATAAAACACTACCTACATAATAATATTGAATAAATAAGTAACCAAATTGTTTGAGACATTTTGTAACTTTTGGTAATACATAAATAAAGAGATTTAGAGGATGACTACTCAATAAACCCTTACTTAATTTATTACCAAATAAAACCATCTGGTTTTAAAAACTAACTAATTTATAGCAACAAACTAATGATATACATTTATCTATGATAAGCTTCTAAATGTCATGAATTAAATTTGTGTGATTGATTCAAAAGTTTTGTTTGTTTTAACAAAACAAAAAAATATATTTCCGTAATATCCCCACTTTAGATTGTTTAAATTTTTGTATATAAACGTTGCCAAATTTTATAAAAATTATCAGTTAGTTGATCCAGCATCATCCACTACAACAAAATGTTCAAACTTGTAAGTACAGTTTTGTTATTAAAGAAGTATTTCAGAAGTAAAGTTTGTATTACAGTTCGTATTTTTGGCCCTCGTTGCCTTCGCTGTCGCCGCTCCCAAGGCTGAACCTCAATACTATGGTGGATATTATGGTGGTTTGGGATATCATGGTTTAGGATATGGAGGATACGGAGCTGTAGGTTATGGATACGCTTCTCCCTACGCTTACGGTGGACACTATGGATATGGATACTAGTAGATAGAACTTCAGTACTTACTAAGATTTACCGTTGATATTCTATCAGTCAGTTTTTGATTTTGTAAATTTTATTATTGTGTTTCTTAATTTCAAATGTAAAACTAAATAAAGATACTTTTAATTTTATTTTGTTTTTACTTACTTTAAAAAAGTTATTTTTTTAAAAGAGTTAGCAATAATACTAAATTCTTTTTGTTGATATCAAACAGGTTTTCGGATATCAAAATATATGCATAAAATTAAAAATTAAGGATATTACACATTTTAAGAGATCATTTTCTAGTGAACATTTTACAGGTAAAAGGAGAGACTTAGAAAACGTAGTATTCCGATTCACAAAATTGCTCTACTAAAAGGAAGTTTTGTGTCTACAGTAGCATCTGCATAGCGGAATAGTCAAAGAAAGAACAAACACAGCTTATTATGAAAACTAGAGACCATAGAAAAGCGACATAACGCGAAATTCTACCAGTTTACCTTTAAAAAAATTGCTGTTTGACATTTAAACCAAAAATTTTGACAATTGAAAAATCATAAACGGCTTTAAAGTGTCTGCTTTACTGCTTAGTTTATAAAAATGCTGATATATTGCCAAGTCAATAAATGTGATAGTTTAGTAGATCTTAAATTGTCATTAAAATGTGGTGTTTACTGTTGTTTGTCAACATAATATTTTTAGAAAAAATACTATTCTGTTATTATTGATAAAAACAAAAATGTATACTTTTTAATAAAACTTTTTGGTGTGTTGAATAAGTCTAAAAATGTATCTAATAAGTCTCTCTCAGACCTCAGACTGAACTCTTTTCTACACGTCCCTCGTTTCGGCAACGATATTACTATTCTTAATTAAGAATTAAGACTCAGTCTTCATTTTTTGTTAAATTTTTTGTGAAATATGCAGCTTTAAAGTGTTTTAAATTATTTTTTTTAACTTAAACATTGATCGTATGCGTGGTGTACTAAATTATTAGTAATGAAAAAACCAATTTTTAATATCACTAATAAAATCTGAAAAATTAACAACTTTAATTTGTAGCATCCATTAAAATTTCTACAATGATTTTAATAACACCCTGTTTAAACCTTGTCATAAAACATAAATTTTATAAAACAAAACAAAAGTTATAAAAAATGTGACAGTTCTAAACTGTAAAATTTTTTTTTTCAGTCTATAAATTATAAAGAATAACATTTCAATATTGATATTGACATTATAAAAATGCACATATGTTTATTAAAATCAATAGTGATAATAAAATCTAGAGATTGAAAAAGTCTATAATAAAAATAAAACTTTTGCATCTTTATAATAATATTGAACAAATAAGTATATAAAATAATTATTTATAATAATTAAAATTATTTGAGACATCTTGTAATTTTGGTAAAACATGAATAAAGTGATGTAAAGGCTGACTACTCAATAAACCCTGATTTAATTTATTACCAAATAAAACCATGTGGTTTAAAAAATAGACTAATTTATAGCAACGAACTAATGATATACTTATATCGATGATAAGTTTCTAAATGCCATGAAATAAATTTGTGTGATTGATTTAAAAGTTTTTGTTGTTTTGACATTTTTTGTTTATATCCTCACTTTAAATTTTCTAAACTTTTGTATATAAACGTTGACAAATTTTGTAAAAATCATCAGTTAGTTGATCTAGTATCATACACACTACAACAAAATGTTCAAACTTGTAAGTACAACTTTGATAATAAGACTAGTGGTATTTAAGAAGTAAATTTTGTATTACAGTTTGTATTCTTGGCCCTTGTTACCTTCGCTTTCGCCGCTCCCAAAGCTGAACCACAATACGTTGGTGGATATTATGGTGGTTTGGGATACCATGGTTTGGGATATGGAGGATTCGGAGCTGTTGGTTATGGATACGCTTCTCCCTACGCTTACGGCAGACAGTATGGATATGGATACTATTAAATAAGACCTCAGTGATTACTAATGAGCGGATCCAATGAGGGAACAAAAAACACTGTACAGCCGTCTAGCTAACTAGTCGCACTCGCCAAGCGAAAAAACCTTGAAACTTGAATTGGTCGATTGAGGTAGTGCTTACAAGTCATAAGCGTAGATCTCGAACACTTACAATTGTTTTTATTTTGAGCAGGGTAAATTCGTGTTTTACACTAACTTTTGATTAATAATTCGCTTTTAAATAAAATATTAAATTGTTAAATTAAATTAATTAACGAAAGAAGAATCCTGCAACCTTGTCGATCGTACCCGCAGAAAGCGATCAGTGCGGCGCCTATGAGCGTGCCCTTCAAATCCCTCTTTGTATCCGATCATTAGTGATTACTAAGCTTTACTGTTAATATTGCGTTTATCAGTTTTTGATTTTGTAAATTTTATTGTGCGTATCTGTTAACTTCAAATGTAATACTAATTAAACAAATTTTAAAAATACTTATTACAATTTGTGATAACCTTCTTGAAGAATTAAAATTTAAAATTTAAAATACATTTTTGTTATAAACTTCTTTCTTTTCGCGTTCATCTACTAGTAAGAACGGGTTTCATAAAATTTGTTTTTTAGTACAAATGGAATTTTAGAAAACAAGGAACAACGCACGTATTTTGTAATATAAGATGATTTCCTTTTCTTTATGTCTTATAGAACTAGTTTTAACAAAAATTTTTTTTTAAATACATATTATATAATTATTTAAAAACAACGAAGTTAATAGCAAATTAGTAAATGTGTCCAGCCAGGCGTTTTTTAAAGTTTTATACTTACAATACATATACAAAAATATTTGTATAAAATATAAACAAGAATAATTACAGAAAACAAACAAAGTGCTTAAAGGTGATTAAAAATAAATAAAATATTTTTTGACTCACATACAGTATGTTTCCGGATCGACTTTAAAAGAGGGAAAAATTCTTATTCTTAATTTCCTTTTGTTGATTTACCCTGCTTATTTTCAAACCTTTAAAACACAAATTACTTTTTATTTAACTCGAACAGTTCTTGAGATAATATTATTTTATTGCTAGATAATATTTAAATTGGGCTCCAGTTTTATTTAATAAGTTTAACAAATAGTAAAACAAAATTTTTAAAAAACTAAATTATTAATTTTTTATCATGGTTTACTATACCTACACAATTTATTTTAAACGACTCTACAGTTAAAAGTCTATTATTGTAAGATCAGGACTTCTCGGTGACAATAAAATGCTATCATCTTTCCCTATTCAGTTATCATAAAACGCTGTATTGAGCCACCGGCGAACAATGTCGGCATAATGAGCAGGACACCCATCGTGCTGAAAAAACATTTTCATTTTGTAGTTTAACGGCAATTTATTCAGTTTATCAGCTAAAAAATTTTGCAAGAATTCCAAATATGAATTACTGTTTAAATTTGTTAAATAAAATATGCGCTAATAATGCTATAGTACGAAACTGCACACCATACATTAGGTTTTTCAAAATTTTGTCTGCGACAAGATATTCTGAAATTTGGATTCGTCTCACTTTACTACCGACAATGTTGAGAAGAAACGTCTCCGTTAGTTGAAAAGGTTGATATATCGGAGAACATAATTCGTTTATAAAATTTGAAATTTCCAAAACTTTGTAGACTATTTTTAAACAAAAATCTAGACATTTGGCTTTATTACTATTCAGTTATATGTTGTTTTCTTTTCTCCTTTTCTTTTATTACTATTATTTAAAGTTTGCCTAATATGCGGTTTAAATAGTAAAATTTTGTTCTTTTTAAAGTTTCTTTGTAAATAAGATTTACTTACTCTAGTTTGTATTGCCCTTCTTCTTAAAAACACCTTTTAAGCTTTTCTTGCGCAATGAACAGCAAGAACTGAAGCAACATCGTTTTTATTGAACAACTTTTTTGTCTTTTTAAAATTTAAAACCAAATCTGTTTTAAGAAATTTGGTCACCAATTTTTTTACACCAAAATTTGAAATATGTTTTGGGTATTTTTTGGTTGAATTTTTTGATAACAACTCGGTAGCATTCTTTACTAGTTCCGTAATATTGAATTAGATAAATTTTTTGTTGTAAAGTTAACATTATAGCATAAATACTGTTCAAATCAGCGAAGATTTTAATTTGCAGTTCTAATAACTTATTAGAATTATCATCTGCTGTCAGTGGTATTTTTCAAAAAAATGCGCCTACTTGAGTTACTTCTAAAAATTACGAAAAAAAGTTTGAATTTTTAAGATAAATGCTATTATTTCGGAAATCGTTCGAGTTAAATAAAAACTAATTAATGTTTTGGGAGTTTGAAAACAAGCAGGGCAAATCAACAAAAGTAAAATTTTTTGCAAAATTAAAAATAAGAATTTTTTTTAAGCTTATCTGAGGACATACTGTATAATGATTTTACAAACAGTTAAACTAAACATATTTTTTTGATTATACCTACCCTGAACATTGCATAAAATTACTCTACGTTCATATTGAATCATTATTTTATAAAAAGCCAATTATAGTGATTAGAAAATGTACCTATTAACTGTTAACAGTAAACATTTAAAGTTATTTTTATTTAATTTACTCGCAAATATCATGTTAGATTATTATCGAAGGTAGGTACTTTTCGTAAAACGAGAATACAAAACGTCTGTGTTACTGCCACAAAAATTAATTTTATATTTTAATAATTGTAATAATTGGGAAATTGAGATTCACAAGTGTCAATTGTTGCAAACTGACGTGTGCGCGTTTTGGTAGTCACTGTGCGTGATCTTTATCACTCGTCGTCACTAAGATACCATTTCTTAAATTAATTAATCTAAAATTGAACTAATATTGAATAAACATTTTAGGGGTTGTGTTTTATTAGAAGAAATATGTTATGGCATTTTATGTTTTCGAAAGTAACATATAAGAAATAAGAAATGCGAAGGCCTGTACCACCCTGTACCTTGTCACAGTATTTTTTCAAAAAATGAACTTTTTTTCTAACTAAATAATTTTTTAAATCCGTTATAATAATTGTTGTTTGTTGTTGTGGTAGTCATTGAAACGTCATAAATTAAAATTATCCTATTCCAGTTTTTGCACTTAATTGACTTGATCAACATTGATTTTGCGTTATCGTATTTTTCCTGTTTCGTACCATCTCCCCTTCCTTTAGTTTAATTTTGTATAAATAAGATTAAAAAGTTTAAATATTTGTCAGTGTTTTACCACCCACTGTTTATCAATCTACAACTATCAAGATGTTCAAACTTGTAAGTAACTTTTTTATTGTGATCAATAACCGTACGTTTCCAAAAATGTAAAATTCATAATATTTTTTTTAAGTTCGTATTTTTGGCTCTTCTTGCCTTCGCTATTGCTGCTCCCAGACCAGCACCCCAATACTATTCTGGACTTTATGGAGGACTTGGATATTCCGGTCTGGGATACTCTAATTTCGGTTATGCTTCTCCCTACGCCTATGGCTCTTATGGATATGGATATTATTAATCTGTAACCAAATTTGCTTTGGTTTTAAAGAAAAATTTGTAGTAAATTGTATCAATTTTGGTTTAATAAATTTTTTAAAATATTTTTTAATGTTTTTATTTTTTCCAAAAACAATATGTTAATGTTTTCTTAACCTAATTACGTTTATTAATACACCAAAATTTGTTTAGCTTTTAAAAGCAAATACCTTTATAATATAATACAAATTTTTGTATACCAATTTTTTTTTTAGTTTATACTACCGTTTTTTTTTCACAGGAAATAAAAAATGTGGCTATTGAATTACAAATTTATAATTTACCAGTTAAATAGAAGAATGAAACAAAGAATTTTAACTTTATGACAGGTAATAAATTTTAATTTCCAATTAAAAAACACGTTTTGCTATAAAATGAAACCTCAAATTTAAAGATAATTATCTTAAAAATTTTAAGTCATAAATATTATAAAAACTCAATGTGGTTCCACTTGAATAAAATGAGTAATTAACTCATTAATTTGTTATTAATTAAATAACAATTTGGTTTTTTGTTGAATAATTTGATGTAATAATTATTTATTAAATAAAGCGTTTTCTTGTACAGACTGGGATTGAAGTAATACATAAAATTTATAATCTTTTGATTTATTCAAAATAAATACAAGCACAAATAAGTAGCCTGGCATGTTGAAGGAGTTCGCTTCTGAAGTAACTATCACTTATAGCGCTATGACGCCATCATCATTTTTTCAATGTGATTATTGTAAACCATCTTCAAAGAATCAAAGAATACAGTTTGTCAGTAATCTCTCCAACTTTTTGGGCTTTTGTTTACGGTCCCTAAGTAACTGTACCGTATGATATTCACAAAAGGGCATTAACAAATAATGTGCAGGAGGGTTTTATTCTCATATCTATATGTACATACATACTTTTTGCAGTCAGAATTTTTGCTCTAGTTCTAAATTAACTATATCTACAAATGTTTTATAGCTTTATAGCGTTCTGCATACAATCCAACACTGTTCTCTAGAGTTGTTGTTTGCTTATTTTTAGTTTTGTAAATTTTATATCTTTGTTTCTCTTTATTAGATATGTCAAAAACCTTATACATATTTGCTTTTTTGTTTTATTTTAAATATACAGCATATTTATTAGGGTGGGGCAAAAAAATCGATTATTTTTTTTTTAACTTCCGACACTGAAAAATTGATTCCTAGGCACCTTTAAAAAATGCTTTTTTAAGATGAGCTCTTGTAGTTAATTGATTATTCTAACCATTTAAAAGATATTCGCATTTATAAAACCAAAATTTGATACTAAATCCCCATTTTTTTTTAAATGATTGAAGTAATTGAATAATCACAAACGACTTTTTTGTAGAGCGTTAAATTTCCTACAAAACCGTATGTTGCGCACTTTATAATATTTATTTATCTACGAGTTATAAAATTGAGAAGTGAAAAAGAAATTTTTGCTAAATTCTTCAAATTTTGTCCTCTGATATCTTCTAAACGCTAATAGCCATAAAAAAATTGTAAAATGTCTTTTTTAGAGAGTTAAATTTCCTACAAAAAATGTAAATAAACTTTTTCTGTACGATCAAGTAGTGACGAGATATGGATTTTGCCAAATGGAACTAAAAAAAAATGGGAAACTGCGATGAGGGAGTCTTTCCTATTAAAATTAAGAGCTCATCTTGAAAAAGCATTTTTTAAAAATGCCAAGGAACCAATATTTCAGTGTCGAAAGTTAAAAAAACAAAAATCTTAAAAAAAAAACTGTTCAAAATTTATAAAAGATAAAAAATTTGCGTATACAATAAAATCAGCTTTAAATAATGTGTCACTTAATCCTATTTGCTGTTTAAATTTTTTGAAGAAGTGGCTCTGGGCGCTAGAGGAATGTGGTAATAACTTTGAAACTATAATAAAATTTGATTCTCTTTTAAGCTAAAATTAATCTATTTTAGCATTTTTTCAAAACTTGGACTAAATCGGAGATTTAAAAGCTTTTAATTGGGACATCCTATATATATCTTACCTGTGGCTTATTTGTTGATACTATTTTTTTATTATTTTTTTTTAACAATAGCAGCCGTTGAGCGGTGTTACAAAACACGAACAAAAAAGAACAAAGTTATGTGGTAAAATAAAGATAAAAAACAAATTTAAGAAAAGTAGTTAAAACGAATAACAAAAGTTTCGAATTTTAAGCATACGGCAGGAAATCAACATTACAAATAATTAAAACAACAAAAAAGATAGATGATAATAAATTACTGAAAGAAGAAAAAGATAAATTTTTAGGAAAATTTGAAGTTAAATTGCAAAAAGATGTTAGTTTTAAGGTTTATATATCTAAATTATATATTTATTTTTAAGTTTTAAGATGTTATATTTGTAGTTTCTAAAAAAATGTCAACTAAAAAAATAAAGAACAATAAATAGAACATCATAAACAAAGAGGAAACTACAACAAAAATATAAAAATTGTTTTATAAATACATATTCGATATTTTATTTTAGGTGCCACTAATTATTATGAATGTTAATCATCAACAAATTCAAACAAAAAAGTAAGAAGAAAAAAAATGAGAAAATCTATTTCAAGTACCCGGCAATTATTTGTTATCATTGAAATGTTAGAATATTAAAAGAAGGGGGTAGAGTTTTACTATGCCCAGTCTTATACGATTAAGCATTTACAGATATGCGGGGTGTTTTACGGTGATGAGTTGAGCTATCTTAAATAGCTCAACTGCACATGACTGCACATAGTAAAATTATTATTCTACAAGTCAAAATCTTCATGTTTTTAAAGAAACATTTAGTTGCTCAACATTATTTTGCCTTATTTGACTGAAATAATATAAAAGAATGAGAACATACAAACTACAAAACTACACATAACTGTATAAATTTAAAAAAAACAGGTATTTTTGATATTTACCTTAAAACCAATAAACTCGAAAAATGAAAATAAATAAACAGAAGTATGCTAATTTCTTGACGACCTATATATTTAACGGTATTCCTTGTACACCATGATTTTATGTAGATTTTTTTTAAATGTCGTTACTTAAAATGACACTGCATTAAAAGTAAATGCATCGGGAAATAATTTTTATTCAAAACTGGTTGCAAATAATTAAAATTTTAAATAATTTAATAAATCGTACTACTTGACAGAAATAAGCTGATTTATCATCATTACGGTTATTTTCAAAGAGGTGAAATTTAAGCTAGTAATCCAATTTGTGCTAATTAATATAAAGATTTCTAAAAAATTATATTAATTTTATGGATTTATATTAATTAAAGAATTCTTTATAATGCCTAATCAGAGGCCTAATCAAAAAATCTTCTTTTTTGAAATACTGTAATTTTTTAAATATTATGTTTGCAGCATGGCAGTGATAAATACAAAAATTTGTATGTTAGTATATGTGTACAAAAAAGTGTAAATTTATAGAAAATGACAAAACCTTTTAAAAAAAAGTTTATTTAAAGTAATGTTATTATTAAACGTTTTATTTATTTATTGAAAAGGTTCTATCGGTTTTTTAAAAGACTGACAATTTAAAATTTTTAAACGTGTAGATAAAAAGCAATTTTAGAATTTTATATTTGAAGTTTCTATTACTATCATATCACCTTTTATTTATTAAAAACTGTTTCACAATCGTTAATAGTTTAGAAGCGACAAATGTATAATGTAACTTTGGTACTTTCAGTCTTATTCTCTGTTGTTTACAAACTACCAGAGATAATTTGAAGTAATTTTGACAATTGCTAGACAAAATAAAAGTGTGTTTATCTGTTTTGGTATTGTCTACTTTTACTGAATTTAAAAAAAAATAAATGTAAAGATTGTTTTACATAATTTTATAAATTTTTCAAATTTTTTTTACAAATTGTATTCATCAAATGTAGTTAAAATAATCCTTAACTGTATTACTGTAATTTATTGTCGTTGGTGTGTAACTTGTGCTACGAATGCGTAAAATTTTTGAAGGGAGATTTATAAAATTCCGAAAATGTTTAACAAAAGTAAACACATTTTGTCGTTATGTTAACTTTATTTTTATTTTTAGAATTTTAAATACACATTTTTGTATAAATTGATAAGTATTTAAAGTCTTTTTGTAGATTTTTTTTTAATTTTTTTAAGAAATTTTATAGGAATAAAAAACTTAAATAATTACTAATCAACAATTTATTTAAATTTTGGTCTAAATTTTACAAAATTAATAATATAAGCCTCCATAGGTGCCATAAGCTACTGGAGCAGCAGCATATCCGTATCCGTATCCCAAACCGGTGTATCCTCCATAAAGGAACTGAGGAGCGGCTTTAGGAGCGGCAAGGGCGAAAGCCATAAGGGCGGCCAAGAAAACGAACTGTAAAAAAAAAATGAAATTAATATCAAAATAAAACAAAAATATAGTTTTGATTAAAAATTTAATTATAAAATAGTGTACTTACAAGCTTGAACATTTTGTAAGTGCTGATTAGACTTGTACGAAACAAATTCTGGCAATCGCAATTTCGAAGACGATTTTATATAAAATTTGGGAGGTGTGACTTAAGAAAGACCTTCGAATTTTAATGAAAGATTTTACGTTTACTTACAGATGTGCTATACCCGGAAGGTCGCGAAAATAAAGCAGCTTACCACACACAAAAATAAATTAATTTTTTTCGCATGTTATTAAACGTGAACAAAAACATTATATGCTAATTGGTAAAGTTGACCCAATTAACATTTGGAGGTTTGTTTTGCAAAATCCTGTTTCTTTCTGACACACCCCCATAAAATTGGTATAAATATTGCATGCAGATTTTCAATTGTTAGTGTTTGCTACAGTCAAGCTACCACAACAATCAATCAAAATGTTCAAACTTGTAAGTTTTAATATTTTGACGATTTATTAAACAATATCTAAGCATTTTAATTATTTTTTGCAGTTCGTTTTCTTGGCCGCCCTTATGGCTTTCGCTCTTGCTGCTCCTAAAGCCGCTCCTCAATTTCTTTATGGAGGATACACTGGTTTGGGATATGGATATGGAGGATACGCCGCCCCAGTAGCTTATGGCACCTATGGAGGCTATTATTTTTAATTATGTAAAATTTTGACTGAGGCAATAAATTGTTAATTTAAAAAATATTTGAATGTTTTATTTATTAAAATTACGGTAAAAAAGATCTTGTCGTTGACAAAATTATAGATATATTATTACTTTGGCTACAGAAATACATATAACTTTGCACTAGTATTTTTAAAACAATAAATTTTAAATTAAAAATTTATACCTAAATTTACCAAAACCATTTAAACAAATTTAATCAAGTCAAATTTTGTAAACAACATACATATCGAAAAGATAGATAATCTAAAATTTATAAAAAAATATTTAAATAGATTATTTAAAACATACAGACTGTTTCACGAGTAATAATGAGCCTGTAAAGCTGAAAATACAACCAGCAATACAATTCCACAGTTAACTTAGATGATATTGATTTCAAATTTTATTTGTCAAATCTGTCACCGAGAAAAAAATGTATTCAAACGATGAAAAATTCGACATGATGATGATATATGGGAAAAAATGCCTCTGCCGCGATGAGTTTGTATAGACAACGTTTTCCGGGTAGAGAAGAACTCTCGCTGACACCATATTCAAACGACGTGAACTGCCTTAACAAAAAATTGACCACCTTTGGAAAAGCCAAAAACAAGAACAGCTACTAGTCCTGTTCATATGTAAGTCAAAAAATGATTTCACAAGCAAGTGGCATTCGTTTGTCTTCAGTTAACCGAAAGATTAAATGATTTTTTATTAAATGTATTTGTAAACAAAAAAAATATCTACGTTACCTTTGATATTGTATTGCTAGTTGCATTTTCAGTTTCGCAGGCTCATTATCATTCGTGAAACACCCTGTATTTTTTTAATCTAAATCCGATTGGTTGCGTTTCAAATGTGAATTTGCGTTAGAAGTGATACAGTTAATTACAATAGCTGTTAGTAAGAGTGCTACTCTATACAATAACCCAAAAATACTTCAAAAATTTTAATAAATTTAGAGAAAACAATAAATAGTATTTAAAAGTTTTTCAACAAAACAATTTCGACATTTTTATAATCAAAATTATTTCTCACGACTGTACATTTTTAACAATTACTAACTTTGTTTAATAATTAAACAATTTTCTCAAAAAGAAAAAGATAATTGAAAGGTGCTTGTTAGAAATTGTTTTTAACAAAAACTAATAAGTTAGGTGATAATCACTACATTTTGCTTTTTTTATAATTTGCGGACTATGTAGCAATTCACTAGGTACTGCCTTTAACAGTACAAAAAATTTCTTGTTGTTTTTTTTTGTGGAAGCAGTTAGGTGGATAATTCGTTAGAGTTAATAAGAACCGACAGAGTAATTGTATATAGAAGAAAGTTGTCTAATATTTCATAGGTTTCTTATACCAGACAAACATAATAAATGTTAAAAGTAAATTACATTTAACATAATTTAGTTTTTTTACTAACAAGTTGACATCACTGGCCTGTGATTATTGCTCTATAGTAATAAAAAACAATTTATTAAAATAAACTAAAAACTGTTATTTTTTAAAAGTAAGTAATTCCGACAATTAATCTTTTTTTAAAATCAGAGAATCGGCAAATTGCTTTCTGAAAAAAGTTACTTGAGGTATAAAGGTTTATATCACAGATTTATAGATTTTACTAGGTTTAACTAGATTTAACCATCAGTTAATTTAATTTTCTTATAAATTGAAATGCTTCATTTTGTTTAATAAGATTTGGAAATCTAAAGTTTGACACATTGTCAAGTTAGTGAAATACTAATTTTGCAAAGCAAATATGTATGTACTATGTAAATTGGGAAAGTAAAAAACACGGCAGTGTGGGAAAACCGTTTTCCCAAGTGTAGGCGATGACTAAGTGATAGCTTCTTATAAGCGATCAGTACAAAAAGTGTTTTTAGTCTACTTTTAGTTGTCATAATTAAATCAAATTTTAAATTACATACTAGCCTCGTGTAGTGCTCTCATCTGTTATTACTGTCCTCTAATAGTAATTTTCAAAATTTCTTTATCTTTATTTCTTTAGAAACAGCAAAGTTTAAGCATGTTACCGGACACTATCGTTTTTTCAATATTTCTAGCCTATTAGTGTTAAAAAAGTAATGTAATTTTAACTCCCACAAAACGACATTTAAAATTTAAAACATTATGTTTAACCACATGTTAAAACTTGTTAATTCAGAAACAAAAAATCTGAAATAATAAACACTTCCCGTTTCTGACGTATCAATTTAATGTGGCACACCCCCAAAAATCAGTATAAATACTGAAAACAAACAAACCATTATCACAGTTTGCAACGGACAAGCTATCAATACAAATCAAAATGTTCAAAATCGTAAGTTTTTTTTTAATTATTAATATGTAATTTAAAATATTTTTCTTCAATACAGATCGTTCTTTTTGCTGCCCTTTTGGCTTTCGCCTTGGCTGAACCCAAAGCCGCTCCTCAATTCATCTATGGAGGATACACCGGTTTGGGATATGGCGGATATGGATACGGATATGCTGCTCCCTACGCCTATGGTGCTTTAGGATATCGATATATCTAAAAAATTTTTGTTTTCAAAATAGTCAAAATTTTACCAATGTCTTTCTGATTGTAACAATTATTGCTTGGTTTTTATAAAATCTAGAACAATTTAAAATTCTTAAAAATGCTCAAAAAATTTAAGTTTAATACTGCCTTTTTTTTTCTAAGTCATTACTTTGTTTATTACATAAATATAAAATAAAATTATAAAACTTATTACGCTTCTTTTAATTTTCCTACTTAATTATTACCATTTACAATAACTGAATAAAAATGATACATCTTGGAGTAACAATTATAATATTAAAGCTACTAAATTACAGAATTCAGTTGTAAACATTAATAAATATCATTTGTAACAAATTAATTCGAGTGTGGTTAGTAATAAATTTATTTTGTGCAATTATGTGATACAAAATTCTGTAATATATTACAAATTTCAGGAAAAGCACATTTCTCAACTTGTTTTTACCATTTCTGGTTACTATTTTCACCTTGATAATGATAATGGATAATGACGCGTTCTAAAATCCTTCACTTTGAATCTTCCTGTTTAAATTAATTTAAAAACTAACAAAAATACATCTTACGATAATTTAAGTGAGAAAACTTGCTTTTCAATCCTATACTCATAAATTTAAAAAATACGTCACCCAAATTATTTTTCCAATCTAAAATGAATCACCGCATTTGATTATAATAATTATTTTGTGTACGCAAATATCCAACTGGATCCTGGATATCATGTGGCATTTAAATTCCAAGCAGGACAAATTCAAATCACATTATATTTCCTGCTTTAGTCGCAGGCAGCCCTGACCATTCTCGTTCACCGAGTTGTGCAGTTTGATTCGCGAAACTGTAGCAAAAACATGTTTTATAAATTAACATTTGTGAGTGAATCTAGTAATTTATTATTAATTCTGTAATTATTTTTTGTGTTTGTAGGTACTTCTTCTGGTTTTTCTTGGTACGTGGATGGTCCAAGGGATGCCACAAATTAAGACCTTTTTTTCCGTTTATAGTCACAAACCGTATTTTGGAGACGCAGGAGTAGCGAATTACGACGTAAAATATTTTGGCGCATTTGGGTCACCTAATTCCTTCGGAGAACATTTTTAACGACGAGGATTCGACCATGGACAACGCATTACATATTTATGACACGATGTAAACATATCCCATTATAGCGCAATTTTTTAATATATTTGTTTTATTTAAAAATTATTTTATCTTTCCTTTCGTCTACTTTTCTTGTCTATAACAAGGCATAACAATAATAAAATGCATTTACACGTTTAACTACGACGCTAAATTTAATAAGAAAAAGAAATAGAAAAAAAAAACTATTTTATTATGTCGCAAGAGCAGAAAGTAGACATTTGCAGTACGTTTTCTGTACAAGAACTGCTATTTATTTTACAATTTTTAAGACTAAGTTTATTGTGAGTAATTATCACGTGGACAAAAAATACTTTAATTTTTTTCGAATCATTGCTACTTTGCGAAAACTGAAACTACACATTTCAAATATTTTTTTAAATTTTTTTTTATTTTAAAAATAAAATTTTTATTGGAAAACAAAACAAAAATATTAATTACACTTTAAATCATTTTTTACTATATTTTTGTTTTTTTGGCAAAATATATTTAAAAACAATCATTATGAAAGAAAATTATAGAAACATTGCTTTTTACAATTACAGCCAACTACATAAACAAGCATTTTTCTAAATTTTAAAAATTAAAAATTTATGGAAGAAATTAACTACGATAAACTAAAAGCCGGTTTACACAAGCTGAATTTAGTATTTAATTGCGATTAATTTTTAATTCGCAATTATATTGACGTTTCTGACATTTGATTAGACGAAAAAGAGATTTAAGTAATTGCGTATTAACTATTTAATCGCAATTAAAGTTAATATCACTTTATGTAAGCTGGCCCTTAGTTTTAATTTTTTGTTTAAAAAATTAAAATATTTTTTTTATTTTTACTGATGATATCTTTTTACTATTTTTATTTTTTATATACACACTAAAGTAATGCATCAGATACTCTCCCCAGCCTTCTCAAAAAAAAAAAAAAAAACGCTAGGCAGTGAAACATTATCATCTTATTATTTATTTTTACTATTTTTTATAAAGTACATGTATAAACAGAAATTTTGAAAAAATGTTGAAAAAGCTCAAATTTTCGCAAAGTTACAGGCATTAAAAAAAGTATTTTTTAAAAAATGTATATTTTATAAATGATTTGAGATTAAAGTTAGAAAATTTATATGAAAACTTCTTTTATTATAATAAACAAATAGAAAATTAAAAAAAATACAGAATGCATGGTATTTAACAGGCCTATTTAGTGTGCAATGCCTTCAACATACAATTATTTAATAAAATTAAATAAAAAACATAAAACTAATTTTTATTTCTAAATCTAAATTAAATGAATTAAGTTGAACATCTTTAGCGCTTAAAATGCCAGTGCTTGTTACATTTTTAGGGTAACTAAGATTCATTTTCGTTAAAGGTAGGCGAGAATTTTATCTAATTTTTTTGTAACTTTTGTTTATTGTTCTTATTTTCGCAGTTGTATTCAAGAACATTTTAAGAAGGTAAACAAGATCAGCTGACTTTAGCTAATGAGACAAATTAAAATATTGTACCCACAAAACTAGAATGTTGAAAACTTCCTGCTCTGACGAATTTTAGTGTGACACACCCCCACGAAATTAGTATAAGTATTGCAAAGAAATTGAACAAAGTCAGTGTTTGCTCGCTAAGCTTATCACAACAACCAAAATGTTCAAAATCGTAAGTAAAAATTTGTTCTTGACATTTGTGATTTTAATTGTTTTTGTTTAAATAGTTCGTTTTCTTGGCTGTCCTTATGGCTTTCGCTCTTGCTGCTCCTAAAGCCGCTCCTCAATTCATCTATGGAGGATACACCGGTTTGGGATATGGCGGATATGGCTACGGATATGCTGCTCCCTACGCCTATGGTGCTTTGGGATATGGATATATCTAAAAAGATTTGAAGTGTTTTGAATAGTCAAAATTCCATCTTATGACTGTTGGAGCTGTTGTGGCTTAATAAATTTTATTCAAAGTTAATACGTTTGTTTTTATTTTTATTACATCTTCTTAAAAAAATATATAATTATTACGATTAATACAATACTTTACATACATTAAAAACAGGTATTGTAAGGTACGTTTTGTGGCACGACTCTAGGCTTATCAAATGAGCAATAAAGCAAAAATTGTCTACAAAATCAATAATAAGTTTTTGATAATATTTTTTCTAATAGGTTACTTACAGTTTTCAAAGTGATAAATTGAGCTATTTTCTAAACATTATTTTATTTTTTACGATTTAAATATCGATGTGGCCAAAAAATCAAAACTCTGAAAGAATTTTTAAAAAATATTTAACTAAAAAGAAATAGAGTTGGGATCAGGAAGTCTTCAGCGTCTGGATATATGTAACACACTCGTATTTAAATATTTATTCAGAGTCTTAATAAGCCATAATTTTATTATTTAGAATCTCCTATAACTACAGCATGCAACGGGGTTTAATAATGTATAACTTAACAATTGTTTGCAATCTAATAATTCACCTCCAATGTCCACATGGTTAAGACACTTACAAAGTTTAGCCACAATTTATGAATTATTATTGTTTTGATTATAAACATCTCTGATAACATAAACAAGTAATTAGTATTGTGATTAAACTGTACAAGTTTCATTGCTTAGCAGATTACAAACTACTTTAAAGACGTTGATCATCTATTTCAAATTTAAAAGATTTTGAAAGACAACTTTGCTGAAACACTGTGACAACAATTTTAAGTCTTGATACTTTCCAGGCGTCCCACAACCCGGACTCTACCTACACACTAAATGCAGGCTATTGTTAAATTTTGAATGTTTAAGAAACTCCTGAACTTTTTTGTCGGGAGATCCCGAACTATACGGTGCTGGCTATTGAGAAGCGGAACATTTTAACAAAAAAATAAAATATTTTGAATGTGTAAATTTGATTTTAAACTGCGGCATTTTTACGTATTCACGCTAACAAATTATCTAGAATAAGCGTTTTAATTACATCAGCAATTACAATGTTTTTAAAAAGTGAATCAACGAGTATATGTTATAATATAAAAAAATAAATAGTTGTTATGGTATGAACTACCACATAGAAATTCTATTATATTATTAATTAAAACAAATCTTTTTTTTATGTATTTATTAAATATAACAATTTTACTTGACTTTATTGAAGAATTGTTTATATACATTTTTTAACAAATTTATAATAATTATTTTTTTTGCTCTGTTTAATGTTTATTTAAGATTAACAGAAAAAGCGTATTTCCAAAAAATTTCAAAACATTTATTATTTAAAAAATATTGAAACGGAGATTTTTTTAATTAAATATTTATAACTATCGTTTCAATTAACATTTAAAGATCTATTTAATATTTGTTTTCGATTTGCAAAAAAACAACACAATACAAGTGTCCAATTAAGAATAATTTGAGAACAACCTGATATTAACAACACCTTCGCAAAATGTTTATTTATTAAGTATGCATATAATGCGTTATAAAGGTTTATAATGCCTATTTTGGTTATGTTGCCTTCTATAAAACTAATTATTTTTAACATTTTAAAAGAAAATACAATTTTTAATTATACGGTGATTGCAAATTATCTATTTTCTGGTATTGGCTAAAATGGTGTTAAATTTGCAAAACATCAGTAATAATTGTATTTAATGGAATCTGAAATTTTAGTGCATATTTGAGAAAAAACTTGTCAGAATTAATTAAAATTATTTATGATTGAGTAAATTTATTAAAAACTAGTTTACAGTTAATTACTCAACAATTACCCCTTATTAATGTATCAGATTATTTCATCTTTTGATCTATTTGAAATAAAATTATCAAAAAAACTTAAAGATCCGGTTAAATAAAAATCAAATAAATGGGATCATGTCGGGGTGGGTGCTCGGAAAACAAGTTCCATTTCTTTACTTGTCCAGATGGAGTAAACACATACATAAACAGCAGTTTTTTATCCTAGATGATTTAATAATTACTATTATTAGTAGTCCGAGTCCAATCATTTCGCTACGTTTCTTCGGTATAGGTATGTTTTGATTTATATGCGTATTAGTAATGTCTTCCTTGTCTTTCGACAAAAACTAGTAAACGGATTAGTCATATGACCAAACTTCAGATTGGATTTAATATATAAAGAAGATCGCACAATGAGATTTTAGAAGTTTGTACAACCAGTGCTACAGACCGCAACAATAATCATGTTCAAATTGGTAAGTACATTTTCATTTTTAAAATTTTTAAAAATTTTATATTTGATTTTTTAACAACAGCTCGTTTTGGTTTTCGCCATGTTGGCTTTGGCCTTGGCTGTCCCTAAACCTGGACCAGTCCCTGGCCCAGTTCCAAACCCACAATTCTACGCAGTACCGGCCTATTCCACCTATGCCGCTTATCCCTATGCCTATGGTTGGGGTGGACTGGTGTATTAATACTAAATACTCTGATTTTGGATTATGGCCATGTATTTTTCGTTGTTTTGTAATTTTAAGTTGCTCGTTCTATTAAATTTTAAGTGATGATAAACTTTGTAATGCAAAAATAAATAAAAATATTTTGTATAATAACTTTCCTTTTATTTTTTATGTTTACTTTTATTAATAAGTTTATATAAAAATAAATAAAATAAAGTAAAAAACTAGGTCTATAGCCAGAATGATTATTTTTTAAGGAAGCAGGTACGTTTTAACTACAAAGAAACTTGCTATCTCATATTTCAATTATTATTATTAAGATTCATCATAATATTATCATTTATATTATCATCAAAAACCATTTGTTTCAGATTAGGTCGAATTTTTCACTCATGCTATATTTTTAAAACGTGTGTTTTTTAACTACTTTACCACAATTTATTAATAAATAAATACATATATTTAAAAAATATAAATAATTATATAGAAAACGTGTTTTTTATTAAATAGTAAATTGAGCTGATTTTCAGACATTATTTTGGTGATTTGAATGTATGTATACTGGTACAATGGATCTGCAATATAGTGTTTATTTTAGATCAGTTAAAAAAATTATACGGGTTTTATTAATACTAAATTCTTCTACCGTTAAATTAACAATTATTTGTCTTTTAAAAACCGCTTCTAGAAATTGCCACCAAATTGTAAAAGATTTTTTTTTGTATATTTTTGATGAATATATCCATAATTTACAAAATATTTATGAGTCTAAAATTTTAATAAAAAGCGCTAAAATGTGTGCAAAGCCTAACAAGAAAAAGAAATTTTTAAAAACTTTTAAAATAATAATTTTGCAATTATATGTTTTACTTTGAAAAAGGATTTCGCTGCCGTTGGTGAGCTATAAAAAGTTTGGATGTTAAAAATATTTTAAAATGTTATTTTTATAGTTTTAAATACGAGTACTAATATTATAAAAAATGATTAAGCAACATTTTGGTTAAAAATATCACTTTCAGTAAAAAAGTTTTTTTTGTTTTTCACGAATGCTTGCAACGTTTTGTGGTTTCTCTATAATAAAAAATCAAAATTTAAAAAAAAAACAAAAAACTAGTTAATGTATTTCTCGTTTATTAATGATTAAAAAAATGGCACTCTCGTACTGTAAGCCGTTTTAAAAATACATGTTGAGGCACAACTATTTTTAAATGTCTAAAGTAATCAAAATTAAATTTTGCTAATTTTGTTGAAAGTTTTTTTTATTGTAGTGGGTCTACCTAGTTGGTCCCAATAGTTACAGAATTTACTCGAAAAATTGGGTTTTATGGTCATAAACGCCTAGAGATTTTTTGTTAATAGGCTTCACTAGCATACTTTACTTTTTCTAACTTTTCGTAGTATTTTGTTGATATTGTATTTACAGTTTTAATTTTTGCACAAGTGTTATAACATAACATAACGTTTTAACGCTACACCGGTTATAATTTTTAATTTTAAAATTTAACAAAAAAAATTATAGAAAAATGGAACTGCGAGTAATTTTTTTTCTCTAGCTGCAAACATATAGATATTATAACAAGTCTTATAATTTTTTTTTTTAAATGCACAATAAACAAATGGCACGAAAAGTTCAGTTTATAAAAAAATCACTTTAAAGTGCCACAGCCAGCGAGTGGAAATTAGATAGCCAGATTTTTGTTGAAGTCTCTATCAAGGCTGTACATAGCTAGCACAAAAAACGTGAAAAACAAGCAAGCGGCTAAATTTTAAAAGCGACCGAAGAACGCTAGGGAACCGTCTTAAGAAAGGAAAGAAAACATTTTCTCTACATAATATAGTTTTCTAAAAGTCGGCATTATTTAACTTTTCTAACTATAGGACTTACATTCTTAATTATTGAACTGCTATGAAAAGGGAGGAAGCAAATGCCCAAAGTTACTTCCTATTACGGGCGTCTAGAATGTATGTACATACATTAAGTTTATGTAACAAAACATGTAGCAAAGCAATGCAATTTATAAATAAAAATTTTGAGACATTTATTTTAACTTAAAATCGATGTCTTAAAAACATAGATTAATTATAATTTTTAGTTTATGACTTTTCTGTTGGGTAACAATTGGCAGTTTTAAACTGAGGTTGTATTTTCTGAGCTTATTTACAGCAACTTCTCTAATAACGAGTATGTTGCAGCCAACTGACTTAATTAGCCGTTCAATTAGCAGGCAAGTCTTTTTACTAAACGGCACCGTTCAAGTAGCGGTCTCAATGATATTCAGTCGTAGCCTCTAATACAACATTTAATGAACTGGCTGGCTAATGCTTAGACTTAGAATGCTATACATGACAATAAAGATAGATTATAAATTGTTTATTTAATAAATTTAAAATATAAGATATTGTTTTTTGATAATCATAAGTTCAAATTGCGTAATTTAATAACAAAGTAAATGTAAATCCACCTAGTCTAACCTAACCTGATCTGACTTGACTTGATTTAACCTAACCTTACTTAACCTGCACCTGATCTAACCTAACTTGACTTAATCTGGTCTAACCTGACTTAACTTGGTCTAACCTAACTTGCTCTAAGCTCTAAATTTATAAAAGGTACGTGGTTGCATAGACAATGAAAGCAGCTTTTAGATGATGTCTCACTCAATCTCACTTGCGTTTTAAATTTTTTAAAAGGTTGGCTAGGCGGAAGAGAAACGTGGTAATAACTTTAAAACTATGATAAAATTTGGTTTTTCTTTAAGGTAAAATTAATCTGTTTTAGCATTTTTTCGAAACTTGGACGACTAGGGTGTGCAAATTTTAGTTAAAACACCCTGCATAACGTGATATAGTTTCGCAGATTTTTTTAAGTTTTTCAAAATATATTAAAATCTCGGAGATATTAAAGCGAAATATATATTTGCTGCTTTTACTAAGTTATTATTTGTTTAGGACCCACTGGATAGTATAAATTTACTCAAATAATTAGTTTACGTGGCATAGAATTTGGGAATAGAAGCAAGACGCGTAATTTATTGTTAGAATATTACTAGGTTAGTGACCCTAGTTTATTACAACATAAAAGGGTTGATGTGAGATGAAACATTTGGTGGATTTATTATACATTCAAATATCTAATTAGGCATTTTGTCAGTTCTCAAATACTGCTGGAACATGAATCTAAATGATTGACACAAAAATAAAGTAAAAACATAGAAAAACTACGAATTTATATTTTTGAAGTTAAAATAAAGACCACATTGTGTGTGTTTTATTTCTTTTGAATACATTTCATTGAAAAAACAAAAACTTTTTTTATTTAGAACCATAAATATCTTAAAATATTGTCGCCAAAATTAAGAAAAAATAAAGTAACTTAAAAGCAACAATAAATCTTGTCTGTTTTGCTTTACATAACAAAAAAATATAAAAGTATAAAGCAAAAAATTTGAAAATAAACGACTTTAATAACACCTCGAAATACAGCTGACAACATCAAGAAAAAATAAAATTGCTCAAAAATATCAGTAAATTTTGTCTTAGTAGCATTAAAAAACTAAATTTAAAATAATTGCTAATTTTTGACACAGAAATTAAATTTTGTTTTCATTTAATACAGTAAAAGATGATAAATAGCTTTAACACTTTTACTTTTCAACAGCCGTTATGAACCTACAAGTTTTTTTTATTTGGGTTGGTATAATTTTCACGATCTCAAACCGGCAACTAAAAAAAATCAGAATAATTTATTTCAAGCTGGACTACCTTGGCCTTGTAAACCTTGAAATCGAACATATGTTTTGTAAATATATGCAAACGCATCCTACTAACAAAGACATACGACCTATTATGGGTTAGATGTCCTGTTAGAAAGTAAACCTATTTTTCCGATGAAGGTAAAAAAATAAAAATTTTCATTTAACATTATTTGTAAAAAATACATGTTTTGACTGTTAATAGTGCAGTCATCTTCAGGTTCCAGCATTTTGCAATTCTTTTTTAAAACATCCACCTTTTTAAACTTGTGGGTTTGATATTGATTTTTATTGTAATTATTTATATGAAAATTACTCGTCTTTAAAAAGGAAAAGATGTTTTCACCAAATTTACCTTCAAATTTTATTTGTTAATAATGATTATTCTGATATAACCAGTTCGTAGATTTTTCTGGAAAGAAAATTGATAGATTTTTGCTGCATAATCAATCTGTCTAAAATTTAATTTATTGAATAATTTCACGTATCGGTTTCTATAATTAACTAGCCGTGAATTTCAAATTTGCGTTAATTAGTTTATACTTAGATAATGTTGTAACGTGAAGAAAATTTAAACGCATCATTGTCCATCACTTACCTACGACTGGTTTGGGTGTGTTAGTCGAGCCTACCTACCATAAGACCGGCTTACCAGTAAGCTAAGAAAATAAAGGACCTTCGCATTTTAAACGAGTTCAGTTTTTTGCTTTGACGGAATGCTGGCACAATAAAAATTAAAATTTTTAATTTATACTATTAGCGACGAACTCGTTTTGTGTTAGTCTTTCCACGCACAAGATGCCATAATTTATATACATATTTATATATTTTTAAAATAAAGTTTAAAAAGTGGTTAGTTAACTTATTTTAAAATAAGAAAAAAACAGTTATAACTAAAAAATTATAATTTGTTGTTGAATTCCTAAGTAAAATTTATGAATCTTGGAAAAATCAGATGACTATTTTAAAAAATATGAATTTTTGATTTGAAATAAACTTTAAACAAACTATTAATAATTTTAATAACGACATTTTAATGCCACTTTCAAAAATAAAAAAAATTGTTTAATAAATTGTTTGATATTATAAACCACTTAAAATGCAATACATTTTACAAAACTGTGCATTTTGTAATATATTTTTAATATTGTGATAAGCTAGTAATGTAAGATTTTTACCTACATCAACGTAGGTAAACAACTCCAATTTTATAAAGAATACTATTTTATTTTTAATATTTACAGGAGAGATTAATCTAAAGTAAAAAATGTTTGTCATAATTAGAAACACGCTAGTTAAGAATAAGTAGCAATTTCCATAGATCATAATAGTTGTAGGTTTATTTTTCAATAGAGTATATAATTACCTATGTCGAGCTATTTAGTGTGGTACCTATTAAATACAAACACAAGATTTGCAACAAATTAAATGTAAATGCAAACAAAGTATTTAATAAAAATATCTTTTAAAAAAACAATTTTTTGTTAAGTACACATTTTTAAATTGTTATTTGAGAAATTTAAACGCAAAAAAATTTTACTAAATTAAATATCAACTGATTAATAAACAGATCATTTGAGAGTAATTGCAATAAACATAAACAAGCAATTTGTTCTAAAAATATACATATTTGTACTAGACGAACAATTATTGTTTTTAATTTTATGTTTATCATTTGCGAAAAAACGGAAATCGTTGTAAACAATACTCAATAATTTTTTACACGATTTATACTCATCATCAATTTTATATGTTTGGATTTTTTATTACCTTGACCGCACAGTTCAAGAAACTATGAACCCGAATATCAATTTTATACAACAACCTGTGGCAGAAAAAAATAATAATATAAATGTATCTTTTTCAATTTTTTAATTGTTATATTTTTTATTTCATATATGGACATTTCATGCCAAATTGATCTGCCAAATGCCTTAGCAACTAAAATTTTTTTGAAAATTATTATTATTTTAGTACTAAATGAACGAAATTTATATATTTATAAGCTAATTTTATGTTGAGATATTACTGGCAGTATCGCAAATTTAATACTTTTTTTTAACAACAACCAATCACAACCCCGAATTTTCTATGGAAACGAGGATACAACCAATATGATCTCAATTTGAAATTAGATTATTAGATTTTAATGTCGATTCATATTTGAAATATCAATTTTTGAAACAACGGTGTTTTTTTTCAAATGACTGTATCTTCGCGTAAAATTAAACTATTTATATATTTTTTTAATTTGCGTTTCTAATGGTCTCAACTTAAAATTAGTTTTTGAAATCTTATTTGACTTTCTTGAAATTTTCAATGTTATAGATTTTTTTTAAATATAAAAAATTCTAATATGATGAGCAAATAAAATACTCTAAAACAATTAAGTCCTAAAAGTTTTAAAACTTTTTTTGTCAGTAAAAATAATAGTTATTTATATTATTAGTGGAATAGAAGCATCATTACACAACGAGTGTGTAGATTACTGTAATGTACTCTGGCCCACGTATGATATACAAAACTTTATCTATGACTGCAAAAAATTAAGAAAATGGAAAATTTAGCGCCCGATAACTTCTATTTATTTACATTAAAAGTAAGGGGACCTATGGATATGTTTAGTAAGCACTATGACAACCGCTTACAATTTTTCAAACAAAGCTCGCCATTTTGAAATATTCAATAAAAAATTGTGCTTTGTGGTAAAAATAAGAAAATTGTAAACAGGAGTGACTTAGAAAGTTTTTCTTCTGATATCAAAAAGCGGCGACAAATGCCGCCTTTTGCTTGGTGGCAGAGAAGTCCAAAGAAAAGTATGAGATGGCTTTTCAAAGGTTCATATCATGGTGTGACGAGAAAAATGTTAAAAATATTACGCATGAGAAGGTTCTACTTGCATATTTTGATCATTTATTAAAACAGTATAAAACATCGAGTCTCTGGTCTTTTTATTCTATGATTAGAACAATAATGATAATAATGAAGAATGTTGACATTAGTAAATACGTGCTATTTAATCACCTTTTTGAAAAAAAATCTGAAAATATCGTGCTAAAAAATCGCAAATTTTTACTAAACAAGATATTAGCAAATTTTTACAAGAAGCGAATATGATAAATTTTTGTTAATGAAGGTACTGTACCCTTTTTATGCATAAATAATTTTACTAAGGAATGTTAATTTTAAGGTTGCTTTACTTATTGGAGTTGGTAGAGCTTGTAGGATCCAACAACTTACCAACATGCATTGGAAAGATGTCAAAGATGAGGGACAATGCTTTTATGTTCTAATACCAAACATTAAAACAAAAATATCTGAACAATTTTTAATTACGTCAGGCGGAATTAATGGAGTCAACATGTTTGAATTAATGCGAAAATATGTTGCACTTCGCTCTAATAACGCCAGTAGTAGATGGTTTTTTTTATACATAAAACAAAAGTGTATAAAGTTACCTGTTGGTATAAACACATTTGCTGCTTTTCCCAAGAATATTGCTACTTTTCTTCAGTTACCTAATTCAGCAGGATGGACGTGGCGTTATTATAGACACTCATCTACTTCGTTACTTGCTAATTCGGGAGCTGATCTTTTAACAGTAAAGCGTCTTAGGAGCTGGCGCTCAAATACAGTGGCGGAAGGGTATATAGACACGACAGAAGAAAATAAAAAACAAATTGCTTCAAAAATTCTGGGTGACAAAAATACTATAACAGTTAGAACTACTGCATCGACAGCTGTTATCAAAAAAAAATATATCAGAAATGGCTTGTTCTACTATAAGTAGGTGTGAAAATTGTGTTATTAATATTTATAACAATAATAGCAAGTAATTAAGATTAAGTTTGAAATTAAAACAAATTATTTTCACTAGTGAAGTAATATGTCACTTTACTTCGTAATAATTTATCGAATACCACACGAGAATTCAATAAAATGAAAAAAATTTGACAAAACGTCTAAAAATTTTTCAGAATTTCTTGTCTATTACCTGTCAACACGTTTTTGAAGTTTTTTTTTGAACTGATTTGACGTAGAATGTCTAATTTTTTTTTTAAATCATTACTGATTGTAGAGTTTTTAATCCAAAATTAAAATTAATTAATTAATATTTAATATTAATAATATAATATTATATTAATATTAGTTTTTAACTTTTTTTTTCGTTTTTATTTGTATATTTTATTTTTGAGAACAAGAGATGTTAACATTATTATGTTATTGCCTATTTATGTGAATTATTGCTCATTGTTTTAGATGAATTTATAGTAATTTTTTAAATTAAAATATGTTATTTGGTGGAAGAATTTAAAGTTTAAAGCTCTGATATAAAATTATGCAAACGATTCCTAAACAGAGGTGTGAAATGTTAATCAGTGGTAATAAAGAGATAAGTACAGAAAATATACATACCTCCAACACTAAGTGACCTTATGAAGAAAACCTTGCCGGGTCATAGAACTTGACTAATCTGTTCAAAATTATTATTTTACTAAAAAAATATTAAAATATTCTAATTAATTTATACAACTTTATCAATTAATTTCTTTTATCTAAGAAAATATACATATTTATTACTCAGAGTGTTAAAAATTTTGTTAATTTTTTTTTTTTTAATTTTTGTATACTAAAAATTGTATTAATTGTTTCTAATTTCAATTGTCTATATCAATTTTGAGGTAATTGATCACATATTCTCATCAAAAATACATTATCGTAAAATACAATAATTACAGCCATGAAGCACAGCAACTTCTTGAAAAACTAGTTATATTTTTGTTTATGAAGTCAAGACGGCGATCGACCACTCCTACGTCACCACAAAGGGACTTCTTGGGATATATAAACACTGAGTGTCACGATGGTTATTATTGACTTTGCTACAGCCAAGTAAATCGACAACATGTTCAAATTGGTAAGATTTTTTTTTATTTTTTAGTTCAAATTGGTTTATTTTGTATGATGTATTTGCAGATCTGCTTCTTTGCTCTTTTGGTGGCCGCTTTTGCCGCACCAAACCCAAAGGCTGATCCCATCTACCCATTGACTTATACTGCCGGAACACCTTTGACCTACAGCTACTCCAGCCCCATCGCCTACGACTATGGATACGGATTGGCCCCATACGCTGCTAATTATTACGGAAGCTACGGATACGGACTTCCTTTAGCCTACAGAAATCTTTACATTTAAAATAATTACTAACTGGGAGGAAATGGATCACGCTGTAATTGTACTAGGGAAAATGTTTTTAGATGTCAATATTTCGAAATTGTCGATTAAATCTAATAATAAGTATATTTGCTTTTTTATTTCTTTAGTTTGAATTAATTTTATATTTATAGAAAAGTGAGTGAATAAGTGTTAAGTGAACGACATAAATTATTATTATTTGATTTAATAAGTGCCTGAATATAATTTATATAAATTTGAGCAAAACAAAAATGACGAAATGTTCAATCAAAAATGACGCTAAATTCAGTTTTAAAAAATAAACAGATCTCAAAATCGGTTTTTGAAGTCACGAACACTACAAGCTTTACTTGAGACATTTTAGGGAAAGTTATTAAATATATTAAGTACTACTTAGGGAGACCCTCTTGTAAGCAATAAGCTCCATCTTTATACCTGCAACAAACAATAAAACCAATACGTACTTTGTTGTTTGTAAATTAAAAGAAGCTTGCTTATTTTGATAACAATTATTATTCAGTTAGTTAAATAACAATAAATTATTTATTTTTAAAGTAAAGTTTATTAGAAAATTACGTAATGTGACATGATAAAAAAGTAAAAGAATCAATTTAAAAAATTAACAAAATACATTAGCCTAATAAAATAAAAATAGTATGTACATACTTAATAGAGTAGAAATATCACAAATAAATGACATGTGACATGATGAATAAGTAAAAGAATCAAATAAAAAAATTAAAAAGATATAAAATAAAAATAGTATGTACTTAATAGAGTAGAGATACCTATCACAAAGTTTAAAAAAATAAAAAATCTAAAGACAAATATTTAATAGTATTATTAAAATTGCAATATAATTAATTTGTGTAAATGGTAAAGCTATTTTATATACAGGTGTTTTTGAAGTAACTTTAGAACTTTTAACAGGTAATAACCTTTGTCCAGAAGCACATAGTGGTAATAAAATTTACTTATTTTGTGAATTATTACATTACAAAATATCTTATGATCAAATTTTTTTCCGCAACTAGATGTTTTTTATGATTGTAGATTTATTATTACGTGATAAGCTTCAATTTTTTTAAAGGTGTAGGTATGTAATTTAAACCTTTTCTATATCAATATAGGTAGAGATTATTTCGCAAAAATGTTCCCAGGTGAAATATGTTGATAAATAATAGTTTTTCAAAAATGTTTAATAACATTTAAAAAAAAAATTTGTTAAATCTTAAACTCTATTTATTATTGACAAGCTTTACAGTTTTTTTTTCTTCTAATAATTTTAAAATTTATTATGTATTTAAATGACTGACAAATATAACAAAAAAAGATGGAGCTTTTTAACAATGTGCTTGTCGAAAGTAAGTAGCAGGTCAGCAGAAAATGGTCAAACATCTTTAAAATAAGGTATCACTTGACTTTTTTTTCCTATTTAAATTTAATGGATAGACTTTTTCATATCCACTGAACCATTTAACCGGTTCATGAAATTTCAGAAAAAAACTATAAGCAGAGAGAGAAATAGGATATTTTGACGCCTCTGAGTTGATCGCATAAAAAAATGTTATTTTCGGATAATTTATGCGGACTCTCCATGTTCTAAACTATATAAAAAAAATAATTAAAAAAATAAATAAAATTAAAGTAATTAACCAAAAATTTTAAAATTAGGAAAGTGTTGTTTTTGAATACCCACATATTAGTGACGTTAAAAATAAAAATAAAATTATTAAATTAAAATAATTTGGTTTTAAATTTAGAAATTTAGAATATATAAACATCATAAAAATTAAATTTACAGATTACTAATTTTAATAGATATTTTTTAATAAAACAAAATAAAACAATTAAATGAAATTTACTTAATAATAACTTTTTATAAAACATGTTTTTTAGTCATTTTAAAAACCAAAAACTGGAAAGTCAAAAATCGACCATGAACTCGGCGTTCGTCTAGCGGATAAAGCTGCAATTATCTTGAATACCTTCTAGTCAGTACTATTTAAATCTTAAAAAAAATTAATTAAGTATGCAAAGAATTGAATAAATACTCGTAAAAAATAAATTGTGCTACTATATTCTTATTATGAATCACAGTTTACTAGTAGCAATGATATATTTTTTTACCTTGTCTATTTCGGAATTTTACAAGTTACCGTTTTAGCCAAAACAGGCCTGTTAAAAATTACATAACAGCCGCCACTTGTTGTAGGGTTATAAATAAAATCTAGATTAAAATGTAAATAAATCAGTGGGTAGATTAACGTATCAGAAGATGGGTTCATGGTCAAGTTTGAGGACATCACCATTTGCCTTTTGGTTGTTTAAACCACTAAAACTAATTCAAATTTAATCCCCACTACCATAATGGTTCCAAAATTTTATCTGTATAAAAGCCGGCCAAAATCCATTTTCTGCATCATTTGATTCCGAAGCAATCAAATAGTTTTTTAAAAATGTTCAAGGCTGTAAGTATTATCTCTTTTACAATAACTTTTTTTTATAATTTTTTTTCTGCATTTTATCAGATCGTATTCGCTGCTCTCTTGGCTTTGGCCGTAGCTGCCCCAGCTCCCAACCCCACTGTGGTTAGCGCTTACCATGCTGGAGTAGTAGCCGCCCCTGCTGTCCACTATTCTGTACCTGCCGTCTCCACCTACGCTGCCGCCCCTGTTGTCTCTAGCTACGGAGTACACCCTGTTGGTTATTCTTCTTACGGATACGGAGTTCCTGTTGCCTATTACTAAATTTAAGTATAATGATTAAATTCAAAAAATTGGTTGTGTTATAACAAATTTGCAATAGTACAATAAACTGGGTTTCTAATTTAAATACATAATTTCATACTTTTTTTATCCAACCAGCTTTCTACAAAACAATTAGCTAGGGAAGAAAAACAATATTCAAAAAACAATCTCAAATAATATGTAATAAGAGTATTATAGAAAAAAAATTAAAATCGTATGTAAAATATATACATATTTGCGAGGAAGATGGTAGGTATCCTGAACCAAACTGTGCAATCCAACATTTTTTTCTATAATTGACACTAAAACCAGCAAGTCAATTTATTTTGATTATAAATATATGTAAATAGTATTATTGTTATCTGTAGTAAAAATCAGAGATTAAATTGGGTTTAATTGGTTTTAACTCATAAAAAAAATGCAACTAATTTTTAGCCTGTGGTACATAATGTGCCATTTTTTTCCTAGAGTATATGTTCCCAGGACATAAAAGATATCATTATATTTCATAAGTTAAAAAAATTGCTGCTAACCTGCGAAATAATAGTAAATTTAGTTTGTTGCTCGTTATTTAACAGTTAACTTTGGCTTTAGAACATATTGTTGGCTGAAATATATTTATTTAATTTAATTTCGAGAAACTCATAAGCTAGTCGATTTAAAATACATAGTTATTGTATTAAGGGCATAAATAAGAATATCATAGCACTAAAGTATGTTTATAGTCTCACGTGCAGCAGAGGGCTTATTATTTACCGATAACCATTAGCGACAATTATGCCTGTGTATTCATACCACGTTTTATTTTATTTTGCATTTAGTTTATTCAAATAAAAAAAGATTTAAAATTTTGGCTAATTTAGCAAAAACTGTGTAAGAATTTATATCAAAATAGTCGGCTGTTTTGCCGTTTTTAGGCAAACCAGAATGTTGTTAATATTTGTTTGTCATTTTTCAAAACAAAAACTAAAAAATCGTATTTGTTTCTCGTTATTACTTAGTAACCTGTCGTGCCATAAAGATTACGCCTTAACTTGCGGGCGTATAAAAAAAGAAGAAAAATGATTTAAAAAAAAAATAATTATTTTTTCATACACGTCTTCATCTAAACGCCAGCTTTCAGGCTGAGTTAAAAAAATCCTTGAAAAAACAAGTATTTTTTGTTCATTCACATTTTTTTTATTAACTAAAACTACATATGTACACATTTTTCCAATTTTACACAACGACCAGCGCTCCAGTGTAGGGCGAATAGGCAGTATAACCCGCATTGTAGACGGGTGGGGCAATGTATCCAACAGGGGCGGCATAAGCGGCAGTGTATGCAACAGGTGCAGCAGCCACGGGAGCGGTAACAACAGGAGCGGTATAAGCAGCAGCAACTAATCCAGGTTTGGCTTCAGCTTTCGGGGCTGGTGCTGCTTCAGGAGCTGGGGCGGTCAAAGCCACTGATAACATAGCGAACAAAATACACTGAAAAAACAAAAGTAATTAAACAAAAGTTAAATAGAAAAACCCAGATAATTCATTACCAATTTGTACATTTTGGGGGTAGTTGTAGTAGAACGGTTTCAGTTGATTGTTTATAATTGACTGAAGTGTTGTAGCAATTTCGGACTTTTATATTATTTTAAAAGAGTTAAGGACACTACTTATCTGGTGTAATAGTATAAGTGTCGAAATAATTTACAATTTGATTGATTGTTATTCAAGTTAAGTGTCAAATACGTGGTTAGTTCTAACAATGCAGTTGAAATTACAAAATGTGTGGCTAATGATTAAGTGCATCTAAAATAATTTGGTTAGAGTTACTTTTATATCAAATATGTGGTAACAATTTCTCTTTAAATTTGAGGGTTAATCTAAGTATACCTAAAATACTGTTCAGATAATTGACGAATTATTATAACTTTCTCTACCTTTTAATGAAGCATTGGAAATACTCTAATTTAGTTTAATTTGATTTTGATGTCAAAAATATTTATTAAATGTGTGGCATAAAACAGCACGTTGTATAATTATGTTATTACAATAAAAAAGCATATATAAACCAATATAGTATGTTTTACACGACCGAAAGTAAAAATAGGGACCGAAATAACTTTTCTCCCGTTGCTAGGGATATTTACTCTCGTCAAGGTTTATGTAAGGAAAATAAAAGTATGTTAAATTTTATTGTTATTTTAATAAAACTTGTGCAAAAAATAGTACAGGTGGTCAGTAAAAAATGTATACAACTTCTTTTTTACAATTTTTTTAAAAAGATAAAACAAACAATTGTTGGTTTTAAAGTTTCTAAATTATCATAAAGTTTAATGCAAACTTTTTTCTCAAAAATTGAGACAATTTGAGAAATATTTTGTTTCTTTGATTTTTTAAAATAAGGAATGATTACTTTATACATTAAATCTTAATCCTAGCAATTACAACATTGAATCAATTCTAGAGGTAAAGTTTGTCCTAAGTTCCACACAAATTCAAAATCTTTAAAAAATAGACTTTGAGCGGGGCAAAATATAAGTATCAATAAAATAGTTGCGACGTATGACGATTAATTTTTGATTTCAACCGTTTAAAAACGTCAAATCGTTTGAAACTTTGCATTCATAAAAAAAGAGCCACTTTAAAATCTTCTGGGTATGCTGTTACCCATCAGTAATTCTTTTGTCGTTTATTGACTTTTTTATTTCAACTGTTAATAAAAATTGTATTTAAAATTTTTTTTGTATATATTTAATACTATCAATACTGGTCAGTCTGTATATAAATCTCTAAAAATAAATGCCCGAGCTTTCACTCTCTAGCCATAAATTGCACTTTAAAAATAATTATATATTTTCTTTTTTGATATAAAATTTATTATTATATCAGATATATATCCTAGTAACTGACAACACTGTGCAGTTTTGTTATTGAACATTCTACTTAAAAAACTACTTTAGCGTGATTTTTATTCTTATCAGCAGCACGCTTTTATCTTTTCGGGTGCAAAATTTCTAAATCTCTAGATTACACTATGCTCCAATTTTATTTAAACTATTTTGCTATTTTCTTTTTTAGTTTTATTGATTATACGAGTATTGCTAACTCGCTTGCAAATGCAATTGTCTCTACTTCTTCTGATGGTAGTTTAAGTCTTAGCAGTCTATCGTAAAGTACGTTTCACAAGAGTTATCCAAATATACTCTCTTGATGTACGTCTACACTTCCTATTATTGTCATCTATTTGAATGTGACAATCGTTTAAGTAGCTTTTTACAGTTTCCTAGGCCGTGGTTTAGCACAAGGGGTAGCCTTATTAGTAAGCTGAGGTAGATATATTTTTATTTCTTTTTAATATAGTAGGTTATTCTGAATTTGTTAAATTCAGAGTAACTCGGCGTTTGTAATTACCCATTTTTTTTCTACTGTTTATTTAAAACTCTTATTTTGTTAGATTTTTTTGGTTTTATATTTATTATTTGTTTCAGTAATTTTTTCAGTGTGTTCTAAAAATATTATTAGTCTATAAGATGTTACTACATTTTCTGCTTTACTTGGTTTTTTGATCAGTACTAAACATGCTATTTTTCATTTTCTAGAAATTTCTCTTTTTTAATGTATTATTTATTATGTTTAACATACATATGTCATTAATGAACTGTAAGTTTGATCACCACATTTTTTTTTGCAAGTTTTAAATATTTTCAACTCGTGACTGCTTCAACTTTACTTTTAGTTGTTGTAGGATGAACTCTTTACAATTATAATTACTTTTTTTAAAAAAATTTGGCTTTCTTTTTGTCTTTTTTTTTGCTTTTGAAACCTTGAAAACAAGGCGGTTAAAAGTAACTCACTAAGTAGTGTTAAAACTGGAATTACTAGTAGTACTAGAATTTTTATAATTAAATAATGAAACATTATGAAATGTGGGCCTAAATTTTCTATCTGCAACTAACAATTTGCGATTATTAAGTATTAGCCAAAATCATTTAAACAATTATAGAAACATCGACTACCATATACCTATAAAATTTGTCTTAGTATGAAAAATTGTACTTATCACATAAAAAAGTTTATGGGTGTTTATACAGGGTATCTCAAAATAAAAGTAATTCAAGTACAAGACGTTGTAGGAAATCTTACCAGAAGTAAGAAAAAATTATTAAAAATTTTTACATTTTTTACAGTGACATAGCGGTCTAAAGATGCAGACCAGACCTTGCATCAAATTACCAGTATTTTTAAATTAAGACTATTTGGCTAATTTCTTGATTAGCAGATTCTCCGTTTCTATGAAAAATTAAAAAAAATCGGTGTTGGAAGATTGGTTGTTGCTATAGAGAAATATTAAAATTTATTACGGGTGATATTATGTGTAAAAACAACCCAAATATTTATTAAAAAACTAGTCTTTTTTCTACCACAGAAGTGGACATTAAATGTCATATTATTAGACATTCGAAATTTGTTGAAACGGGGAAGTGGACAAGGCAGAAAAAAAACTATTTTATAAGGCCAACGTTTCGAATCATCTAGTGATTCTTTCTCATTCTTCCGGCGACCACTGGCCGAGACAAGTTGGTACCATGCCAAACAAATTTGACATTTATTATAAGCCTTGAAAAAGAATCACTAGATGATTCGAAACGTTGGCTTTATAAAATAGTTTTTTTTTCTGCCTTGTCTACTTCCCCGTTACAACAAATTTCGAATGTAAAAAGAATGGACGTAATTCACCAAAAAAATTATTAGACATTTTTCTAATTTGAAGAAAATAGAAATCTTACAATTGAAACATTATTAAAAAGAACTTAATTTGGACTCTATTTATTTATAGCCTTTTCTAGCGTATAAGTCTGAAAAATTACAAGTTTTTAAAAAATTAGCTTTAACGAGGAGTCAAAAATAATCAATTTTTGCAAATTTTAGTCATAAAGCTACTGTAACGAAATTGGAGTATTTTTTTTTATCTGCGGAAACGGCAAAACTAGAACAATACCACGTTGCCTGAGAGAAGGCCCCCAACAATAAATTTCCAACCGAGGTCCCAGAAATATTCCTGCAAACTTAAACTAATAATTTTTTGTCACACAGTTGCTATCTAAATACAATCATTTAAACTTACAATTAGGTTATAATCTATTAATTTTTTTACCATTTTTTGGAAAAAAGTGGCTTTTCTCGAGCTATACAACATAAAAAATTTGCATTCTTCTCATCATGAAACAGTATTTATAGCTTCAATAAATTAACAAAATTTTAATCATTTTACACGTTAAACAAAAGTAATGTTATAATCAATTATCTATCTATAATGATTGGTATAAAAACAAAATTGAATTATTGATACCGGCAAAGTAACAATGTTAAAATTTTGTTTCTTTTAGATTAGTTTCAACGAGGTAGCGTATCAGTGCTTTACTCTGGTATGTATTTTTTGCATATTTAATATTAAGTATAATATTTATTTACAATATTAATTGATAGTAAATAAAAACTATTATTGGTATAAAATTTGTTACTAATTTGTTACTAATTTGTTACTAAATTACTAATAGTAAACCAAAGATACTAAAACGTAAAATATTAAAATATTGTAATTGATTATGGAGACATTTATATTTTTGATTCTTCTTAATTTTTTGTTTTATTTCTGATTGCCACATACATGATAACTTAAAATCATAAGTTATTATTAGTATTGTTTCAGTTATTTAGTTTTAAATTCAATTATTTACATAAAATTCTCAATACTAATTTATCGTAGAAAAACTAAAGCACTTTCAACTATTTTTTAAAACTTTATTTGAGCGTCATCAGTTTTTATAACAATGTATTTTTTAATTAAACAACAACGAGAGGAGCGGAATAAGCAGAGTATGCTGGATAGGCAGAATAGGCAGAATAAGCGCTGTAGGCGGCGGCATACGGGGAAACGTATCCAGCAGAATAAGCAAGAGGGGCAGTATAAGCAGAAGTATAGGCGACAGCAGGAGCGGCAACTACAGGAGCAGCGAAAGCTAAGCCTGGTTTAGCCTTTGGGTCAGCTTTAGCTTCAGCTTTTGGTTCGGGAGCACCGAAAGCAATACTGAGAAGGGTGATGAAAACAATCTGAAAATAAAAAATTAAAAAATATTTAAATACTTAAAACAATTATCAAAAATGCATTGAAGAGATGCAAGACACTCAGTTAAAAAATATAAATAACGTGCTTGTACTTACAGCTTTGAACATTTTGATTGATTGTGTTTGGATCAACTGATAACAATCATGTTGTTTGATAACTCTTTTATAGGTGCTACAATGGTGGCAAAATATTGGGTGGGGTTCATGAATGGATTCACTTTCGATTTTTTATTCACAATAAATTTATTGATGTTATTCAGAGATTTCCAATTTTATTTAAAAAAAAATAAAAATAAAATTGTGACATGTATATTTTTGAGACTGAGTACTGCTACAAATTTTTCATTTTTTTTTATTGTTCTTAAAAAAATTGTAAATCCTTAAATAATTTATTGAAAATAATTCTTTTGCAATTTCCCAATTTCTTACTTTGGCATGCAAGACACCACCATATTACAGCTTGCTGTCCCACTTTAAATAATTTCAATTTAAATTAGTGAAAACTATTATTCGACAAATAAAAAGTTTTTGTTGCTTTAAGAGACAAATACAAGAGTAAAATGCGTATATTTTCCAATTTTTTTACTCGAAATAACGAAATATTTTATAAGTGAAGCCAGGTCAGTTGAATATAGTAATTGTGCTAAAACCGAACACAAAATTTTCTGTTATTACTCTATATTGTGACTCGTTATAACTAACACACAATATATACAAATTATAATTGTTTACGCAAAATTGTCCTGTTTTCAAATTACGCACCAAATCTACGAACAACAACCTCAAACATTGGAGTTTTAGAGGACAATTCCTCTGATTAATCGTATTCAGTTCAACATACCTATTTCTGTATCCACTTATAAATGAGGATAAAAACAGGATCAAAGCATCATAGTAAAGCACTGTTAGCAACTCATCTAATTTTTAATGTTCCGAAAAAAATAAACGTTATTAATTTGACTAATGTGACATAAAAAAACCGTACCATTTCTTGCATGGTTATCAAAATTCTTAGGTATGTTATTTTTAAAAATACAATTATTCTATTATGTTTCCTGAGATATCAATATAAAAATATGCGGCTCTAGAAATGCTACTTTAAAGTGAAATATTTTTAAGCAAATGATGTAATTTTGCGTTTTTGTACTTATGTTAAGCTTACAAAAAAGCTCAGATTAAAATTATCTTTTTTGACGTGTTCAACAGACAACAGCAAAAAGTTGTTACTATTCTGATGTTATAATAAAATATTGTTTCATTCGCATCGGGTATTAAGGTACACTGCGGCGTTGTTTACTTTACCATTTTTAAATATTAACTAAAAAAAGAGTTGTAGATAAATTTAACCGCATATTTGCACCATTGTAAACGTTTTCTATCACCACCACAAGCGGTGGTCCAACCCTTTGGATCACCTTGTATTATAACTTAAATTGTTGGTGCACGAAAAATTTTTTGATTTCTTAATTTGGGATGTTATTTTTGGAATTATTGTGATAGCTAACACCTTGATTTATTTTTGGCAAGGTCTTTGCAATAAATTAAATTAAATACTTGTACTTACAAAGTTGTTTTTACAACACAAAACGCGCAAAAATCAACTAAAATAAAAAAATTATAGTAAATATAAAAATTTAAAAAAAATTACTAGCAAAAACGGAAATAAACACAACAAATTTCATCAAATGAATAACAATAGTGGGGACCATCATGTAATGTGACTAGGTCAATGTCAATTTAAAAAGGACATGCCTTAGAAAAGGTTATTACCTACGGTTCCAGAATATTAATCGCCGCTTTATATCTATTAATAATTAAACTTCACTAATAAAGCCATCCTTTTATTCATATAAAAACACAAACATTTCAGAGAAGCCGTTAGTTAAAATTTAAAGATTAACCTTTCAACATTAATTCGTAACACTTCAACAATGTTTAAATACGTAAGTTCTTGGAATAAAGTTTCATTTAAGTTAATTAAAATTTCAGGTTGTGCTTTTTACGCTTTTGGCTGTTGCATTTGCTGCACCAGCTCCTAAGCCAATTCCAGAACCCAATGCCAAGCCAACATTTTTTACAACTGCGTACACAGTTCCTGCAGTTGCAGCTCCTGTGATTACCTATGCTGATGATTTGGACGGACATATTGTCTATGCTGATGAATATTACGAACCACTTGTATACTCAGCGTATGCTGCTCCAGTTGTCGTAGTCTGAAAGTTTTGTTTTTATTGTTAAATGTTAAACAGTTTAATGAATTGTTAAATTATTTATTAACAATAAAATGTTGAATAAAGTTTTTTGTTTCATTTTATTTAAGTATTTATTGTGTAATTTTAAAAAAATTAAATTTGCCACTGATTTTATTTGACCAAGAGTAAATACTTGCTTCAAAATAAAATGAGGTGGAAAACTTAGATAAGCTCACTCTAACTACTTTAATTGAACTGTAATTTATGCACAAGTTTTTTTAGAAGTTGAAACCGAAATTGTAAATTAAAAATTAAATACATACTATAGAAAATGTAAAATGTCTATACCCAATTTAATCCCCAAGTAAATAAAATTTAAATAGTATAATTATACAATTATAATGTAGTTACAAAAAACTAAATTAAGAGATAGTTATTGCTTAGTGATACATAATACAATTTTTTTAAATTACCTTAAAGACTATTTCTTTTATCAATTATTAAATATTAAAGAATAAAACAGGAAAATAATAAGCACCTTTTGTATAATTAATAATCTTTTTAATTGTAGGGTTAATTCAAAAATGTTTTTTTAGGATGCTTCTTAGAAATAAGTAGTTTTTCTGTATACGATATTATTTTATTTTGTATTATTTACTACTTTTTTTTTAATGTCCGAGATCAATATTGATTTACTTTTCTGGTCCTTATGTTCTGCTTGAAAAAGATGCAACAAATTGTTTAATGCATAAATAATAATAATTTTTTAACTCGAGATTAAATGATAATAAACTAATTATTAAGTTATAATATTTTAAAAATAAATAAAGTTTTATATAGAAATAAAAATTGGGTTTTATTGATTTGTGCACGTGGAACTAAACACTTTTGTCATGTGACGGAAGTAAAAATAAATACACTGTTATAAAAATAGAAGTCCAAAAAAACTTCGTCTAAGAGAATTCGTTATGTTACTTTTTGCTTTTTCTAACTAATGTGTTACTGAAACTGACTAGTACAAATATTATTTGTTTTCTTTAACTTAATTTTTTGTGTAAATATATAAAAACGTATAAAACTCTCTGCTTGATTACTTAAAAAAATATTAATATAAATTAAATTAAATAAATTACGATAAAATTTTAGAATACCTACTCCAAAGTAATATGTGATTAACAGTTACTGGTTTACATATTCTTTTTGCTGGTTTCTATAATGTAACACACCCGAAAAGTCTAGGGATATTAATAATTAATAATAATAATAATAATAATAATAATAATAATAATAAGAGCTTGATGATCCTTTTACAAAGAGCTTGATGATCCTCTCATTGACAAAGAGGCATCACACATCTGGCTGACAAAGTCTAACATTCACCCTGAGACAGAAGGATTTATTTTTGAAATACAAGATCAGGTCATTAAAACAAAAAATTATAATAAATTTATAATTAAAAATGAAAACGATGATTCATGTAGAATTTGTTCATCTCAACCAGAAACTATTCAACATATTATTACATCTTGTCCTGTGTTGACGCAAACAGAATATAAAAAAAGACATGATGATATGGCTAAAATCATCCATTTAGAATTGGCGTTTAATTCAGGTTTAATTGAAAACAAGTCACCATATTTCAAATACGAACCAAAGCCATATCTTGAAAATAATAATTATAAATTATATTGGGATAGAACTATATTGACTGACTTAAACATAACTGCTAACCGTCCAGACATAATCTTAATTTCAAAGATCGACAAACAGGCATACTTGATTGACATTGCGGTTCCAAATTCACACAATATACATACAACATACACTACAAAAATGTCAAAATACATGTTACTTGCTGGCGAAATCAAAAATTTATGGAACCTGCAGACAGTTAAAATACTTCCAATGATTATGTCGGCCACTGGAATTGTGCCAAAAACTCTTAATAAAAATTTAAAATTATTAAAATTACATTCAAACTTAATAATTGAAATTCAAAAATCAATACTTTTGAACACATGCAACATCGTCCGAAAATTTTTTAACATTAATAATACTACACTAACACAACAAGAACAAAGTTGCGTGGCAGGCGATTTGTAGTCACGCTTGATGTCAAGTAAGGAAATTCGTTCCTTACATCTTTTTCATTTCATTTTATTTATTTTTTTTAGCGTCATTACTTGATAATTTTATCCGTAATGATGTCTTGCCTGACTATAAGTTTATACTGCCGGGTCAGTGGTGTGTAAAAGACGTAGGGATTATTTATCAATTAATTTTTGTATAAAAAATTGATCAATTATAATTTCAACTCAAAAAAAAAAAATTAATTGTTTAAATGATTCCTATTCTTTTGCCGGGTTTAACACATAATAATAATAATAATAATAATAATAATAATAATAATAATAATAATAATAATAATAATAATAATAATAATAATAATAATAATAATAATAATAATAATAATAATAATAATAATAATAATAATAATAATAATAATAATAATAATAATAATAATAATAATAAAATAACCAGCGTTAGCTGTGCTATACACATAAATTTTTTTTACTCTGGTGAAAACTTTGTGAAGAAAGCGAATCTACAACAACAATTTGGGTTGTTGTATTTGTTACCAATCTCAGTTTATGGTAAAGTATTAGTTTGCGTTAATATCAGCTTTTTATATACTTTACATACATTTTTCTTTTTATATTAAAAACGTCAACTTGACAAATTAAAATGGACTGTCAATTTCAAACTTTTTCACCAAAACGAGACCTTTTACGAAGCAGAACCCAGCAATCTTCTAGTTTTGTGGGTTCCCTGGACGATGATGGAGCGCGTGACATCTCTTCAGGTAATGACACCACAAGATCTAATTTAACCCATTCCAGTTGTGGTGATTCTCATGGATTAAGCCATGAGACCACCTCAATAACAAGGAAGCGCAAGAAATGGACAATTGAAATGAATACCTTTATTATGCGCAAGTATTTTCAAATAACAAAATGTGAAAAAGATGTAAGTAACTATCGCACACCTCTTTATGAAGCATTTAAGAGTAAGTATCCTAACTTCCAAGTGACTGCTCAAAATGTTGCAGATCAAAGACGAGCAATAATAAAAAACAATTACATACCTAAAGAGATCTTAGAACAAATTAAATTTGAGTCAGAATCTCCTTTAGTTTCCAACAATTTAGATAAAAGTAGTTCTCCATTATCTCGCAGAACTGAGTCAATATCTAATATAGATAATCTAAATTGTGATGAGAATATAACAAACATACCACTCAATATTCAGAGGCCAGAAATTGTTCCAAATATTTTTAAAAATACAACAAACGTTATTTATACAACAAGCACCAATTTCACCTACCATATCAATTTTAGAAATGAGATTGAAAAAGAATTTGAAAAGTCACTTTCCGAATTTCAAAATATGTCAATAACTGAAAGACCTAACATCCCTAAACAAAAAATCACAAAAAAGTTTTTGGGAATAGTTGAAATTATAAATGAATTCATTCTTCCAAAATATCTCATTCAAGAACAATCTTTTACAGAATTTCACACTTTAATTTACTGTGCTGCAATAACGTCAATTCGAAGTAACAATTCCAAGGAATTTTACTTTTCACAAAAATTTAAAGACAACAGTATTCCTAAATGGGAATTGCGAATTAACAGCCGAATAAATTTAATCAGAACTGAAATTGGCCAAATAACACAATACCTTCGTGGTGTTAATTCTCATCACATTCAAAAATGTATTGACAACATTTTGAGAAAGAATAGAATACATTGTTCTACCTATAATGAATATAATTCTACTCTCCTAGAAATTAAAGATACTTTAGTACAAAAGCTATCTTTATACTCAAAAAGATTGAAACGATATAAAGAAAACAATCTTAGAAAGTATCACAATTTACAGTTTTGTAACAACGAAAAAATTTTTTATAGAAATTTAAATCGTCCACAAAAATCTAATAATGGACCTCCAGACTTAAAACAACTTACTTCATTCTGGCAACATACCTGGTCTAAAGACAGAGATTTTAACACATCTGCCTCTTGGATAAATTCTATTAAAACAAAAACTGTAAATCAGAATAACATGACCAACTTTGAGATTTTATATCAAAACTTAATGGATACGATTAACAAATCTCATAACTGGAAAGCCCCTGGAATTGATAAAATTCATAATTTTTGGCTAAAAAAATTCACTTGTATTCATTCCAGACTTCTTTGGCACTTCAACAATTTCATTAAAAATCCCAACACATTTCCTCAGTTTTTAACTCATGGGGTCACTTTCCTCAAACCTAAAGATAATGACACCCAAAACCCATCAAAGTATAGACCAATAACTTGTCTTCCAACATTATATAAAATTTTGATCTCTTGTATAACAACCCTTATTTATGAGTATTGTTTACAAAATAACATAATAAATGAGGAACAAAAAGGATGTATTAAAGGATCATTTGGATGTAACGAACAACTTGTAATAGATAGTGTAATTATGGAACAAGCTCGTAAATGTAATAGAAATATTTATTCAGCTTTCATAGACTACAAAAAAGCATATGATTCAGTTCCACATTCTTGGCTAATAAACATCTTAAAAATTTATAAAATACATCCCACCATAATCACCTTTTTACAATATATCATGAAATCATGGGAAACAACTTTGAATATTTCACTAAATAATATTAACTTAAAATCAGAACCAATTGCTATTAAAAGAGGAATTTTTCAAGGAGATTCCCTAAGTCCTTTATGGTTTTGTTTAGCAATTAATCCACTCTCTGACATCTTAAACTCTTCTGGCTATGGATTTAATATCAAAAATAATGGTCAAACAAAATCAAAACTCACTCATCTTATGTACATGGATGATATTAAATTATATTCATCTACAGAACGACAACTAAAACTATTATTAAAATTAACTGAAAATTTTTCACAAGATATTGGCATGAGTTTTGGTGTAGATAAGTGTAAGATTTTGGCAATTAATCGTGGCCAAATTAAAAACATAAATTACACTACTCAAAATAATGAGGTCATTGAAAATCTTGATCAGGGTGACTTTTATAAATATTTAGGTTTCCAACAATCTAATCACATACCTCACAATATTATAAAAGAAAAACTTTTTAACGAATTTGTATCAAGATCTAAACAAATATTAAAGACACATCTAAATGGTAAAAATATTATGAAAGCTATAAATACATTTGCTGTACCTGTATTGACTTACTTCTTTGGTATTATTAAATGGTCAAAAACAGATATTAGTAATTTAAATATAAAAACTAGAACTTTATTTACCAAATTCCGAAAACACCATCCAAAATCAGCTATTGAAAGATTTTCTTTATCACGGCAAAATGGTGGCCGTGGTTTTTTAAACTTACAAAATCTCCATGACAAACAGATTAATTTACTAAAGAAATATTTTCTTGAACGTAGCCAGGAAAACCTTTTGTTTAAATCCATATGCTTAAGTGACTATAATTATACACCCTTAAACCTTAGTGACTTTAGGTTACAAGAAATTAGTTTTGATGAAAAATTATTAATCAATACTATAAAAGAAAAGTCACTTCATGGTAGGTTTTACAAAGAGCTTGATGATCCTCTCATTGACAAAGAGGCATCACACATCTGGCTGACAAAGTCTAACATTCACCCTGAGACAGAAGGATTTATTTTTGCAATACAAGATCAGGTCATTAAAACAAAAAATTATAATAAATTTATAATTAAAAATGAAAACGATGATTCATGTAGAATTTGTTCATCTCAACCAGAAACTATTCAACATATTATTTCATCTTGTCCTGTGTTGACGCAAACAGAATATAAAAAAAGACATGATGATATGGCTAAAATCATCCATTTAGAATTGGCGTTTAATTCAGGTTTAATTGAAAAGAAGTCACCTTATTTCAAATACAAACCAAAGCCATATCTTGAAAATAATAATTATAAATTATATTGGGATAGAACTATATTGACTGACTTAAACATAACTGCTAACCGTCCAGACATAATCTTAATTTCAAAGATCGACAAACAGGCATACTTGATTGACATTGCGGTTCCAAATTCACACAATATACACACAACATACACTACAAAAATGTCAAAATACATGTTACTTGCTGGTGAAATCAAAAATTTATGGAACCTGCAGACAATTAAAATACTTCCAATGATTATGTCGGCCACTGGAATTGTGCCAAAAACTCTTAATAAAAATTTAAAATTATTAAAATTAAATTCAAACTTAATAATTGAAATTCAAAAATCAATACTATTGAACACATGCAACATCGTCCGAAAATTTTTTAACATTAATAACACTACACTAACACAACAAGAACAAAGTTGCGTGGCCGGCGATTTGTAGTCACGCTTGACGTCAAGTAAGGAAATTCGTTCCTTACATCTTTTTCATTTCATTTCATTTATGTTTTAGCATCATTACTTGATAATTTTATCCGTAATGATGTCTTGCCTGACTATAAGTTTATACTGCCGGGTCAGTGGTGTGTAAAAGACGTAGGGATTATTTATCAATTAATTTTTGTATAAAAAAATAATCAATTATAATTTCAACTCACATAAAAAAAAAAATTAATTGTTGAAATGATTCCTATTCTTTTGACGGGTTTAACACATAATAATAATAATAATAATAATAATAATAATAATAATAATAATAATAATAATAATAATAATAATAAAATTTTAAACTGTCTTTATAAACAAATTATAAAAAATTAATAAATTTTGTGACCGCCTGCATTGTTAATAACAGCTCTGCATCGTCGTGGCAAACTTGTAATGACTAAGGAGATTGTCGGTAACTTCTTGGGGAATTTTTTGCCACGCCGCGTTTAGAGCTGCAAATATCTGTTGACAATTTTTTCGCGACAATCCCATATATTGAACTCTTCTTTGGAGCCTACCTCAAAAAAAGCACTTTTAATGCTCAATAGATTGCGGTGGCCATGGCAAAACAGAAATTTTGTGCTTTTTTAAAAAGTTGGTCACTACTCCAGCAGTGTGTGGACGGGCATTATCATGCCTAAATATAGAAATTTTCCGTAGTTTTTAGCATACTAGTGGAGTGTCGTAAGGTTTATACCTCAGAACCCGGGTTCACTAAACGGATTTTTATAAAACTTTTAGGAATGTTTTTTTTACACTAAGTACTAAAATGTTTACTCATTTATTTTTACCGATCTAAATTTTTTAATTATTAAAATTAATAATTATTTATTTTTCGGGGTTTTATTTATTTTATAATAAAATAGTTCTATTATTTAATAAAAATTAGAATTATTTCGGCTTAAAGTTAGATTTTACATCGGAAAATTATTACATACCTGTCTTTGGGGCCTCAAGGAACTTCAGATAAAAAAGTGAGAAGAGGGAGGGGATTACATATAATTGGGATTGTGAGCTGGATTTAGACCAAATTTAGACTGTTAAGTTTGACATATCCATACGTAGAATAAACCGGATATTTTATATTTGCCAAATTCGTTTCTTTAAATCCACTTCGAAGCCTCCAAAATGGGGCCAAAAGTAACACAAATTACAAATTTTAATTTTAAAAATTTATTTGACCTTTTGTATTTAAATCGAAGAAAGGAGACTCTTAAAATAATTCTTGCATGTGTCTTAAGTTTAATAATTTGAAAAAAAACTTTCTTTGAATGATGCCGTTTAGGCTCCCCATCGCTGAAAATAAACCTCTATGGACCTCTGTAACGGGATGTTGTAGAAAAACTGTAACGGTACTAGACACCTTAGAAAAATAGAGAATTTATATGCACAAAGTTTCAGATTTTTTGGACTGTAAATAAAAAAGTTTTTGGTTCTTCCAACTGTCCACAATACGGATCTTGAGCTATGCAAGGTGAACTAAAAATTGTCCGATTTTCAAATTTTCTTTTAATCGATAGATATATGGTAAACGTGGAATAAATGAGATAAATATCAGTTGCTTTGCCTTTTATTCCTACAGCCCCCAGACGTGGCTTAAATTGACGAAAATTTCTAAAATCTATAAATAAATCTAGAGCAGCATTTCTCAACTTTTTTTGGCTTGCGGACCACTAAAATTTAGCGACTTAAGTATCTGTCGCTAAAATATATTAGTTTGAGATATTTGTAATTTGATAAATTAAAATGTAGTTATTATTATTTTTTAATTTTTTTCGCGGATAAATAAATGTCCACAAATTAGTAAAATTTCTTAGCGGACCACTAGTGAATTAGCGGACAACCGGTTGAGAATGGCGGATCTAGAGATCTGTGATTTATTTTATGGGGGTACTACTCTAAATCCCAAACCATTTTTGTAAAAATTAATTACTCCATTTAATTAGGGAATAAAAGACAAGGAGGTACAAAGTAGCAAAAATTACCTACTTTTACTTTGAAAATTATTTTAAACGCTTGTATATTAAATCGAACAAAAAAGACCTTAAAGATAATTTCCGACGTATTTTAACTTTAACAATTTGAAAGAATTTTATTTTCGAATAGTGCCGTTGAGGCTCCCTATCGCTGACAATAAGCCTCTATGGTCCTCGGTAACAGAACGTTCTAGGAAGACCGTAATAATTTTAGATACCTTAAAAAAATCCGAAATTTATATCCCCACAGTTTCAAAATTTTAGGGCCATATATAACAAAGTTCTACTCCAACTACCTGTTAAAAATACAGATCTTGAGCTGAAATTGAGCGGAAATGAACAAAAATTGTCCGATTTTAAATTTTTTTTTTAATTGACAGATATGAATGTGAAATAAAAGAAAATAATAGTAATTGTTTTGTTCCCGCACTCCTACCAGCTCCCAGGTGCGGCCAAAGTTGACAAAAATTTGTATTATTTATAATTAAATCCAGAAGACTGCGTTTTACTTATGGAGATACGGTGTATAAATTAATATTATAGTAACTATAAAACCATCATTTATGGCTTATAAAATTGAGATCTTTACTGCAAAAATTTTTTCTTTATATTTCTCTTATTTTTGACTTAATTGTTATTATATATTGTTCTAATCGAGATCGGCAAATTTTGATTGGCAAACTTTTTTATTCAAGCTTTCAACAATGCAATTCAAAAGGTTTTATAAAAATCCATTTAGTGGAACCGGGTTCTGAGATCTTTACATTTTCATGTCTTACGGCACTCCACTATACAGCAACACAACAGGGTGGAGAATAAGATTTCTCTATCGAACTACGTTTAATCCAAACGAGATCAGTTCTTCGGCCCGTTTGTGTTCTTACCGAGGTGAGAATAATGGACTTCTTGAACATGTTTCGAGCGATTTGCACCTCCAGGTTCTCTCCAGGCTCTTCTCCTTGAATCTGGGTAAATTCCAAATCGGGACTCCTCGCTAAACAGAACATGAGCCCATTGCTCCCAGTTCCAAACAACATATTCTCGAGCCCATAAAGGTCAGGCTCCATGATTGCCTCGTGTTTTTATATTTATAAAAAAACTTACAATTATGCTTATTTTAGATTTTAGAAGTTTTAAAATACTAAGTATTTTACCAGTAAGTAAGATAAAAACTCTTTAAGTACTATACTGGAGTGGCAACATAATTTGCTAAAATGTATTCTTCTAAGAATTAGAAAATGTATAAGTAAAAATAAAAATTTTCGAAAATAAACTTACAGTGCTGTTTTTACTCACCAAGTATCACCAATTAGCAAAAAAAATTTTTAACACTGTCATCTAAAATATCATCAAAGTGTGACACAATGGTTGATTTTAAATTACATAATTTTTATCTTTTTGTTTAAATTTTAAAGAAAAATTAATCTTTAATTTTTTCGGAGTATGGTAACTCTTGAATAAACTTTTATATACTTGTTTAAAATTTAAAGTATGTATTGTCTGAAGTACCATTCCGTAAACGTGATTCATTAATGGAATTATTTTCTAATACTTCTACCTTATTTTTACAGGTAGGTAGGTACCGACTTATTACTATTTCTTAATAGTCTTTCTGTCACCTCGACATCAGCCGACTTGACAAGTATTTTACTAAAATTGATTGAGTAGCATTGTTAATTAGATTTTGATTATTTTATTTAATATGCGAATCATATTACATACTTACCTAGTTTAGAATTTAAATTATTTAAAAAAACTACTACCACAATTTTTCTACGATCTTTTCTGTGAGCCAAATGTATGTCAGTTATATTCCTCGCAAGTGTAAAAGCGAAATATTGTTGTAATAGTAGATAATAAAACCACTTCAACATAACACCATAGTTGACAATTTTATTTGCTCATCTAACACTTTTAAATTTATTTGTTAACATTAATTGATTTATTAATGATTTCTTTTGTAGGTTTTTTAACGAGCGCTATTTTTTTAATAATAAAAACTTTAAAATAATATTTCATAGACTCGTACCAGTCAGTATCCAAAAGCTTGTCGTTTCTAACTATAGCAAGTGTCAGGGAGCGTATTATTATTAAACAAACGTCAAATTAAATAGTTAAGTATTAAAACAAAAACAAATAATTAGTAATAATTTCGGAAAAGTTGAGTAATGCCAGAGGCAAGCAAAGGACCTACAGTAAAGCAGTTTATGAATAAAAATTTGTATAATTTAAAAATTAAAGAAAAAAAATAATTAAACTTTTTTTATTTTTTAGATAATAAACTTTATTTTTGATGAAAAAAATGAGAGAATAATTTGTCACTCCTAGTTGAAAAAAAATGTTTATTTTTTTTTGTTTAATTAAAAAAGTTAGACAAATAAATAAAACGGTAAATGAATTTGCAATAAATTTATTAAGCAAACCTTTCTACAGTGCAAGTGCTGTAAACTAAAATAAAAAGTTTATTTCTGTGTCATTAGTTTGTCAATTGTGCTTTATTTACTCTCTTTCGTTTACTTGACGAAGCACAGCAAAATAAGACCAAGAAGTTCGAAAAATCTACAAATAACAAGAACTTTTATAATCAGAGATCCTGTAAGTCAAGGAGTACAAGTGACAAATTAAAATATACTCTATATACTCTTAAAAAAGCTTTATAAAAAGTATCGGTTTATTTGCTGAGGAAAAGATATACGTGACTCTATTAATTTTAACAAACTATGCCCACCAAAGTCAATCTTTAAATTTTAAATAAAATTAATATTTAACTTAAACTTGTCATTTTCAATGTACAAATTTTTGGCACTTGTATTGCTTAACCTATAGAGTTCTCATTCTATATTTTGCAAATACTAAAATACAAACCGCTTTAAATGTGTCCAGAGTTAAGTAAAAAATATTCAGAGATGACATTTTAATCGGATTTTGAGATCTCAAAGCAAAGATCAATATATTCTTCTTTATTGGCAGCGGAAGATCCACCCAATTAGACTCAAAAGTCGCATATAAAATTTTGGCACTCTGTTAAAAAAACACAAGTTACTACCTCTTTTAAGTTATAATATCACTTCTATTTTTATGTAATTAAAAAAGAATAAATTAACCGTAAGTAATATGTTACATTGACTTTATTGTAATACCTACAAAATATGAAATATTGACATTTCATGTAACGCTTAGTCATTTTGATACCAATCGCGACAAAATAAACTGAACACTAATTTCAGACCTTGACAGAAAAAAAATGTGTAAAGCAACCTTTATGATGATTTGGTTTTCCTAACCTCACATTTTCCAACGTTATAAACGGTTGTTATTATAAAGGTACCTTTGTATATATAATCAAAGGTTATTACTAAAGAACTGTCAAAATATATATATATATATATATATATATATATATATATATATATATATATTTATCCTTAGCATGTTACTGCGTCCGTACATTGCAAAATTACATACAATGCTGCGTCCACGACCTTACTGCGTCCGTATACGGACGCAGTAAATCTTTTCCACACTAATCGATTCTAAATAACGAGAAAATTATAAAACCAAAGTTTCAGAGGGACGCCATAAGGTGCATATGATGAAAAAGAACTGAATAATTTAGTTCTCTCAATTTAGCCTAGATGGCGCTGCGAATTTTTTAAATATACACCAGATGAATATAGTTCTTTCATTATTCAGATGATACTGCGTCTGTTCTGTATATTTGTTTTCACCATATGCACCTTACCGCGTCCTGTTCACGTGGCAACACTGTTCGTGTGCAGTGCGCGTGTGCACTAAAGATTCGCAAAAAGAATTGACTGACTGGTTTGTCTATCGGAGTTGGAAATATTTATGAAATATGAGATTAATGAATTGACTTTTATTGACTGAAACAATAATTGGAATATTTTTTAAAAGTGATAAGGGTGTTAATGATATATAATATAATTAAAAATTTTTGTTTATAATTATAATGATTATAATTTTCTGCTTTTAATTATAATAATTATAATTTTTTGCAAATTTGCAAAAAACAGATTTTTTTAGAGGTTAGAATCTCGAAGGCGCTGTAATTAAGATATTAATTAAAATTTATCAGAGTTTTGTTATAAAAGTTAGTGTATTAAATAAAAGACAAAAAAAACAATAATTTTTATGTGCACAAACTTTTGAAACACAATATCGACAGTATTATTTAGATGACAACAAACGTCTTCTTAATTAAAAATTAATTTAGATAAGAAAGTTATTGAGGTAATTAAAAGCAAAATTTATAAAAAATTGTAACAACAGCATATATTGGTGATTTTTTAATTATAGAAATTCTTAATGCTTGTATTGTAACCCAGGTAGTTTCGCTGTTTTCTAACAAAAAGGTAGCGATTCATAAAAAAATTTTTAGTACAAGTTTTCGAAATTACATTTAATCAATAAATCAACAAATTAAAAAATAGAAAAAAAATCAATATAATTATCTCTGGATATGTTTGTTTTCATGTAAACCAATTTCCTTAATACCACAATTAAGTCGTCGAAAATTGTTGTACTTATGCAAAATAAGTGAAGTTAAACCTAATACACATTCATATTATTATTGCTTCTTTTTCACAGCACAAGTAAGTTTAGAACACTGGACCCTTAATTTTTAAGGTATGGCATGTAAATTACCAGACAATAAGATTATTTTACTTTTTTTTAATTTTAAGAGACAACTTTCTTGGTCTTTTACTTCCAAAATTATCTTTACCAATTTTTTTTTATTAAAATTTACTTCTCTCAATGGGATATTTTTTGCTAAAATAACAATTTGTGCAAATTTTTGAAAAATTAAAAATAATTTAGTGAAAACTTGCTGTAGACACTTAAATACTAATAAAGCTGTGAAACGATATTTTGCGGAACATTTTTATTTTTCAAAGTAGTTATTTTGGAAAGTGTGTATTAAATATAGTTATTTGTGTATCAAAGCCAAAAAGTAGATTTTTTAGTTCAGTGTGATTTTAATCACTGAAGAAGAGGCAAAGCCTGAAAACAGACAAGACCAAAAATAAAACACTTTTTGATCGTGGCGTACAAATTTTTTTGTAGTGTACTTTAGGAAAAATTATATCTTTGAGCAGGTTAACATTTTAACAATGGTCAGTTTTTGACCGCATCTAAATTTAATTTTTGTAAAGACCAACTAAAAATATTTATCAAAAATAAAATTTGACTAAACTACTGTTTTTCTTTAAAAAAATATTACAATAGGCTTGTTTTAACAACACTTTAGTTAAAAACAAAACGGAGCATGCGTAATAAAGCTTTGAAACGCAAAAATGCTACTGTTTATGCGCAATATTATAATTCTGAACTGTTCTAAATTATTGCTGTTAGAATCATCTTATTACTTAAAAAATCAAAAAAAATTTCCTCGAAGCAGTCGAATATTGTGTTTATGTGTATTTCTTCAAAAACTGTTAAATTTGCTTTGCTTAAAAGTAGAGATGTACAAATAAGTAGTTACACGAATTATTTAATATTGAAATTATTTCTACTAAAAATATTTAAAAAACGAAATAATTAAATTATTATACAATATTTAAGTTGACAGTTTAAGTTTAATTCAAAGTTATAAATTACACAGTTGTAAATTGTAATATGTCGCTATAAAAGGCAAATTGATGAAAATTGGAATCATTTTATATACTATTAAAAACAAAATGCATGGTACTCTTAAAAATTGATACAGATCGCAGGCAACTTGAAAGGATCTAATTTCTTAAAAAGCAATGCATAATTTGAGATTTGTAAGTTGTAATTTTATTTTAAATGCGGTTAAAAAAATAGAAGACTTTATGCTTGATTTTTCTTTTTTTGTAATTTGCGTGAAGATAAAGCAGTATCTTCACTTAAATAAATTTACTTAAAAAAGCTATTCACTGATTATATGAGATGTTATGAAATTTTTGATAAAAGAAAATTTAGAGAAAAATGGATATTAGTACTAGATACACTGTAACTATAGATAATATTACAAAGAAATAAATTATTTTATTTTTTTGAGTGTGTGTTTACAAAATTTGAGTCATTTTCATTGCGAATAATTTTTTTGTTGTACGTAATTTTTAGATTCATTTTGTTCCTTGCTTCTTGTGTTCAGTTTTTCATTGTTCTTTACATAATATAACAATTATAACATTTCTGAAAACTAGCACTAACATAAATAACTAGCATTATTGAAAGACAGGTTTTCTGAATGCTTTATAGGCATCAAGAAACAGGATAATCGTTTTATTCAGTTTTAATTAAACATCACAATTAACAAAATATATCTTAGAAATTTGAAAAAAAAAGTAATAATTCAAAATTATTGTGTATTTTTGGTTGTTTCATATTGCAAAAACGTAATATTTTACACATTTGTATTGTATACGACTGAAAGTTACTACAAAATTGACTTTAGTTGTAATAATAATTTTAGAAATTTTACCCATTTTGCACAAAGCGCAATAATTATTATTGACTTGATTGCTACATAAAAAAGTAGTTTCTATAAAAACAAAATTGCAGAGTTCTGTTTACATCGAGAAAATTTTTATTAAAAATATTTCAACAAATTTTTTAATGAATTTGATGCTTTAGAAAGCTCTTGCTAAAAATACTTTGGCTATACATATACCGGGTGACTCAAGTTTTAACCGCACCTCAAAAACAGATATTTCTAATTAAGCAAAAATTCTCAAAATAATTGTAGTTAATATTTTCAAATATGTAGAAGAAGATTTTCCTCAAGTTTCAAATTATTTACTTGTACGGTTTCTTTTTTACTTTTGCTTATTTGATTATAAATTAACGTTAACGATTTTTCGTACGGTTTCATTTTTCGTTTTTCTCATTATATAATATAAGTTTACGTTAACGATTTTTGTGTACATGTGTATTTTTTTGATGTAATGCACCAAGTGGTTAATTGAATTTTTGTGTCGCTTGTTTTTAATTAATATTTTAATATTGAAGCACTAACTTTCTCATAATTTATAAAAATGTCGTAAATTTTATTAAAAAAAGACTCCATTAAGAAAAGAAAAGGTGTTTCTTGAAACTTATGTCATTCGTCATCAAAATGGAACAGTCTATTGTGAAAATTGAAAAGCTAAGTTAGCTGGTAACTAATTGTCAGATCATAAATCTATTTCAATTCTTATGATGTTCCTATTGGATATATTACTACTCCAACTTATCAAGTCATAAATTAGACTAAAATAGTTTAAATTTTTTAAACATTTTTTTCAATAATAAATTTGCAGATTGATTTTGTTAGATATTTTTGATCAATTAATGTAAAAAACAGGACAGAAGATTTTTGCCCGAAATTATTTTCCTTCAGTTTTATAGATCAAATAAATTGCTAGAACAATCAACAAATAAGTATACAATTACGTGCAATTTTTAAAATATCATTAATTTTCTAATTTTGACTTAAAAATATGACTAGTATCTTCTAAAACTTTGTAATACTTATTTTGAAACAATTACGTCATATATTTTTTAATATTTTATTTTTAGAAATAAATACTTGTATGGTAATTTTGTTAAATACAAATTGCACAAAAATATAGCAGTCGGATATTTTATGTTACTTTTAACCTCTAGAACTTATGGAATGTTAAAATGCTTTAAGTAAATCGGTCTAAGTCGGAAAAAGTTTTAAGATAAACGTGAAATTGACTCAACTAACAAAAATGCATTTGTATTTTTAGTTTTCATTATTGTGACAACTATAAAATTTACTGGAAGTATGGCAACGTTGCGGACGCAACATGTGTTATAAAATGAAAGTAAATATACACGAGGACGCAGTATAGTGCCCACTATGAAAGTCTATATACACGGACGCAATGTCATGCTGATGATGAAAGGACGCAGTATTATACCAATAATGAAAACTTTTGATCTATAAGGTCTATTTTAAAACGGAACCGATATCTGAGATCGCAATTAAAATATTCACCAGGATCTATTTTTAAACTGCGATATATATGGCTCCTTCTGGTGGACGCAGTAACGTGTGTATCATGAAAGGACGCAGCATTGTGCGAGGGATGTAAATATATATATATATATATATACATCTTTAGTACAAACTCAGACCAATTGGAGTTCCATACAATCCCGCTCCACCAAGAAATAGCGTAGATTCGAACCAAAGTCAGGCGTATATTCTTTTGTTGTGATCATTTGTGCTTAATTCTGCAATATATACACGGCTAACTCTTAAAAAAAATTTGAATTTTATACGAAATATTTCGTACTATCCTGAGCCTATTGAAAATGCAGCAAACCTGAGCCAGACTTGTATATGTTTACATATACAAGACTATCTTGAGCCAGCAGTTTTGACAAACCTGAGCCATATATATATAATATACCGACAATCCTGCTCCATAGCAACAGCAATGACTAAGCCCTATGTATATACCATAATAATCAAAAGTTAATTTTTTACCGACAATCCTGCTCCATAGCAACAGTAATAACGGCTTAACTCTATTTCACTTACGGAGTGTTTTACTCTATATCGAGAGTCATAATGCATGTCGACATTCAAGCAACAGGAAGGACTAAAATCTAGTTTACTTAAGTAATGTAAAAAACAACAAAAACTATTGTTTATCAAATAAAGTAAGGATTTTCTAACAAGATAAAAATATATTAATAGTTAGAAAATTTTATACTTTGAACATGGTAATTTTTATTCACTTAATAGTAAAAAAGAAAATAAAAAAAACAATATTTTTTTATTATTTACTTAGATATGTTTTCTTGATGTTCACTCAGTTGGTGTCGTTTTTGAGCAAAAATTTCATTGTTTTAAGCTGTAAAAACTCAAAATAAGAGAATTTTGACACTGGTAGAGTGTATGTCAACCAATAGATAACAGTCGATTATGTATTTCTGTTTCTTTTTTTGAGATTACAAAAAATTGTACAGATAAAAAAAAGTTTTGCCAACTACTAACTATAAAAGTTTTGGAGACTGTTTTACTGGCTTTGATCCTTTTATGTTTTGCTGATTTTGATACAGTTTTTTTTTTTTATAATAGGCAAACTAGTAAGCACTAGAAATTTGAGATGCTTATTTATAATTGCATAATTATTGAAATTTACCAATTACTAATAAATATTTGGAATTTCCAGCGATCACTAGTTTGCCTATCAAAAAAAAAACCTATAGAGTCGGTTTAGTGCAAAAAATATTATATACAGGGTAAAATAAAAGTATATTTCATATTTTTTAAGTTAATAAAAAAAACGCTAAGACAAGTCGATTTTATTTTTTTATTGCGCACGTTTCTCTTTTATATTAGAAAAAATTCTAACCTGTCTCTTGCTGTGACGTACCTAATCGATGATTCTTTTAAATAGCAACCTCTATTTTTCGTGGTAAAAATTGTTATTTTTTTTTTTCAGAGTATCACAGTATAAGATTTATATAGGATCTAAAATGAAAACTTTAAGTAATTTAAGCAATTTAAATGTTTCATTAAATTTTCTAAAATATACGCAATTTTTAACAGAATTATTAAACTAAAGGTTTAAATTGACGTCCTTCTGTTCCTTGGCAATAACACAACAAATTTTCGAACACCGTTAGCACATTATTTCTCATTTTTTGACTAATTAAGCAATACTGATTTGTAGATCATTATTTTTAAATTTTTTTTAATTGATGTAAAATTTTATCTTTTTTTAGATTATTCTAAAAATAATGGTTTAAACTTGAAATACGAAAAGCAACGGCAGACATACTGTTAACATTTTGTTTAGAAAAACACTTCCAAAAATGACCAAATTTTTAAATAGCTTTGAATTCTAGTTAGATAAAACAATGATAAAAATTTAAACGTGTATTAAGTAACACTTAATTTGTTTTTGTATCTCAACATCCTTGTACCATTAGTTTATTTAGTATTGGTCGGTGATTGGATCCGATTTTTAAAAACATATTTTTAGGAAAATATGGAAGTTTTTTCTAACTTAAACAACTCGTTACAACAATACGGACGCTACTGTTAGCTATCTACAGTAATTATTGTTTAATTAAAAACAAGCCGTTTAGATAAACCAATATTTTAATTTTTTATAAAAACATGGCATTAAAAATTGTATTTAAACACTAATTTATACCGAGTAAACTAATGCTACAAGGGTCTTCAGATTCAAATCCAAGTCATGTTTTAAAATACACGTTTAAATTTTTATTATTGTTATACCAGACTAAGATTCAGAGCTGTTTAAAAAATTAATCATTTTTGGAAGCCTTTTATTACACGAAATGTTAACCGTATGACTACCACTCTTTCCAGAATTCCAGTTTGAACTTTTACAGAATTTTTTACAGAATTCCAGTTTAGGTGTAAAAAAATTTACACCTATTAACAAAATTATTGCTTATAGTGCAAAAATTTTTGTTTTGGATTTTGGCTTTAACTTATAAACGTGCATATAGACACTTAATTTGTTTTTTGTCTCTCAATATTCTTGTAGCATTAGTTCATTTAGTATTGGTCGGTGATTAGATCCGATTCTTAAAAGCATATTTAAACTTAAACAGCTTGTTACTACGTTACGGACGCTACTGTTAGCTATCCACAACTGTTTCATTAGAAACAATCAATTTAGATGAGCAAAAGTTTCAATTTTTTTTTAAAAACATGGCTTCAAAGATTGTATTTAACCACCAATTTAAACTGAGTAAATTAATGCTACAAAAGTCTTAAGATTTAAAACACAAGTCACGTTTCTAAATACACGTTTAAATTTTTATGATTGTCTTACCAAACTAAAATTTGGAGCTGTTTAAAAATTAGGTCATCTAGAAAAGTAGTTTTTTTTTCTACACAAATTGTTAACAGTATGTCCATCGTTGCCTTTCTAATTTTAAGTTTGAACTTTTATTTTTAGAACAATCTAAAAAGAGGTAAAATTTTACATCAATTAACAAAATTATTGCTTAATGCGCAAAAAACAGTTTTTTTGGATTATTGCTTTAATTTATAAGTGTAACATAAAATCTGTAAAACTGTATTAAGAGTTTAATCTAACGCTCTTCCAGGACCCATTAAAAAAATTTAAAAATTTTTTTTTGTTAAGGTGGGAGCAGTCTAAACTTTTCGTTTTTTGCAGAGCCTGTCTTTGACTCCCCTGTATGATGACTTAAATTACAAGTTTACAATAAACGCTCTATTAAACATCTTAAGCAAAGGATTTGGACATACCTAGTCCAAACAATATGTCTTCAAAAAAATACGGTCCTAAAATGTATCTGAGAAAACCACTTCATACATTCAATTTTTGTGGATGTTGAGTATAGGTTTTTCTCATCCAGTGCGGATTTTCTATCGACCTATTTGGGCATTAAGTATGTCTTTTTTAAGTTAAATCTATTTGAATTTATTATGGAGCTACATAAAATTAAAAATATTTGCAACAAAACCAAGAGATTTGGAGAATTTACGAAAAAGAATCACAATTCAGTGCCGCTTAATTAGTCAAAAAATAATAAATTATGTGCTAACAGAGTTTGTAGAAATTGTTTGTATTAATGCCAAGAAACAAAAAAACGTCAATTTTTAAACATTTAGTTCAATAATTCTGTAAATAATAATATAATTTAGAACAAGAGATAAAGGAGCTGCTTCAACAGTAAATGAGATAATTTTACAATCTAAAAAAAAATAATTTTATATTTCAAATTTATGATTATATTTGCAGTTGAACAAATTGTGAATGTTATGGTAGTGCAAATTTATTTAGCTTTTTTATTTAAAAAAAAAATATACAGCACATAGGATTTATAGTAGCGTTCTACAACACAAGTGTTTGTTAAAAATGCTAACAAAAAAAAAGGATTTAAACAGCTGGAAACAACAGTTTTAATTTATAGGCGCTGAAGGATAAAAACTTCCAAATTTACAAATTTTTCTACGTCTCTGATACAAAAAATTCGTTGTCTTAGCAACGCAAGCATTGTTAAAATTATAAAAATCACTTATAAATTTGACGTTCAATTGACGTTCAGTTGGTGTGAACAATTTGGTTTCGACGTATTAATTTTGACTAAATACTATGAATTATCGTGATCTCAATGTCTACGAGTATTCCATTGCTGACTGAAATAATGTAGTGCGCAATTTCTTTTATTTGTATAATACAATCCTGAGCCAGTTTGTTTTATTTTATTAATTCTAAGAAACTGCTGGCTCAGGATTGTATATACAAATATATACAAAATACGCGACTGCAGCGCCACCATTTCACAGCACGGCAAAAGCCGGAACTACAAATTGGAGATTCATACAATTCTGAGCCAAAAAAAAAATTTGCCAGTGCACTGTGGGGGCCTTAAATATGCGGTTTATAAGGGTCCGCCATCCTGAGCCATATATTTGGCTCAGGTCCGTCAGAGTGGCTCAGGATGTACCGCCCGCAAACACATTTCTGGCTCAGGTTGGTACTAAAGCGCTATATATATATATATATATATATATATATATATATATATATATATATATATAATGGTCAGTTTATACAATTCTTCTTGTCAATGTCAAAATTTGGTGTTCAGTTTATTTTGTCGCGAATAGTAGTTATTTATGTATGAAGGGAATAAACCGCCATGTTAATCCCGCGGCTATAGTGAGGCCAGAGCGACCGCAAGGAGCGAGGGCATCTTCAGCTAAGGGATTAACGAAGGTTAATTCCCAAGATGCATACAAAGCTTTCTTCCTAAGCGGCAGAAGTGATAATTCTAAAAGAAAATAATTTGCCGGTACGGTAAGATCTAGGTAATGTTGGCTGGCGGTTGCCAACGACACAGTTTGTTTATGTGAAAAATTTGTTCTGTTTTCAACTGTAAAATGAGAATTCTCTAGAGAATAAAGTACCTCATTTTTGATCAAAAACGAGGGAGTAAACCTTCACTTTATTCCCGCTTGGGAAGAAAATATTTTATTTATGTTGCTATCGTTAACATATACAAGCTGTTCCAAAATTATTATTTGACACAATTATTTTAAAACAGTGGAAGATAAAAGCTAATAATAATGTAAACATATTGCTGAAATTTATTTAGACATCTAGAAATTTTTTCAAATATTTTAAAAAAACCAGCTGGGATTCTGCGAATTTGGTCTGCTAAACTTTTTAGAAAACGCCACTGACTATCTTTTTTATTTTACTGGCTTAGAATAATTCAGACTAAATTTGTACCAAATAATTCTGAAACACCTTTACATAAAACATAAATTTAAGAAAATGATAAATGTACTGGTAAATAAAAGTTTTATATTCACTGTATTTTCACCAAAAAATTAATAAATGTAAAGAACGATTCTTAAACTAGATAAAACTGAATAAACTTACAAAATTAAAAAAAAAATTACCTTAAGTTCCACTTCGTTTCCAAACCAGCAGTACATAAAAATTTCGACAGTAATAGCACCAAGGTAAGAACCCAACGTCAAAAATTCGCTACTCATTGGAACAACCTTAAACAAATGTATCAAAAAAAAAACTTAGATAAATTTTATAGAATTACCAACGTTAGCCGGAACATAGTGAGTCCAATAGATATCACACTAACACAAAATTGTAAAAGCACAATCCAGTTAAAAAAAATTTGAGACTGTTTAGCAAACCTAGAATTGTTTATTAATATTGCGCTTTGTAATTTTTTTTATACTTTATAATTTCCTTGTGATGAACAATACACTCTTTCCATTTAGCACCCATTTCCTCTACTGATCCGTCAATATTTCTTATATTATCACATAAAATGTCACATTGAGTACCAATAAACATATTCAAAGCAGAAATAAGTGTGTCTGCGCTCATATCGACAATTGCAACGGTATAACAACTTACAATTTGGTGAATATATATAATTTCATACATTGGTGAAGATTTCGTACTGAAAGGATGCCAAGACATTAACGGCAATCGATACTGCTTATATGAGTTATCCAAAAGAGGAAAAATCATCAACAGATTTATTGTTCCAACGGCACTAAGCCAAAACATTCTAAATAAAAGCTTCCATTCATTTAAACTCGGTTCAACCATTTTAATCTGTTTCAAATTTTTTGGTTGAAACAGCCGATTTGCGTGTAATGTACTTATTAAACTTTTAAGTGTTTTCATATTTTGTATAATGTAAAATGCTTTTACGATTGCCATTGATTGAGTAAGTGACAGAAAAACACAACTGGTCATGTCTTGCAAATTTGTGACGAAAAATAGATTAAACACTTGAGAAAAATTATGATAGACGGTAAATGTTAAAAACATAAAAATTGAATAAATTGTGTATAAATTAAATTTGTGAGTTTCTTCATCTTTCGGCCACATTCCACCATAATAGAGAAGCAGAAGATTTGTTTTAATTGTTGAAACCCAGTCAAACCCTTCCATAACAACCTAAAATAATTAAAAAAAAAATAAACTGTAAAGTAGGTTTTTTTGGATTTCATAAACTGGTGCAAAGAGTGAAATAAAACGTTACAACAAAATACCTTGAGTTTTTTTGATAAGTTATTTTTACAAAAGATGAAAAACACGAAACAAATCTAGGAAGTGTACTTTTGGGTTTTCACTGTAATTTTTTCTCAGTTTTATCTAGATTTATTGAGAGATATGTTCTTCAGAAGCCTGACAATGAGAATGAAAGCGCACAGCTTCGATTAATTTGCTCTGATCAGGAAGAGACGAGGACAATTATTGTGGGAGCTTTGCGCAAAGCAAGATATTTTTTATCTCGATCGAATTTATTTTATGTCTCATCAATGATTCTATTGTTACCTAGCAGATTGTCATTTTTGCGGGTATTAAAATTTTGCAATGTATACAATATATTATTATATTATAAATATTACATTATTATTATAAATTACTTAAAATAATATTTTACTAACAAAAAATAAACAAAATTGATCTACTGAAAGTAAAAAAAAAATAGAAAAAATTAAAATGTTGAATATCTGTTAAAATGCCACCATTTTACATGTATATCTTCAAGTAAATTTTATTTTTTGTTTATACAGGGTAATTAAAAAGAGTCGGACTACCGCTTGATATAGAATACGTTAACAGAAACGCAAATATCCTGTTAAAATTCTTCTATATATATTTTTTCAATATTAATACTTAAAAGTAGCTCAAATAAAAAAAGCCGTATTACACTTTAACACAACTAGTATAATCATAACAATTTCTTCTTAATTAGTAACCTACCCTAATTATTCTCTAAAATACACTTCTGTGTTTGCTGTATTACTTTTTTATGGAGAACCGAATCATTATCAACTAAAAAATTTTCACGAACGAATTTTTACTCTTTTGAGAATGATTTGAAAATAAGGGGTAATCCATAAATTACATCACACTAATTTTGCGATTTTTTAACCTCTCCTCCCCTGTTTGTCTGAGGTAGTCACAGTTGTAGAACTCCCCCCCCCCCTCGGGTGTGACGTCACATATTTTTTAATTTTTGTATTTAAAAATAATTAAAATAAAAAAGCAGTTTTAATTTTTTTTAATTTCTATTAAATAATCCTTAATAAAATAAACATAAAGTCAAATATTCTAGATATAATAGACTAAACAAAAGACTAGTTAAGAACGATAAATTTAATCTAATGATAAAAAGTAAACTAAAAATTAAAAATTTTGACATGTGACGTCACAAAGTTTTTGACCTCCTCTCCCCTGCTTTTTGTCATAAGATGTCACATTTTCTTGACCCCCTCCCACCCCCTTTACGTTTGATGTAATTTATGGATGGCTTCTAAAGATGCAAGCAAAGAATAAAACATATTTTTTGAAAAATACAGAAACAAAAATTTTGTGAAAAAGGAAATATAAAAATAAGAAGGGATTAAAACGGAAGAATAAGAAGCAAGAACATAAGTACAGCAGAATTAGGCATAAATTTGAATAAAAGCTTTTATAAGGTAAATAAAGTAGATTTTTAAATACTGACTTACCTACAGTAAAACATAAAATGTTGTTTACATCACGGGCATTACTTAATATTTATGATCTTCAGACAACTTACAAAACTTTAAACCAAAAGGTAAAAAATAATATTGTTTTTTTTAAATAATTTCTAGTTTTTTTATTCTGGCGGTAAATAAAAATAAAATCTTTGAGACATCTTTTGAAGTGAAAAAAATGAATTCGTTTTTGCTTAAAGCTGACAGGATAATAATAATAATTTTTCTCTTCTTTTTCTGATCACAGGAAATTAATTGAAGCTGTACAATTTTATTTCTATTATTATTATAAGGCTTCTGAAAAAACGTAACTTTCATTCAACTCATATAATTAAAAAAAGTACAATACCACTTCTTAAAATCTTTTTTATTTTTTATCCTATTTGCGAAAATAACTTAATAAAATAATTTTAAATTTAACAGTTTAATTTCATATATAGAACTAAAGTCTATTTCAAATTGATGTCAGTTTTAATTAAAAATGAGACGTTTAAGTAGACTACGCTTATGTTATTATTATCGATATTATAAGTAATACTGTTAAAAGATGTGTCTATTTTGAAAAATTTAATAAAACATTTAAATTAGTTAAATTACTTAGAGTTTTTATTTTAGACCCTACAAATGTTATACTGTTATACGCAGAAAAAAAGTAGTTTCAATATTCAACACCAAAAATAGGCTTTGTTAAAAAAAATATCGATTACGTTACAGCAAAAAACCAGTTGGCCAAAAAAATTTAGAACCAAGTGAAAAACGTGCGCAATAAAAAAATAAAACCGACCTGGCTTAGTTTTGTAAAAAAACCTTAACTTAGAAAATATGAATTTTATTCTACACTTTTATGTTACTCTGTATATAATAAGCAGTCCTAGAAAAAGATATTTAAGTTAATTTTTCATTAAGTAAATACGAGTATAATTCGCAACCGTTTTTAGATGACTGAAGTTTGCATCAACAGGTAGACGTGTAAATATTTTATGATTCTGTCTGTATATCTACAAAAGTAAATTGATCTCTGGTAAATCCCATTGAATAATTAATCTAAATTACATACTAATACTTTGTAGGCAAAATTGTCTTTAGATGTACTAATTGAATAATGAATTAAAAAAATACATCTGAGTCTATATAGATATTAATAATTCGACAAGAGAGAATATCTTATCAGAACACTGACAACAGTTAAATTATGCCTATATTATCTCTCTTTGATAGCTAACTATTTCTACCATTTAAAAATATCTTTTATTAATTACATTTTTATTTAAAACTATATAGCACTAGAACTGTATCCAGTAATTACTCTTCTTATTTATTCCAAGATACTTATTGACTGCAGATAACCTAGTACTTAACTAACAACATTTTGTTGTTAATAAATACCTAATATACACTTTGCCGGATGAATCATCCACAAAAAAAATACAAAAGTGTTTGACAGCTTTGTTAGTTAGGTAATTTGTTCTTATTGAATTATCCGAATTATCCTCAATTATGAGAACTTTATAAACAATTATAAACGTTGAAGTAATTGTTGATTTTATACATTAGAAAATTTAATGCAATTTAGGTAGAAACTCAAATTAGAAAAAATAGTATAAAAAACTCAATGTAAGTTATTGTGAGCACTTCTTTTTTATATACATATAAAACACGGGCTTTGCTGCTTGTATTGTAAAACTGAATTCGAGCTGAAAAAAAATATATATAGAACTGACTTTTTAATACTCGTTGTTTAATTCACAAAACGCGTTTTTTATTTCCGATTGTACAAACATTTATTAAAATTGACGGTTCATGAATCTCTCATTAGCGTTAAGTGTATCAGAAGTTAAAGTAGTATTTTGACTTACTTAATAAGTTATTAATTATTACTATACTTTTTGCGTTAACCATTCTTCCGCTTCTCTGTGCTTTAATTAGCACTACGGTACCTAGCCATTTTTATACGTGCATTATTGCTAATTTTTTATTGATATTTCCTGTTCAATTTTTTTGTTTTTTTTTCTCTCCATAAATTCTTTTTATTCAGAATATTTTTTTTCTTATCTGCAACATTATAGATTGTTTTGTCTAATAAGATTATAAAAGAAATGGTGCCGTTTAACACGTGTTCGGTAAAAGTACGTACTACACTGATGTAAGTCGTCTGTTGGTTGTTGTTTAATAATCTCTAAAACTAAAGCACTTGTAAATAAGGTTTTTTCTTAAATCAGTAGATATGGTTGGGATGTCTAAACATTATAAAACTAGATTACTACAATACTGTGTTGTAACTTATATTTTTTATAGCTAAAAAAAGAATTTGCTTTTTCTGAAAAATATACATGATATCATAATTAATGGCAAATTTTTTCGTAAAATTTTTATATTTTTAGGTGTACTTGAAAACTTGGTTCTAGGGCTCTTATTATTACTATTATTTAAAAACTATTTTTTATTTCGCATAAACAAAAAAAAACAATATTTTGCCGATCATACAACAGTTCTAATACAAAATGAATATTATGTTCAAAATTAATTTATCGGTAAATATCAACAATTAAATTTCTGGATAAACAATTATTGTAATGATTCTCTTGTAACCTGACGTTGTGTTTAATTTATTTACTGTTTTACCACTAATTTACTAACTAATTTCAATAAAAAAATATAGACTAAGTATCATAACCTCAAATATTTTTATATTATTAATATTAAACTAAACTTAAATAAATATTAATTTTATAAAGATATTTTTCAGTATACAGAATAACATCATACTAAAAACTTCAAAAACTAATGCTGGATACCTTGAAATAAAATTCTGGTATAAAATTCTTAAAAAAGTATGACATTTAGATTTAAAAAAATATAAAATTCTTTTAAATAATATATTTAGTACTTATCACAAGCTTTTTATGCTGATAGTTTCTTTAAGTACTTGTCAGAAAAGTATTTAAAAAATAAAAATTATGATAACATTAATTATTTCCTAATGATATCATCATCATTCAATAATAATATAATTTTCTGAGTTCATTTATGTAGGTGATCTAAATTTTGATCTATCAATAGTAATTGTACCAAGTGATATAAAAGTCACCGAGTCTCAGTTGGCTATGGGAGAATGAGATATTATCTATTTTGACATACGCATTGTCACATTTTGAAAAAAAAAATTGGTTGTTCTAAGCTATTTTTCATGTATTTCACCCTAATTATTGAGAAAAATTGGCAAACTAATTAACAAGAAGGAATGTAAATACTTACAATATGAAATAGGATAGTTTTAACAAACATTAGATGCAAAATGACACTTATAATGCCTATGTAAAAAAAATGTTAATAAATATAGTGCTCATGTCTGAGAATTAGTTATCATTTAAAATGTCAGAACTGTCAGAGTTAAATTTAAAATTCTTCATATTTGGTTCATCAGTGAAAGACTAAAATTAACTTATTCCTATTGTAACTGTTGCTGATAAGATTTGTAGTAACTACAAAACACAGCGTTGAGCCTGCTTTGATTCTACGACTTTTGAATCGCTCCTTCTTTATGTAATTTCCTGAAACATTCCCAGCAAGCTTAAAAAAAATTTAAAATTTTTTATAAATGATAAATAATTTGTGACGAGCACTGGTAAGCTTTTAGGTAAGGTTTTATCAGAAAAAAATACTGTTTAAGGCAAGTATATTGTTTTATTTTTGACTACATTCCTCCTACGACATTCCTAAACGACAACAAGTGGTGCAGAGTAAGGCGAGTATCCTGCGGTGTAGACTGAAGGCGCAACGTATCCTGCAGAGTACGCCAAAGGAGCAGCATAAGCGGCATAGGGAGCGGAATAGGCTACAGCAGGAGCGGCGACTACTGGAGCGGTGTAAGCTGCAGCAACGACTCCGGGTTTGGCTTTAGGATCGGCTTTGGGTTCGGGGGCTGCGAAAGCCGCAGCGATCAAGGCAAAGCACACAACCTATTTAATTCAAACACAAAATAAATTAAATTTATGAGTTATTGGGTACTTACGAGTTTGAACATTTTGGTTTTGATTTGATGTTTACTAGACGCTACTAGAACAACTGTTGATGTTAACATTTCTTAGAGCCAATTTATATCCAAGAATTTCGCCACATTATGGTGAGGTCAGGAGATTGAGGTGGGTTGAATTTTAAGTATCTTTACTTGAACTTATTTAAATTGGTAGGTATGATAATGGTCGTGTACGCAGTTCTTATTTAAATTTTTTTCTGTTGCTTAATGGTTTCATTGAAAGATTTTTTTGAGATAATAATTTACTTGAAAAAAATATCCTAAGGTTAATAATAATAAACGTATTAAAATTTGTAGTGCAATTAACTATTAAAATTAAATCATGTGTGGTTAGATGTTTTTATGTTTAGTAGTTGAATCCGGCTTGACTTATATAGAAATCAATCATAATATCAAAGAAAACATGCAAAATTAATAATGACTAAGTGAAGATAATATTTCAGTAAAGTATTAAATTGGACATTAAATTTTTTTTACCAGCAAATAGATAATTTTACATTAAATACAAATAATAATTTAAAACTAAAAATAAGTTAAAACTTATAGCCCAATAAAATTAAACTTTAACATCGAAAAAATTCAGATCAATTTTTTTTGATAAATAATGAATTTATAATATTCGAAATATTTGTAAAAAACCTAAATTTGCCCCATAAAAAACCGAAACCTACGGTTAAAAACAAGGAATAATTGAGGATATGTTTAGAACATCTATTACGAGTGCGAAAATAAAAAAACAGCTACGCCTCAATTGTGCACGTTAAATACAACCGACAGGCGTACCTAGTAATTTTTGGCTTATTTGTGTTACCAAAATCGGAGTTTTTTTATAATCAATTGTATGTTTTGTTGCTAGCATTAAATGTTATTAAAAATTTGACACAAAACTTACTTCGACGCTGAACAGTTCTGGACTGTTATTGGTATTGCTAAACGGTAAAAAATTCACCAATGCTAAACTCTGACATGGGAAAAATATTATAAAGTTGGTCCCTAAATACAGGTTTAAGGGTGGTACAAGTACAGTATAGTTTTTCAAGAAATTTTGATATTGAGAATTGATTATAAAAAACGATTATATCATAATAAGTAATAAGCGTGACATTGTCGTTAATTGTCAAAATATTCAAATATTGAAATGCCGCGTAAACCAAGAAATGTGCAAAATGTTGCTGCAAATAAATCTGTGATAAGATGTTAATAGTTAAGACCCAAAATGAGCGGCAACTGGTTACATAAAAATTTGGTGGATTTGTTGGCAATAAAACTTTAGTTAAATTTTTAGTTTTGTATTAGTTTACACCACAGAAATGAAGCACAAGTTTTTTTTTTATAAAACTAAGAGAGACCGAAAATACTGCTGACTTTGCATTTATGAAACTGGTACATACCTGAAGTTGTTACATATCTTCGTGCGTTTGGACGTTGAATATCGAACGTAAGAAAATTTGAGAATTGCGCTACATCCCGTATCATGGTCGAAAAATTAGATTTTACACAGATTTTACGGGTTTTGCCAATAGTATTTTAAAATCTAATAGTAATTACTGCCGGCTAAATTAAAATTTTGAAGTTCTATTCTAGGTAGTACCCAGTTTATTTGTAATTTAATGTGGTATGTTATGCACTCTTGGATTCTCGGTTGAGTTTTGGTAGTTACGTGATACATTATTGTTATTGTCTTAATTACAACGTATCGTGCTTGCTAATTATTGTATGTAAATTTGACTTAAAAAAAGATTTATAAGAAACAGTTATTATTCTAATATAAATAGACATCTCGCACAGTTTTGGGAAATTAATAAAACATATACTGTTTGACTTCAAAAAAGATCTTCTTGGTGTAGCGACAAAAGAAAACAGAAAATACATTTATTAAACGCTATTCAACAAAGTTTTAGTTAAATTTTTATAGACCAAAAAGGAAAAGAAGATTTTATAGAGTTAACTTGAAAAAACTTTTCCTTCTTTTACTGCGATAGAAAAATAAAACAAAAATAAAATTTAATTTAAGAAAAACTGGGTAACTTGCCTCTAGAACACGAAACAAACCAAAACAACAATTAAAACACAAAACGGTTAACCGAAACACTTTCATAAAGTGCAACTTAGTCAAATATATGAAAAAAATTTTGTTTGACACAATTGTGGCAGATTTCAGATAATTTTATAGGTTTGTAGTGTTAGAAGAGGAAACTTTTTTCCTAACACCACGTATAGGTTCAAAATAGCGATGTTAGCAGCGCCATGTGGAGATCACTCTAAGAGAGTAAATAAACAGGCTGGTACAAGCGTCTATTTCAATTTATTCAGACGGTTGTAATGTTGTAATACCAACAATATGAACAAATTAAGTTTGTTTTCTTAAATAAAACGTATATCTATAATCTACAAATTTGTGATTAAAAAAAATGGGTTATAAGCTTGTGATTAGAAGAATTATCAAAATTTCCTTTGAATATGTAAGCAAATACATACAGTTAAAACATTGTAAAGATCTTATAAGCAGTAGCTGAAAAAAGAAAATGAAGAATAAGCTGAAAATAAATAAAGTATCTCGTATTATCATATGTAATAATAATAAATTTTTCTTGATTTTGAGTCTAACCTCTATCATGACAGCTTTACAGACAAAAAAGTTAACTAACTTTTTGTTGCAGATCATTAATTACAGACCTTCTAAAAAGCTTTTTGGAGTATCTGCAAACAGATAAAGTTTTTCCATTTCTATTTCATGCTGTTCTGTGTAATTTAATTATAGAAAATTAAAATTTTAGTTAAACCTGTTAAAGTAGACTAGGTTCGAAAACTTTTAAAAATTTTTAATAAATTAACCAAAAACAAAGTTTAGAACTTGAGACCTAATGTTTCTTAACTGTACTTCAATTAACACTTGGAAAAAATGGTTTCAAATTCTGGGTTTTTGTAATTTGAAAAATTCAATTCTTAAAAAATAAGTTATACAAAAACTAACTACTTACACAAACAACACAACAATAACTCGATAAATAAATAACTCAATATTATTTCATATGCCCGCTCTGTCGATTTACTGAACTTAACTTATTTAATTATTCAGCTTAGGCTGCCTTCTAGTAAATTTCTGTATATTCTTTATCCATCTAGGTCTAAATTGATACGTAAACTTTTTTTGACTCCAGTGAATAACTGTGACTAATATTTCCGAATAACACGCAACAGGCGTTAATAGTGTCTAGTGCGACGTCATATCTCTAAAATCTCCATAAGTAACTGAGCCGTGAATTTTTCTAGACTGTTTGTTACAATATTCGTTACAATATTTTAAAAGTAATGAGAAATAATCAGTTTAGACAATCATGGGTGATCAAATTGTAGGTGATAAACACATTTGTTAAAGCACAAGATTAAACAAGGTTATATGCAAAAACTAACTTTATTCATAAGTTAATAATTTTTTTATTAAAGTATTTCTATATAAAAACAAGATGCGTTTTTCATTTTTCAGTGTTAGAAATGAAGAAGAGGATTTTCAAGGAATGTAATAAAGAAAAGCTTCTCTGCATGGAGACTAATAGCGACTACGACATCATCTAGTGACAGTACTCTATTAAACAACTAGCATCTTGGAAAAGAATCTTCTGTTAAACTATATTTGAACTCTTGTAGAAACTTCAACGGATTTAATTTTGTTATTACAATACAATAATACAATGTGCAACAGAATTTAAAGTTGGCTTTATAGATATGGCTATTAAAGTTAATCAAAAATATCTATAATAAATATGATAAAATACAAGGTTTATGAACAGAGTTTGGTTCACTAAAAAAAGTCGTGTTGACAATTAACAAAGACGATATGCACTCTCTCGTTTAAATTTTAAACTAGTAAACACGTGCATTATTAAGAGAGAAATAATAAATTTAAATTACTGTCTGGCGAGCAACTTGCGGTTTTCAAGTCAGGCGTTTGTCATGCTTTGCAAATGTCATCACTTTATAGACATGATTTATTTGAAAGTATCTACTGTTATGAACTATTTAAATGCAATCTTAAATAGTTGATATTTTATTGATAGAAAGTGTGTTTATTCGCCACTTTTATGTAGAGTCTTTACTCTAAAGACTTTCTTTAAAGACTTTTGAAGTGGATTTTTAAACTCTCTAGTCACATTTTTTTTCGATCTTGAACTGATCTCTGAAATATTAATCTAAAATCTTATTAATTTGTTAACAATATTAGAGCAAAAGGCAAATGAAGACTCTAGCAAAGCAAAGCAAATTAGGTCTAGTCAGTCTTGCCTTGCCATCACCAGGGTGATATGTCCTGTGTTATTTTTACAATTTTCAATTTAAAAGGATTTAATTAACTTTACTTTTGTCCTGAAGATGTTTATTATACGAACGAAACTAGTCGATAAAAGTAATTTTGTTTTATTTGTCTCTGTCATTGGATCAACCCCACTTTCTCTAATTTGTACCTTTGTATTATGTGTTGCCTGCACAAACCTTGACTACAGAAGCAAATATCCCTAGCGACGGGAGCAAATTATATTTTTGCACTTCCGGGACTAAAGTTGTTACTTTAGTCTCAGTTTACAAGGACTAATGTGAATCATTTATTCCCTAAGGATATAAGGTGACAGTTAAAATCCCAAGGGATTTAAAGTACAAATATAAAGGTACCATAGTAACATTAATCTTTATTTGTTAAATTAAAATGACAAGTATTAAAAAACCACTTTAGTCTCGAAATTGTAAAAAATCTTTTAGATTTCTTGTTAAAATACACCAACAACGCGTTTTCATTGTACTCCTTATAATACCACCACCTTACACCACCTTACGAATGATTCGTACTTTTGTTCATATAGTTTTCTCGATTTTTGTGGTATTAGTTCTTGAGTAATTGCTTCAGCAGCCCGATCTACGTTGAATTCTTTACTTTTTTTATTTTCACTGATTTTCTCTACGTTTAGGTACAATGGCGCCGTTTTCACAGGGACTTTGTTTATCATTGCCACAGAAACAAACAGCATACTATGTTTATTGTGTTACGGCTTCAAATGTAAGAAGTATTTATTTTTATTAAAAATGTATGTATAATTACCGAAATTGCAAAAAATAGCATATACACCTCTCGATTAAGTGAAATTAGTACTCCGCTGCGCTCCGCCCTCAGGAATCAAACACCACCCGCGGGATTTAAATGGGTCACTTTAGTCTCTTGGTGTATAAATAACTATTTCTTTTTTACTCCCGTGCAAAAATTTATTTATTGCTAATTTTGCAATATTCAATAAAATATTTTGGCCAAAACATTATAAATAAAGAAAAAACACTACACATTTTGCTTAAAAATTTATTTTATTTTATGACTACAATCATATTTGGCAGGATTATATTCATTAACTGGGGTAACAATTAAAGTTTAAATGTAAGCAACTGGAGCAGCATATCCTAAAGAAGAAATGACTCCTGTTGAATAAACGGAAGGAGCAACAACTGATGAATAAACTCCGGGTGTAATTACTGAAGTTAGAAGAGGAGAAGCAGCAGGAGCTGGAGCAGCTAAGGCAATAGCCAAAACAGCCGCCAATAAGACAAGAACCTATAAAATAAAAAACATTTAATTTGGATAATAAAATATTAACTGGTACTCACAAATTTAAACATGTTGAAAGAGTTGATTATGTTTAATCAAATAATAAAGTTTGCAAAAACTTCCTAAGCTTATATACTTAAAAATTATCAATAATCAAGGCGAGGCACAACCTTTATATTCCTATTGTCATAATCTGAAGTTCAAAGAAAATTATAAAAAAATTACATATGCATGACTAAATATGTCATGTTCTATTTTAACTAATTTAAATATCCGCAACCGGGTATCAGATTACATTTAATTTATCATTTGTTAAATCAAGTAAAGTACAAGATATTCAAAAATAAAAAATACTCAAATTTTGCGTAAAACTATATTTTCTAGGAATTGTATTAATCAATCAATTGATATGAGTATACATTTTCAATTTTTGACATCTAGTTGTCTAGTCTATCATTAAAGCAACTTTTTGCAGTTTTTTATCGCATACATAATTAATCATAACAATAGGTTAATCTGCATCACAATTAGGTTACACCCGGTATTACAGTTTTTTTCTAGATTAATTTTAGTGTATATAAGAAGACGTAAAATCTTCAGATATCAGTGTTTGATTTGAAGTAATCAAAAGCTGTTCTCAAAATGTTCAAATTGGTAAGCAACCACTAATTAATTTTTACCATTATTAACAAATCTAATCAATTATTTTAGCTCGTTGTTGTCTTGGCTGCCCTCTTGGCTCTTGCCGTAGCCGCCCCTGGCCCTCAACCACAACCCCAAATTTATTCCGCTGTGGTTCCTGGAGTTTACTCTGCTGGTTGGGTCTCTCCTTATTCCGCTTATGCCCCAGTTGCCTACGTTTAATGTCGTCCAAGTATCTTTGTGAAATATTATGTTACTCATATTAAAAATGTAAAAAAAATATACTGATTTAGTTAAACTAAAGAATTTTTATTTGAATATCTATCACGCACTTTGTGATTTGATGGTTTTAGTTAATACGAAACCTGTTACAGTGTTACACATGCGACATTATTGATTATGTCAGTTATTCAAATTATATAATTGGACATAACATAAAATTGAATAGATATGTAGACAATACCGGAACAATTGTGACGAATTTTTCTCTTAATAAAAACTTGAGTGGGTATAACTCCATAAAACAATGCATTTTATAGAATATCTATAATTGTGTACAAAATTAAAATGCTATTAGCATTGTTATCATTTTATCAATATTCGGGCAGCGTTTTGTAAAGGTATGTCAATGACGCACCAATTACATAACACGTCTGTTCCGTATAATGTTATAACGATAAAAGACATTTCAACATGAAGCATATGTAGAATTTCATAAGAATGGGTGCACTGTTTTGGTACCAAAATTTCCTTAAATGTTTTAACCAAAATAAAATTAGCACGCGTATCTGGGTTATTTATCTTAGGACATACTTATGAAATAACCTAAATTATATTCCAGTTTTCGTCAGTTTGCTAAACAGGTTTTTTGTTCTTGGATATCATAAGTTGACAAATGTTTTATTTTCAAGTTTTCACGCAAGTTGGTTAACCTTGCACTTGATTTTTCTCACTTCCTGATCAGAACGAGTCTTGTCGCTGAGTCCTTGTAGGATCTTGAACCACCACACCCATCCAGAGTTCATTTTATTGTTTTAACGAAGAAGACAAAGTCCAAAGCGATCCTTGAAACATCTGTTTCGAGAAGCATTCACGGAAATTGATACTTATGTCTAATTTTTTTAAATAAACGAAAAAAAAATCGAATAAATTATTAATTAATAATAAATCATACTTGCCTAGTTACTGTTATTAATGAAAGAGGTAATAAAACAAATTTTTTTTGTAAATGTTAGGTACGTATGCAAAATATAAATAGAGTTATACACTATACTACTATAGAAATTAAAATCAAAGTACTACTTACCACCTGTCGAATTAAAATCGCAAATTAAAAATTTCTAGAATTTAACATTGGTACTGTACGGTAATTTGACTAGTAAATACTAAAGTTTATTTACATTTCAAAAAACCACCAACATAGCAGTTTACACCTAAAATACATCTGGCAACATGGTACACTTTTTAAAATGACGTACAATAAAATTAACCTAAATTTGACAGGCTTTTGGAGCTGCAATTTATTCTTTTATTAAATTGTAACAGCATGTTACAGTTAGGTGCAGTTGTTGATCGAGCAAATATCTTAACTGTTTATAGTATTTTAAAATTCTCATTTTAAATAAAAACCAAAATTTTTATCTCTTTTGAGCATGACAGGAGAGTGACAGAATAACCAAAAATTTTGACAATGTCTAATTCTAGTAAATTTAATTTTGACAAACCTAATTCAACAGGTGGTGGTTTTTTGATTAGTAAACAAACTGTATACGCTATTCACCGTATCTGTCAAATCTGACACGTCCCTGTTAAGAGCAAAAAAAGATTGTAAAAATATAGATTTCAAAGTAAAACAAGAAAACCAAAATGACAGATAGTCAAAAATTTGTTAAATTTATAAAGCTGTTAGGCTCTAATAAAAGATCAAGGTTTAATTAACAACAAAGGTTAATTCCACGTCAAATATTAAACTTTATTGCCGGTTGTATTTTAGGAACAAATTGCAGTGTTAAATTTATATGTACTAACTCTTAAATTAATAAGTACTTATATTTATATTAATATAATAGATTACATAATTGTAAATAAAAAATTAAATGAATTAGTGTAAGAGGTAAAAGTACACAGAGAAAGCGATATAAACTCAGGTCATTTTTTTAGTTATATCCAAAATTACTAAAGTAACTAACTAAAGTTACTAACTAAATGAAGAAAACAAAAAACGAACAAAAGAACATCACATAAAAAGGTATATAAAGTATATCTCCTATAGGAAATTGGTATAAAATATTTATACCAGCATCGATTACAAATATATCAACACACATACCCAACAGAAAAAATATAAATCAAAAATGTTATAACATAAAAGAATGCATCACAAAAACAGCAAACAAGATATAGAAAAAGCAATAAAAGTAAAACATAAGACGTACATACATAAACTCTCTCTGTCAAAACACTCAACAAGCTAGACTAAATTACATAGAAAAGCGCAATAAAGCAAAAGATATTGTCAGAAATGTCAATATAAAAAACGACATACACGGAAGACAATAAGTAGCTTACAAAATTAGCTACAAAAAGATATTCAAACAAAATACATAAATACCAAATGATATGTGCCACTATACAAAGGACATTGTAAAATAAGACAAGCAAAGAAACAAAAATGAAATTCTATAAAGTAATGGCAGCACTAGCACTAATCTACGAAAGTGAAACTTGGGCTCTGCAAAAACAAGACAGACAACGCACACAAGCTGCTAAAATGAAATTTTTAAAAAGAACACGAGGTTGTACACTTTTGATCATGGGAAATGCGACTCCTCGGGTCGGCTCGGATAGCTTCCGAGAGCCAGCAGCTCACATTCTAACAACACAGGCATTCGGTTTGTATCGTGTCGCTGCTTTCTTTCTTTCGTCAACTGAGGACCGAAATATTCAAATTGAGATCATATCGGTAGCTTGACCGGTAGTAAATAATTTTCGTTTCCATAAGAAATCAGAAAACTCCGCATCTACAACTGCTTGTTGCCGTAGAAAAGTATTAAAATTGCGATATTCTCGATTGTATTTATTTTATTATTATTAATAAATGGTTTAAAATAAACTTAAAGAGACAAGACTTATTTTACATACTTATAATTAAGGCGAAAAATTTTTGACACATTGTACAATAAAAGGCGAAATAAGAAGTGAAGAAATAAGGGCTGAATTGAACATATTCTCGATAAATACTAAAATACATCAGAACACAATAGAATGGAAACAACATATTGAAAGAATGAGCTATGGTAAGATGGTAAAACAATTAGTACGTTACAGACCAAGGGGAAAAAAAGACGTAAATAAGCCTAGAAAAAGACTACAAACATAAACATGGAACAGGCTGCAAGCCTAATCCTTGAAATGCAGAAGAAAAAGAAGAAGAAGAAAAAGGTATATTAACTATAAATTATTATTGTCGTTGACCTAAAATGAAAGTCTTCTTATTGTATCATTTTGGTCTGTCAAATGAAACGAAAAAAGCACCTACTAAAGTGTTTGGTATCAGTGAAAGCTTTATTTATTTCTTAAAAACTAAAAGAATTATTATCTTTTACTTTTACTGTAATTTATACATTTGCTTAGATGTTTAGTCTCTCAAATAATCTTAAGCAAAATTTGCAATTATGTTACAAAGTGTCTTAGAAAAATATAACATTTTTTGTTTATGTTGTACGTATTTTAAACATGCAAAGTGTTATAGGAAAGAATTGTAATTAAAGACGAGGCGACAGACGAGTCAAACTATTTGAGTACGTAGTGCATATACATTTTTTGCATAAGTTTTGTAAAACCATTTTTTTTTATTGTATATTTCTCTTAACTTATTATGCACAAATTTAAAGATATACTGACTAGCCGGTTATATACTATAATAGTATATTCAGAATCATAATAAAAAATGTAAAACAAGCAAATTATAAAAAATAATATGAGGAATTTGTGTTTTATGTGTGTTGTTGTGGGCATTTATTCTTTAAAAAACTCTTGCTTTGCGCTGCTTCAATGTGTACTGCCAAACTAACATATTGTATTAATATACCAATTCGAAACTCGTTTTTGAGATATTTTTAAAAAATCTTGTACTTTAATATACTATTTTATACTATTCTAGTTAAAATACCCAAATTTTCCTTTTCAAATATTGACGGTTTTTAATTTGTAAAGACTCGCTGTATTTTTTTTTTTAAATTTACATAAGATATACAAGGTATGACAGCAATGTTTTCGAACAAAAATTTTTACATTATAAATCTCAAAAACTGTAAACATTTGTAAAAAGCAAGTTTGAATTTTTAGCGCTCTTTTGTTGAGGGTTTACTCGAGTTACCAGGTAAATTTTGCTGTGCAACATTTAATTGCACTTTGTATATATTTTTTTATTCTTTTTGTTTTTGTAATTGTGTACGTCTAATTTTGAAAATTTGTATTAAAAAGTATTGTATGCAACATAGACGCAAATGGTTTTAGAACATTCTAGTTAAAAAAAAACCTCTACTTTCGCCTAATTTTTAAACGCGATTCGTACCCTAACTATCTTGAAATAGTCCTTAAAATGTTTTTCGGTAGATAATAATATTAAAAACTGCCATTTTAGTAAATGGTAATATACACCTCAAAACTATTTTTTATACGCATATGATTATTCTTCTCGGTTCGCAAAAATAAATTCCATAGCTGTAATAAAAAATTAAATTTTAGTGCTTTGTAATATTGTTATACACAAATTATTTGATAATACCATTTTGTGACGATAAACTGTGAGTTGTTTTAGTTAACAAATTAATTTTAATTTTTTTGTTTCCACGTGTAAAGCTAGATAAACTTTTTATTTTTTTACATTTTATGTTTGAAGTTTTCACCCTGAGAAAATGTTTTAAAAGCTTGTGAGAAAGTGACTTTCTTTTCAGAAAAATGCAGTAATTGTAATCATTATTGATTTTAAAATTTAATTGTACTGCATTATAGATGACCAACAATACAACCGGCCGCGTGTTAAATTGCCTATAGCAAGACATCAACTTATTTTTGTAAAACATTTAAAATTTTTTTTTAGTGATACAGATATTGTTTCTAAGAAAGCATATCTGCTCAAATAAAATAAAACTTATTCTATGTCATTATAATCAAATTTTAATGTAAGAGAACTACCAGTAAGTTTATAATAATAAGCTTATAATAAGTAATGACGTAGGATTGTAGGTGTAATAATAAGTATGGTTTTGGTTAGCACTGAATACAGGAACTAATACTTGCTTTCAATGTATATTTACACAAATATTATGCACTTTAATTTGATGATAAAAATAATTTTCTAACAAACATCAACTTAAGACTATTATAGGATAATAGTTTACTTTATTTTTAGTACCAAGAGTACAAAAATAACTATCTTGCAACTTTGTTTACTTACTCGTAAGCCAAGCTGATTATACAATAATTATATGATAGCGTGAAATCAATTGGATTTAGGGGCAAGTGATTCATGATTTATGTTGTGCGGTTTGTGGCACAGTACCAATTTTTTATAACTACTGACAATAAAATTAGCATTTTTTTAAATACTGAATTTTTTTGCATGCAAAAAGAAAAAATTTATTTGAGCACTTATCTACTTCAATCTTGTAATAAACAGCACTTAAAAAATTCTTGCTTTTATAATTCTAACTCACATGGATACTAATTATGGTCTCCTTTCTTTTACTAGCAAGAAACCAGTACCTAAGTATTGAAAATTTGGAATATTTATTTGTCATTGATTAATTTCGAACATTAACTAATCACAAACGAGTACTTTCAATTTCTAATGCTTACCGGTTTTTCAATGATAAAATTTTATTTTTCAAGGGTTTTAATATTTTAACATGTATTGCCTGTTTTATGACACCAGTAAAAATTATATATATTTCTTACTGAACACATAAAGCTTATTTTTTCTTTAAATCAATTGTCAATGTCAAAAATTCTGAAATTATGTTGGACCCTGTTAGATTGCCATGGAAACGAAACTAAAAAGGCGAATTTTAAATGAAGTTACCAACCTTAAAACACTTTGACAATTGATTTAAGGAAAAATTAAGTTTTAATACGCAGCAAAACGCCTACAGTTAGAAGCAAAGTTACTAATTCAATAAATTTAACCTATATTTTCTGCACTTGCAACATAATATACTATTTGCACACTAATGGGCTGATTTCAAGTTGAGATAATACCGGTAGTATCGCAAATTTTAATACTTTTCCATGACAACAGCGAATCACAACCTCGAATTTATTTATTTTTCCATGGAAACGAAGATACTACCGGTATTATCTTATACTTGAAATCAGCTCCTTAGTCAACTAAATTTTACTTCCGCCATATTTATAGAACTCATATATATTACTTTATATGTATATTACTTTAATAAAATTATACCAATATCGAGACACAAATCTATTCTATAACGTATTTTACTAAAAGCTAATTAACAGTTTACTTATTTTTAAACTAAAATTGTAAAATTATTTAAACCGACATTTATTAAATACATAACTCTGGCTAGAGGGTGTTAATTTGACAAAGTGAGAGTAATTTTTTAAAAGTATCGTCTAAAAATTAATTAACTAACCAGTACGCTACTTTAAACAGATTTTGCTTTTTAATTACAGTATAGTCTAATAGGCTAATTTCAGGTTGAGATAATATCGATAGTACATTCATTTCAAAAATTAAAAAAAACGAGATTATGATTGGTTGTTGCTACGCAAAATATTAAAATTTGCGATACTACATTAGTCAGTAGTTATTATTTATCGTATGACTAATTTGTGATTAAAATTTGGTTTTGTTTCTGCTAACAGAACTTACATCAAGTTTAGAAGATTTTTGTGGCTTTTATACGTACATACAGTAATCATATACAATAGCTAACAGCCACAATAACATATTTGTTATGTAACATCTTAAATAATTTAATTACATAAATAAAATTTTAGGTGCTATTTTTGATACAAATCACGTCCAAACTGTCGATTGATTCCGATTTCACTTGACTTCCTATAATGACGACATATCGAAGATGTTCTAACTGTATATATAGCCAACTATCGCATTAAATCAATCAGTAGATCACCTATCTAAAAACAAAAAACAACAAACTTTACAATGACATACCACATCTACGTAAGTTAACAAACTTAAGATTTTTTATATTAATCAAATAAATATTAGTTGTTTCACTTAAGTACATTTTTTTATTTTAATGTAATGTTCTAGACAATTGCGGCTTTCCTCCTACTGGAAGCATCATTTATAACTGGCTCCCAACTACTACCTCCAGTGGCAGGGCCTGTTGCTTTTAGACAATTTGTTCCTCCCAATGTTTTTCCTTATGCAAGTAACTTTGCAACAGGGATTATCCCAGCCCCATCAGTATATTCAGCACCGTTAGTACCAAATGTAGCACCGGCTGTTGCACCTGCTGTAGTTCCTCCACCAGCTGTTGTTCCTGCAGGATATGCTGCTCCGTTCCTCCCACCTCCTTTTGGATTGCAGGCTAGATCTGTGCATGCTGTAGCCCCTGCTGTAGTTCCTGCAGCTTATCCACCTGTAGCACCCGCCGTACAACCAGTAGCATTCGCAAGGTGATGAGATGAGATATTGTAGGTACTCTAAAATATAATGTACATAATTTTCTAATGTGTGTACTATTTTATTAATAAATGAATTAAAAATATTGGTAGTACAATACTAATTTTATTTAAAAAAATGTAAGTTTACGTTTAAATAAACTAATCTGCGAACGCTCAATCACCAAAAAAGCTTTATGAAATACAGGTTAAACTAAATTTGCAAGAGATTTACAAAAAATTAGTTTTAATTTTTTAATTTTTAGAAAAGAGTAAAAGGTTTTCTATTATAAGCAAAGAAAAAAAAGTTTCTATATTAATCAATCTCAATATTTTTAAGCTTTTGTTGGTAATATTAATGATTCCTATATAATTTATGTCAGTTGCTTGGTTTTTAGTAATTTTTTTAATAACTAAATTTTTGTAGTTACATCTATGACGGATTTAAAAATGATTTACAAAAAACAAAAAATTAAACGCAATAAAGTCAGTTGGGGTACGTACTACCCAAAATTAGTCAAGTTAAAATAGTAATAATCCGTGGCACATTATAAATATTTATAATTACCAATATCATTTTTGTTTTAAAGTATGTATAATTGAGAAGCTTGCGTGCAAAACCGGATATATCCACTTTTACAATTTTTTTAGGAGAGGAAAAAAACACCCTAGGTACTACCCTACATATTTGTTTAAAAAAATAGTGTTATTTAGCGAAAACAGTTTAAATTTAATAGGGTTATGCAAGTGTTTAACATATATTTTTTTGTATAAAAAGTAAACAATTTGGCGTTATTAGCAAAAAAAACTATTGGATATATCCAGTTTTGCTCACAAATGACATACACTGAGCGAAAAATTTATTTATTTTTCTTTAAATAAACAAATTTAAATTGGTATTTGCAAAGAGAATAAAAAAATTCAAAATGTACTGCAGCCTCCTCGTTCAGGTTATCGCATAGCCTCTTAGGTTTCATACGGTTCTTCGTTTTTTCCCTCATTACTGTGTAATAATTTTTTATACCTCAAAAGGTCTTTCCTCTTAAGTCAATCTTCCCCAAAATGTTTTTTTATTAAATGATTTAAGCTTTTTTTCTTCTTATCTGGATATATCCGCTGTTGTTTGCTAAATTTAGATAGATGTAACTGATTTGGCTCCAAATATCAAACTTTACTTAACGCTTTAACGAGGATTTAAACGGTTTTGGTTGCAAACGCATATATGGGCCTATAGATATCACAACTTAGATCCAGAAATCACCAAAATATAATTTTTTGTGAGAAGTGGATATATCCGGTTTTGCACGCAAGCTCATCCTCAATTGCTCTCACATGCCAAATAAAAAAACTTGATTTAAAAATTATCATTTTCGAACAAAACTTTTTTTTTAAAGTTGCCAATGGTCGCATTTGTCTACACAAAATGAAGGCAAGTGCATTTCTTCGTGTAGAAGTGTAACGTATATACGTTTAGTTTATTTAAAGGTATGAGTGTTTTCTGTAAACAGTTCCAAAAGAAATAATCTTCACAGATCTAATATATATTTAAGTTTGATTTTTATATAAATACCTATAGTAAGAAGTACCGATATTTGGAACTTATAAAATAAATCGATTACCTTTAACCAGGGGTTATGAAAGTTACGATAAAGACACCATAAACAAATAAATAATTCTTACTAGAGTAAACACGTTTGAAATCTTTAGACCAAGAAAGTACAAAGACCATTTATTTACAAACATTAAAGTAATTTCGCCAGTAAAAATTTATGACAGTCAACCGCAAAACTGCCCAATCTTCAGTAAAGCCTGCATAAGTCAGATATCGGTATTTCTAACTATAATGACAATAAAAATCAAAATCAAACCCACAAATTTAAGTAAAATCGTTATATAACAGTGGCAAAGCGTTTTAGAGTACTGAATTCTCATCTTCAGTGGCTACAACTAATTACCTAAAAAAAATTATACAAAATGTTAAAAATTGTTAAAAAAAACTTTCTAAACTTTTGTCAAAAATGAACTAAAAACATCAAAAAATAAAAATGTAGATTAAAAATTAAATAAAACGTTATCTTTAGCTTAATAGCTTTTGGTTAACGTAATGAAAAAAATGTAAATAAGCAAATTGTTGGTATTGAAAAATTTTACAAAAAAATGTTAAATTTTAATTGACTAAAAAAATGTGTTAAAATTTGAAATCAATTCAACATTTAATTTAAAAAATAATTTAAATAGTATAAATACTAATAAAGAGAGTAAGAAGCCAAAATTATAAACAAACATTTAATTAACTAATAAAGATTAAACTATAGAAGATAAAATATTATAGTATATCTACGTAATTTTTGCCCACCATAAACGTTATAAACATTGAAGTCAAATAAGACTTAACCACACACTTGAAAAAACGGTAGCTTTGTTTAAATCCAGGTGGTTCAATGCTCGAGGCGTAAAGCAGGCTTTAAGGACAATATTTTTCTAAAAAATTATGCTTTTTACAAAATATATTTACTTATATAAACATTTTCACAAGTTTGAAAGAAATAACAAACTCAAAAGATTTCTAGATTCACAAATAGGTCACGTATTTTTACATAAGTTCGTTATTTATTTTAATTGTCGAAATGTTTAGGTAAATGTATATGGTGTAAAGCATTAGCTTTTAGGAAAATATTACCCTTAAAACAAAACCTACTTTACGTCTTGGGTACCGGACCATCTGGATATGAGCAAAACTACCGTTTCTAAGTGTTTGTTGTTAAACCCTAATTTACTCTAATGACAATAAAGTTTATGGTAGGCAAAAAATTTTAGATAAACCATAAAGTCGAAATTCAATTTTTAAAGCTTCTAAAAAATTAGAGATAGAAAGAGAAATTTTGCCAATGAATAGCATAGAAGAATAGAGATGTTTTAAAAGAGGAGATGGCAGAAGAAGAGTTGTGTACTATGTTGGAGCTTAGAGAGTACTTGATTCTGAATTTATAGAAAACTTTATTTAAATCTTGTAATTTAAGTGATTATTTACTGCTATTTGTTTAATAAATAAGTTATACTTTTTCAGAAACAATGTGGTCTAAAAAAATTAAAAAGTTTAAATAATAAAGAATTAAAAGCCGCTACGCTGTGAGAATATTATATAATAAGTATATTATACTCGTAAATAGTATTATACATTACAATGCGCATTTTATCATAGGTAAACTACTACTAAACTATGCAAAATAAAAATTTTCCAATACTATGTATAAAACTACCCTTATTATACTTATCAACTAGTGCTTTTATAGCTATAAATTTACAAAAAATTGGTTTTCTAATAAGTTTCTTAAAGACGCAAATGACAAAAATAATTTTTTAATTTTGTAAATTTGTTTCTAAAATTTATTTTAAACATTTAATTTTTTGTAAAATGTTGTTTTTTCAAGTTTTTAAAACCTCGACAGTTTTTGAGTAGTAAAGGCTTAGGTATTTTAAACTTTTCTTTTCTACATTTCTAAAAAATGGTAAAAATTGAAGTAGGTTGACCGATTCCGGGATAAAATGATTGTGCTCTTAAACTAAAAGTTAAATGTAATCTATTTATTTCTACCTGATATATTAATTTTAAATGTTTTGAAATAATAAATTAGATAGTTTAACATGCTGGATAAAAAATGCAGAGGCTGCTGTTAGACTTTGTCATCAAAGATATTCTCGGCGCGAACATCTCAGATAATCTATCAAACAATTAAAGAAACAGGCTTCAACGCCTTCAAATAATTAAGGTGTTTTCTTTAGGGACAAAAGTTATTCGCAATTCTCAAAAAAACTGAAAAGATTTTATTTTTATAATTAACCAACTGTTGTTTCTTCGTATAAATTCCTGTTCATAACAAAACTCTTTATTGTTTCTTTTGTATGTAATTGTAATGTAATTCGTAAAATATGGGACAAATTTCTCGCCAAAATTTAAATTATGCATTTTTGTTTATTTATTGTATTATTGTATTATATTTAATTTTTGATTAGAATATAATGAATTTCATATTCATGTAGAAAGCAAATCGAGATGTTATTAGCCTTGACCATTTATCGACCATGACAATAACCACTAACTGAAGCTTTCTATAAATTCAGAAACTATACCGAGTGTGTGCATTATACTTGATGTACAACATCCAATAAATAATTGTTTCTTATTTATTTTATAACAAAATATAATAGATTTGATAGAAGCATTCTTTCTTTCTCAAAGTGCAGTAATTTCATATAATGACAATAAAAATCAATGTCGAACCCACAAGTTTAATCAAAATTCTAATTCAACAGTGCCAAAGCGCTTTCGGAAAGTAAAGCTCTATTATCAGTGTCTGAATAACAATGTAAAAAAGAAAGTTATACAAAAAGTTAAAAATGTTTTCAATTTCAAGAACAAATTAAAACATTAAACAATAAAAATGTGTATTAAAAATAGAATGAAACGTTATTTTTAGTTTAGTACTATTTGATTTATATAAAGTAAAAATATAAATAAATTGTTGCTAATGGTAAATTGAAAATATTAACAGTAAAATATAACAGTACAAAAAAATTTAACATGCGTGTATATTACTAAAAGTTCTAGAACTCATAATATAATTAATACTAAGTACAATAAATGATTGCAATTTTGATACCAAATTTGACATAAACGGAGATAAAATTTTGACCAAAACCAATAAACAATTAATGTCATAGTCTAATTTCGGAAACTGTATTAAAATTGTTACCGTAAAAAACGCCTTCAAATAATTTATTTATATACTTTAAAAATAAATAATTCAGTAATAATTTACACTCTTAAATTTTAATACTTTGTTTAATCAAAAAATATTTTTAATGCAATCTACCAAAAAAGACTTGTTTTACGACCGCTAAAAAGTTCAATCAGTTGCTACCACAAATTTTTTAACCTATTAGACATTTTTTAAACTACATTTTAATATTTTTAACTTATATGCTATATAGTTGCTTAAAAAATGTTTTATACACCTCGTCTGTCAAATATGTTTGGTGCCCAAAACTTCTTTCTCAAAACAGTTTTCTCTCCACTTAAAACCTATTTCTGTTCTACCTAAAAGACATTTTGTATCCGAAAGTACAAATTGCTATTTTATATTACAGCAGTCTTTAAAATATGATAGAAAGCTCTAGATCTAATTTTTTTTATTTTAACCCGTGTTTTTTATTTACGTGAAAACTGTTTGACAGTTAATTGAATAATTTTGATTTAGAGATTAAATTGAGCTTTATGATTTTTATCTGATTTAATTGGAGATAGGCGAAACAATTAGTTATTTTCTATTCAGGTAGAAAGGCATTAGCAGTCCTGTGCTCTATTTGATTCCTTCGTTACACTTAGGCATCAAACACGGCCGCGGACTGTTAATGCCTTCTTACTGCTCTTGCGACGTTATATCCTAATAGGTATACATTAATTTTTCTCTTAACTATCGAATTTTAGATAAATCACCAACTAGACTAATTGATTATAATATGCTAATTTTTAACAAACTAAAATTTTGCAATTTTTGGTAGGTTTATTGCGCAATTCGGGTCAGGATGAATATTTAATGACAACCCTCGTGACAACCTGATCTAATTAGATTGTTCTAGTTGAATTATTTTGCAAGATGTTGTTTAAAATTAATTGCTTGTCCCAACACATGTTGATTAAAACTTTAAAACAAATTTGTATCTACCTGATTTTTTGTAATAATTCTACTAAATTGCCAAACAAATATTTATAAGCACAATAATAATTAAAATAAAAAGAAATTAATTTATACCTACTATATCTTACCATTTCAAATAATAAAATCTAAAAGTACTTCACATTCACTTTATTATTTCTGAACACTGATTTAGTTCTAGCAACGTTTCCACACGAGGTATAAAGTCAAAGAACATGTTTTTCAGATACATATACTTGCCTATAATTTTATACAGTATTTTCAAGTTGGCAAGAAAATTTGCACAAAAATTTTTAATAAGAAATTTTATTTAAAAAAAAAAAATTAAAATATTACAAGTTCACTTAATGAGGTTATAAAAAACCGGATTATTAAGATTAATTATACCATGATATACTTATAACATTTAAAATAATTACAAGTATTTGTCAAATGCTTATATAAATTGACATGTTAAAATGGTGTTATTAAGTTTTTTTTACAAACTTTTAAATAGCTATGTTATTTTTAGATTAAATTTTAAATTTGGTCTTATTTAAAAATATGTGGCAATGAAACTGTAATTATTATACACAATCAATATATTTTTAAACGAAACTTGTCTTTACCCAGCCTTGAGTATCTTATTTATTAGGTTACCAAAATGGAATATCCACTTAGAAGATATAATATTCGAATTTTTTGGTCATTAAAAGATAGGACATAACCATAAATAACGTTTTTAGCTTCAGTAAATGTTCTCAACCTTGCAAGGTAACATGAATTTCAAAAAGTTTGTTAGGTCCTAATAAGGAGCTACTTTTCTCGAAAAACTGATTTACAGCTATTTCCTTTGCGAAATGGTATTGTGTAGGTATATTGTTATGTCATGTGATTCAGGTGGTCGCAAATTCTCTTCACGTAGGAACACTAATTCCTAGAGCGTTACTTGTAAGTTACCTACTGGTAGGTGTGTCCGTCACGGTCAGCTGGTGCACTTCGTGAAAGTAGAACAAGTGCACTTAGAATTAAATATACCAACCAAATCTGTCTACCTTTATAGGTGATATATCTGATGTGACGTAACGGTTACCAGTGCTCGAATACTGCAAAAATTTGCATTCAGCGCTTTGTTTTGCATCTATCAGGGAAATGAAATAAAAGCACTTTCTACAACACAAATTAGAAAAGTTTTTTATAATCTGAGTCAAGTTTGAAAATTTACTAAAAACAAGCAACATTTGATCTACAGTCGAGAGCTTCAAAAGCTTTTAGCCAATAATTAACTGTCATTCGTTAGGTACTTCTCCAAAAACGAGAAAACCGGTATTTTTTTTCTAAATGGTTTTTTATAACTGACAAAACACAATTTTAAAAGTAGATTTTTTTTGGTGTAATAAAAGAACTTCTTTCTTATTGGTTGAAAAACACGTATTAACGTATTAGGAATTACGTTCTTCTCTATTTCTACAGATTAATACTGTTTTGTAATTGTTATTATATTATAATCATTTTTGACATAAGCCAAGATGGTAATGTGAATAAATCGGTTAATACCAGAAATACTTCCAGTAACAACTATATCACTTTTACTACTAATTTATCACTGTTTTATAAAAAAATCATAAAACTTCAAAGTTAATGTAGAAAAAACGTTGTTTATATTACGGGTGTAAAGCTGTTTTTAGCAGTTAGATTGATTTTTATTCTCCATCTACAGACTCGACAAAAAAATTTTATTATCACCGCTATAAAGATATCTACTATTTTTTGAAAAAATCTGGTTAACCATGTCCTAATTGCAGGAAATAAACAGATTATTTGTTTGGTAAGTACTTTGTAATATTATTTTTCGCAAAAATATTTAAAGCCTCTTTTTTATCTTTTTTACATTTCATTGTAATTTTTTTACAGTATCGGAGCTTTCAGCTATAAAATTGTCTGCAATTACTCTTTTTGGGCATATGGAGTTTTACCACCAAGTACTCCCCCAGACAATTTAGTTTAATTTTTTTCCATTAAGAATGTCATTTCCTTTTTTTTCTGGTAATTATTGCCATAACAATAAAAACACAAACTCTGTAAATCTAAAAGATGTTGTCCTTGCTACACTTATGTCCACAATTTAAAGAATAAAAAAATGACTGTACTTATTATTGGAGGTTGTTTATTCTTAATACCATGACTCAGTAACACAAAATGAGAACTCGTTAATGATTGTTGCAATTTAAAGAAATGAAAAAATGTATTGACTTGGGGATATTTTACGCTACGTGTAGATACGTGAAGCATAAATGGTTAGCTTTGATTTAAAGGAATGTTATAATTGTGACAAGTATGGGAAAATATGAATAATGTGCATTTCAAACGTCTGATTTACATAATTTTAAGATTTGTTTTAGAAAATCTGTAACATTGAAAGCACAAAAGCTTGATATTTTAAATGATTAATTCCGTTAAAGTTCAATAATATAAAATTACTGTAATATTCTTTGTTTGTCTATTGATTGCTTGACGATAAAAAATGGAGTACGAGGTGTTTGTGCTCTCAATAATAATTGTAGTAATACTTAGATAATAATTAAACTGGGCAAGGTTAAATAAAAGTACTGAAATTATTTATTGGTTACTGGTGTAATTAAATCCACTCACAGACAACATTCTGTGTGCTTTAGAGAATAATTTAAAAAAATTAGTTATATTTTTTTATAAACTATAACTTAGGTATATTATTATTGTTATGAACAGTGGCGTATTCAGAAAATACCTTTAGAGGGGCCTTTACTATCAAAGTAGTATTATTAATTCAATAAATTTTGACTAAAATTATTATTATAGTAAACTCTTCTAACTTGTTCAGGTTTATTGCCGATTTTGTCTAGGTTTTTAAGACCCAGAGACAACGGTTTTCAATTTTGAAGTCCGGTAAAATATTTTTTCTACTGCTCTATCCGAAAGTAGGTCATTACTCGAGCGATTTGAATAAGGAAAGTAAGCGTTTGCTAAACTGAGTTGAGAAATGAACACTTTTCCTCTCTAGAGTGGAAAATGTTATTACTCAATTCAACGACAACTAAGATAAATAAATATGAAAATTAATATATTTTTATTTAATTGCACAATTAAAAAAAAAACAGATAAAAAAATACTTAAAAAAGTTTTTTTATAAATAGTTTTTTTCTAAAATCCGCTTATTAAATACACATTTTTCATAATTTAGATAAAAATTTACCACAATTAAAAAAAATATTTTAAACAAATTCACCCCAATTTTACAAATATTTAAATATTCGCTCAGTGAAAAAGCAAAACTTTTTTCTCCCATTGTGTAAATAACTATTTTTTCATTAGCAACTAGATACAATATTTATACAATATTTCTATTATCAACTGTTATTGTTACTTTAAAAACCGGAAGCAACATTAAAAAAACTATATTAATTATTACTAAATACAAAAGCGCTATTTTTTCTAATACCTATTGTGGGTAAAAAAAAATCTTTTACTAATTTTTGCACTTCTCAGTAAACTCAGTAACTGAGTATAAATACTTTAGTCTTTTATATTATAATAAAAACTATTAAAAGCCAAAAATGTTTTTTACCAATTTTTTGATTAATAAATATCAAAGCAATATACATATATATTTATTAATATGTTGATATTTGAGACAGGAAACATAATTTTATTAATTTTTAAATCTACAGTCGTATAATTTTACTAATTTCGGAAGTCAGAGATAATGGGTGACATCTGTTATTGTATTTTAAAAAATATATTGTCTGTACTTTTTTGCTGAGCTTTTTTAACAACTTTCAATTCAGTAAAAAGACACGCAACATTGTTTTTGAAGTTTTAGAAACCGCAAGCTGTATTTTACTAATTTTAAAATTTTAAGATACAATATTTTTACTAATTTTAAGTAAAAATTTATTAAATTAAGAAAATACAAAACGACATTTTTTTTAATATTAGATGTTGGAGACAATAGAGATTTTTTTATAAATTTTTAGATTAACAAAAAACAAAGAAAACAATTTTGTATTTTTTTAATAATTTTTAAATTTATAAATACAAAATTAATTTTTTTAATATAATGAGAGCCCGAAGAGACTATATTAATTTTTTGAAGCTGGTCACGATATATCTTATCAATTTTTTAATCAGTTTACACAATGACAAAAGTAGCAACTTTTCTAATATTGTGAGCAACAAACAAAATTTTACTAATTTTGAAATCTAAAAACATAACTAAATTTATAAATTTTAAAAACAGAGATAATGAGTTTTTAAACTAATATAAACAAAAACGACATTTTTTATAGTTTCAGAAGGTAAAAGCAACATTTTATTAATTTTATAAACTGCAGAGATACTCATTTTAAAATACTAATTTCCAATGACGTACAAAAAATATTTCTAGAAAAAACTATTCTTTATAAATTGTGTTATTAGTTTTTAGCCAATTTCTGAATTTTTTTACGTTTTTGAGCAGGCTTCACCTCCAAAGCCTTATTCTTGGGTGCGCTACTGGCTGGGAAAAGTTGTTTATCGAAACCGATGAAAGCTGAAGACTAGGCAACAAATGTAAAAGCCCAGTTTATAAAATGTAAAACTGTCTTAATTTTGGCTTCTAGCAGTTTTATTATACATAAACTGAGCAAATAAAAAATATTATTTATTTTTTGAATTTCATTGATTTTAAACAAAGCACCCGTACTTACGTATTTTAAAAAATTAAAATATTTCTAGCTTTCTTAACAAATAATTAAAATTTTTTTGCTAATTAACAATTAAGAGATTTTTTTTATTTGTAAGTAATAAAGCTAGTTTTGGTTTTACAAACAAATTAATAGGTTTTAAACCAAAGCTTAATGTTGGTAACAAGATTTCTGTTTATGAACCCAACGAAGCGTTACAATGAGTGCAATATTGTATCGAAAAATCGTAAACAAGTTTAAAACACATGCATAGAAAGCGTTCTGGAGCATTTTTTTCGTAAATCCTTATAATCATACTATTACACAGAGAAGTATACAATTGCTCAATTGCGATTGGTGCATGTTGAAAGGAATTTGAAAATTACGTGAGATTTTTTGCTTTTTTATGTCGAAATTAAATCATTTTAACACCTTCAAAAAGCAGTTCATTATCACGTTTTTGTCACCAGATTTCGACACAACATGAGATATGAGATTTTAGTGGTTCATTTTTTTGCAATTTTATACAGCCCTCTTAATCGCTACTCACTCTTGTGTAATAGCGTTAACAATACTGGAGCAAAGATACTATCATATTTATTATTTTACTTTGAAAATAATGAAAGGGGCCCTTGCCCTAGATCAGGGTACAGTGGGGCAGCTCGCTATAAAATAGATTCAATCACTGAATAGCACCAGTTAAAGTCTAGTGCCCAACTCAACAAAATGTTCAAACTTGTAAGTGTACAGTGGTGTAGTTTTTGGAGTACCTAATTTTTTGATTTTAGGCAGTTTTTGCCATGCTCGTCTGCGCCGCCAGCGCCGGCATCATCGGACATGGAACTGTTGTGGCTCCTCTTGCTGTAGCTCACGCCCCTGTGGCTGTAGCTCATGCCCCCATCGCCACCTCATACCAAAACTCCAACCAAATTAGCTTGCACCCAGCTCCAGTGGTTGCCACCCACGCTGTTGCTGCCCCCGTTGCTGTTGCTCATGCCCCTGTTGCTGTCGGTGTTGGTTATGGACACGGACTCGCTCTTGGCCATGGATATCTTCATTAGGGGCCAACTGTAAAGAGATGAGCAACGATTTAATTATAGGAAGATCAAATTGTACATTATTTATTTCGTTGGAAATGCTTCGAAAATAAATTATTTAATATTTTCAGTAGTGTTTTTTTGTGTTACTTGTGTTTTTTAATTTATACACTTGTACTTCTACCTCTAATTAAAATTCATATCATAATTATGATAATTATTAAATTGTAAAATTTGTACAAAATTATCTTAAATTTTCAGTTTTAATTAAATACAAAACTCAATAAGAATGTTAACATAAAAAATCATAGATCTAAAATTACTACTATCTACTAATTACAAAAAAAAAATAATTAGAAAAACAATATAAATAGCTGCATAATCAACTGTATTTTTAGAAGCAAAGTATAACATCGCTGTGGTCTCGTTCTTCTGGAACAATAAAATTTATATTTATAATTTGATTATACATTTATTGCCATTAAATTAATATCAATAATAGTCCGAGAGCTTTTAACAAAAAAGTGCAAGTGAAGTATTAAAATTTTATTTTATAAGCAACGTATAAAACATTTTTTTTCGAAATCTACCAATCTATAATCTTAAAAAAATGATGTTTGACATTAAAAGTAACCGGATCTAAAATTTCTGCTTTAATGCCTAGTCAATAATAATTTTAACATGTTAACTGTCAATACAATGTGGTTGAAAATGTGGCTTCCGCTTGTCACGAGAGATACAAAATATAAAAACTGCTACAAAGATAAGAAAACTAAATATGTGTTTTTGTAAAATAATTTAAATTAATCAGCTAGTTTAGGTAATCCAAAATGTTTAAACTGTTATACCTATAGCAAAGAGTCAAATACATAAAATGTTAAGTAAACAATACCACTATTTCAAATGAAATAAGCTATATTTTTCAAAAAAAAAATTACATGTGATACGTGTGTGCACCAGTTATCTATGTTACATTTTTAGGATGGAAGCATGCCGGGTTAAGTTGGTGGTAGTAAAATGACATTAAATAAATTTGACTTTTAGTGCTTGGTCAAAAAAAATAATTTTTCAGTTTATTACTTATTTTTGGTTGCAGTTTTAATTAATTTAAATATAAAACAATATAAAAAACTATACTTTAAGACTAATATTCATGTAATAACTTTTTAACTAAAACTTTGTAATAAATAATAATAGCAAGTGTTATAACTTTAAAAAAGCTGATTACTTGATTTATGTAAAGAACTTTTAAAAACAAATTGGTCTGTTCTAATTGCCTATCATGATGTAAACATCTGCTGTGATAAATTTTACAAAATTATATTTAGTATTTTAGATTTAATTATTTAATCTAATTATTTAATTATTTTTCTTGGTGGTACTCTCCTACCGCAAATTAAAATTATTAAACTAAAAAGTAATTATTGGCACAAATATATCAAATATCGCAGACTGTCTGATCTTTTGGACTATAAAAAATTGAGCAAACTTAGTATAAGCAAAATAAATGTTTGTTATGCTGAATATCTTTACATTTACATGCTACAAAGTTCTTTTATAGAAAACCCACAAGACTTTTGAAAGTTTTGAAAATATTGTGACAAGTGGTGTAGACACTGTTGAAATAATCACGAAAAGCTACAATAGCTTTAGAAGAATCTAGAAGAGCATTTTTGTGGTCATATAGAGAGCTATACCCGGATCACTTTTGTAATGTTAAACAACAGCGCATTAACTCAAAATCTTTGCTTTGTGAATTATGTTTTCACCGCAAATTCGAGTTTTTAAAATGTAGGTCATGTTATATGACAATGTCTCGTTGACGTTTTCATATAACATAATTCACAAAGACAAAATTTTGGATTAATGCGCTGTTGTTTAATATTACAAAAGTGATCGGGGTATAGCTCTCTATACGACCACAAAAATGCTCTTCTAGATTCTTCTGAAGCTATTGAAGCTTTTCGTGATTATTTCAACAGTGTCTACACCACTTGTCACAATATTAATCTAATTAACAACGTTAATTTAAAAAAAATTTGCGTCAATAAATCTTACTGGCAATAAAAAAGTTTTCTAACAAATTAACCAGTGAAAGTGACCAAATACCAAGCTTTTTAATTAAAGATTGTTAAAATGTATTTGTTGAATCCCTAGAAATAATCTTTAATTTGATTTTAAAAACATCCATTTTTCCCGATTTTTAGAAATTGAGATTAGTTATTCCAGTTTTCAAAAATGGTGACTTAATAACTACAAGCCGATGTCTATACTACAAAACTTCTCCAAAATCTTTAAAGTGTGCCTATTTAGCAGAATTTATCTTGTGGGATGCAATTACCTCTCACAACATCAACATGGTTTTATGAAAAATACTCAAGTTTTCTTTTGCGTCCATGCTTAGTCCGAATGCGCAGCCAAACCCCTTTCTGGGAATACTGCAAAATGTAATGTTGGTAGTCATGTCTCTTTCTTTCCTTGTTTGTTGTATCTCACCAAACTGTACAACAAAGATACAAGGCAAAAGGATGACGTGAAGAGAGAAATATGTTACTTTTGTTGTTCAAAAATGTAACTATATTCAAAAAAGTAGGTGTGGTTTCTGTTACCGTCGCAGATGCAGTCTCAAAAAAATTGAAAAAAGGAAACTCATTTGTAGGTTTATTAATACCAACTTAGTCTGTTTTACACAATACTTAACTAGCATACTAGACAGTGGAAGACAGGTTGCGTTATTTTTACATACATATCAAAAGCATTTAATAAACTCGCTTTATACATTTTGTCAAAAAAACTTGAAGCTTTTAGTTTTTCAAATAAAATTATATCTTCGATATGGTCTTACTTCACCAATCGTAAACTGTACGTGATCTTTAATGGCTTTCTGTCAACTTCTTTTTGTCCCACGTCAGGTGTTCCTCAAGAATCTAATCTTAATCCAATTCCTTTTTTATTATTTATCAACGATCTCTTGGGTACACTTGACTGTCTTAAATTAGCTTATGCTGACGACTTAAAAATTTGCTCATCTATTGAAATCGTTTCTGACTACCGTATACTTCAAAATAATCTTGTCAAACTGTCAGATTGGTGCACACAAAATAAATTATTACTTAACATCTCTAAATGTAAAATTATGTTTTTTACCCGTAAAATAACACCCATCAGCTTTGATTATACAATTGATAAGGCTGCTTAAACGACCTAAGAATTTCAAAGATCTAGGAATCATTTTTGAATTTTGATTCTACTCTGAGTTTTGTCAGTCATATATCTTCGTTGGTTTCTTCTAGCTTAAGATCTCTAGGATTTATCATTCGAAACTGTAAAAAATTTACAAACGAAAATGCTTTAAAAACGATGTTTATTGCACTTCTAAGATCGAAACTTAAATATTGTTCTACAGTTTGGTCTCCTCTGTATGCTGTGCACATTAGCAGCTTGAAGTCTATTAAAAAAAAATTCTTAAAATTTTTGTTATTTAAATGTAGACGGTTTGACCCACCTCAAAATTTTGACTACACTAAACTAAATTATAGTGACATTTGTATTTACCGTTAAAAAAAATCACCGTTGTTAAAAAGATAATGTAAAGTCGAAAATGAATTGATAAACCGTAATGTCGATAACTGTTTTTTAAAGGTATGCATGTTTGACTTTTATTCATTAAACTTGTTATTAAAACTTAAAAAATTGAAGTAAAATAGTTGACAATTTTTTTTTCTGCCTTTTAGCTGATCTTTTATTAAATTTTTTTTAAACAATTTGAAATTTTTTTGAGGACATGTAAGTTACTAAAAACGCATTCTAATAAGAGACACAAAAAGTAATAGCATACTATTATGAGTATTTAAAAAAATGTACTTATGCATCCCGACGTCATTCTTTTTTGGGGCATCTATATAATTAACTGAGCTAAAATATTTGATTATGTGCATAAATAAAGTGATTTATTTTATTAAGAAAATTTAAACATTTAAACATTACTTAACTACAATGTTTAAAACAAGTAGACAGGTTTTTTTATAACATCAGCTTTGACAGCTTTGAAATAACGGTTCAAAACATTTTTATTATTTTCGCAATAAATTAAATTAAGATCACTACCCACCTGCAATAAATGCTTTAACTTGATGGCTTTAAAATAGGTCATGTTATTTGTCTTAAGCTATTGAGTTTACCATAACAACTTTATAAAAATAAGTTAACCGCTATTTTGTATGCCCTATTCTACTTTTGCTAAAATTTAAAATATAAAATCGTAAACATTATTGCAAAAAATTTTAATGTAATACATATAACATTAAAAAATATTTCTAAATTAAACTTCCATAAATAATATACTCGTAGTTATAAAAGAAAAAGTTTAGCCATGAGCTTGAGAAGCGAGTGGGTAGGGGAACACAGGGGAATCAGAGCCACCTAAGAAAAAAGTAAAAAAAACATAATAAGATAAAAAAATTATTTAAATTTTGATGTTTCATACACTATATTTAAGTAGCTGTTAAGTAGTAATAGTAAAAACTTAAAAAAAACGAAAATAAATTTTTTTATCATTTAAAAAAAAGTAGCATTGACTTCTATTACCCAGAGTACGGGGTAATCAGAGCCAAGACACGGGGCAATTAGAGCCACCTAGTTTAAGAAAACTATTTCAAAATTTAGCAATAATAATAACTATATTGGTAAATTATATTGCACAGAACAATTTAGTATTAATATTTTCATCTTGCAAAGGATTTTTTTGATCATTTGGCAAGACTTCAGTTATATCACGGGCAGCAGTGTTTGTTGCAACAAAATCTTTGTCACTGAAGATGTTTGGATTTATAGGACTTATACCTGCTGCGCGGAAACCATTAATGTCCTTGTCAATCGTCACAGTATGCCTTCTGAAACAGACCGGCAACTTCATATAGAGTTATTTTCACAAGATTTCTTAACTTCAGATAAAAATCACATTCTCGGCTGTATGCCTTTTTTAAAGGGCCAAAAAACGTAATGTCTAACGGCTGCATGCGGTGAGACGAGTGAGGTGATATAGAGAGCATCGTAATGTGGTTTTCTTTGCAAAATTCGTAAGCTTCTAGCGTCGAATGGCTATTGTGGTTGTCCATGATCAACAATATTTTATTTTCTTCAGAAAATTTCACCGATACCTTAAATTGTTGCAACCATTTTCATCAATGTTTCATTGGTCCATCCATTTTTGGAACAATCATAAATGGCACCTGGTGGACCGACCTTCTCAAGTAGAAGAGAATGACGTTGTCTTGGGAATATAAATAATGGTGGTACATATGTGCCTGCGGCGTTCATTGCACAAACAACTGTTATTGTTTTACCTCTTTCCCAAGAAGTAAAAGTTCCAACGCGTTTTTGTTCCTTTTCTGTCAAAATTTTGCAGGGTTCCTAAACAGTTGAAACTCCAGTTTCGTCCATGTTAAAATTTTGATGAGGTTGAAACTTGTTTTTTTCTATAACTTGCTCAAGATTTTTGTAAAAACGGTTTACTTCTTCTTTGTTAAATCTTTCGATTCTATTAATACTCGTCTACTCTGGTTTGCGAACACTAACTCGAGGATTTCTTTGGAGAAAACCCTCCAACCAGTCTGGTCCAGCTGTTTTATTTTCTTTATTGAAATTGTGAGAAAGTTTCAACTTTTCAGCACATTCAAAAGCAATTTTTCGGAACTGTATGGAGTCTAATCCGTAAAAAATTTTTGACATAGGAATAAGATGTTCAGCAAATAATTCTTCTTGCTGCCTGTTAAATGTCAGATTTCTCCCAAGACGAGAAACTGTTGGTATTGGCGTATTGGTAAACGATTCCATTTTTGTAGTGTGCTGTTGGGAATTTTGAATTCTTTAGCAGCTTTGTGAATGGATATTTTGTCTTTATTTATACATTCAATTGCACTTGCTAAAGATTCTATGGTCCACTGTGCTTTTTCTGTCGTTCTTTTTCGTTTTCGCGGCATCTAAAGCAAACAAGCAAAAATACGTTACTAACGGTTCTCACTTGGGGTAATGGGAGCCATCCGGCCACCATTGCCCCAGACGCAGCTTCTTCGTTTCAAATTTTTTGTTTCAACAATGGTTGATTACTTTAATGCAAAAAGTTGTTAATACAGTGTCTAACATCTACTATAACGACAAAATAGAAAACATTGTTATAATACGTATTTGTAATACTCATATTTCGTCCTCAAAGATCCACAAAAATAACAACAAGGCAGTGCAAAACCAACGTGCGCCATTTTTAGATGAAAAACTCCAACTAAAAGGTCACGTGATGCACTTGGTCTATCTCTCCCAAACCCCTCTACACGTTAACACAAGAAAACAAGATCGAATTTATTTGCAAATACGTATTTCTAGGTGACTCTCATTACCCCGTGGCTCTGATTCCCCCGTGCTCATCTACGTTTCTTGAGTGAAAAATAAGCAAGCATTTACGAGTATTCCAATGAAATAAAGAAAACGAGCCACCCTGAATAATTATCTCGAAAACTAAAGAATTTGCTAAAGCGCTAAAACAGATCAATATTGTTTCCGAGAGGAACATTTTCTGATGCAAATTTTAAAGCATCCCAGTATCCGCCTAATCCACTTATGACACCTTAAATGAAAGCTCTTTTAATATGTTTTTGGAAACTTTTTACCTTTTACCGTTTATTACTATAAAATTTTTACACGACCTGATTTTTTTACGAGAGAGCATTCTTAATAAGTTTCATATAGAACATATAGATAATATATACATTCTTCATATGCTGCCTTTTCTCCCACTTCGTGGATAATAAATTAATTATTGACATTTATGCTTCAGATTAGTAAGTTGAAAAAATCCTCATATTACACACGATTTTGAATAAGATAAAAAAATTTACTTTACTACCGATGCACATTCTAATGTATTATTGAATTTATTAGTAAGATTGTAGTCTGCTTTTTTTAAAAATGTCAAACTACAAATGTTATTTATACAAAATTTACAGTACAAGTAAATAATAATGTTTACAGTTTTTTGTAGTATTGTTTAATGATTTACGACACTAATATAAAATGACAACCGTTACAACTTTAAATAATAAAAAATATTATTTTCTATTTTATTTTATTGTTAAAGTAATTTTGTTGGTACAAATATTAAAAACTATTCTAGATCACAAATTATCTACAAATTTGTCAGCTTTAACTGTGACTTTTAATAAAAAATATATTGCAAATAAATCAAAATGTATCAGTAACTTAAAGCAGTGTAAATATGTATATAAACGAAAGACAAAAATTCTTCCAATTCTCAATTAACGATTCAGTTGTAAACAATAAAAATTAGGATTATTTTCAAGAAAATTCTAATCACAAACAAAAAAATAAATTCAAATAATCAAATAATTTAATAATTAAGTTATATTTATTAAATTAATAAAAAATTGCCAAGTCAAGTGCAAATAATTATGGTAATGCCAATAATTAGAATAATATGTAGTTACGTAAAATTTTATTAGTACTAATCGGTCGCAATAACCTTACAAGATATTTGTTTTAGATACTACATATAACGTCGTATGACTTGAATGACAACAAAAATCTCTGCTAATGTCGGTCAAGTAAATATCGTCGTTACCATTCCAGTTTTAAAAAGCTAACTTTTTAATCAATTTTCTACAATTAGTAGTAGTATTTATTCATATATGCAATACAGTTCATAATTCATTATCAATGGCAATGTCACATGCCTATATTAAATATTGAACGATTTGCTCTAGATTAGGGTGCTAGTGGGGCCTTAGTAGTAAATACTATATAATCTCAGTCATAATTTGAGCACAGCATTAAGTCTCTGCCGAAGACAGAACAACAGTATTAAAATGTTCAAATTGGTAAGCTTCACATTTATCAAAAAATATTTCTTACTAATAAAATCATAAATTTATTTCTAGCTGGTATTTGTCGCCATCATTTACAGCGCTAACGCTGGCGTTATCACCACCGGATTAGGATATGGCGGATTGGGTGAAATCGGACATGGTGTTGCTGTAGCTGCACCTGTTGCTGTTAAAACTGCAGTTGCCACTTCGTATCAAAACAACAACCAGATTAGTTTGCATCCAACTGCTGTTGTTGGACATGCTCCTGTTGCTGTAGCGCACGCTCCTGTTGCTATTGCTCACGCCCCCGTTGCTGTAGCCCACGCCCCGATTGCTGTAGCTCATGCTCCGATTGCAGTAGCACATGCTCCTATTGCTGTAGCTCATGCTCCCCTTGCTGTAGGTGTTGGAAGTATCGGACTTGGAGGCATCGGAATTGGAAAAATTGGATTGGGGGAGTTGGGAGGATTCGGAATTAAAGGGTATTAACAGTGTGGGGAATTAAGATTTAGTTATAATAATAATTTATTTTTAGATTATTAAAATAAAAAATCTAAGTATTTATTTTTATTTTATTTAAAATCCTTACTAACGTAGATGTATAAACATCAACCCTTTATATCCATTTTGAACAAGATCTTTTGATTATTATACTATACAAAAAGATAACTAGTTCAGTTTAAAATATTTTTTAAAAAAAATTAAAAATTGATTACTTAGAGGTTAGTAAAATGATTGGAATATGTTAAAATATTATGTAGCAGGTTGTAAAAAAATAGTAGTAACAAAAAGATTTAATGTACTTTCAAACAAAATATAGTACAACATGCTTAAGAAAATGTATCCTGTAGCAAAATATAAAATGTTTTTTGATAATATAAATTCTGTGAAAAAACTTAATGTCATATCATAGCAGCTTTCTAAAAAATAATTTTTCTTAATTATATGGTATACGAGTTCAGTTCCAACACCGGCCATTTCCATTGTTTTATAAAATGACTTTTATCCTAAAAAAATATTTTTTAACCACTTCTACATTTTGTATTCAAAAGGTTTGAACCAAAAGTAACGCATGTTTTTTAAGCATTAAAAACGGCCATCTCCATAGGTTTTCGTTTAGTAGTGCGCCTTAATACTGATGATAGTGACAATGGTATCGTTATAGTATTAATAATTATAAAAGCATAATTTCTGAGGTTGAGAAAAGCTTTTTAAAATTTATGTTTTAGCTAAGCAGAATTATTTTATAAAAATGGAGCATATTGACAAAGCATAAAGAAAAAACGCTAAAAATATCAAATTTTTGTTTTGTCTAGTAGGTACCTATGCAATTATAAAAATTACAACTTTTGTCTTAAGTATTGAGCTTTATTAATAGGTCATAAATTTTCTAACACAATATTGCCATTTTCGCGTATCTAAAAACAATTATAACTTCTAAATACGCAAAGTACTGCATGGAAAATTTTGTTAGAAAAAAAGGGTGAAGTCTAAAATATCTACAAAAATAATTTATGACGTGCAGAAGTGTGCAACTATTTTTTTTAACTAAATGCAAAAAAAATATTTAAAACCATTGCAGAAATAAAATTTGCCTACTTTAACGTAAAATTATAGATAAAAATTAAAAATTGTAGATAAAAATGTGCCTCTCTGATTTTTTATGTTTTCAAATTTAATAAGCGAATAAAAATAGTCAAAAAAAAAACGATTACTAAAAGCCATTTTGTTCCACAACCGTTTATCTCCACTCCAGTTTTTTCCAAAACCGGCCTAATCTAAAGTTTGTTCCAAAATCTCCAAACTTAAACAATTAGCAGAGGTTTTAAATACAAGTTGATGTAATCAATGTGTAGGTTATCAAATTCTACTCTCGGAGTACTTATATTTTTGCCTAAGATAAAATCTATTTGTTCAACGGTCTTTATGTCAAACGTTTTTTATCACTCCTGAAAAATTTTGCACGATGGAGATGGCCGGTTTTGGAACTGAACGACTCAAGTACCAACAATAATAAAAACAATTTACCAAACAAAGACAATTGTTTCGTGGAGGAACGAAGCAAAGACTTTACTTATTGTCAGTTAAAATATTACAATAACTTGTATTTTTAATAAAAGTTTTTTTGAATGCATTTTACAAACGTCATTATCAATTAACTTGAGATAAACACAAAAGTTAACCCGACGTTTTTGAAATTTATTTCAAAAACAAATTTTCATAACAAATAATAAAATTTCTGTTAAAATATATGTTTTTGAGACGATTTTGTTATTATTAGACAATTATTATAGCTTTTGATCAATCCTTTAACACTAAAAAAATATTAAACTATTTAAACTTACTCTGTCTTTAATTTAGAATACTTCCACTTTTTAGTATCGTCTTGCTTCGGTAACATAAAAATACTTTCAAGAAAATATTGAATTTCCATAGAAGCAAGTTGTAATATTCATGATGCATTGATTCTTATACAGACTGGTCCAATGAAAAGTTTACACATAGCGTTACCTTTGTTTGCAAAATTTTCTTTTGAAGGGGGATACATTTTAAGAATATTTTGCAACCCGTATCTTTAACCCCCTGACGGAGGTAAGCTAAAACCCAAAATTTTTTAATGGAAAGTGGGGTCAAGTGACACATCGTTTTAAAGAGCACATAATTATCTTTATAATGGTATTCTATTTGTTGTGTTTTACTTAAACAGAGAATGTAAAAACGCTTAAGAACCTTCAATCACGTAGTTTTGGTATTAGTGAAAAAGGCATGTAACTTTAAGTTATTAAGTGTCATAGCCACTAAAAACAACTTTTAAATCTATAATCTATTGTATATTCAGGATTACAATTTTTTTAAATCAACAATCAGTTGAATGCGAGCAAACATGACACTATTGCCTTGTTTGAGTATATACATAGAACTTACATAAGCAGCTGACGAAGCACTAATACACCTGAAGAAAATGTTTTAAAAACTCAATTTTGCTGAGGTACATAATGAAAAATTTAGCTAGTTTAACCCAAACTAAGCTTTCTTTCAATACTACTGCAAAAAATGCAGCAAAAAACTTTTAAATATATATTAGTAATACTTAAAGTACGATTATCTAGTTAATAAAACTGGCATTCTTATAGTCGTCTATAATAAAACATCTGTTTAATTCTACAAACTTAATAAACGCAGATCTTGGTATTAATTACATTTTACTACTACTCAGTGGCATTTTTATGGCATTATATATTAGCTTTCAGTTATTCTCAAATTAAAATTTTAATTGAGTTGATTCGATACAGATCAATCACCAATCAACCAATTGATGGCGATTATTGCTAACCAAGAAAATACTACTAGAAGTAGTTATTTATCTTCTAGTAGTTTTAGAGATGTAGCTAATATTTTATGGTCTAATGAGCTGATTTCAAGTTGAGATAATACCGGTAGTATCTTCGTTTCTAGACAAAATTAAAAGAATTTGAGGCTAAGATTGGTTGTTTCTATGGAAAAGTATTAAAATTTGCGATACTACTGGTATTATCCCAACTTGAAATTAGCCCATAAAACTATCATAATGTAATTTATAATTAAAAATAATAAAGTTATTCTAATTTAAAAACTAAGCAAAATTAAGGTTTTATAAGCTAGAACTAAGCACATTCGCGTATAACCCCATGAATAGAAACGAGATAATTACAATTATCTTGAGTTAATTGTACAATTTTAAATTAGTTCTACAGTTTTAAAATATTTTTTTAATGTAAAATTATATATTTAAATCTAAACAATTAAAGAGTTTTATAATAATCTTCGTTAATGCAAAATTATCTATTAATAACCACATTAATAAACTATGTCTTGACAAAAATTATGCATTAATATTAATTAATAATGTTATTTAATCCCGCTCAACAAAAAAAAAATAATTAATTTTGTCCGCTGCGTTGAAATACTCTACAAGAAAAATGCCTGAAAATATTTGGAACAAATAAATTTATATGACAGTCTTTACTTTAAAAAAGAAAATTTACTCCAACAACTTTCATTAATAAAAAAAAAAAAATTAAAAACTTTTACAGATTGACAAGATCTAATCTAGATATGTAAATATAAATCATGGCTAATGTGTAGATTTATACAACTTTATTTTAACAAAATAAAACTAGCAGAATATTTTTAGATATTTGCAATAATGTTACATATCTTCCCACACATTAGTGGTACTATTAATTTTGTTTTTTAATTATTTAAACACGATGATTGAGAAATTGTAGTTTCCTTGAAAATCAGAACTGGTAAATCTTGAAATATTGGCAATATCGCGTAACAATTGCAGTTCTTTTAATTAAGAGATAAATTTGTTTTTATTTTAGTAACAACTACTGTCATACAATTTGCTACGTATAGTTTTGCTACATAAAAAGTAGACCCTTGTAACTTGTAACAATAGTTCAGTATTTTTTCTGCTCTTTATCAATATTTAACAAAATGTTACATTCTAAGACGATCTAACCTTTTAGACGCACAGAACTTAACAAGGTGGCAATAATTTGTCAAAAATTCTAGATCTTGGTCAGTTTGTCAAACTTATTAAAATTTCGATAGTTAATGGTTAATTAACAATTTTTTATAGCATAATCAATAGACCTCGGTGGGAATATGGGAACAAAAACCCTTTACAGTTGTCTAGCTAACTACTCGTACCCGCCACGCGATAAAACATTGAAACTTAAATTGGTCGATAGCGGTACTAATTCGTGCTACTATCGACCAATTCAAGTTTCAATGTTTGATCGCGTGGCGGGTACGAGTAGTTAACTAGACGACTGTAAAGGGTTTTTGTTCCCATATTCCCACCGAGGTCTAATAATCAAGTAACGCGTTCAAGTAAATTTTTCATATTAGAGTTTAAAAATAATTGCATTGTTAAAGATGTGTGGAACCCTGGATTAGATTACCAATAAATAATATAAAATTTCAAAAAAAAAAAACAAATATGAATAAAATGTAGATACCTAAAAATGATAAAAAAATTACATCGCACAGTAATTTGATATAGTCAAGCAATGTTAATATAAAGGTATGTTAAAAAAATATATTAATAATAATTTAGTCACGTGACCTCAATAATTAATTGTAATAAAACATAGATTAATAAAAATTATTTCATTATTCTAAACAATTTATCTTGAAATATTTATTACCGGCATTTTTCTCAGAGAAGATCATCAAAAAAATCTACAAAAATTATTGAGAATAACAATTTTTCTAGGTCGTTATGATTAATATTATGGTAATTATAGGTGAGTAAGGTTAAAGTCGATAGAATTTTTTAATCACCATTTATAAAATTATAACTGTTTTGATTATCAAGTGAGAAATTCTCGCAATTTAACGCAACAAAAATTGTTTTACTTATTTTCTAAAAAGAACAATTGAAGATATGCATCTCAAGCACTTCTCACCTTGCTATAAAACTATTAACAAAACGAATGTTTTTTAAATTAGTATTCTTAAACAATAAATCTCTTATTTATTACTTCGTTTAATCTTGACCATGATCACTTCACATTGAAATATTCTAAATGACGGAAAACTCACTTGAACTTTCTAAATAAGACTCCGGGTACTACTAAAATTTATAATAACATAATTATCTAATTATAGTAGTTGTAATTAATGCAAATTGCGTATTAAAACTATGTTACAGTTTGGAGTCAAAATAATTGTGTCAATATTTCAAAATGCATAAAAAGTTCTCGATTTTTCTTAAAATTTTATTGCACAAATCGTAAAGTTTGGCACTATAAGATATAAAAATTTTAATTAGCTTAACTAAATTTTGTTTTTTTACTTATAAATATAAAAAATGGTTTCGTTTATAGTTAATTAAATTTAATTACTTTATATTCAGTGTTTGGTAATCTTAAATTATAAATTATAAAAAAGAGTAATAGTAATCACAATACATTTAATTTAATTGTTTAAATATATTTGCAAAGTAAAGAAAAAGTGTAAATAATATATAGTTTCTGTCATATAATGTAATTTATATCTAGTAAATATAGTAAACTTCTTTAAAAAGAAAAAATAAGAAAATAATAACTAAAATTCGGACAATTTTTATTTAGGTAAAACTTGACACTCGTACTCTTACATTAATTAAAAACCAATAAAAAGGTGTTGCGCTTGTTCAATTTAAGTTTTTGTATGCCAATTTTTCACAATATAATTAACGAAAAATAAAAAAATAGAAGAGAGCGGTATTGTAATTGTATTTAAATTTAACAGAAAATTCTAATATTTAAAAATATATTTTATAATCTTTTTTTTAAATATAATAAAAGAAGCATTTCAAATCCAAAATAAAAAAAAACTTACCATAAATAATTTTAAATAAAAATTTCTAAACTTGCCACCGCCTACGATTTTCTTTTGGAGACAAAATTGGCACTAGATTTCAGTAAATCATCGCAATGGGTAGCAACAATCGAATGAAAGTGAAACGGGGTCCTTGTTACATCATAACCCTGACCCAGAACATTGCTACCCAGAGTTTAGACCCAAAGATTCACTATAAAAGCCGCACAGAGTACCCCAAACCTCATTCGATTCCAACAACCGAACCAACCAAATCCAAAAAAAATGTTCAAATTCGTAAGTCAAAATCTGAAACAATGCAATCCAGAATCATTTTATAATTTTTTAGGTAGTCGCTCTTTCCCTCTTGGCCGTCGCCAAAGCCGGTAACCTCGGCTTGGCCTACTCTTCCCCAGTTTTGGCTACTTCCTATGCTGCTGCTCCCGTTGCCCACTACGCCGCTGCCCCCGTCGCCCATTACGCCGCTGCCCCCGTTGCCCACTACGCCGCTGCCCCCGTCGCTCACGTCGCTGCTGCCCCCGTAGCTGTCAAAGCTGCCGTCCCAGTCGCTACCTCTTACCAAAACACTTTCAAAGTAAGTCCGAGATTTCAATTTGAAAGGGTGTCTCCATCTAGAAGTGAAAGTGCTCAACTAATTCTTGCTGAATTTGCAGATCTCTAAAACTGCCGTCCCAGTTGTTGCTGCTGCCCCCGTTGTTAAAGCCGCTCCAGTAGTCTCCTACGCCGCCCCAGTTGTTAAAACTGTAGCTGCCGCCCCAGCTTTGTCTTACGCTGCTGCTCCAGCTTTGGCTTATGGCGGTTACCACCACTTCTAAGAAATTAGCCTATTGATGGTTGTTTAATCATCGTTTATTTATTGCCACCCCCAAAATGATTTTTGTACATATTTATTTTCATAAATTTGCTGTGAATAAATGAATTTCTAATTATTTTTTGTTTTAATACATTTTCGCAAAATCGAAAAATTAATTCAAAATATTCATAAAGAAGAACTCGGATAAATTATAACTAATTACCTAAACAATAAGTTTTGAAAATATGTTTTGAAAATTCTCAAAAATAACAAAATTTACTACTACTATTACATTATTATCTATTAAGACAAAATAAAAATAAAAAATTCTTAACTAAGTCTACGTCACAAAACAGTGCGTTTTCGTTTATTGAATTAATAATTATTATTAATTCTTCTACTATTTAAACAAAAAAGTGCAAAAATAATTGTAACATCAAATAATAAAAATAAAAATTGCTGGGGCTTAGAAAAAACAATTGTTTAAATATTTCTGATCAATTAATGGCTTGGCATAAATATCTGTCAACATATACATAACTTGAACAAATTTAGAAACGCCATTTTTTTACATAAAAAAATAGTCTTATAAGACTGCGACTGCTTTAGGCGTTCGTTTAAGTGTCTAAAGTGCCATATTTAATTCCCGGGAAATGAAATTTATTTTTTACACTTTCTGGATAAAATTTGATACTATAAACTCTGTTCACAAGGACCAAAATGAGTCAAGCAAATTTTTTACACTTTTTACTCCTTTTTGCACTTTATGTGAAATGACGGGTCTTTGTTAACGCCGTAACCACGAAAATTCGATAAATTTTATATCATCCTTGATTTGCAATAATATTCATTACCATTTTTAATGATACTATCTGGTAGTAATCTTCTATATTGGTAGTAATGTTCCAGAAATACAAAAAAATAGCGTATATACCTTAGGACTAAAGTACTTACAGCTTTCAGGTGCATCGGGTCTTCGAGCACGAAACTTTCTCTCTTGTGATTAAATAATGCACTTTAGTGCTTTGATATATAACGTATTATTTAGTTTACCATTTAATAATAACATAGCATTTTTTTTAGTGGAGTATATACTATTTTTGCACGGCTTCAAAATAACTATAAAATCTATCATAATTAATTATTATCTATCAGTTCTTTGCACCTATGTAAATATTATGTGTTGCTTAGATATACTTTACCAACAAGAGCAAAACAGCTTAGCAACAGGAGCAAATTATTTCTCTACCTTATTTCTACTCCCTGTCGTGTAAAAATGTAGTCTGTACTTTTAAACAAAATTGACACTGTTTTTATGTTCTTGCATTTCATTCTTCTTGCTGTCCCAATCAGACACTAATTTTTACCTACGGCATTTAAGAACTTACTTCAGTCCCTTGATATATAATATACTCTTTTTAATATCTTCTTGACCTAATTGTAAAGTCTGACTATCCTATTGATGGTTGCCATATTAAAACGTGTTAAATAGAGCCTCACAAAAAAAAACCAAAAACTCCGATTCCGATTAGAAGAGTTGGTAGCGAAAATCGATACTTATTACCTTCTTAAAGCTAGTAAAGCACACTATTTGCTTAGCCAATAGCTTGATCAGGTTGTTAAAGAAATTCTAAATTTCCAATTCACTTTATTGTTCTTGCGCTAAGATTGTGTAATTCCTAAAAACCGCGTTCTATATTCCATATATATTCCAAATTTTAATAAAAAGTCATCCTGTCAAAAAATCAGCTGCTTGTCTTACAAGAACAAAATAGTAAAAATTAAAAAAAAGTTGTTAGTTTGTGCGGGTTTTTGCTATAGTGTTTACAACCAGTCAACGACACAATGTATTATAAACCAACAATAAAACTCACAAAAACAAACAAGATAAATATAAAATAGTTCGTGTGCTGTAATGCGATAAATACCAAAACTACACTACAATTGATTCACCAGCAACTAAAATGCATAATTTAAGTAATCAAATTGAGACAATGATAGTCCAATTTAGTTAAAACTACGACGTAATCGGACATTAAAACAAATTGAAAAAATTATTTATAGCCTTTTAGACATACAGACCTTTTAGAGACATTCTGTATATTGTATAAATAAAGAAATAACACAATTAATGACTACAAGAATCACTATAAACTCCAGAAGTTTGAAGTGGATAAACCTATTAAATTTGTTTTAAGTTAGCGCAAAAAGCAAAAATAATTAAAAACATTGGCGCTAAAATTTAGTTAAAGGATCTTAGCAACTTCACATAATTAATCACAATAAAAAATTTAATAAATAAAATCAAAATTCTTTAATTAAAATCTAAGTCTAAGATATACCTATTGTAAGTTTTTATAAAATTGATCAATTATTGATGTCGATCTGCCAAATATATGAGGCATTACATGCCAAATTAATTTACAAAATACCTAAACATTTTTCTATTTCGTACCAATTTTTCATTCTCTTAGTATTCAAGAAAAAAAGTAAATTTTTAAACCCTCAAACCATTCATAAAATATAAATTTTTGGAAAAATAGCGTTTTCTTTTTTCAAGTGTTTGGGACTTTGCAAAAAATTAAGCTATGTTAATATAATTATTTTATAAAATTATAAATTTTAGCAGTTTACAATAGCCATGCTTTTAATTTTCAAAAATAAAAATTTTATGGTTTTTAAGAGAATTTCGAAACCGAAAGCAACACTTTCTATTATTTTTTTGTATATATAAATATTAAAGAAACATTTTCTTCGAGACGTACGTTTGGTAAATAATCTAAAAAATCATAGCCTAGATGATTCAATTTATAATAATTCTTGCTTTGACTTCTAAAAAGGCTTTGTGTATGTACCTAACTACATATAAATGATCAGTAAAATTATTGAGTTGTCAAAAGTATTATGTAGAACAGACAGTTTATATTCTAATTTAAAAGCGCCAGTATAACATAATTTTTAGTCAGTATTTTTTAATTGTATGTATTAAACTTGAATTTTCTATTTATCTAGTAATTCGCCTGACACACATACATTGAATACCAGCACAAATTTTTTAAAAAAATTGTGAAAGGGCAGAAACTTAATCCATTTCATCACACTTGAAAACAAAACCCAAATCATTCTAAAATTACCATCGACCACAGCTTCCCATGCGGTTCCACATATAAAACCGCCGACACCCTAACCACCATTCAGTATCCACACAAGAACATTCAATCAACAACCACCACAAAATGTTCAAAATCGTAATTTTCCTCATCTCTGTCGCTTCCGCTCTTGCGAAACCCGGACTCCTTCACGGAGTAGCAGCTCCAGTAGCGGTAGCAGCTCCGGTGCTTGCCCCAACTGCTGTCAGCCATCAGTCAAGACACGATATTATCAACCCTGGAGTCATCACCTATAGCACAGTTCACGCCGCCCCCGTTGTTGCTGCTGCACCTGTCGCTGTGGCCGCTCATCCAGTGAGTGTATCAAGCGCCGCCACTTCTACTCTGGATGTTCGTCGACCTGTGGTGGCTGCCGCTCCTGTGGCGGTGGGAGTTGGAGTAGTGGGACACGCTGGAGGACTTGGTGGTGGATTAGGAGGAGGATTTGGAGGAGGATACGGTGGAGCTGGATTCGGTGGAGGATTTGGAGGAGCCGGAGGATTTGGCTTAGGAGGGTTGGGAGTTGGTGGGGGATATGGCCATGGATATGGAAAATAAAAATCTACATTTTACTGTCTTTTAATTTTTATGAAATATTGATGTCATCCATATGTCGAATAAAATTTTTCTATATTTTAACCATTTTTTTATACTCCCACATTTAAATATTAACATGATTTTTACATTACTAACAAATAATTTCATTAAAATCGTTTATTATTATAGAGATTAAATTATAATTTTGCATTAATAAATAATTTTAAAATTTTGAACAAAGCTATATTTAAACTAAAATTAAAGTATATAACTATATAGTCTATGATCAACGAAAAAATTTGTAATGAATTCGTATTGTAATGACTAATGAGTAAGGAGCGGATGGATTAGTACCGTGTCAGGGACGGGACGTCGCGAATAGTGGAGCTATGCATGAGCGTACGCTACACCGAAATGAATTTACTATTACTATTTTATTATTTATTCCTTTGCAGCCGACCACAGTCTTACTTACTTACTTTTGACTATCTCAAACGCCGGTACAGTAAGCCGTTTTACTGTATCAATATATTTGAAACAAAAACTAATCTAATAAACTAATTATATTGATTCTAGACAGTTTACTATCTATCTACATATTGCGACAAACATAAAATATTTTATTGTAAACAAGAAAATAACAATAGTAATCAACAACATTATATAGATAAAACAACTAATATAGGAAGCGCTCTTTTATTGGTTCTTTATTTTTAGATGACTTTACTCGGTTACGAACTCAATTGTATTCTCGATTTGTTCAGATCAACTCAAGTAAACAATTTTTCCTATGAAATATCATTATCAATTTATCATAAGTGTAAAACAATTGAATTTTTTATATATTATAGTAGTGAAACAACAAATAAAAATTACTTGTTAGTTGAATTAGAAACATGATGGTTGATAAAATAGTGCTAATACTTTGCGTACTTTTAAATATCTCTTTTCTGGTTTGTATTTGTTTTTATAAAATATTTTTATTTAGTTATAAATAATAATAATAAAATAGAATGCTGCTCCTGAAATAATATTGCCTAATGGCCCAATTCGAGGCCGTGAAGCTGCCACAATAAAAAATACGACTTACTATGCTTTTGAAAAAATCCCATACGCAACACCTCCACTTGGAGAATTGCGTTTTATGGCTCCCATACCACCTTCAAACTGGGACGAACCTTTAGACACAATAGATATGAATGTGACATGTTACCAACAAAATGCTAATTCAAAATATGAATCAGAAGATTGTCTTTATCTCAACGTTTTTACGCCACAGGTACAAACTATAGAAGTTTTGTTTTATTGTATAAAGAAAATTTCAGTTGCCAAGTGGTAGCAATGATTCTTTGCCTGTTATGGTGTATATTCATGGAGGAGGCTTTGTTGGTGGTTCTGGAAGACATACATATGCCGATCGGTTTTTAGATGAAAATATTGTTTATGTTGCTATTAATTATAGATTGGGACCTTTTGGTAAAACTTACTAAACACCCAAAATACAAATTTTAATAAAAAAATTGGTAGGTTTTCTCTCGACACAGGATGAAGTAATTCCAGGAAACAATGGATTAAAAGATCAACATTTAGCACTGAAATGGGTGCATGACAACATCCACTTATTCAGTGGTGATCCTGATAAGATAACTATTTTTGGCCACAGTGCAGGTTCTGCCTCTTGTGCTTATCAGTTAATAAATCAGCAAAACAAAGGTTTATTTAAAGTTTTATAAACAAATCTTTTCATATAAATAATTTTCAGGGTTGTTTCGAAGTGCTATTTTACAAAGCGGTACATTTTTAAGTCCTTGGGCTTTTCAAAGAAGAGCACGACAAATAGCCTTTGATACTGCAGCATTTTTAAATGATACATTTGAAACAAATCGTGACTCCCAAACTTTACTAGAATTTTTACAAAGTGTAGATGCAAAAGCGCTAGATACTGCATCAGAACAGTATCACAATTCGGTAAATTTTGTAACTTCATTTATTTGTTGAGATATTCAATTTTGTGGCAATAGGAATCAAGCCCTGAAGATAGAGAAATTTTGCAAGGATTCTACTGGTCACCAGTTGTCGAAGTCAAAAATCCTGATGCTTTTCTTACAAAAAAAATGTATAAATTACTTCAAGCTGGTAACGTTGTAGGAGTGCCAATTATGATTGGAATGACTTCTGAAGAATCACTAGCTTTTAATACAGGTAAAGTTATCTAAAATAACTAATTTTAATAAAAAAAAATCTGTTTTATGTTTTAGATGCAAACACTTTAAAAAAAGATATGTCAGCTTACGACGCAAATTTAAGCTGGTTAGTACCAAACGATATGGGTATTACTGATGATACCCTGCATAATGATATAGGAACTAAAATAAGACAAATTTACACAAAAGGCGAACCTTTAGCTGACCACATCGGAGATGGTGTGAGGGTAAGTACCAAACATAACATAATTAAATTTGTTTTATTTCAAGTTTTAATTATTTTAGTATGGCAGCGATACTTCTTTTACTCGATCTATTATCAAACATGCAGAGCTGTATTCTGCTTTTGGAGATACCTATTTTTATCAGTTTTCATACGATGGTAAATTACCTGGATTTAATATTCATTATGATGGAGCAGAAAGTGTTGCACATGGTGAAGAAAATGCATATATTTTTTGTCAAGGAACAGGCTGTGATGTAAGTGGTTATCCCGACTTAGATCAAGTTACAGTAGATAGGATTATCAAAATGTGGACCGACTTTGCAAAATACCAGTAAGTCTAAATTTAACAGAAATTTTACACTAAATTAGAAATCCAACTCCAGAACCATCTGAAGTGTTGCAAAATATAACATGGCCGAAAGTTTCAACAAAAGATGGAGACTTTTTTTACGTTGATATAAATGAGACTCTTGAAATAAAAAATCATCCGAAAGATAAAACGTACGGTAAATGGATTGAGTTGTATAATAGTCTTAATTATACCGACTTTGATACATTTTAAAACTGTTAAAAATAACTGTTTTTAATAATATTTAACTTGAGTATTTACTTATGGTTAAATTTGAATAAAAAGTTTTCTAAGTTTATAACTCTTTGTTTTCAAGAAGAAAGTTTTATTATTAATGCATTTTAAAAATCATTTAACTCAAATTTGCATTAATAAATTCAGTGTATTTTTTGTTATTATAACCCAAAGAAGAAGTAGCAGTGCCCTTGTTAAAAGTGTTGCTACCCAAAGCAAAATATTTATTTGGCGCTTCAAACATGACAAATCCTGTTGAATGATATTGTACGACAGATTTAATAATAACAAAAAAAACACAAAATTTAGTGTAACAAATTGCCTCTCTCTATATTGCTGCCTTAATGTTAAGTGTTCTTGTTGCCATCTCTAACACTGGTAGGTAATATTTTACTAATTTTGAAATACAGAACTACGAAAATATAGAGATGTAATTTTATTAATTTTATAAGCGCAAAATATATAAAGACAAGGCGACGTTGTTTTTGTAATATATGTATATTAGAAACTAAAAGGACAATTTTACCAAATTTGAAAAAGTTGTTATTTTACTAATTTTAAAACTAGAGGTATTTTTAAAATGAAAAGTGTAATTTGAATAATGACAAACCCGATATTGTACTAATTTTTAGACCAGAGGCGACATTTTATTCATTTAAAAACCAGACACTACATCTTACTAATTATTAAAGCTGGAAGTAGTTTTATCTTTTTTAGATTTTAATAATTATACAAAGTTAGTATTTTTTCTAAATCTTGAAGTCGGAAGCAATATTTTACTAATTTTGAAATACAGGCATGTACTGTTATCAATCCTAAAAACTAGTCGCAACATTTTACTAATTTTAGAATTAGACTCGACATTTTACTAATACTAAACACTAAAGACAATATTTTTAACTTATTTCAAATTAATAAATATCTTAAGATAAAATGTTACAAATTTTGAAGCATGAAGATGTAGTTTTATTAACTGAAAGTAGAAGAGACAGAAGTGACAATATTTTTGTAATTTTAGAAAACGGAAGCAACGTTTTACTAAATTTTGGAACTCAGTTATTTCATTTAACTAATCTCAAAAGTTGTAAATGTTTTTTATCTTGTTTAAATTAGTAAATATACATAAACGACATTTTTTTCCAATTTTAGGTGCCAAAAGCGATATTTTATTTATTTTGAATTTTGGAGATGTATTTTACTAATTTCACATCTTCAGTGTTTTCTTGGTTTTTTAATAATATAACCAAAGCTACATTGTTTTTGTAGTTTTAGAAGTCAAAAGCAACATTTTATTAATTCTAAAACCAAAGGCCACATTTTTCTAATTTAAAAAACAGATATGTAATATTATCAATTTTTAAAACCGGGTGCGATATTTTGATGTAATTTCTTTCTACTTTAGAAGCCGAAAACGATATTTTACTAATATAAAAACCGAGAAAAGACTTTTTACTAATTTCAAAACAAGGAAAATAATAATAGTAATTTACGTATTGGCAAAAGCAATATTGCTCTTGTAATTTTAAATGTAGGAAAAACAATTTACTATTTTTAGATGTAAATGACAAGATTTTACCAATTTTAAAAACTAAATGGTGTGTTTTTATTTTTTTATTTATTTAATACAAACATGACGTATTTTTTTATGTTAGGTACACGTTACAAGTTAGTTACAATGATAGGTTTAAACACAGGAACATAATTTTACTAATTTTAGAAGTTAGAGACAATGTTGTCATTTTTTAAATCAATAGGGGTATAATTTTAAAAGCAGAAAGCAACATTGTACTAATTTTAGAAGCCGAATGTGACAATTTTAACTTTTTCATTTAGTAAATATAATAATTAAAAATTAAATATAATAAATAAAATATTAACGGTTTTTAATAATTGATCTCGAAATCCACGTTTTCTAATTTTAAAAACCTGAGGCAACATTTTACACATTTACAACATAACGGCGATAATTCGTTTCAATTTTTAAATTAGTAATAGTAAAAATGACATTGTTTTAGTAATTTTAGATAACATATCAGCAATTTTAGAATATAATTTTATGATATAATTTAGTATATAATATAATTTTATTATATAATTTATAATTTTAGAATCTTACTAAGTGTAGAAGCTTGAAGTGATGTTCTTTACCTCTTTTAAATTAAGTATAATATAAGTCAAAAGCGACATTTTACTAATTTTAAATATTGACATATTTTAACAATTTGAGAAGCCAAAAACAATCTTTTTTTAACAAGTAAATATTAGAAATTAATAAATTTGAGGGTAACATTTCTTACTAACTGTAAGAGCTGAAAGCGAAATTTTAAGACACACTGGAGCTGTACAACATTTTTTTAGTACGCTGAAAATACCATGGAGTACCCAAAAATCAAATAATTAATTTAAAAGTTAAAACGCCGACAAAACTAAGGCTTGAGACCTCACGTCTTTGTAATACTAAATTAGAGAACTCATTACTAATCAAAGAAAACAAACATTACTAGATATGTTTTGATTATTAATAAATGTTGTAATAAGTTATAACAAAATTTGTTTTACTTTTGATAACACACTTACATAATAATTGATCAAGATGCGACTGCTACTGCTTCTAACCGCAATTTTAGATAGTTCGCTTGGAATTATTGTAGATTTACCAAATTTAGGCAAAATCGAAGGTTGGGAAGACAAAATAAATGGTCACACAGTTTACAAATTTGAGGGAGTACCATATTCGGAACCACCAAACAGATTCGAGGTAAGTGGTCCCACCGTAAAAATGTATCTAATCAAAATTTAGAAATCAACTCCGATAAAACCTTGGGATGGAATTTGGCAAGCTAAGACTGTGTATAAATGTATGCAGTACAACCAATACCCTCTTCCAGGGCAAAACCCAGTTATAGGTACGTAAGACCCAAATTTTGTTTTCTCATAAACAACTTTTAGGACACGAAAATTGTCTCTATTTAAATATTTACACGACAAGTTTAAATTCAAGTTATGACGTCATTGTGTATATACACGGTGGCTCATTTATGTTTAATTATGGCGGCTTGTACCAACCTGATTATCTCATACACAAAAATATAGTTTTTGTGACTTTAAACTATCGTTTAGGACCTTTAGGTAAAACCAAAAACACTAAAAAATGTTTTCAAAAACAAATTTTAGGTTTTTTGAGTACTGAAGACGATGTAGTACCTGGAAATAACGGATTAAAAGACCAAATCCTAGCCCTAAAATTCCTAAAAAATTATATCAAACATTTTGGTGGCAACCCTGACTCGGTTACAATTTGTGGTAACTCAGCTGGTGGTGCAAGTGTTAATTTCCACTACTTGTCACCAGAGTCGCGTAATTTGTTTCACCGTGGGTGGTCGCAAAGCGGTACCATGTTAGTGCCATGGGCTATAATGGAGCAACCATTAGCTAAAACCAAAAAATTAGCGGCTCATTTAGGTTGTAGCACCTCTAATGTTGCAAGAATGATAACCTGTTTGAAAACCAGACCTGCCAATCAGATCGTAGCTTCGGTTAAAGAGTTCCAACCTTGGTTGTATTTACCGTTTTCACCGTTTGGACCTGTGGTTGATTCTTGGGCGTCTCAAGCAGTACTACCACAACACCCAATTGAAATAATTAAAAATCAACAAGTTTATGATATTCCTTGGATTGTTTCGTTTGTGAAATCTGAAGGGTTATATCCAGCTGAAGAGTTTTACAATGACAGACATCTTAACGAACTTGATGAAAATTGGAATAAGTTACTTCCATTTGTTTTAGATTATAATTACACAGTAAAACCAGAATTACAAAAAGAAGTGAGTCAGAAAATCCGGAAGTACTACTTAGGGGAGAAAAAACTAACAAAAGTGACGTTCCCAGAGATAGTACCAATGTTGTCTGACCGAATTTTTGTTAATGACATTATTAAAACAGCAAAAAGCTTGAGCAGAAGTTTTAAATCATTTTTGTAATGAAATTTGCCTATAGAGGTACCAATAGTTGGTTTGATTACAAAACCGAGTCTGGAGAAAACTTCGGTACTGCACATGCTGATGATTGTCCTTATGTTTTTAAAATAAAACGAATAGATACTAATAGTACCACAAGTGATAGAGCAATGGTTCGTTTTATGGTAGATTTATTAACTTCGTACGCACATGATGGGTATGCGCCATTTTTGCAAAATTTAAAACCTACTAATTTTTTTCTAGAAAACCTCGAGACTGGCCCTCATTCAGCCAAAATTTTACTTATTTACAAATAAATTCGCCAAATGAAATCTCTCTTGAACAAATTCAAGACGACAGTGAAACTATCCAATTTTGGGAGTCTTTACCGATTCTAGAAAACAATAAATTATCTCTTGTGACATAAATAAAATCTGAGTTTAATTTTAGTGTTTCAATTTACAAAAAAGAGTAACTTTTGATTTTAAGGCTCATTTCAGTGGTAGGTACATTCCCAAACTCTTCTTGTAACAATCAACAAAGAGTAAAATAATAAAACAAAGAGTAAGAGTAAAATCCAATGCGATACTAGACAATAGTAATGATAATAATGATCAAATTTCTGGTTTGGTAATGAGTTATGCGAGTACCGAGTGAGTAACTTTTGAACACTTTTTGTAAAATATTTTTTTTAGGGTAGTTAAAACGCCAGTTAAGTGGCTGCACGTACCTAAAAAAATTAAAAATTAGCTTTTTTTACATACTGACTCTATACCTCACATACAAAAAAATATAAATAATAAAATATTAGTGAAGAAAGGTACAATAAATTGTACTCGTACCAAATTTTAGAACTCGTTACATATCCCAATGGTGGTCGATGTCCCAATAGTTAATTACACTAGCGTGTGGTAAGGTCAATTTTACAACGCGAAATTTATTTAAAACACGACGCGCCAACGGAGTGTTTTAAAAATTGAGCAATGTAATAGTATATTACAGTAGAAGTCTGTTAGGGTAGCCTTTACAGCCGAGCCAGAAATTTTGTGAGACAAGCTCGAAGAGCGAGGCCGTAAAGGCCCTAACAGACGTGTACTGTACAGTAGTTTTTGTAATACCTCAATAATTTTAATTAAAAAGGAGATGATTTAAAGTTTTACATTGTACGTTGTCATTGTCAACCGTAGTCATCAGTGGTTGTCGAGCCGGAATGCTCCGGAACGTCGTTCCGGTACTTCCTTTTTAGACAGGAACGCGTTCCAGAACTAAATTCTGATAACGAGAATTGGCTGACGTATTGAAAAAAAATTTTAAAAAATTGCTGATTTTTTTTTTCTAATTTTTGACGAATTTTTATATGTATTATTATAAACAAGGGTTTGAACCGAACCCGAACCGGAACAGAAACCGGAACGAAAAATAGAAAACAAAAATGAAGCACTTTATTAGGCAAATTATTCGTAAAAAAGAAAAATGATACAGAATAGAAATTTGAGTGTTTGTTTTTTAATGGGCAATTTCACCGTGTTGAAGGAAAAAATTTCGTTTCCTTTCCTTTTTATGCTATATACAGGGCCGATCCTGGCGACGGGCGAAAATTGGGGGAAATCTCCCCCCTTCGTCAAATTTGGGACATAAGACGTAAAAAAAACGTCGCCGCCAGGATTATCATGGAAAATCACCCCCCGTCGTTAAATTTGGGACATGAGACCGCACAGAGCGGCCGCCTACCCAGGATCGGCCCTATCTAAATAATTATATATACGCGTTCCAGTAAAAAAAAAATTAGCACAACACCACTGTAGTAGTCATTGTAATCAAGTTAAACAATCAAGCATTTGTATTTCCTTAGTGATTTAGTCTTTACGGCCGCTCTTTACAGATTCTTGATTGTTAAGGTATTATTTTCATTGTAACAAACAATCCTTAAAGCTACCTTTAACAATAAGGTATTACAAAAAATTGTTAACATACAAGATTTGTATTAAAATTTTTGACCAGAAAATGTTATTAAATATTTTTGTTAAAAATTTGTATTTGTAAAATATATTACATAACCTAGCTTTATATTATAAACCTAGCCTAAAAATTTGTATTTGTAAAATATATTACATAACCTAGCTTTTTTCATTAAACGTCAAAAATGACAGATTAGTCTGATTGTTGCTATAGTAACTAATTAAAAAAATGTAGAATAGACAACAGTAATAGACAATGCGCTTTCGCGGCATGAGATGGCGAAATCTAATTAAAGCTAAATATGTTCAAAAAATGTAAATAATTTCAGTAATTTAACAATTTAAAGTTGTGTATCTGGCGTTTCAACAAAAGTACTATTATCGTACAAAAGCATTTATTTTTGGAGAGAATTATCAGACTGTTTTACCGCAGAATCATGTGTAAAATACACGACCGTCTGTAAATAGGGTGATTTAATTAATGCCATAATTGTACGTTAATTTGACATTTACCTACCTTCGTTTGCAAGTACATATATAATAACAAACTTAAACTACTTTCGCCGTTCATATTAACGCTTTTAACGATTATCAGAAAAAGTTTCTGCATATATTTCAATCAACACTGCATATCAAAAAAATTGCTTTAATACATGGTATCTTGTTTAAAAACAACTTTAAAATAATGTTCTACAATATATATCTCGAAAACTGTGAACATTTATACAAGATTATTTTAGTTATTTAGGTCCGATTGTACAATGCGCGCGTAAATTTTAGTTCACGAAAGTTACGGTTCAATAAAATGTTTTCTTAATATATCTTTGTTATCAGTCAAAAAACCTAGCAATTCTTTCACTTTTTAAAAGTCAAACTTAAACTGACGAAATAAATTTACTTGAAAACGCTTAAACTGATAAATGCCGCCGCTCAAACTATATATTTTGGATTTTAACTAAAACTTTTAACCTAAAACTTAAACTCACGTTGCTAAGCTTCTTTTGTACAATAAGACAAGGGCGAGTGTTTGAGTTTAGTGCAGGTTCAAGTTGAACGTAAGTTTAAGCGCGCAATGTACATACATACAATGTACATACATTCTTTTAACGAGAGCTAAAATTTTAACATTATTTCTATAACACCAAAGTTTTACAACTTAAAAAATAGAAAGTCTCTCTAAAGTCAGTTTTGTTAGCATTTTATTTGTATCCAATTTTTGTCTATAAAGCATTAAGATTATCGTATTAGTTTTAATTTTATAAAATGATAGTTGCGGGTTGAAATTATAGCAGAATATGACTACAGATTATCTCTAATATAATAGTATAGCCGGTTTTTTGGTATTATTTTTGTCACAATTCTCTATTGACTAATCTATTGTTAAATGTTTAAAGATAAGATCAAAAAAACAAATCGTAAGTTTAAGTTAAGATCTTTTAATCTCAGTTGTATGTATAACCTATTTTCAACGTTTGTTGTTGTTCGATTCATAATCTAAAAATGCTGTTATTTATGAACATCCCTTAAGTTTTATTTGATTAATCAAGAATAAGTCAAAGACTTGCGTTGGGTCCTATCATAAAGTTTGTTCACTTATCAAAAAACCACCAACGTCGCAATTTCGCGTAAAATACATCTGGCAACATGGCACAACTTTTAAAATGACATACAATAAAATCAACCTAAATTTGACAAGCATTTGGAGCTGCAATTTGTTCTTTTATTAAATTGTTACAGCATGTTACACTTAGCTGTAGTTGTTGATCGAACCCATAGATTAAAGCTTATCGAACCAATCTCTAACTGTTTGTAGTATTTTAACATTTTTATTTTAATTGAAAACCAAAATTTTCAACTCTTTTGAGCATGACAGAAAAGTGACAAATTAACCAAAAATTTTGACGATGTCAAATTCTAGTAAATTTAATTTTGACAAACCTAATTCAACAGGTGGTGGTTTTTTGATTAGTAAACAAACTTTAACTAATTTTAAAGGACTTACGTTAATAATTACTAGTAAAATTGTTTTATATTAAATTTTAGATTTTTGTAATATGGCCGCAATATTTAATTGCATATATAATAAATATCTGAATTTATTATTAAGAAGAGGAATATATTGCACATAGTAAAAAAAAATTCATAAAATATTTATAGGCGATTTTTGCGTAGTGGGCGACATCTTTTGGTTCCAATTTAAAACACTATAGCAGTGAACAACATCGTGTACACTGTGAATACTGTGATGAAAACTTGTGTTCTGTAGTGTGTTTTTAGAGTTTTCTGGGTGTAATTTAAAGAAAAAGTGTTTTAGTGAACTATTTTTGTCTGGTGCGTACAACATTAAGTATGACTTATTCAACCAACCTCCGAATTCGTAACATTTGTACTCGTTACGAATTTTTGAGGTTATGAAAATTTTTAAATATTTTTTGTTTTAGTTTCAATAATTAAAAAAATGAACTTCTAAGTCCTGTTATCAGACATATATGAATATGTGGAGGGCATCAGACCGCTAAAAAACGCGAAAATGTGTTTAACGCAGGATTCCTAACTTTATGTGACGTTGAACCCGAAGACACGACTGCCGTGAAGGCTTTGTGTCTTCGTACCTCTGGCTTGGATCAGCCCCCACATAAAATTTTGATAAATTTTAATACTTGTGTAAACAGCAGATGGGTGGCCCATTGCTCGTGCAAAGCGGGACAATCTGGTTGCTGTAAACATATTATCGCGACGTTAATTTATATAAAGAAGTTTGTGAAATTGATATAGAATTGATACAGCCAAACATGTAAATGAAATATTTAATTTCAATTTAAAAAGCACCAACATAATATTTCTTCTTAAGTTTACAATGTAAGCACCACAAGCATCAGCAACATTTTCTGAACAGCTCATAAATGTATTCAGGGTATCACGATTAATACCTGTAAAATTCAATTTTATATGTCTATTTTTTGTTCTTGGAAACAAAATTACCTGTAAAACTGTTCAGTTTTAGAAGTTCAGGAAGAGAAAAATTATCACAGTTTGTTTGGGTGGCCTTATCTTCTGTGAAAAAATATGTTTGTAGAGCTTGTATTGATACTGTCTTTGGGATACAAGTTGATGATTTTTCCTTTGTTGCCTCTTGATTTCTAACACCTACATTTTCTTCAAATACATCTTGATTTTGTTGCTCTGAGAAATTCAAAATAATTTTCTCATTTCTCATTTCATTTTCTCTTTTTTTATCGATCTTAAAATAAGCAAATTATTTACAAATATGCATGTTTTTTCAACAAACGCGTTTACCATTTAGATTTACGAGCTGTAATCTCCTTTTTCAAAGTCTTGTGTAATGACAAAACTAGCAAAATTTGGGAAGGCACTTCACCTTTTTTCAGTCGTCTCCTTTGTGTTACAACATTTGTTGAAAAAAAGATGAGTTTCTTGTAGTATAATATTTTATCAGAAGAGTGCAAACTTACGGTAGCTATCAAAGAAAAAATCGGATGATTGAAAGTGCTTGCTGCAAACAAGCATGTATTTGGTTATATTTTTTCCAATTTTTAACTGGTGTTGCCATTGCTTACAAAGTTTTGGATCACTGACCGGAAATGTGTGCAGGGAAATGTCTTTTGTGCAATATGAAAAATACTGTGAGACCGAACAAAATCTTCTAGACTTCGTGAGAATTTTTTTATTGACCTGTTGCATGGTTGCTGTGGTAGTTCACCAACTGCACTAATATAAATTATTGAAATAATTATCACCGAGCCTACGACACTAAAATCAAAATCTAAAATATGCACAAAACAGGCGAGATCAACACGCTACGCATGTAAACAGCATTTGTTGTTCACAGCTATAACCACCATCTTGTTAGTTTAGGCGCCCTCTCGCGGCTCTCGAATAATCGCCAATAGAAACACAGGTTGTGATGTTGATGATTACTCTGATTTAGATCAAATTACGGTGGCTACTTGTGGCATTACCAAAATTTGAACAAATGCGTCAAAACAAAACAAAATATGTAGAAAAATAATAAACAATTTACATAAATGATATAAATGCATGCATATGCATACATAAAATACCGATACTACGGGTCATTAGCACTGTAAAAATTGTTTGAGTTGGAAAAACATTTTATTACGAGTTAGGTTTTGAAATAAAACTATAGCCGTAATTACAACAGTTTTAATTTGTATGAGCAACTTGATTTTTTAGTATGTTGTAAGTTACCTCTCTTAATTAATACATATAAGTTATGTCGTAGTCTCATAGCAAAAATTGTCAGTTCATGAAAAACCTAGGCAGTAGGCACTTCACAAACGGATAGCGGATACATATAACGTATTTAAATAAAAATTTACTATGTGCCAGCTTATTTAATTTATAATTACTGCTATCTTTCTGCTTTTCACCAGTATAGAAATTTACAATTTTAATTTCTAAATATCATAATGTAACGCCATTAATGCAGTAAATTATTATGGTTTTTTTTTATAATTACCTTAAATTAATTTAATTTTAATTGTTTAATTTTATCTCATTTAGTACTTACTATTATTGTTGTAAACGCGCCCAATTTGGCGCCCATAAGTTCTTCATAATAAATTACCTACGTTAAGTTCGTAAAATGTCTAAGTTTTTTATAAGCTAATAATTTTCGCTTTTTCGAAAAAATCGAAATTTTATGAAAAGACTTTTCGAGAGAGAGATTTTTTTTCGGCGTATCGTAAACTACACGATTTGCTACGTAATTTAGATATTGAAGTTTAACAAACTGACTTAAGTCTTGGTCAGATTATGTTGACTGAGGCGGCTGTTGCTTTAAGGAGTTTTATTTATAATTTTCATTGCTTAAGACAAAAGTAGAGAGTAGAATTTTAAACCTTACTAACAAAAAGTACATTGTATGTAAACAGCAATTATAGGGTAGAGAGCTAGAATTTTGTTACTGCATCTATTTGAAACACTTTTTACTACTGTCACGCTATTTTGCGTCCAAAAAAAAATACACTTGAAGTAAAAAGTATTAAAATAGTTAAATAGCCGAAGTCACCTTGCACTAAGATTTTTATTTGAGACTTTAAAATACCATACTGAGTTTTTTTAACCTAATTTCAATCATGTTTTGTGAATATAAAATGTACAACTTGTTTAATTTTTGGGTAGTAGTATTAGATAATTTGTTTAATTTCTTTGTAATATAAGTTGTAATGCTCAAGGAACAGTTTTTTCTCAGTTTTTTCTTCCATTTTCGCTAGTAAATCAAATATAGAAGCTCTGAACCCAATGTCACAAAACGATTTGTCAGTTCGTGAATCGTCAATATCTAAATGAGAGCAAACTGTGTAATTTATTCATTTAAAAGATCATTTAAAAAGAGAATCTAAAACATTCTTCAAACCTATTAAAAAAGAACTGAGAAAGTTTGGTGAAAAATTGTTGTTATCAGTATTGTTCAGTTCAAAAAATTTTTCAGCTTTTTTCTCATAAAATTTTTTACGATTACTTTTTTTTGAAGTAAGACTAAATAAATTTTTTAGAACGACTGTTAGATCTTAAAACTTCTGAAATTTTAAAATCAAGCAAAAAATATAAATTTTGTTGTATGGAGTAACTTATATACATATATATAGGTATATCAGCATCAAATAAAAAGTTATTGTATTAAATAAAAATTTAAAAGTAAAAAAAAATGTGAAATTTGCTTTTCAATAATGAAGTGTCTACTCTGGTTTTATGCAAAACGGTTTTTAATAGAACAATAACAATTTTTTCCATCATTAAGAGGCAAATAAGTTGCCAGTTTTTTGTTTTTGTTTTAAAATTTATTGTTAATTTCCATATGAAGCTCCTCCATGATTGAACTGTAACTGATTCTGTAAAGCGGTCAAGACAAAATCTATGTCGTGCGTTTCTTAGGTTGTCGTTGGCTGAGATGTGCTTTATTATTCTCTTGTACACTAATTTATCTAAAATTTTTGAGAAAACAAACAGGAGAAATATAGGTCAATAGTTTTCTACGTAAGTTCTATCAGCTTTGTTAAAAATGAATACATCTGTAGCCATTTTAAGGCACGTTAATAATACACCAAATTGAAAGATATAATAAGTGGTTTTAAAGTTTCATTAAGCATATGGTTTAACACCTTACTTATCGTTAAATTTGAATAAAAAGACTAAGATAAATATTTATTACTAAGATATCTTAATTCTTAATACGCTTCACATCCCTGCTACCGAGATAACCCTATGTTCCTAAAAAAAAAAATTATTGTCTACTCACGTACAATGCATTTTAAAAATTTTATCACACAAATTTGCATTTATGAATACTTTAAGTCAAACCTTTACGTGTACGTCTTGGTCTTATCAGTGTATTTGTAACTCTAATGAAAAGTAGTACTCTGTTAATTATTCTTTTTTTGGTAATAGTAAACGGTAAATACACATTTTAGTATTTCACTTTTGATAAAAAAAAAGTTTTAGGAAAAAATACTTTTAAAAAATTTGAACCCGATGGCCGAATAGTTGGAGGATATTTAGCTCAAAATCACAAATATAGGTTTATCGTCTCTATTAGGTACGGATTTACGGAAAGTCATGGATGTGGTGGCACGATCCTTGGTCCTACCGTCGTTCTAACAGCAGCTCATTGCATTCATTCAGTTCACCCGTAAGACATAATTTATTATTTAATAACAAGTACCAAAATAAATTAGTATTTCAGTAAGATACGGTTCAAATTACATAAACGAACATGATATCAGAAATATCGTAAAGTCTAGCACGTACCACAAAAATTACAATCCTAATACTTTCCGCAATGACATTGGAGTCTTATTTTTAGAAGATTTTATACAATTTAATAATTACGTCCAGCCCGTGCAACTTGGCATAGTTAAAAAGTTGTATCAACCTGTTCATATTATAGGATGGGGTAGTGTTAATCCCAACAATTCCCAAACTATTTCAAACGAATTAAGAGTGGCAGAAATGAAGGCTCTTTATTACAGAAATTGTAAAAGACAAATGTCGAATAAATATAAAACTATAATTTATTCGACAAATGTATGCACTAGTGGAATAGCAGGAAGAGGAGACTGTCAAGGAGATTCAGGAGGTCCACTTTTAGACGAAAGTGATTTTCAGGTTGGAATAGTTTCTTGGGGACTTTCATGTGCTAATAAATTACCTAATATCTACACCAGAGTAGCGTCTTATATTAGCTGGTTGAAATATAAAACTAAACTTGATTTGAAAATAAAAATACAGACTTGAACATAAAATCTTTTATTTATCAATTTTTTGAGAATGTTTAATTTTCAATAACAAGAATTTTTTTATTAGCATATTTGGTAGCTAAAATGTTTATTTATGAATATTATATTGATATATTAAAGTAGTACTTTATTTCAGAACATTTGATATAACAATCGCTAATAATTTTTAAGATAATTGTTAGTTCCGGTCAGCTTCAAAATAATAATTTGACACCTAGGTCACAGTATCCCAGGTGTTCTTCACTCTTTTATCTTTTCGTTACTTTTTCCTAACTGTCTGTTCGTTCCCAAACTCTCAAAAAAGGTTCTTGAAAGACGGTTTCAAGAAGATAAGAAGTCAACATATTAATCAGGAGTTGGCCGCAACTACCGATTACCGGAAAGATAAGTACCGATTATTGGCAATCCTAATTGTTTATTAATTTAAATTTATCCAATTGCCTTAATTTGTCGTTTGTTTTACATTTAAATAAGTACTAACCACTCTAAGGATCTTATTTAAACCTCCCCATTCTCTACTGTATAAGTATAAGCCAGCCTGATAAAAAAAAATTTGTTAACGAATCGTCGCCGTCGTATCAAATAAAAAGTTTTCCTAGTTTTGCAAAAAGTTAGTGGCACCCAAGGAATAGAGTCGGCCTAAGGTACAAGCGAAGCAACCAGCCGCTTGGAGCGCAAAATTTAAATGAGTGCAATTTTTACAAAATTGAAAAAGCGCAATTTTCGCTAAAATGAAATAAAATTTAAAAATTTGTAACATAAAATTTAATGAAAAATGATTAAGCTCAAAAAACGTAAATAAATAGATATACTCGACAAAACCTCTTTATCAGGTAATAGAGCGTATTAATGTTGCTCTCGTATTATATGACAACTGATATATCACGTATTATTCGAAGGAGCACTTTTTGAAGCACCAAACCTTACCAACATAAAAAAAAATTTAAAACGTAAGTGGTTTAAGTGTATTGTTTATTTTACACCTTATGATACAGGATTTAAGATATTATGAAGAATTTATTTCAGTCTGGAAAATGATTTTGTTCGTTCTGGTTATTCGTCGTGGTCTCGTTGCGTTGTATCCCAATATTTTTTTTAATAAACATTTATGTGTTGTATTGTTTTAGTTATGGTATAATTTATGTGTTGTGTTAGTGTTAAACGTTATTAATAATAGGTATTTTAAAAATGGATCCTCCAAGTAGTAAAAAAAGTTGTCGGGGGCGCAATTTAAAAAATTTAGACAATCTAAAACTAAAGAAGCGGAAAAATTAAAACATTCTATGTGCTTATTTTTAACTAAAGAAAAAGAAAAATCCACGGAGGAATTACCATCTACTAGTGCTGGTACTTCATCGTCAATAACAAATGGTGTTTTATTACCGTCATCCGCTAGTCGCAAAAAAATGAGAACAGAAGAAAATTTACTTGAGGATACTTCGTCAGGTACTCCTAGCGAACAAGAAATTGAAAGAAAAACTAAACAAACACAGCAAAAAAATACTTTTGGAAAATATTGACCTTGGTTATACAGACTCATGGGGTAACGTTAAAAATAAAACAGTTTTCAATTTAATTATTGAAAAAGGACTAATTTCAGGTAAATTAATAAATGAGTTATATCCTGCAGATACAAATAACCGAAGATTTACTAATGTTCATTTTTATAAAATATTAATAAATGAAAAAAAAATTAGACGGAATTGGTTAATTTATTCTATAACCAATAATTCTATATTTTGTTTCGGTTGCAAATTATTTGGTAAAGAACAAAATAAATTTACAATAAATCTATAAATTCTGAACAAGAAAAAATTATAAATCAGGAAAAACTGTATTGGCGTAATGTTTTACACAGAATTGCCAATATACAAGACTATTGCACAATTAAACTTGCCATTCGGGGAACAACAGCCGTGATAAACCATCCTAATAATGGAGCATCTTAATAATGGAGCTTTTTTATAAATTGTTGAACTATTTAGTTGTTGTGATCCAGTATTAAAAGAACATGTTAATCGAATAAAGAATCGAAAAATCCATATACATTATTTAGAAAAAACAGTTCAAAATACAGTGATTTATTTATTAGCACAAAAAACAAAAGAAATTATTATTGATAAAGTTAAATATACCTTTTATTTTTCAATTACTTTGGACTAAACCCCAGACCTAAGTCATACTGAACAAATCTCAGTTATTATTCGCTTCGTTTCTGTTCGGGAGAAAGTCCAAGTTGAAAATAGTATATTGTGGACCTTAGGTAGAAAGAGGCAGTTTCCAAGCCGAAGTGAAGGAAGAGATGGCCAGCTGAGACGAAGTCGAAGCTGGCCACTTTCTGAGGCTTGGAAAACCTCTTTATTGATGAGGTGCACACATTATTTTTTATCCTACTCAAAATAAAAAACTTTTAACGGTAAAATAAGCTGTCGGAAATGTGACCTAACCTCAAAATATCTCGTAATAATTTGACTGTAATAACAAGAACTCGGCAGATTTTTTATATTTTTACCTGATTGTTAAACATGTTGTAAATCGAGGCAATTACTGTGTAAAAAACACATTTTTCCAACAAATACAATAGCTGACGGAAAATTTGTAATTGAAAGGTGTCAAACTCAGATAATTGAACGACACTAATTACGTTGATCACAGCCAAAATATCTTAATATTAGAGTCTAGATTACAGTACGGATTACTATTATTTTTTTCTTCTTCAAATATTTTGAGGTTATGTGTCGTGACAAACCTGGCTTTTAAATTTCAATACTAAAACCTGAGTTTCGTCTTTCATATTTACAGAACTCGTAATTTTTTGTATTAGATCGTATTCCAACAGTAGAAACCAGATTATTACGTAGATTAAAAAAAAAACTTGAGACTTAGTTGACGTTTAACTCAGCGCCATCTAACGGCCACAAATTGCAACATGCTTGTTTTCCTAGGGAAACTTTTTAGCAGTAGATGATACAACTGGCAAAGGCTTGAAAGAATCATTTTTAAAAGAATTATTAAATTTAGGTCTTTCTTATGAAAATTGTAGAGGTCAAGGATAAGATAACGGGGCAAATATGAAAGACAAAAATATTAGACTTCAAAGACAAATTTAAAATTTAAATTTACGAGTATTTTTTGTTTCTTGCAGTATCTATTCTCTGAATCTTGTTTTAAATGATGCCGCCAGTTGTATGTAATACAGAATCTGTTAAATTTCATATACTCTTCAATCAATATATAACTTTTTCTTATCGTCAACGAGTCGTTGTTATATTTAAAAAAAACATTTGAAATCTGTTACTTTTAAACCTCTGAGTACTTGCTGGGCCAGTAGAATAGAATTTATAAGACCCTTACGATTTCACCTAGAAAAAAATTATGATAGTCTTGTTAAAATTGTTGAGGATGACACATTAACTAGTACACAAGCCGGCAAAACTAAAAGTGGAGCTAAAGAAATAGCAACAAAATTAAAATTATTTAAATTTATTTGTTTTTTATTAACACGGTACAATGTGCTAAGCAGTATTAGAGTTCGTACACTTTCAGAACAGCACACCAATAAAAGTGTGCAGATGACAAAATAGTGTCGGGCCAGTCCCATTTACAAATTGAAGGGGAGGAATCCAAGCGGCACGTGGTCAGCGAAAGGTCAGCGGCGTTCGTCATTCTTGGTCATTCTGTTTAGTGTCGTTCGCTGACAGATTTTGATGACCCAACATGCTGTTCTGAAAGTGTACGGACTCTAATTTTGCAAGTGTCGCAAAAACGATCAAAACGTTGCACGCCATTTAGAAGACACTATAAATATAGTGGAAAATGTAGTCAGCAAATGAAAAAAATCGAGAGACAACCAACAATTTGAGTTAATGTTAGAAAAGGACGTTGAAATATATTTCAAAAAAAAAGGAGAAACTCTAAAAAGAAGGGAAAAAAACGTTTTTTCAATATAAAAGCCGGGATGATCTAATTTTTGATCCAAAACAAAAGTGGACAATTATTTTTTTATCATAGATATAGCAATTTAATCAGTAACAGAACGTTTAAGTCAACTTCAAGTTTATAGCAAAAACTTTGGTTTTCTTTACCACATAAGTAAGCTTCAAAATATAAAAGAAGATTTACTCCTTAGTTCCTGCAAGAATTTAGAAAACATATTAACTCATAATAATTTAAAAATTAAATAGACAAGATTATTTGAAAAACTTAGTTTTATATCAACATTATTAAAAAGTTCTGACGGTTCTATTGAAATTTTAGATTATATTATATAATTTCCAACAAAGCACAGTGTTTTTATCCTAATATATTTGCAGTACTTTGCTAACAATTCCGGTATCAGTTGCTAGTGCAAAATGCAGTTTTTCCAGAGTGAAATTAATTAAAATCTGTCTTCGGTCTACAATGACTCAAACTCGCCTAACGGACTTGGCAATATTATCAATTGAAAATGTTACCTTTACTATTGACATTGCGAAATTGTGTTAGAGTTTGCGTCAAAGAAAGCCAGAAAAGCTTCTTTCTAAGTGTAGTGTATTTTTAACTTAATTTTATGTGTTTAATTAAAACTTAAAGTACTTTTATTGAGACTTAAAACATTGGATTTTTCAAATTTTTGCTGTTCTGATGCAAGATTAATAAAAAGTAAAGGTAAGTTGTTCATATTATTAATGTTAGAAACGCAAAAATATTTGTCGCTTGTAGCTCAAAAATTGCTGGTGCCGACCCTCAATGATGGATATTTAGACAAAAAAATACAATAGTTTTTGGAATGTAGCACAATGCATAAATGAAGATGTTTTGTAAAGAACGTGGAGAATAATATAAGAAGAAAACTATCAAGAATACTGAGGAGGTGCTCTTTTAAGTGGAATTGAAATTCAGTTTACTATAATTTCTGTGAGACCTTTTGGTGCAAATAAGTTTACCAACATCTACCCGAGTAACATGGTACTGGTTGAAAAAGTTAAGTAAAGTTTATTAAAATTAAATAACAAAATTTAACAAAGATTGTTTTATTTATCCTTTTTTGATGAAGGTTTTTCAAAAACTTGCATTTCTTTTATTAAAAACTTAAACTGAATTATCACAAGAATAAAAGTGATAAGAGTAGTTGACATTCTAAATATCGTTGATTTCTCGATTCTAAAAAATCCAGCTGCAGTAAACTTAGGTAAAACATGTATGTTTGTAACAATTGCGTCTCTCAATTTCTCATTTCTGCTTTTAATTTTTTGAAGAATGTTTACAAGACTTTTAGCTTCTTGTAAGATATTATCACATTTCACTATAACAGCGAATACTCCCAGCTACAAAAATTACGGTTAGATGTGCTATGTGAAAGAATGGCACCTTTACCAAATAGACAGATATAAGGAATAAATCAGCAACCAATAGTTGCGTTCTTAAACCAGCAGCATCTCTTAAAATAGCTTCAAAATAGTAAAGAACTTTAAGTGCAGTGTAAACGATAAGAAAAAATATTGGCCAACCAAATATTTCATTAAAAATGTCAACGCTATTTTTTAAAATGTAGACAGTAAAGGCACATTTCTTTAAAGCTTCAATACTTTGTTCTTTCATTACTAGTTTTTTAATGAATTTGTATCTAGACAAAATCATTTCAAGTACAATATAAATTATGAAATTGTAGTAGAACTTTATATAAAATTGAAACAACTCAAAGAAGAACCATTTAAGATATAATACTTTTAAAATATTAATCCATAGTACAGTTGCGTATAGTACTGCTCCAAAATATACTACATGAGAGGAAATTAGTAGGATGACATAAGTTTTTTTATTTTTCGATATATCACATTCTAGAATTCTTAAATTGTTGATAAAATGTTTCCACATTTCTTTTTTAAAATAAATTCCAATCAATCCATAAAAATTTATTAAAATCAGAACAAGATCTGCTAATAGTCTTATAATCAACTTAATTAAGTTGATACGAATATAAAAATTTAATCTGTTGTATAAAGTTATAGTCAAACAAATTGTAAACAAAACAAAAAATAATATTTTGTACTTTTTGCCAAAATAAGTTTTTTTAATTTTACTAGAAGTTGGAATTACAGCAAAAATATTTCCAATTGTTAGTAACGTATTTAATGTTGAAAAATCCATGCTAGAAGTACACAACTTCAAAACAATGTAACAATTAAACACATATTTTGAATAAACATCAAACATCACGTCAAAGCAATGTTAATTGTGACCAAAACAATAATTTTTTAGACTGTTTTTGTAGTCTTAAAAAAAGGTAAATAGTTTTAAAAGTAACACATTGACATTTATTTTTATTAGATTGAGACACAATTACTTACGTAAACACAAATAAATAGCAAACACAAGTTATTTACCGTAATTTATTTACATCAACATCCCATATTATAAAAACATTAGTAAGTATCGAAGTCAGTGAAATTTAAGCTGTCATATAGTTTAATCCATTTCTGATAGGTTTCGTCTTTCGGTCGATTTTTTATTTCCAAAGTTTTGTTAATATTTACATAAAGAAAGTTTCCATTATCTGTTGAAAGCACAGGCCACGTAATATTTTGCAAAATTTCTGAAGGTTCAGGTGTTGGATTTCTAAACAAAAATTAGTAATATTACTTAATTCGAAGTGAATATCTTACTGATATTTGGCAAAATCGGTCCAAATTTTGATAAGCCGCTGTTGTGTCAACTGATCCGTTTCATTACTAGCAACACAACTCGATCCAGAACAGAACAAATATCCGAGTTCTTCAGCATGTGCAACACTTTCAGCGCCATCATAATGGATATCTGTTCTTCCTAAAGCTCCATGATATGAAAATTGATAAAAGTATGTTGTGTTAAGTTTTGAATAAAACTCAGCAAATTTACGAATTGATTTAGTAAATGAAGTATCACTAGAATACTAAAACATTTACGGTCAAAATGTGTTATTGTAATGTAAAATTATTTTTACCCTGATACCATCACCTAAACGGTCACCAAAAGGTTCTCCGCCTGTGTAAATATCTCTTATTGATTTTCCCATTTCTAAACGTTGATTCTTGTCGCTAATTTGCATGTTGTTGTTTACTATTAAACCTAAATCGTCGTCCCACGCGTTTAAAACCTTTTGAAAAATCCCGTGGTCTAATAAAAAACTGTTGATATTTATTTAAAAAAAATGTACATATTAAGTACCTGGATTAAAAAGTAAACTTTCTTCAGAATTAAAACCCAGAAGAATTGGTACTTTTATAATATTGCCAGCTTGAAGTAACCCAAACATTTTTTTTGTAAAAAAAGCATCAGGATTTTTAGTTTCAATTACTGGCGCCCAAGATAATCCTTGAGAAACGTCGGAATCCCATAGAGTGCTTGTCTGATTTTACTTTAGATATAATTCATTCATAACATAATTTTGTTTACTTACATTAACCATGTGTTTATTTGCAGCAGCAAGTATATCTACAGCGTCGAGACCTTGTAAATATTCTAATAAAACTTTAGAATCATTAAGATTATCAAAAGTTGAATTTAAAACTGAAGCGAAACTGAATGCAACATTTCTGGGATTTCTTTGAAGAGACCAAGGACAGAGGAATAGACCGCTTTGTAATATAGCACTTTGGAAAAGCCCTAAAAAAATCTTTTAGTGAAAAATGATGTAGTTCTACCCAAAAATAAGGTGCAAAATGATAGTACTTGTATGGATATCACATATGTTATTAAATTTTATCCAAAATAATGTGTGGCAACCTAATTTTAATAATAGTTTAAAGCAGAAAACTTTGTTCAATATTTACTGATGTGTGAAAAACAGAAATGCTTTAACATAACTATTCGTGATAAATTCGCAATTATAACTAATTTTCTTCTTCTTCTTCTTTTTTTTTCTTCTTCTTGTTAAATAATAAAACCGCATTTTAATAAATATTTAATAAAAATTAAAACTTTTATTGATAAGATATCCAAATTCAGTTAATGCTACAATGGTGCTACAGAAAGTGAAATTTAAAAAAAGTTTGAACGAGAGTCAGAATAATTTGTGTTGTAGAATCCGATTACAAAAAGACAGTCGAAAAAAGAAAAAACATCGTTTGAAAGAATAAAAAGAAGTTGAAGAACAACTCCTCAAAGATAAAAAACAAAAAAAAATTCGATAAATTCAAAAAACGACGATTGGAAAAAAAGCATCTAAAAGAACTCAAAAAATGCAAAAAAAAATAAAAAATTAACAAAATTGTAAAAAACTGCGGGATTAAAATGACATGCAAAACCATAAACACGATAGGACAACACATTTCGTTCGATTCTATAAAACGTGGTTAATTAATAACGCGGTTATCACTGTAGTACAAATTTTATTATTAGTGGTTTCTTGCTGATAGTAGTGATAGTAGCTCCAATATAATATCGGAGAAACCGGAAAGAAGCTAGTTACCAAGTTAAAAAAAAACCTAAAAAATAACTTCACTTTTGTTTTTTGTAGACACCTGTTCCTCGGAGATACCGAATGAGTAAAATTACTCCTAAACAAAGCTATAAAAATCCATAAAAAAAAATTTGATCAACAACATCAAGTGCACAAAGAGAAGTGCACTTTTAACCAATATTAAGATTCACAATGTAAAATTTGAAACGCACCACTACTACAAGAAAGATCAACAATTACTACTTGGTTATGTATCCAAGACTGTTTGTCTTATTTTTGAACATTAAATAGGTAATGCATGAATAGTAAAAATATTTAAAAAAAAATCTGAATTAAAACTTTACTTAAAGTTCAAAAACTATAACTACGTCTACAGCAAAAAAACTATAAACAATTCTAGAAGACCAAAGAAAAATTGTAGAAGAAAAGAAAACTTTGACTGAAAGGAAAAAAAGAAAAATATTTGACAGAAAGCAAAATGCCTTAAAAAATAACATTTTAAAAAAAAGATCGACTTTAAAGAAAAGGTCTATAATTCAAAAACATCTGAAATAAGAGAATAGGAAACTAGAAGCAAAACAAATTTCAAAAATAGATTCAGTGTTACAATATACAAAACCCCGATATTTAATGGTTAAAGTTTGTAAACATGGTCTAAAAACAGTTTAAAGTAGCAGCAGAAATGAAACCTGGAAATAAAAAGAAAGATCACAGTTTTTTTGTTTGAATTACGAGAGCTAGCTTTCCAACTGTTGCAGGACATAACTGAACATAACCAAAAAAACATTCACGCAGTTTATGATGCGTTGAATCGACGATAGATCGGCATACATAATAAAAAACTGAAAATAACATTGGTTAGCAGTAACTAAATAAATAACAGTTTGTTGTGTAAAAACGTTAACACTAACACAATAATCTGATTGGTGTTGACTATCAACTTGTATTTGCAAATAACTGGAAGGTATCTATTCGTGTTGGGTCCAAAATAGGTATAATTTTGTGCTGGTTGATGTATTTGAAATACCTAAGGTTTAACAGAAAAATGCAACAAAACCTTATCAAAAATATTGTAAAGCGCTTTCTGAGTGATGGGTGCCGTGATTGCTCACATTTAAGCAAAAATTTTCCCGAATGACTTGTAGAAGAGAAAAAGTTTATCATGCAATCGAACAAAATTTTTGCGAAAATTGTAAAAGTTGATAAAATATAGATTTATTATTATATGCTAGAGATAAAACAATAGACGGCAAAAAAAACTAGAGCTAAAAAGCAAAAACAGCTATTTTGAAAAGCAAGAAAAACGTTCTTTAAAAACCATGAGTAGAATCCTAAAAATTTTTTCAATATTTTTTATTTATTCGACTAGTTTCGCCTATTAGGACACTATCAAGAGAAAGAGCACTCTTTCTCCAATAACTTCAACAAAGACACATACATATTTGACCTACAAATTAATTCCTGATAATGGCCTAACAGTATAGAATGACCTTAAAATATGGACTACTTCTCACAGTTTAACCCAATTATAAAAATATAAAATTATTTTTGACTCTGTGTTTTGTTGATATTTCTCTTAAATTTGCAATGCATTTTATTATATTTTTTTGTTATGTATTTAGCTGTTATTTTCATACCACTACACAGGGTAATTTATTATTTGCTTCCGCCCGAAACTCCAAAAATAGGCAACACATTATAGTTTGCTAGATTTTAACATTTAATTTTTGAAATTAGGGCATAGAGGGTTGTGAATTAATGTCAACATTGTTAACAATACCTTTGACTGTGCTTCCAGAGTCAGTTCATTTGGATCATTTGTAGTTTTCCCAAAGCTGCTTATTGTTTGTATAACGTGTTCCCTATTTTTGAAATCTCGAGCGAAAGCAAATAAAAAAATTATTCTGTATCCATATAGGTATCCGTCTTAAGCGAAATACAGAGTCATTATAAATAATTGTAGTCAAAGTTGGGCATGATTTGAAATGTAAAATTTGCCCTGTGTCGCTTTGTTGTAATGTTTATTTATAAACTTGTCAGATTTGTCAGATTTTTCTACTTACTTATAACAAGAGTCTTGAAAAGAACTAATTTTACTTGGTAGAATTACAAAAATAAACGAAAACAATTAATAGGTACAAAACGAAGAAAAGCCGTTATTTATAACGCTGTTGGTAAGCTGATAGCTGACTGATTGACTGACTGTCTCTGTTGTCATGGTTTTTGTTTCATGTTAAACTGGAGCGGCAAAAACTAAAGAGGCACAGCCTGCTTGGCCTACAATCATTTATAATAACAATAACCTTGCACTGTACCGGGACATTTTTTAACTCTGAGCATAGGTAGACCCATGTTCATTTTTAAAAGAAACAGATCAACTGTATTAGAAGTTTTTGCTATGCAGTCAGGTATATTGCCTACCGCAAACTGTTAAAAAACAAAATGACAAGTGACAAGTTCAGGTTTGACGATGACGAAGCAAAACACGTTAATTTTCGAGAAATGTATTAATCAACTAACAGAAACAGGTAAGAAATCTTATTACTACTTTAACAAATATTCGAAGTGGCCAACTTCCTGTTCGAGCCAATACGCCAATCTATGACGAAAAACAGAGTTTCTAATAAAATTCTGATTCTAATGGCCATACTATTTTGACGTAAGATACCTTCTTGATTTTTGTTAGTATCACATTATACTGTTGATCTGTTTCTTTTAAAATTGAACATAGGGACTATGTTCAGAGTTAAAAAAATGTCCCGGTATATTCCATTCTCGTAAAATAGTCTAGTGCTCATACTTAGCTCTATATAAACAAGCAGTAGGTCGTTGCCGGTTTGTCTTAACGAGACACAGCGATCACAGATAATCATCAGATCATCGGTGATTTGATAATTATTTTTAAGTTAATTATGTATATAATTTGTTAAAAATGTAACGTTTTGAACTGTAACAAATTTGAATTAAGTGCAGTAGAACTGTTTATTTGCGAGCTTAGACGCTACTAAGCCACTCGACAAATTAGCCGAGAATAAAAAGCGATACTGATTCTAGTAAGTAACTATCTAAGTGTCAGATTTAACTGTGTCGATGTGTTTAAAGAACGTGACTATTTTTTAATTTTTTTTTGAAATTTACTTAGTACAAACCTGCCGAATTTTGATTTAGTAATTGATAAGCAACTGAAGCCGATCCTGCACTTTCTCCAAAAATTGTGATTTTTCCCGGATCGCCTCCAAAAGATTTAATATTGTCATGAGCCCATTGAATTGCCAATCGCTGATCTTTTAAACCATTATTTCCAGGAATTATATTATCCCCAGTTGATAAAAAACCTAAAATTAATTGTAAAAATAGTATACCAAAGAACGAGGTTAAAAAAATTAATTTGTGGCACAAACTAAGTTTACAAAGCGAAAGCGAAGCTAAAGTTCTATAAAAAATAAATGCTCACAATGACTTAGAAACAAAATAGTTACACTATTTTTAAAAATTTGAGCTCTTACCAAAAGGCCCCAATCTATAATTAATTGTTACTAAAATTACGTCATTGTTAACAAATAAATCAGGTCCTAAATATGATAAACTAGATCCTGTTATAAACGCTCCTCCATGTATAAAAAACATAACTGGAAGCAATTCAGTTGCATTTTCTTCATTAGGAAGCTAAAATAATTTGAAATAATAATAGTTAGCAGTAAGTACATAAATAACTACTTGTGGTGTAAAAACGTTGACATAAAGACAATCTTCAGATTGGGGTTGATCATCGATTTGTAACTGCAAACAACTGATATCTATTCGTGTAGTGTCCAAAATACCATCCCAATGTTGTGCTGGTTGAGGTGCTTGAAATCTTAATTCGTCCAAAGGTGGTGTAGCATACGGAATTTTTTCAAACGCATAAAAGGTTTTATTTTCTATTGTTATATCTTGACGACCTCTAATTTTTCCTGTAGTTATTGTTATAACAGGATCTTCAATCTGTTTGATCAATTTTAGAAAAATATTTTTAAAAAATTTTAATAACTTACAAAAAGTCCAGATTTTACAATGGCTAACAAAATCAAAATTGTTGTAAACATATTTGTTATCAGTAAGTAACTAACCAAAGTCTTGAACTAATCAAAGAAGCTATTGAAAATGATGCTAAATTTAAAATCTTATCTTTGTATAACCTACTTTAGATTTGGCAGTGTAAGTACTTGAATGTTGTTAAAAATAATAAATAAAATTATCAATAAAATAATTTGCTAAAGTTTTGTAAGAGTTAATTTTTAAATTTTGTCTGAAAAACTTATGTTGGCTGAAACGCTTCCAGTTCTTTGATTAAAGACTTCAACTGGAATAATACAATAACAAAAGTTGTAACACTACTCAACATAGAGAAAATAGCAGTTTTTCTAATTTTAAAAAATCCAGCTGCTGAAAATGATGGCATAACATCATCTTTAATAACAAAAATTTTAATCATCATTGGATTATAATGTTTTAATTTTTGACAAGAAATATGTAGAGTTCTTGCCTCCTTTGTTACTTCATCACATTTAAGCATGATTGTAGTAACATCACTCTACAAGAATAATATTAGTATTTTTGTATTTTTATTAAAAATTGTTGTACCATGTAAAGAAAAATTATACCAATGTCCCCCAACAAAAAATGAATTCTTGCAGCAGCTGAGTCTCTAATAATCGCCTCGAAAGTGTACAAAATTCTTAGTGAAGCATTTAAAGTAGTTAAAAGTATAGGCCAACCAAATAACTTGTTGAAAATGTCAGCAGTTTGTTTTAAGAGATAGACACTGTAAGTGCATTTCTTTAAAACTTGAGTATTTTTTGGGTGATTAAAGAGTAATTGTTTAATAAATCTGTATCTCAAAGTTATCATTTTGAGAATGACGTAGATAATAAAATTGTAGAAAAACTTTATATACTGTTGAAACGTTTCAAAACCGAAGCATTTGTAGTAAGTCGATTTTAAAACAAGTGACCAAAGCACAACGATGTAAAAATTTATAAAGCAAAATAAGATGTTTGTCAAAAAAAATGTGACCAACAATGAGTGCTTGGTTTTAGTCGAAACACTCTCTAAAACTTTTAGATTGCTTACAAGAGTTGACCACTGGTCTTTATTGTAATATATTCCAATCAAGATGTAAAAATTGAGTGAGGTCATAGAGATATCCACTAATAGTCTAAGAAGTAATTTGAGATTTCCTAGTGTTTTGTAAAAAAAAATTCTGTTTAATAAGGTATATCCCAAACCGAATGTAAACAATATTAAAAAAAACACTTTGTACTTATGCCCAAAAAAAGTTTTTCTTATTTTTTTTGATGTTGGAATTAAAGCAAAAACATTTGCCATTACGAGCAAAAAATCTAATGTTTTGAGATCCATTTGGGCTATAAAAACAACACTGTAAGTGTTTTACTTGAAGGAAAATTACCTTGAAATTATGGTAAAACATAATCGTCAGTAATTGGTGTATCTACCAGATATGTAAAAGTTGAAATAAAATGCTTCTACTTTAGTTTATTATTGAATTCAATTTCCTAACATGAATTATTTTCTATAATTTATTGTAACTTGGACTGGTTTCAGGTGCTCGGCGCTATAAATTATTTATTTAACAACAAATTAATTTATACAAATAATTTAAAAATAACTCTAAATAATTTAACTTCTTGATGACTTATTTACATTGCCTTAAATAATCGTCGAAGATACGCTCATAAGAATGACTGTCTCTCGCTAAGTCCAACTGTTTTTATAAAATTAATCTAATTACCCAAAATTTATTAAAACAGGTGTTTTATTGCGTGATTTGTCTAGACTATATATTACGCGACAATAGTACATTATTTATATATACTTGTACTTACTACTATATACACTTTAATATACGTGTCGATATTTCTGCTGAAAATATCTCTCTCAACGTCTCAATCTTATACAACTTTTGAAAAATTAGTTACATTCATAATATATTCCTCAACAAAAACACTTTGTTGAGGAATACTGCTGGTCATCAAGTGCAACAAAATTCATTCGAATACAATAATTATTATAATCTCAACGCTGACATAAACGTGACGTTTTATTCCAGCGACAGCGTGTTACCCAGTGTTACAAATCTGAGAACAGTAAATTACACTAGTACTTGGCGCACGCAATTTGGGTGCGGAGTTGGCTATTACCGCACCTAAATCGCACTCTGTTACCGACGTAAAGTAGAAAAACAAATTTAATTCTTAGCTTAACAGTAAAATTACACTCCATTTTTTATTTATATGTCGTTGTCTGCCTCTGTTCAACACATAATCTATATGACATAGCAACACATACCTACAACAATGTGTTGAAAAGTGACAGCCAACAGTATTAAATTAAAAAATAGGGTATAAGTTAATTTATGTTTGACTATTACTTAATTAAATTAAAGTATATACTTTTTTTTAGAAAAATTTGCTATTTGACACCTCAAAATTTTGTGAAAGCTGAAAAATCGTAAACGACTCTGAATTGTTTGCTTAATTACTGCTTAGTCAATAATAATTCTAAATTGGAATAACTAAATTATTGTGCAGCGTGTCCCTAAAACATTTACAAGCTGTACTCAATCATAAAAACACTACATACAAGACAAACTAAAATAAAAGTAAATAATCTTACGGTGGTAATGCATCACTCAAGTGTCAAAGGTTTTCAGATCATATATATATAACATAACTTAACATACACTGGTGACCGAGACCGACATTTTCTTCGAAAGACGAGATAGCTGCAGTTAGTACAAGTGTTGGTATCTATAATAAGTGGGCCGACTTTTTAAGCTCCTTATATAAACCGAACAATACTTATTGTACACTTTATTGACACTATTGACAGGGATAATCACCGTAAGGATGGATCTTGATTTATGACAGTTCCCTCTGCCAGATGTCTCGCAATGCACTCAAATATCTACCAAGATTATTTTAATTCTTACTATGACCCCAAGTGCATTGCGAGACATCTGGCAGAGGAAACTGTCATAAATTAAGATTTATCCTTACGGTGATTATCCCTGTCAATAGTGTCAAAGTGTACAATGGGTATTGTTCGGTTAAAAGAAGGGGCTTAAAAAGTCGGCCCACTTACAAATACCAATACTGTATGTGCGTAACTTTACGTAAATTACGAAGACAGTTTCGCTAAGCCGCCTACAAGATATAAATTAGTTACAAAACCAAAAGGCTTTAGGTAACTTCAATTCGTAATTATTTAACGTAAATTATTTTTTATCAACATAAATAAATATTTGTTGTGTATACTCCGTAGAGTCAATTATTTCCTCCTCTACACTATTGTTTCGTCTGGTAAAAATAGCAAAAAGTTTACTGTAGCAGAAAATCAGTAAACGTATTCCAAGTAAAAGATGTTTTTTGTATGGTTAAAGGAAAAAGCCCTTTTATTTAAAAAAATTTTAACAAATACAAAGATTTAATATTTCAAAGATTTCGTTACTTTGTACAACGTTATTCACGAAGGATGACGAATCCATATGCAACTAAATTTAGACATTAAGCAGCTCTTTTGATAAAATTTTTATTTCAGTAAAAATATTAAATTAAAGTTACCTAAAGATGATCGATTTTGATTAGTTTTCTTATTACTTATTAAATTGAAAAAATACTTAATAATTCGTTATTTTTAGTTTTTGTACCAGTGTAACAAGGTAAGGACAGAATTTATTAGGACATATTATTCTACAAACAGTATTTGTTTAATTCCTAAATTTTGTGCCGCAACATTTAGTGCAATATGTGAATTTTCTGTAATCGCTTGAATTACAGCAATCTCATATTTTTTTCTGTCGCAGTTTTGTTTCGTGTCTTGGCAAGAAAAGCCAGATTTGACACAATTTTGCTTGAAAAATTTTGTCAGTTGAAATCACTCAAATATCTTTCTGCAGAAAGACTTACTGCAGCTGAAGCGTTTTTCCAACATTGTTCATATATCAAGATCATGTCAGTCTTTTTGTTATTAGTGAACATTTTGATTAAATTTGCTCAATGACTATCAAAATAACAAAATAATATACAGTAACTATGATCGCAAAAATATTTATTAAATTAAATTGTATCAGAGTCTCATAAGAAAATGTAAGATTGGTTGCATAAATTGTTTGTTATCATTTGTGAATAAGTCTGTATAAACTATCTAGAATAGCGGTTACGTTACTTTATACATAGATAACTATTAGCTCTTTAGAGGGCTAAATTGTGTCTTTACTAACAGTTGCCCCATACTGTCCAACTGTTGCACTTTGTACCTTTAAATATCTACCTCACTGTACTAAACAAACACTATTATTTTAAATATTTTATTGCAGAGCAATTAACTTCTATCTTGACCGGCAATACATAAAGTGTAATTTACATCTTTATAAAAGATAAGAGAATTAACTCGGCGAATAGGCTGCAAATAGCAGCAAACTTATCAAATTGTCGAGGAGATAAGCGCCTTTTTTTCTGTTTTTTCTTATGCTTATTCATTTAGGTATTTATGAGTGAAAAAAAATCCGAATATAGTAGATTTTAACTCTATTTTAGTCTATCTCAATCTTACTTGCAGGTTGATCTTTCTATCGGAACTTTTCTGTCGTTGAAAAAATCTGTGCCACTCTCAAAGTAGATTTCAAATTGGTCGCTAGGTGAGCTACTTGTTACCTTGTACTGTACAGTCTATTTTTTTTTTTTTTTTATAAAACTACCAACATTGCATTTTCTCTCAAAAGAGATTTGGCAATCTAGCATTTATTTGACATGGGGTAAAATAAGGGTAATGACAAGGCGTGATCTGTGACAGACACGAAAACAGGTTATGTTAGCAAAATGTACAAATGTGTCAAATTCAGGGAGTCTCAACTCAATTCGAATGGAACACTATGGACTTGTTTTTTCCTTGGGCTTCGCCGTGCCCAACGACAGATATCGGTGTTGGTAGCAGAGCATTGTGGTAAAATATTCAAAATAATCTGACTATCTGACATCTGACATAAATTGAGACAGATGTATTACAAACCCAACAAATAAAAATTACTATTGTAGGGAAATTAATTTGACACCAACATAATGCAACAGGTGGAGGTTTTATAAAAAAAATAGACACTAGTAAGTAACAAGATACAAAAACTATGTGTAAATTTGGTAGGAAAAAAATGTAGAAGTTGACAATGGCGTAGCGAAGTAGTAGATAAAATGGATATAAATGCTAAGATAAAGTTGCCAAAGAACTAGATATCAAAGAAAAATGTGAAAAATAGTGGACTATCAAATTAAATAGGCAAATAAAACAGTAATAACTATAGAGTGGACAAATCGTGCAAATCAATGATCCGAACAGTCGGCCAAGTGCATAGAAAAGTTGATTGCATGTAACACGCTAGCAATGCGTAAATGGTCTACTTTACTAAGATAAGTTCACTGGTGTATATGCTAGGGCATTGCGTTGATGTTAACAATTTGTATTTGATACATTTAATTGCTATTTCTATAAAAACTGGAATAAGTTTCTTGATGATAATTTTTTTTATTGATTTGTACTTAATGTTAGACTTCTTCATTTAAATAATACGATTTAACTAGAGAACAGCCTTAAAGGCCGAGTCGTCTATGAGTGTGATTATTATTAGAATGCACAATTTGTCAGCGCTATGGTAATGACCAGTTCAAAAAAAAAAAAAATAATAATTGGTTTGTAGTTAGTATATAGTAGTGGTATTTTGTTAATTTAGTTTATTTATATATGGTGTCTCAAAATTAAGACATTTTTATCAAAAGTAAAAGAAAAATTGTTAAAAAATTGTGCGTCTTTTCCTTACAAAGTCATCGAGATTTAAGATGCATCAAATTACCTTCAAATAAAGACTATAAATTTTACCGTTTATTTTTATTTATTATAAACATCATTACGTGTACCAACAATGAATTTTTTTAAAGTACCTTTAATGAGAAAAAAATTATTAATATTCTCAAATTTTCTTTATTTCCACAAGCATCGACAACGAGTACAGAATCTTATTTTGTTTCTGAGGAAACCTCATGATTGTTTCATTGCTTGAGAGAATAAGAAAACTGAGGTTCGAAAAGTTGCGAAATACAATTTGCACAGTGTTTCCAAATTAAACAAAGTCAAAAGGCAATTATCTAGTAAAGGGTAATTTAAAAAATTGTTCTGTAAATTTTTACTTACTGCAAAAAGCACAGCTTTCAACGCTACGAACTCAGAATACCTTAATTTTGAGACATCCTGTACAATATTTTGATTATTTAGTTGTTACAAGATTTTTATTTAAGTACACAATACACAATCTATACAAAACCTACTTCAAATTTTAATTTGAAATTCTTATGTTTTTTTAAATATCTCCATTTCTAAGATTAAAGACTTAAACTGAAATATTACAATAACAAAAGTTGTAGTAGTACTCAAAATAGAAAAAATAGTAGATTTACTAATTTTAAAAAATCCGGCTGCTGAAAACGATGGCAAAACATCGTTTTTTATAACAAAAATTTTTCCCATCATTGGATTATTATTTTTTAATTTATGACAAAGATTAAGTATAGTGTTTGCTTCCCTTCTTACTCTATCACATTTAAGCATAATTGTAGTAACACCACTCTACAAAAGCAATTTTAATGATTTTTTTAAACGAAATTTTTAAATGTACCATATATAGAGCAATAACACCAACGTCTCCCAATATTAACTGAATTCTTGCAGCAGCTGAGTCTCTAATTATTGACTCGAAACAATAAAGAATTCTTAGTGAAGCATACAAAGTTGAGAAAAGTATCGGCCAACCAAATAACTCGTTAAAAATATCAGCAGATTGTTTTAAGAGATAAACACTGTAAGTACATTTCATCAAAACTTGTGTATTTTTTGGGTGATTCAGGAGTAACTGTTTGATAAATCTATATCTTAAAATCATCATTTTTAAGATAACGTAAATAATAAAATTGTAGAGAAACTTGATATAAAGTTGGACTAACTCAAAACAGAAGGCTTTATAGTAAACAGATTTTAAAATGCGTTCCCAGAGAACAGTGTTGTATAAAACTATGACAGTATTGAAAATGTTAGACACAGCAAATGTTATTAATAATGGATGTTTTCTTTTTAATGGAACGCTTTTAAGCATTTTTAGATTGCTAACAAGTGTAATCCATTGTTCCTTAGTGTAGTATATTCCAACCAAAACATAAAAATTAAGTGAGATCATAGAAATATCAAATAATATGCGAATAAGTAATTTTAGATTGCTCAGTCTTAAATAAAATAAAAATCTGTTAAATAAAGTGTATCCCAAACACAGTGTAAACATTATTAAAAAAAATATTTTATACTTTTTGCCAAAATTAGTTTTTTTAATTTTTCTTGAAGTAGGAATTATGGCTAAAATATTTGCCATTGCTAACAAAAAATCAAATGTAACATCCATTTGGATTCTAAGAATACACTTTGAAAGTATTTTTCATTAAAGAAAATTACTTATTAAACATAAAAACTTTTACGACACTAATGTATAAGTTCAAACACAAAATTTGGTCTAGAAGAACTTAGTTTTAAGAAATACTTTTACAAATCATCATAATTATTAATTTTTGTATAAATTTTAATCAACTGGGGAACGGTATTTTAGCCCACTGTTTAAGTAAAATTTAATTAACATAACGAACTGAAACATTAATATTTAAATAAAGACCATAATTACTTGGTCTCGCTTTATTTGCAATAACTCATGTAATAATTTAACAAATAAAAATTTATTGTCTAAATTGTAACATAACTATAAAAAATGTTGAAATGCAATACAACATGTGAAAAATCGTAGACCTTTCTATTTTGAAAAATCTAGCAGCTGAAAATTCGGGAAAATTCTCTTTCAACACATAAATAATCTCAATCACGTCTTCTGTTTTCATTGTAGATTGTTTAAACCACCGATATTTACGTAACTGTGATGAAATATTTTCACACTCTTGTAAAACACAATCACACATTATTATAATAGTGAGGGAACCAAACTTAAATTAAATAAATGCTAAAACAACTAAAAATAGCTAAAAATTTACTTACTAGCAACACCAAAATAATGCATACATTGTTTAAAGTAATATCGACATCTAGTTTTACTTTTTCATATATTATTAAAATATCTAATTCGATTAAAATTCGTAAGCAACAAAATATGAGATTACACAAAATTGGCCAACCAAAAATTTTATTAAATATTTCCACATTGTCTTTAAGTAAAAAAATATTTGATTTTAGTTTCTTAAATAGTAAAATATTTCTATTTTGGTTTAATAACTGGTTTAAATAAGTGTACCGGACTAAGAGCATGTCTAAGACGACATACATTATATAATTGTACAATAGTGCTTGATATCCCTGAAATATATCCATAATATACTGTTTGTAGTAATTCAAACCATAAGAAGATATCCAAAGCCATAAAGTATAAAAATTTAAAGACCAGTAAATAATATTTATTGCAGTAAACGACTTAAAATAATTTTTTAGATTTAAACTGTTACACTCAATTTTTCTCAAATTTGACATCAGTTGATGCCATTCATTCTCTTTGTAAAATACTACAACAACTGATACATAAAAATTAAATAAATACATTATAAAATCTACTAATATTTGAACTGCCAGTTTAATTATGTTAAATTTTCTGTAAAATGGAATTCGATAATAACAGGAAATTATTAAACCAACTGATAAGAGAATAAACAAAAACACAGAATAAATTTTTTGAAAACGAGTGTTGTTAGTTTTTGGTGGTACAACAGCAAAAATACTGCCAACTGTATGTAGTAGATTTAGAATTGCTGTCTCAGAATTTTTCATTTTTTTTTTAAGTTAACTAGATACTGAATAAAATTTTTATTTTCTTGTATTTATAACAAACCGAAGTTATTCAGACTTGACAAGAATGATAGATTTTTATCGTTTTATTAGTAAGTGGGCAGTAAGTATTATAAATCAAATGTAAGCATTGTGTTCTAAATATTTGTTTATAAATGTATGATTAAACCAATAGATTAACTAAATTGAGAGTTTCACAAAGACTTATGTTATATTAAGCCTCTAAATGACTATGGTTTTGATGCACTCAATAGATATGAATCGCTTATATATAAATGTCTATAAAAATGATAAAAATGGGAGTGAAGACAGTAGACAATATAATTACGTTTAAAACATCTTATAAAGATAAAGAATAAGATAATATAGAGATTGAAGTTAGAATTGTAAAGCCTAAAGTAAACATAAATTAGAACAAAAAAAAACACGATAAAGTTTTCTTTAAAATTCAGAAATGTAGATGACACAATATTTACATTTAGCAAACTAAGTCTACAAATTGCTGAAAAGTAAATTAATTTCAATAAAAATTCACTTCTTAAGATTCAAGATTCCTAACTAATACTTTTTTTAAATTTTTGAATTAATTGAAAATGCTGCTTTTATTAAAAATTGCTAATTAAATCTTACTTACATAGTTTTAAGGCTTTTTTACAATTAAGAGTAAAGCTGCTAAAGTTGAGTCCGGAATCTCCGTATTTATTGCTGTTAACTTGCATTTGGTTTATCTTGTTTTTGTTCTTTCTTTTTGGTTAGCCGAACTATTTATAATACACAAATCGCCAATAGTCTTGGACCCCTTGGCTAATGTAAAAATTTTTATTCAAAATTTTAAAGTAAATATTTTATCCTTAATTATTATTTAAATTAGTACATTATTAGTACGTGGCCTTGACTTAATTAAAAATGGACAGTCAAAAAAGCAAAAACACAAGTTTTTAACAATAGATTGATATTCAATGATTTACAGAAAATGAAAAAAACTATACAGAAAACTGAAACAAAATTGCTTAATACTCTGTGTGTCTTCCTCTATTCTGGAGCAATGCCATAACACGCCTGGGCATTGAAATAATGAGGTTATTAATTGTTTTTTGGGGTATATTGTTCCACTCGTCTTGTGCAGCGTTTGTTAATTCTTCAAGAGTAATAAGAGGGTTATTTCTGTTGTAAATAGCGTTTGAAACGTAACCTATAAATTCTCCATAGGATTCATATCTGGGGAGTTTGCTGGCCATGGTAATTGTTGAATATTTGCATCTTCTAAGGCGTCTTGTACTCTTCGTGTGCGGCGAGACGTTGTCTTGTCATCCATAAAGATGAAATTTTCTCCGATTTTATTACTTAAGGGATGAGTGATTGTCAGAATAATGTTTTCTGCATAAATGTCTCCAGTCATTGTACGAGCTATAGAAACAAGCGCGTAAAACGGCTCCACATGTTACCGCCCCAAAACATGACTGATGTTCTGTGGTATGAACCACTTCTCTAAATAATTGAAGTCTTTCTTGCCTACCTGGTGCTCTTCAGACCCTTATCACTCACTAATCCAAATTGTGTCTCATCGGAAAACATTACGCTTGGCCACTGAGGTAAAAGCCAGTTTCTATGCTTTTGAGTTCACTGTAAACGAGCAGCAATATGTTGCGGAAATAGTCTAGGTACCCTTAAAACTTGTCTTGATCTTAAATTTGCAGAACGAAGTCTTCGACAAACCGTGGAGCGTGGACCTTGAAATTACTGATCGATAAGTTCTCAAAAAGTGATCACAAACCGCTGTTTCTGAAACATTTCGTTCCTGACGCACAAAATCTGTCAGGTAACCATTCTGTCTTTTGTTTGTTACCCTAGGATGGCCAGTCCTATGTCTTCGTTTGACCTTTCCGCTTTGTTGGTACAAATGGACAATCCGAATGACGGAACTCCTGGGAATGTCGAGCCTGTCTGCAATTTGATGATTCGATAGACCTTCTTTATGTAAAACCATTATTCTAGCTCAATTGAACAATAAAATCGAATTTCCGGACATTTTCGAAAAGAAATCTAAGACAACAGTAAAATTTGCGATACGGAGTTTAGTCACTTATTGAACACTTTTTAGACCTTCGTGGTTTATCGCGAGATAACTTTTTTAAAAGAATCAATTTGACTTGACTTGACTTGATCATCTATTTTTACTTGGACGAGATTAATCTCTTTTACCAAGAATCATCCTGCATTTTTCAGTCATTTTTATGGTTATTGAAGTTATTTCATTCTTTGTTGATTGGTTATTCTGTTTTCATTACTTTAAGAGTGGGATTAAAGGGGTATATTTATGTTATTTATAAAAGTGTTAGTATATTAGTGATATGATTTATAAAGTTGGTGCGTTGTTGGTCGGTTAGGTTGATTGTAATGAAGTCTAACATTATTGAAGAAAGTTCTTTAGAGATTTTAGATTTTTTGTCTTTGTTGGAGTGAATTTGGAAGTCCTGTTTTGGTGGAGTCTCTTTTTGTTTTTTCTGGATTATTTCTTCCTTTTGAATTTCTTTGATTGATTTAGATTTGGAAGGAGTAATTGTGATCCATGTAGGTTTTTCTGTTCTTGGAATGGGCCTTTTAGGACAGTTTTTTTTATTAATACTAAGGTGTTCGCGCAGTTGGCGCATCTTGGAGGCGTAGTTTTTTCTTTGTTGCATAAGTGGGTACTGTGTTCCTCTCCACATTTCATGCATTTATAGTTATTGTTACAGTGCTTCTGCACATGACCGTACCTTTGGCACCTGTGGCATTGGGTTAATTCTCTCTAGTTCTAAGAGGCTCGATTGTAATGTCAAGACCAAGAATTTTCTTGATCTTGTAAATTGACTTATAGATTTTTGATATTTCGACTAGAACCATTTGTAGTGGTTGGTTCAATCTGTTTTTCATACGAAAAATTTTTATAGCTGGATAGTTATTTTGTTTTAAGTACATTTCGATATCTTCCTCATTTATTTCTGTTGGGATTCTTTTGAAAGCTATTTTGAGGTTTTTTTCACTGCCTAGCTAAAGAGTGTGGAACTGGGCGTTTAGTTCTTTCAGTAATTTGTACATCTTTCTATAATCGTCGTCGGTTTCCGGCTGAATTCCTATTCCCTCGGGGGTAGAGGTTGCTTTCGTATAATTTATTTTATTTTGCTGTAATTTACTACTTACATCAATCCATTTGTCTTTAAAGCGTAGTATTAACGGGGTAGTATTTTTATTGGTAGGAGCTTCAATCATGTTTGTTGAGTATTTATTCGGTTGGTTTTGACTTGAATTTTCATTTTCCTTTTCGATGATCATTTCTTCTTCCTGATTTTCTATTTCTTTATTTATCAAATTGATGTACCTGTTTGTTGATGTCCAATTTGAAGTTGTTTTGTTTGTTTACTTTTTGGGAATGATGAAATCGTCGCTTTCTTGACGTTTTCGTTTTTCCTTTTCAGTTCTGTTGGGTGAGTCGTGTTCAGTTTCATTGTCTATAATGGGTTCAGCATTTTCAAGATGTTGAATTCTACTATTGATGTGACCGTTGAGAAATTTTAGTTCCTCAAAGATAAGTTCATAGAATTTCAGTTCTGGATTGTTATTCATTTTAGCGTCTTTTCGCACTTGCACTACACTAATTTAACTTAAATAATTCAACTATTATAGTCATGAAACATTGAATTGTGGAAAGCACTTTGCACAGTATGGAAATAGAATTAAATTCGCTTCATTAAACCGCTTGCTAGCGTTGTTCAGTCGAGATTGAACTGAGAATCAATTTCGTTTGGCATAGGATTAAAAATAAATCTACTTCAAATTTATGATTTGTTCAATGACCATGCTGTTCACTTTTTGGGTATTCTAAGGAGGTCCAAGACTTTTGGCGATGTGTGTATTTTTATTAATCGCTTGTAAAATTACGTATATGTAATTTTTGTCTGAAGGTATTACTTCTAATTTTATCAACCATTTGAATAACGAATGCATAAGATAAAAAAACATTAGAAACTACAAATAAAAAGAAGATAAATATTATTAAGACGCAATGTTATAACAAAGTCAATGCGGGACTGACAGACAATTGTTATTTCAATATACGGTACAATGAATGTACTGCATTAAACTGTCTTCAAATACAAATATTGTCACGGGATTTGCCTCGTGATGTGGGGTTGAAATTAAAAACAGGATTTAAAAAAAAATAATTTAATAATGTTTGCAATATATGGTACATGATACGAAAATCCAGTTATACATAATAAAATAGGGCTACTTACATTGACATCTTTGACACACCTGAAGGGTCTGGGCACACCTCACTCGTTACCTTCTTTGACTCGCTTTGTCCAACGCTATCAACGGACTTTCCAGTTAACGCAGCCCGCCAGTTCCCCCAAATGCTGAGCCAGCTATTGCTTCAACCGACGGTAATTTGGTCAATATCAGCAATAGCCTCCCCGCACCGGAAGGGTCATGACCTAGCACGCTAACGAAATTCCGCTTTGTGACAATATTCTATAAAAACGAAAATACTACTGGTATTAACTTAACTTGAAATTAGCCCATAAGAGAGTAAGAAGTTGTCTTTTTACTCTCTTTATCATAATAACAAAGATTATAAACTTATGAAAATAAAATATTACAATCAAAATTTCTTTGGCCGTTTAAAACTTGTAGAAAAATAAGCTACTAAAAAATTAAAAGATAGGAAAAAATTTATAATTATTAGTAGGAGAAGAGACCTAACCGGAACAAAAATATGAGAAGCAAAAGTAGACAAAGTGTTTTTTATACGTTTATTTATTCTACTTTTTTATTGTCCTTACATGTTCAGAAATTTTGGTTTTAATTCATCGTGCTATTTGACTAATACAAACTGTATTGCAGGCATTACAAAATAACTTGTAGACGCCTGAGTGATGTAAAGAAGAAATTTGATCCTTCTTCTATACGAGATAGGCTGAAAAATTAAAACTAAAAGCACTTTTATATTATAGTTTTTTAAAATATGAGAGATGTAAAAAAAATTTGTCAGTAAAGCGAATAGAAGAATAGAGAGGTATTAAAAAAAGAGCCATAGAAAAAGAACTATGTATGTACCTAATATATTAAAGCTTAAAGAGTATTTGTTCCTAAATTCATAGAATAGCTTATTTAAGTCCTGTAATAGAATGTGATTACTTACGACTATTCGTTTAATAATAAACCATTCTTCTTTAAAAGCAACAAAGTCTTAAATAAATTTAAAATTCAAAATAATAACTTAAACGCAACTACTTCTATAATGTGAGAATAACAATGTTTGGAATCGCAAAAATTTATATTATAAGTTGTTGTAGGTTTTCTATCAATTTCAAATACAAAAAATAAATTGTTTTTTCAATTATATTGAGACCTAAAAATAGAATGCAAAAATTTGTTTTAGATTTTCCAGTAAATTTATTATTTTTATGCAATAGATTAATAACTAGAAGAAAATTATCTAATTCTGTTTTAGTGCCTTTAAATGAAGAAATGACCTCATCAACATATCTAGACCAAAATCAAATATACTTTGAAGAAATAAGAAGATTTTTTTTTCAAAGTTGTTTATTTATTTACAAATATGTTTCTTTTGCAAATGAAAGTGAATTTACCAGATTTACACATAACTTCTAGAAATCATAAAAACCCGTGCAGAGTAACTCGTTTTCCTCAAACAGAAAATCATATACTTACTCTTAATAAAAAACATTTAACACACTAATAGCAACTTATTAACAAAGGCATACAAAAAAAGCCAAAAAAACATAAAAAAAGTTATACAAAAAATCAGCGCGTTGAAGGTCTAGAAGGCGTAGCAGTATATCAAATAATTTAACAAACCTTGTAGAAATGAAATGTAAAAGTAAGATACAAAATGCAAATTGACCAAAACTGACATTTGTTTTTTATACAGAAACAAGTTTTTTAAGCACAATTTGTCTCTAATTCCAACTAATCAGAACCTCAAGTAGTCAACAACTCGTAATTATCTTTGCTAAATAATTGTTGCTTAAGATCGCCAATGTATTTTTCGAAACGAACCTTCTATTAAACTTTATTAATCTATACAAACTCAAAGCAACATTTTAAACAAACAAACATTCGTATTTTTGTAGACTGAACAAAGCTACAGCACTATTAATATAAATAATATAGCACTATTAATATTAACTTCACTCTGTTATACGTATTGGCTTTGAACTGCCGATCGCAGAATTAAACTGCATGTGTAAAAAATAGGATAATCGTAGCGTGTAGGATAAATTAAAACTTAAAAACAAAAAAAAGGTATAATTTGATTACTAAAATTACTTAATTTTAGTAAACTAGCCTTTACTAAAAGTTAGGAGGTATCTTCAAACATCTCCAATTCTTCCACCAAAGACTTAAATTGATATATTACAATGACAAAAGTTGTAATAGTACTCAAAACAGAAAAAATAGTAGATTTTCTAATTTTAAAAAATCCGGCTGCTGAAAACGTTGGCAAAACATCACTTTTTATAACAAAAATTTTCCACATTATTGTATTATTATTTTTTAATTTTTGGCAAAAATTAAGTAGAGTTTTTGCCTCTCTTGCCACTCTATCACATTTATGCATAATTGTAGTAACACCACTCTACAAAAACAATCTTAATATTTTTTATTAAAATTAAATTATTAAATATACTATATCAAGGGCAATAACACCAATGTCTCCTAAAATCAACTGAATTCTTGCAGCAGCTAAGTCTCTAATTATTGACTCGAAACAATAAAGAATTCTCAGCGAAGCATATAAAGTTGAGAAAAGTATCGGCCAACCAAATAACTCGTTGAAAATATCAGTAGATTGTTTTAAAAGATAGATACTGTAAGTGCATCTCTTCAAAACTTGTGTATTATTTGGGTGATTCATGAGTAACTGTTTGATAAATCTATATCTCAAAATCATCAGTTTTAAGATAACGTAAATAATAAAATTGTAGACAAACATGATGTAGAGTTGAACCAATTCAAAGCAAAAGGCTTTGTAGTAAGTAGATTTTAAAATGCGTTCCCAGAGTACAGTGTTATATAAAACTATGACAATATTAAAAATGTTAGACACAGCAAATGTTATCAATAATGAATATTTTCTTTTCAATGAAACGCTCTGAAGAATTTTTAAATTGCTAACAAGTCTAACCCACTGTTCCTTACTATAGTATATTCCAAGCAAGACGTAAAAATTAAGGAAGACCATAGAAAAATCCACTAATACTCGAATAACTAATTTTAGATTTTTCAGTCTTAAATAAAACAAAAATCTGTTAAATAAAGTATATCCCAAACACATTGTAAACATTATCAGAAAAAATACTTTGTACTTTTTAGCAAAATAAGTTTTTTTAATTTTTCTTGAAGTGGGAATTATGGCCAAAATATTTGCCATTTCTAAAAAATAATCAAACGTTGAGACATCCATTTTGATTCTAAGAATACACTTTAGAAGTGTTTATCAGAAAATTACTTATTAAACATCATAAAAACTTGGCCGACACTAATGTAAAAGTTGAAACACATATTTTTGACTAAAATAACTTAGTTTTATAAAACATATTTACATATTTGCCTATGACTATAATTATTTATTTTAGTACAATAATAATAAAAAACATTAGTTAATTTTGCAACGCATACTTTCACTAAAATGTGATTAACATAAGGAAATTAAAAAATAATATTACAATAAACACTATAATTTATTCTGGGCTAATTTCAAGTTAAAATACTACCAGTAGTATTGCAAATTTTAATACTCCTTTATAACAACAACCAATCACAACCCCGGATTCTATTAATTTTTCATGGAAACGAAGATACTACAGGTATTATCTTAACTTAAAATAGCCTATTCGTTTACTTTTATTTACCAAAGTTAATTTGCTTTTAATCAGAATTTTATTTACATATTAACTTGTCTTATCAAACAGATTTTTTTCTAAATGTAAAAATTGTTATTTTGTTAATTTCATAAAACGTCTTCTTTAAATTTTTGAAGACTTTTTAACGATTTAAATATGGATAATGACAGCATTACTTACATACCTCAAGGGTCAAATATGGTTCACTACTACGGTTATTTACAATCGTTGACATATAAGTGCTATAGGTCTTTCTTAGAGCCTGTTATAGAAGGATAGAAGGTCGGACCAGGTCTCTTAGATTCTTCTGACTAAATGACAGTTGTTATTTTGGTCAACATTTTAATATTCTACAACTTAATATTGAAGGAATAAGCAAAGATAAGTGTTAATATTTATTAGAACTTTGCTTGGATAATAAAGTAGATGTAATTGCATTAAAAGTGACTCATTGCGCTTTAAAAAAACAAATTTCAAAGCAAGTAAGCAAAAATTAAAGCAAATTTTAAGTAGGAGTAAAAGGACGATCAAGTTTTGTTTTTGCAACATTATTTGTATTTGAAAAACGTTTCACAACCCAATACAGAGTTGTTTAAACAATAAAATTTACAACCACTTTGGGGTAAATTTGTTGAAATTAGTTGTACGATGAGTCCAGAGATTGCCAATCTGCACGTTGAGTCCAGGAATTGCCAATCATTTATTTTATTGTAAAATCCGCTTTTGAAGTACGCCATTACAATAAAAGTGTCATATTTTAATTTGAAAGCCGTCTTAACAAAATTTTAGTAACAACTGACAACTTATTAATAAAATTTCTAAAATGTCAAATTTGGATTTGAAGTTTGGCCAAAATAGCCGATTTTTGGTAACAGTACAATGCTGCCAACCCAATCAGTACTTGTTGTTCACATTGTATTATCTACAAGATAGAATTTTATTGATTTTGCACAAGATACAACAATTTTTACTAATTTGATTGTTACAATAAGGAAACTACACTCGACCGCAAAATTAACCGGACACTAAGTTTTTTGAATAAATTTTAGTGACGAAAATTTGAATCAAATAATTTTAATTGAAAATGTGCAATAATAATCACTTAAATTGAAATCAAGATAATTTTTATTAATAATGTTCAAAAATAAATATTTATTTACAAATTAAACAAAAATTTGATTTCAAGTAACAAAACAAAGCAAAACAAAATTAAGAAAACTGCAAAAAAAATGGTTTCAGTAGCAAGTATTTCCTCCTCGCGCTTGAATTACAGCTCTCATTCGTTAAGGCATACTTGCAATCAAGTCTGCGATCTCATCTTGGGCTATTAGCTCCCACTCCCACTCATTCAGCAACGCCTGTTCCAGCTTAACTGTTGTATGAAACTCGCCGTAGTTCTGCCTAATCCTTTTCCATAGGTTGTCTCATATGTGCTCAATGGGGTTTAGGTCAGGGCTCATGGGTGGCACCTTAGCACCTGAACAATAACTCGTGAAGGTACTGACGCGTAATCTGGGCTGTGTGAGGGCGCGTATTGTCGTGCATTAAGAGAAACTCTTCCCCTACAAATGGCGCAAAAGGAATCACATGCTCTTGTAAACACTCCCTAATGTACCAGTCAGCGTTAATGCTACCTCTCCGCACCGTTACAAGAGCTGTATGAGCCTCCAAAGAAATCCCTCCTCATACCATTACACCTCCACCACCAAATGCTACTCTAGGCGCAAAGCAACACTGGGCATACCGTTTCCCCGGGCGTCTAAATACTCGTTGACGACGATCAGGTGAATACCTAGTGAAACGCGACTCAGCCGTAAAGAGAACGGAGCCCCATTTGTCCATATTCCAATCAACACGATTTCGCGCAAATTCCAATCGCTGTCTGCGATGCTCTGCGTTCAACTTAGGGCCAGTAGCAGGTGGATGTGATGTCAAATTGTTTTCCTTCAACCTTCTTAAAACAGTATCAGGAGAAATCATGGTCCTATGAACATCCGCCAGTCTCCTCGCCAAAGCTGTAGCAGGAAGAGTCCGTTCTCGCAGCATTTGTAATCGAAGAAATCGGTCTTCCACTTTATTTGTTACTCGTTTTCTGCCTTCTCCAGGTCTTTTGGAATAGGAACCAGTTGCCCTGAACCTTTGTACCGCATCGGATACCGTGCTTTTAGGAAAACCAAGCACATTTGCAATAAATCGTATGCTGCGTCCATCATTATGTAAAGCAACAGCCTGGGCAGCTTCTTCGGGACTCATTACAATATGAATCGCTTCTACAACAAATCTCTTCTCCAAAAAAAGCCAAATTAAACAAACCAGAACCAGCTATCGACACAAATTTGGCAGACGTGTAAAACAAACAAAACCTTTCTGATTGAAAGCCGCCTATTAAGAAAATAGGTACAAAAAGTAATCTGCGTGATAGAGGTTAACCCAAAAAACTTGAATATCCTTTCTTTTAGTTGTTTTTTATGTGTAGCCATATAAAATCAATGTAGAGAGCGTTTTCGCAATTTTACGGGACAAAATTCAAGTGTCCGGTTAATTTTGCGGTTGAGTGTAGTTTCTATGAAAATAAACAGTTCGCAGACTATAAATATTATTTGCATCACGTCCGTTGTTCTTAGAAATAATTTGTTCTTTAAAACGTTATTTTGCATACTTGATACATAAATAACTATTACAAATAAACAACAAATATTTTTTATAGTAAACATTATTTTATTTAAATATTTAATTGACAAATATGTATGTATATTATTAGGCATATAGTTGTTAATAACAAAACAGTACTTATAAATTAATTAAAACATTTGTAGAATTTTTTTCTAAACAGAGTTTCAACGACAAATACGAAAATTGAAAATCCTGTTCCTAACAGCCAAATAAAAAATGCGGATTGAATATTATACAGGCTAAAAGGTCTCCACAATGTTTTAATTCCATAGAGTTTCATCAATTTTTCTAAAACTATACTAAATTCAACATCGTTATACCATTTTAAAGTTAATCCACTTTGAACTAATCTAAGTATAACTTTATTAAAAGCGTTTAATAAAGCTGAACCTTTTGGAACTATGTAAGATATTAAATAACTAGCAAGACACTCACTCATTATATGTATACGAGGAGTTCCATCTTCATTTACATAATTGACTCTTATAAAAAAACTAAAATCACGCTCTCTTTCAATCTTAGACAGATTTTTGCTGTATGCAATAAAATTGAAGACATTTGAAAATGCAATTGTTCCAAACTGTTTTCGTTTTAAGTTTCTGTGTATTTTTGAATCGTTATCAAACGAATAGAAATTTGTAGCAATTGGAAAATTCGCTTTATCCAACTCAACCAACGTATTAATTTCTTTGTAATATGTTGGTGTTGTAAATGCCTTAATCAATTGACCTTGCACTACACTTAAAATAATAATGTTGAAAACCATACAACTAAACAAGAAAAAAATTTGTTTGAGTGTTGGTCGGAACCTTGTTGGAATTCCTAAAAAAATGTTAAAAATTTGCCAAAACACTATGCAGCGCTTTTGATGTGGACCGATGTAGTACCAGAAATAGTAACAAATAAAAAATACAACGCAAATTATAAACCAGGTGAGTAAATCAAAGCAGTATACAAATATTAGCCATTGAGGGACTCTTTCTGATTTAGGTACACCAACACAAATTCGGTCAGTGTCGTACGGTGCTGTAAATTCTATATTATCAGTACCATAATCCATCAGAAATCTTCCATTGAAACTAATGTGAGCTTCGTTGTTTGCTATAATACCCAAACTACCGGTTATAGTACCATTCGGTAGAACCTCTCCAAAAATTTCCGACTTCTTACAGTCATCAACTCGGTCTATGTCAAAATTGAAGTGCTCTACTATGGTAGATAGAAGAAAACCATCTATACCTCCAAATAATTTAAATGATTTATAAATAGGATTTTCGCTCATCAGTTTTGGAATTTCTGTAATCGAAGTTGGGTATCGGGAAAATATTGTAACTTTTAAAGGGAAACGGTCATTTTGTAAATTAATACTATTATGGTTGGTTCTGCTACATAAATATGTATCAACAACACTAAAATCATTTCTAAAACGCGTAATAATATTACTCCACTGTGAAGTTGAGGTGAGAAAAACAATTTCATAAATGTTTCGAGCTAAAGGAATGATTATTTTATAATTTGCCTCTAAAAATGTATTTAAAGTTTCTTCATTCCATGCAATAATTAAATGAATCTCAATGTAGTCAATGTTATTTGTTATTGTGGCATTATTATTTACTAGAGATAGCAGTCTTCTTTCAATGTATATTTTTTTTCGAATGTTGTTTATGTTTAAATAGTTTAAAATCATCTGGGTAAAATCTTCTAAATCGTATTTGTGTTCTTCTGTTTGCAAAACTAGTATTTTAATTGTTTCGTAGTTAAATTGTTTGTTGACATCTTCAATACACTTTGTAATACTAGTAATGTTCATAATTTGTAAAAAAAATAAATTAAATAAATTATTCTTCATTTTTGTACAGATTAGTTGTGTGTTTTTATCAGATATGTACGACTACTAGTCGGATATTTATTATTAAGACTGTTATGAACTTGTAAAATTTCTAAAAAATAAAAAAATAGCAATTGCTTTATATGCTTTACAAAAAAATTTGTGACTGTTAACTTACATTTATTTGATTAATAGTATGTTACTAATTATTATCAAGTGTCCGAAATGTTTACTGTTCACTAATAGCTGTAATTGCTGGTTTAATATAATTAAACTGATATACTTTAAATGTTATGGAAATGTATAATATGAATTAATATATGTGATACTTACACATTTATATGGAAACTTTTATTTTAATATTTTAATGTAGAAAAAAATTAGAAAAATAAAAAAAATAAAAACAAGATTTTGTTATTTTTTTTTTATTGGTAACTGAAAAACTGATCGAATCTTTTAATACCATTTACGTTATGTGTTTTGTAAATTATTAATTTTTTCCGTCTATAAATGTTTTATTTAAAAAAAATAACGCGCAAATGAATGTCGATTTTATTTCCTCCTTTTCAAGACTAAAAAAATTATTAAAGAATAAAATAGTTATTTCTACTTCTTAAAATAATAATAAAATAAAAAAAACATAAACTTAAAAAAGTGAAAATAATTCTTGACCACTATAACTTATTTCTTCTAAAATACCCTAAGTGTATCCATTTTTTTTTTATTTTTTTTTATATTATTTTAAAAGTTAGGGCCGATTTTACAATTAACCTAAAAGCTCCTTTAATTTAAATGACGTTTAGACTGTAACTGTCATTATGACAACACCTATGCATCGAAAAATCAGTCAAATCGTCATTTATGTTAAAGAAGACTTTAAGTTGATTATAAAATCGAGTCTTAGTTATTTTATTCATTTTGAATTATTGCAATATTTCGATATCTTTTTTAGTCTTGTAAAAAAAGAAATACCTAAAATCCATATTTATTAAGCAATTTTTTTAAATAAAACATTTATATACGGAAGATATTAATAATTTACAAAACACACATCGCAGATGGTATCAAAAGATTCGATCAATTAGGAACATATAAATAAAATTTTGTTTTAATTCTATTTTGTTCTACATTAAAATTATAAAATAAAGTTTTCCATATAAACGTGTAATTACCATCTATATAATTTCTTTTTGTAATACTTTGATTACCAGTTTACAAATAAAAAAAAATATTTATAGTTTTGTTTTTCCGTCTTAATACTACAATAGCTTTTCCGTTTTATCTTATCTGTTAAATTTTTTTTAGTACTATATTCTTCGTAGTTCATAAACAATAATGTCAAATCGGTTTTTTTTTTATAAAATCTCAGAAATTTTCAAAAATCATGGGTACCGATACCGAACCGAACCGCCAAGAGTTAGGAGTATCATTAAGAAAAACAGAATAAGAAACAATCTAATAAAGAAAGACTTAGAAATTACTCAGCACACCCCAGTCAAAACACACAAAACACAAATAACAACAAATCTGCAAGTAACATCTCCTCAAAAATTACAAACAAGGAAATCATAGAAAATTCACACAAATGTAAACAACAACTTCACCGAAGATATAAACTCAAATAACTAAAAACAAGCGCAACTTTAATTAAGAAAACGATGATGCAATATGTTACAACAAAACCAAACACAAGTCAAAAACTTAAGTTTTTTAATACCACAACTGCATTTCTCAATAAAATCTCAGTGAATAGACTTTAACACCAATCAAGCTCCCTCAAAAACCACAATCGCCTTTTCAAATCTCACATTTTCATTCAAGACTACAACATCGTCATTATTTTTTACAAGAAACCCATCTCAAATATCGGACAATTTCAGCATCTCAAATTACAAGTTTTATCGAAGCGACAGGATAAACAAAGGAGGAAGGAAACCGCCATCGTAACCAAAAATAGATTTAAACGCCACCCACTCAACATACAAAACCTCAAGAACCTAGAAACTACAGGAATATCTACCTTTATTAACAACACCGAAATAGAAGTTTATTCTGTATATAACTAAACTCGAACACCTTTCTCAAATAAACAATTTTATAATTGAAGGCCTTTAAAACCCAACAATTTAAAATAATTATGGAAAAGACATTATTGACGTTATTCTAATTAAAAATATAACAATCAACTACCAAATTGACACAATTGAAAAACTCTTATCAGACCACTACCCAATAATCCTAACACTGGAAGCAAGCATCTATCGTCACTTAGCCAAACGACTAAAATGGATAAACTAGAACAAATTCTTCAATACACTAACTTTCCAGAATACGAAAATCAACAACGAACAAGACATAGAAAAAGAAGTCAAGAAATTTACAGACAACATCAACTATTGCCTAAATCAAGCCAAAATACTTTACTACAAAAACAATAAACCATCAACAATACCCCCAGCAATTAGGAAACTAATTAAGGAAAAAAATGCAGCCAGGAAAAATTGTCATGAAACTTTTGACCCCAAGGACAAAACAACCCTAAACAACTTGACAAGAGAGGTCCACATCAAGTTAAAGGAATTTAAAAACACAACATTGAGACAGAAAATTAAAAGATTTAAACACTGCTGACAACAGCCTATGGAAAATGGCCAAACAACTCAGAAAAACTATCCAAGACATCCTACCTCTACGCAAAAATTGTATAGTCAATACAAAAATTCAAGAAAAATTGGAAATTTTCGCAGACAGCCTGGAAAACCAATTTAAACCAATCACTCAAATTCCTTCAATAAAGCAATTTATTCACAAAACTATAGTAAATGACATAGCCACACAAGTCAGAAACATTAACCCCCCAGATTAATCCAGAAAATCCCAGATGATAACCCAGTCACTCCAGATGAAATCAACTAATCATTCAAAAACTTAAGAAAATAAACACCAGAGCAGAACGGCATTAACAATGCCACTTTTAAAAACCTAAACGATATGGCAATCCAAAAACTTATATACAACTATTATGAATGCCATGTACAAATTCTACTATTTTCCAAACTCTTGGAAAAACTCAAATATCGTTCTAATACACAAAATTCGCAAACCAAAAATAGACACAACAAGTGATCGTCCGATCAGCCTTCTAACGATGAAATATTTTCAAAAAGACTCATTCAAGTCGGGGTACTCCAGGGCTCAATCTTGGAGCCCACTCTGTACAACTAATACATTGCAGATATTTCTCAACAAGACAATTACGTCACAGGGCTCTACGCCGACGACGTAATCGTTTTAACCCAATCTATAAATTTCACTAGCAACAAGAATCCTTCAAGAAAAATTCGACACAATCTCTAACAATTACGCCTCGTACTACGCCAAATAGAAAATTAAAATCAATGACAACAAGTCTGAAGCAACCTGCTTCAACAGTAGAAGATAAAACCAAATCTCAAGTTAAAAATCAAAAACACAGAAATACAATGGCAGAAACAAGTCAAATATTTAGGAATCCAATGTGACAATGAAAGCTCAACTTTATTTATCCCTCATAGGAAAAAAACCAGAAAAAAAAGGTCACAAATTTTCAAATTCCTATACTTTCTTTTAAACAGAAACAGCAAGATGTCAGCCGAAAACAAAACTAAAATCTTCAAAATAATTATTAAATCCAAGATTACATATGGTATTATAATTTGGACAACAGGTTCTCCAAACAATATCACTGACCTACAATCACAATAAAACTCATATGCAAGATGCTGTGCCAACGCAAAGTGGTACATGCGAAATAACCAGATACACAGGGAAATCAACTTACAAACATTAAAAAAAGAACTGAACAAAACACTCGAAAAAACTAGGACAAAAATTACAACACACCCTAACCCGACAATCAAAAACATTGCAATACAAAAAAATTCAACGTTTAACCAAAAACTACAAAAGAAAGCACTCCTCTAAAAAAAGAAATAAAACAACGCTAAAAACCAAAGTGAAGACTACAAAGCAAAAAAAATATTCAACTTTCAACGTCTTTAAAAACCAACACAAATCATATACGGTCATATAAAGATTTGGAAGTTGATTAGGAAATAAGTTAATAGAGAAACACTTATGTAGAATGGATGAAAACAGGATGCTAAAACAAGTGGGAAACGAAACGCTTTCTGTTTGAAAAAATAGTCTATAAAAAACGTAGACATATTATCCTCGGCTTTTTGTGTCTGTCCCTTCGATTTCTTAGCGAAATTCTAACAAGACAAAAAAAAATAGTCTGAAGCAAGTCAAATCAAAATCATTTATTTTTTCGATCATAATTTACAATATTTTCAAAACTAATTACAAGACTCTTAAGGCTTCCGGAATGAGGCGCCTAACGAAGAAAATGTGCTGCGCTCTTATTAAACAAAATTAACAAATAATTTTTTCTTACCTAAAACTAAAGATCTAAAACTATGTTTTTGCGTCAAGTCTTTATTATTATTAATATTGTTAGATTTTCAATAAATTTTGTATCAACAAATTTAGCAATGTTTCGACGCAAAAACCTAGTTTTAAGAATTTTAAAAAAGCTAATTTTTTTTTAAATTTTTATCTCAACTGAAAGTGCCCTAAAAACGTTTTTCCTCTTTTATAAAATCTCTGATCGTAACGCTGCGCTGTAGCCAATAATGTACTTACGCATGAGACGTGACTTAAGATAGAGGACGTATTAAGGAGGACATTAGAAAGGGCTCAAGTTTAAATTAGCTTATTATGTAAAGTCGTTAAAACGCCCAAATTGTTACTATAATGCAATATAATAAATTATTAGTCGCTTCAAATAAGGTTTAATTTAGAACTTCTTTGCTATTTAAACGATTCATTACTCTCGTATTTACTTTGCACTAGTGTGTGTTTTTATTTTGTCTCAAATTATGGTATAAAAATCTAATTAATTTATGCAAAATTGTTTTCATTTTATAAATTTTAATAAAACTTGACTTAAACTAAATTTACACATTATTTAAAAATGTTGAATTATATATTTTTTATGCCCAGAATTTGATTATTGTAATTTTTAAAATAATTAAAAAAAAAAGTAATATCAAAATTATAAATTTAAACTATGTAAACTACAGACTATGGCAGAAGCCTCTTAACTACAAATTACCCAATTATTATACTTCTAAGAAAAATATTTATTTTGACTTACAATTAGTTATGTCATTTAAATAATAAACGCCAATATAAACAAAAAACAAATTTATTATATAATTTTATTTTGAATTAATTAAATTGCAAATTACTGGAGATAGTGACATTGAATTAGATTTTTTCTAGGAATTTAATAGGTACTTTGTAAGTACAAGACGGGTCGCCACAATATTAATTCATATAAATTGTGAAAAACTATTACGGGAGCATCTACATAGTTATTAGAGCTGGTCAAAAATAGCGAGTTAGTTCCTGAAAAAATTGTCAAATAAGCTCCTCCTATCATTTCCAACGGTCCGGGAGCTTTAATGCTTTTACATGTGCCCTGCTGAAGCTTAAGGCCTTTGCAGCGTAATTAAAGCAAGAACAATAAGCGTTGACAATGAAGATAAAAAGCGTGTTGTGAGTTCGATAATTTTTAGTAAAATAATATTAATTTTTATTAATATTTTACTGATAAGTATCCATAAGTTCTATTGTGGGCTTGGAGGGATTGTGGGACGTACAGACATCAGTAGTAATAGTCCGCGCCATGTTTTAATTTATTAACTTGTTACCGTCTAAAAGAAGTAGAAATTCTGTTAATTAGTTTAACCCTTTATCATTAAACTCTCCTGCACTGGTAAAAGGAATGCAAATATAATTTCTTTGTCACAAAGAAATCGATCTTGTAATTCAGTAAATCTAAAATGTGGATAATTAGATTAAATTTAATAATTAAATTTAATTTTTTTTTATTTATCTAGTTTTATCTAGACCGAAGTTTTTTTTTTCATTTTCTTTTTTCACCAAAAAAATCATAGGATTATCAAATTTAAATTGAAACCAACACTAGCGATCAGCGAGAGACTATAAGATAAGATAAACATCACATAACTAACTTCTAATTTCAGAAGAGCCAAGTTTATCGTGATTTAAAAATGCCATTAAATACTTAATAAATACCTTCTGTAAATCCACAATTGGCATATTAAAATTTCTGAATTATATATAATTATATTACAACAATACTCAGTTGTTAATTATTCATAATTACCTCATTGATATGCATTATTACATATTATTACATGTTTTTCTGGTCTGTGAATAGGTATATTATATCATTCATTATTCAATTTTCACAACTATTACCGTAATATATTATATAGAGATATTACCACTACGATAATTTGCATATGTTTCCAGCAATTTACATTTTTTTATTGTCTACTCAAATTAATAATTTACTATTTTTATTTTTTTATTAGACAATATTATAATATTGTCTAATAAAAAAATATTAGACAAGAAAAGTAATCCAGTTTCGTATTTTCTTCAAGGTTTAACGCAAGACAATTATTTTTACTTACCTATAACCTATTTATTTAAAAAGGAATACAGATTAAAGCACACAATTATTTATACAAATAAATTATTTATTTACTCGTATATGCACATTCAAAATTATAATAAAAAAAGTCAAAATACAAATAAATATGTTTAAAAAATAAATTTTAACTGTATAAGAATGAATCACTGTTGCCTTTCCTAATGAACACATTTGACACAAATTTATCTAGAGACATCACCATCCATGTCCGTATCCATACCCATGTCCGAGTCCATACCCATAGCCCAATCCATACCCATGTCCCAATCCATATTCACTTATGAGGGGCTCATGATGAATGCCATAACTGGGATAAGCATAGGAAATGGGACTGGCAACGACCGTCTTGGCCACCACTGGCGCTGCGTAAGTCGCAATTATGGGCTTACTGTGGTGCACGTCAATCCTGGAAGAGTAGCTAGTGGCGGCAGGAAGAGCGTATCCACCGAGGTACCCAGGGGCGGCAACCGCGACGGCGAGCACTGCAGACAACACCACCAACTTGAACATTTTTACTAGGTCTGTGTCGTCGAATAGATGACTGAATAGCAATTCGACGAAAAATCCACGTTTATATAGAAGGAAAAAGCACCACATCCATCCCCTCTTGACGGAGGTATTGCAATACAAAGACCTTTATTGTGAGAAAATGAGTAAAATATGGTCACGCGTCGCTGGTGACCGCCAAAATTACAAGAATATGGAACGAAATTTGTAATTATGAGATTAGTATTGCGGTAACTGACTTATTCAAATATTTTATATGTGAACTTGTGTAAGAAATTTTATGTTTTGACATAAAAAAGCGCGTGTAAAAAGCTTGAATAACAGGTGCTAAAACAAACTTACTAACATTTGGTTTACAAGGTTTTAATTTAATTTCAACTATTGTTTAAACAGTTTTAAAATACGTATGGTTCCTGATTTTAAACTGAACATTTTATATTTGTAAAAAACAAATATTTAATTTATTTTGTTATTTTACATGTTTGTCACTTGGTTATACAAGATTCAATATCACAACCTACTTATGTCATCACTGTTTTTACTTAAAAAGCATTATACATTAAATTACATGTAAGTGATGATGAGAAAGTAATTTCTATCTAAATGCAGTAATAAGGTATTTATAAGAAATGTGTCACAACCAATGAGATAAAACTGTTCATTACAAAAGAAACAGTGTGTTGTTATGATAGTTACAGTTTGAGTAACGAAACATACTTTGCAATAAGTGGCCTGTTTTCAAAGTAAAATTGTAAATAGTTGTAATTATTATTCAATAAAAGACGTTTTAGTCAAACATTTTTTAAAATAATTATAGAATACAACAATAAATTTGGTAGATTAAATTCTAACAACAATAAATAAAAACGTGGAAACATTTCTTGTGAATTTTGACATTACTAAATTTTGACTCTACTGACGTTAATTACTCTTTTACTGATACTAGCATTGTCCTTACAGGAAACAAAAATTAAATGTTGCTTCATACAATTTTTTATGTCATTTTCAGAATTTGATGAGCCAAATTTATTGACACGCATATTAAAAATTAGATATAACTTTTTAGAAAAAAAAAATAGTACACATGCAAACACATTTAAAAACAATGAATTAAGTGCTATTCCTTACCCAAAATATAAATTTTAAAATTTTAACTTGACAAATTAATACCTGCGTGCATCTCAAGCTGCGTCCTTAGTTTCTTGCGACACATACCTACATTTTGACTTCTTTTAAAGTATTACATTTGATATTTTTCCAACAAAAAACACGACTGCAATTAAAAAAATATAATAAAAATAGGAGTTTAGTAGTACTAACATAAGTTAAAACATACTTAAAAAAGCAGTTAAGATGTTTTTCACTTTGCCTCAAAATGTACAAAATAAAATAATATTTTGTAAATATATATATTTTAAAAAATATCATAAGCCGTTTTACCACTTTTACCACCGTAAAATGTAATATCCAAGATTAGTTAAAAAGACGTAAATTGAAGTCTTAAGTAGTCTGCTTTGACAAAATTTTTCAACACGAACACGCAGTTAGTTTGCCTTTTTATCACTGTCAATACAATAACTCAAGTATGACAGGCACTAACACAAAAAAATTTTAAAAATTATAATATTTATTAAATAAATTAGTATTTGCAAAGCAATTTTCTGAGTCTGTGCGTTACCTTTTTAGATACCTAAAAGTACTAAAATTAGTAGATAATCCGACACTTTTAAATCTAATAAATATTCTTACTAGAAAGAATTTTAAGTAACGCTTTGAAGCATTGTTCAATTTTCATTTAAACAATTTACTATTTAAACGTTTATTAATAATTTGCGACGTGAGATTGTCATTATATAACATGACCTACATTTTGAAAACCCAAATTCGCGGTAAAAAACATAATTCACAATGCCAATGCTAGTATTTTCAAATAATTTGATTTTGTTTAATATTACTTAAAGTGATCCAGGTATAGGTAATTTATAATGTATACCAACATAGCAACTAAAGAATTTTTAAAAATTTCGTAGTTGCCATTTGTACTAACTAAACTTTTGTAAGCTCGGCTACTAAAATTTATAAAAATATTGTAGCTTATATGATTTTCTTTGAGTACAACTAGTGCTGGAAAAATCCTTATCAAACTATTGGTGCATTAAATGCACTGATTTGAGACACTAATACTTTTATGTTATTAAATTTAGAATTTGTAACGTACCTAGTTAGTTACATGGTTTTTAAGTTGATATTTTTTAGAAATCAAAATAATGAATATCATAATTACACATCTTAGATGACATTAACGGAAACAGTAAAATAAATAATAATTAAAAAATACGATCTACTTTAAAAATTCTTATTTAATAACTAACAATTTAACTTAAGCGCTTTAAATTTTTAGAGTAGCAAAAGTAAAAAGAGTAGGTACCAAAATTAAATATTCACACAAAAAATTATATCAATTTTTTAATAACATAAAAATGGCCATAATTCGGTTCTTTAAAATAGGACAACCTATATTTTAATACATGAATAGATAAAGAAAAATCCATATAAATTGATATACAAGATCTATTATTCAACATAATCCATTTTATGTATTATTTTAATTTTTCAAAAAAAAGTTTTATTTTGTGAAGATGCACTGCCCTCCAGTTTAATGCGTTTTATTTTTTATATTATAAACTTATAATGAGTAGCAAGCATTACAATAAAAATACATACAGTTTTTTCCAAAAGTTGATATTACCATTCAATGATTAATGACAAAAGGTAATTTCGCAATATTATGTTGTTACTCCAAATTGTCAGTGGCATTGCATTTGTGTCGATAAGTATTTATGAATAGTCAAAGCAATAAAAATAATATTCAGATTTAAAACTGAATTATCTTCACCACCGAACAGTAACTAGATAGTTATTGCTAAAAAATAAAAAAAAGTTGTTATACAATATATAAGCCTCTATTTTTAAAAAAAATGAGTGCTTAATTATTTGTACTCTAATTGCTAAAACACATGCCACAAGAAATAAAAAAACATAACATTTAGATTCGAATTAAAATGTGGAGAATGTATATTTTGGATACTTTTTGTACTATATTAAAAACAACTGATTTTCTTAATTAATTTTGTTATTTTTTTATTTTAAATTAAAACATAAAAATATTAAAAATAGATTCTATTCAATCATACGTAATATTAAAATACTCTGTTCACATTAGAGCTTTCAGATTATCTCCTGATTCAAACGACTCTTGTTTCCTCATAATTTTTGTAATTAATTTTTGTGTAATACATAGTTAAAAGCTATAAAAATTTGTTTATATTTTTAATTAAAAAAAAAATTAAATGTCACTTTAAGTCTCTTGAGATTAAAAGTAGCAGTTTAGTCCTTGTCAGCAGGGAGTATATTATTAACTTTAATACAAAAACTGTAAAAAAAAAATTTTGACCGTATACGATCTTCAAAATTGCTCATTTTTGAAAACACTTTAAAACCCTTTCACTTAATAAACACCTACTAAACGTAAGTTAATTGAAAGATTGGCTTAAAATTTAGGTATTTAACACATAGCTTTCTCAAGAAACATAATTGAATGTATTATAAAAATTGCCAGTTCCAGCATTCCACTGTTAACATCAATATCATTATTATTTAGAGATTTTTCAGATTACTAACGTAGTTTGTGATATTTTAAAACAAAAAAGTAAAGCACATTGTATTAAATCTCTTCGCAATCAATAAAGATAAATTAACTATCTAATAATTAGCTTTTAATTTAATAAAGTAGAAAAAACTATAAATGGATAATTTCCTGAAACTAGTCATTTCATCCTTTCAATAGTTTTTAATTTTACGATTCTGAATATATACTAATTTTATATCAAGAAACTTAAGTGCATCATTTAATCCTGAGAGTAAGAGTTTGGAGCCTGAGAGCCCAAAGAGCCTGAGGGCTCCAATTACTCCAAAGATTAAAGCACTTTCATCCTCAGTTACGTTTATTATTTCAAACAACTCTTGTTGTCTCATTTTCATTCATTTAGATTTTTCCATGTAATACATATTTGACAAAATACGAAATTATTTCATATTTTAAATACTAAAAAATTTTAAATGTCCTTTTAAGTCTTGAAACTAAAAGTAGCACTTTAGTCTCGGAGAAGCAAAAAATTTATTATTTAGGCTCTTCATTATGTCAACACTTTCAGCATCATCATAGTCAATATTTTTCCACCTAACTGCCGATTATACCAAATTTGACAGAAATATGTTTGTGCAAGTTTTGAAAAATTTTAGCAAATCAAATAACAGGTTCAGTAAAAAAACTGTTACTACAATGCTTTCTTAGAAAATTAAAAATAAAGTAGGTAATTTACTAAAATAGCTAGTAGCTATTTTAACACAATCTTTCTTAGAAAGAGTAAAAAATCCACCACCAATATAGTCAAAACATTTAAAAGTGAGCAAACTTTTTAAAACCCTTCTATAAACCAAACAATAGTCAATTTTTAATAGAATGGATCTTGATTTATGACACTTTAAGATCCATCATTACAGTGGTTTACCTGTCCATAAATTGAACAATGGATATTCTTTGGTTTATAGAAGGGTCTTACAAGTCAGCCCCCCACTTTTAGATAATTTGGATTATACATTTTTCGAATTGTTTCAAACAGTCCAATTTGTCTTATTATCACCCATTTGCATATTTTTTTTGGTTCAATAAAATATTCATTATAACTCATAAGTTATAAGCCATGGTGAAGATTTACAAAAATATGAAATAGATCTGAAATCAAATATTCATAAACTTAATTAATTTGTTTACAATTCTTAACTGCTTATGAAATAAATACATTCTTCGGAAGTCATTCCCATTAAAACAAGTATACACTTATTATATCACCATTTTGCAAGTACCCGTACATAATTTTCGTAATGAATGCATTCGCATAGTCGTTTTCTAATACCTACGTCCAGAAAACTCCGAGAAAAGCCCCGTTTTTGTACTTCTCAACAATAAAAAAAACCTGCCCGTTTGAAATATTTATTTGCAACTTTATCCAATATCTCTGCTTCGACGTTTTTAAAAAATCTAGTAATGTTTGAAAGTTACGATTTGTTTTAAACATATTATTTATAAAAGCTGCAGCTTCAAAAGCAATTTTTCATACATTTCTTTGAAAAGCAGAAAAATGTTCGCCTTTGTAAAATAGCTCCTGACTTTACATTCGAAAATTTGTTAGCTACTGTATGAAACTTTTATTTTCTTTATTTATAATGTAATAAGCTATGAAAGCAGATCCGGCACTTTGACGAAAATTGTTATTTTATTAAAGTCACCTCCAAATGAATGTATGTTTTCCACTTTAGGGATAGTTGTTAATCTATCACACCATTATTTTCCGGACTGACTTCATCTTGAGTAGATAAAAAACATATAAATTACTTAACTTTGTAATAGTTGTGTTATCTAATGTCAAAAGTTACTAAATAGACCCACACTATAATTAAATGAAACATAAACAAGATTTTCATCAACTATCCAATCGCCCTAAGCACTTCTTGCAGAACCATGGTCAAAAGTTCTATTATTAATAAAAAACATAATAAGTAATAATAAATTATTTCGTTCATCAGGGAGTAAAGAATTTGTCGATAATGCGAGTATGTAGAATGTAGATATTACATGTTTTTCCGAAAACTTGAAGAGTAAAGATAAGCCATAGAGCAGATATCTCAAAATGGTCCATTGAAACGGTTTAGCATAAGACTGTATCTACATAGACTCTAGCTTTTGGGAAAATTCCTAAACCTTAAGAGAGCAAATAAAAATGCCTTTTCGGTTCTATGTCTACATATATCAAGCACTAGAAAAACAAAGTGCAAACACAACTTTGGTTAAATGGATCAGCAAAATGCCACACGGAAAAACACACTTCAATAGTGATTGAAACTTCGCCATCAGTCTGAAGGATAAATTCAAGAAGTCATGAGGTATTTCAAGCTTTTTAGTAAACACCCAGACAAAATCTACAGCAAAAATCGTATCAACAGAAAAGATCTTCCGTCGTTCGTGGGTATATAAAAATAATAAAACTCTTCTTCGTATTATCTCTTACTGTTCTGCGTTTGCGGACATCAAAAAAATACATCTACAGCCTAAAGCTGTTAAAAAGCCTTCTGTAGACAAAATACTGATTTTCACCAGAAGCACAAGGCTGCTGCTTTGGTCTTATTTCGAGAGCTTCCACACAATGGACAGTGTCTCGGTGTGCAGCTTTACTGTCGAAACCACTTTTGTTAAAAAAACACATCTAACAAATCACTAACAAAACAAACTACAAAATAAATAAAAAAAAAGAATAAAACAAAACAATAAAATTAATTTGACGTGCAATGCATCTAATGCAATAATAAAATGACTTTTAGGCTTCTAAAAAATTCAGCAAGTAACCACTTTTGTTATTATTGCTAAAATGTTATCATTATTATCTTAGTTTATTATTTATTAATATCCTATTTTATTAGTAGTAGCATTGTCCATTTTTCTGGCTGCTACAAACTAAAACCTTTTTTTTATTTTCAATTTTGATCAAAATTATTTCACAAATTTAACCTTAATCATAATGGGTTTCTTCTCAAGATAGTATTCTAAAGAAAATAATGTAGTTTTTAACAAAATGTTTTTATAAAACATTATTTCTCACCAAAAGTCGTTTGTATCTAAAGCGAGCACGCTGGAGCATGGTATAGGACAGGTTAGACCATCTGAGATCTTTGTGAAAAATAATACTGACAAAGGGGATGTCACTTTAATAAAGTTTTTTTCAATTATTAATTAATTAACTTTATTATTGTATTGAAAAAAAGATATATACATTGCTTATTACAAAAATACTTTAATACGTATCGAAATCGTTATAATCCAGTGTATCATAAAGTTCTACCCATGCTTTGTACGTTTCTTCTTTCGGATGATTTCTAATTTCAAGACTCTCATTTATATCGACATATAAAAAATCACCATTTTCTATTGACACCTTAGGCCATGTTATATTTTGGAGCAGTTCGGATGGTTCTGGCGTTGGGTTCCTAATTGAGTGTTAAAAATTACTCTGTATTTAATACTTACTGATATTTAGCAAAATTGGTCCAAATTTTGATAATCCTTTCCACAGTTATTTGATCTGATTCTGGATAACCACTAGCGTCACATTCAGTTCCTGCACAAAAAATGTAACGATAGTCTTCACTATGTGAAACATTTTCAGCTCCATCGTAGTGAACATCAAATGCACCAATTTGCCCATCATAAGAAAACTGATAGAAATAGGTGTCTGCAAAGCCAGAATAAAGTTCTGCGTGTTTAATAATAGACCGAGTAAAAGAACTATCGCTGGCATACTAAAAATTATTAAAATTTAAAATACAATAAGACAACTTGGTGAAACTTACTCTCACACCGTCACCAATGTGATCAGCTAAAGGTTCACCTTTTGTGTAAATTTCTCTTATTTTAGCCCCAATATCACTCTGTAGTGTATCATCAGTTACAGCCATATCGTTTGGAACTAACCAATTTAAATTTTCGTCATATGTTCTCATATCATTTTGTAAAGCATCGGAATCTAAACGCAAATAGTAACAAAAAAAAATTTTGATAAAAATTATTTTAAATAACATTACTTGGATAAAAAGCAAGATCTTCTTCAGAGGTCATCCCAATCAAAATTGGTACTCCCACAACATTACCGGCTTGGAGTAAGCCGTACATTTTCTTGGTAAGAAATGCATCAGGATTTTTGACTTCAACAACTGGTGCCCAGTAAAATCCTTGCAAAATTTCTCTATCTGCCGGAGTATCTTCCTATTAGTACGACAAATTAAACATATTAGCAAGTAAAATAAAAATAAGAAATTTACTGAATCATGATATTGTTCTGATGCAGTATCTAATGCTTTTGCATCTACACTTTGTAAAAATTCCAGCAAAGTTTGAGAGTCGCGATTTGTTTCAAATGTATCATTTAAAAATGATGCAGTTTCAAAAGCTATATCTCGCGCTCTTCTTTGATACGACCAAGGACTCAAAAATGTACCACTTTGTAATATAGCACCTTGAAACAACCCTGAAATTCACTTATAATAAAGTGTTTGTTTTAAAACTTTTGACAAACCTTTATTTTGCTGATTTATTAGTTGATAAGCACAAGAGGCAGCACCGGCACTTTGGCCAAAAATAGTTATCTTATCAGGGTCACCACTGAATAAGTGGATGTTGTCATGCACCCATTTCAAAGCCAATTGTTGATCTTTCAAACCATTATTTCCCGGAATCACTTCATCTTGTGTCGATAAAAAACCTACAAAATTTTTAATAAAACTTCTAATTTGAGAAGTTAATAATTGTTACCAAAAGGTCCTAATCTGTAATTAATAGCAACATACACAACATTTTCATCTAAAATTCTATCCCCGTATGTATGTCTTCCAGAACCACCAACAAAGCCTCCTCCATGAATATAAACCATGACAGGCAAAGAATCATTGCTATCATTAGGCAACTAAAAATTTCATTAAAGTAAAAGGATGATGTTTAAAAACCAGTAAACAAAACATTATGTACAGTTTGTACCTGAGGCGTAAAAACATTAAGATAAAGACAATCTTCCGATTCAAATTCGTTGTTGAAAGATTGCATGTAACATGTTACGTCCATATCTGTAGTATCCAAAGGTTCATCCCAGTTTGCAGGAGGTATGGGAGCCTTAAAACGCAATTTTCCAAGTGGAGGTGTTGCATATGGAATTTTTTCAAAAGCATAATAAGCAGTGTTTTTTATTGTGGTAGCTTCACGACCTACAATTGGGCCGTTTGGCAATATTACTTCCGGGGCTGCATTCTTAAAAATTTCGATATTGATTTTAAATTTTAATTAATTACAGAAAAAACTTACTAAAGTCCAAATTTTCATAAGTAAATATAATCCAAGCAATAATTTACGCACCATTTTGCTGGCTTTGTCAACAGATAATAAGGTACTGCAGTACTCTGTTGTTGTCTAGTTTATTTATAAATTGTTTTTATATCTACTTTAAAGATGATGATATGATAAATCTATATCTCCAAAAAATAATTTTGGCACTTAATAGTACGAGTATGTAAGACTGGAAATTTTTGTTCTTCAAATGACTACTTATTTACTTAAATATCATAAATTCTAATTTAAAAAATTGATAAAATATGCAACATTTTTCTTAGAGATTTAATTAACTTTGGCTTAAAATATTTTCCTAATCAAAGATCACCCAATTTCAATGCAAACTCAAGAAAATATTTAAACCTATATCCATTTTAAATAAAAATTGGTTATTATTATTAATCAAAAAAAGAAAAAATTAACTACAACTCAAAGCATGAACCATATATTGAGCAATTAAGAAATACATTTTTGACGTTATTATTGCTTAAATATTTTGTAACCTCTAAAGAATTGATTTAATTTTGTTTATTTGGTTCTTATTTTATAACATAAATAGCCATTATTATTACATGTATGTTTTTACATACTATTGCATTACATCATTGTACATACATAAATTTGGTAACATTTCCGAGAAAATTAACTAAAATTGTGATATTAGTAATAATTAAATGTTTTGTTTACCTTAAATATGGTAATATCGTTAATTATCTTATCCATATAATTTTATTTTGAAACAACTAAATTTATTTCAAATTTTGTAAAAAAATGTATAAATAACCTAATCAAATTTTCTTAGAACTTCATAAGTTATTCAATTTATCTACATACAGGCTATCTCATAAAACAACTTAAGTAGTAGCTCTGAGACAATAGTCTAAACAATAACAAAATTAAATATTTCTGCCAGAAGTAGCCTTAATTTTGATACTAGAAAGTAGACAAAAAAAAATTGTCAAACAGCTAAGGTAAATAAAATAAATTTGGTCTAAACCATACTATCCAAAATCCTCGCCAAAATCACAACTCCCGTTGGGTAAAATAATCTATAAGACTTTTGTCCATTCTGGACGAACTCAAATTTCTTGACTGCTAACAGAAAATAAGTTGTTACAACGTACTTATAGATATCCCCCGCGATAGGTGACATACAAATGTAATCCAATATTCTTTATGTGCAGAGATTTCTATTTCAAAAAGTAGATAATAATAACTATTGATGCAACTTGTTGCGAACTGAGCTTTTTCATGAAGTAGACGTGAAGATCGAAGAATGGGCTACAAGTATTAACAAGTAATCCAACTTGTCTTGTAAAAAATAATCCATTTTACAACGTGATTTATACAAAAAATTTTCCACTGTCGTTAGTAACTCGGTTAGGAAAAGCAACCATTTTAAATAAATGTTCTTGATTACATTAATGTGACCTTTTTCACTAGTTACATAATGAAGAACGCTTGACAACTGAAATGACATATAAAAATAGATGCTTTTCATAACTGAATTAAAAAAATATTTTAAATAAATTGAAGCTCAACAATACAAGAAGTTTGGTTAATTTTTGTTACCGCACAGTAGGAAAAACTTTATATGATTTTAGAAAATAGAATAACGCATGATGTTAAGTCGCATTTGTTAAGACAATGGTTTCCTGATGCTCGTATAATTTCTAAAAATGCTGAAGTTAATTGGTTTTCTAGATTTTGCTGTGACAGCCACTGGCCTAATTCAAACTTCATAATTAATATCCAAATATCTTCTTAACAGGACTGTTTCAACATTAATTTACTAAGCAAATAATAATTTACTGTGTTTTATTTTAAAATTAAATCCTTCGTACTCGGTGAGATACACACTGAAAAAAAATACGCTTGTTTAATAGACATAAAAAAGTGTGGCTTTTACAAGCGTATAAATATAGTAATTTCTCATTCGATCTTGATAAATTTAAACGCTCTCAAATTGACAAAACGCTTATTTTGCCAGTAATAAGCGCTAGCACGCCTAAAAACCGTGGAAAAACAGCTGATAGATGCTATCAAGAAGATATAAAATAAAGCTGAAAATAATGAAGTGTAAACTTGTAATAAGATCTTAGAAAAAAAAAATAGACGACAAAAGAACTACATTAAAGAGACATTAGTACTGTCAGTACTCTCATCATTACTAAAGATTTTGCGGACAATCTATTAATTTTTTGGAAGCAAAAAAATTTCTAAAAAAACTGAAAAATGTACTAATAAGAACTAGAAACAAGAAATTTAAAGCTAAACGCGCTAAATGTGCAACAATAAACAATAATAAACAGGTAATTAACATAGAATAGTGTGACAAAAACAGAATAAGTTAATAGCTAGAAATATTTAGAAAACATAGTAAACAATAAACGAAACTTGGATGACAAGTTAAACCGAATACAAGCGTCAAATAATAATTATAATAATGTAGATGAGATGGAGCGTGTAGCGCCATCTCCAAACGACATTGGCCAGCTTAAAGGTATTGATGTTATGTTGGGTAGCTTTTTGCCACCTTTAAACCAACACATCATCCTTGAACAGCCTAAATGAAAACAACTACTCCTCGGACTAAAACCCCGACAGGTACTAGATTACTTAATAATAACACACCACGTGATGCAAAAAAATAAAGCAAAATTTTAACCTGGAATACAACCTAAACGATAAAAATCTGCAAAAAATTTATGTCTTATCTTAGTCATTGCAAAATGTAATAACAACAAAGCGGCAAAGAGCAAATTTTCCATTGCATATCATGGCCAACTTTGACTACAATCATTTATAATGACCCTGTATTTCTAACGAAAAATAATAAAAGCATGTTTTTCAGATTTTTGATTTTAAAATTTCTGCATTTTTAAAACGGAGCATTAGATTTAGTCAAATAAATTTTGTAGCAAGAGGCGCCTACTGGCATTAAGCAAAAAGCTAATAAAGTATAAAAAAATTAAACACTTCAGAGAAAATCTGCAAAATTGGGTTTATTAAGGTAACCATGTGAAGTTAGATCAATAAATTTGATTCAATAATACTTTAAAAATCGACTTATAAAACTATTATATATATCATAAAAATCTCAAAATGACAATAGTCATTACAAAGTAAAAGATTTTAATTGTTAGATTTTGTGCCAAATTATAGGTTCGCGTATCTGTTTCAAAAGAGGAGTTATAATAGAATAAAGTAGTGCTGTTTCGTTAAAAGAAAATGTCACAATACTATTACAATATTGAAATTCATCAAAGGAAACGCCACTGTGTTACTTCTATTCTAAAAATTAGGTAGCAAGAATTTTATAAGTTTTTACTGTCAGTAAAATTTTTGGGTTGTAGTTTGTTGTTGTAAGTGATTAAGTAATTCGTTTTAAAAATGTATTGTGTTTGAGCCAGTGAAGCTGCCACTAAAAATATTTATTTAATCATGAATCAAAAATGATCAATCATAGAAAAGAATTGTTTACTCAAAAGTTGTAAAATTTTGTTTTATACAATACTGATAATTGCAACTTTTTACCAAAATAATAATAATAACTATAAGCGTGATATTTGCTAAAAACCGTTTTCAATTCCCTACAAATAGGTTTGGTAAATGTTCCAGATACTCATTTAAATTGATTTCTTTTGATTCGTCACCAAGAGAGACAACTGTATAGGCCGGTCTGATAAAAAGTTTGTACCTAGCGTTACCCTTGTAAAATTTAAAGCAAAAATGTTTAGACAGGTCGATTTTCTTTTGAACAGAGACACATTTTAAGAATATTTTGCAACCCATATCTTTAACCCCCTGACGAAAGTGGATCACACCCCTAAAATTTTAAGTAAAAAGTGAGTTCAAGTGACACATCGTTTTAAAGAGCACAAATTTATCTTTATAATAGTACCCCATTTGTTGCATTTTACTTGAAAAAGGTAATGTAAAAACGCCTAAGGAACTTCAATCATGTAGTTTTAGTATTAGTAAAAAAAGCATCTAAATTTTGTTTTTGAAGATTACTTTTGTAATCCTAAATAAACAATTCCTTTAAACGTTGTTTTTAGTTGCTATGACATCTAATAACTAAAAGTTATATGTCTTTTTAACTAATACCAAAACTACATTATAGAAGTTTTTTAGGCGTTTTTACATTACCTGTTCAAGTAAAATACAACAAATGACAAACCTTTATAAAGATAATTTTGTGCCCTTTAAAATAATGTGTCACTTGACCCCACTTTCCATTTTTAGGAGTGTGGTTAACCCGCGTCATATGAGTTGCAAGTTTTCCTTCAAAAGAAAATTGACGTTTCCGAGCATTTCTGCTTTAAATTTTACAAAAAAAGATAACGCTAGGTGTAAACTTTTCATTGGAGGAGTCTGTATACTAAATAACAGAACTCCCCCCCCCCACCCAAAAAAAAACTTAATGTAGATTTTTATTAGGCTATAACAAAAAAAAACATGAAAAAGACATAAGCAAATAGAATAAAGTACCATATAAAAGTTACAAAACAAACAAAAAACAAAAGACAAGCAAAAAATAAAAATATATAAAGAATAAAAGTCCTGCTAGACAAAAATTAGAAATAAAACAAAAAAAAATAGATAAAAAATTGAAAATAGATGTTCATTTAAAAAAGTGGTTAAGAGTGCTATAAGATTTTGAAAAAAAAATGCAGCGTAAAATAAATGTACGTGATACACTCTAACCTGTAAATATGGAAAACATAAATAATTAAATAAATCATTTTGATTATTTTTGAGTGTTTGCTTACAAAATACCAAAACATTTTTATTTTCAGTTTCATTTTGTTGCTTCTTTTTTCGTGTTCACTTTTTGTTCGTTGTAAGTTTAAGTTTTGTTTGTTATTGAATCTAATTAATTGTTACTTTGTAGCGATGGCTAATTACACTATAAAGCACAAAAAGTTTTTAGACAAAAGTTACTTTGGAAGTGGTGGAAAAGCTAAAGACAGGTGGATCTATTCGATGGAACACAAAACAAAGTCACTGAAGCAGAGACAGTGCTTTTGTTCACAGGATGTTAACACTTTGAAATTGGCAAATATTACACTGAAATTAAAAACAAGAACATTTTTAAACACTTCTGTTACTGCATCACGTTTTAAATGTTTTGTCCAATGCCTAAAGTGAGAAGACGTTAAGCTTTTTCTCAAGTTTCAGACTGTAAACGAGGTCAAATTATTGGTCTACAAGAAGCTTTACCTATCCGTAAAGTTACGTACCGTGTAGGAAGAACCTCAAGCACTGTACTTCAAATATAAATTGCATGGCAGGAGGAAGGTCTAGTCGAGAACATCGCCGATGTGTTAGCGGACGTCCCCGTGTCGTCCATGAACGTGAAGAGCGCTGTCTTCGCCACCTAGCTGTTAGAGGCAGATTTCAACCTGCAACAGCTATCGCCGCAGAGTAGGTGCAAGAAATTGGTAGACCAGTGTCTCTACCATAAGTATTCCGTTTACCAAAGAATCAAGTTTTCCCTTTACTGCTGCCCAGAAGACCGCCAGACTTCAATGGTGTAGAGTTAGGCAAACTGGAGCGACGAATAAGATCGGATAGTTTTTACCAATAAATTCCGTGTTTGTTTGTAAAGGAATGACAGCCCAATTCGTGGAGAACGACGAAATTTAGACCTGGTTGTTCGGAGCTATACTCGTATTGGTGTAACTCCTAGGATAATGGTATAGGGTGCAATATGTATTTATCACCTTTAGTTATTGTCAATAGCACTCTAAATGCTCGGCGATACGTAGAAGAAATACTGGACTCCGTTTAATTGTCATTTATAGCAGCACTTTCTAATGCCATTTTTCAGCAAGACAATGCAAGACCCCATGTAGCAGTGCATACTCGCGACTACTTACAACTCTGTACCATTAGTACCTCTGTTACCATTAATATTTCGTTCACCAGACAAAACTCCATTGAACATGTAAGAGATTCTATGAGTCGGCGTCTAGGTTCACTGCCGCATTCACCAACAACACAAGGAGATCCCCGACACCAGCTGGAGGTAGCTTGGAATGCCATACCTCTAGAAGAAATCAATCATTTCATTCAAAGTATGCCTCGCCGAGTAGAAGAGTGTATTAACCGTGGTGATGCTACTTTTTTAAATTTAAATGGTTATTCTTTGTGTTATTTAATCGAAACTTTCATTATTTCTTTCTTATGACCTACTGTACTCGTTATGACCTATCATACTCATAATTCTCACAAAGTTTCAACTTTAACACTTAAGATTTTCAAGATGTTGCAGTTTTTTTTAATTACTTTATTTTCAATTTATTCTCACTCTCTTATAATATTACATCTTGAAATGATCGTTATCGAAAATCTAGAAATAAATCATTTATAACAAGTCTTGTAAAACGCCTACAAAGTACAAAGTGGTTTATTTCTTAGCGAAACGTAAAGTTCTATGCAACACATACTGTACGGTTTTTATACAGTACCTATCATAGACTAGGAATTTATTTAGACACGCGATAGGGCGTTAGAAAAGCAAAACATTTTTCACTTATTATTTTCTACACAAACAAATATTAAATATTCAATTTAGGTTTTTTTTAATAAAATTGGTTATAAATTACCAAATTTGTATGCGAAATATTTGAGATTTATTTTCGAAATTTCTGGTTTAGGGTTCGGAATATAAACCAAAAAATATTTTTCAATTAATTTATTTAAAATAATTTACAATGAACATGACTCAGTCCTCTCTTCACCAAGCGTGAACAACGGGGGCATGGGCAGCGTAAGCATGAGCGGCGTAGGCGACGGGGGCAGCAGCAACAAGAGGAGTGTGATGGTAATCAACACGCGATTGGTGAGACACAGCAGCAGAGTAAGCCAAAGGAGCGGCAACAACAGCTGGAGCGGCGACTACAGCTTTCTCAACGATGGGGGCAGCATAAGCAGCAATGACTGGTTTGCTGACGACGTCGGTTCTGTACTGGTGGCTCACAGCAGCAGGTACAGCTACAGCGGGAGCGGCTACCACAGCTGGAGCGGCGATGGCAGAATAGCCCAAGATGCCTGAAGGTTTAGCCACGGCGAAGGCGACGAGAGCGGACAACACCACCAATTTGAACATTTTGATTGTTTTTTTAGGTCTGTGTGCCGAGTCTGGAGACTGACTGATGCTGGATACCAAAATTGAGCGAGTTTTTATAGGCCTGGCATTGGATATGACGTATACAGTATCAAGGAAGTTTAGATCTAGAGCAAGTGCTGACAAAGGTTTGGGTATTGTGATTTCGGGCTTGTCACTACCAAAAACCTTGATAATGGGTTCAGGTGGAGATACACCTACCTACTGGACTTTTCCTACGGCTACTAATTCTTTGAATATGTTTTTTAAAATTGTTAGTAACTGAGCTACTAAATTGAGACACGTTTTATCAAACTAAACCTTACTCATCTTATTATCACTGAAATTTAAATAATTTCATAATTCTAATACTCTATAATTTCAATAAAGTGAACCTATTTCAGGGTGATCTTGTTTCAGTAACATTTCTTAAATGTAATGGTCACTGTATTACATATCCGTGTAAAAGGCATTCATCTCTACATTAATGATAATTAAATACATATTTGAGTAAAAGTGTTTTAAATTATTCATCATTATCTTTATAAAAAGTTGTCATTTTTTCACCATGCTTTTTGCAGTCGTTAACCTCATCTTAGGTCGTGTCATATACCCATATTTGCACTCAAGCAGAACAATTCCTTATTAAAAATGTTATTGACGAAACATCATTACAAAACCTCAAAAAAACTACATTAAGAATTTGAAAAAAATTCATACCTATAATAAATTTTTAATAGAGTAAACAGTTTTTATTTTTAAAATACGTTATATGGTCCATGTTTAAAAACTTACATTTTTTTACATTGGATAACTAAACTATCTCCGACCTCCAATCATTAAGTATGACCTCTGGGTGCTTGCCTTTTTTACAACGGTCCTTTCCTGGTATAACACCTTATACATCGATCGTGTATTAAAAACAAACCAGCATTCTTAAGGCATTAAGTCTTTATCTTAAAAAATGAAAATTGGTTCACTCGTTCACTCTCAGTTTCATTATTACACGTGTAGTAAAACTAGCTGTAATAGTTGTAGTAAATTCCTCAGTAATGAATATTCCCATTTAAAACAGTAAATACAAGTTTTTATATTCACCGGTTGTAGAATTTATTAACATATAATATAGTAGAAAGCATTTAAAATTATTAAAATAATAATTTTATTCAAGTAAGATATGAGATGAAATATGTAAAATAACGCCTTAAATTAATTTTGTTGTATATATTCGAAAATATTATAAACTAGATTGTTAAATTATCTACAGTTTTAAAACTTAATTTATGCAAAAAAAACGTGTTTAAAACGAGTACATTAAAAAGCAATTTATTGTTTTACTGATATAGAAAGAATACAATAGGTAAATCAACATTTCAGCAGATACATAAACTTAAAATGTTAGTATATTAACCAAAAAAAGCTTATAACCAGTCACTTTTAATTTTACAAAAAGATCGTTACAATGTAAAATCCAAATTTATTGCTAATGAATATTTATGTTTTTTTTCAGTTTTATAAGCTATCAGAAATTTCAACACGCTCAATTTGTATTTATGGAACGTCGCTGATAATGAAATGACACTGAATTGTTATACCTACTAGACAATCACACAATTTTGATAGTGAAATCGCTTCATTATATAATTGATTAGTCTTCAGTCAAACAAAGTAAATATTCTTAGTTTCTTGTGCAAGAGTGTGATTGACGTAGGTTCATTTTCATTATTTACTTATTGATTTTTCAATTGTAAATAATAAATTTTTGTGTATTTTTATAAAATGGATTTCATCATTTTATTCAGGCGTGGCGTAAAACAAAGGGTAAAATAAATAAATCATGTAATGCACACTTGATCTTTGGAAGGTCATCCAGGTGTACAAATATATTACAAGAATGAAAATAAAAATAACAAGTCTCTGGAATAATAATGTTAAGTTCAAGAAATTTTCAGGTCAGAAATTTCCACTTGCATTCAGTAAATAAAAAACTTAAATCTATAACGCAATTGCAGTCATTCATTTCAAAATGTCAAGTAGTTGGTAGCTACAATAACAAACAGTTTCCCAGGTGAATTGGCTGGCAACAGAATTAGTCTAGCCAAATATTAAGTAAATATGATTTGAGAATGGTTTATTACTTTTACTTTTATTATTTAAATCTATTCATTTTAATTAAATTTTTTAATTAATAAAGTGTCTTATTTTTTGAGAAACTAATAAAAACAGAGAATTACCGGAATTAGTACTCCTCCGTCAGTAAATTAAAAATTTTGAAAAGTTTTTACAAAAACTGAATTTATGAAAGATTTTCAAAGAAATTGTTTGCCAATTCAATAACATTCTAGAGTTTGGTTTTTAGTAGACACAAATAATAATTACTTAAATGAATGTGAAATCATGCCAATCAGGTTCATCACCAAGATGCGTTACACTAACTTAATGAGAATGAAACAACAATCCCGAAACAGGTCTTCAGTTTCCTGTTCATACATAATAATAAAGTTCAGATAATAGTCACTTAGTTTTGTTACTATTACTATTATTATTAGGTGGTCCTACTTCTATATTATTATCTATCTATTTGATAAACAACAGTCTTTCATACAGGGTGTTAGAGGTAAATGTCCGTCAAGCTCAGCTGGCAATAGCGTTCATCTGGTATGACACAAAAGCTTAGTAACTTTTATACCAAAAGATCTTCAAAAACCATTAAAAAATCGGCGAAGATTTTCCACAAATTTTGTTACCCGCCTATAGATGCCTTATTGTACAACAGTTAGCATTAAAAATTGTAGCAACAAGTTTTGTATCTAACAACTATCATGTGGAACAAATGTCACCATATTGTCACGTTAGACTGTCCCTTGCATAGATAAAGTCTCTTGTAATTGTAACCAATTTAATTTTTGGAAGAAAATAACTACAATAACGTTTAATACAAAATTTAAAGAAAATACTCAAAGTGGCTCTCATTTGCGTCTACGCCAGCATGAGCTCTCCGTATTAATAAATCTTGAATTCGCAACATTCCACGATGATGTCGGATGTGTTGAGCATCATCCATCATCCGGTTTAAAAGAACGTCTTGGTTTTTAACAGATGTTTTGTATACCAGGTCTTTTATGTGCCCCCACAGATAAAAATCACATGTATTGAGATCCGGATATCTGAGGGGCCAAGCAGTAGGACCACCTCTACCAACTCATCGCTGTGGATATGTCACGTTTAAAAAATTACGCACAATTTTGCTGAAATGGGGTAGCGCACCATCGTGCATAAATCACATTTCAGCACAAACTGCAAGTGGCAACTCTTCCAAAAGTTCAGGTAACGAATTTCTTAAAAAATCTAGATAAATATCAGCATTTAAACATTTTGGTAATATCTATGACCCAATTAAAACATTGCCTATAATCAAACATTTACTGCAAACCAATGTTGAAAATTTGTTTCGCGAATCCGATGTGGGTTTGCATCTGCCCAGTAATGTGTATTGTGAATGTTAAGAATACTATTTCTAGTGAAATAACATTCATCAGTCATGAAAATTTTTGAAACAAACATGGGATTTTAATCGTTTTCTTGTAGTAACCATTCGCAAAAATTTTGTCTTTTTGGATAATCTTCTTGGGTCAAACTTTGTACTGTCTGAACGTGATACGGATACAGTAAATTTTTATGCAAAATGTTCGAAATGCTCCAGTGACCAACATTAAATTGGCGACTTAATTCTCTAGTACTAGCCTCTGGTGCTTCTTCAACACGTTGTAGCATAGCCTCATCAATGTCTAGCTCCCTTGGCATTCCTATTTCGTTGCCTTTTGGTAAAACAGATCCTGTTTCGCGTAAGCTTCGAGCTACCTCTTCGAACGTTTTTCTGTATAAGGGTGTCTTCTGTTTGGAAAACGCATACTTGGCTTCATAAGAACGTTCTCTACATATCAAATGCATATCAGCATATTCACTGATAGAATATTGTGCCATTTTATAAACTTGTCATTTTGATAAATTCAAATATCAATGATAATGCTAAGATACCATTTTTAAATCATAAACTATCTAATAAAGGTTTATGGTAAACGGCTTGTCAAGATGAAGGGGGAAAATCAAGAGAAATAATACAAAATAATTTGAATTAAAAAAGAATTCACCAAAATGTTACTAAGCTTTCTATTGCCAGCTGAGCGTTGGCCGGACATTTACCTAACACCTAACACAGACAGTATAACATTTAATAAAACCAAAAGCTGTATGAATAATTATATAAAAAAAAATTATAAATTTAGACGTAAAGTAAAAAATTTACTAATTAATTTTTCGCCATATGTCACGGGGTAGATCACTTCAAAAACCGTTACTAAAAATAGAACTTCAGAAAGTTGTTATTAACAATCTGGTATGGTAACATAATCTAAAAAAAATCTGGATAAAAATTTAAGTGACAACAAGAACAAAAACAGATCTCAAAAAACTAAAACTTTTTACTGAAAAACAAAAATAAAATTTTGAAAACAACACGGCGCCACAAGATGACTTGAATTAATAATAACACAAACATTATATAGAAAATAAAATTATATAGAAAACAAGGACAAAACAATGACAATAAATAAAGCAGTGCGTTGACAAAAAAAAAGTTCCAGAAGGAAGTGAAATACACATAGCATTTTCGTAGTAGAGTAAGCGAAAAATATAAATAATACACTAAAGCCATTAGAAAATGTAGGTAAAGAGACAACAAGAAATTCAAACCAAATTTGGATAAAATTTAGTAAAGTAGAAAACTGTATTACATTTTGATAAAAAAAAAAGAATTAATATAATCACGATTGGTATCTGGTAATAACTAATAAGATAAAAAAAGAAAAGCAACAAGAAAATGACCACAGGCCGGCTACCAGGAACAAGAGGACACAAAAGCATAAAGATATAATAAACTAATAAACAGACAAGTATACTCAAAATATCTAAAAGTGGGCTGATTTTTAAGACCTCTCTATAAACCAAATTCTTCAATTTATGGACCGTAACAATAGAACTTGATTTATAACAGATAAATATCTAGTGAAGAGAACTGTCATAAATCAAGATCCACTCTTACGGTGGTTTATTTGTTCATAAATTGAACAATGACTATTCTTTGGTTTATAGAAAGGTCTTAAAAAGACAACCCACTTTTAAATATTTTGAATATATCAGAACAATTTTGAAAACCTACGCTAATAACCCTTAAAAAATTAATAAGCCTTAACCTCAAAATAAGAAAAACAAAAGACATTAAAGTTAAAGCTAAATTTACCTCATTGCGGTGAAGCGATTTCTTTAATAAAAATAAATAATTAAAAAGCAGATAACCAAAGAATTAGACAATATCAAAAAAAGGATATAAAGACAGAAAAAATGTAAAAAAATTTTCGCTCAAAAAATTAATATTACAAACAGTAAAAAAAACATGTCAAACATATAAGAGTTACAAACCTGTAACAGCCACAGAAAACAAACAGCTTCTGTTTAACAGCATAGTAGAATAAAAAAAATTAAAAAAGTCAAAAAAAAAAGATGTAAGAGATGTATACACTAAAAACAGTGACAGCCATATAACATAGGAAATAAAAACAAGTATACTTGAAAAATAATACTTATAAAATAAAAACATTAGAAAAAAACAGTAACATAAATAAACAGAAAAAAAGATAATTTATACAACAAAGTAAACTGAAACAAATACTAAGATGAGCAAAACACCCGACAAAAACCAGAAACAATCCCTTTAGACGAAGGAATTAATAATTCCATAAATGCTTATTTTTTTAGAACAAATGGCAAATAAAAGATTGTAGTATTTAGGTACAAAGAAATTACATGAGAAACTTGTAAAATGTTTCAACTAATCAACTTATTTTTTTCCTCACCGTTTTTAAAAACTCTTCTGTGTCTGTGGTGCTTTTCAAAAAAGACTATAAGCAAATTTAAACAATTTTGCATCAAATGGCAAGTGATCAATTAAGTTACAAGTTTTTATAAATTGTTCGTGTATTTGTTATTTAATTTCTTTTCGTATTTGAGAACCTTTTGTGTTTTTTTTTTTGTAAACCTAATAGGTTTTAGAATACCGCAAACTAATTTTTTTCATTCTGCAATTTACAGCTTTGTATAATTGAAATCGACAACTTGTCTCAAATCTGTCAGAAACTACTTGCCCCACTTTGATCGAAATACAATCTTGAAATAAATTGACATAATAATGAGATAAAAAGTTGTAAGAATTTGATTTTGCCTAAATATATACCCGGATCACTTTTGTGATATTAAATTTCAAAATTTAACTCAAAATTTTGGCTTTGAGAATTATGTTATATGACAACGTCAACGTGAGACTGTCATATAACAAGACCAACATTTTAAAAACCCGAATTTACGGTAAAAAACTTAGTTTTCAAAGCCAAAATTTTAGGTTAAATTTTGAAATTTAATACTACAAAAGTGATCCGGGTTTAATTGTTTATTTAAATTAAGTCACCAAAATCGATAGAATTAAAAGAAGCCATCAGGTAAAAGCTAGACACAGACTAAGTAGTATTTTTCATACTTGTTCACTTATCCACACTCTTTTCTACCATAAGTTTAGACATGATGATTCTTCTCCATTCGTTTCTGTTGTTTTTTTTACATCTTTTTTGCTTAAGTCTAGCCTAGTCTTTTTAGAAATCAACCAAAGCAAAGCTGAAACCCAGAAATGACAAATATTTTAAGAACAAAAAAAAAAGCAACACCAAAAAAAAGCAAAAATTATAGTGGTGATGTGATGGTGAAAAAAAAATAGAAAACATTCTGTAGCAATGCTTTGCATCAGATTATTTTTGATTTTTCTTTGTTCCAATGACAAATTTCTTTTTTTTTCTTCAATTTTTTGTTTAAGATCATTTAATTGGTTTTAAGCTCCTCCTTTTCAACATTCTAATTTAAATTAATAATAACAATATCTAATGTGCATTGTGTAGTTAATATGTATTAATAAATGTACAAGTAAATTTTCTAGAAACAGGATACACAATATGTGAAAAATTAGTTTAGGCCTTACATAAATTATCATTATCAAAAAACTGAACACTAACGATTCATTTTATTCTTGTTATAAATTTACATAACAAGTGATACGGGTTGACAGTTACGACAGAGAATCTCAATTTATTGCTGTTATTTTTTTTCTAGTAACTTTATAGCATTACATAAATTTTTCAAAAATTTATGACTGATGTTACATTTTGCAAATAAGAATAATAGTTAAAATGTTTCAAAATTTTATAACAAAAAAGCTTAGAAACTTTTTAATTAATTTCTCAATTCTGCTTAATTTTGCCATAAAAAAGTAATAAAAAATAACAATTCTTATTGTAAATTGCAATCAGGTAATATTATATAAATCATAATTATCAAAGAATAAAAGTAACAGGAACCAGCATGTTCTTGAATTTAAATGTTCAATAATGAAGGAATAATGACCAAACACCGGCACCGTGTCGATAATAATAGCAATACAGTTTCGCAATTCAGGAGGAAACTACAAATGAGTATTTCACCTAATCATATGACTTGGTAGTCACACCAACTCCTCACGGTAAAAGTAAGGCTTTCAAGGTCTGGGTCTCCCAAGGATTAATTCGTATCGAATTCTCGTCGCCGAATTCCTCACACCATTTCATCGCTATAAAACCGTGTCTGAAAATCAAATCGACATTAGTTCCAATCAGTCAGTCTTCGACTCGTCAACACAGACCTAACTCAAAATGTTCAAATTGGTGGTGTTGTCCGCTCTCTTGGCCATCGTTGCCGCCAAACCCAGTGGTCTTTTGGGCTACTCTGCCTACGCCCCGGCTGTCGTCGCCGCACCCGTGGCCGTACCTGCCGCCGTCAGTCACCAGTACAGAACCGACGTTATCAGCAAACCTGTGATTGCCACCTATGCTGCCGCCCCCGTGGTACATGCTGCTCCTGTTGTTCATGCCGCTCCAGCTGTCTACAGCGCACCTTTGGCTTATGCCGCCCCCTTCGCTCACGCTTGGTAGAGAGGACTGATTGGAATTAGAAATGAATTTATTTTATTGTACACAAATAAATTAATTATTTTTTATTTTTGGGTTTTATTTTTTTAAGTGATATTCAGGTGGAAACGCCTAAAATTTTTAATTCTAAAGTATCTAGATCAAAACAAATTGAAAGAGTCAAGGATATAATAATCATAACCAATATCCTGTTTCGTTCATTTAATCATTAATATGTTCATAAAGCTATAATTACCTACCAACCAAAAATGCATATATTTGTAATCTGACATTTATGATTAATAATTTTTGAAACTAGATTCTGAATCAGTTTTTTCTGAGATTGTCTCTGAGAAACATCATCTACAAAAAAAAATGTTGCAAAATATACCATTTTCAACAATATTGAAATGCTAATTTTATCCTCGAAATCCATACTTATATTGTCAATTAATCAAATTGTCAATGCTATGTCACTGCAAAAATATTTAATTTTTAGTCGTTTCCTTAGTAATAAGCATTTTCATCTCTAGTTAAAAAAAGTTGAACTTTCACAAAGGGTTTATAACAGCGTAATCGTAAACGATATTTAGCTATATTTCCAAAGATTTTTTTTTTATTTTATGAGACAATAATTGGAAAAAATGCATAGCCTCAATTTAATAGGGTGAAAAAAGTGATGTAGAAAAATTTGTTGTAAATGTGATACGTATTCGTCCTTATGGTTAGGTAGTTATAACAAAAATATGCCATCATTATATGTTTTTTATTATTTATATTATCTGAAATTAATTTTTATTCAATATATATTATTTGACGTTAATTTTTACACAATATCAGATCAAATTACTTAGTGCAAAGTTTTAATTTTTAAAAAAAGGAAAACAATTTAAAGTTTTTCTATTGTAAAAAATAAAAGAAGTCAAAACACAGAGTAAGTGTTGTTTTGATTACATCTAGAACTAAAATTTAAAAAAATAAAACATATAAGTAGACTAAATTTTTATTTGAAAACAGTGTCATCGTTATTATAAAAGCCTAAAGCCTGTATCCTACATCAAATAATATAATATCAAATGATAAAACAATAATAAAATAATGTTGAATTATGTTATTATTTGTTACCAGCTTACAGGGTGAGTCTGCTAGGAGGAGTTTATCTCATCTTTTTTCAAAACCTCATCAATCACATCAACCTCAAAGTTTGCGATTAAAAACTTTGTTTTTTTTTCCTCTACGTATGTGAATTTTTTCAGAATGTTTCTAATATTCCTTCCAATAAATGTTAATTAATATTAAGAGGGTTCCCTAGCGTTCTTCGATCGCTTTCAAAATTTAGCCGCTTGCTTGTTTTTTACGTTTTTTTTTGCTATCTATGTATAGCCTTGATACAGACTTTAACAAAAACCTGGCTTTCCAATTTCCACTCGGTGACGGTGGCACTTTAGAGTGATTTTTTTATAAACTTAACTTTTCGTGCCATTTGTTTATTATGCATTTAAAAAAAAAAAATTTTTGCTAAGACTTGTTATAATATCTATATGTTTGCAGCTAGAGAAAGATATTTACTCGCAGTTTTATTTTTTAATAAATTTTTTTGTTAAATTTAAAAATTAAAAATTATGACCATGTAGCGTTAAATAGTTATGTTATGTGAACACTTATGCCAAAAATTAAAACTGTACCTACAATAACAACAAAATGCTACGAAAAGTTAGAAAATGTGTGCTAGGAAACCCTCTTAATCCTTTGAGAAAAATATAAAATCTACATTATTTCTAATGTCATTATAAATGAGGCGATGTTGAAATATTGTTTTGTGAAAAAAATATTTCAAAAAAATTCTAGATAACAACAAAAACTAATAAATTTATTCGTATTGTAACATCTTTTTTGTACTCCCGTATTGTAAAGTAGGCTATCATAGTTGTGCATCCACCAATAGGAAGTCGAACTTTTGGAAACTGTGCGGTAAAAATGAGAAAAACACCGGGTCTCACATTGTACGGTTTGAACTACCACAGGAGATGCTTGAGGAAAAACTAACCTTGCAGTAATAAAGTTTATGTATCAAAGTGTACGTACCTAAAATATTGCCACAAATAAAGCTATATTTAATAGAAAAATAATATATTGAAAAAATCGCTGAAACGTCACAGGTCTTATGTCAAACATTGTGTGAGACCTTAGACAACGCACAGCGTAGTTCAAGTGTGGATCCCCATTACTAACAACAATACGAAATTATAGGTATAAAAGTATATTTTGGAAAAAGTTGTAGTTAATAAATTTTAAAAAAGACAACGTCTGTATCTAAAATAATTTTCAAAATAATATGCAATTTTATATAGAACAGAATGTTAAAAATAAACCGCTACAGCGCTATCTATTCAGAACCTGTGTGTTCCTGTCTAGTTAACAAATGTCATTATTCTATTCTATGTATCTGTGGCCATTATTGTTGAATGTTAAATCTCTCAGTAATTATCAATTTAGAATTAAAAAGTGTGAATAAAAGTACTGGAAAAACCTTTGAACATGTTTTAAAAAACATTATGCAAGCAATAACAGAGTATTTAAGCCGCATTTGGGTACGTTTTATTGGTTTTTAGAATTTATTTGTACCTAACCTAACTTTTGACATGGCGCAAAAAAAACAGAATTTGACTCTTTCGGACAAAAAAAATTATACAAATCTTATGAGTTAGTTAATTTTACAGGCTCCAACTAATCAGCTATAGAACAAAGCTATCGCCTGTAAAATTAAAGCTACCGCATACGAATGTAAATAGCTATTTTCATGCAGCGTTGGCACTTTACTTTACAATCGACTAGATATACCACTCTCCTCCTTCTTTGTGCCGCACATTTTTTTGGAATTTTTTTTTACTAACAACTACAAATATGAGTGGAAAGTTATAGAAGTAACATTATTGTAAAAGTAATAACTTAATTGTTGATGGGATATTTATTGTTGGCTGCAACAGGCACAACATTGATAAAATTAAATTTTGAATAGTACTGATCCGCAGATTCGACTAAACTCGGATCACTTTTGTAATAATAAATTTCAACGTTCAACCCAAAATTTTGGCTTTGTGAATTATGTTTTTTACCGAAAATTCGGGTTTTTAAAATGTTGGTCATGTTATAAGACAATGTTGACGTTGTCATATCAACTGTTCATTTAAAAAAGTTGTCAAATGTCCTATGAAATTTTGATAAAAGAAAATGTAGGGAAGAAGAGACGTCGGAACTTGACACACAGTGCACGCGCAGTCGTGATTTGTCGTCGTAACTGACAGTACAGCAGCCGAATTAAACTAAGACATACTTCAAAATGTTTTTGTTTTTTCATAGCACACTTGACAACTTTTTTAAATGAACACTTGTTATAACATAATTCACAAAGCCAAAATTTTGAGTTGAATTTTGAAGTTTATTATTACAAAAGTGATCCGGGTATAGTCCTTCTTACAGAGGTAAGATTCCTATCGTTTTTCATAAATACACCAGATTTTTTTATTCGATATAACTCTTGAGTAGACTTAGAAGTGTTGACAGTCATTGTTTTTAACTGTTTTTTGTCTGTATTGCATTTAATATTGGTTAAAAAACGATGGAAATTCCAGTTCAATAAGAATCGAATATTTGGACATCCCTCTTTTTATTCCTGTACCCTTCAATTGTTGTGTTCAAATTCAAGCCGTAGAGACGTCTTCCACTCACTGTAGGATAACATTGAATTTTGAAGTATGATTCTGTATATCAATCAATTCCTAGTATGATCTATAAAAGGTAATAGACCTACTCATTTTAATAAGAGTCAGCTTCATTTAATTGTTCGTTTTATTATTAGTTTAACGTTTTTGGGTAAAATCTTGTATTAACTGAAAGCATTACAAGACTCATTTTGACAGAATTTAAAATTTTGTATTGAGTCTTGTCCCAAAATAGTATTTTTTCTAGTTTTGAGTCAACCAATTCAGATAAAGTCGTGCAGATTCAAGTCTGGAGAAATGATTTTTCTCAGAAATCAAAATTCCTTGGCTGAACGTCTTCTATAAAGTTTTGTTTCAACTAATCCTTGTTTAAGTGTTTTCGAACTTGTTTCTAATACGAGAATTTTACAATGATTCTTTATTCTGATATTCCAGAAGTTCTTTAATTTTTTTTTAAATTCTGTTATGCAGTCACCAGTATGATCACTGAACGAACTTCAGTTCTATCGATAACTTGTGGAAAGAAGTTACCCATCTGATTTGCACTACAAACTTTCTAAAGAAAGTCTTTGACTGATCAAATTATCGAAGACTAGTCGAATCTGCCGATTATTACTATTCAAAATTTCACTTTATTTTTGTATGCGTTGTATCCGTTGTAGCCAACAATGCATATCTCATCAATAATTAAGTTAATATTTTTATAAAAATATTAGTTCTATGACTTTCCACCTATATTTGTAGTTGTTTGTTAAAAAAAGCTATTTTTTGTAAAGGTTGCTTTACTTTTGTCGCGTAAAATTTTGCTCAGTTTCAACAAATAATTTATTCAAAAGCTCGAATAAAAATAATATGAGAAGAAACAATTCCATCAGTTATCCAAACCTATACCTATTTTTTTTTATTAAAGTAAATAGACAACTCTTAGCTAATAAAAACAAATTTCTAATCAACAATAAACCTATAAGAAATTAAAGAAAAGTTATTTTTGTCAAAAAACAAAAAAAATATTTAAATTAATACGGTAATAACGAAAACTATAAAAAATATGACAAACCAGAACTTGCTTTGATTCAGCAAATTTCCATTCTCACGGTATATGCATATAACATTTGTTTAAAAGTAGGTTGTATAAACCCTTAAAGAAATGTATAAAAATAATAATATCAGAGGTATAATTTCAAGTGTTAGGATAGTTTTCAAAATGAATTTACACCGGATGTGCATCTTCAAATGCGTAGTGTCTATATTCAAAATTAAGCGCTTTAGTTAGTCGTTATCAAGAAACAACCCAATTTCAACGTTTTCTTGTAGTTTGGCTTATAATCAAGTCTAATAAAACAATAAGTAATAATAAAATGTGAGATAAAAAGGTAGATATATAATGCCCAAACCAACTTATAAATACGTTGTCAATTAAGATATAAGAAACAAGAAAAAAACGAGCCCGCTTAAAATGGTGGCCTTACGGCCACCCTTTACGCGGGCCCGCGTTTTCGCCCTCCGGGCGAAAGGCGCAAGCGCCAGGGCGCTAATGGCGCCCGCCTTCGGTTGACACCGAAGGCGATATTGCGCTACTGGCGCCGCCTTCGCTTGATAGCGAAGGCGATATTGCGCTAACAGCGCCGCCATCGGTTGACACCGAAGGCGATATTGCGCTACTGGCGCCGCTTTCGATTAAAACCGAAAGCGATGTGTGGCGGCGCAAACGCCGCCTTAGATTGAAGTATACAAATTTTTATTTGTTTGTATAACTTGAATATCTGGTTGAATACTGGCTTTGGGCCAGATGTTCCCACCTGCTGCGCGATAGATATTTGGTGTTTGGTCAAACGTTCGCGCCTGCGGCGCGATAGATATTCAGCCTTTGCTCAAACGTTTGCGCCTGCGGCGCGATAGGTATTCATTCACCCTTAGGTCAGATATTCGCGCCTGCGGCGCGATAAATATTCGGCCTTTGTTCAAACAATCGCGCCTGCGGCGCGGTTGGTACTCGGCTTACGGGCAGATGTGCGCGCCTGCGGCGCGGGAGATTTTCGTGTTTTGGCAAGACGTTCGCGCTTGCGGCGCGATAAATGTTCAGCTTTTGGTCAGGCGATCGCGCCTGTGGCGCGATAAATACTCATCTTTCGGCCGGACATTCTCGCCTGCGGCGCGATAAAATTTAGCCTTGAGCAGGCGTTCGCGCCTGCAGCGCAATAAATATTTGGCTTTTGGCCAGACGTTCTCGGCGATACTTGGCTTTTGTCTTAACGTTAGATAGATATTCGACTTTTGATTCACCTTTAGATTGGACATTTGCGCCTTCGACGCGGTGGATATTCAGTCTTGGACAGGCGTTCACGCCTGGGGCGCAATAGATATTCGGCCTTTGGTTAAAAAATTGATCTTCTTTAGCTATTTAGCAATTGTTTGTAGTCACCTAACCTAATTTATTGTGACCCTAACTCATTTAATAAAAAAACAATAATGAAATTTACTTTAAAAACAAATTATTACATTTTCAAATAATATTTTTTTTATTTTACTATTTAAGCAATATGTACTGTAGATGAACCACTGTTGTCTAATTTTTTATTTATTAAATAACATATGATATTTGTAATCACGTTTTTAAATTATATGACGTTTATGACACTATATTGCGTGCAAAACGCCTGCGAAAGAATGTGTATCTGACCAAAATTTGTTTTACAACCGAAAGTTTAGCAAAATATATTAATATTATAAAATCATAAAAAAATTATAGATTGGTGAAAATTTACTATACATTTTTGTTTTATTATTTACAAAAAAAAATTCTTGGCGTGCGAGTGTGGGTACTTCCGAACAATAATTATTGCTTTAAATAGTATTATTTAATAACTTAGTTAATAGTAAAATTTTTATTATTAAATGTCCTTGAATATTTTTGTAAGTTTAAAACATTAAAAGAAATAAAAAGATTATTAACAATAGCATCAAATTTGGAAACAATAGATATGTCGACTTTTATGTTTGTGATTGAGATTATATTAAAAAAAAAATTTATTCAATTTTTTACACATTTATAGTGTATAAGAATTTTACTGAAACACTTAGTATGCATATATTTCTTCATTTATGGGACACTTATCCTATAAAATTATTCTAACGTGTATAAAGTAATATATCATATTAGAAACTTTATTTTATACAATTTAAAAAAAGCGTATTCTTGGTTGCCTACCTTATTTATTTTTCTTTAATTAATTTTTAATTGCGTGTTTTAATTAAAATTTTATTATTTTGCAAAAAAAACAATTACTTATCAACTGTAAGATAGTTATTAATTAAACAACTTTGGCCTCTAACTGGTATTTACCTTGCTACTGATAAAAAAAATTCTAGTTAGATAATTTTTTTATTTTTCGCACATTTTTTTTTTTTTGTTGTGGTGGCAAGAAATGGATATTTTAGGTCAAATACTTACTAAATCGTCTCTATTCATTGAAATCTCCTTATCGTATTGCTAAAAATTTTTATAGAGAAAAAATTTTTATAAACTTTAAATAATGTTGAAAAGAGTCCTTTCAGTCAGGAATAAATTGAATATTTAATGATTTTGTGATATTTCCTTAATTTTGCTACAAAATATCTTGTATTCAGCGTTCCATTTTTTGCTAAATGTTAGTTTTCAACAACATCAAAATGGAAGACTTTCTTTAGTTATTGGGGCTCATTCCTTCTTGAATTACTCCAAGAAAGTCGAAGGGTTTTAGAGTCTTCTTACTGTTGTAATTTTTAGATTAGGTAGTTATTACTTATTGCACTTTTTTTTGTGATAGCAACAAAGCAATTATATTAAGTCAAAAAACAAAGCGATTATATTAGGTCAAAACAAAAACTCGGTGTAGTTTTTAGTAGACACGGGTAATTGAAAACACACACACACACACACATCTGTTATTTAATTGTGGGAGCAACAAAGGGGCCCCATAGTTAAATTAGTTCTTAGGCCGACCCTGTTTGTTGTTATCAAAAACTCACTGTGAAGCAAAAATAACATTTTAAATCACGTTTAATTAAATTTAATTTAATTATTTCAAGTCACTTTTAATTGACTAAAATTTGAGGTTATGTTTTTATGAAATGCAAAGAATAAATTTTTATTTATTAACAAATTATAATTTCTTTCAAAATGCACGTACTGGTTTTCAGTCTTTACATTATAAAAAAGGGTCCCCTTGATCAGGAATAAATAGAATTTTGACCAATTTTCTGTCAATTTTTCTCTGTTTTTGTTAAAAAATGTTCCATATTCAGCGTTCCATTTTTGTTTTTTCTAAAAGGTCACTTTTATTTGTCATTAAAATGTAGGACTTTTTTTTATTTATGGAGGCTAATCATTTCTCCCTGAATCACCTTCTTGGAAAAAGTCGAAGGGTTTTAGAGGGTGTTTACTGTTAGAATTTCTTTTAGGTTAGGAAATTAAAGTAATGATTTTTTTGTTTTGGTGATAACCAAAAGGGATTATATTGGGTCACAACGAAAACTCAGTGTTGTTTTTAGTCGACACGGCCAATAAATAACACAGACACCTGTTTCTGTTATTTTATCGTTCTTGGGCCTCGGGGTGGCAACAAAGAGCCCCCATAGTGAAGTAAGTTCTTGGGCCGACCCTGTTTGTTATAACATATAACATTTTAACATAAGATATAACATTTTAAATCACGTTTAATTAAATTTAAAATCACTTTTATTCGACAACAAAAATTTGAGGTTATGTTTACATCTGTCATCTGTCATATGTCACAGTCACTTAAATAAAATAGCCAATCAAATGCAAAGAATAAATTTTTAATTATTATTAATAAATTATAATATTTCTTTCAAAATGTACGTACTTGTTTTCAGTCTTTATGTAATAAAAAATAACAGGGGCCCCCTTGGGCAGAAATAAATGTAATTTTGAATAAATTTTAGTGTTTTTCCTCTCATTTTGCTAAAAAATGTCCTATATTTATCGTGCCATTATGCTAAATGTTACGTTGATTTTTTTATGGTTCATGGGAGCGATTTCCTTCGTGGTTAACCCTTTTGGAGAAACTATAATTTTCTTAATGTTGTAATGTATTGTATAGCCTAAAGATTCTAAAGAGGCTTTTTTATTGTTATTATTAGAATTTAAACGTTTAAAATAGTTTTTATTTAGGCACTCACTGCACTCACTGAAAGTAAAAGTTTCGTAAAATTTTTAGGTTAGGTAATCTTTGTATGAATTTTTTTCGTTGTAGCAACAACAAAGAGGAAGATTTTGAGTTAAATACTTATTAAATCGTTCCTGTTAATAAAAAATAATTGTTACGTTTAATCAAATCACTTTTAATTGATGATTAATACAATTTTTTTTACTATTATGTCATATGTCACTTGTGAAATATCAGGCAATTTTAAATCAACCAATCAAATAAAATGAATTTAAAATGAACCAATCAGATAAAAGAATTTAAATAAATAATTGATTTTGTATCTCTTTCTTTGAAATTTTTGCTAAAAACAATGAAAAACATCAAATGTTTAAAAATAAATTTCATTAGTATATCATTATAATTAGTAAATAAAAACCTTTCTACGCACTAAAAAAAAGATGAAATAAGAAAAAAATAAAATAAAACAAATAAAAAAGTATCGATTAAAAATTTGTATAACCGCGGAAAATGATCAATTTTTTAGAGTGAATAAGACTGTACATGAATTATAATAGTATAATGTTTAAACAAACCCATCTCAGTTTTGACTAGGTACTTGACAATGATGACATTCGATATAATAGAGATCCTAATTAAAATGACTAAAATAGTGAATTTTGAAAGCTTATATTGTCAAACACTTTGTTGTTAAACAAAATTAACTACAAAATAATTTTTTAAACAGGTCATGCACTGTAGACTAAATGCTGCAAAAGAACTTATATTTATTTAAAAGTCTTAATGTAAACCTTAAAATAAAAATTTTATTAAATAAAAAATTAAGAGTAAACAATAATTTATGTTTAACACCTTGTGTCTTGAAAACTAAAAAATCTAAATTTTTTGAAAATTCTCTTCTAACCCTATAGAAACGCGAATCATTATGTTGGTCCACAAATTTTAAGCTGGCCTCTATAAAAAAAATATCAGGATTAGATCTATAAAAATGGTCAAAAATAATTATTGTTATGAATTTTTTATACATTTTTTTAAAATCTGTTTCAAAAATAAAATCTTAAATAATACTGTTATATTATTGTTTAAATATTTTCGACTTCTACAGGTAGCCGTCTAAGTAAAATTTATCTGCTGACAACTTTGTATTATATTTTAAATTAATGCGGTATGTTAATGCCTACATACAACCTACGTAGGTGTATATTTAAACATGTTTTACAACCTACAACTTAGATCAGCCCACCCTTACTATTAATTCAATTAAGGTGCTTAAAATTCAATTGGTTACCAGTTTATAAAAGATTTATTGTTACAAAGATTTATTAAATTTCTAAGAATCTAATTTAGTCTTATTGTAAATTACTAATTATGCTATAATAAATATTAAAATACAACAAAAAAGAAATGTCAAATAATAACGGTTCCATTTTAACAAGACATACAACCTTGAAAAAAAAATAACGCAAACTTGAACTTTTTCCAAATGTTGAACAACAATTTTTATTGTCCGCTTAATGCTAATAAATTATAAATACGAGTCTATTTCGATCACGAATTGCTACCATATAAGCCAATCTTTAATAGACTATAACTTAATCAAGGTAAATAACAAACAAACAAAAAATAAAAGAATTTAAAAACTTTCTTATTTCTAGAGTGCTGAGTGATTTGAAAAAAAGAACTTGTCAATATGTTTTACCGACTAATTTATACAACAAATACTAAATGGGTCGTTCCATATCTGCATTATCTTTCTTTTTGTGTTTCTAATGTATTTCTTTGTAAACAGTAATTTAAAATAATTACGATTTAAGTGGGTCACTTAGGTAAATCTAAAAAACCGACAGTAAAACAAAACAAAAACACTCCTATTGTTTCACATCAAAAAGATTTTATCAAAAAACCTAATTTTTATAGATAGAACATGTACCGTTTTGAAAGAATAAAAATTCCGCTTGTTTATTTGCATTAAAGTACATGCAACTCGATATTACAGTAGCATTTATTATGCAAGTGAACTGAAATGGGTGAAAGCATAGACATAACTCGTACGCCTATAGAATGATATACCTTTATTACATATAAAGAAGTTACACAGTTAGACAATTGCGTTATCAGATGAAATTGTCTTTTCCAAGAAATTCCAAAACGTCCAACCTTGCTTAATTTCGTCATTACTGCTATGTGTAACCGCTAAAAATTTTATATAATTATATACTAAGTACGACAACCTTTGTATATATGGTAAAATTAGTGACCTTGAACAATGTGACGCAAACAAAAATTTGTTTTCTTGCAGGATCAGGCATGCGGAAAATCACATTTTCAGTATCTGCTTTGCTTCATCGCGGCACTTTCCTATATTGCCTTGTTATAGATACACTTACAAAATATATTCAATGGAAAAAAATTAAATAATTATTCTAATTAAGCAGACATAAAATGTGTGGTATTTTAAGAAGCACAACTTTTAATTTCAAATTTTAATAAATCACGAAGTCTGAAGATCAAGGATTTATCGAGAATAAATTTATATATTTTTTAAAATATAATTACAAAAAATAATCTCACAGTAATATTGTAAAGATATCTGATAATGCAAATAAATCGCAATTAAACAATCTAAACACAACGTTGCTAAAATTTAATTTTTTTTATCTAAGATCCTGAAAATGGGTAAATCCCACAACTATCAGTTTGACATTTTTATTTGTTGTAAAAATATTTGAAATCGTTTGATTATTCGAAATGGATGTTATAAATGTTGCCAATAATGTTTACATCACAATTTACAATAAGATGCTGCTATTCTAGAGTCAACAACCTTTCACTATCACACTTTGTTGTAACCTTCACCTTCAACTTGAAATAGTGGGATTTCCTTAAATGCTATTCTTTACTTAATTCTAAATATCCAGTGAATACTAGTGCATGAAATTACATTTTACTAAGCAAAAAATTTTAAATTTGTTACACGCTATCCACACTACTAATCATGCATTGAAGTCTAGACGAGTTTACGACTAATGCATATACATAATATCTTCGTCCAAGTGCAAATTATGGTGCAAATTTACGACTCAAAAATACGTTTTAGAAATAGTAATTGTTTTTAAAATATACAAAGATTTATTACAACTACTATTTGCTAGAATGATAAAAATAAAAAAAAAACATCGAATTTTTTGAAGAATAGCTAAGTAGGTACCTAATTGTTGTCTATCAAAATCTTTTTTATTACTCACGATTCTAATTAAGAATCAGATATTTTCATGACTCCATGGTCTATTATCCTTGAAAGGACAGACGTAAGATATTCTCAGTATTTTTTAAGGTATGCTAAGTAAATAACATTGTTTCTTAAAAAATTTCTTGACCTTAACTTTGATTCAACGAATTTAATTAGAAATAAATCAATTAAGGGCGTGCCACTTTTGTGCTCATACCCACTAAATATTTAAAACCTACCACAAATTTGTTTAAATATTTAATACAAACTTCGTATAACTAGGCGTGTAAGAGAAAAATTAACAAGAATTAAATAATTCAAAAAAATAACCTTTTACTCATAAGTTTCTTTCTTTGCGTAATTTAAAATTTCTTAATTGTTAACTTCCGAGGCCAAGAAAAAAATTCTAAGGTCATGTGAGCATGGGTCTGGCTAAAAACAATAATCTTTCTTATTTTATCTAAAATTTGTCAGACAAATTAAATTCATTTTGAACTCGTTTAAGCTAGGGAGTGGTATACGAAATATAAATGCATATAAGTTGGCTAATCGTAGATAAAATACGCAGCTTTTTTGGTAATTACTACCTACTTAAAGTAAGAAACTTAAAATACTCAAGCAGGTCAACTTTGTTTGTAGAAGAGACACAGATCAAACCAATGTCAATGTTCAAACTTCAGTTCTCAAAAAAAGAGAACTAAGTTACTTAATTCTTGTTTCTTCTTGTAGCCTCTGAAAAGCTAACAATATAGCAAAAACGGCCAAAAAAATATTCCTTTATTTAAAAAGTCCGCTTAAGCGTTAAGTGCGTAATTTCAAGTTGAGATAGTACCTGTAATATCTTCGCTTCTATGCAAAATTAAAAAAATTCAGGACTGTGAGTGGTTGTGGCATAAAAAAGTATTGTTTGCGACATTACCGGTACTTTCTCAACTTCAAATTAGCCCAAAAGTATTCAAAAAAGTAAATTTTAAATTTGATAAAAGCATTCTTTCTTTTTCAAAGTAGTGTAATTTTTAGTAGTAATACCACAAGAGAATGAGAATAAATTGAAAATAATTTGGCAGAACTTCGAAAACGTGTTGCAATTTGGCATTTGGCAACATGTTTGAGAAATTCTGAAAAATTATTTTCTAATTTATCGAACTCTCGTGATATATTCGATAGATTATTTTTTAACGCCGATGTCTTTGTTAATTTCTTCAAATGATAACTTGGTAAACCTTTTTGAATTTGTTTTATTTCAATTCAATTTAATTGCAAAAAATTGTTGTCAAAAAACCGTTGCCACAATAAAAAGAATCTACCTCAAATTATACCAGCGGGAATAAGTTAGGTAGAAAATTCCCACTATAATGATGTTTTGATTGGCAGAAATGTACACATGTGATCAAAATTAAAATTTTCTATTGGCTTAGAGAAACGTCAAAAAATAATCATATAAATAATGACAATAAAAATCGATGTCAAACAGACAAGTTTAATCAAAATTCTAATACAACATTGACAAAGCGCTTTTAGAAAATTTTTTAGAAGCTTTAGAAATTCTTGAATCCACCCACAAACCTTCTATACAAACATTAAATGACCAAGCAAATTTTGACGTTAATATTTTATCTTTACTTGTTTCATCTTTATTAGTCAATTGAACTGAACGTTTGTTCATAATCTCTCCTTACTCACTTTATCAAAATTTATAATTTTTAAATTATTTTTAAATCAAATGTCAATTAATGTCACATGTCACACATATTTAGATAATTAAAATTTATCTTTCTTTTGTCAATTTATAAATAACAACAATTTGTTTATTATATTTTTTCGTTTTTACATTATAATTCAGGCACTAATGATGAAACTTAAGGTTCCGAAAGCGCTTTGCCACGGTTGTATTAAAATTTTGATTAAAATTGTGGGTTCGACATTGATTTTTATTGTCATTATTTATATAAAGTAAATTTTGGTGAAAACTATAAATTAAATCTTAAATCCCTATTTTAACTTTCAAATGCTCAGTCGTTAAGTTTAAAACAAAGCAACCTTTTAGAATTTTTGGAATTTCAAAAGTGACCATTCATTTAATAAACAATGACCTGTATTGTTAGTGCAATGTTTTTAAGTCTCGCCTTAGGCGAGTTTCTGGAGACTCTTTTTTGTCATTAAGTCGTAAAACCTAAAAGTCGTAAAATTAAGTGACACGTAGATTTGATACAGTCAACCAGCTTTGTTTTCGATCTAACAAAGCGTAAAATAATTAATTATTGTACAACTGGACAACTGATGTCAACATTCCGGTACTAACTGATCAGAAATACAGATGTGATTAAAACAGACTTGGCTTCAAGCTTAAGGTTTAATTCACTTTTGCCGGTGACAGTAACGGTAAGGTGTTTTCTAAAAAAACGTAATTGTTGTGTTTATTGTGTTTATTTTGGTGGTATCTAGTTGTTGTATGTGCATTTTAACATTGATAACGATAAACATTTTTTTTTTAATTTTATGTTAGTAAGTTTTTTATGTAAATATTTTTAAGGCCAACCCTGTAAAATATCTGATGAAGCCGGTTTGCATTTAAATATCGAATTGGTCATCTGTATTTCTTGTTTTTCACTTATCTCTCTCCCTTTGCCTTATGCTTGATGCCAGAAAAAGTGATTGCCAATGATTCTGACATTTAAATTGTAGACTCCTTTTGTGGCCAGATGCAAACTCTGACCTTTTTAAAAATCTTGATTGATAAGGCTGTTAAGTTAAATTCAGTAATAATCTGTTGAACAATTCGGACACCGTTTGCTGTATATTAGCATAGAATTTAAACTTTATAAAACCTCAAACCCTTCCAGAGTTAATATTAACGTGTGTACCTACATACCTATATCAACAAAATTTAATTTTTAAAATTAAGGCATAAAGAGTTGTGAATTAATATCAACATTGTAGACAATACCTTTGACAGTGCTTCCTAAGTCAGTTCATTTGGATCATTTGTAGTTTTCCCAAAGTTTCTAATCGTTTGTATAATGTGTTGGCTATTTTTGAAATTTCAGCGGAAGCAAATAAAAAAATCACCCTATAGAAACTGACATGTCAAAGAAAAAAAAAATGACTAAAATCTTAGTAAACATTGGTTTATTAACCACGACCAATTTTAATTATTTATTCTTTATAGACCCAAGCGGTAAGTGTAATTAAATGTGCAAAAATAGAGAACCGCGGTTTCCTTTTTGATTCTTGTTCAGAAAGTTCTACTGATCACGAAATTGCTGTTGTTACCTCCAAAAGTAGTAGGTTTAGACAGAGGCCGATGGGGACGGCGCGATGCAGTAAATGCAATAATATGTTTATTACCGTGGTAGTTTTTAGAGATAAATATAATAGTAAATTTTGTTATAGTTTTTGTTTTTGGATTAAGTCTTTATAATTTTTTGGCGTAACCGATATACAGCTTTTGGAAAATTAACTATACATTTATTTATTAATTAACACAAATAGAAATTATCGACATTCAGCATTAATAAAACAACAAATCAAATAATTAAAAATTCTTGAATCATAGTTTTTCTAGATGTAATTGATATTTCGTAACAACTTCAAGTGGAGCAAGGTCAGTCTTTATGACAAATTACCTTAATCAAAAACCTCATATCCTTTTAATGCATAAAAAATGATATTCAGGTGCAATCCCATAAATAATTAAGTATCCATTATTCCTTATCCGTCCGTATATTTCCCGCTGTTGCAACAAAATTACGCATTATCCACGCCGTATTCATTCCATAATTCCTACAAATTGCGTAAATGGTGAGCAACCGGAGCCCCCTCTTCCTGCCAAACCCCAGAAGGTCGTGAATTTTTTTGTGTCTGCGCTTAGGTATCACATCCGCAAACCACACAAGGTTTAGGTTGGGCGTAGCACATTCACCTTCTTATGTATAAAAGCTGGGATGAACATCGTCTTCTTCAGTTCAGTTTGTCCACAGTACAACACAGACCTAAATCAAAATGTTCAAATTGGTGGTGTTGTCTGCTCTCTTGGCTCTTGCCGCCGCTCGTCCCGGATTCTTGGCTCCGGCTGTTTACAGCAGCGCCGTGGTCGGCAGCGTGCCCACCTCCATCAGCCACCACAGCAGCTCGGTGGTACACAGTGCAGCTCTTGCCGCTCCAGTTGTCCACGCCGCCCCTGTAGTCCATGCCGCCCCACTCGTTACGGCCCATGCTGCCCCTTACGTGGCTGCTGCCCCAGTTATCTCCACCTATGCTGCCCATGCTCCCCTTGTATGGTAAAGCGGAGGGAAATAGAAAAATAGTCATTTCAAGCCTAAGAAGCTACAACTGATCTGGAATCTTTGCCATATTTAATGCTCTCTACTGTGAAAAAATAAATAAATTAGATTCTTTTTTACTGTTATATTTTTGTTCACATTTTTTCTAAATACCCTCAAACTAAAAAAAATTATAAACCATTAAAAAAAAATGTTAGTTTTATCTAAATTCGAATTTAACACACAAAATTAAAATATTACTAAGAAGTAACTTTTAATTACCATAATTACCTATAAATTAAAAGACATTTATTAAATTTAATACACTAGGTAAAAACATGTTTCACTTAATTAGTTACCCATAATAATTAAGTGGAACATAATAAAGATAATTAATTTAAGATTAATAATACATTAAATAAATAACAAAAAAGATTTTTCTAGGTATTATCGTCTGTATGCTATGCATCTAATGAGTAAGACTGCATCTATGATCAACCATCTAAAAAAAACCTAAAAAACTCAAATCTAACGCTTGTAGTAGAAGTAGAGTTCCAACATCTTGTTGGAATCATAGCTACATATATCTTCTTTTGGAATATCATTATTCTGGTCATTCGAAAATATCACATCCATGAATGCAAAAATCAAATCATCTTATAAAAAATTGCAAATACCTCTCTAACGAAAAATTATATTTTTAAAAAAAGACCGATAATACATTGGCCAATCATGCCTGCTCAAACATTTTAAGCTTCTGAGAAAGTTTGTAAACCCAATGAGGATTTTTCGTCCCCAGTAGCCACAATCGTGCGGATTTAAAAAACAACGACATTAAATAAAAAGTTTAAAAAAAAAGTTGTTTTAGCGTATTTTCGACTTTTTGCAAATATCTTTTATTTTAAATTTTGTGTGTTATTCAGGATACCCAGCATCTTGGTACAATCAAATTCTCTAACATTTCTAGAATTTCCAAAAATCTTCACTTACTATTTTTTATACAGTGTGGAAATTACCTATGAAATAAATTCATCATTTTCAAAATGAATGATATTTTTGTAAAACGCTAAAACAGTTCAACTTTTATTTTAAATTGCGCTGGTTTTAAATTATTGAACTCATTTTTGACGTCATCTCCTTCAGAGCTGTGACGTCACACGCATTTTTTTTAAATAGCATGCTACATTTTTTTATAAATTTAAAGATAGTACTAATAAATCCCTTTTCAATGAACTCACACTAGTTAACTCTATTTTCAACAGTTCTTGAGATTTTTAAATTTTTACGTTTCCAGCACAACATCAAAAACAATTAGAAAAACGTCAAAGTTTAATGATTGTTTTTAAGCATTGTGAGAAATAAAAATTGACCTGTTTCAGCGTTTTTGACAAATGTTATTTGTTTTGAAATTACTGAATTTATCCCATAAGTAGTTTCCACACTGTATATACCTTTAAAACGTATAGAGGCTGATACAAAAAAGTCGGATCCGTGGTCGTGAAAGTCCGTGGTGATGACGAAAAACTATAAATGTGCTGTTAGTCAGTCTTTTGCTAAGTTTAACTTAAATCGCAAAAACAAAAAATTACATTATGTCCCTATTAAAAAAATTGACTTTAAAGCAGCGTTTTTGAAAAAGTTGTATATAACTCAAAAAAATTATTAAAAAATTTTTAAAAACAACTTAATGTTCATAATGTTAACAACCATGTGATATTACGGTTCTTTTAAATTACCCTCTATGTATTATTAAAAATTTTTTAAAAACAACTTAGTGATCATGATGTTAACAACCATGTAATGTTACGGTTCTTTTGAATTACCCTCTATGTATTATAATTAGTAACTATAATTTTTAGAATTATAGAAATAAAGTTTAATATGTAAAAAGAACATTTGTTCACATCAAATTTCAAAAAAAAAAATATATTTAATATTCTTGTATACATTATAGTTACATTTAATAAAGTAGAATGTCACAATCTGATCAAGATTTTACAAAAAGTTAAAAAAATAATATCATTTAAAATATGATCATTTTATATCATTGCGTCAAATTGTTAATATCACCAATAAAGTCGCAATTTTATCTTGAATCTTGTAATAGACGATAAATGTAATTTTCATTATAAAGAAAGAGATAGCTGCAGAAGGTGTCTGATATTTTGAGTGGAAGTCTATAGGTAAGTTTTTCTGACGGTGAATGCTGATCCCAGGATATAACCGCAACATAAATTTGAAAAACCCTTTTGTAAATTAGAAAGTCAAGTTTTAAATCAATTTTGTGACTTTATTTACAAAACTAGCAATTTAACAATTTTTTTTTACTTTTCAAAATTATTATTTTTTGTTTAATTTGTTTCATTAATTTTACTGCCACACTTCTGTTTCTTCAAGAGCAGTTTGGTCTTGAGCAAACCGAAGAAGAGTCGAACTAATTTTCCAATTTTCCATATAACAAAAAAATTCCCCGACCTTAAAAAAGTAGATTTCTCTAACTATTCCTCAAATCTAGTAAAAAATTTAAATTTCCTGACAAAAGATTTTAGAAGAACCCAAAATTTTTAAAAATATATGAAAAACAACAAACACAAAATATGAGTAAGCTATCTAATCAACAATTCAGCTAAAATAAACACACAACAACTAGAATAATACAGTGCTCAACACTTGATAAATAAACCCTAAAATTTTTACAACATTTAAAGTTTTGTAACTCAGAAAAAATTGAGATGATTTTTTTAGTTAGCTTATTTCTTATACTCGAGGGGTTTAATTGAATGATTCCAAAAATTTTGTTTTTTATTTTATACAGAGCGTCATAGATAGGCACTGCTAAAAATAGAAAGTTCAAGTTGCTCCCTGATAACCAAAATGTTTTTGTGGAGTTCAATTTTTTTTTTTTTTTTTGATTAACCATAGGTTGATTTCTTTCTTTCTTCAAATTGATCAATAACTAACTTGCTAAAAATAACGATTTATTTTTACTATACCTTTTTACTCCTTTATGTTTTAATTTATTATTGACAAAAGTTTGACACTGATGATGAGACATATTAGTTCTTGCCACTGTTATGTAACAATTTTGTTTTATTAAACTTGTGAGTTTAACTTGGATTTAAATTCTCTCATTACTTTTATGAAAAATACCCTGCTTTAAAAAAGAAAGAATACCTCCTTGAAATTTAAAAAAAAAAGTTCAAAAAATAATAATAATAATCATACGTAATATAAACATTATTAGGCCGTAACGTAGCAAAAAACAAAAAGAAAATTATCACTCCTCAAATAACAACGATTGGAATGAGATGATGATGTAGATGATGAAATTCCTGTATAATCCAGAAGCAAAAAAAAAAAATTAAAATAAAAAAAATTAAAGAAAATAATAGAGAATAATCCAAAATAAACACAACTTTCAAAAGAATTACTAAACTAAATGTTCAAATTGACTTCCTTTCGTTTACCCTGTAAAATGTAACTATTTTAAAAATTTAAAATTTTAAACAACTTCTTAAAAATACTGACATCTGTAAAAGAATAACATCTTTAATCGTGTGTTCTCAAGACGGAAACTGTAAAAGAATTTCCAGCTGTTGCTTTGTTGAAAAATAGAGGGCAGGCTAATAGTTATATTTGTTTAATTTGTTAACATTTGTAATTGTTATGTTACCTGTTTTACGAAGCTGCTTATAATAATTACTAAATTAAAATTCATAATACATATAAATTACTACATTAAAAGGTAAACAAACCATACATTAAAAAAATATTGAATAATGTAAATCTAGTTTCGAAGATAAAATTTAGTAGTAACATGACTAAAAATTTAATAATTATTAATTGTATTTATTAGTTATTTATCAATTATAATATGCAAGAAATGTTCCTTTAATCAAAAGAATATTAATTTATTTGTCCAATGACAAAAAACGTAGTAAATTCCTTAAATTTTGTAATGCCAATAAAACTTCTAATTAACAAAAAAACATGTTTTAATTAAGCAGGTAGCTTTTAACATAACTGACGCAAATATTTCATTCATTAGATTAAAAAAAACAAATATTTGCCTAACTTAACAATATATATCGCATATAGGTTAAAAATACAAAATTTGAGTTTGTTTATCATGTTAAAACAATAAAAAATAAATATTAAATTTTATACAATGTATCCCGTTTAAAAGAATTAATTTTTCTACACTAATTTCTTTTTCTAAAGAATAAAATACAATAATTATAATGTATCAAAAAATAAATAAATAAATAAATAAATAAATAAATAAACATAAGTTTTAATTTGATGAAAACATTCTTTCTCGAAGTGGAGTGATTTTTATATAAATTTATGTAAGTTTTAATTTTATTCAAGAATAAAATATAAATATAAGTTTTTATATTTATACTTGTATGTATATAGGTAAAAAATTATATTAAGAAAACATCATATATCAATGTAAAAAATATGTATGTTAAATCATTAGAAATAATAATTCTAAACAATTATAGTGCACAGTTCTACCCAAACACACTAGGTACTTGATTTCGAATCTCAAAGATATCCGAATTTGTATTCACTTTTCCAATAAATACTAATTGTTTAAAAACAGTTTTAGATTCTAGAACTGTCAATTTATTAACAGTATTTATTTATTTATTTATTTATTAGTAAACGAATAACTGAATTTATTAACAGTATTTATTTATTTATTCATTAGTAAACGAATTCTGATATAAATTAATAAAGTAAAAATTTACAAAACTAGTCCGGTAAAAAAGTGTTTTCCGATCTTCGGTCCTACAGAATCTTTCTGTAAGACCAACTTCCGGACGGGTGCATAAATTTTATTACCTAGTTATCTAAATAAAAGCATATTATAGTCGTCTTAAAGTTGCTTGTATCCTGCTATCAGTCCAAATAATGAACTTGCTTATAGATCAATAATTTTTTGGGCAAGTAAAGTTAAATTTTACATTTATCAGCTACCGCCTTAAAGTTCCCTATTTATAAATATAAAAAAGTTGAACTTTCGTTTTTCTTGTATTATTCTGAATTTTCTTTATTAGCCAATACTCTCAAAATTGAATCGAAAGTACCCTTTCTACAAAAACATATGTAGGTGCCGGCGCAGCAAACAAAATTTTAAAATTTTTTTGCAAAGTGATTCACATAATATTCCGGGCCTACAGAACTATAAAACCATCCAAAAAAAAAGGTTTGAGTAGGTAACTTAAATTCAAAACAATTCCCAAATCCACATTTATTTCGTCAAAAAAATTCATGACGTTTTGGACTGAGTTATTCATGCGAACAATTTTTTTGATATGAGTGCATTTTAGGTTCGTCAAACTCATACTGTTACGTGAATCACCCAGTATATTATTTTTGTTTAAAATATAAAAATATTTCAATCTATCTTCTGTCTACGCTTACTTTTTTTCGTCTGTCCATTTAGTCAGTTTTTAAAATTAAGAATACAAAAAAATTCAAAAATGTACTCGTAAAAAGGAGTATGATCGAAACTGCAGTTTTTAAAAGAAATACAAAAAAAATAACAAAAAAGGATTAAAAAATCTTCTTAAAAGAGTACGATTGGTCACCTTAATTAAGGTAGTTGAAACACAATGACCCATTTTAGAGGCATAGACAGTAAGTGCCAGCAGTCAAAATTCAACAATGCAAATTAATTAACAAAAGTCAATGTAAAAATTTTGCTTACAGGGCAGTTCTACCCACAAATTGAGTGAAACATTACACTGAAAATGGGTATGTAAAAAAATACATGTCGTACTTATTTGCGTTTAATTTAATCTCGTAATAAAATTGGTGATTCTAGAGTTTCTATAAATATATACCAAAGTCATAGTGTACTCCCATAGCAAGAAAAAATAAATAATTTTTGTACTTAGGAGAAGGAAATACTTTATCATTTAACATTTTTGTTATTGTACGACTAAAGATATTCTGCGATTATTGGTTTGACTCTTTAAGTACTTTATAAGGGTTGGACCGCAAACCCCCCAATAAAAATAGTGCCGACCAGATGTTGACAATAGGTTTAAGAAATATCTACTTTAGTAGGTAAAGAATTTTACAGCGGACTGTGGTTAAGTGTCGTAAAAATTTGGAAAAGTTAATCACAGGATTATGTTGTAAACGCAGAATATTGATGGTCGAACTTTACCATAAAATTCTATATAAAATTAACACATGTTAAGTTGTTATATTTGTATATTTTTAAGTTGTTTCAATAAACATTTCTTAAACATTACTCTAGAAACGTTTTAACGAAATATACTAAATACATTCTTAATGTAACAAGATAAATTTTAGTGAAACATTTTTGAGACATTAGGGAAACGTTTCTAACGTTTTTGTGAAACATTTCTGCAACATTTGTAGAGACATGTTTTTCTGAAATGTCTTTGAGGCGGACATTTAACGATCTCTCAACTGTTTCTGCAACGTTTTTGCACTTTAGTGTGAAACATTTCATGTAACAAAATGACAGTGTGATAAATGTTTCAAATAGGAAAAAATGTTTACTGAGAATGAACACATAGTTTTACCAGTCTACTTAAAAAAAAACATTGCTGTTTGATACCTATTTAATCACAAAATTTTGTGACATCTGAAAAATCCTAAATGGCTCTAAATTGTCTGCTTAGTCCATAAAAATGCTGATATATGACCAGTCAATAAATGTGATAGTTTCGTACGCTGAAATTGTTACTGAAATGTGATGTAAATCCTTAAATCCTTAAATCCTTCTTGTCAACACAAAATTTTTACGGTGTTTCTGATAATTTTAATGTTAAAAAAAAATCTATCGGTGGATATACATCGATATATTTGTAGCCTATCCTTAAATAACTTTCCATAAAAACACAAATAATAATTAAAATGTATCAAATTGATATAATTATACATTCAATTTCTTATAGGTGGATAAGTTTGCACACGATGATAGCGTTTCTGTGGTATTTTTTTCTTTTAAACTCATAAATATACCTACGGTAAATTAAAAATAATTGTAATATAAATTTTCCAAAAAATTAATTTTTGTGCAACTGACATTAGTGGTAGTCGACATTAATAACTTTATAAAAAAGTTTTTTATTACAATTAACAATTATTATTTATTACGGGTGATGCACGAAAAATGTGTTGTTTTCAATACATTTTAGTCTCGGCTAAAAATCCATATCTTGTCCACCAAATAGTCATTTTGCAGAGGTATATAAATTATTACTATCAAGTATAAGATATTTAAAGTTCACTTCCATTTAATATAAACCCTGAAAGAAAATTTCTGTAGAGTTAAGTCAAAAAGTCTAGCCAAATTAATAGAACATTTTAAAATGACTTTAACTTGATGATAAACAGGTAACAATAGTAGACAATAATGTTAGATTTGTTAGTTTATCCTTACATAAAGTAGAAAATCGCATGCTTAATTTTAGATAAAAACGGTTTGAATATTCTACAAATACGTAGTTATGCCTCTTACTTTTATTTTACAAACTGAAATAAAAGTGTTTCATATCCGACACGTGTAGGTTTAATAAAACTAATTATTATTACTTATTTGGCAGAATACTTTTAAATAAAAATAATGAAAACAATAATAAATATTTAAGCAAATAAGTACCCAAGGTAAGTCAATTATAAAATATTCTAAAAACTGATAAGATGTATAAAATAGTAAACTATATAATATATCTTATATTCTTTTAACGATGAAGATTTAAGAAGATGTTTAGACTAATAAAAAAATAAGCCAAATAAATTAAGAGTGGCTGGCAACAGTTGCCTCATTTAAATTCAGAATAGCATTTCCCACAAAAAATAAATTCGTAACTAATGCTTAGTCTGTTAGTGAAAAAAACGTGTATTTATAACATCAACGTAGGCAAGAATAACCGAAAACTAGTTCTTTTAGCGTCCAGAGCGTATACCAATTAAATCTCTTAATGTCAACGTGCTTTATATTACTGGACTTTTCTCATCAGAACAGCTTCGTCGTCCTTCACACCACACCCAATCTTCTATAAAAACGCAGATATATGGGTGCATAATCAGTCTTTACACACACAACACAGACCTCCTTCAACATGTTCAAGCTGGTGGTGTTGTTTGCTACTTTGGCCCTCGCCTGTGCCGACCCTAGCATTGGACATGGAGCGGTTTCATACACTGCCACCATCCCGGCTGTTTCAGGGGCTGTAAGCCACCAAAGTAGAACTGATTACATCAACAGCCCAATCGTTGCTTCCTACGCCGCCCCTGTTGTCAAAACCGCCGAAGTTGTTGCTGCTGCTCCCATTGTTAAAACTGCCGAAGTTATTGAAACCGCCCCCGTTGTAAAGACCACTTTCCGTGCCGGACCGGCAGTCACTCACTACGCCTCCGTACCAGTCACCGGAACTGCCTACACCAAAAATGTACACTACGCTGAAAATGATGTCGTTACTGGATACACTTCCCAAATTTACAAACCCAATTTGGGAGCTTTTGCCCATCAAGTGGTTGCCCCAGCGCACGCCGTCCATGCTGAAATTGCTGCCCCCGCCGTTGAAGCCAGAGTAGCTGCAGTTCCTGCTGCTAAAGTTGTAGCTGCCGCCCCCGCTGTTTCCAGCTATGCATACTCTGTACCAGCTGTCGAAACAAGAATAGCTGCCGCCCCCGCTACTAGTTATTCTTACTCCACTGAAACTAAAATTGCTGCTCCTGTTGCTAAAGTGGTGGCTGCTGCCCCTGCCGTCTCTAGCTACTCATATTCTGTACCAGCAGTCGAAACTAGAGTAGCTGCAGCCCCCGCGACCAGCTACTCTTACTCTACTACTGAAACTAAACTAGCTGCTCCCGTTGCTAAAGTAGTTGCTGCTGCCCCCGCCATCTCCAGTTACTCTTATTCTGTACCAGCCGTCGAAACTAGAGTAGCTGCAGTACCTGCCGTGGAAACTAGAGTAGCTGCGGCCCCCGCCACCAGCTATTCTTATTCTACTACTGAAACTAAAGTTGCTGCTGCCCCTGCCGTCTCCAGCTATTCTTATTCCGTACCAGCCATCGAAACTAGAGTAGCTGCTGCTCCCGCCGCCAAATTGGTAGCTGCCGCTCCAGCTACTGGATACTCCTATTCTGTTTCAGCTCCCGCCGCTAAAGTAGTAGCTGTCGCCCCTGCTGTCTCCAGCTATGCTTACTCTGCACCTTCAGTCGAAGGTAGAGTTGCTGCCGCCCCTGCGACTGGCTACTCTTACTCGACTCAATCTAGAATTGAAGCTCCTGCTGCTAGTGTTGTTGCTGCCGCTCCCGCCGTCTCCGGCTATGCTTACTCTGGACCCGCTGTTGAAAGTAGATTTGCTGCAGTTCCCGCCACCCGAGTTGTAGCTGCTGCCCCTGCCACAAGCTATTCTTACTCTGAAGCTAAAATTGATGCTTCTGCTGCCAAAGTTGTAGCTGCCGCTCCTGCTGTTTCCGGATACTCCTATGGTTTCCCCGCTGTTTCTAGTTACTCTTATGGCGCTAAAATCGGTGCTGTAGCACCAGGTATTGCTGTATCTAAATATGCTTATGCCGCCCCAGCTGCCATTTCTACATATGCTGTTGATGCTCCAATCTACCAAGCTAGAGTAGGCACACCAGTAGTAGCCGCCACTAGGACTATTGCCGTTCCATCAAGCATTTCTACTAACGAAGTACGTCACTCTAGCATCAACCAATGGTAAATGAAATGACTGATTTTTACAGCAATTTTGTTGTAAAGTTATTTAATATTGTATTATTGTAAATACAAAATATATTAGTCAAACATCTACTAACTGTCTTTTTTTTAAATTGGTTGTAAACGAAAGCAACTTATAAAATTAAAAACAAACTCTAACAGTAGCGTGTCAAAAATTTGCAAAATTAACTAAGCAACAATAAATTTTAAAAACATTATTATTCAAGAATTTTTTATCCCGACATTCATATTGTCCCATCCTACACATTTATTTTTATGTGTAAATTCTTTACAGATGAGTTCCCTAAAAATTTTATTTCATTTTTACTATAATTTTTAATTACAATTTTTATTTTATAAATTCAAACGTTTGTAGTTGTGTGCAATTGTAATTTTGCATGAAATATCTTAAGTTAGGCGGGGCTAAACCACAAACTTTGCAAGGTTACGAATAAGTTGACATTTATACCGCTATGAACCCGGTAATATAATTAACAAACAGTTTTTTTGTAACGTTATTATAGACTATATATTATTCAAAAAAAGTAATAAAATTAATAAAGCATCTTCAAGGTTTTTATCATTTACAATAAACAAGAACTGTATCGATAAATTAATAGAGCGGCTTTTATTAAAAGAAAAAATATATACACAAAATGGTAAATACCTAAAAGTATGTTAACACAAACATTCTAGTGTCTGAAACATTTTTTAAGCACTCACGGCCTCAGGACAACACGTGAACGTCATCCATAAAATATCAAATGTGTATAATATATATTTATTTATTTTTATATTTGTATATACAAATATCAAAAAAAGTGTCAAAAATGTAACCCTAATTTGAAAAATATTTAATTAATTTGTTTTAATATGCAACTTTTTTTTAATTTACAAAAAACTCAAAAAAAAAAGTTGTACAATGCGAAGGTTTCCGGACGACATTGAAACGGCTGGGTCACCATAACCGGCCCCATATTTTTAAACGTTATTTTTTTCAACATGCCTTATTGTCTAAAATTAAATGTAAGGTGGGGGACTATAATATAAATCTACGCTTTTTCCATAATGGCGTAGTTAAATCTCCACATACCAGAGAAAAAACTTTAATTTATTCAAAATGATTAAACTAGTTAGTGCGACACTCGTATTTCCCATTAAAAAATATTTTAACACTTAACAATTCATAGTTGGTTATTGGTGCTACTTTGGCCGTTGCTGCCGCTAATCCAGGAGTCATTGCTAGTCCCCTTGCCTATTCAGCAGTGTCAGTAGCAGGTCCTGTTACTAGAATAGCGGCACCTATCGCTGTTTCAGCTCCTATTGCATACAATACGGCAGCGGAAATTGGAGTACATACTGAACCATTTGAACAACATGGATATAGAATAGTTTATTAATTTAAATGTCAATGTTTAAGTTTGTAAATTAACTTTTTGTAAATAATAAACAATATCTAATTATACTATAATTTAATTAGTCACGAATTTATTTATTAAATTTAGTCAAAACACTTCCGTCATACCTGTGCAATTTAAAAGAAATAGTGATAAATATTAAAATACTTCTTCCTATGTAAATTTTTATGCACCTACACGACATGTATATTGAAATATGTTGAAATAGACAGTATTTTTCGCCTAAATTTAACAGAAATAAATCACAGTATAGTAACTATTGTCTAAAAATGTGACAGCAAGTTAAATTTATTTGTCCTAAAGCAGAAAAATTATATTATGTCGCAAGGGCAGAAAGCGGATATTTACAGCATTGCAGCATTGACACTGTGCGGGCTAAAGTTCTTATGTACAACTGTTTTTCATCTACCTTCAATTAAATTAAATAAAAAACGTAAAACAAATATTTTTCTCAAAAATGTTACTCTGAGACAGAAAATTACACTTTCCACCATAATTTTTAGAGCTGATGGCGAAATAGTTAAGCTCGATTTATATAGATAGACGGAAGAGGCAAGACGGAAACGGAGTGCTCAAAACGCAAGAGTATCAACTATCAATTCATTTTTACATCCGGCTTTTCAAGCAACAATTTGGAAGCCGAGAACGAAAATTATTCCAAAAATAAATGTTTCTACAAAGTTTATTATAAACAAAAACTGATACCTCTGGTTCATAAATTCTATTAAAAATTTTAAAATATACATTTTTGAAAGACGGAAACGAGAAGGATTGTAAATTACCTCTTCTAATCTCCGATGTTTTTCAATATCTTGCTCGAAGAACCATAAATTTTTAACACAATTTTTATATTAAAATAGAAAAAATGTAAAAATATAGTGTCTCAAATTTCTATGTTTTTTTGTTCGGTATTTCCGTTTATTTGTTTAAAAAAAATTATATCATTTTTAATGTTTCAAGATTTATAAGAGCTAATAAGCCCTGAAGTGTTATAAATAAATTAACATAAACAAAAATATAAGTCTAAAAGAAAAAAGTGCCATAAATAGAACTGTTGCAAAATGGCCCTTCTATACCCAAACTTTTTTTCTTCATCCCGCTTGGAGGACCATACAGTTTTAAACACACTTTGTGAGCCAAAGAAAAACTAATATAAAAAGTTTCTGCAATGTTTATAAAAAAATAAAATTCAACTATCGCGTTAAATTGATTTTTTGATACTAACAATAAGACGTTTTTGTTAGTATCAAAATATGGCTCGAAAGACCATAAACTATATACACTTTGGGAGCCAAAAATAAAAAAGTAAAAAATAAATATTTACTACAATTTTTATGAAAAAAGTACAAACTGATTTTTGAATGTTTGAACCAAAAATTATTGTAATTGCTCTGGGTCTACCAAAAATTTTCTTAGTGTCCGGCTCGAAGAATCATTCTTTTATTAATCTAGAATTTTTCTTCGTTTTTCCTATTCTCAACATTTCTTTTCTTCTTTTAGTAGACGTTTTTCTTATTCTTATTTTTTTCCAAATTTTGTTTTTCTAATTTGTCTAAAAATTTGTTCCCCCAGGACCTCCCAGTGGATGTTTCCAACTTCCTAAATCTTTCTCTATCGTTTGTTTTAGTTGTATTTTCTTTTTTTTTCTTTTCCAATTGTTGGTTTTGTGATTTATTATTTTTTTATAGGTCTAGAATCTACATAAAATTGTCTAAAATATGTTATTAAAATTTTTCTTTGTTTTTTTTGTACAACATACATATTAATCTTCCTAAGTTTTTTTTTATTAGATCATCTTTTCTGCAAATTTTTATACAATCTACTTTTTCAAATTCTTCTAGAGTCTACTTCTGCTGTTCTTCTTTTTCCACTAATCGTATTTCTCTTTGTTCTTTTCTCTCCACTATTAAATAGCCTATTTACATAGGTTTCATAACTCAAGTCTGGATAAGCTTTTGTTGGTTTATACGTATTTAAAATTTATTTTAGTGATTTAAAAAGACTTCTAAACAATTAATTTATTTTTGAAATCAACCAATCGCAAATAGATATGTCAATTTTCTATCGCTTGCTTGTTTCTCTTTGGTAAAAAAAAACTACAGAAAAAGACAAATTGTGTCCTATAAGTATATGGTAAAGACTAAAGGTCAGTTCATAAAATTAAAGAACTATCCTTTGAAATAAAAGACGGTTGGCAGCCCTAGTAGTGCTACTTTTTAAACGTACCATCACAAGAACGAGAATTCATTTTATAGAGCAAGATTAGTATTAGTGCCAAAAAATAATTATTCTGTCCCTGGCTGCTGTGCAGAATCCCAAAGACAGAAATCGTCGCCTTTCAAAGTTTTTCGGTACTTATGGCTTATCTCCAGATCCAGAAAGTTATCAACAACTGAAAGAGCGGTACTTGAGTTAGGATGATAGATGAGCCCGTCGTAAATTTTTCTGCCACCCGATTGTGTTCCTTTTCTGAAATCCCAAAATCTCGAAGCAGGTAGGTAAATAACGAGCCCATCATCGGAGCAACCGAACTTGAGTTCCGCTCTTTGTTAAGTTAATTATGACTTTATTGTCTTAGTCACTCTACTATTTCGTTAGATTCACTATACACGGTCTGGATTTAGTCCTTTTTCGGTGAACTATTTGGCGAGCAGCCTCGTAGCTCGGTAGTCCTACAATCCCTATTTTGGATACATTTTTTTAACATTCTTAGAGAATTAATCTGAGCCGTTATTTCTCGGTGTCTTTCATAATTTTTTTTATTTTTTCTTTTACCAAAAAAGCCCCATTTTTGACAAAATTTGGACCATAGTTGTAAACCACTGTTTTCTTGTCATTTTTTTTAATGAGCTTAGGTATGTATTTACACTTGCCGCCCGTTCGCGTGCGAAAAACATTCCCAGAGGTACTCATCTACTGAAAAAATCTTAAATGTTACCCGATTATTGCATGGACACTGTTATGTTACAGTTGTGAATTTAATTTCACGCCATTTTTTTACAAACGTGCTTGTATCACAGCGTTATTTTTTACAATTCATTGTGTTATGCTCTTTTAAAAATTGATATTTTGATATGCAGTTCTTTGTGAAGCGTTATTTTAATTAGCGCTATTTCATTCCACAGACATTCTTTATCATTGCTCTCATTCTAATGCATACAATTTATAGAGACTGGTATGCTATTCCAAACCAATTTTGGCGTACCTGACATTAAAGACAAGTTTTCTTTTTATTCCTAGTGCAATAAAGTTTTAATTGTTATCAAACGCAAGTATTTTATGGTTGTCAGACACTTCGATGTCATCTGCGAGAAAACCGCCCAGGGCAGGCAGATTTGTCAAACTTTTACATAGATATTATCTGCTCCGGGCGGCTTTCTCAAATGCCATCGAAGGGTTTAATGACCATAAATTACTTGTATTTCGTAACAATACAATCTTTATTGCACCAGAAATAAACAGAAGACTTGCCTTTAAAATCAGGTACGCGAAAATTGGTTTGGAATGGTATATAACTAATTGCATTCCATTATTGTCCATGCAATATTTGTAAGGCTCGCCTATTAATAAGTCGTAAAATGTACAAGTCGTAAAAAAGACGTTAAGTACTTGATGCAGTTGACCAGCTTTGTTTTCGATGTAACAAAGCGTAAAATAACTAATCATTGTCCAACTGGTCAACTATGTCAACATTTCGTTACTAATTGATCACAGAAGTGCAGCTTTGCCCTTGAACAGGGTTGGCTTACGGTGAAACGTAATTTTTGTGGTTATTGTGATTATTTTGGTGGTATCTAGTTGTTGTGTGTGCATTTTATTAACATTGATAACAATAAAAAAGACATTTTTTAATTTTATTTTAGTTTTTTATGTAATTTTTTTTTAAAGCTAACGCTGTAAAATATATGTGATATGACTGATGTGACAAGGACAGTACAGTAACCCAGCAGTAATTCAAATGTGATAGATCCGGTTTGCATATAAATGTCGAGTTGGTCGTCTGTATTCCCAGTTTCTCTCGTACCTCTCTTCCTCTGTCGTATATCTCTTGATGCAACAATATTATCAAGAAAGATTACCATCATTATTACACCAAATTCCACCTAAAATTTGAATTTCCCGCCGCTCTTTACAATTTAACATCTCTCTTCTCTTAACATTTCAAATATTTCCTGCTTGAAATAACCCTGTTCGGGAGTGAAACTGGTTATTTTTAATTCTTAATTAGCTAAACCAATTTTGTTTTTCCAAATAAAATTCGTTTTGTCATATTTAATAAAAGAAACTAATAATTTTTTGTTGTTATGTAGCAAAGGGAAAGGGTATCATTTTTTATAAAGTTGGTAATACGAAGGTAGTAAATAAAATTACATAACCTCAAATTTTCCCTTGGGCCTTGTCTAAAGTTTTTTCTTATAAAAGTGTGAATTAGTGCGAATTAAAGCATAAAGTGTTTTTGGAGTTAAAATTGTTTCAGCTTTTCAGTAAGTTATTGTTTGAAATTACAATATAAAACTTTTCTTCACATTCCGTTCTACACTTACCAAACCGCCTTTCCACTCGACACTTATTTTTTTTATTTCGATATCTTTTATAATTTTCAGCATTATTTAGGACTTCACATTACTTATTTTAATTCAGATTAATGTATTTTCACGTTGATAAAGGGTTTCACCTATATTGAGACGTAGGTATACTTACCCAAATCCAAAGTGGTTTTTATGATAGGGACCTATTGTATTAAAGGTAATGATAGTAACAAAGGAAAGGTGCCACTGGGCAATAAAACTATATACATAAATCTTCTTACTAGAACTAGTGGGACCTCGACTCAGGTAAACGAATTTGATTTACAACAGACTTGGACAACCCCTTTTATAGCCTCATTATGACGGTCCTAATGACATTTGCAGTGTCATAAAAACCACTTTGAATTTGGATTAGTATACAAATCTAGGGGTAGTGAACACATAATAAAACCGGGTGTATCTAAAAACTATTAGTATTTTTTTTTAATAGAAAAACCATACGTAAAGACAAGCTAGTACGGGGGTACTTTAGGCCCACCGAGATATTTTTCTTGTAGTACTATTGGTACGGAAGCTTCTTTTCTTGTCCCCGAACTTAATTATTTTTGGTCGTGTAATTTGATTTTAAACAAAATTTAAAAAACATATCTTGTATAATAAGTAAACATATACGAGTTACAATTCGAATGTATATTCTACCATTGTGAGGTAGAGCAGAATTCAAATCTGATAAAGACAAGGGCCGAGCTTAAGCTGCGCCATAATTATAGCGTACCATAATATCAGTGGCGTAACACAGATTTGTCAATTAGCCAAAAATTCACAACAAACGAATAAACAATACAAAATATCTTTAATAACCAACAAGACAAAGCTAGATTGCAAAAAGTAACTTCCAAACATTAAAAAAGCGCTCAAAACACGAGATCGCAGAACACCAAACGTGAATGATAGTTGACGAGCCGACTCTGCCATACATAACTTCCCCTTATAATACCAACATCCGAAACTTGAAACTTGCACAGAGACGCCATTGTCTTTTTCTTATTTGATGTCCACTCTACAATCATTCTGACAAAGAATTTAAATTCTTTGTCATATCAATATTCAAATATTTTATTAGTTTTAACACACACATAAGAACTAAAATAAGAATCGGGATTTTTGTTTTTTTATTAAATTTGCTGGTTTGCATATACAGTTTTTTGGATTTCCTGAAAAATTTAGGAATGTGAGTCCGACGATTTAATACATTCATATCTACAGGGTGTAGACTGGAACTGGTTATTTTTAATTAGCTGAAACAATTTCATTTTTTTAAATAAATTTTATGTTTTGTTATATTTAATGAAAGAAACTAATAATTTTTGTTGGTTGGGTTTTATAAAGTTGGTAGTGCGAAGTTAGAAAATAAAATTACATAACCTCAAATTTTCCCTTGGACCTAGTCTAAAGATTTTTGTTTTAAAAGTTTGAATTGGTGCGAATTAAAGTATAAAAAGTGTTTTGGAGGTAAATATTGTTTCAGCTTTTCAGTAAGTTATTATTTGAAATTACAAAATAAAACTTTTCAACACATCGTTCCGTTCCAACACGTAGGTAGTTACCAAAAACATTTTTCCCTCACACTCTACACTCATTTTCTTCATTTCAAAATTTTTCATAATTTTCAGCATTATTTCACTTATTTTGATATAGATTATTGTGGTTTCATGTTGGTAAAGTGTTTTGCCTATACCAACCACAGGTACAAACCTGCAGATAGTGAAGGAGTAATGAAAGCAGGTGTATTTAAAAGCTGCTAGTGTTTGTTAAATAGGAAAAGTAGGCAGCGTTGTACTGGGGTACTTGAGGCCCACCGGGATATTTTTCTTAGAGAGGTCCACGAGGGCCTACCTAAGGGGAAGGGGCTGGCAATTGGTACTGGTACATACTGGTACTGCAAGGTGAATTGACTACAGTGGCGTAGCGCACATTTCGAAGGCCTCCACGCAACAAAATTTAGTCCCCCCCTTTGTATCAAATATGGAAAATACCACATTAAATTTCATAATAATATTACTAAGGGGTGTTCATTTGAAAAAGTCATCAAGTTAACTATGACTTGTCAAATCTCTCATAAAATTATATGAGATTTGACGTATTAAAGTTAACTTGATGACTTTTTCATATAATACCCGATATTACTTGCTATTCAAAAGTTGAGATAAACAGAAAGTTGATTATTATCTACTTTTTTTGTATAGTTTAATAATAAGGAAGAAAATTCGGCATGGGTGGCCACTCGCAATGCGGGGACTGCGGGGTCTTCCGCTACGCCAATGATTGATTATTATGAGGCATGTCCCATGTAAAGTGGGCGGGGCCTCAAAAAGGTTGGAATCGGTTATATGCAACCCCTTATACCATACCATATAAACTGTATGCGTTAGAACGAGAAGCATGATAAAGATAGCGCTATAATTTCAACCTTTTTGGCTAAATCGATTTGGCGGACACCTTATAATGGTCAATTCAGTTTATTGGTACTGAAGCTTCCTCCCCCACTCCCCGAACTTAAGAATTTTTGTTCGTTTTATATGATTTTAGATAAAATTTAATGTACACAGTCATCCTGCAAAAAATTTAAACACGATCCCTCTTCCGAAAATCAATATTGAATACACCTTTAGACACCTACCAATTTATAAATATTTAATACATACAGTGGCGAGCAAAGAATTTCGGGCAGCAATTCATATGTCATTTAAAAAAAGCAATGTAGTTTGACCTTTATTGTCATAAATGTCATGATAATTTGTCAAAATGACATGCGACAGTACTAAATAGTTATTAAATTGAGGTTATTAATATGTCTAACACGTAAAGCTCATTTCACATATTATATCACTCAAATTTCAAGTCTGCCCGAAATTTTTTGCTCGCCATTGTACATCTCTACAGGGTGTAGACTGCGATTGGTTATTTTTAATTCTTAATTAGCCGAGACAATTTTATGTTTTTTAATAAATTTTATGTTTTGTTACATTTAATTTAAAAAACTATTTATTAATTTTTTGTTTTGCTTTGAAGCAACGGGAATCATTTTTTATAGTGTTGGTAATACGAAGTTACTATGTTGCTAAATAAAATTACATAACCTTAATTTTTCCCTTGGGTGTTGTCTAAAGAGTTTCGTTTTAAAAGTGTGAATTGATACGAATTAAAGCATAAAAAGTGTTTTTGGCGTTGAAGATTATTTCAGCTTTTCAGTAAGTTATTGTTTGAAGTTGCAAAATAACATTTTTAACGCATCATTTTGTTCCAACGTTCTTACTAAAAACGCTTTTCCCCAAACTTTACCCTCTACACTCATTTTTACCATTTCGATACCCATTTTTCATAATTTTCAGCATTATTTCACTTACATATTTTAATATACATTATTGTCTTTTCATGTTGGTAAAGGGTTTTGCCAAAACCGACCACACTGTTGGATTTTAAAAAGATGAGCGGTCTCAGGAATGTAGTCTCCTGTACCTATTGCAACAGCACAAATGTTTTCCTGCAATGAATCTGTGTTGATTATCGAATCGCTTACTTCATGGCTGTGCTTCAAGTCGCTTGCCACAAGTGTGCGACTGAAGCCAGCTGCATAAAATTCTCCAAAACGATTACTTCATTTCTGCATCCAAAACAACTCATTGACTTATCAGATGCACCGTTTCCAAGAAGTGAATAATCCTTATTAGTCATAAATTGCATTTTTTATGAAAAAAATATAGTTTATTTATTTTTACGTTTTTTACTTTGTTACGTTTATTATTCAGGGTGTTTCACGAGTAATAATGAGCCTACGAAACCTGAAAATGCAACCAGCAATACAATTCCAAAGGTAACGTAGTTATTTTTTTGTTTACAAATACATTAAATAAAAAATCATTTAATCTTTCGGTTAACTGAAGACAAACTAATGCCACTTGCTTGTGAAATCATTCTTTGACTTACATGTGAACAGGACCTGTAGCTGTTCTTGCTTTTGGCTTTTTCAAAGGTGGTCATTTTTTCCTTAAGGTAGTTTCAAGTCGTTCGAATATGATGTCAGCAAGAGTTCTTCTCTACCCGGAAAACGTTGTCTGTACAAACTCATCGCGGCAGAGACATTTTTTCCCATATATCATCATCATGGCGATCTTTTCATCGTTTGAATACATTTTTTTTATCGGTGACAGATTTAACAAATAAAATTTGAAATCAATATCATCTACGTTAACTCTGTAATTGTATTGCTGGTTGTATTTTCAGCTTCGCAGGCTCATTAATACTCGTGAAACAGTCTGTTTATTAAAAATTTGTTATGAATTTTTAATTTCTTATAATTAGAATTTTTAATGTTTTTGTGTTTTGATACGCCAATGAACTCTGCGAAGTCATGCAAAATACAGGTTATTTTTTTATTTGCACTTGCCCGAGATTTCAAAAATTAGGCAACACGTTATACAAATGATAAGCAACTTTGAGAAAACTACAAATGATCCAAATGAACTGATTCTGGAAACATTGTCGAAGGTATTGGCAACAATGTTGACATTAATTCACAACCCTCTATGGCTTAATTTTGAAAATTAAATTTTAAAAAACTAGCAAAGTATAATGTGTTGCTTATTTTTGGAGTTTCGGGTGGGAGCAATAAAATCACCTTATATATCACAATTCGTTCAATGCACTCCCTTTCTGCTACGCTCTTCTCTAACTGTCCTGACTGTACAAACCTACGGATAGTGAAGGCGTAATAAAACCAGGTGTATCTAAAAACTTTCTATTTTTTTTTTTTTTTTTTTTTTTTTTTAATAGGAATACTAAACTTGAAGGCAGAGTTGTAGTGGGGTATCTGCGGCCCACCAGAATATTTTTTTTAGAGTGGCCCACAAGAGGTTTCCCGTAAGGGGGGTGGGGAGTGCTATTGGTACTGAAGCTTTTTTTGTTACAACCTCTTCATTGCTATACCTATTTATTATAAGGCTATTGTCACTTTTTAAAAAGAGGGTCGTTTCCATCTTATGGAAATCTAATGACCACTCAAATCGAAATTTTTTTTATATCAATCGGATAGCTCTTGAAATAAGGAGCAATTGGTATCATTACGCCAACTTTGTATGTCATCAAATAAAATTCCTATTGAAGATTAAAAAATTAAAAACGGCAATACAAAATGCATTGGCAAGAGTGAGAGCCAGTGAGGTCGGGCAAATTGAGAGGTAGGAATGTTTGGAAGTCTATAAATCATCAAAGCTTGGTTTGGACCATAATAATATCGTACTTTTAACAATAGGCTTAACGCAATGGGAGGGTGCACTATGATTTGGGACATTTCAGATAATATTGAGAAAAAAATGTAAATACCAAGAAATATCTATTTAGCCGGTTTCTGACCTGAGGCTCAAGTACAGACTTAATCCTTATAAATAACAAATGAGAGTTTTATGAACTCAGTGACAGAAGTCATTTAAACTTTAAATTAATCTAGCCACTTTATTTGAAAAAATACAAAGTTGACGCAATGATACCAATTGCTCCTTATTTCAAGAGCTATCGATTAATAGAAAAAAATCTCGATTTGACTGGTTTCTAGATTCCTATAAGATGGGAACGATCTCCTTTCTTAAAATAGCTTAGTGGACTAATTTCAAGTAGAATTAATACCGGAAGTATCTTTGTTTTCATGGAAAATTAAAAGAATACAGGATTATTATAGTTGGTTCTTGTCATGGAAAAGTATTAAAATTTGCGATGTTACCGGTAGTATCTCAACTCGAAATTAGCTCATTTATTGGCAAATAAACAAGTCTGTTTTTGAAATTAAACGCGCCAATAGTACATCGAAGATCGAGTGACGTGTGCAGTGCCATCTGATTGATCCTATCGCTGAGCCATTCCCGTAATGTATTTAATTTAGTCTACAAGTGCTAACGTCAGATAGCCATTAATTTTTGATTGACTAAAGTTAAAAGTTGCAAAATTTGTCCATATACTCACCTTGATAGAGAATCAAATAATACTCTAATAAAACAAAGTTTAGGAATTTTTTTGCACATACAACAATTTTTTTTAAGAATTCTACGTCACGCTTGTTGAAACAATTCAATTAATTCCAATTTTGAAGTTTCCTCTCTCTTTTAAAAATCTAGCGATTCCACTCTCACTTACGCAGAAAGATGAGACTTGACACTATACGTCATATTTAGTGGGGATGTAGGAGAGAGAGGTCTTATTTTGTTTTCTAAGTTTTTTTGATATAAATAAAATAACAAATTTAAAAAAAATTGGGACGTAATTCTTTGCTTCTGCTTCTTTCAATCATCATTTAAGTTATTAGGGAGGTCGACAAGTGAATATTCTTTTCTATTATTTTATTTTGTGGTATTTACTTAGCATTTCAGTTGTATGTCTACATTTTATTTTTTATTATAGGAATGGAGTTTGTTGGTATGGAACAGGAAGAAAGCATTAATAATATATCGTTCAACGAAAATTATGAACTTCCTACTGATATGATGTTTAACGATTCTAATCCAATATTTAATCAAGAAAACCAAGTAGTCGAACAGAGCTTAGAACAAATTGTAGAGGAAGAAGTAGAACAAACAGAAGAGACTCAACAACCCTTATACAAGTTACAAAATATAGATACTGAGACTTCGATTAAAAATGAAATGAAGCAACTTATTTCAGTCAAAGCTACTGCAGAAGTAGAAGCAAAGTCTTTAGAAGCCATGAGATTTGACGTTGAGAATCAAATTGTAAATGTAAAAACCAAGATACAACAAATATTTAATAAAACTCAAGATTTAGAAAAAAAAGTTGAAGCAGATCTAAACAGCATCGTACAGTCTGAAGAAACATTGCTTAAAACAAATCAAATGATTGAGTTGTTAAAAGAAAATGAGGAAAAACTTTACAAGCAACTCAATGAAGTTCAAATGAAGAATCTTATCAGTAACGCTGAGAAGCAGTACGAAAGTTTAAAAATGTTAGGGAAAACGTATAAACCAAAATTTGAAAAAAGAAACGAAGAAATTGAGGCTTTGAAAAGTGCAGAAAACGACCGTATTGCAAATTTAAAAGCAGAACTTGATCATCGAGAAGATGCTTTAGAAGATTTTAAAAGAAAGTACGAAGATATGAAAAAGAACATTTTGTATTGTGATGAAGAAATTGAAAAATGTATAACAAGCAAAGATTTACTAGAGAGGAAGTTTGCTGAAATTTTTGACAAAAGAGCTGCCATAGAAACTAGCATTGAAGATGAAACAAATCAGTTTGAATCATTTCGTTTGAATGAAGAAAGCCGGATTGCTAAGTATTTTACTAAATCTTGATTTTTTGTATAAATGCTTTTGTGTTATTCTTTTATTTAGCCAAGATGAGATAAACAAAGAAAGGATTCAGTTGAACCAACAATTAGAAGAGATGACTAATGAAATCGAGCAATTAAAAAATGATATTACTTTTGAAGAAAGCGATATTTTTACAAGAGAATCGGAACTGCAAGTTCTTGAAGAAAAGTTAAAGTCTAAGTTAGATAAATCTCGTGAATCTTTAGAAGAATTGAAAAAAGTTTCTGATGAATTGAGTTTTCAACACGATGAAATTTTTACTAGAATATCTGCTTACACAGAAATTAATAATGAGCTATTAACTGTAGGTTTCATAGTACCTACGTAATATTTTTCTTCAATTTTTTTTTTCTTTTTTAGAAAAAGGACGCTCTAAACTCCGAATACCTCCAATTGTGTAGCGAAGAAAAGTCAAAGTCAGACAAAATTCTAAAGCAACAAGAAGAGATAGACGCTGCCAGAAAGGATTTAACCAAAAAGCAAACAGAAATTGATTCTGAACGTTCTAAATTTGAAAAACTGAAACATCAGTATGACAGTTCTGTTGCTGTTCTCAAATCTTTAGAAAACAATATTACCGAAGAAAAAAAAACTACTAATGATGAATTAGTAGAAGCAAGAGAAAAATTGCAATTTGCTCAAGCCCAATTTGACAAGCATTCAACAGAATTGAAAAAAAGACGAGAATACACACTTGCCAATTCGAACTATTTGAAGGAAAAATCCGAAACGTTGCAGTTTAAATTAATTGCAGTAGAGGAAGATTGGCTAAATACCGAGCAAGAAAATAAAACTTTGAAAGACCTAAAAGAGAAAAAACTTTCGATGTTTAATGAATGGAAGGATAATTTAAGTAAACTTAAAAGTACCACCGAAGATGAACCACTTAAGTCTATATTTAAGTCACCGGCTAAAGAATCTGTGCCCAAAAAAGTGAAATTTAACGAAATACTGTCATTCAAATCGATCACTAGTAGCGAGAATTCGTATACGCCAGTGGAAAATACACCACTAATGGTAAAATTTCAATAAATGTTTTCTTCCAGATTTGAGTTACGAATTTTTTTTTAGAACCTTTCTTTTCACAATTGGTTGACAAATGACAACTCTGGGGACGATGACAACAAAGAAAATTTAAAGTAATTAAATTTTATTTTTTGTTCTGTTGTGTGTTATTTCTTTGTTACGTGTTACAATTGTTTCAGTTACGTATTGTGTTATAATTCAAATAAATTTTTTCTAATAATTTTGATTTTTTTCTAAATTTCAGTACATTCTTAGAAATATTGTAAATTATTATCACAATTTCTGCAATATTTATACCTAAGTAGCCAACCGTGTTTAACGATTAAAAAAACAATAATAATAGTGAAAGTACTAAGCTATTTGACCCGAGGGATCATCCCGAAGAAATGATGACGTCATTTGCAAAAACAAAAATTACGCAATTATTATTTATCAATTAGAGCTTTCAAATTCGCACGTGCTGTAAATATTAAAAAATAACTTCCGGCTATGCTATCATAATAATGAGTATATCTGAAGCTGAATTTTAAAGCAGCTTGGTGTTCCTTCCGATTCTTGTTTTTATTGTCGTAAGAATATGTCTACTTTCTCCCGGAGCCGGATCTGCTTTGAACTCCAGTGCACTTTTTGATGTAATCGTTGACTCTGTCATGGAACTGAGGTAAAAATATTCTTTTTATTGTTAAAGAGTATTATTTGCAAGACACTGTTTTTTCCTCTATGAGCTTAATACTAGTACTTTCTCAATTATCCTTGTTTATGTCTATAATTTATTCAGGATCAATGAACCTTAAAGAAAAGGATTAAGTATAATGCAGATACGGTGTTCAACGTGCAGTAGAAGAATTTAGTAACAGCAATCAGGGATTCCCGACTTCCTTGACGGCCACTTTCATTTTCAGTTCGGTAATTCGAAATGATGAAAGAGTGGAATTACTCACCACAAAAAATACTACCTGAGGTTATCATCTAGTATTAAAAAGCTTACAAGTATTAATAAAAATATTTTGAAAAATACGATTTTTCTGAAGACTTGAAAAAAGTATTAAATATTAACAGGTGTAGTTATCTATTTAAACTTAAAGTTTAAATAAGTATAAGTACAAGTATAACAATATTATGAAGGAATAAAAAGAATAAAAGTCGGTCACCATAAAAACCTTTTTCAGGATGACAAAAATTAAGTATAATACAGTTGCAGACTTCTTGTGTTCGGTGACCTACATAACAACAAAAGAAGTGTTAATTTTAATATAAAATGAATTAAAGTGTATCCACCTTAATTCTTCTGAAATGTTTTGAAATATTTTCAGGTTGGGATTTCCAGTCACAATACGGATGACCTGGCACTGTGAGCATTCAATTTCAGTTTGAAGAAAATCCCAATTTCGTAACCCTAACATATATTATGTCATAATTAAAAGGAAGAATCACGTACTTTATACATCAGATCAATGCCTAAAATTATAATTCTGTCAATTTTTTAAGAAATATTTTAACATAAATTTTGTATTACGTGAATGCAAAATTAAATTCTAGAAATATATTTCGTGTGTGTAGGTAAATTTTACACCGAAAAGGGGAATTAACAGATTCTAGTCAATTTGTTTAATAAGAAATTAAGGTCTTTTCTTGACCTTTTTAGATATGCTGGGCTGTTTAAGTTCTGTAATTAGCCTTTGTAAGACACTATATTTACAACGAAAATTATTGAAAGGAATCGCACCTATAGTCAAAATATACTTTTATATCCTAGATTAGGCTTTGGATGAAGTTAAAAATAAAGACATTATAGAGTAGGTACCTAAATATTGTAAGATAGTATAAAAGGGTATGCATGGTTATTAGACAATGAATCAGGCAGCCAATTGGAAAAAACTGTCGGGAAAAATGAAAGAAAGTACAAATGATTTGAGTCGGAATAGTCTAGGCAAGTAAAAAAACGAAAACCGAAGAACAAAAAAAACGACTGTAAGGTCTTTAAATGTTGAGTTAAGATTGGCAGACGGTCAGAGAAGGCAGCATTTGCTAAATTTTTATGCATTTTACCCATTATATAACTAAATTGATAGATAAGAACAGTTCCATTTAAATTTTTCCAAAAAACCTTTACTGCTCTTAGAAGGAGTGATGGAACTTTCGGTTCTCTAAGTATATTACAAGTATTTACTTTGTATTAAGTGGACATCTTAGTACTCTAAGCCAAAAACAAAAAAAATTTAAACGAAAACTTAGGTAGATCTCTACACAAATGCGTTAAGTAAAATAAACGTGGACAAAGAAATCCTCTTTTGGTACTTGCTTATTTATGAGTTTTATAATAACTGCAACTACTTTGTCTCTCGAAGGAGATCTGAAGCCGTCGGTTCTGGTTTCCGTTAGCCGTTAAGTCATGTCAGAGGCTTTAAATGCACTTTTTTTTAACGCGAAATAGTTTTTTAAAGCTAACAGTTTGGATTTTGTTTTGAATGTTTGTCTTTTCAAAAGCTTTTGGATGTCATCTAAAAAAAAATATAATGGTTGTTGCTGAAAATTTTTTAAATATCGACACTACTTACTTATACTTATCTAATACAAATGTTGATGATTTTCGGAATATACGATATTGTACGATTTTTTTTTCAAAAATTTGCCTAGGCCCGTATTGGGTAGCTACCTTGACGAGTTTAATTTGACATGAGCTTAAAAAATATATGTAAAAAAAGGTAGTGCTAAATACCTAAATATGCCTTAACAAACATTAATGGTTTTTGAGATACACGCTGAACAGTGTGTACCAGATAAAGTTAAAGACAATAAAAAGAATAGTAATGATGACAAAAATAGTGACAATAAAAAAAGAAGAAGATTAAAAAAGGTATGGAGCAGGATAAAGAAAAAAAGATTGGCGAGATAGTAAAGCAGATAAAAAAAGTAATTCTAGAAAGAAGAAACAAGGCGATAAAAAGTCAGACGGAAGTAAAGATGACGAAAAATACGCTGATGTAGAAGAAAAAGATAAAAAGAAAAGAAAAAAAGAAGGAGTTAAAATGTACACCAAGCACAAACCCTTACTATTTTCTTTTATTTATTTTGATCAAACTAATTGCGATTATATTTTCGATAAAGATATCGAAAATCTCTTATTCATTCTTGGTTTGAATTTATCAAGAGCACAACTAAGAAAACTTATTGGAAAAGTTGTAACAAGAGATTTTTTACATTATCGTAAATTAACAGACAAACCTGCAGATAGTATTGAGTTTATTGTAATCGATGGTCTTGAAAAAGAAATAAATTTACATGATTTGGCAAATTGGATATAAAAAGTTGATAACCATGTTTGTAGGGGAGGCAAATTTTCCAAAAAGTTCACAAGTCAGAAAGTCAAAATGTACTTAATTCAGATGATAGTTTAGTGACATATAGAGGTGCTTTAGTTGATGTTGGTAAATTAATATCCCAGTTAGAGCGTAGTGAAAAACATCCATTAGAAACTGAAAGTAGAATGGTCTGTTTAAAAGTTAAAACACTACTACTTACTAGAAATTGTATAAAACTACTTTAGTTGATATTCGGAAAACAATTGATCCAGTTTTGAGAAACATCAAAGAAAAAGTACTCGTTAAAAAAAAGTAAAAAAGATAAGAAACATGATGAATCAAAAACCAGATGGGAAATAAAGTGAAGAAGGAAGTACTCATGGAAGTGGAGCTTGTTGAAATTAAGAAAGAATTGTTGGGTGTGTTTTTTGTATTTGCCTTTTATTTAATTAATTATTTGCGAAGTGCTTGATCGTGTAAAATTTAAATAAACAAATTGTAGTTTATACGACAAACGACAATAATGTTTTCGCGCAAAAACTTTTACATTGTATATATCTCAAAAATCATAAACATTTGTATGGCGTGTTTAATTGATAAGTTCATCAAGTCAGTGTTAGATACATCAAATCTTTTTGAAGCTTCTCTGAGATTAACCGCACTAAAAAAAAAACAATGTCACTGTTATCAACTTATCTAATCAAGAATGGTTAAATTGCACAAACATAACCTAGAACTCTTGAAAAAGACTGGTGCCTAGTTTTAATTTGCAATTAACAAAGATAACGAACAACACCTCCTTCACCTCCTTTTTTTACTTTATCTTCTTAGACATATTTCCAAAGATAGCTTGATAATCTTTTTAATTGAACAGTTGAACATGCGTTATACGTAAGACAAGTTTGGATTTATAACATCCTTTCAACAAATTTTTTACACATTTGATTTAGGCCTGTACGCATCTTTTTAAAAATTAATTTAGAACTATTGAACATACCAGTGTTTTTTACTATTAATTTTATACAAACCTTAAAAAATATCAAAGATCTACTGGCCCCGTTTCGAAACTATTAGTGACCCGATGAAATTCTCATCTTTTTATTATCGCCAGTCCATCCCTGTTTATATTAAGTAATAGTATTTTTTATTGTTTATGTTAGGGATTCCCTGTCCTTAATCTTAAATTTTAAATTAGTATCTGATGAACTTGTCCGCAATAAACATCTTTATTACACAATAGTAAATTCCGCCAACCATATCGATCTGCATATTATTGTCTTTGACCCATAATCACACCTCTGCAATTTTTTTTTAATAAAATAATCGATAAAATTATCATTTTTAAGAAATCTAAAACGCAGAAAGTACACATATTTTAGCTAACCAATAAAAAAGAAATGTATACGTGGGTAACTAAATTGATAAAAACATAATTGATCTCTTTATTTATTATTATAATAAAAAGTAAATACTTTCTAGTACTTTTCAGAGACGGCGGAGAAATCTTTATAATAGTAAAACACATGTGTTCAACTTTAAATGATTAAAAAAATTACAAATTTGTAAATTTTGAAATGTATAAGTAAAAAGTTTTCGTATAACAATAGAAGTTTATTATTTGTTAAAATTTACTTCAGAAAAAAATCTTCACTAGTAGTCTCATTAATTCTTCTCAAAGCTTTCCCTATAGTGGTTTAATTAGTGTGATATATTGTAAAATAGTAGAAATCATAAAATTTCGTTAATTAGTCGTCACTATTGTGTGACTAAAACTCAATTTAATTGTCAAATTGTACTACTTAACAGTGTTTTTTTAATAAACATTAAACATACAATAATATTTTTTATCATCCTAAGTACTGCATGTTCACATGACATCGATACAAATACTGTCATTTTGCACCCAATTTCAACAAAAGTGTTGATTTACATATTTGCTAAGTATTCTTTACATTTAGGCCAAAATACAAGAAAATAGTTAAGAACAGCTGAGATTTTGTGCACAAGTGTCAGTTATAAAATTTGTTAATAATTAATTAAATTCCAAATCCAATATTATAAATTGGAATAATTAAACAGAATTACTGACTACTGCTTCATGTAGATTAGCAGAATTTCCCAAACCGTTCAAGATCCGTCTTTCCATCCCAATTCTTTAAAATACTTTTGCAACCATCCCCTACTAAAAACTTCTTCACTTGTGTTAAAGAATATATAAGGTGAATGCAGCACTCTGCATTCGTCAGTAGCTACAAGAATATTTTTAGTTTGAGATAGAAAGTGTCTGCCTACGTTAAGAAGGGACGATATAAAAGAGTCTATAGGAGAAAAGAACTTCTTCATTTAGAGTGTAGTGTTTATCAAACGGACAAGTAAAATTTTACAACAGGTAAGTCCACCTTTACTTAATTTTAATTACTTTTTTTCATTATAATAATTCTATTATATTGCTTGTTTAATATAAAAATTAAATCACATACTTATTTGAAATTATAAAAATAAAAAAAGAATAAGCATCACAGATATATTTAAATAATTTTGAAATTAGTAAAATAATAATATTAAAAATTTTGTTTAAATTATAATGGACTAACGACTTGCGCAACTGTCAAAATTTAATAACAGTATATGTATACAATTTCTCAGTAAGTAATCATTTTCTCATTTTCTACATACGACAATTTCAGATTTAATGAACTGTGTAACCCCTTTAAACTGATCTACTTACTAAATATTTTTAAAACCTTTTTTGAATATACTAACAAAATATTTTAGCTTGAAAACTTATATATGAAAAAAAAAAGACTGTGTGAATATTTAATTACCATTAATCACACTTTTTTATTGTCAGGAGGCTTTCTCTCTACTAGATAACAAAATCCATGACTAGATCTGAATTAAATAGAAATAAATGTTTATAATTATTAATGAAATTGTAATGAATTTTACTAAACACCGGTCCTGTAAAATGCCGTAAATTTTTTTGTTATGGTAATGAACTGGTGGCCGTGACCGCAAGAAGAAAGTAATCATTGCATCTTTGACTGACGTGATAATTTTCTTAAGTATAGCTTGCTTCACTTACTTTCACTTGGATTTCCAGAGAAATTAACATTTTAAATACAATTGCTATTGTTTCAGAACACAAAATTCACATTACATTTTCCCTATCAAATCTATGTCAGTAGTAACAAGTTCAATAGAAAAAAATCTTACGTTTCATTTAATCACAAAAGAAAATCTTTCACACTAATCTAGTGTTGACAAGCTAAAATGACATCACACTCTTCTCCAAAAATGTTCTTGACCCCATGATCGAAAGCTCGGAAAGTAAAAGCGATAACCTACTTCTTCCAAATGAAGCGCCACCCACTGCACTTTTGCCAAATCAGTAAATCAACAGGCGGCGATAATACGAATTTCACTTTTTCGCCAAAGAAATAACAACTTTCTTGAGCTGGATTTACCCACATTAAATAATTAAAAAATTTCCAGAAATGCGAGTGTCACCCATCATTGCCTTTGGGGCAATGTTCCTGTGCCTTGTTGCTGCTGAAGAAAACGGCTGGGCTTGGGGCAACAAAGATGAAACTACACCCATAAAACAAGAATTTGAACCAGAACCATCAGCTAGTGGTTTAGTCGAACAAACAGCTCAATTAAATACAACCCAAGCCGAACAAATCATCGACCATATCCTTGTTTCAAATAGACAAGGACGAAATGTTGATGGTTTTGATGAAGTGTACAGCGATCCTAGTGTTCAAGACGCCTTACAAAAGGGGGATGATGCTGAAGCAAGAAATCTTATCAAAGATCGCTTATGCTCATTAGGACTTATGCAGGTAAATACATCTGAATATTTGTTTATAACTTTTTTTAATTTGAAATTTTCCAGTGCGAAGAAACCATTGAAGGCAAACGCCCTTATATTTCTCCTGAAGAGCTAATCTACGCCCAACCTGTCGCAATCAACCCTGTTGGTCGCCCAATTCCTACCATTCCCTTAAAAGGTCCAAGTCGTGGCACTTACGGTCCTCCCAAACCCATTCCTTTCCCTCCAGGTCCACCAAGCAAATTCGGACCTCCCGGAAAATTCGGTCCTCCTGGACACTTCGGACCTCCCCATAAACCACCACGTCGTGGTTACGGCCCTCTTCCACCTTCCAAACCCTTCTATGGTCCACCCCCCAAACCATCATTTCTCAACGATCACGAAATTTACGACGGACCTGAATTCATTTCAAAACCTCATGGTCATGATTCCTTTGTCCAACCCATTGAACCTGATACTCCTTACCAGTTCGAGCATTCTCACAAAGATAAAAAAGTTGAGGTTCATGTAACTGCTCATGGAGGTAGCACACAAGGGAGTGGTGCCAGTGGAGGTTTACAACAACACGTTCATCATCATTTCCACCACAATGCTGATTCAATTGGGAATAAATCACCGACTGTGGTTATAAAACCAGTACCGATTGCTACAACTGCTGCGATTTCGTCATCAAACTTTGGATCGTCATTGCTTGAAACTGGTGCTGCACAATTTAAGCCTTCAGAGAGTTTGTCAAGTGGGTTTAACCCACTTTCGTCAAGCTATCAGCCTGGATTGTCCAGTGGGTTTGGAAGTGGGGGCTTGACTATTGGAGGATCGAGTTTTGGAGGGTCGTATGGAGGACAAACTATTGCTAATTATGGAGGGTCATCATCGTCGTCAGGCAGTTTTGGATACTTTGACAAAATTAAACCAGTTAGTGAGAATTATGGAGCTGGTAGTTATGGTACTACAGTTGGTTCTTATGGGTCCTCAGGGCTTTACAAAAAGGAACTTAACCTTGGAAGCAATTCAATCAATTCTAATTTTATTCAAAGCAATTATGCTGATAAGTATCAAGGATTAGAGTCATCAAGAGCTGAAAATTATGACTGTGTTTGTGTACCCTATGACCAGTGTCCTAGTCATGATATAATTGGACGCAAAGACGATCTTTATTTGCCTCTTGATCCCAGGAATTTAAAAACTGATATTGAAGCTTTAGAAGAGGAAGAAAGAGTAATAACTGATGGAAATGGTACAATGACAGTTGTAAGAGTTCCAAAAGAAGCAAATTTGAATAAAACTCAATTAGAAGAAGAAAAAACTAATAGTGAGAGTAAAACAGTTACAAAACGTGAAGCGCCGCAAAATGAAAAAAATAACGAAGAGAAAGCTAAAATTGAACCTGTAAGTATACTTTTTGAATTTTCGATAATTTAACAATTGTGTGTATATAATTATAACCTTGTGGTAAAATAACCTGTCGTTCAACGCTGCTATAACAAATTTTGTTGGTGTTATAGGACCTGCGTCTCCCCTACTGATTCCACCGCCTGCCTCACTAAATTACTAAATTTGTAAATAACAACTTACTGTCTAAACCAATGACTGACAGACTCCTAAAAATGCAAAAATTTTGCAGCGACAATCATACGGAACTTATACCAACAACAACAACAATAAGAAAGTGAAACCAACTTTCGGAATTTCGTTTGGTTTACCAAACCAAGGAGGCGGTGGATATCCTATAAATCCTTACGGTCCTAATCCTCATGTCAATCCTTATGGTGGTTCAATTGGAGGTCAAGGAATCAATCTTGGATTGGTTTCTGTTAATCCTTTAATTTCTTTACAAGTCACTAAAGATGATTACGGGGAAAAAGTTTTAAAACCTTTTGTTAATTTACACGTTACTCCAAATAATTATCTTCTTCATAAATTCGAAGGCTTATTCCATTACAAGAAAAATCTTATTTTTAATAAACACAAACATTATCACTACCACAAGCCACATCATCATAATGTTCACTATTATCCCACGCATCATTCACATGACCATCCAGAAATTTACAAAGGTCCTCCAATTTACCATCATGGACCGCTCGATCATCACGGGTTACAGTATCATGGTCCTCCAGATCACCATGGGTTAGAGTATTCCGGACCTCCAGATCATCACGTATATCCCGAACCCTCAGATCATCATGTGTATCCCGGTCCCTCAGATCATCATGTATATCCTGGTCCTGATTATTCCTACGATCATGGGCCAGCTTCATATGATCATTCCGTGGGACCTGATTACCCACCGTATCATGACCAAAGCTCTCTTTCTTATTACGATGATCCTCACAATTATGGTGGAGGTCATAGTGATTACTATCATGGCAGAACCCATGATAATAACACGAATTTAGTTGACGGTAACAGTCTTCTATACCAATTCCAACAACAGTATGAGAATGGTCAAAACATATATGCCAATTCTTTAAATCTAAACGAAGCCCAAAATGATGACTTGTCCCACTCTGAACCCCAAAATTCTAACTCAAGACGTGGCAAAAGCCTTTCCTCTTCCAACCCAATCAAATTCCCTTCTGACAGAAAAAGACGCGACGTTTCTATGACCCAGACAAAAAAATCTAATACTACAAAGGTAAAGACCTCTAAAAATCACCAAAGAGGGGTATAATTAGAAGAAGTTTGCTGACTTGTAAAATTTTTCAGCGCCAAGCTCACTTTGGCCGTCCCTCTACTTGTGGTCCAAGACACGTCTGTTGTAGACGCCCACTTCGTCCCCATGTCCCAACTCCAGGAGGACACCGTCAGTGTGGTACCCGTCACTCCCAAGGCATCAACGGCCGTATTAAAAACCCAGTCTATGTAGACGGTGACAGTGAATTCGGCGAGTACCCGTGGCAAGTCGCCATTTTGAAGAAAGACCCCAAAGAGAGTGTCTACGTTTGTGGTGGCACCCTCATCGACAATCTACACATAATTACAGCCGCCCATTGTGTCAAAACATACACTGGGTTTGACTTAAGGGTCCGTTTGGGTGAATGGGACGTCAACCATGACGTAGAGTTCTACCCTTACATCGAACGTGAAATTACTTCAGTAAACGTTCATCCCGAGTTCTACGCTGGTACTCTCTACAACGACTTGGCTATATTGCGAATGGATAAACCTGTAGATTTCGCAAAACACCCCCACATCAGTCCTGCGTGCCTTCCAAGTCTCCATGATGACTACACCGGAAATAGATGCTGGACGACTGGTTGGGGCAAAGACGCATTTGGGGATTTCGGAAAGTACCAGAATATCCTGAAGGAAGTTGATGTGCCAATTGTTAACCACGGATTGTGTGAAAGACAGTTGAAGCAGACCAGGTTGGGATACGACTTCAAGTTGCATCCTGGATTTATCTGCGCTGGAGGAGAGGAAGGCAAGGATGCTTGCAAGGGTGATGGAGGTGGTCCAATGGTCTGCGAAAGGGGAGGTACATGGCAAGTTGTGGGTGTTGTCAGTTGGGGTATTGGATGTGGCCAAGTGGGAATTCCTGGGGTTTATGTCAAGGTTGCACATTATTTGGATTGGATCCGCCAAGTTACGCAAAGATATTAAATAAGGAAAAGAATTATTTATGATAGTGTAAGAATAACTTATTTTATTGTTAGACGAAGACTTAAATTACCTAGTGCAATGGTAATTGCCTATGTGATACTTTTGTTTCTTTTGTAATAACTATTTATAATAGAAAGGTAACTTTAAGAAAGTGTTTTAGAAGACATGTGAACATTAATTTAATACAGTTTCAATAAATAAATATAGTAGAAAATAAATAGTTTTATTTTTTAAAAGTGCAGTAACTGTTCTGTCATCCAAAGACAATTTCTAGAAAATTGCAGTAAACAATAAAATAACAAAAAAAAAGATATAAGAAAAAAGATGGAATAAAAAGTAAATGAAGAAGAGATAAAGGAATAATAAAAATGGGTTACCAGAATCTCACAATTAAAAAAACCGAAGAGAACTAGAGAAATAATGAAAGAAAACCATAACCACCAAAAAAAACACGAAAATTTATGAAAACCTAAACACTGAAAATGGATTCTAGAAAGGCAATAAAGAAAAATTAAATAAATAAACAAACAAAGTAAAAACGAATAATCTAAAGATGAACAAAATTAGATCAAAACAATTACGTGGAATATAGAGAATAGTAAAGAAAATAAACTAGTAGAAGAATGATAAAAAACAAAAATAAAAAAAGTGTAGTAAGTTCTCTGTCATCCAAAGACAATCTCTAGAAAATGGCAGTAAACAGTAAAATTACAAAAAAATTTAATAGTATTTTTTTAAATAGAAAATCGAAACTTAGGAAACTTATTATGTTAAAAAATCTCCATTAATTGAGTAAAAAACAAATTTTGAATTTTTAAATGTAATATTATGCATTTATTTATAATTTTCGATTTTACATTAAATTCTAAATCTAATAAAGTAGACTACTTTTTACAAATTTTTGTGAAATATTTTTTTTTGTAATTTTTGTCCTTTTATCTGGAAGGCTGTAATGGTAAAAAATATTTCTAAATAATGTGGGCAGCAGCTAAAAAATAAAACCAGTCCTATAAATGATCTAATTTAGAAAATACAAGAGTTTAAACTGAAATAAGTTAGTTTTTCTGATCTAACTCAATTTTTACAAATGGAACAATAGTGGCTCACTTAACATTTTAAATTAACATTTTTTTTTGTTAATTTATAAATATTAAAATTTTGAAAATCTACTCAGTAGTTTTTGTAATATTGACAAAAACATTTTGGAAAAATTCCTAAAAGTTAACTAAAATTCAAGCAGACTGTAAATTTAAAAAAAGTAGCAAATAGCTCTCTATTTTATTTTCTTGTTAAAATGCTAGCTTGTTTGAAATTTTTCGATAATACAGCCTGATTCAGATAAGATAATTCGGGCTCATTATCTTATTTGAATCAGGCTGTATTTAGTATTGGCGATACAACCAAATAAACAAATTTTATTTACGTCTTGATCTAACTTAAATTACCTAAGGTTAACCCTGACATTAGCGCAGAAAACAATCATTTGCGCGAGAGAGAGAAAATAAATAACTCATTTTGATGTACCTAAACACCAATACACAATGTATAACAAAATGAAGCATTAAAGGTAGAGAAACAGATCTATTCTAAATCATAATTTGCAAAAATAATCAGGTATAGGACACCATTTTTAACTAATGTCAAAGTAACATAAGATAACTTAACTGCAAATGCAAATCGTAATTAAAAATACATCAAGTCGTAAATGAAATTATTTTTGGTTGCATTGCCAGATCATCAGGTTCATTATTTTATCTGAATAAGGCTGTATAAAACAATTTAGATTTAAAAAAAAATAATTACCGAGTAGATTTTCAAAATTTTGGTATCTTTGTATTGACAAAGAAACCGTTATTTTAAAAACTCATTTGAACCACTATTGTTCCATTTGAACAAAATGAGTTATAAGTACCGGAAAAACTAGTTTATTCTAATTTAAACTCGTGTATTTTCTAAATTAGATTATTTATTGGACTGGTTTCATTTTTTAATAATTGCATACATTATTTAGAAATATTTTTTTACCATCGCAGCCTTCTAAATAAAAAACAAAAATTGCAAAAAAAATGTTTTTTATTTCACAAAAAGTTATAAAAACTGGTAGGTTTATTAGAGTTAGAATTTAATGTAGATCCCAAAAATACAAAAATATACATAATGTTCTATTTAAAAATCCAAAGTTATAGTCATTTCCGGTGAAACCGGATGTGAAAGTTCATATTTTACTCAATTAATGAGGATTTTCTAACATAATAAGTTTCCAAATACACCCAGTATGTAAAAAAAAGATGAAAAAAAAGTGGATCAAAAAATTAAGAGTATAAAAATAAGTTACCAGAAGATTACATTCGAAGGAAGTGAAGAGAGATAGGCAGACAACCGCGAAATTATGAAAAAAATAAAACAACAAGATCAAAACACGAAAATTTAAGGAAAAACCTAAACAATAAAAATAAACAATAAAAAGGAAATAAGAAAAAATGTAAAAAAATAATAAAAATTAAAAAAAAATCAAAAACGAATAATGTGTAAATGAACAACACTAGATTAAAATAGGTATGTGGAATGTAAAGGAGTAGTTAAGAGGCAAAAAGAACTATTAAGAGAAATAACAAAAAACAAATATCCAAACCACCCTGTCGCTAGATTTTGATTCATGATAGTTCTAAAAATATTATCATAAATCAAAATTCAACGTTAGAGTGGTTTGAACCTTCATAACTCTAATAATAATGGGCATTATTCGGTTTATTGCAGCTTCTTATAAAATCAAGCTACTGTACTCACTATAAATACCAATTTTTATTCATACCATAATAAGTGAGCGAGAAAAAAACACTATAAATACGTGTATAAATACAGTTATTCGAAACAATTAGATTTCAACAAAGCTTTTGAATACTCGGCAAACCCGAGGGCAAACCATTCGCAGCCATCCATTGAAAGGTCGATTTTTGCTATGAGCACAAAGGCTTATACAAAGCTTAAAAAAGGATGTTCGCAGAACGCATTTATCAGTAATTTTTGCTATTAACTCACTTTGAGTTTAATATTTAGTCATAGAACTGCATTACCTTTACACCGAACGTGCCTATTGTATACAGTTTAAAACAAGAAAAGACTGCAGTAAGCTAAAATCGTCTTAATGTATTCTTCCATCAAGATATATAGCTCTCCAAATAAGTTGCAAAATAAAAATAATCGTAAAAACTGTGTAAATAGTCCTTAAATTAAGAACACTTGTGCTTGATACAGTCGACCAGTTTTGTTTTCGATGAAACAAAGCGTAAAATAACTAATTATTGTCCAACTAGACAACTATGTTAACATTTCGTTACTAATTGATCACACAAGGCCAGCTCTTAAACAGGCCTTTAAACAGGGTTGGTTTCAAATTTAAGCTCTAATTCACTTTTGCCGGTGACAGTGAAACGTAATTTTTGTGTTAATTGTGTTTGTTTTAATGGTATCTAGTGTTGTGTGTGCATCTTATTATGATAAGAAGACATTTTTAAATTTTATTTAAGTAAGTTTTTTATGTAAATTTTTTTAAACCCAACCCTGCAAAATATCCGTGGCAAGAACAGTACAGTAACACAGCTGTAATTCAAATATGATGGAATCGGTTTGCATTTAAATATCGAGTTGGTCGGCTGTATTCTCAGTTTCTCTCGTATCTCTCTCTCTTTTTCTGCCGTATATCGCTTGATGCAACAATATTCCCTGGGTCTTCGAGTTTATTATCTGTTTCCCACTCAAAGTTAAAACCTCATAAATAAACTGGACAATGGGGACACTTTATCACTGCGGTTTTATCAAGGCGTTTCTTGAATTTTATGGTGGCTAAATTTGTTTGCAATGAACTATTTTCTATAAATAGGAGAACTGAATGCGCTCCTCTAGGTACACCAAAAATCTTTTTTTTTTCTCCCTCTTTTTATTATATATGTACTTATTATGTTGTATTTTTCTTCTTTGGTGAATAAAAAATTATAATAATAATTATTATTATTACTATTACTGTACCATCATATCTGAACAAGGCTTTAAAGGTTTTTTTAACGATCACGTTAGAGTAAAATCTTAAACTCCACAACATAGTGGTTTAATTAAAAATACTGACTATAATAGTTGAGGAGCTTGCGTGCAAAACCAGATATATCCACTTTTACAAATTTTTCATGAGATGAAAAAAACACCGTACATATTTGTTTAAAAAAATAGTGTTATTTAGCGAAAACAGTTTAAATTTAATAGGGTTATGCAAGTGTTTAACATATATTTTTTTTGTATAAAAAGTAAACAATTTGGCGTTATTAGCAAAAAACTATTGGATATATCCAGTTTTGCTCACAAATGACATACACTGAGCGAAAAATTTATTTATTTTTCTTGAAATAAACAAATTTAAATTGGTATTTGCAAAGAGAACAAAAATTAAATATGTACTGCAGCCTCTTCGTTCAGGTTATCGCATAGCTTCTTGGGTTTCATTCTGTTCTTCGTTTCTTCCCCATCACTGTGTAACAATTTTTTATACCACAAAAGGACTTCCCTCTTTAGCCAATCTTCCCCAAAATGTTTTTTTATTAAATGTTTTAAACATTTTTTCTTCTTATCTGGACATATCCGCTGTTGTTTGCAAAATTTAGATAGATATAACTGATTTTGCTTCAAATGTCGAACTTTACTTAACGCTTTTACGAGGATTTAAACGGTTTTAGTTGCAAACGCATACTATATGGGCCTATAGATATTATAACTTAAATCCAGAAATCACCAAAACATGATTTTTTGTGAAAAGTGGATATATCCGGTTTTGCACGCAAGCTCCTCAGTTATAGTTGTATTCGCGTTGTAAAACTCAGTTAAATCAGTATTAACAAATGTCTTCTTAAGGACGTTCCGTGAAAAATCACTTCTTACAATATCTTTCAATTTTTAAATACACATACTTCTAACTGTTCTTCATACGCAGGTATTTTTTTTAATAGTCCTTGCGGTACTAAATTTCGAAATATTAACCATTGAAAATCGTACATTTAACATGTATTCCCTATCCCGACCGGAGTTAGAATAAGCATTTAATTTGATAGGAACCGTACTTTTCTTAGGATTTTTTTTTATAACTGAGAATATTTTTTTATAAATAATTTTAAAAGTTTGTTGAAAACCTGACAAAATAATTTAAAAACATTATATTTTGATTGACATTGGGATCCAAATTTTGTTATAAAAGATTACTATTGATTCCAAACTGAAGGCTACTGCTAAAAAAAAAATTGATTAAAATTTGCGAAATTTGATTTTTAAAAATGGTGTGCCCCCCCTGGTTATTTCCGAAACGGCTTTTGTTAGGCTAGTGCCAATTTTTTCCAGCATCATGAACCAAATTGATAACTAGTTTATTTTAGTTTTGTTCAAAATTTTAAATTTAAGAAATTTTAGAGTAAGAATATTTTTTAAAAATTTTTCCTAACTTTTTTATAATAAAAATTTCGGAATAAACCAAAAAAAAACTAGTTTTTAATTTGTCTCAATGCTGAAAAAAAACGCCATTGTTCTAACATAAGCCGTTTCGGAAATAACCAAAAGGGGCACACCATTTTTAAAAATCAAATTTTGCAATTTTTTTTTAGCAGTAGCCTTCAGTTTGATCTCAATAGTAATCCTTTATGACAGAATTTGGATTCCATGCCCCATTTTTAAATGCATTTAAAAAGAGTTTTAAAAAATCACCGACCCCCACTGGGTGGAACTACCTTAAGTGAAAGACTTAGTTATAAAATAATCTGAAGCACAATAAATCATTTGTTTGAAAATTCTATTTTAAAAAATGCCACAAAAACTAAGTAATGTGCATTTTAAATTTTGCGCCAGACACCTAATTGGCGGTAAATAAACGGTAAATAAATGTCAAATGTCAGAATCTCCTAACCCCACTTTTTAAATATAACCTTACTTTACCATTTCTAAATAAAAATAAAATAAAATGCCATACAAATACATTGGAAGAACCACCAATTTTAAAGGCAAAACATTATGGGAAATTGTCGGTAATTTAAAAAATTATGGTGTGGGACGCATAGTTGTACGAAGTCTGTTTGAGAAATATCCAGAACCAACTTACTTCAAAATATTAAAAGTAGAGACCTTACCATGCCCAGAGGTGCAAAATTTAGATGTAAGTATATTACACTCATTATTTTTTAATAAATAATTATGAATAACAATTTTTTTAAGAATTTACGCAAAGTTCGCGTCACAGTTGAAAGAACGTTCAGGGGAAAACTCGAGCCAAAACCTAGGACAATTGAGTCAACCAGTTATAAGGCGGATTATCGACTGATACCAAAAGATGAAGAAGAAAGTTATTGTCGAAAAATTGAAGTCAAAACTGAAACTCCCATCTTACAAAAAACTATGGAATTTCCACCGTTGATGAGAGATGTGTTGATAAGAGAGAAAAAAGCCAAAGGAGAAGACGTGCAGGATTTGAAGTTGGATATTGTTTATAACAAGCATGTTTTGCAAAAATCCAAGCTTGCTGAAGATGGAGAAAAACCAACTGTAACTATTCAACTAAATATGCAACAATTACCCAACTTAAGTCTCTACAAAAACATAAAGCTTTCTACAGAAACAAAATAATAGAAACAAAAATGTATTAGTTATTTCTGTGAAATATATTAGAAATTTCTGTCCAATTCTCTCTTCTTTGTGGGTACTTAGGATTCATATTCCAGAGATATTCAGCGATAAAATTAAGACCATCCAAATAGGTGTCACCTTCCTAAAAGATCAATTTTATAATACTTCACTGGTGAAGAAATTTCTTACTGTAAACATATGGCTTTCTTGTTCTTTTACTTTCTTAAGCATTTTTATTAATCCACAATTAAGAACAGGAAAGACAGTTTCATTTAGATAATCTATAACTGGATCTAAAAAAAAATATTGGGAATTTGTTTTTTAAACAAGGGGGAAAATACGCGGAGGAGGATCTAAAACAGGTGTTTTAGAACGTTTGTACTCTTCTACTCCTCGTCTGATATCTTCAGTTTCTTTAACTAACCCTTCCCATATGTCTCTGTCGTTTGGAGGTTTTTCACTCAAAATTTCAGTAACCTGAGACATTTTTATATTTGAAATTCAAGTTTTTGAAAAACACTGATCATTGACGTTATTGACGTAATTATTTTTGTTTTGTAAACGTTGTTTTTTATTTAAATTTAAAAGAAAAAATATTTTGACGGATTAATTTTTTACTTCAAATAATGCATAATCACATTTTATAATAAAATTAATTTTTCTTAAAAAAACTCATAAGCGTTGGTTGTTTTCCACCAACTGGTTTCTTATTTTTGCCCTTGGTTGTTGTGGTTTTTTCAGGCTCTGGTTTATTATTTTTCTTTTCAGTTAAAACTTGAGGCTTTTTTTCAGAGCCATTTTTGACTACTTCTTTTTCATCTTCTGATGCACTTTCATAGATATATTCAGTAGCAGTTACTGAAATATTATTGTAAGAAAAAGAAATATATACAAATGTCCCAAAAGACGTTTCCATAGAGCAACCCGAAATTTAACGCAACTTACTTCTCTAGTAAGCTGCAATGCTTAGAAACTAGCTGTTCCATTAATTCTTTTAAAGACAAGCAACATCAGAATAACGCAGTATTTAATACTTATACCTGTACTTAATCTCATTAAAATCGGTTAAGTACTCAAAAAGTTAATAATAAAAACCAATTTTAATTTTTAACTTTGGCGCCTAGTTCCTAAGGTTTTGGGACAGAGATATGTTGCACTAAATGTTTATTTTAGCCTCAAGGATCTTAGATTGTCTGATGGAACATATCTCTGGGACACTTGTATCAACGCAAAAAAAATACCTATAAAACCTTCCTCATCAACATAGGTTTTATCAATGGCCTTCCTCCTTTTATTTTTTGGAACAGGTGTAGGTTTTATAACAGGAACTTCAGGCTCTTCATCAGATTTTTCAATTACACCTTCACTTTCTTCATCTTCAAATATATCTTAAATTGGATAAACAATAAAAGAAATGAATAAATAAATCAATAAAATTTACCACTATCTGAATCGCACATTTCTTGAATCCTCTTCCTCTTCTTATTAGGAAGATTATTCTTGCTTTTTTTCTTTCTTTTCTTATTATTATTACTTTGACTTTCTTTCTTTGTTGGTTTTTCTTCCTGAACATCTACATCCATTTCTTGACAATTCTGACTTTCTTTTGGAAATTCCTCAGACTTTTCTTTTGCATTCTCAATCTCATTACTCGTATCTTCTATTTCTTCTTCTGTGTGTTTCGCAGTTTTTGGCTCTGGTTTATCATTATTCTTAGTCTCAGTTTCTTTCGTATTTTGGACACTTTTCGACTCTGATTTAGGTGGAACTTTAGCAAAAAAGCTTGCAATACCACCATTTTGTTTAGGTTTAGTTGAAACACTAGGTTTATTTTGTTTCTGGGAGGAGGGTAGTGACGTTTCCTTTTTCTCCTCAGATGCTGCTTTTGGTTGAGGATCAATTTTCTTAAAGAATGAAGGTTTTTCCTTAACACTTGTTGGTAAAGGTGGTAAAGTCTTGGCTTTAATATTTCTCTTAATACAATTCTTGCTCACCAAAGAACCAGTACTAAAACAGAATTTGTAAACATACTGAAATCAGAAGCGTAAGAACAATTACAAATTATCAATTGTAGAATCCGTTAAAGCTATCAAGTTGTAATCAATCTGTTTTGCTTTTTGAACACTATAAATCACTTCAGATGAAACATTGTCAAACAAGGCTCTCTTCTGCTCTAAATCTTGACCTTTGACAAGGTTAATAGCTGCACCTTTATTATCTTTTAACGTGCCACATAACAAATACGTAGAATAAATTTCTCCCAACTTTAATTTTGGGTAGTCTTTAATAAATTGAGTAAGCAAATTATTTGCATCTTTCAGTGAAATCTTCAAGTCGTTTGCAATCAAAGCAGTTGTTATCTAAAATGTAATTGTCAAAAGATTATAATAAATCGGGTTTTGCATACTCACAATCTTTTCTTCATCATAAACCAATTCCATTAGTCGTTGTTGATGTTGAGAATTTTCTGTACAAGTAGCCATGTTTTATATTAAATACAATAAAAGCAAATACCCCAAAAAACGTAAACAATGTGTTTTGTAACTCTAAAATACTTTCAATAAATAATTATCATTATTAAAAGCGCGCCATAATTTCTTGTAATAACATAACCTAAAATGTCACTTGTCAAATGTCACTATACGTTGGGAGTATTAATACATTGTAAACAATAAAAATTATTATTGTTATAGTAAATAAATTAAAAATAAAAATGTTGTTTAAAAGTGTTTTAACACATATAATACATGCAACAATATAAAACTTACAATCTATAATTTAATACTAAACTTTTTTTTTTCGATTGAGCAATACTCCTGTTGCAGAATAAATTTAAACAACTTTTTTTGAAATAAGTATTAATTTAACATTTTAATCAAAGTTACTTAATAAAATAGATAATCTATATTCTAGTGTCTATATAAGATATATTTTTATTATCCACATACAAAAACTGTCTTGAACATTTTGCAGAATACGACGCCGACGCGACGCGACGGTTCGAATCCCAATCATGGTAATAATTTTTTTTAAATTTTTTTTTTATTAAAATTGTTTTTTTTTAATAAATTATTATAACTTTATTATACAGGGTGTTATGGAAATGAGTGCAAAACTTTTAACCTGAAATACAGCACCACAAATAATAAACATCTGCAAATAAATTTTTGTCTTATCTCAACTGATAACAAAATTATAACCTAAAAATTAATTATTACAAAACGTATAACAAAATTTTTTTAACATAGGGCAATTAAAGGTTTTTCAGGTCAAAATAAAGCGATTTAACAAAATTTACCTCTATACTAAGTTGCACCGTTTAGGAGCTAAGTTAAAGATTAAAAGTCATTTTTATACTTTAAACGTAAATATCTGGAAAACGGTACGTTTTAGCAAAATATTTTATTCTTGCATTTTTATTTAGAATCTACTGGCATATTCATTTTTGCTACAAAAATTGGAAATTAATAAGAAGAAAATTGGGTAATGACCCAAAATGTAAAAAAAGTGCCGTAACTTGAAATTAAGATGTGCAGCAAAATTTTGCTAGTATAAATAAAAAGAGTACACTCAACTTCATTTGTGTACCAAATTTGGTATTAATCGGTTAAGCGGTTTTCGAGATATAACACAAAAATATTTTTTTATACCCAAATTTGACGACCTGTAATTTTGTTATTAGTTGAGATAGGACAACATTTTTTTTTGCAGATGTTTATTATTTGTGGTGCTGTATTTCAGGTTAAAAGTTTTGCACTCATTTCCATAACACCTTGTATAATAAATAATACATTTTTCAAGTAAAGCGTGTAATAAATAAATTATAATACAACTGTTTATTCCTTCAAAGTAAAAAAACAAGACAGTCTATTTAAGCAGTCGTTTGTTGTAAATGTGCATGATGTGAAAAATTGATTGAAATCTCATTTTTATGATAATATAAATGATAATATGAAAGAAACTGTTCCTGCCACATATTTTTTTTAGTCTCAGCCGTTATAAAAATATCGAGCGGAAAGATCTTGAAATTTATGAGATGTAAGCAGTTGGTAATAACTGTATTGTCATAAAAAATGCAATTATATAAGATTTATAAAAAGTGTGATAATTGATAAAATGTTAAGCTCAATTTAATAATAAATAAGGATATGCAGTCATTGAGTTCGACTTGTAGCATGCAAGTCTGGAATAAAAAATCCAGTTAAATTCATTGATCTAAAATAACTGAATATGTATAAATTTTATACTATAAAAATAATAGTCCTATTTTTTAAGATACTAACAAATTATCTGACTATAAATAAAAAGGTATATTATGAAATAATAGTATATTAGAACTCAAGAACCTATAAAAGTTCGTGGTTACTAAAAGTGCTTACATCTCGACGTTCATATAATATTTTTTCAACGACGGCTACATTTAGGTAGCCAGCTCTTATTTTCAGAATTTTCAAATAATCAATTTACTCGTACTTTGAAAACTATTCGTATCTCAAATGTTCTATATTTAATGCAAACTTGTTTTGCTAAATAAATATTTCTTGAAAAATATGGTTGGTACCGCTGTTTTCAATCACTAACCGGAAATTTGCCGCCGCCATCTTTCTTTTCTTGTCAAATGTCAAATTGGTGAACACGAGTTTGTTGGTGAATTATTTCCAATAAAACATGTAAGTAATGAAAATACAAACTAGAAATCATTAATAAAAACAATATTTGTTATTCTAATATTATTCTGGCATTAATTTAACTTAATTTTTATTTTGCAGTATGGCACCAAGATACGAACTCGCAGTCGGTCTGCAAAGGGGCCACAAAACAACAAAAATCCCATCTGGCAAAACTAAAGCAGACAAGGTCCGTCCTGCACGGTTGAAGGGGATCCAAACAAAACATACTAAATTTGTTCGCGATCTCATTCGTGAAGTTGTGGGACATGCCCCATATGAAAAACGTGCTATGGAATTGTTGAAAGTGTCCAAGGATAAGAGGGCTCTGAAGTTTTTGAAACGTCGTCTTGGCACACATATCCGTGCCAAGAGGAAGCGTGAAGAATTGTCCAACATTCTTACACAAATGCGTAAAGCCCAGGCTCACGCTAAATAAGTGTATTTTTAAGTTTTTGACATTAAACAATTAATACAAAGTTGAGCTTTATTTGTGATCCTTTATTACATTCTCGGTATCATCTACAATAGCTTCATCCCAAGGGCCGTAAATATTAGACTTGTATTTCTGATACTTAACAAATAATACAGGACAACCTACATTGATGAAAATTCCTGTTAAAATAAAAACAATTGTAAATAAACTGGAACTGTTTGTTAAGAAGTAAACATCGAGAAGAAACAAGGGAGCAATTACATAAAAAGACTTATTAATTTTTTTCCTGAATAAAGGAAATAGGACAAACAATTCAATTGCTACCGTAATTAAAATAAACGCATGATATGCTGAGGAAAGCCTTGAAGCCAAACAAATAGAAGCAAAAATCGCTGCACTTAGCGATAAGCTGTTGGAAACTATTGCTGCACTAACACCATAATCGAAGAAAATCAAATGAACCACCATCATAAAAAAACTCATTGTGTATATTGTATCTGTGCTAACAGTATCAGTCAGTGTGTGCAATACTGGTGAGAATAAGTGTCCAAAAACCGCGAAAATTAACACAGTTCTAAGATCGTGTCCAAAGTTAACTTGCACATCTTTGGTATAAATGGTTCTGTACAAAATAAAACCTAGCAGTGTCAATACTGATGAAGTTGAGAAAATCGATTCTGGTTCAACCCATTCATTATATAAATACACATATACTAACACAAAAGCCACTACTGTACTAAATTCTTCCAACAATAATGTAGCCCCCCAAAGAGCTTCGCTAAGTGCTACAGGCTTGATGTTGGTCCTTAGGTCCCTCAAAAAACTTTCGTCGGTGTAATTGTCTGGATATGGCTGATTTTCGTAGAGAATTTTTCGCCAGGGGGACTTTAATGTCATCTTCTTTCCAGTTGAAATATTAAAGATGCTCGATGAAAAACAAATTAGATAATTAGAAAATATTTCTTAGAAAATTGAGGTTAGGATTTCAGTAATTCAAGCGCTGGCTGTCAAACTCTTCCACAGAACTATATAAAAGTGATAAAAGTAGAGGAAGATTTTTTTTATAATCTAAATTTCTGTAATAAAAAAACACTTGAATGAATCATTCTCATTACCCGAAACGGTAAATGTTTTTTTATTTTTTAACAAACTGCAGCCACTCTTCATATTTTTTATTTCTAGTCTTTTCGAAATTATTCATTATTCAATGGATGACGTGTTATGACGTTTGCCCACCTGATTTTGACATAAACAAGTTTGATAAACGTCAAACTGCATAAATTTTTCTAGAATTTACTAAAACAAATTAACAAGGGCCCAAAATTTCGATTAAGTAATGGTGTACGTTGCAGGAGGTGAGTCTGAGAGTATATTATATTAGTGTTATTATCAGTTATAACTATTTTTTATGGCAGACGGAACTATCCACCAAAGCCCCCCTTGGGGTTTAGATCGTTTAACTAAACTCTTTTATGGAGCAATATATTTTGTCATCTTTTTGTAAGTAGCAGTTATAAGTCTTTACTGTAAAATAATGGATCAATTTGTAGCTTCAAGAGTTTAGTTGGTTTAGATGGAAGTTCAAGTTTTAGTAGTTCAAGAGCCAGTGGTTCATCGTTTAGAGGAAGTGGCGGAGGCGGCGGTGGTGGTGGAGGAGGTGGAGGCGGTGGTCCGTGGAGGTAACTATGTTAATTTTTGACTAAGGAATGGTTTTTGACAAAGTTGTTTTTAAGACCTGGTGGAGGAGGTCCCTCAAAAAGAATAATGACTATGAAAGATATCAATCCACCGAGTGTATCTATGGGCGGATGTCCTGGAGGTTCATGTGGACGATAACTTTTTTATTTATCTCAAATACTGCTAATTTTTGTTTAAGATGGGATGAAATATAAATTAATGTTTTAATTTTATGTTTATAAGATGCTTTTTCTAAAATTAGGGGTATTGATAATTATGTATTACAATTATTGTTATTTGTATTATAACTGTTCTTAAATAAAGTAAAATTAAAATACAGATATTTTCTGAAAATAGCCTGTAAATAGTTATTAATTTTTCGGGCTTCTATGTCAAAATCAAAAATTGTACACAAACAGAAAAAAAGTACAAAATATTCGTGTATTCTTGGTTGCATACTTTATATCACCACCAAAGCTACTTTTCCTCACTCATTCTTAGCAGATGGTTATGAATGTGAATATGAATGCTTATGAAAAAGTTCAAGTTTTGTCTTGTGTTCACAAATAATTTTTTTTTAATCGTCCACTCATCAGTAAAGTAAACAAAATAGTCTGTACAATATCTCAGCACTAATAGTATATTATACCTCAAAGACTGTAAGCATAACTTTTCGTAGCCGAGAACGTAACTTGGAAAACCGAGGGCGAAGCTCAAGGTTCTTAAAACCTTCGAAACAAATACTATTTTTTTAACTACCTGAAAAAAATAAAAGAGCATTAAATCTTCTCGCTCTTACGCTCCGCGCTTACCGCTCTAGAACTCGTGCTTTCTCCCTTAGAAAGGGGAGTATGGAGGTAATTTCTCTTATGGGAGTTTCAATGTGCACGCACGAATCTGTAGCACTTTTATTTATAAAAATATTTTAATGAGATTTGGTACAATTATTCTTTTAATAATTAACTGTAAAATGACTGGAAGTGATTTTTAAAAAAATGTTTATAAATAATATAAAACTACAAGACAGATAACTAAAAATATTTTTTTTATTAGGGACGTAAAGTAACTATTTTTTAACGGTGAGGATGAAAATGTTCGATTGAAACTGTAGGTCGAATTTCACGCCCGTAATATAAACAATGTTTTTTCTACAATTCAATTTGCTATTTTTTAATTTCTTTTACTGAAACAGTGCGTGAAGTAGCTACTTTATCAAACACCGAAAAATAGTTGTTCACACTTTATGAGTACAAAAAGATTTTTTTACGATGAAAAAAATTCGAACTTCCCACACTAAAATCAGTAAAAAGTCTTTCTTGGCAATTCTAAAAAAATTATTTTATACTCATGTGGTTATTCTTAATTTTTATAGGCATGTCAAGATTCTTTGACGTTTTAAAACTAGTACGAGTGATATACAACATATGTTTTTATACCTAGGTTGCAAAATGATTGTTGGTGAACGATAAGTAAGTTTTTACCCGAGACAAAAATTAAACAATAATATTTAATTTTTGGCTGAAATTATAAGGTCTTAGAGATACCAAAGATTTCGCAGACGAGGTGTACATGTCTTTTCTGTAACCATAGGTACTAATGGTATACGATTTTTACAGCCGCGACTCAAAAAACAAAAGTCTTCTGATCGATATAGAGACCATAAAACAATAAGTCTTTTTGGCCGATTGCTTAACGGATATGAGAACCAAGTTTCGAAAAGCCATCTAATCTGTGACACGATTACAAGTTTATTTGAATAAACGTTCACAATGACTCAAAAGACACGTGTTTTTTATACCGTATAATAAAAAAAATATATTAGAAGGCTGTGATTTTGTTACTTCTCATACGAGTATAATTTACATTGACAAAAAGCACTTTACCGCTTTCTAGAGAATAACCTTTTTAGCTCATATTTACTACTGTTGTAACGATCTGCAATTTGGGTTTTTGCAATTTAAAAAAATAAATTTTTAACAAATAATTTATTTAACAACGAACTATTTACACGAATGATATTGAATTCGACTATGGCTCAACTCCAAACTCAATTGTTTGTCACCATCCTCTTCTCGCTTTAAATACATACAGTCAGGTCCGTTTCTAGTAAATTATTGTATTGTCGAGATTAGTGCGTAAGGCTATTAGGAATTTGGCAATAGAGTAATATGTTTCTACGAACGTTGAATTATTGCTTGATTCTGACGCAACTTGTTGTAGTATTTTCCAGATTAGCTCGTCAGACTGTATCTTATTATAATTTACGTTTTTTACCTATTTTTTTATAATTATACAAAAATAAGTTTTGTGCTTTAAGTTTATATAGGCCCTAGTGCGCTAATGACTATAAACACAAGTAAGAGTAAATGCTTTAATAGGTTTCTTAAGACGTATCTAATAAAAAAAAGTATCTTAGGTACCAAAAATATTTTATTGATTGAAAACTAATTTTTGTGGGAGCGAAGCAACGACTCTAATAATTATTGTCTGAGAGCGGTAAAATGTTCTTAACGTTCGTAATGCTTATAACATTTTTCGTGCAATTTCATTTTCATTAAAACAAAAAGTTTTTAATTAATTTTTAATAAGTTTGCTTCCTTTTTTTTAAATTTGCGAAAATGGAGAAAAATTTTTCCCGAAATAGGTACAACATTTCTTGTAGCGAATAAAAAACAAAATTTCAGGAAAAAATAACGTTTTAAATAATTTAACATGATTTAATCAAACATTTATTAGTTAGTGGGTTGATGAGACTATGTAATTGGAAGATTTTAGCAACAGAATTCCAACCCAAAGTTATTTTATCATTACGACTAATGGCTCAAAATTTTTTTGACTATTTTCTTGTGAAAAATAAAAATACCACGGTTCGAGAAAACCTCGGAAAAAACCGTTTCCCTGAGCGTCGAAAACGACTGGGAAATATATAGGTACTTAAAGATGATGAGTAGAAAAAAATATTTTTTTATTCGACACTTGTCCAAAATCAAATTTTGCAGTCTCTAAAAAGCTAAAAAAAATTTTTTTATATTTAATAAATTTTTAACACGTCTTTCTATTTTTTTTATTTTTGTATGGACTTATTAATAAGAGTTTTTTTTTAATTATTAATGTCGTTTGGGTTCTTAGATGATATGTCAAAACCATGATAATTTTATATAAAAAAAAACTAGAGGAAAGTGTTAAAAATTTATTAAATATTCTTTTAAATAAAAAATTTCTAGTGGAAACAATAGAGACATTTTTTTTCGGCTATTCTATAAAAAATTCTAGCTTGTAAAATAATCGTAAATAATTATATATAAAAATTAATTTATTACTAAAAAACAAATATGTTGAACTACAACCACATCAAGTTTTTAGTATCCGCTGTTTACAATCAAATCACAATAAAATCTGTCTAATCCACTTTTTGTTAGTTTTATTAGTTGTTAAATTGACAAAATTACGTAACGTTCAAAAAACATCTTTTTGCCAAATAAATAAATCGATCTATTTTCCCGCCTTTCAAGACCTTGGAGACAATTTTATTTTACTTGTGGTTTATTATATAACATTTCTTCTCACAAAAATTAAAAATATCGTATTTACATTTTTAAAAAGAAATTTTGTTTGTTAAATTCAAACAATCATTTTTGGCTTAACTTTGTTTTATTGCATTTACGTACATGTATATAAGTGACATTTTAAAGCATAAATAAATATATTAAGTAATCAAAAATCACATCTTATTTATCACTCTTTAACACTATAGGAAGAACCACCAAGGGCTCGTTATGTTTCGGATTATCCGAATATAAACTCCACGTTCTTTTAATGCAGTCAAATATACCTAAAAAATAATTAAAAAGTAGTTGTATTAGGTAATTTTAAAAATAAATTACCAACTGCAATAGTTCTCACAAAATCGGTATCACGAAACACCGGATACTCCTTATTTGAATCATCACCCAACATTTCAATAACATCCTCTTTAGATTTCGGTTTATCAAATTTTTTAAAAACTGCCATTCTTTCTTCACTACTCTTCAACATCTCAATATTTGCTTCTTTTATAGGTAACCGCAAATACCTAAAAAAAAATATCATTCAAAATTCCGCTAATAAACGTGAAATGCCACTCACGAATTACAGTGCATCAAATGTTCTCCCGGACTTGCCGTAAGAACATTCAATTGTGACTCATTATCATTCTCGGCTGGTCCCATTTCAAAATTATGAAAAACCCGATCTCCCTCTTGTTCTAGAAAAGTCATATTAACCGAGCACCCATCCCCGGCCCCATTTCCGGAATCTCTCAAAATCTGCTGAGCTTGAACGAAATTTTCAGCCGCAAGCAAAGCTCTAGTTAGAAAATGTCGTGCTATAAAATTTTGGTTATTCAAATTCGGCGAAGAAGACAAGCGTCATACGTGTTTTCCCTGGTCGGAGATTTTTTGCGCAGAGAGTGTTGATAGAAACGACTAGACCATGATGGTTGTAGCTCATGGTGTAGCCGGGTAAATGGCCAGCGTAACACAAAGAAGTAAATTTTTCCTCGGTAACATTCCAGCGTCCTTGCGGTTTATCGGATATGATATGGGCCGAGACGAAGTAAAAGTGATTGAGAGTCTCCTTCAAAGCGTCTTCGGTATGACCAAGGATTTCCTTCAACGGGAGGATAAATTTATGTAACGGATACAGTTTACAGATCTTAATATGTTCATTTCATTCATGAATAAGCAATTGATTTGATTTCTCCATTCAAGCAAGAGATAATTGTTTAAACAATACTGTGATGCGGATACACCTACACATTTTTGTAGTGTGGTAACTGGAACATTTTATTTTAAAAAATGTATAAATACACAATAGATTATATCATAGTTCCGCTTTGTAGAAAAAACAATAAAATTATCAAACCTGAAAATTGCAGAATGAAAAATCTGAGAACAAAAAGTGGTCTTTAATTATATTAAAAAAACAGCCACTATACTATAATAAACATTAATTACTACAATACATAAAAATAAATGTTATATTGTAACTGATGAAGGAAATCATATTGAAGATATGGCAACAATACCTACTTTAAAGTGTTACTATACTTAGAATTTTATCAGACAGAACGAAAATAATTTCACATGATTAGAGAACAAAAAAAATATACAGGAAAGACAACAGCAAAGCACAAAAACAAAAAAAATATAAAGTCAATTAACAAAATTAAAACAGTAAAAGTTACAAAACAGGATAAAGCAACTACAGACATGCTAAAAGCCACTGTCAAACTTATTCAGTGATAGCTGGTGGATTTTAAAATCTTTGTGTTTTAAAAACAGAGCAAATTTTTTTATAAGAAGTGACCATTATGACACGAAATAGAAAAGATCAGCAGTTAAAAACTTTTGACATAATTTATGGAATTTAATTGTAAAAATTAGTTAAAATGGCTCTTCATCCTTCTATATCTGAAACGGTTTATAGTAGAACCGTGCCGATTTTTGTGCATTATTAAATAACAGCCAATAACATAATTAACATAATTTTAATTTTTGAAAAAGTATGTATACTAATGATTATTTTGGATTATTGAAAATTGGGATAATACAGAGCTTTATTATTTTATTCACAACGACATAATATATAAATATTTTCGTAAACAGACACAAATATCAAAAATTATTTAATTATTTAGAAAAGTACTACATTTATCAAGAAAATTTATCTAAAACAAAATTCCTCATAAAATTAATTTACATTAAACATACCGGACAATTTGTTTATTTTTTGATTTTTTAGTTATTCTGTTAAGGGAAATTTTAGATAATCTGAGGACAACTCGCAATTTTTTCGGATAATACAAATACTGCGAAATTAACATTCAGTTTTCGAATAATCCAGCGTTACAGTTAATCCGACTTTAAATAACCGAGCGACTACTGTATGTTAAAAAAAATTATTAAATGAATGAAAGCAATAGTAATTCTTTTATGACCCTCGTACTACTCATAGCAGACATGACCACCAAGTTCATCCCTTTCTTGCTAAGAACAACCTATTTGTTTTTATTAGACAATACATTTACATACATAATAGTTCAATTTAGTTTAACATTAATATAAGTAAGAGTATTTAAAAATATTTGTTTTGTATTTGGTTAAAAAAATTAAATATTTATCTAGGTAAAATATACATATCTACTTTGTATAATAATAAAAATAACAATGAACAAAGATAAAAAATATTTGTTTTTTTTTAATATTCTAGAACGCTATTTTTTATAATTTTTTTAAAAGTTTAACACAATAATTAATATATGTTTTGACACAAAATAAGCCAATAGGAAGAATCTTAATTGCAAGACAGGTGTATATTACATCAAAAAATTTTACGAAATTATTCTTTTTGAAAGATATTAGACATTTAATTGTATAAAAGTTTATAAATTAAAATGTGTTCAGCTTCTAATTTGTATTATATTAATTATGAATTTTTTTGTAATCATTATCAAAATTGTCTTGCCACATGTCCGATGATATTTTTAAATTTCTTTATAACAGCTCTCAAAATTTGACAGAAATGTTTTCTCCCGCACTAAGATAAAAAATTTAATTTTTGAAAATACTACTCATGCACCTAGGTATGAGCAGCTATTTTTCGGCGAACTTCGACGCATGAAGAGATTGCTTTCCCAAACCAAAGTATTTTTTATTTCCCACAAAAAAAAAAACAGTTAAAATTTGCTTAAGCTATTAGTCGGTAATGAGAAAGCAACAATTTTGAATTGGAATTCTGTTGCCAAAATCTTCCAATCAGTCTTACCAACCCAACCCATTAATTAATAAACAAAATTCTCGACTAAATTATGTTAATTTATTTTTTCTTAAAATGTTAGTTATTTTTTACAAAAAATGTTGTACCTAACTACTTTGGGAAAAAATATCACGCATTCACACTAATGCAGCACTCCCCTCGCTCGTGCTGCAAACAAGAAACAAAGTTCTTATGCAGAAAATTTATCTTCCTGAATACGTTACGCAGATAACTAATCAACCTGCACTTGCTATTTTTGTTTGTCATTTATGTCAGTTTGAAGTTTAACGCTTTTCATTTAGATAAATAATATAGGTAGAAAAAAGGCATTAGCAAGTTGTATTTCATACCTGAGTGTATCGACAGTATCAAATAATGCTGAGAGCTGCTAATGCCTTTCTGCCTGTCTCAAAAATCATAAAAATTAATTTTTACCTCTAAATCAAAAGTGTTAAATTAAAAGACAAACTGCTAGTTCTCACATAAATGACAAACTAAAATGACAAAAACAGGTTGAAATAAAATTTTCTGTCATAGGGCAGGAAAGGATAGATTTTTCTGTCAAATTTTGAAGACTGCCATGCTTCATTTTCGTTGAAGATAGGCGAAAAAATCAGTTTTATAATTGTTATTTAATTTAATTGAAGGAAGGCGAAAAACAGTTGTAGGTGCGTCACACAGGCAAAAAGACATTGGTAACTTTTAGCTTTATTGAATGCTCTCAGCTGCAAACATAGCCTCAAACTGCTAATGTCTTCTGCGACCTAATATACTATTTTTTACGTCTAAAATTTTTAATATTTTTATATACTTTTCTCTTATATATCTATGTTGACAACGTGACAACTATGCAATTTGACAATATAACTATTTTCATAAATTCTGAGAATTTTGTAGCTGGTTACCATTTATTTTTTAATTACAAATTATTATTTTTTAGTTAAAAAAAACTTGAATAATTAATATGCTTATTGTTGACAATTTGTAGTGCTTTATTTCAGGTTGTTGTCAAGATTTTGCTCTTTTTTTTGGAATACGTGATATTCTAATTCTAATGCATTAAAATAAAATTATTCAAAAACATTATTAAATAGTCAAAAATATGTAATTTTTTATTATTTTTAATAAGTATTTATTGTTTATAGTCAACAACATCTTTAAATAAAAATTATGAAACAAATATGCAGTTTCGTGATGTAATTAATTCTATTGCACATAAAGTAATGTGTTTTCGATCGGAAACAATCCAATTAGGTACTCTCCGGATAACATAAAAATGCACCTCTTAATTAAATTTACGTAATCCCATCATAAATTCCTTACACATGTGCCGGATTAATTATTTCTAAGCATTAGATTTTTATTACCTGTCCTCTACGATTAACACAAATCGTCGAACATCCATAAGGTTGTTTCAATCCGTCTTCTTGTCGAGAATTTAAAATAATGTTGTCCATATGAAGGAGAAATAACTAGAACAGCTGTTGTTAATTCTATTTTTATACTTTTTTTATATTTTTACTTCATGAAAAGAAACTTTTGCTCCATCTGCAGTTCCTTGAAGTTCGTCTATATATTGGGGAAAATTTGCTTTTACACAATTAAGAGTGTCTTCATAGGCTTTGCGACCCTCGGGAGTGTCATAAGCTGGAAGGTACTCTTCGTGGAGAGATGTGCTTGATTCCAGAAAGCTTTGGATTATAGATGCAAAATTACGGCCCTAAAAAATATTTTTTGATTTTTAATTAGAAATAGTATATTAAGTATCAAGAACAAGAAGTACGTTTTACCGATTAAAGACAATAATTGTTTGGAGGGGAAGCAAAGCCACAGTACACAGTAGGCGGCCTTATATTTGTCTAATTTTAAATTATGCTGAGTACGCGTTTAATTTTAACAAATTATTGATATTTATTATAATAATGACTTACTAACATCAAAGCCGCTTATCTCAGAAACGTTTCGAAAAACGCTTTTATGTGTATGTATTAGGGTGGGCCAAAAAAATCGATTATTTTTTTTAACTTTCGACACTAAAAAATTGATTTATAGGCACTTTTAAAAAATGCTTTTTTAAGATGTACTCTTAATTTTAATAGGAAAGACTCCCTCATCGCAGTTTTTTATTTTTTTTAGTGCCATATGGCAAAATCCATATCTCGTCACTATTAGGTCGTACAGAAAAAGTTTATTTACATTTTTTGTAGAAAATTTAATTTTCTAAAAAGGTATCATACAATTTTCTTATAACTCTTACTGTTTAGAAGATATCAGAGGTCAAAGTTTGAAGAATTTAGCAAAAATTTCTTTTTCACATCTAAATTTTATAACTCGTAGATAAATAAATATTATAATGTACTAAATAACATTAACCAAGAAAAAATTAAATTAATTATTTTTTGATTTTTTATATACCAGGTGTAAACGAAATTAGACTCACCACTTTTTTAATAGTATTTTTTTAAATAGAAAATCGAAACTCGGAAAACTTATTATGTTGAGAAATCCTTATTAATCGAGTAAAAAATGAACTTTCTATTATTTCCGATTTTACCGGAAATTACCGTAACATTAAATTTTCAAATAAAACAGTATGCATATTTTTACATTTTTGGAATCTACATCAAATTCTGAGTCTGGCATACTACTTTTTATAACTTTTTGTAAAATATTTTTTTGTAATTTTTGCTGTTTTATCTAGAAGACTGTGATAGTTAAAAAATATTTCTAAATAATGTAGGCAACAACTAAAAAATAAAACCAGATCTATAAATAATCGAATTTAAAAAATACACAAATTTAAATTACAATAAAATAATTTTTCCGTTTTTACTCATTTTTTTTTTCAAATAGAACAATAATAACTTACTTGACTTTTTAAATTAACATTTCTTTTTCACTCCAATGATACCAAAATTCTAAAAATCTTGTCAGTAGTTTTTGAATATCTACAAGAATAATTTTTAAAACATCTCAAAAAAATTTTTATTGAAGAAAAATTCTAGGCAAGCTATTGGCTTTTTAGCAATGTTTACGTACAAACAAGAAAATAAAATAAAGACCTACTAAACATAATTTATTACTTTCATTTATTTTATTCTGTTTGAATTTTAGTTAACTTTTAATGATTTTTTCTAAAATATTTTTGTAAATGTTACAAAAACTACTAAATACATTTTAAAAATTTTGGTATTTTTAGATTACCAAAAAAAAAATTTAATTTAAAATGTCGAGTGAGCCACTATTGTTCCATTTGAAAAAAATTGAGTTAGACCAGAAAAACTAATTTATTTCAGTTTAAACTCTTGTAATTTCAAAATTGAGGCATTTTATTTTTTAGTTGTTGCTTACATTATTTAGAAATATTTTTTAGCCACCACAGCCTTCTTAATAAAAAAAACATAAATTACAAAAAAAAAAGGTTTTTTGTTTCACAAAACAAGTTATAAAAAGTACTATTCTATATTTAAAATTTATTTTAATTTATTTTTAATTTAATTTCAGAAATATAAAACTATTTATATGGTCATTAGTTATTTATATAGTCATCAGTCATTAATCATTAATCAAAAAAGTTATACTAGATGTTCAAAAAAATAGACCATGGTTTGTTCCGACAAACAGCAAAATTTTATTTTAGATCTTTTTTTATTTGTATTACCAAATACAAGAAATCCAACGAGTTTTTCAAACGGAATGTGTTCTGGTCTTGTTGAAAACCAGAACAATTTCAACATTTACCATTTACTCCAAAAGACATCCATTTTTAACTATTAATTCATTTTTATCTTGTTAAATTCATTCGGTTCGATTTTTTGTAATTTGATTTTGAATTGATTTTCACATTTCTAGTTTAATTTAGAGTCCCTTGATGTTAATGTTTTTGACGTTTTTCATCAATTGAGAAACAAAACATCACTTTTCATTCGGTGTTTTCTACTTTAAAAAGACACATGTTTTAAAACTGTTACAAATGACGATTTGATTGGCAAGTCAGTACATAGGCCGAGAAATTTTGATTAACGGTGGATTACATTACGTTAATTACTATGTTAAAATAAAACGCACTAAATTCAACTTTGTTTCAGTTGCATTTAATATAGCACAGCAAATTGTACTAATTTTGTTTTTTGCAAAATCTTAATGTCAAAGATAAAAAAAGTTGTACGCCTATGTATTAATTTTAAATTTCTTTCTAACCCATCGTCTATTTCTCTCGCATAAATGCCCATAAAGACAAAAAAATGAAAGAGAAAGAGAATTTGGGTTCTAACTCTCAATCGATAAGAAACGTCAAAACTTGACATCAAGAAAGTCTAGTTTAAATATTAAGGCATAATATTGGTCTCTTTTTTGGCACACTGAAATTTTATCTCTCATTTAAACATATGTTTTTAATTAACTTTAACACGTGTTTTTTTGATTAGTCAAATTATTTATTTAATTTTATATTTTAATTAACTAATAAATTATACTGTTTGGGAAAGTAAATATAAAAAGAAGAGAAATTGTTTATTTTTGTGTACCTACATCAAAAGAAAATAATAAATATCACAACTAAAACGGAAAAAACAATATGTAAATAGGTTTCTTTTACATTTTGAAGTCTATTTTATACTAATTTTCTAAACTAATAAATATTAGAGAAAATTGGCGTTTTGTGCTTTTTGTTAAAATTAAAAATTTACTAAACTATAGCTAAATATGATTATTTTTTTTTTAAATTAAACTTTAGTATTGCATATACATACTATCCTAAACCGACCACTGTACCTATCTTTTGTCCATGATAAAACACTCGATATTTGATAAACTGTATTAAAGAATAAAATAAAAATAAAAAGCTGAATAAATTTGTTTATTTAAATCTAATAAGAACAATAAAATGTTATATAAAATTTAATTATTTTTTTTATATTTGGATGGTATTTTATAAAGGGCAATTAGTTTTAATGGTTACATGTGCCTCTCAGCTTCTCGTAATTTTGCACCCATCTGATAAGTGAAGGTTACTGTACGGCAGTGTACGGAAAAAGCAATTTATAGTCAAGTTTGCGATAATTAATTCTTACTTAAAAGTAATTAATCTATTAGATGCATCTTCCATTCCGAATTTGAAAAGTCGTTTTAGTTACAAACTTGGCAGGTTATTATCATGTTTACAAAATACATGAAACATTAACATGTTAATTGTGACATACTTGACGAATTTAAAATTCTTGCGAATTATTATTTTTTAATGAAGGACGTACTTATTTAATTTAATATAATTTTTCAAAAAATCAGCTACTTTGTTGATTGAGATTTACAGAATTTATTAGATTTTGTTTTAGGAAATAAACTACTTAATTGAACAAAATTATATTATTAGGATGGCATGTAAATATTTAACATTTTGTATAATTCAAGTTATAAATGTAACTACAGTTTTTGCAGAAAGTAAATATGTATTTTTAAAACAATTGTGCTAATATTGAAGCGTACATTACTTTTATTAGTACAATTTTGTTTACTGTTCTATTTAAGATAAGAAATAACATTGAATTTTAAGTAGTGCAAAAAATTATACAGGCATTGAATTATTTTTAAATCTTTTGTCATTATTAGATAAAATGTGTCCAACACTCGTCTGTGATGCCTGATGCCAGCTAATATCAGGAAGAACGCAGCTGTTAACTATTCTAATGTTTTAATACAACAAATTTTAATTTTGAATGCCCCACATTTTTAATTTTTTTGAACTACACTAACACTGAAATTAGAATATTGTATGTTAAAAAAATATCAATCAATAAATGTCTTATTATACGATAAATTATTGAACAGCAGAATTACGCTGTTATTGATCTTTGTAATTGCTAAAATATTTATGTAATTTTGTATCAATGCTATATTAACAAAAATAATTAATAACATTTACAACATTTGCTCTGCTTTATATTATTATTAGACTATAAGTGTGACCTAGCAGATAAATTAAAGAATTTTTTTGAAGATTACTTAATATTGTTAAATTCTTAAAAAAATTGTTAAAAATATATAAATGTGTACTTACAACATCGAAACCAACTTCATAATGCGTGCCCCGTGTGTAGATAATAGGGATGCATTGTCTACGAACAATACTTTCAATTACAGGCATTTCAGTTTTAGGTTCCAGTAACTTCAGGTATAAAACTAAACGTTTTGTGTATAACACCGCTAGTTTAAACGCCCTCAACTTATCCTGCGTTCTTAAATAATTCTTTGATAATACCCCCACTACTTTTCAGTTTCCGTAAATTATTGTTTAGCTGGATAATATCGCGGCACACAATAAAAGTGAGTGATTTTTTCGTAAAGAAATCTTATGTTTTGATGTTACGTTATCGATATCTTATCACTGAGTTTATAACAAATATATCTCATAATAATGACATGAATTTATGACATAAATTTTGTTGATATCAATTTCTACTTCAAAAAATTAGTTTAAAAAAATTATATTTCCAAGGCTGGCCAAATTCGTTCCAATAACATATATTTTTTAAATAAATTATCAACGTATTTTTGTAATAAAAAACAATACAGGTGTTCTGTAAGTAAATGGCAATGTCTAAGACATATTTTCTTTACTTTCCAATGTGTTTATGGAAAAAATTACGTTGGTTTAAAACTGACTAACTAAAAATTATTGATAAATTGATTAATAAATTAAGTTAGTGATTGTTATTGGAAGAATAGTTCGGCCTTACACATACGAGAAATAATAGGACATATTCGTATATTTGGTTCCGGGAAAAACCTGTAGAAAGAGTTTAGCAGCAGCTAAGTGACGTTACCATCAATTAATTTGAATTTGAAAACCGGTAACTTACCAGATTGCATATCTATCAAAGTTTTAAAACCGTTATCCAAAAAAAATCCTATTTTTAGAAATACATTAATAAATAATGTATAAAAATTAAGATGCTAACCACAGTAAAATAGATTAAAAAATGGGACAAAAGTAATTTCAGTCTATGGAAATTTTTAACTTTGTGTGGAATTTCGTATTCAACAAAATTGGTGTGTACACCAGTAAGTGAGAGACGTTATTGGTATTTCTTGTAATCTCATTTTACTTAAATAAATTTAACCTAAACTGTTGTAGTATTATTTGTATTATCCCTATTTTTATCAATTTTCCATACCTACTTTTATTTTCGAACGTCAAAGTTTTTTTTATTATGGACTACAGTAACTACATTCGTCAACGTGTCAGCGCCGACTTCTTCAGGACTTACACACAATTGAAAATTTTAATTTAACTGAGTTGAGTGCGTTCTTTGAAATTATGTTCAAAGCGTGCTAGAAAATATTTGGAATAGTCTCGTGTTCAACCATGATGCTATATAAACAATCATGACCTAAAAGATTAGTGAATCCTGATTATCAAACTAAATCTGAATACGTAACAGTGATACACAATAACCCTTCTTCTATTTACATACTCATATAAGATCATACAGATGCGTCCGGATTAATCATGAAGTTCACATTGCAGCAAAAATAAATATGAAAGAGCTATACGCCACTGTGTTTTAAATTATTTTGTTTTTCTAATTTTAATAATAAATAACAAGTTAATAAATTATTTAAAAAAATGCTTTGTTAAACAGCAACTTTTTATTTTCACCAATGAGATAAAGCCGCTTTAGCGACTATTATGTCTGGTTGGTATGATGCTAAACTATTATTTCAATTTTTGTTGTTAAAAAATTGTTATTGCATCTTGCATAAATTCTTATATACCAACCTATAAGAAAATGGGTGCTTGTAAATTTTAAAAGATGTATTTTTAAAATAGAGCATAGAGCCGAAATTCTGTTGTAATAAAAGTGCAAAAAAAGGCTACTGTAGTAAACATTTCGAAATTTTGATTCTTGAAATTTTATTCTTTAAAATGATCGTACCTCACTATGTATATATATATTTCCAAAACGGTTCATACGTAGAAAAACAGTGCAGATTTTTTTAACATTAAAATCAGCATAGTTTTTATAGTACGGTCTTCGTAGATCGAGCGTTCAAGTTTTAGATTGTATTACGACATTATAATCGACTCACAAAACCTGTGCCGCTCTACTCAGGTTTCATACATCTTTCCTACCTATAGTTATAACTAGGTTATAAACTCGTATATTGTCGACATTGTCTCTCATTATCGACGATCATCGCCCAGTCCCGATGGTGACCACAAGTCGGTATTAAAGATGACTAAATTTAATTTAATTTCATCACCTTATATCAAGATACAAAAATTTCTAGTCACTAAGAAGTCCCCGACAGTTATGATCAAATCTTTTAATTGTTATTTTATTAACCCTTTTATTTTTTATTATTTTACAGACTAATGGGCTGATTTCAAGTTGAAGATAATACCGGTAGTAGCGCAAATTTTAATACTTTTCCATGACAACAGCAAATCACATACTCGAATTTGTTTATTTTTCCATGGAAACGAAGATACTACCGGTATTATCTTATACTTGAAATCAGCCCCTTAAGGGCTTAATTCTAAATCAGATTTACGCCGTTGTAATTTGAGTTGCTAGGGGCAACGTCGTAACTTTACTATACTATTTATATGAAATGGCGTAACTTTGCGCTACTCCGATGGAGTAGCGTAGTGATTTAGAATTCCAGGATTTGTTAGTTCTGCGTATGGTTTGTACGTGTTGAACCTACTAACAGTCTTTTGCTCAAATCAACTACTAGTTGATTACGCTGATGCGACTCATTACTTGCATTTTAATTGCAATCTCTTTACTATACTCCTGGCCAAGCCGGGAACCGCTGCCACTCCGACAGGAAGAAAACGAAGCCAATCCGTGTGTAGTACTATGACACACTTAACTCAAAACCGTGGCAAAATGTATCCTGTCCGCCGAACAGATAGAGTAATAAAAACACCCACTTAAACCGCGCTGTTTGAATAACGGTTCTTCATTAGTCAATTTTAAATACAGCGCCTAAAGTAAAAGTCATTAACACACTAGAGCCTATTTTTAGAAAGTAAGAATTTCCAGGCTTGCGCCTAAAATAAAAGCTAAACGTAAAATGTATTTATTTACCCTTTTCTGTTTTATTTGTCTAAGTAAGCGTTTTTAAAACCAACAATTTAATATTTTAAGCACATACATTCACACTTCAAATAATGATACAGTGTAAATCTGACTTCACCGCAGAACGTTCTACGATGCTTGTCTCCTCCCATTGAGTTTTATTACTCTATCTGTTCGGCGGACAGGGTATAGTATCCTGCTCATTCAACCCTTCGTTGGTCGCGCATGTATCTCACAGATACATGCCTCATTTTTTTAAAAATATTTTTAAAATTGCCAATCCCCTGAACTTGAAGCGTAGGGTATTCCGTAGTTAATGTATTTTACTTAACCCGTGTTTTACTACCTGCATCACTTATTCTGTCACACAGACCGTGATCATGTTTCTGTAAGTGTTTATTGTCTGTAAAAACTCCTGTAACTCCTTGATCTTATTACAATGAATACCAAAAAAAAAAATTGATTTATGTAGTTCAGAAGATAATGAAGAAATACATAATTATATATACAGTTATATATAATAAGTTATATACATAAAATTTATCTAAGTAAATTTAATAAATTCTTAAAGCAATGTGCTTTTCTGTTAGGTGACGCGACTAATGAAGAGTTAAAAACAAAAAGACTCTCGAAAATGGGACATATTGGGGAAAGAGAGTACGCGGTAGTTGGTTCTTCGTTTTTTGCCTAACCTTAGGCTAAGATGTATTGTAATATATACACATTATTTTATTTCAATTTCAGCTGTTTTACTTTTTCTTGATACACATACACAGTGCTTAAACAACGAACAAACAAATACAAAACACAACGTAGACTTCAAATAATCCCTAAACCACAGCCGTCTACAATTTTTTTTGAAATTGACGTTTATGACAGCCTGTCATTTGCTCATTTAGAGAGATCTCCGCATGGCGCTTCTAACATCGACTTTCCTTTAGAGTACCTATATAATAAATTTTATAAGAGTAGGGCAAAGAGCGTGATCCAATTTAATTAGGAGATTAGTGCAAAAGGATGTAAAAATACAACCGAAGATGATATAATCATAGTATAAAGACTATTTATATATGGTATAATCTTCAAATCTATCCCGAAAAACCCATATAAGCAAGCTGTTTGGGCAAAGCATATAAATAGGGTTCCACCGAAAAATTGCGAATTATGTGACGAACATTTTTTGGAAGATCAGTTTTTTTGAACTATTGTGAAGCTACTGAAATTTGAATCAAAAATAGTTGTCAAATATACCTGTTTGCCCTACTCTTATCAAACTAATATAGCTGCGTTTGGCTTTGCCACTGTGAGTGCACCGTCTCTTTCCTTATCTACTTCATTGACTCCATATATCACTAACTCTATCCGGCGACCACAAATTGATGCTTTTTGACACTGTATTCAAAACAACACACGCTCTTTGTGCACCCAGTTATTAGATAGGGCAGAAAGAGTGTACGTTGTCATAAAAACAGTCTTTAAATTAGTGAATCCTGAATTTAAATAATGAGATCGATTTATCTGCCTTGAATGAGACAAACAAAGACAAAGTAGGTGCACTCGGAGAGGCAAAGTCGAAACCTTCAATATCTGAAATATGTCAAAAGCAAAATTCAAATCTGTCAAAACTAAAAATTGTGTCAAAAAATAAACAAATAAAAATTATTTTTTTTTTATTTTATAAAGTCTGTACAGAGTGCGGCGACTTATACGCGCACTCCCAAAATGGCGACTTCTGATTAAAAAAATTTGACGATATTTTATAGATACACTTAACTAGTTATTGATTAGGTATACTTGAAAATATTTAAAAAATTTTTAGTAATAAATAAAGCTGTTGCAGTTTTTTGAGTTTTCTGGCAATAACTGTTAATTTACTGATAAAGTTTTTGCATTAGGTAAATTTCTACCTGCTAGCGCATTAAACTCTGGTATTAAAATTACAAATTTTGATTTGGTTATTCAAATAATCGCTATTTTTAAGTAAATGCAAACCAAACGCGTGATTTATGGCTGGATGGTATAATTTACCAACAAAGAGATCAAATTACTTATTTTGAATTTTTGATTTTGTTTATAAGTAAAAAATTACCAAAAATTTTTTAAATGTACCTTAATAATGTCCAGTTAGGTGTGATACATTTTGATAATTTTATTTAATCCGAAGTCGCTATTTTGAGAGTGCGCGTATAAGTTGCCGCACCCTGTATAAGAATAAACTCAATGATTTTATCTAGTACGGTATAACTGGTTGCATTTACCCTCTTTATGTATGGGATACGGCTACCGTGTTATTTAAGGTACCGTGTTGCCGTGTTCTTCAATTTGATTTATTGAGGTTATGTATGTTTTCCGTTAAATCATGTTAAGTTTAAGTATTAAATCATGGGTGTTTTCTTCTTTCGTTTGTACCATTTTTGTGTTAGCGTATAACCGCATGGTGTCTGTGTAAATATAGTGTAAGAATAGTGTAAAAATGTTATAGTAGAGTATTAGATAAAGACACCCCAAAACCATTTGTTATAAATGCGAAAAAGTAATACTACAATACATTTCATTCCATCTGGAATGAAAATCGGTAGCTCTCTTGCGACATTACGGGAAAGTGAAAAAGAATCAAAAAATATGAATATAAAAAATAAGAATTTCAGAAATAGAAATAAAAAATTTGTATCTACGCAAGAGATGGTTGAACCACAAGACTATGAGGATTGGAACAGTCCAAAGCAGGAGTGTTCAAAAAATCTTAATTCCAACACTGAACATGAAGTGAAGGGAGCAAAAGTAATGCAAGCTCCTCCAAAAACTATTTGCAAAAACAGAAGTATAAATTTGGATTATACTTGCGTTCCCATAAATGAAAATACTGTATGGGAGCAAAAGCCTGATGAAATAAGTGATCCACAAGCAGTTAGAAGCAAATTATGGGATAAATCTGAGGAAACAAATGTTCCACGAGCAGTTAAAAGCAAATTATGGGATAAACCTGAGGAGACAAGTGTTCCACGAGCAGTTAAAAGCAAATTATGTGATAAATCTGATGAAACAAGTGTGCCACAAGCAGTTTCACTTAAGAGCAAGATGTATGCTTTGATTGAGCAACACAAACTGAAGAAAAAAATCACTGAGGAAAGTGAGGCTACCCCTGCTTCGCCTACGTTTGCTATAAAAACGCAAACATGCCAATGTAATAAATGTGATAAGTTTGTAACCTGCGAGTATTGGTTAGAAAACAACATTGCATTTAATGAATCCCATGATATTGCGAGGAAAAACGGTTTGCCTCTGTTGACGAATGAAACTGAAAGAGAAGTCATAATTTTCAAAACTTTCGACAAAGTTCTCTTGCATGGGTAAAATTACAAAACCTAAATAAGAATTTATTTACATTTAATTTTAGGACAATTTTACCAAAACCAATTTTTTCATTGGATAAGACAAAAATTGATGACAACATTCAAAAGGCACTAACTACTATGAATTGTACTTCTGCCAATGATATACAATCTTACATGTGGTCAGCAATCCGAAGAGGCTTCAATGTGTTTATGATAGCTGGTCCCAAGTCAGGAAAAACTTTAGCATACTTACCAACCCTTTGTTCTTTCGCTATGGAGAAGAATGAAGCAGACTCGGAATTCTCTAAATATGAAGGGCCTTCAGTTGTTATTTTGTGTTCTAATACCGAAAAGTGTAATGAAATACAAGAATTAATATCAACACTTACTGCAGCTTGTTGGGAAGCACCTGTAGTTGAGGTCCTCACAGATAGTAGTGCAATTAAAGTACATTTATTGATAACTTTAAGATTTATTTGTTAATTTTATAATTTCAGAGGAATTGTGATATGTTAGTAACAATGCCATCAACTTTAGAAGAATGTGTTAAATTAGGAAAAGTTGGACTAAAAAGAGTTTGCCATGTTGCAATAGAAGATGGACATGTTCTTCTGAAAAAATACAAGCAGAGTATGCAAAAAATATTACAAATTATCGATATTATAAACGCTAAAAGACCGCAACATGTTAATGTGCAGGTTATTTTGAGTTCAGAAAAATGGTCAGATGACCTCGAAACGTTGTCAAAAGAACTGTATATAACACCTTTATTGTGTTTTGAGGATTTTCTTCAAGCTGCTAATTATTCCAAAGTGAAGATTTGGAAGAAAAAATTAAAACCTCAATATAAACAGTTTTATTTGAATGGTAAGTCATTTGAAAAATATAAGTGTCTCCCAAAAAATGTTCCTGTAGGGTTGCTCTCTTATTTTTTGTTTTTGTAGACCCCCTATCAATAAACCATTTCATTTTAAAAAAAAATTCTATTAAGTTGGTGGTATTAAAATCACGCCTCCTTGGCTTAAAATTTCAAACTAATTTGGCTGGGCTATAGAAACAAAAATCCGAGAGCACGTTATTGTTTCTAGGACAACGTAATTTTTTAATATAGAGAATCAAATTTAGGGGGTTATTATTTGCACCACAATGGTTAAAAAACATTATTATATGCAATCTTGACCTGCAAAAAGAATTCTGGCGTTAGATTTCAGACACTAAAGTATTAAAGCTTTAATTTTGTGAATAAAAAAAGAATTTATAAAAAATAGTTAATTTGGTTTTGTCATTTTTTAATGAGACTTATTCATTAACTACATTATCTTGCTTGTTTATTTACTGGAGGGCCATTATCTTGACTGTCATCTATTTCTTCATCATCTTCTTTGGAGTTTTTTTCTGCTTCATTATCTTCGGAAAAATCTTCTTGAATATCGGTTTTGTCATTGCTTTCAGACTTGACATATTCGCAACTTGTGACAAACTATTGTTGGTAAAAAACCGCACATTTCGATTAATTTTTCTAAGTTTCTGATAAAATGCATAAAGATATTTATATCTCAAAAGCTTATCCATATGAGGAATATAATTCTAACCATTTTTTTTTATCCAAGTAAATTTTTCGAAAAACGCAAAAGTAGCAAGATACAAAAATACAAGATATTTTTCATAAAAAATCGCAAATTTCTGTATATTTAATTTTTAAGTATCACTCGGTGCAAAAACCCTATAAAACAAACCTGCCAAAACCATCTAAGTACAATGTATTTCAAAAAAAAATTCTGTTCATTAGAAGTATTTTTGACACAAACTTACTTCTATAGATCTTTGTAAAAAACTAGGAGTATTTTTTAATTTCTGGACTTTTTTCTGCAGATATATTAAAAAGTAACTATACAAGGAAGAAAACTGTTGTTTTTTGTGATGAGGACGAAATTTCTGCAATTAAAGAATTTCTTGAAATCGAGGGAATTGAGTGTATTATGATTTCAAACGATTTAATTGAGGATCAAATTTTCGAAAATGAAGACATGTGGCGCTTTTTAGCTGAAGGAGAATACAAAGGTAAGTTTTGTTTTATAATTTTTTTTGTAATAGTTTTTGTTGTAGTTTTGTTGTGTACTGACGCATTGTTTGAGAAAACAGTTCAAGTATTAAATGCTAGTTGGGTGATACATTACAGTCCGCCAACAAATGGGACACAGTTCCAAAAACGTTTTAGGTGTTTTGCTCAGAATTTGGGTTCGCCGTTTGACATCTCTAATAGCATATATAACACTCAAGATAATTGCTGTTATCTGCTTATTGACGAAAATAATGATCATATGTTTTCCTATTTGTGTTAGAATTAGCTTTTAAATTTTATTATCGTTTCTTTTAAAACACCTTATTTTAACGTTTGTCTTGGAGTTTTAAATCGTTCAAAAAATTTACCTTTTTTAAACAAAATACTGTAGTTTTACTTGGATTTTATTATTTTTACTTGTACTTTACAAAAACTTAAATATTTACTCCATAAAAATATAACTTTTTTGATTAACTGTGAATAACTCAATCCACTCCCATCACTCTTTTTTTTAACGCAAGTCGTTCACTACGTCTTGGTTGTTTCCGAGTAGATTCGTACTTAGATCCGTTCCTGGAACTACGCTTATTCCTTTCATACAAACTCTCTTTGTCCACGTAAGTCCAATGACCGACTCTGCCGTCCCACTGAAACACCATAATAAAAATTTTGTTATGAAATAACATTAAAAATTTACAGAAGACGTGAGTATTTCATTTCTATAAGGATGCCAAGCAACATCCCGAACACAGGCTTTGTGTCCATGTACGAATTCTTCTATTTTACCAGTAAGGGAATCGTAAACTAAAAATAATTGTGATTTAGACAATATTCTAGAAACTTAAATAAACTTGCTCCTTACTTATTAGATCACCTGTACCAGATCCTGTGTATATAAACCTTTGCCCTGTTGTTTCCACCGGCGAAAACCTACACCTTACGAGTGTTTTGATTACGACGTGTCCTCTGTACGTCATTATTGAAGTATCACCCTCTAATTTGTCTTTGGAAGTGAACACTAAACAAAAATAAAACATATTTCAAAAAATTGGAGATGAAGTCATTTTTTTTAACTAGGCTGTGTTGTAAGTTGCAGATTCGCCTCTCATAGAGGAGTTTTATGTCCGGTTGCATAAACGTTCATCAAAATTGATAGGCCATTAAACTCTCATTGACGCATTTTTAAATATTTAACCAATCAAGGTACCGTATTTTGAATTAATCAAGGTTTAATGACATCAATTTTGATGAATGTTTATACAATCGGGTATACTCGTAAATACGTGGAATAGAGCTTTTTAAGATTAAAGTTTAGTTTCAGTTGAAAAAATGAAAACTAAATAATTAATTTTCTTTACTTATACAGACGAACATGTTACATTGGTTAAGTTTTTATTTGTTATATATTATTATTGATTATGATACCACTATGATATCAATGATACAATTATGAATAGCTAACAATAGCATCTACATCATGGTAACAGACCGTTCAGGTAAGAAAAGCTTTAATTTTTCTCTAAAAACATGCTTGGGAAAATTGGATCTAACCACCGACTAATACTGAGTAAACTAATGCTACAAGAACCTTGAGATACAAAAAACGAGTCATGATTCTAAATACACCCTTAAATTTTTATCTTTCTGTTACCAAATTAGAATTCGGAGCTGTTTAAAAATTAGGTCATTTTTGGGAGTCTCATGTTACAGGAAATGTTAACGGTATGTCTATCCCTGGCTTCCAGAGTTCAAGTTTGAACTTTTACCTTTTGAATAAGCCAAAAAAGGACGATAATTTTATATCAATTAACAAAATTATTGCTTATAGTGCAAAAACAGTTTTTTTGGAGCTTCGCTTTAATTCAATGAACTTGGCTCAAAATCTGCATCTGGTTTCGAGGGCTTTTAATTTTTAAAATTTATAAAAAATGGTAAAATAGGAACAGTCTTAAACATTTCAAATTTTGCAGTGCCTGTCTGTGACGCTCTAGAAATGAGCTACCAAGAAAAAAAACTTTCGATTAAGGGTCCTTTAAACGACGGCGACGGTGTGATTCTAACTTTGCCCCTTCCTTTTTTAAGAAGCGGCAACCCAAAGAACAAGAATACTATTTCAGAATGATATTACTAAGACGTACCGCTGTCTTAAAAAAACCGACTCTCTTACTCTCAATCTGAGCTACTTTGTTAGGACTCTACAAACAAGCCGCCGTCGTATGTCTTCTTGAATTCGTACGGCGATAAAGCGGCACCCTTGGCAAATGCTAGGAACTATAAAGAAGATTTCTTCAATTTGTTAAATAATTAAAATAATTGTACAACGTGATCAACAAGTACTGATTGAGTTGGCAACATTGAAGTGCCACTTGAAATCGGCTATTCTGACCAAACTCAAATTTAAATTGGACATTTCATAATTATCTAATCTATCTAATTATAAGACACATTGTAAGCCCTGTACACTTGCTGAAGGTACAGTCCGTTTGTCTAAAATAAGCTCATTTTGAAAACATTAATTATAACAAAAAACAATACATTTTGTGTAATTTAACAACGCTCCTGCCTTTAAAAATGTAATATACGTAACATATAAAAAAAAACAGATTTTTGGGTACGATTTAATTAGAGAAAAATGCTAAAAAATATTTTTTTTAAATTTAAACATTTTTTTAAAACCAGTATCGCACCTACTACAGCTAGGATTGGTTAAATTTTGAAAAGGCGCTCGCTTTTATTCCAGATTGTATCGTTGCTTATGTACGCGATTGTACCTAAATGTATTATTTGATAACATTGAAAAAGCAAGTCATCATAATAATGATAATCATTTAATCATTTAAATCTGCCAAGTCACAGACAAAAGTAAAAAATAATAGATAATAATCCTCATTTCTTTGTGTTCAAATATAATTTGAATTTTTAATTTTAATAATTTAATATATCAAGAATATTAAAAAGTAGATGCAAAGTTATGTAAATTCTGTTTAATTAGAAATTGATTTTCCAAATGGTGATTTTCAAGGAAGATTATAGTATATTATATATTGTATTATATATAAGATTATGATAGAAATTACATAACTGGTAGAATAATGGTTACTTACGTAACCAGTTATGAAAAAATCGATTTTGTTTAACGAGCATAATGTTCGTCAAAACGAGTAAGTTATAGTTCCCCTAGCATAGTAACCCCTTTGTTCTGTATACTGTCTAGTCAGCATATTAGAAACATATAAATACCACCTTTTGCTAGGAGTAGGGCAGACATAATGTATGCAGCTTAGCCTTGTGCTGTGTGCAGGTCTCATTATTTTTAACCAATTTAGTAAAATAAGTGTAGTAAACGAAGTTAATAAAATAAAGTGTATTTTTCAAATAATAATAATAAATCAAAGTGTATTTTCCAATCAATAATTAATCAAAATAAAGTGTAATTTTAAATAGTGTAAAAATAGTCAAATAAAAGTTTTTAAAAATTCTGTTGTTAAATCGACGAATTTAACTGGCGCAGTCATACGGATAGTGTTGGACGGTATTTTTCCAAACATCGAAAGATCCGGTTTGTTTCAACAATTCACCAACCAAGTTCCTGCTCCAACGGAAATCCAGGGCGAGTCTAGCATCGACGCAACCTATTGGTACTTTAGTTTTAAGAAAAAGAAGGAAGAAACGAAAATTCCTGCTCCAACGGAAATCCAGGGCGAGTCTAGCATCGACGCAACCTATTGGTACCTTAGTTTTTAAGAAAAAGAAGGAAGAAACGAAGAATGAAATTTGCAATCCTTAATTTTATGTAAGTCCTTTCCAATAATTTTATTCACTGTTACCACAATTGATGATTGATAACGAATTAGAAGAAATAATAAATAGTTTACGAAATATAAATATTGAAGATAACGCGAATTTAGAAGTAGAAAATAATTTAGTAAAAAATAACTCAGTAGAAAATAATCCAGTAGAAACTAATAAAATGGCTCAAACTAACATTCAGTTACTTAGATATCAAGCTGATAACATTCCACAATATGATGGCAATCCCAGACAATTACAAAGATTTATTAATAGCAGTAAGAATCTTTATTTAACATTTAGAGATGCCGCTGATGCAAATGCACCTATTAACATTTGCCTTCTTGACACAATTCTATCAAAATTAACTGGTCGTGCCGCAGATTTAATTGCTTCACGTTCCGAATTAAAAACATTTGACGCTATACGTGATGCCTTAATTTTAACATTTTCTGATCAAAGAAGCATCGACTGTCTAATTCAAGACCTTATATCAATTCGACGACAAAAAAATGAAACTCCAATTCAATTCGGAATTCGCATACAGGATACGCGTAGTTTACTTTTTTCAAAATTATCTGCTGCCCAAATAAACGACGATGAACGACGAATAAAAATTAACCATTATAACGATTTTGCTTTAAAAACATTTATTAACGGTCTTCCATACCAAATGCAACTTGCTGTACGATTACAACACCCCGATTCCTTAGAAAACGCTCTAGCTCTTGTTACAGAAGAAGAAAATTTTCAATATTTTTGTCACGGTCAAAATCAAAATTTAAAACAACCAAACACAAATAAACCTCAACCACATCAAAATCAAAATTATCAAAAACAATATCATCAACCCCAAAATTATTTCCAAAAATCGCAACCCTCTAATTTTCAACCAATAACAAATTTTCCGCGACCATTTTATAATAATCAGCAATTTCAGACATCCTTTCAAAAACCGATGCAACAGCAAACAGTTTTTCGACCCCAAACATTTTCTAGACCGCAATTTCCATCAAGCTCATTTTTTAGACCACAACAACCGTTTGTTCAACAAAGATTCCAAAATTTTCAAAATCCTCAAAAACCTCCAACTAATGTTTTTAAACCTAGAAATAATTTTTCAAAAATTTCTCGTACAAAACCAGAACCAATGGACACATCCTCCAGTAATTCACCTATTAGACCACAACAATCAAATTATCAATTTGAAGAACTTTTTAATCAAGAAATTTTTGACCCAAATTTAAATAATCCAAATTATGTTGACTTTAATGAACAACCATATAATTGTTCTAATTATCAACCGGATGCCACCTGTGCAGATGATGACTTCACATTTGATAACGATAGACAAGGTCAAGTCTATGATAATTCGCACTTTTCCTATAACAATGAACCTTTTGCTTATAACAATGAAACTGCTTATAACAATGAATCTATTGACAATGAATGCAATGCAGCTTTTGATCAACAAAATTTTCACGAGGTTATTTCCACAGACAAACCAAGATAGTGATAAATAATTTCAGCTCAGATTTACCACATATTCATATTCCCGAAATAAATGCATATTTTTTAATAGACACTGGAAGTTCACGAAGTCTTTTAAAACCCGAAATTGCTTACAAATATTTTCCAAATTATATTCAAAATCAAGATTTTCTTATTACTACCGCTCATGGATCAACTTCACACAATCAAGTTGTTGATATACCTGCTTTTAAAATTTTTAACGTCAATCAAATTCATACTTTTTATTTATTCGACTTTTCTGAAAAATTTGACGGTTTAATTGGCGCTGATATAATCAAACAAATTGATGCAAATCTAAATTTAAATAGAGAAATATTAAGAACTCCCAATTGCCAAATTTTAATAAAATATCAAGATACTTCTACTCCAAAAATTACACCAATTAATGAGCTTCCTAAATTTTGTCCACATTCAATTATTATACCCCCTCGTTGTCAAATAGTTGGCCAAATTCCTGTTAATTATAAAGAAGGAAATGCAGTAATAAATTATGAACGATTCGGACATGGAACAGAAACACCCCAAGCTTTAGTAAAAACTAAAAATTTTATGGCTACAACCACCTTTATAAATTCAAATATAAATCCCGTTAAAATTACTTTTAATTCACCACTGAATGTCGAACCGTTTAACGAACTTGAACATCATTTTATAGAACCTGTAAAAACAAATAAAACATCTTATCCCGAATATGATAATTATTTAAAAGAAAATTTGAAACAGTTAAGTCCTAAACATTCCAATCGCGATCAGAAATTAAAAATTCAAAAATCACGTTACGACTTTCGAGATAAATTTTATTGTGATAATTTTATTAATAAAATTCAACATCATACCATTGGATCAAATAAAATACCTTCTTATACGAAATCATATCCTCGAAATCACAAATCGGAAGTCCAACCTCGAATTCATTTAAATACCTTAGAAAATGAAAATGTAACTAAAAACCCCAAAAATGTAAATCAAAAAATGAATACCGAAAATGACCGAAAATACTCAAAATATGAATCAAAATATCCAAAACTTTTCAGATATAAACCATCAAAATTTCAATCAAAATATTTAAAACCCTTTAAATATAAACCATCAAAATTTCGATCAGAATATTCGAAACCCTTCAAATATAAACCCCCAAAATTTCGATCAGAATATCCAAAACCCTTTAAATATAAACCCTCAAAATTTTAATCAAAATATTTAAAACTCTTCAAATATAAACCTCCAAAATTTCAATTAGAATATTCATAATCTTTTAAATATAACAACTTTTTTCAAAATTTTGATCAAATTCTTTTCTAAAATACCTAAATCACCAAAAAATAAAAATTTTGCAAAATATCAAAATTCTAGCTGAAAATATTAACTTTGCCCCTGAACTCGATTTAAATGATGATTCGTTCAGTTTTACAATCGTTCACACCGGAAACAATGAGAACGTATTAAATGACAGCATAAGCATTCTTGACGGCATACCAATAAATAACAAACATTTAATTTTGGACTTTTTTTTTTAAAAAATTATACCGTAAATCATTTAACAATTTATATTTATTTTTATGACGAAAAAATGTATAATGATTTCAATAATGCTTATTTAGAACATTTTTATGCGAATAGTCTTAAACTTAATTTAAATATACCAAATTGGTTAATTTCATTCGCGACGAAGACAAACGTAAAATGCTGATAAAATACCAACACGAAGGAAAATGCAATTATAGAGCAATCGCTGAAACTTTAGAACACCTTAAACGAAATTATTACTGGATAAATATGAAACTGATATACCTAACTTGTTATATCAATGAGTGTGTAACCTGTCAATCAATCAAAATATTCCCGATAAAAACCATATGTCCCCCTTGTTCAAATTTAGCCTTTAAATAAACCTTTTTAAATTTTATATGCTGATATTTTTTTAAAAAATTGATAATCAAAATTTTTTTTACAACAACTGACGTTTTTTTAAAATTAATTTATAGATTTTAGGGAATACCAAAACAAATAACAATAGACAATGGAATTGAATTCAAAAATGATACAATTCATGAAATTTCAAAATTGCATAATATTGATATTCATTTTACTACCCCTTTACACCAGGAGTCGAATTCAATAATCGAACGATTTCATTCCACCATTATTGAAGATCCTAGAACACTCAAATTCATATTGACCATAACCCTATTAGACTTATGAAATACGCGATAATTGCATATAACAGCTCGATACATTCAGCAACAAATTTCACCCCAAATGAATTAACTCTTACTGCTCTTACTAACTTTCATACTAACGCTAGAGATCCCTCTGATCTAATTGAAACTGCATTTTATACGAAATACGCTACTAATCATAAGAAGAAATTTAAACACCTTTATAATAAAATTTCTTAAAAATTGAAATCAAAAAAGAGATAGTTTTGAATAATCGAAATTATTTTAGACCCGATTAACACCAATTTAAACTAGGTCAAACAGTTTTCAAAAATAATAAAGTCAAAATTTAAAATAAAGATATAAAGAAAACTAAAATTATTTATTTAAAGGAACTAGGAATTCCTCATGTTTTAAAATAACGTTTTTATCTTTTCGGATACATCCCCACTCAAAATTCACAATCTAAATGACAATTCAGGAATGTTGCCTATTCGCACCGGAAAAGCCCAAAATACATTTGACTTTTGGTCCTTTATTCAAATTTACGATGTTACCCCTATCGTTGATGAGTTCAATATTCTACGTACCCGTTTTTGGAATTGAAACCGCCATAGAGAATTCTTTCATGTTAAACAGACGCGAACTTTATAATTCTTGCAATATTATTCGGATATTGGAAACCAAAATTAAAATACAAAATTAAGCAAATCAACCCTAAAATTCTTATTCTTAACGTACGAGTCAAACTTGGATTGATTTATGGATTAGGTTTAATAATAAAACCTTTAACAGAAAATTTAGACCAGGATGATGCTGAATATTATGAAAAAGCAATCATATCATTTTTAAATAATCAAAATAAAATTAAGACATTAATTGGCGATCAAATCACAATTCTTCAAAATTTAATAAAAAAATTTTTTTTGAAAATATTTCTAAATCAATTGCCCACAATCAGCTAATTTTGAAATCAAAAATAATATATGTAGAAAACTCACTTAAAAAAAAATTAGAATTAAATTTTATTAGTCTTGAAGATTTGTCCAGAATGTAAATGTTATTTTTTCCAAATTACAATTTTATTTCAAACATTTAAAAATATATATATATATATAACTATGGGAAAATTGCCTTTTGAAGAAAATTTAGATAATTCATTAATCATTAAGAATTTAATTAAAATTTAAAGTTATAAAAAAAAAATCTGATAATTTCCGTTTTGGAAATCTCAATTGTGGAGACTGTCGAATATGATTATTATCACCTTTATCCTCTACCTGTTCCTTATCTTAAATGGCTTCCAAACTATAATCCCAAAATTTCAAATTTTGTGTCCAAACAACCTAAATGATATCTATCCTGACATACCCTGTAAAGAAGCCATCTCCGAAAATTTCATCTGCGAAGGAACTAGTGTTGAAATACCAAAGGACAATGCCCCTTGTGAAATTCAACTTATACTTTATAATCAACAATCAAATTGCAGACCACATCAGATTTCCGTCAATTCACCGAAGATCCGAAAAATCAAAATTAATTAGTGGATTGTGATTGTACTATCAAGAATTATCGCCACCCAAAAATATAGAAATTTGGAAGAACGAATCCATCTCAAGATACATTTTTCCTCGAAATTGTTGACTCGTGTGAAATGCATATTGGACCCTTTCTTATCCGAAATTATGAAGAACTAACCTCAAAGTTCAAAACATCATACTACCGAAATTGGACATCACTCATGCGGGTAGAAAACAGCGACCTGGTCAGACCAACAACCTAAATTTGGAAAACATCGGCCTTAGCGACTTTGATAAAATGCAGGGTTTTTAGATCTCCAAAAGAAGAACCTGGAGGAAATTGATCTACCAACCCTTTACCTCTCAACGGAACATCAGTTTATAGGAAGACAAGAGATGACCCTCCTGATGGCAATGTTCCCCCTAGCAGTTCAGCTTCGAACCCCATGGTTCTCCGTCTTCGGCGGGAGGAGTTATAGTTCCCCTAGCATAGTAACCCCTTTGTTCTGTATACTGTCTAGTCAGCATATTAGAAACATATAAATACCACCTTTTGCTAGGAGTAGGGCAGACATAATGTATGCAGCTTAGCCTTGTGCTGTGTGCAGGTCTCATTATTTTTAACCAATTTAGTAAAATAAGTGTAGTAAACGAAGTTAATAAAATAAAGTGTATTTTTCAAATAATAATAATAAATCAAAGTGTATTTTCCAATCAATAATTAATCAAAATAAAGTGTAATTTTAAATAGTGTAAAAATAGTCAAATAAAAGTTTTTAAAAATTCTGTTGTTAAATCGACGAATTTAACTAGTAAGTGAAGCGAACGAGTTTTGCAAATTATTGGAATAACAGGTTTTTCATAATGTATTACGTAGAAATGTTTTCCTCCTTTTTCAAAATACTTTTCATAGCTTTTGATGTAAAGTCGCACTTTACATAACTTGTGATGTAATGAAATTCATTACATAACTAGCAATGTAATATGTGCCGTTATACTGTTCCAAACCAATATTGGCGTACGTGACTTTAAAGGCAAGTTATCTGTTTATTACTAGTGCAATAGAGATTGTTTGTTACCAAACGAAAGTAATTTATGATCGTTGGACCTTTCGATGCCATCTGAGAAAACCGCACGAAGCACATCAAATCCAGGTAAAAGTGGTAACAAATTTGCATGCCCTGGGCGGTTTTCTCAGATGATATCGAAGGGTCTAACGACCATAAATTACTTGCATTTGGTAACAATACAATCTTTATTGCACCAGTAATAGACAGATCACTTTGCCTTTAAAGTCAGGTACGCCAATATTGGTTTAGAACAGTATACATAACGCTAAAAATTGATGTAAAATTAAACATTTCATAACGGAATAAGGAAGAAACGTCATACCATTTCGCGTGTGTGAAAATTACAGTGATGAGGTCGTAGATCGTGTTCATCTGTAATCACAAATTACTATAATATGCTTTAATCCATGTGTGATGTACAGTATTTCATGTTACTATTAGTAGTTACTTTTATGCGACATCATGACAACCAAGCAATATTTTTTGTTTTTATCCTTATCCATGTAGACGTAGATAAATCATTTTTGCTGTTGCTCATTGACATATGAGGGTTATTAATGCACTCCAAGCCATTCAAAGGAGTTGGTTAAACACCTCTATTATAACGACCTGTTAATACCAACTATACAAACCAAAATTATTTTGACATTTATAAACTGTCCTAATCATAAATAATTTATAAAAACGGTATGTTTGAAGATAAATGTTTTATTAAAAGAAACTTGAAATTGCCATAATTTATATTGTAAGTTTCTTTTAGTAAATACCTACTTAATGAGAAATGTGAGGTCTGATTAATATTAATAATAACTAAAACATTTGTTTAGGTGTTTTGTAGCCAGGTAACAGAAAACAATCTACATGTTACTCGAGAGAGGCAAGTTGTAAAATTTTGGAATAAAGTTTTTCAAGTTTTATGTGATATGAGCAACAGAAAAACATTGTAATCAACGCTTTTATTAATATGCGATTAATAATCTCAACTTCTACTAACGCGTTCGCTTCGGTCATGCGCTAAAATGTCTCCATTATTAATCATCTTCATTAACAAACTTGTTAGGTAAATAACTATTAATGGCCGTATGAATTTTAAAAAATATGAGCTACTTAGCTCAAAATTCTTCTTACTGATGAAGACCTCTTAAAAAAACTCAAAAAAAAAAACATTTGTGACACTTTTTTGTCATTTTGACTTCGACCAAAATTTTCTTCTTGGCACTATAGTTAGTCAGTACACTTGAGAAAATCATAAATCAGTCAATTAGACAAAAATTACTGATTTTTTAATAATTTTGTATTCTACTTACATCTTTTAGGAACCTGCTGCCACCTATAATCCCACGTCTGTTCATGCACAGCCTTCAGTGATTTTTCGGCCGCTTTTTCTCCCGAAAAAATCCTAACATCCCACAACTTTATACTCTGGTCTTTACTGTTCGAAATCAGGTGTCTTCCATCTTCCCTCGAATCGATAAACGTAATGCCGTCCATATGACCCGCCAAAATTCCCACTGGTTTCGCTGAAGACTCATCCAATGTCCTCCTGTCCCATACCTTAATCAAGCCGTCATCTCCACCGCTGTAAATTATATGGGAAGAATCGTCAGCGAATGCAACACTATTAACGTCATATTCATGAGCGGGAATCTATATACATAATATCAAGTCGAAGATTTTTAAACAAATATGACTGTAGTCACCTTTAGAGTCCTGCCCCGTCTTTGAAGATCATAAATATACAGACAACCGTCGTTTGCGCCGCCAAGGTATTCTCGACCGTCAGAAGAAAATACGACGGAAAATACACAAAAACGACGACTTGTGTTTGTGAGACAGAGGGGTTCCTGATGACTCTCGTTCACTGAACATAAGTGTACTAAAAATCAATTAATTATTTTTAATAATTAATCAACTTTATGCACTTACACGCTGAGGACCACGTTGAATATACAAAATGATTCTGGTCGGGACTTATTGCTACATCTATTATACTCCAACCGATATCTCGTGCACTTAAAGTATTAAATAATTTATAGGACGCATCGTCAGATTTATATAATCGAATTTGCCGATCTAAAAAATTACAATGTTGTTTTAATAAAAACAAAAAGTAAAAAGATGCTATCAAGGACACATACTGTAACTTAGTTAAAGTTTAGTGCTTAGTTAAGTTCTTCTTCTGAATATATGCCTTAAAGAAAAAAATTCAGCAAAGTGACTGACATCTGGCACCCTAAGCGCAAACTACTCAAACTAAAAAAATATCAGATGAAAGCCATGGTTTTAGTCCGGAAGCCCGTATCCAAAAAGTTTAAGAGTTATTTAATGATTCAAAATTTAATAATAGCTTGGATTTAGTGTATAAGTATACTAGCGTCAGTAATCTGAGATGCGGGACCTCGAACACTCGACTATGACATTAGGATTGAACAAGACTGTACACAAAACGTTTATTTTCTTGTATACAGTTGAAAAGGCCCAAAAATGCTAAATTAAAAAATTAATATAGTAAATATGTTAGATTTTATATTTATATTTTTACAGGGTTCTTACTATACAGGGTGAGTCTGTTAAAAATATATCTTAACTTTTCTAAAAACTAGTTATCACACCGACTTCAGGGTTTGCCATTAAAAACTTTGTTTTTTTCTCTACGCATGCGAATTTTTTCAGAATTTTTCTAATATTCCTTCTAATGAATATTAATTTGTCAAAAAAAAATATATAAAATTTACATTATTTCTAATGTCATTCTAAATGAAAAAAACCAAAGTTTTTAATGGCAAATCCTGAAGTGATAACTAGTTTTTGAGAAAAATTAAGATATACTTTTAACAGACCCACGTTGTATATTTTATTAAGTTTATTTATTGTTCCCGCGTGCGCTAAAATAATAAGTACCGATATAACATCCAAATAGACAACAATCAGCAAAGTGACTGACCTCTAGTGTCTCAAATGAATACTTCTCAAGTGAGACATACATAACTCTCAAGATATAACTCTCATATTTTTACAATCAACGCCACCTACTTGACATTGTTTCTCGTCAAGTAAACAGAAAAAGTGCCCTTGATAGCAAGTTCTTTAGATAATGTTTCCATACCTTGAGATGCAGTTATAAACATTTTACCATCTTTTGAAAAAATACCACAAAAAACTTTTCCATTATAACAAGTTAACACCGACATACTATTTGGTAAAAACCTATTGCTTAATTTACATTTTTGAGCATATGAAAAACTTCTGTATGCACATATGCCTTTCTGAAATTCGTAAATTATGAATGAATGATTTAAAAAATAATTTAAAACTTACTTCTCTATTTAAGATCATATTTGATATATTTTGTGAAGACGTTGGTTTTTGGTTTTGTTGTCCTAGACCCGAAGCCATTTTGGTCATTAACGAAAATTCGCTTTTCTAAAATTGAAATATGTATCACAAAAGTGTATGAATAAAATTTTCAAAAAAATGTTTCACTTCAAAATCAACAACAAATTGAAAAATTAAATAACCATTAATCAGCAAAAACTGTGTTAATTTAAATGCTCTTCTATCTTTGCGTGTGTAAAACTTCCTTACATTTAATTTTTAATTAAAACTAAAAAATAAATTATCTACGACTATGCATCACGTTTACTTCAAACATTATTTCATAATATCATGTAACAACAATAAACTGTTAGTTATCGTTTTATCAATGTTGAACAACATCTTATTATTTTTCTTCTAGCATATTGTTTTTGATGAAATTGTTAAATACCTTGAATTGAAAAGCAGTAAAATATGATAATGAAAATATGTATTAGCTACTATCGAGAGCTAGTCGTACATTACAAAACTAATTTCACGTTACAACACTGAATTTTACTTTACATCACTACTGTGGTAATAATCGTTTTACAACACTTTTTTGGGTTTCGTAATGTTTGACAAGTAGGTAATACATAATGCATTTTTTACAATTTTATGAATATAAGTGATACAACAAAATAACTTTTGTTGGAAAGTTACTTACATCAAGTATGGAAGTGTTTGGCTTAAATTTAATTTTTGGCACTTTGGGACCATCTGGTGCTAGATAATCTGCATCCATGATTTCAACTTGACCACTGGGAACACAAAGTCACAGATTTATTAAAAATTCGATATAAATAAAAAATATACAGAAGTAATTATAACAATAAAAATAAGAATAGTATATATAGTTTGTTTTTCTTTTTAATGATCTTTTCTGTCTCGGTTCAACACAAAATCTATATGACATAGCAACGTATACAACAATGTGTTGCAAAGAGACCCGTTGTCTGAAATAAATAAAAAATGGAATATATTCTTGATTCAAGAGATATAGGGCTCGCCAATTAAATCGTAAAAGTAAAATAGTCGTAAAAATTATGTAAACAGACATTAAATTAAGTAGCCGTGGCCTTGATACAGTTGACTAGCTTTGTTTTCGATGTAACAAAGCGTAAAATAACTAATCATTGTCCAACTGGACAACTATGTCAACATTTTGTTATTAATTGACCACACAAGTGCAGCGGTTAAACTTGAAGCCAACCCTGTTCAAGGGCACGGTTACTTAATTTAATGACTGTTTACATAGTTTTTACGACTATTTTACTTTTACGACTTTTTAATTGGCGGGCCCTATATCTCTTGATTCAAGAATACATGACACAAGTGGCCTCCAAGCCTCATTATTGTAACATTAAAAGCACTTATACATGTATATCATCCGTTGTTTTTTATTATACAATGAGAAATAAAAAACTTGGATTTTGCTCTGAATCAAAGCCTACGATAGTATAAGCCCGGATCTAGCTCATGACTTTCAATGTGACGTCACAAATGTGATCAAGCAAAGAATATGAAGATTCCTTTTTAAATAAGTTTCAAAACAAATAAAAAATGTAAAATTTGTTAAATGTAATATTTGTATTTAAAAAAAAATACAATAAAGTTACTGAAACATATTTAAAAGTTTAAAATTTTCGCAGGGGTGACTTTCTATTTAAATGCTTGGCAAACGATTAAAGGAACAAAAAATGTCACAGAAATAAGGTGTAGAAACTTAAATTTTGCATGATAAAGAACGCGAGGTAAAATTTTCATCTTTAACAGCTTAGGCCCTAGAAACTCTTAAAGATGATATGCCTTCTCATATTACAATACAAGTGTTTACTTTATTAGCAACTAATTTTTCAACGGTAAGAACGGTAAATTTAGAACGGTAAGGGTAAGACTTGAGACACACGGTATAAAACACAGACGATTTAGAGGATGTTATTTCTTTTGCTAATTTTACTAGGTCATAGTTTTCTTTAAAATGATGCTAAAATTTGATAGTTTGTACAAATGTTGATGGTCACACTACCAATTGCTAAGGAAGTAAACGCTTAGAGCATAATTCAAATCAGAAAAAGACAAGGACGGAACTTAAGCTACGCCAAAATTATAATACCAGTGGCGTAACACAGATCTGTCAATTAGCCAAATGAAATCACCACAAACGAATAAACAATACAAAAAAACTTAATAACCAACAAAACAAAGCTAAATTGTAAAAAGTAATCTCTAAACTTTAAAAAAGCTCTCAAACACAAGTGCGGAGTACACCAAACGGGAATGACTGTTAACGAGCCGATTCTGTCATACATAACTTCCCTTTGTATAGTCTGTCTACCGATATTTTGAAACGGCCTTTTGATTCCTCAAGCAGTTTATTATCCGTTTAACAAGAATTATCGTAAAAGTGTTAACAAGAATTATCGTAAAAGTGAAGAGCAACCCATTCAAATTTTAAAAACCTCAACCCTCCAGAGTTTATTCCAGAGTAGGTAAGATAATCTCCTAACAATGAGACTATAGTAAACGACCCAAAATGTTAACTAGTGATTATAAAGTCGTTTTAGAATATCGGTAGACGAACTATAATACAATGGACTCGTCCAACATCCAAACCTCGTCTATGGGCTCCAGAAGCCATGACGTCAAAAATGCGCGAAATTTTGAAACACTGTCATTCGATAAAAATACCTTGAAAAAGTCGACCTTATTGCACATGTAAATAAGGTTGAATTTACAAAGATCAAATTTCAAGCAATGAATAAGTACACTAAATAAAATAAATAAGACCTAAAAATGTCGACATTCGATACCCTAAACATTTCATTTATTGATAAGTCACGAATCACAACCAATTTACACTTAATAAAGAAATTAATGGAAAATAAAACATTCCATGCACAGATTTCATTGGTTTCTAAGCTTTAACGCAGGTCCAACCTGAGCGAATGCCAGCGGACCATGCCGAACGTGAACGATTTTCTCTATTTGTGCACGCGTTTGCGCGCTACTTCGCTACTCGGCCATCTTCGGTAGTTGCTTTACAGCCGTTCGGGTGACTTTGAGAGCACGAAGCTTGTACGGTAATTTCTATTTTCGATTAATTTATCAATTATGCGCGAATTATTTGTAACTTCTGACTGGATTAAAACTAGAATGTTTAGAGTATCGGAGAAGAGTGTTTTTATGCCTTATTTGTGTTTCCATATGTGATTTTTATTCGGTCAAAGTTTAGCTCTTATAAATTCAACCTTATGCTCAAGTGCAATAAGGGCGACTTTTTTGAGGTACGTTTTTAGAATGACAGTGCTTCAAACGTTCGCGCTAAAATTACGACACACTTCTCCAGCCCATTGCGCAGAGACGCCATTAATGTCTTTTTCTTATTTGATTTTCACTCTCAAAGGTATTGACGCCTTCATTTTTAGTATATGAAAAGGGTTGTTAGGTTCTTTACTCATCTTTAAGCGTCTCTAAAACCTAAACTACTAAAAATAAAAATATTACCTCGCAAACTTTATTGTACAAAATTTACATCTTTTTTATTTAATATTTTTATAGAGCATTGACTGTTTGTGCAACGTTTTAAAATGAAGGCATCGTTGCAGAAATTTTAAGCTTTCAACATATTTTTTAATAGTTAAAAAATTATTATTACGGGGAAGTGGACAAGGCAAATAAACTATTTTATAACGCCGACGTTTCGAATCTTTATTAGATTCTTTATCAAGGCTTATAAATTTTGACATTACTTATAAGCCTTGATAAAGAATCCAATAAAGATTCGAAACGTCGGCGTTATAAAATAGTTTATCTGCCTTGTCCACTTCCCCGTAATAATAAGTTTTTAACTATATAAATAATGGACGTAAAACACCAAAATATTTTTTAATAAATTTCAGCAACTCCTTTTAATACAAATATTATGAATTGAAACTTCTATATGAGAGGTTTTTTTATTCGTTTTGAACCTAATTTAATTGAAAATTTTCACCATCTATGTATTGACATTAGAAAGTCAATATAGTGTCAATATAGGTAATTTTGACACTAAAATTGAACCAAAAAGATTGAGACAAAACAGACTAAAATTTGTGACAATAAACTCGTGACATCAAATTTGACATTGACAATTAAAAACGTACAAAGCAATCTTTCTTGTCAATTTTGACAATATTATTGTCATCATGACATATTGTGATTGTGCTTAAAGGAAACAAAAGTGACACAATATCCCAAATTTATTGTCGCGCATAGTATTTATTGATAATAAAAAAAGTCACAAGTGTAAGACATGACAAAATCGTGAAACATTCAATCAATTAAACAATCGCACACTGCTGTAGAAAATACATTATTCAAGTATTTTTTTTCCTTAAGATTGTATATTTAGAAGCAAGTACAATGACATTTTTAATGGAATAATTCCTTACCTATTTATCAGACTTTGCAACAAAGCTGCATACTGATTTTCAGTTTCGTAATCAGAATCTTCTTCAGAACCAGATCTTGAATTTAAATCACTTTCTTCCATTCTCCTTGAATTGTATGATCCCATGGAATGTTGGGGGTGATTTTTTTTTTAATATCAGGAGTAACACTTCAATTTTAGACCTTAATTACATAATCTAATCATTCCGTAGCGTTATTTAAATGTTTATAAAAGTATTAAACAGTAGAAAATATTTACACAACACTAATAAAACACAAAGACCTATTTCCAAATTATTTTGACAAATGTAAAAATGACAATGTTTTGACAAAGTGCGCATCACGTTTACGCAACAAAAGCAGTATTACCAAAATATTGTCAATAAACTTAGTACGCAGCATTTGTTTAGATTTAAATTATCACACACAAATCATGCAATGACCTGCAATCAGTTGTAATCGATTACATAATTTCTTTTGAACAAACAGGTTTCACTTTCACCTTCATTTGGGTTCAGATTTTGGTTATGTGACAAAACAATCGATTTTGTTTTGGTGTATTGGTTACACTGTTTTGGTGCTTCACTTCCAGTATTCCAGTAGCAACGAAATTACAGCGGCACAGTTGTACCAAAAACACGGTAACTCGATTGCACGGTAGCCTCATCAACCTTTTAGCCAATCAACGCCAAACTGCAAATATAGCTATTCTTTATTATAAAAACAAGGACGTAGCTGGCGCTTACAATAAACGCTAACCAGACTAGTGGCCTTTCGATCATACAAACTTATTAGAAACCAACTTAACTACTATCTTATCTAATACAGTAGACTTCCGATTATCCGAAATGGTCGGAACCAATGAATCATCATTTATTTTTTCGATCATATTTACAACTTTCTTAATTCTAATAACTATTTTTAATGTGCAAACATGGACGCTGCTGAGGCTTAAGGCCTTTTCAGCGTTGGAACCAATGGTGTTTCGGTTAACTGAATTTTTCGGATAATCGAGCGGATACTTTTTTGATTTATTTTACAGGTTTTTTGGAAAACCACATTATAAATAAAAAACTGGAACGTATTTTATTTAATTTTATTAAAATTAGTAACAATTTGGGTCATTTTTAATTGTTTTTGTCGTACAGCATCCTTTTCCTTTGTTGCAATGTTCCGCCATCTTCTTAAAGAAAAACATCACATGCTGTGGCTTCAAACTGATGTTCAACATAGTCAAAGGTCTTCATTGCAATCGAATGAAAAATTTTTGGCATCTTCATGCTCATATTTGTTATTCTTACATCGCTAGTTTCATCTGCATTTTGATCTTTGTTTTCAGCCAAATTTATTAATTTTTTATCAGTTAACTCCTCATCAATTGTATCTATTTTTAACCATGCTTCTACATCACCAGGAGTTACAGTGTCATATTTTGGTATCGGTTTAAGAAAATCAATCAGTGGAATGTTGTAAGAAATGTATTTATTTGAAATTCTTGTAATTTCGGATAATACGGCGGTCGCCTGCAAGCTATTCCGGTTAAAACTACAACCTTCAAGAGCAGAATTATTTCCGATATAGCGGCGTTTCGGATAATCGGATTCTCGATAATCGGAAGTCTACTGTATACTTAAATCAAGCAAAATATCCACAACATGCAAAAAAATTGCATACCTGTAAGTAATACCGGGAAAAAAACAATTACATCCCGAATAAGAGAAGAGAAACACCTGGAAACCTGAAACAGAAAAATTTGGAAAACCTAAAACAAATAAATTAGGAAAAACTCAAACAGTTAAATTAATAGGAAAACCTAAAACAGAAAAATTAGTAGAAAAACTTGAAACAGAATTATTACGAAAATCTGAAACAGAAAGAGAAAAATTAGTAGAAAAACTTGAAACAGAAAGATTACGAATATATCAAACAGAAGAAAAAAAAAGTAGGAAAACTTGAAACAGAAAAATTGGTAGAAAACTTGAAACAAAAAAAATTACAAAAATCTGAAACAGAAAAAAAAATTAGTAGGTAAACCTGAAACAGAAAAATTTGTAGATAAACTTAAAACAAAAAAATTACAAAAATCTGAAACAGAGAAAAATTTGTTAGAAAATCTGTAACAGAAAAATTACTATAACTCGAAACAAGGAATTACCAAAGCTGAAACAGAAAAGTTGTTAAAATACACTAAACCTACATAAAATATAAATCCAAAAAAAATCGATTTCAAATCAAACTTAAAATTTAATTAAATAATTATAAATTAAATCAGAGATCTGCTTCTTTCAAACCTACCTTTAATTTTGAAAATGAGTTTTTTTTTCTGCCCTATGTGACTACTTTTCCCTTTGCTTTTTTCGGACTTGTCTTTAATCTAGATTTCCAGCGATGTTCTTAGAATCTACTCCCCAAACCCCAATAAAACAAAAAGAATTTACTTTAAATCGTTTATTTATTTTTTACAAAAGAGGGGTGGAAAGGCTAAAATTGAAAAACCCCATATATATTCGGTCTCTCTACAAGCGGCAATTTTTAAAGAAAAAGTTTTCCTGCTTTGGATGTTCATTAAAGGTCAAAGTCCCCTTGCCAAACTTCAAATCTGAATTGACATTTGATTGATAGGTGACAGAATAAATTAGTTCAAACTTAAAGAGTAGAGCGGCACAAAAAAATTAACATGTAAAATAATTTCAAAGGTAACTAGATGAAAATCTTTTTTTTGGACGTTGTATAATATAATATAATATAATATAATATAATATAATATAATATAATATAATATAATATAATATAATATAATATAATTTAATATAAAAATTATAAAACAAATACATAAAAGTATATAGTACCATTGAGTTATAGTACCTGGTGAACCAAATGTATGAATTGGCGCGTTTTTTAACTAAATTTATAAAATTTTGAAAAAACAAAATACGAGCATTAAATGGTGATAAATATGCTACCCGTGGCTATGTTAAGAAAATTTTTATTTTTAAGATAACTGTAGCTACACTTGTTTTTTTTTTGTGAAATTATCTTATTTTTTTTAAAACAAGCCTTTTGAAATAAACATTGCTGTATTAATTGTTTTAATATTAACATTATAAATTTTCAATAAAAAAATTAAACATTACCACATTACCGAATATTATCTTTGATTATCACTAAACCTACAAAATGTTCCATAGCTTTCTTATAATATGACTGTATTGTTGGTTGTCTACATAAATTGCTAACCAAGAAACCTGAATATTCTCGAGAATAACTGAGCTGAGCTGCTTTTTAATTTCTTGATTTGATTTGTTTATCTGTGGTATTATTAATAATAATTATTTGTTGGTCCATTATTTACATTATTTTACTGAGTTACTATAATTTCACTACTACTTTAAACTTTTCATTCAAAGGGTGACGTCATTTTGTAAACGTCAATCCAATCAAGTTGGCTTGCTGGATGTGGAAGAGTGACGTGGATTTTCAATTTTGGTTAGTCAAAATTTTTTCTATTATTATTGATAACATAAACTTAGCAGATAATACATTTTATAATGGCCCCACAAAAATTAAATGTAAGAGAACGCGTATCTGATGGAGAAATAGACCTTAGCATGTCAGATTTGCAAGATGTTCCTGTTAAAGAAATTGTAACACAATTTTCAGATTATTTATGACTTACTAACACATTTTTGCTTTTCAGGCTGTATTTAAAAAAGTTACGAGTTTGGATTTATCTAATAACCATCTAAAAACACTGCCTGTAAGTAGAAAGTCTTTCTTTGACAGAAACCCCATTTGTGTACATATGTTTTTCTTATTCAGGATAATTTCACGTCATTAATTCACCTTACAAAACTCGAATTAAGCAAGAACCAACTGACGGAACTTCCAGAGAATTTTGGAGATCTAGTCAAGTTGAAATATCTCGATCTCTACCAGAATCAACTGCAGTACTTGCCTTTGAGCTTTCACAAGTTAAAGGCTCTAAAGTGGTTGGATTTGAAGGACAATCCTCTGGTGCCAGCTGTATCAAAAGTAGCGGGTCCCTGTTTAGATGCTCAACAGTGTCAGAGTTGTGCAAAGCAGGTTGTGAGTTTTTTCACTCAAGTGCAGGAGCAGGTCACTAATGATTTAGAAACTAGACAAAAACAAAGACAGAAACAGGTTGAAGTTAATCAGCAGAAACAAATGGATAACAAGAAGAGCAAGAAGAAGGAAAAGACCAAACCGAAGAAAGAAAACGGACCTGTTAAAGAAAACCCTCCAAAACAACAAAACAAAAAGAATAAAAAATCTCCAGCTGCTACAAAAAATTCAGGAAAGCCGTCCTCTTTATTTAAACCGCTTTTTATTTTAATTATTCTTTCTTTATTAATTCTTTTTGTGTTGACTTCTGTGAAATATGAACGTACACGCACCATTGAAAATACTTGTGTAGACTTGTATAACAAGGCTATTGATTCTTTGTCTCCTAATTTGAAAGTGTACGCAACAACAGTGGGTAGTTATGTAAGATTTGCTCATGACAAGACTGGAACTGTCACACTTGATGCTGTGAATTACATTAAAGGTTCAGACAACTTTGTAAATGCATATGACATCTTTAGCAAATACCTAGAGACATTGCTACAGAATGTTAAGGAACAGTACAAAAAGATTGTCTCTTAAAAATCATTCCCATGTACATTGTTTTTGAATAAAAATTTAAGAAACCCAAAAATTTTTTCATTTTTAATTTAATGCTCAAAAAACAATCATTAAAAACCTACAGTTTGCGACAATAAATTTGAGAAATTAAATTTTGACATTGTTGTATGCTGGATTTATCACTTGAGAGTTGATTTTATTTGAATAATACAACGAAATCTGGTGTATTCTTTATTATATAACTTCTAGTTCTTACAGGGGAATGGTTGCCACTGACTCTCTACCGGTGGTAGTGTTGGTCAGCAGCACTGGGTTGGCACCACCCACAAGAGGGGGTGAGGGCATTCTATTGGCTATATTGGATAAAGGGCATGCGACAGCAACATATGCCGCCCCCCTTGAAATACTGCCATATTTCAATTTAAACTAAAGATAAAACAAATCTCTTAAACTATATGAAATCATTGTTCGTCATTTAATTTCGGCAACAGAAATAATTTTGTCACTGCACGTTTAAACACCCCGCCACTGCATTTCACGGATACCACACGCGTGACACCGTCCTTTCCGGGATGAGTTTCCACGACGCTCCCTAATTTCCATTGTAGAGGTGGTAGATTGTCCTCCTTGACGAGGACTACTGCTCCAGGTGTAAGTTGTCGTGTAGCGTTTTGATGCCATTTGGCCTTAGTCTGGAGTTGTGGTATATATTCGCGACTCCACCTATTCCAAAAATGCTGGCGAAGTCGTTGCAGGTGTTGGTAGGTTGAAAGCCTCCCAATGGGTACCGTAGTCATGTCAGGCTCGGGGAACGCGGTTAATGGTCGTCCAATGAGGCGTTTTCAGACTTTTATGCAACCCGCCTGACACCTCAGCTTCAGGACACCTTTTACATGGTGGCTTATGGTGAAATAAATTTTGGGAATTTTTTTCACGTATTTAGCGAACGATATTCAAATTATTACTCAAGGTGGCATAAACAATGGGATTAAGTCTATTTAATAATGTAGTTAAAACTAAATTTCTTTCAACTGTTTTTTGTAAATTAATTATTTTATTAAAATAAATTCGCGGGCAAAATTTTAAATTTTTTAGTGATCTGTGACCAATGAGAAGCGTTCGTGCCAATAATGAGTTTTGACAGTTGTTGACATAAACAACTTTTTGATTCTTTAAGTTAACATTTTGTGGATTTTTAGGTGTCTTAAAGTGTTTTTATTGCTGTTTTTTTTAATTTTTAGACTATTTCAAAGGTAGGTAGAATTCTTCTAATCATCAGTGGTGACGATGTTTATTAAAAGTGTAAAATTTTACAGGAAATCTCTTTCAACTTAATATTCCAAAATTACCTTCTACACATTACCTTGCCTTGACCAAAGTGTACTGACAATACTAAGTAAAAAGAATCCACCCCACAGCCAAGCAGTTGCACTCTTGCATTAACCGATCATTCTGGGGGTCCCAACTGGTCTTGTGAGTGACTCATATGCTTCTGCATCGTCAAGGAGCCGCTTTCTTGCATCAACAGGGCATCCTGGGGGTCCCTATCTGGTCAGAATCTCGGTTCGCCCGCGTTCGAAAATAACACCACAGTCTCAAGCCATTTATTGTGAACAAACTAATTATTAGTGTAATCATAAATTACTGTAAATAAACTATTCTAAATAAAACCGATTACACTACCTATTTATGATTCATAAACACGAGTGTTTTAAAAACCAAATATCTTGTAGAATTATGCGAAATAGTTGTGGGACTTCTACGTAACAAAGTACAGGATATTTTCGGAGGTATTTCTAATATTCCTTTTAAAGAAGAAAACATGGACTATCTGTGAGAGATCAAATGCTTACAGTTTGTTCCGTTTTACTAAATTTTTATCTACCAGTATTTAACTAAAAGAACTCATATCAAATAAAAATTGGATATTTATAATCAATCATAATGTTTTATTATAATATTACAGCATATCATTCATTGTATGATCTATAACAAAAAAAAAATACTAACATAAATTGGCTGTATGACACTGACAATATAATACTAATATTAAAAAGATGGAAAAAATAAAGTTGAATAAGGCATTTAATTTTTAGGTTTTCACTTTGGACAGAACTATTTCTTAGGTATTCTTTGAAGATTTAGGCGAGTTTTATGGTACCAAATTCTCTTGCAATTTGTATTGTTGCATTTCACCAGTTCCTTTCCATTATTGAACGTTTCACAAGGGCATGTAGGCACAATATTGTCTACCTACAAGAATAAATCAGTATTTGTAATTAAAAAGGTTTAATAAAACGTACCTTCTGTGAAGTTTGTGCTGTTTCAATAATATACACATCTTCAGTAGCTGGTGCTTTAAAATAAAATAATTCGTAATAATTTGACAATTGGATTTTCATCAATACATTTTCTGGAGAATTTTTGCAAACTTGGCTTCACATTCCTGGAGAAAGCATAAGTGAGGTTGTCACTTAATTGTGATTTTTCATCTTTAATGACTTCAGTAAACAGTCACCGTTTTTGCGAAAATATAAACTCACATTTGGAATAGCCCTAACAAAGCATCTATGTTCACGCCACTCATGACTGTAAACAGCCTTAACCCCCGAAATGAGGTAAACATCCCTACCCTTGGTGTCTGGAGCTAAGTCTGTAAAATCTTGTACACCAGAGATCGATTTCATCATTAAACCAGTAAACAACGAAAAGTCTTTTTGTTCGAATCCGTGACTCCTTCGATCCTCCCTCACATTTTGGTCCAAACCAACATCATCACGATCGAACACTCAGTGGAAATCGTCTTCAAGGGAAGATATCACGTCAAGTCGTCCACTTTGAGGTGAGGAAATTTATCGCTGAACTACCAATAGCTTCCAGCCCAACCCTGTGGAAAGGGTCTTCACCGGAGGGTGCCAGGTCAACCCATCGAAACAGCTGTGCAAATCGTCACCAACACCAAGCTTACAGGCGGTGGAACCCATCAACGAGCCGTCATCATCGTCCAGACTTTTGGAAATCGCATCTTCCTCACAATCTATTAGCCGTAAAATGAATATTTTTCCAAATAAAAGTACGAAGAATAACCAGAGATTATGATTCCACTTGTCTCTAAAATGTAAACACAGAAACATCATTCACATTACATGTAGGGTTGAATGACGTTGTACTTACAATGCTTTACAAATTAATTACTTTAAAAAATATAAAAAAGTCACTCAAAAGTTCAAAAAATACGATAAAAACACAAAAATAACAAACGTCAGTAAACTCTTCACTGACTTGTCAAAAACAATCTTCACAAGCAACACAAGCAATCAAAAGTTACTACAAAAATGCGGGCAAATTTGAAAATTATCAAATTTTGATAATTAATTTAAAAAAAACAGTTGAAAGAAATTTAGTTTTAACCACATTATTAAATAGACTTAATCCAATTGTTTATGCCACCTTGAGTAATAATTTGAATATCGTTCGCTAAATACGTGAAAAAAATTCCCAAAATTTATTTCACCATAAGCCACCATGTAAAAGGTGTCCTGAAGCTGATGGATGACGTCATTTGAAAAAGGTCTATTAAAAAGTGTGCCGGGGTAATTGGTAAGGGGTCATTTGGGTTGGAAGGATTGTGGTACATGGGTCTGGAATTTAGTATGGCCTCAATTTGAACCAGAATCGTATAAAAGGCTTCAAACGTTAAATGTATATTTCCTAAAACACGTTTTAAATGGGTTTTGGTGGATTTAATTCCAGCCTCCCATAAACCCCCGAAATGTGGCGACCTTGGAGGTATGAAATGCCACGTTATTCCTTCGTTTGCTGAGGAGTTTACTATCGTCGCTTGATTGTCACTTGATTGCAAAAATCTTTTTAGCTCATTGTTTGCTCCAATAAAGCCCTTCCCGTTATCTGAGTAAATGTGTGAAGGTTTGCCGCGTCTTGATATAAATCTACGTAATGTTGCTAAAAAATTATCCGTTGTGAGGTCATTGGTCAATTCTAAATGAATTGCCTTTGTTGAAAAACAAATAAATAGACATATATATGTCTTAACTAATTTTGAACCCCTTCCAGAACGATTTTTTGTGAAAAACGGTCCGCAATAATCGATGCCCGTGATTGAAAATGGGTAAGATGGGTTTACTCTTGGTGATGGCAATTGGCCCATTAATTGATTTTGCGATTTTGGATTTGATCTAAAACATTGTATACATTCGCGTACTATCCTTTTACATGCGTTTCCACCCGCTAAAGGCCAATATCTTTCCCGTATGGAAGCCAGCAGAATTTGCGGTCCACAATGACAAAGACGTAAGTGTTCATTTTTAATTATAATATATGTTAGGTGGCATTTTTGTGGCAATACAATTGGATGACATTTGTTGAAGTTGAAATTAGAGTTTTTTAATCTACCCCCTACTCTTAAAATACCGCTGTCGTCAAGAAAAGGACTTAGGGGTAATAGTGCGCTTGTGGTGGGTAAATCTTTGTTTTGAGATAATTTTTTTATTTCTTGTGCAAAATATTTGTTTTGAACCAATTTTATTAAACTTATTTCGGCACTTTGTAATTCAGGAACTGATAGATGGCCTTGCCTGCGATTGTTCTTATTTTTGCAATTAAAATGAAATCTAATAATGTATGCAGTTACACGTTTTAAAGTAACATATGAAGAAAATTTTGTTATTAAATCAAATGAATTGTCATTAATCACGTTGCATACCGATGATTGGGTCTTTATTTCAGGTACATTTTGCATATCATAAATAATTGATTTCGGCCACTCTTTACTAGATAATGATAACCAACTTGGACCATGCCACCACAAATGTGACTTTATTAATTGACTGGTTGTCGCTGTTCTTGATATTAGATCTGCGGGATTATCCGCCGATTTGACGTGCCGCCACTGTGACGCATTAGAGTGCCGTTGAATTTCCGCTACACGATTACCCACAAATGTTTTCCATTTTTGAGGTTTACCATTAATCCAACATAAAGTAACAGTGGAATCAGACCAATAAAAACAATTTGTGAATTTCACCTCCATTGAATTAATTACCTTACTCGACAATTTTGCCAATAAAACCGCCGCACAGAGTTCTAAACGAGGAAGAGTTTGTTTTTTCAAGGGAGATACCCTTGACTTAGCACATAATAAATTTACTTTAACTTGACCAGTAATATCAATAGTTTTCATATAAATGCATGCTCCGTATGCACGTTCTGAGGCATCTGCAAATCCGTGAAGTTCTATCGTTGTTAATTTGTTAGGACAAAATACATGCCGCGGAATTTTAATTTCATTTAAAGGATTTAATTGCTCACAAAATGATTGCCAAGAAGAAAAAATGTCTAATGGAACTGATTCGTCCCAACTCACATGAAGTTGCCATAGAGTTTGTATTATTAATTTAGCTGTTATAATTATTGGTGCTAATAGCCCAAGAGGGTCAAAAACTTGTGCTGATAGAGATAAAATTGTTCGTTTAGTAATTTTAGTAGTTTTGTAATTAGAAATGTCAATTGAATATTGAATACGATCTAGTTGCGGGTTCCAAAGTACACCTAAAGTTTTTGTGTCGTTATTGCTATAAAGTTTAATTGTTTCATTACTTGTATCGTTGCACGTGTCTCCCACAATCGTAGGGTTATTAGAAACCCATTTACGAAGGGGAAAGCCGCCAGTTTTAAGAATTGCAGTAATTTCTTTTTTAAGTTTTATTGCATCGTTTTCGGAATTTGAACCCGACAATAAATCGTCAACATAGAAATCCCTCTTTATGACATTTGAAGCTTTGGGAAAGTTGGTCTCATTGTTAATGGCAAGTTCTTGCAAACATCTGACCGCCATAAAAGGGGCTGAAGCTGTCCCGTAAGTAACAGTACACAATTGATAGGCACAAATCGGTCCAGATGGGTCGGGCCGCCAAAGGATTTGTTGAAACCGCCTCTCGTCTGAATGTAATAAAATCTGTCGGTACATCTTCTCAATGTCGGCAGAAAACGCAAATGTGTGTTTTCGGAATCTAATTAGTATCGAAAATAAATCGCTCTGAATTGTTGGCCCGACTAACTGAAAGTCATTAATTGATAACCCGGTATCAGTTTTCGCAGATGCATCAAAGACAACGCGAAGTTTGGTCGTGGTACTATTTTCTTTATATACGGCATGATGTGGCATATAAAAACAATTATCACCGTCATCATTAACATCTTTCAATTTATTCATGTGGCCCATATCTTCATATTCTTGCATGAATTCCGCGTATTTTTTCCGCAATTCAATATTTTTGTCAAATTTTCGTTCTAACTGATGATATCTGCGTAGAGCAATTGATTTAGAATTACCTAATTTTGATAAATCTCCCTTGAATGGAATTCTTACTATAAATCTACCGCTGTTATCTCGCGTGGTTGTTTCCTGGAAATGTGTTTCACATTGGATTTCGTCCGGTGTGCGTATGTCACTGATTGTTTCATCGACCTCCCAAAAAGATGCTAATTTTTCATCTAATGATTCTATTGATGCATGACAATTTATAATATGATTATTTGTAGACGAATTTACTAATCCCGATAGAATCCAACCAATTTTTGTTTTTTGAAGCACCGGTAAATGATGCCCCAACTTTATTTGACCCACACATAGTAGATTATAAAATTCGGCCGCCCCAATAAGAAGGTCAATTGGTGACGAAATATTAAAATTAGGATCTGCCAATGTAATGTTTCGAGGGATATTTAAATTAGAGGACGAAAAAGACATAATTGGTAAACATTCTGTTATTTTTGGCAAAACCACACAAGGTAGGGTTAACTTAAATTCATTTAATCGCGATTTGATGAAAACATTTAAACTTTCAAATCCATTGGACACTGTATTATTGATACCCTGGATTTTTAGATTACAAGTCGTAGGGTTAAGCCCTAATTTTTTTACAAAGGCGGCTGTTATAAAGTTTGATTGCGACCCAGAATCTAAAAGAACCCGACAAGTATGTAATTTGCCGCAATGATCTTCTACGTACACAATCGCCGTTGACAATAAAACTTGACCTGAATTGTCATTAATTACATGATGTGTTACAAATTGAGGAGCGAATTCCCTTGCTTCTGCATTTATTGCCGAATTTGATGGTCCGGCTTGACCATCACTTAAATCAACCATTTCTTGATTAATGTGTAACATCGTGTTATGTGTTTTGTTACATTTTTTACATTTGAGACCCCGACAAGTTTTTGCTACATGTCCCCTTTTTAAACAATTTAGGCAAAGTTTTAACCGTTTGGTCTCAGCAATTCGATTGTTAACTGACATTTTTAAGAATGACTCACAATTATAAATTAAATGTTCCTTATTACATAAAACACAGGACAATTTGTTAGTGGAGACATGTGAAGTCATTTTGTGTGTTCGTACATAATTATTTACATTATTTTTTGAATGCTCCAATTTCGAGGTTTCGCAAGTCCGTAATATTTCGCACTTGTTATTTAAAAATTTAATAAAATCTTCCCAATCTGGCAACGTTTTATTGCAACAACTAGTTTGCCATTCGCGTCTGGTATTATTGTCTAACTTATTATTCACAATGTAAATTAATAATCTACTCCATTGATCTATAGGTTCATTTAGTGCATGTAAACATCGTAACCGCGCCTGAATATTGTCCACTAATTGCCGTAAGTTACTAAAGGACTCACGATGAATACTTGGTTCATTAAAAATTGCATTTACATGTTCATTTATTATTAAAACTTTATTTTCATATCTCTCGCAAAGTAATTTAATAGCAACATTGTAATTGTCTGACTGCAGTTTGATTGACTGTATAACTTGAACAGCGTCTTTTTTCAAACTCGATTTTAAGTAGTGAAATTTTTGAACATCAGACAATGAGTCGTTATTATGAATTAAATCTTCAAAATTTTCCCAAAATTCAGACCAACCGCTATATGATCCATCAAAACTAGGCAAACTGATCGCGGGCAATTGTACATGGTGTGTATTTGACATTGTTGCATTAGAAGACTGAGATGAATTATTCTCAACAGAAACTACCGGTGATGCACTATTGTTATTAGGATTACTATCAATACCCGGATTAGCAGAGACTACCGATGACACCGACGGTGTTGTGTTTTTTAGATTTTCCTCGTAAATTTCAATAAGTTCCTCGATTTGTGCAATCAAGTTATAATAATGTGTATCGAATTGTGTTCGCTCATTTTCATGATCTCCCTGGTCGTCACTAGCTTGCTCTATTTTAGATTGAATAACATTAAACATATCATATAGTGGCAATAATTTATTTAATCTTTGTTTTAGTTGCAAATAATCGCGTTTGCTAATATTTTCTTTGTCTAGAGTACTTAGATAGGTTGAATTACGAGTTAGAGTGGCTTTGTAATTACCCCGTACAAGCTCGTCCGAACCCATTTTTACGATTCAAGTTCAAAAGACCGTTTAGAGGCAATGTTAGTGGGTATGATGAAGGATTAATAAAGGAGGCACTTACTACTTATTGCTGCAATTGCTGATGACAAAATTCTATGCTGTACCAAACTTGTATGTCCCCAATTCTTTCCTGGCAGGTTTTCTTTCTTGATTCAATTTCCTCCAGAAACGTGGGGCTTTACACATACGCTGAAATCTTGATATTTTGTTTTATCCGGCTCGAAGGACCATGTTGTATGCTGGATTTATCACTTGAGAGTTGATTTTATTTGAATAATACAACGAAATCTGGTGTATTCTTTATTATATAACTTCTAGTTCTTACAGGGGAATGGTTGCCACTGACTCTCTACCGGTGGTAGTGTTGGTCAGCAGCACTGGGTTGGCACCACCCACAAGAGGGGGTGAGGGCATTCTATTGGCTATATTGGATAAAGGGCATGCGACAGCAACAGACATTGACAAGCAAATCAACCTTTACTGTCAACTTTGTGCAGTGCGATTTTGATAAAAACAAATTAACAAAAGGGTTAATGCAAACACTTTTGGCAAGAAGTAGCATGAAAAATGACACAAATCGTGCGTGTATCAGATAAATAGATGATAAATATAAAACAATCGGAAATAATCTTATTCTTAGAGATGTCCGCTTCTTGTGCTCTTTGGCCTCCATTTTCTATTTAAAACTCTAGGTGGTAGCCGCCCCCACCAAGGGGATAAAGTACCGGTGTTTATATTAGCTTAGCTATTAAAATTGACCTGTTTTAGCTTTTTTTGAACAAACAACTTTAAATATTTAAAAACTAGTTTGTTTATTTTTTGAGTGCCTACCTGTATATTTCGATGTACGTCAGTACGGGTTAATAATAATAACCTTCAAATGATGTTAAATTTGGTTTGTGAGTGTTTTATTTATTAAACAAAATTTTATCTTATGCGTAAAAATCATTTTTTTTCCGAAAAATAAGAGACACCCTTATATACAGGTGTTCCATCGTATAGTAATATGCATATCTATAGTAAGAAATGCATTTGATGATTTTTCAATTACCTACAGCATATAAAAGTCTCTTCTGTAAAATTTGTTACAAATGGAGTTAGGACATTATTATTTTAGGCGGGCGAAATGTTGACAATTAACATTTCAGTATAGTAATATTTCTTTACTGATTTTACATACAGGATACAGTTATGCCTGTGCTACCAGCCAATTTCTATAAATGAAAATAGATCTTTAATAGACAGAAACCTATAAAAGAATTTTTAGTACTAAATAAGCATGAGATGTATTAAAATGATACTCTCAGCGCCATTTAAATTTAAATGTATGTTAAATTGTTTACTAAAACCTTATTTAAATAATAAGTAGATGCTATCATACCACATACCTAGTAAGCCTCACCTTCCAAAGTATTTGAAATTTGTCCTCTAGTTACCTAAACGAAGATATACACAACAAGACAATAATAATAAATTTTTGAAAAAAATGAGAAATTACCTTAAGTGCTCCAGAAAAAAAAAGGTTTTAATAATAAATTTAAGAAAAAATACTGTACTACAACCAGTTGTTGAATACACATCTTTAATGCCTCAACCTCGATGTAAAATTGTAATTTTGTTTAATTTTGATTATTCTCTTAAACTTTGAAAAATGTTAACATACAATTACCCAATATTTGAAATTTTATACATTTATAATTTCAATTTTGCAAGTTTTAATCTTTATTTTAATAAATTCTAAATTATTATAGTCGGTATGAAAATGTTTCTGGTTTAAATTTTTGTTAATATTTTGTAATACAATAAATAATTGAACTTGTGCTAAATCCCCTCGTAAGATAGAATTGTATTACAATTAGATCTAAATTATTTCTGTCTGCCGTCTTCAAGTATGTTTCTCTCCCATGTTGATATTTTGTTTTATCAATTTTAATGTAATCAATTTACATTTTAATGTTCTTTTTGTTTTATTATTTCGTAATTTACCTATAATCTTTTACTTTTTTTATTAAATTATTGTTAAAATAAATTTTAGTAAATTTTTTTTGGACAGCTGCTAAGTACTCTTATTCCTTTAAATTAATTGGTCTTTCTCACTTCTCAGCACAACTTTCGAAAAGGATCTTATGCTAACTAAATATTCGCATTTGTGTGGCCACCGTTGTGCCATTTTGTGAAATACAATTACAATTTTGAAAAATAATGGTTTAGTTGTAAAAACCTGCCACAATATACAATCTACATAATTTTGTACTAATTATCTATATTATTATTTGTTTTTCTACTAATCTTCTTTGTTTCTAGGAAGTCCTTATTACTTTAAAAATATTTTTTATTTTATTTTTTCGTTGTTTCATATTGTTACGACTGGGTAGGTAATTTAAACTTGTGGTCTGAATTTCAAGACTTAAATTTATTATTCAGAACTAATATGGTTAAGTACACGACAAACTTAATTAACACAGTAAACGTTAAATCATATCAGATTACTTTGTTATTCTGTCTACTGTACTTCACTATCAGACTTCTCTCGTTGTCACTATACAACTGAACTGAACTGCCTAACACATTGAGTTAATAATAAGACTGGAGTGAGGGTAGGCAAAGAAGTATGGTGACAACAGATTGGTAGGCAAAACATTAAATGTGGTGTATTTACGGTGTTAAGGTGGTATTTGCATTCAAACAAGTGTTAAAATCGCTAAAATTTGCATATTTCTAAACAATTTTGTTTATAAGAAGCGTTTTAAACAATTTTAGATAATATAATTTCAGATAAATTAAATATTAATTTGTAAAGTATGAGTGTTGTATGCATGCACGATAAAGGCCTGGCGCTCATATGTTCACTGAATTAAAATAAAAATTTATTTTCTTGGTTTATAATTCCTGTATTTTCAAAAATTCAACGTTCTTGCCTACCAGTAAGTGATTGTCTCTCTCACACACATTTAATCTGTGTATTGTAGTATATATATCTCTCTCTTATACTATGTTGTCACCGCAGCTCGCTTCGGCAACGTATGCGGGAGGCTCGATCCAGTTATTATCATTAGATCTATGACCTAACATGACTGACTTCTGACATAACCTAACAATCATTGGTAGCCAGGACCGAGATCTTACTTCTTCTTCAAAAGACGAGATAGCTCTCGTTAATATATGCATTACTTTATGCGATAAACTAAGTTTTAATATTTGTTGTGCAATAGGGTATGAGATATGTTAACTGCGGTGATATTGCACAAAATTATGTACCTACCTACAAGTAATTATACCTAATTAAAGTGTGATATTTCTAATTTATTTACTGTTTTTCTTGTAATTACATTAAACCAATCGATAATTAATTCATTTATGTTTAATTAAATTGATTCATATACAAGCACACTTAATATTTGTTAGTTAATCTATGTATTAGCTCATTCGTGAATTTATAATTTATCAAGATGCAAGAAATTTCATTTTTTAAGCACTTTCTCCCAGTTATAATGATTTCAAAAATTTTGGGCACGGCTCCAATGAGTTATAGTCAATGTACTATAACTTTTTCAAAATTTGGTGTAGTTCAAACACTTATCTACTTTGTAATTTTTGTAACGCTCACTGTAACATTCTTTAAAGAACAATTTTCGATTATTCCAAATGAGTTAATTAACGTACGAACAATCGCTTTTGCTACTACATTTCGAATTGTTGCAAATATTGTCCTAATGACAATTTTATTTGCAGGAACTTGTATTAGCACTAAACATTTTTTGAACATTTTGAAACAAATGCGAAAAATGGAACACGAATTTTTAAAACTGGACAAAATTAATTCGATTCAAAAAACAGACAAACAAAATCGAAAAACCCTAATTTTTTTAATTGTTCTTTCTTTGGTTTTTGATCTGTTAGCTGATTTACTAACGCTGGCAGTTAAAGAGGGTTCCTTATCGATTTTAAAAGAAATTTCCACTTTTGTCATTACTGTCTATCCTCGATTAGTTATTAATAATATTAATTCGACTTTTTTTAATGTTCTTATGATATTAGAAGGACGTTTTAAAGTGATTAACAATGTACTGAATGCCCAAATTGATGAATCTAAAAAAATTCAAAAATATCCTACAGATGCAGGTTTTTGTGAAAAAACTCAGCATCTAGTGACCCTTCATAAATATTTGATTAAAATTGCCAAAGACTGCAATTCGATTTTTTCTCTTCATCTTCTAGTTTGGATCACTGTAACTTTTATTCTACTTGTTGGTGATTTATATATTGTTATGTATATTTTTTTCTTTCATTTATCCGAAATTCAAATTAGTTTAATATTATTTTTGATGAAAAACACTCTCATGTATTCTTTAGAATTATTTTTGTTATCAAAATTTGTAACCAATTTGTGTCAAGAAGTAAGTATAACTTTTGTAATATTTTTTTATTGATTACTATTTCAGGCCAATGCTACTAAAAAATTAATTGTGAAAATAAAAATTGATATTGATAAAGAAGAGGAAAGAAATGAGGTATTGTCAAAATACACGAATTCAATATTATTAAAATTTTTCTTTAAGGTTATTTCAAGTGCTCTTAAGTTGAACCAGAATAATTTAGAAATAACAGCATGCAAATTTTTTAGTATTGATAACGCACTTTTATTTTCAGTAATTAAATTTAACCTTATTCCTTTTTTACTAAATTAGTTATTTTAGATTTGTGGAGCAGCTTCTTCTTACCTTTTTATAATGATTCAATTAGATATAGGAAACAAAAAAACTGAAAACCCAGCTAATGCAACTTTGGTAAAAATTAAATACTTATTAATTAGGTTACAAAATTATATTTAATTTTTCAGATTACTCTAACTAACTCTTCTTTTAATGAAACTGACTAATTGAATTCCACTTAAAAAATATTAATAGTTGTTGTGTAACTTAATTAATGTAAAACAATCAATAAAACAATTCTTTCTATCTTCTAATGAAAAACCCAGCAATTAACTATAGTAAAAATTACTTTTAATTAAATAAAATAATTTTTTGACATCATTCGAAAGCTCTTGGAAAAACGATCATTTCTTCATTTTGTTATAAAGACCATCCAAACAGTACTAAAAAATAAATAGTTTTCATAAAAGTTAAATATTAAAGCCTAAACATATTTGACCACAAATGAATAAATTTATTTGAGTTTGGACTTCTTCTATAAGATGTACTAAAGAGAACAATTAAATTTAGAAGACGGATTTTAGTCTAATATAACAAAATTTAACCGAAATAAACCTGACATTAAAAATCAAAATAAACAAGAATAATAAGTAACTATAAGGATTAAATAATACAACAAAATTTTGTTAATGGTCAGATCTACACAAATTTTAGTATACAGAAAACAATGTCAAAAGTTTTCTTCGTTTTAGCAAAAATCACAAGTCGGATGAAAGTAAACAAGTATACCATTAAAATCTACAAATATTCAGAACAGAAGTTAGTCTTTTTTTTTAAGTGCAATAACCGTTTTTGTTTATTTTAACCGATAATTGATACTCGACTATCAAAAAAATTTCATTGTTGATACAAATTTTTTTCTCAAATTTAAATAATCTTTGTAAATAATTGAAACAATAGAGGAAATAGAATCAGTTAAATCATCTTGAAAAGCTTTTCTCTATAAATGGACGAATGACTATGCCGAATTGGAATCCTTACTGTAAAGGTAGACACACAATCACAGTAAAAGATAATAAAGATAGTAAAGAATAATAATACGGTGTGCAAAAATCACAGGTACCCGACAGGGTTTAGCCAAAAACGAGTCCTAAACACTTTTGAACTTTTTTTGAGCAAACAATTTTAATGAAAATCCTATTCTTTACGGTCTTTCATTTTTATGTTGTAAGCAAAAGTTACTATTTTACTGAAAATTTCAAAGATTTATATCTTGGTTATTAATAGAGTCATTTTTTATGCACAAGCACAATATTCTAGTTTAATTACAAATCTTTTTGTAGTCAATTGTTCCGCCACAATAACATAAAGTCGAGCAAGCATAATTGACTTTAATATTTTTAAAAAGCTATTTATTTTCTGATTTCAACAGTAGCTATATGGGTTTGTAGTCTAGGGTGGGCCAAAAAAATCAATTTTTTTTTTTTTAATTTTCGACACTGAAATATTGGTTCCTTGGCACTTTTAAAAAATGCATTTTTAAGATGAGCTCTTAATTTTAATAGGAAAGACTCCCTCATCGCAGTTTTACATATTTTTTTTAGTTCCATATGGCAAAATTTATATCTCGTCACTACTTGATCGTACAGAAAAAGTTTATTTACATTTTTTGTAGGAAATTTAACTCTCTAAAAAAAACATCTTACAATTTTTTTATGGCTATTAGCGTTTAGAAGATATCAGAGGTCAAAGTTTGAAGAATATAGCAAAAATTTCTTTTTCACTTCTAAATTTTATAACTCGTAGATAAATAAATATTATAAAGTGCGCAACATACGGTTTTGTAAAAAATTAAACGCTCTACAAAAAAAGTCGTTTGTGGCTAATCGATTACTTCAACCATTTAAAAAAAATTGGGGATTTAGTATCAAATTTTAGTTTTTAAAATGCGAATATCTTCTAAATGGTTAGAATAATCTATTAACCACAAGAGACTTTTTTTATAGAGCGTTTAATTTTCTACAAGGCCATATGTTGTACATTTTATAATATGTATTTATCTCTGAGTTATAAGATTTAGAAGTAGAAAAAGAATTTTTGTTAAATTCTTTAAACTTTGACCTCCGATATCTTCTAAATGGTAAAAAATATAAAAAAATTACAAGATACCTTTTTTAGAGCGTTCAATTTTATACAAAAAATGTAAATACAAATTTTCTGTACAATTAAGCAATAACGAGATATGGATTTTACCATATGGAACTAAAAAAAAAAAGTGCGATGAGGGAGTCTTTCTTATTAAAATTAAGAGCTCATCTTGAAAAAGCATTTTTTAAAGGTGCCTAGGAATCATTTTTTCAGTGTCGGCAGTTAAAAAAAAATAATCGATTTTTTTGGCCCACTCTAGTTTGTACATATAATATTTCAAATTATTATTTGATATTTGTTAGTTTTTTTGAAATAGGTAGATACCTACAACAATTTTGTAACAAATAATAGCTAAAATTTTAAGTAAAAATGTTTTTAGTTATTAACCTTGAACCAAATTGGGACTAAATTGAAGGACACTGCACTAGCATAACTACACTAGAGAATATGCGAAATACGCTTTCCAAAAATAGTCCCATCAAGATATAAAAGCCCGATCTCCTTTTTCGTTTTTTTTTCCAAATTTATTAATTTTACTAAAATTTATAAGGTAGTGAAACTTTTTAAAAATAAAATTTCAAATGCTCATAACTCTTTCTATAATCAAAATTTTGAAAAAACAAAAAATGTGTCATATATTTGTCTTTTATTAATAATGAAAAAATTGTCATTAAGAAGAATTAACAAGAGATAAATCATGCGACCATTTTTGGAAATGCTCTAGTTGCTCAGCATAGGTTCTAGTTCTGGTTCTAACAGCCAGATTTTTGATCACTTTTGATTTTGAGACTTTATGTAACGTTTAAAAAATACCTATACATAATAATAATTTATTTACAACAGGTTAGCACCCATTTACAGCAAATACAAAAAAAAACATAAAAAGATAAGATAAGAAGATATAAAGAAAGCTATAAGAAAAATATGTGTTATGACTAATGAGCGGATCCAATGAGGGAACAAAAAACACTGTGCAGCCGTCTAGCTAACTAGTCGCACTCGCCAAGCGAAAAGACCTTGATACTTGAATTGGTCGATTGAGGTAGTAATGACGTGCTTACAAGTCATAAGCGTAGATCTTGAACACTTACAATTGTTTTTATTTTGACCAGGATAAATTCGTGTTTTACACTAACTTTTGATTAATAATTCACTTTTAAATAAAATATTAAATTGTTAAATTAAATTAATTAACGAAAGAAGAATCCTGCAACCTTGTTGATCGTACCCGCAGAAAGCGATCAGTGCGGCGCCTATGAGCGTGCCCTTCAAATCCCTCCTTGTATCCGATCATTAGTTATGACTAATGAGCGGATCCAATGAGGGAACAAAAAACACTGTACAGCCGTCTAGCTAACTAGTCGCACGCGCCAAGCGAAAAAACCTTGAAACTTCAATTGGTCGATTGAGGTAGTAATGACGTGCTTACAAGTCATAAGCGTAGATCTCGAACACTTACAATTGTTTTTATTTTGACCAGGGTAAATTCGTGTTTTACACTAACTTTTGATTAATAATTCGCTTTTAAATAAAATATTAAATTGTTAAATTAAATTAATTAACGAAAGAAGAATCCTGCAACCTTGTCGATCGTACCCGCAGAAAGCGATCAGTGCGGCGCCTATGAGCGTGCCCTTCAAATCCCTCCTTGTATCCGATCATTAGTTATGACAGTTAAAAAATAAATAAATAAAATACGGGGAGAGTACTTAAAAAAATTATAAAGATTTGATGATAGATAACCAAGTTCGCTTCTGAAAACAACTCATAAATTTTGCTGAAACCTTCTTAAAAACTCGTAAGTCGACACTCTTTAAGAAGATGCAGTTTTTTCTAAATAATAAAACTCTCTTTCCTTTATTTTATTTCTAAATGTTTGTAACAGATTTACTATAAATAAGTATATACAAGTAGAGTCAGGAGAATTATGTGAGTTGAAAATGATAAGTATGTTGTTTTAACGACGGCCGTCTCCATCTTCAAGTTCAATTTTAAAAATAAAAATTGAAGTAGTAGTAGTGGTAATAATTTTTAATTTTTTTTACTAGTCTAAGTAATTTTTGTTTTAATGGAACTGGCGTTTGTTATAAAATCCACTTTAAAACAATATTAATTATTGTTTAATTAATGTAAAGTAATCAATCAATAACTTTTTTTTCTGTTTTAGTATGAAAACATGAAACCACTAACACTTATTTTAAATCTACTTTCCATAATATCAAAAATACTTGGATTAGCATTTTGTAATTTTCAATCTGGCATGTTTTCAAAATGGGGATTACTTCAAACTACAATTTACATAATTATTTTTTTCTGCTGCATGTTTTTATTTATTTCGGAAATGCCGGAAGTTAAAAGTTTACCAATTAAGTTAACTTGTCGAATGAAATTTATGTTTAAAATTCTAACATTACGAAGAATTTACAAACTTCTAGGAATTGCAATTGATATTATTTTAATCTCCAGAAATCAAAAAATTATATCAAACTTATTGAAAAAAATTTCAGAAATTGATCAAGATTTGATCGAACTAAACCCTGAAAAATCTTTAAAAACTGACAGTAAACAAATTCAGAAAAAAATAATCTTATCATCAATAATTTTTATTTTCGTTTTTGGTTACTTTAAACAATCAAATGGATTTGATTTTGTTTTATCTAACTTGATTTTAGACGGTTATACTAATATGATCTCGACTTATATAAATATATTTTTTATTGCAATTTTAATAACGCTTCAAAATAGAATCAGTCATGTTAATAATTTTTTTGTTGAAATGGCAACACTGTCTCAAGTGTCACACAATACAGAAGGGTTATCTTTTCGCTACAAATTTCGAAAATTTATTAAAATCCATAAAGGATTAGTTGATGTCGGAAAAGAAGTTAATAAAATTTTCTCTCCTCATCTACTTTTTTGGATAATTTTGTGTTTTGTGACTTTAATTTCAAATTCATACGTAACTATTTTATTTGTATTTATACAAAATTTGATACCAGATTGGGATTTTCTCATAGTTTATTTCAACTTGATAAAACTAACCTTTGCTTATTTTTCTGAATTGGTGTATATAACTCAAAAAACAACAGATGTTTGTAGCGAAGTTTAGTAAAAAAATTTGTTAGTAGAAAATCACTAGGTATTTAATTTTAGGCAAATCAAACCAAAAACTTAATTACAGGACTTAAAATAAAACTTGGAAAAGTGGAAGAACAAAATTTAGTAAGTTGTAAAAGTTTATGTAGAAATTTTTAATTTTATATCTTTAAGATCATAGTATCTGGTCTACAATTAAGAAGATATAAATTGGTAATAAATGCCGGCGGTCTTTTTGCCATTGACAACACATTACTATTTTCTGTAGATATGGCCAAATATACCTACTTCAAGTATTTTTATTTAGTTTTTTAGATTTGTGGTACAACATTTTCTTATCTTTTCATAATAGTTCAATTTGATTTAGAAGGCCTCATAACTATTTCTTCTAATATAACAAGCACTTGAATAATATAGTTTCTGTAAATTAGAAAAAACTAACAACACAATCAATAAAAGCACTAAAAACAGTAAATCAATAATAATTTTTTAGTTATGTCTCATGTATTGAACAATTTTGGAAACATTATTATAGTCCCTACAAGAGATTTCCAAAATTTAATTAAAATGTTTTTATTGTAAATTTCACGGTTTTTATAAAAATACATACTTAATAACATATTTATACTTAGTTAATATTTTAGTAATACATATGTTTTGTGGTAATAATTAAACATATAAATACAGAAAACAAATTTACAAGAGAAAGTTAAACAATTGTTAGTACGACAAACCAGTAAAATTAAATTAATTAATTTTAATACAAAAAACAAAAACAGATTTTATTATTTTTTGACTTTTTAATAGAAACTTTCAATTTCAGTCTTTAGTCCAATCAAAACATTATTATACAATAGTAGGAAAAATTTACTCAAATTATTATTTTATGTTTATGAATAAAAAAAATTTGACGTCTGTCGTCAATTTGCATGAAAACTTTAAAAGAAAATCAAAAAAAGGATTCGTACGAACGAATATGCAAATGACGATTTTATCGTCATTCAATAAAATTAATAATAAAATAAACGCCAAAAAAATAGTTCATCGTATACGCCCTAAGAAAATTCGATAAATATGAAATAATTTTCCAAAACTTTTCTCAAATCTGTTGCCACTCAGCAGTAGCTACTCCAATTCTCCGGACCTTTTGTTTCTACTGCTTGGCACGTTTTCGATGTTCTGTCAAATTATTTCCCGTTTGGCATATGGTGTGGGTTTTTGGGGAAATTCGAATGCAAGTAACGATGTTTTTAAATGTCAAAAACGTATTTTGAGATGCATGGCTGGAAAACCTTCCACATATTCCTGCAGGGAACTTTTTCGAAGTTTTAAAATCTTACTACTCTCGTGTATGTACATTTTAGATGTTCTTCCCTACACACACAAAAACCAACAAGTTTACAATAAAAATATAAGTATTCATGGACATAAACTAGACAACTAAACGATTTTCACTTACCCTTAGCAACATGCGATATTTTTAAAAAGTCACCTTTTTACAGTGGCCAAATGCTTTTTAATTTCCTCCCTGTGTCAGTCAAGCAAATAAGCAATAGAAATCTGTTCAAAAAACAGTTATTAAATATATTGTACGAAAATTACTTTTACAATGTTCGCGAGTTCAGCAACTATTTAATTGTCAAGTGATGTTAACTTTATTTTATATGTTTGTGTTCTGACTTTGTCCTATACATTTATTGTTAATGTCTTTGGGATCAAATAAATTATCTATCTATCTATCTATTTTTAATTTACTCTCACTCTCTTTTAGAACTTTTTTTAACCCAGTAAGTATTCAACAATAACCACTCGTGCCCCCCAGGCTGTCGTATTTGTTGCTTGGCAACACATTTTAAAGTTATATTTTTAATTTTTTTATAAAGTAATGAAGTTTTTTATTAGATAGAGTCCTCAGAAAGATATTTCGTGTTTACGACTTACAATTAGTCCGGTGTTTAACTTTCACTATTTTTTATGAAAGTCTAACAGCAAACCATCATTTCTAAACCCCAGTAAAGGAAGATAAACAGATTTTGTCAATGCCTGGTGTTTTGGTGGTTATAAACTTATTAAAAAATTAAAGCCAATAAAGATTGTAAACAAGAAATATCTTTCTGAGGACTTTAGTATAGTATATTCGTATTTTTCTGTGTATTTTTGTGTATTTGTGTAAATTGTCTATATTGTCTTGTTGTTGGGTTTCAATTGTAATGAAAATTTAGTTGTAATTAATAGTTATTACTCTTTTATTTACAAAATATTGATTTTTTAGTTATGTGTTCTTTCTTCTTTTATCTATTGACTGTGACAAACAAATCAATAAAATTATAATCAAAATAAATTTCTCATTTTTAATAATTATTACTTACAATAATTAGGTACAACTGCGATCAATAATAAAGTAATTTGTCGGTCTAAACCAAATGTTTGCACGAAGTTAACACCAAAATATTTTCACTACCTTAATTAATTTATAAAATATTAGCACTTCACTAATTTTTTTTTTTATTTTACAAACTTTTATTTATGTCACAACTTTATTAACTGTAACAATACTTTTTTTTAAATATTGTTTTAATAGAGTTATTTATGTATTATGGCCATAATAAAAAAAATTATGGCACGAGAAATTGTTTAAAGCTTGACGTAGGAGCGCTCTTTTAATTTCCCGAAGGCTATCAGTAACGATTATGACTGTGGTATATACATACAATGTTTTACTTTATTTTGCATTGTTTTAGTTCTTCAAAAAAAGATTCAAAAATTTCGGTCAATTTAGTAAAAACAGTGTCGATATAAAAATAATAGTTAGTTTTTTGTTTTTGTTTAGAGATGCCACAAATTTTTTATTACTTGTTTGACGTTTTTTGAAATAAAAACGAAAAAAATCGTATATATTTGACAGTGTTGCTTGGTAACATTGAGTGCCATAAAGATAAAGACTACTAAGGCTTGCGAGCAAATGAAAAATATTATGTTTGCAAAATAAAATAAAATTATCGTAGTTATTTTGGCATTGGTAATATAACTATCGTTAAACTTGTTGTTGTTCTGCGTCCTGTTTATAATTTATTTCTGGTTTTCATAATTTTAGCTTTTGTAATGTGGTACGGTTTGTTTGATGCCTAATATTTTAATTTTTTTAAGTAAATATGCGGCAAGTATATGTATATTATAAAGTTAAGAACTTTTTCGCATCTTCTAGGGAAGTAAAAAATATAATAAGATTTACTAGCATTATTGTAATTAGATAGTAATTTTTCCTGGTTTCCAAGAAACACAAACAAGGGAGTGTGAAAGAAAAAGAATTCATCAATAAAATAACAATATTTGTAATTAAAAAAAAGAATAATATGTAGGTATATTATTTTAGTCATTTGAATCAAAATCTTATGCCTATTTACAGTAATTATTCTACATTTTTTGCATTTTTAGTTCCTAATTTTGTTTAAAAAAATAATTTTACGCAATTATTTATTAAACTTTACCTACAATTTCAGCCATTTTAATTAAGATTTTTATTCTTTCAAATGTCGTTACTATTGCAACGTATATGCAAATTTATTTCTACTATATACGCGAATACACACAACAATGAATTGTTAAATAAATAAACTTCTCGGTATTCCATAGTAATAACTACGATCGCTGTTGCTTCCGATAAACCGCTCACTCTTTAATCGCCTATCGAATTCCTCACTAACTCGGTCATTGTCTCCGTCCGCTTTTATAACGATACATTCTTCTAGCACGTGTTTGAAAGTTTTCGAGACCTTTCTCCACAGGCGAAGCGAGAACATTTCTCTAGGTCGGTCCACGGGCGTGACTAATAATGATTTCGCGGAATTTCACGCTATAGTGTCACTCACGGCGCTATGTCCTTTTGACATTTTCTCGCACTATTTATTCGAAACTTTGTTTGTCTGGAATGGTTCGAAACTGTTGAAACAAAGATAGAATTTTATTAAAGAAAAATCAGGTTTTCTTTGAACCCGTATTGATAACATATCAACTAAATACTGTAGCTTTTCTTGTATAATTTTCTACAAGAATAAAAATACAGTAATATACCTATAATGATCACTGTACTGTTCTGAGTAGTTCCCTATTAAACGGACATTTCAATTTAATTCGTGAATGTATTCTTTTATTCTTTTATTATACACTCTACTATGAATAACAGTGTTTGTGTAATGTTTCAATGAAACGCTTTTAAGTATATACACAAAGTAGGTAGATAATTTTTCTTCAAATTTAGCTTGCAATTAATAAAGATCAGTCAAATTGAAAATTTAAATAATTTAAATCATTAAACAATAGTTATTATATCTACTGTACTATAACTTCATACACATTTTATCTACAAAACGGGAGATGATAATTTTTCTTATAATCAGGTACTACTCCCACTCTTTATAGAAGTCATTCTTTGCACTCATAATAGTTTCAATTTTTTATTATAACCACATTAGAAGCATGAGATAAAAATCAGTTATTCTCACTTGTGATAACAGTCAAGTATTTATGTTTTTATAAGAGTAACATCGTCGATGTAGATAGAGAAGTGGAACAATTTTTAAATCATCTAAACAATGCTCTATTACACAGTTTTGTGTTTATGTGTCATTTTAAGCAGTGTTTCAAGTCAATATAAACCAACCTGGGACAGTTTAGATAGCCGCCCTTTACCAGAATGGTACGACAAAGCAAAAGTTGGTATTTTTCTTCATTGGGGAATTTATTCAGTACCCAGTTTAGGAAGCGAATGGTTTTGGAGCCATTGGCAAAGTAGGTATATTACTCACTTATTTATAACCAATTTTATTTTTTATATTTTAGATAATGATCCTGAAACTATCGATTTTATTAAAAAAAATTATCCACCAGATTGGACTTACCAAGATTTTGCTCAACAACTTACTGCAGAATTTTACGATCCCTTTATGTGGGTCAATCTATTTCTAAAGTCCGGGGCCAAGTATAAAAGATAAGTTGTCTACTCCTCACATATTTATTTTTTTCTCTTTATTAGATATGTGGTACTAACGAGTAAACATCACGAAGGATATACTTTGTGGCCTTCGAAATATTCGTATAGCTGGAATGCTAATGATGTTGGACCTCATCGCGATCTTTTAGGTTTGTTTAGTGTTTATTTTATAATTTTTGAAAGCGTTGGTATTTAGGTGAACTTGCAAAACGTGTTAAAGCAAGAGGACTACATTTCGGAGTTTATCATTCCTTATTTGAGTGGTACCATCCTCTGTATTTAGATGATAAAGCTAATAATTGGAACACTTCGGCTTTTGTTGATACAAAAATTATCCCAGAAATGAAAGAATTAATAAATACTTATGAACCTGAAGTACTGTGGTCTGACGGAGATTGGGAAACCACAGATACGTATTGGAAATCAAAAGAATTTCTTGCTTGGCTTTACAACGAAAGTCCGGTAAAAGATGTAATTGTAACTAACGATAGATGGGGAAGTAACACTACTTGTAATCATGGTGGTTTTTACACCTGCTCTGACAGATATAATCCAGGTCTTTCTCTTTTATTTATATAGTTTTTTTAAAAGTGTACAAAATATTACAGGAGTCTTAGTACCTCATAAATGGGAAAACGCGATGACTGTAGACAAACCCTCATGGGGATACAGAAGAACAGCAAAAATTTCTGAAATTTTAACCCCGCATGAATTGATAACAACTCTTGTTGAAACTGTTAGTTGTGGAGGAAATCTTCTTGTCAATGTCGGTCCGACCAAAGAAGGCACGATTATTCCCATATTTCAGGAAAGATTAATGCAACTTGGTACTTGGTTATCAATTAACGGAGATTCAATTTATGAGAGTAATCCATGGACTGTTCAAAATGATACTTCAGCGTCTCCTGTTTGGTACACATCTAAAAATGAAACTGTGTACGCAATATTCTTGCAATGGCCTTCTGAAAATTTTATTTCTCTAGAACATCCCGATATTGTTAGTTACTTTACACAAAAAAATCCAACTGTAACTCTTTTAGGGAATGAAGATAAGATTCTTGCGGTAAATGGTTACATTTGTTATTTGGTTTCATTTAATAATTACTTAATTTTAGAGTAATTCCAGTAATAGTCAGGTGACTGTAACTTTACCAAATAAAGCAATCGTAAAAAGTGAATGGGCTTGGGCTCTGAAGTTAGTACCAAAATAGCAGATTATAAATTATAGTATCATATCAAATTCTTATATGTAAAGTACCTATTAAAAATGTAAAAAATTAAGTTTTAGTTTTTTGTTTCTTTGGCGTTATACAGGGTAACATAAAAGTATGGAATAAAATTCCTATTTTCTAAGTAAATTTTTTTTTAGAAAACTAAAAAAAATCGATTTTAATTTTTTATTGTGCACGTTTTTCATTTATTTTCAAAAAATTTTTGCTAGCCAATTTTTTTCGGTAATGTAATCTGTTTTTTTAATAGTAACCCCTATTTTTCCCGTTAAAAATCAAGACTACTTTTTTTTCTGAGTATAACAGTATAACATTAATAGGATTTAAAATGAACACTTTAAAAATAATTTAACCAATTTAATTGTTTTATTGAATTTTTCAAAATACACGCAATTTTTAACAGAATTATTGAAGTGAATGTTCAAATTGACTTCCTTCTGTTTTCTGGCAATAATAAAACTAATTTTCAATCTTTGTTGGAACATTATTTATAATTTCTTGACTAATTAAACGACACTGATTTGTGCATATTCCTCTTAAGTTTTCTAACTCCTTGGTTTTGTTGTAAATACTTTTGATTTTAAGTAGCCCCATAAAAAAGTCAAATAAATTTATCTTAAAATAGATATAATTGCCTATATGGGTCAATAAAAAATCCGCACTGGATGAGAGAAATCCAGACTCAACATCCACAAAAATTGAATGTTTAGTGTGGTTTAATCAGATCACATTTTAGAACCGTATTTTTTTGACGTTTTATTGACTGGACAAGTTTATTTAGTTATTTTTTGCAACACGTTACTACCAGGATTAGCAGAACTGTTTCCAAATAAAGATAATCTACATATACCAGCAGCTAATGTATGGTTTCAACAAGACGGTGCACCTCCACATTACACTCTAAATAACAAATTATTTAGATAATATTTTACCCGGTTTTTTAAAAGGGCTTCTTAAATTCAAAAGTAATTGCAACAAAATTAACAGATTTAGAGGATTTAAGAGAAAAAAATTTAAATCAGCGATGCTTAATTAGTCAAAAAATAAAAAAATAATGTGCTAACAAAGTATAAAAATTAGTTGTATTATTGCCAAGAAACGAAAAGACGTCAACTTTTAGTAATTTTGTTGAAAATTACGTTTATTTTAAAAAATTTAACAAAACATTTAAATTGGTTAAATTACTTAAAGTTTTCCTTAGTTCCTTCTAGACTCTAGCCGAAAATTTTGATTTATGATGGTTCTATCATAGTTAGTGCATGCGTGCAACTCAGCAAAGCCCATTGTTCAGTTTATGGCGATGGTGAATGATTAAAAAGTCAGCCCAAATATTTTTGAGCCTTGTATAACTACAAAATCAGCTAATAAATGTTTGTTTACTTAATTAAAAAAAACTGCTTGAAAACTTTTGAAATATGGTAAAATAAAGCTGACATAGATATTACAGTTCGTTTGACTACAATTTTTGACTGTAATTTTGAAAGCACAAAACGCTTAATTCCCTGTTACTTTTAGTTCACCTTAAATAATAAGACAAAAGTTTTTGTACGAATATGATTTTGCCTTTATAAACTTTGACTTTAATGGCAGCTTATCTTCAATTTGTAGCAAAAAGTAATCAATTAAAATTGTTAAAACTTTATTAAAGGCCAATTAAATGACAAAAGCGTTAGACATTTAGTTCTTTGTATTTTACCTATTGCAACACAGTACAACACTATAAAGTATAATCCGGTATCTGAATGCTCTCTGTATACTTTGTATCACAACCGTGTAAAGACCTATCCAGTTGGATTAAGGTTTCAGGCAACGACCCTATTTCTGTGCCTTTATTCGGTCGTCTGCTATAGAAATCCGCCCCGTGTTAAGTTGTAAATATTAGCAATTATTTCTTAAAGCTTTTCTACATGGCATTGAACTCTCAAACACCCTGACAGATAAATTCACTATTATCCACAATAGCACAGAATAACTATGCCTGTCAGACCAATATTTTCTTATTTAACTGGTACTAAATTTTAATTCAACAAATTTTTAGTTTTCTAATAGCTAATCTGAGGACTAAAAAGTTAACATTCCTCAAATGGCAAAAATGTTTATCAAGTTCTTCTCAAAAAAGTTAAATGCTGTATTCCCAGTATTATTTTATTTTTTGTTCTAGCGCATGCCAATGTAAACTAGGTTGTTTAAGTCGGCATTAAATAATTTAATTCGTTTATGCGTGTTACACGGTGAAGCGTGAGTCTGATTAACTTCCAAAATAGTTTTTATAACAGCCAAACACGTCATTTTTAATACAACGACGAACGTGTATGTTTGGCTTCACCCGTACACTTGTTTAACTTTTTATATATCATGTAACTTCAGAAATTTTTCTTATCGGTTCAAAGACTTTTACTTTGATACAAATTATTTTTTACAAAGATTTTTAATGTTATTTCTATTATTGTGAAGCTCTTTCTTGTTTGGTAAACCTTTTTTTTCTAAATTAGTTTTTTTTGTTGTATTATATATAGATATTTTCTACGTTTATAGCACTGAAGATGAGTTTTTATGTTACCCGAAACTAGTCTGCCAATTATTATGTGATACCTTAAATCAACTTATATTATTTTTCGTGGGTTAGTGGAAATAGTCAAAATCACATTTTTCGATGTAAACAATACATATTTATTTGTTTATTTTATTTATAACAAGTAAACAAGTCTATTGCCACAGTTCGAAGAAAAATGCTGCTTTACCAAACCGTTTATAGTATATTACAGTAGAAGTCTGTTAGAGTAGCCTTTACGACCAAGCCAGAAATTTTGTGAGACGAGCTCGAAGAGCGAGTCGTATAATACTGGCGAGGCCGTAAAGGCCCTAACAGACGAGTACTGTACAGTAGTTTTTGTAATACCTCAATAATTTGGCCGCATTTATTTTTATTATTTTATTAATTTTAATTAAAAAAGAGATAATTTAGAGTGCGTTGTACGTTGTCAATGTCAACCGTTGTTTCATTGTAATCAAGTTAAACAATAAAGCATTTGTATTTCCATAGTGATTTAGGGGACATCCGAACTGCGGTTAGAATTTAACCAGATAAATGAGTCATTACCAAAAAATATTTTAGGGACCGAACGGCGGTGCGCTCGGAAACCCCGGGGGGTTCTAAAATTCTAATCCTATTATCGGTGATATTAGCTTAGTGGTGTATAACAGAATTTTTCTTCGTTGTTTGTGGCATGGTGAACAACAATTTTATCAATAAACTGACAAAAAGAAATTTGAATCTACTTAAAATCCCAAATTTAAGCATGAAGTTTAGTTTCCAGTTTAAACCTTAAACATGTTTTTTGAAATCTGTGATAAGCAAATTTCCATTTTCAGGTAAAACACCAAAACACCAAAATTACTTATTTGAATCCTTTCCGGCTAGTTTCCATAGTTTGGTTCTTACAATATCTTTAGATCTTCCGGCTTAAAGTTTATATGACAATACTTTTCATCAACTCCTTAATTTTATTTAAACTTTTGCTTATAACTTTTTGTCTATAAAAGTTAGAATCAAAAGCTTTTAACACAGTGGTAGATAATATCTATTATTTACTACAAAAAAGCTCTTTACTAAATTTTTATTGTATGTACCAGGTAATTCAAGTTTTATCAGCACCTCCAAAATACTGCTTTCAAACACCAAAAAAGTATAAAAAAAAATTGAGGTTGATTTTTACATATAGAAGACTTGAACACATTTTCAAATTGTTTACTTATACGGTTAGTTTTTTTTAATTATGTCTAATTAATTATAATTTTAGGTAAATGATTTTTTGTGTATTGGTGTACTTTGATACAATGCACCAAAATGTCTAATTACAACGATTTCTAACAATTTTAAAAAAAATTGCAGAGTTATTGTGTTACACATTTGTGATTAATTGATACCAACACAGCCAAAAATTTTTTTTTTTAGGTTTTATTCATATTCTGATTTTATTACTTTATAACGGCTTGTGGAACGTGGGACGTAGCTCCCTACTGTGAATAAAACCGCAGTTAGAACAGGGATTAGGTTCGAACAGGTAGGCAGATACACTTCAACCGCAGTTCGGTCGCTACCTGAAAATCCACCGCAGTTCGATCGCACCGGTGATTTAGTCTTTACGGCCGCTCTTAACGACCGCTCTTTACGGATACTTGATTGTTAAGGTATTGTTTTCATTGTAACAAACAATCCTTAAAGCTACCTTTAACAATAAGGTATTACAAAAAAAATTTTTGTAATATCTAGGTACTTATTAAAGATTTGCTTTAAGGATTGTTTGTTACCAAGTTAACAACCTCTTAACGGATGCGGCCTGTTGTCTCGATGTAAAAAGCCTCTTAGCTGTTGACATGTCCGTATCCTGACAGGCCGTTAAAAGCCTTTTTACAACCGACGAAGAAAAAAAATCTTTATAGTAACACAATTCTAAATTTTGTTTTTTTATTTTTTAATAACCTTTAGCTCTCCAACTTTGCATCTGTAAAAAAATTAAAAATAAAATTAATAAATTACGAGTATCAAGATATTACCATAGTATTTTTAAAAAATAGTAAGACAAATAAGGAGATTATATAAAAAAAATTATTGAGCTATTTTAAAGTGTTAATTTATTAATATTGTTATTTTTTATCTGTTTAAGAAGTTTTGTGTTAAAGATTTTTTGTTGACAATATTGCAAAACTTTTAGATTTTTTTGTAAATTACAGTGCTGATAATATAAAAAGTTACTAAAAACAATGTTACAAAGTTGAGTTTAAAAAAAACAGTACTACAAAATCGGCATAGTAAACGCGAAATAAAAAAAATGTACAATAACACATCTGTTAGAGCCTTTACAGCCTCACCAGTTTATTCAACTCACGCTTCGAGCTCGTCTCACAAACTTTCTGACTCGGCCGTAAAAGCTATCCTGTCCGACTTGTACCACTTAAAATACTATAATTTTATTTTAAAACCATAAACTTGTTTTCGGGCTTTAAACTTTCCTCGTGCTGTAATTATGGCCTTAATACATAAATATGATGTTTCTGTTTGCCTAACAGTAGGTTGGGAATGACCTGACCTGACCTGAGTTTTCATATTATTTTTTAACAATATTATTGTTATTTTTTAACTTAAAAAAAGCAAATAACAATAAATAAAATAAATACTTGTCTAATTTTTAAAACTTATCTAAAGTGCTGACCTTTGAACATTTGAACATTGAGAATAAGTGTTTATGATGGAAAAATCTAACCATTTAACTTTTAGAAGATTCTATATAGGTATTGTACATACGTGTATATCCCTCCAGGGGAATTTTGTTACTTAAAATACTTCTTACTACATGTTAAATTAATTTTATTATTTTTAAATTGGCAAAACTTTGCTTAGTTAAAATAGCAAGGATTTATTTGTATTATAGAAAATATACTAGTCAAAAATATAAAATATAAACAATTAACTGAAAAATTTATAGGAAAATTTAAATTGATAGCATTAATATTCAAGTGTTTCTGTCATCCTCTGATATCTTCAAAGATTCTAATCTTGTTATTAATAAACACAAATCACACAACAATACCAAGTTGATTGTTGAGAAGCATAGCATCATGACTTCTCATTATATTCTTCTCTCTTTGTTATTTTCTTGTGTATTAAATCAAGTTACAAGTCAATATGATCCAACATGGGATAGTTTAGACAGCCGTCCGTTACCAGATTGGTACGATAAATCTAAAATCGGAATTTTCCTTCATTGGGGAGTTTATTCAGTTCCTAGTTTTGGAAGCGAATGGTTTTGGAAATTTTGGAACGGCAAGTAACTCAATAAAATTACAAAAAAAATTTTAATCATTTTAATCATCAGATGGAAAAGTTGAATATGTTAATTTCATGAAAGAAAACTATGCACCTGATTTTACATACCAAGATTTTGCAAAAGAATTTACAGCAGAATTTTTCGATCCTGAAGAATGGGCCAACCTTTTTGCTAAATCAGGAGCAAAGTAAGTCCACGTAAACTTGAAATTTCCACAAAATAAATTTCTTCTTATAGATATGTTATTTTAACAAGTAAACACCACGAAGGTTATGCCATGTGGCCTTCAAAATATTCATACAGTTGGAACGCAAATGATGTAGGACCACACCGCGATCTTATAGGTTTGGCATCACACAATTGGCAAATATTTGTAAAATTATTTTTTTAGGAGACCTTGCTGCTGCAATTAGACAAACAGATCTTCATTTCGGTTTGTATCATTCTTTATTTGAATGGTTCCATCCTCTTTATGATAATGATCGAGCTAACAATTTTACAACTTCTGAATTTGTTGATTTCAAAATTATACCTGAAATGAAAGAACTTGTCAACACCTATAAACCGGAAGTTGTCTGGTCAGATGGAGATGGAGAAGCTCCTGATACTTATTGGAAATCAACAGAATTTCTTGCTTGGCTGTATAATGAAAGTCCTGTCAAAGATATAGTCGTGACAAATGATCGTTGGGGATCTAATGTGGGTTGTAAACATGGAGGCTTTTTTACGTGTGCTGATAGATACAACCCAGGTTACACTATTTTCTATAGTTCAAAGTACTAAAATATTCAATTCACTTAACTTGTAGGTCATTTGTTGCCACATAAATGGGAAAACTGTATGACTGTAGATAAAAAATCTTGGGGTTACAGAAGAAACGCTGATTTAGATGAAATACTAACTACACATGACCTTCTTGTAACTCTTACAGAAACAATCAGTTGTGGAGGTAGAAATCTAACTTTTGTTAATTAAAATTAAGTAAATTTGTTAAGGTAATATTCTTATAAATGTTGGGCCAACAAAAGCAGGAACAATTATTCCGATTTTCCAAGAACGTTTACTAGATCTTGGCACTTGGTTATCGGTTAACGGAGACGCAATATACGAGAGCAGTGCTTGGACTACACAAAATGACTCATTAACTTCTGGAGTATGGTACACTGCTAAAGATCCAGTGGTGTATGCCATAGTTTTAGACTGGCCTGAAGATAATGTTCTACATTTGGGCTCAGCATCTTCTCTTTTTGCAACTACTGGTACACAAGTTACAATGCTTGGAAATGAAGATATTAAGCTATCGGTAATATATAAGTGAGTGTTATAATAATTTAATAAAAAATATTATAGGCAAAAGTTAATGATGATCAAGTGACTGTAACTTTCCCAGATAGGGCATCAGTGGTCAGCGAATGGGCTTGGGTTTTAAAGATAACTCCAAGCTCAAAATGATTTTGTAAAATAAACCTTAAATAAATATAAAAATTATAAATTATTTTATCTAGAATAAAATTTAAATAACTTAATAATCGTTTTAAAAAACATACAAGAAATCTCTAAAATATTGTTGACCGAATTAAAGACTAAATTAACTTATATCCATATATTGTGAAACATATTTTAAATACAGAAAAATAGCACCAGGTTCATCCTCATCAACAGTCAATTGACATAGCCACCGATTTTCAGCTAACTCCTCTTGTCAATTGTTTTAATTAACGCTCCGAGAACAACACCGACTAGATTTGTCGGTGGTGGGCTAAGCTGTGACGCTGTTTTCTATGAATTTTGCAGATATCTTGCAACCACCGGATAAAAGAGTTATTTTATCAGTTTATTAAGTAAATGTCCGATGTTTATTAATTAAATTAAATATCCAAAAAATTTATTAAAAATTTGAAAAGAAGAAAGAGGTTCATATCTCATCTCATGAAATTCAAGCCCCTAAAAAAAATTCTTTTCTATAAAACATATAGCAGTTCTGATAGCCAGTCACACTCAACCAAACAGTCTCAATTAGTGAGGCTAATGCATACAATAGTAGGGTTTTGAAGAAATAGCGGTAAACCAATCGTCCAAATAAAAATACAATCACAGTGAGGTACCATCAGATAAATTATTTAAAACGTTTAAGATAACGTGTTAAGGAGATCAGTGCCTCAAAAACTAAAAAAAATGACATTTTTTTAAATTTTCTTTCTCAAAACTACAACTCTTCCTGCACATTTTGGTTTTTGCAAAATTAAAATCCGAGCACTTTTTCTTCAAAAAAACGTACTTTTCAGGAAGCGCGAAAAATTAAAATTATTTAAATATGTGTATATCAAAACCAAGAAACAGCAATTTATAAAAAATTATTTAGAAAGAATTTCCAGTGATCAATTTTAATTTTTCAAAAACCAAAATGTACAGGAAAAGTTATACTTTAAAAAAATAAAATAAAAAAATGTCATTTTTTTTAATTTGTGAGGCACTGACTCCCTTAAGTTGCAAGAAAACTAACATCTTTGTTATGGTTAACATAACAAGAACAACAAATATTTTATAATATCATTCAAAAAGTCGCAAGAAGTGGCAACTATAATTAAGAAAATGTTTGTATTGAAAGATGAGGTTATAGGATAGGCCATAATCTTCCCAGTGGTTCTATTGACAAAAAAAAAGATATAAATTATATATTATATACCTCCAATTGAATTTTTTTATATTATTATTAATCTGTAAATAAATCTATTCCTAATTCTTCAATGTTTTATTTTAGGGTACCTAAATATAAAATCATAGATGACCCTCGACCAACAAAAAACAAAAAAACCGAATTTGCCAAAAAAATTTAATATGTGATGTGAAACGTGAATTGGATATAAATTTTTAATTTTAATTGTGTAAGGAACTGGCCAAACAACAGCTGATCTAATTACTTAATTGTGACTCACCAAAACGTTTTATGTATACTTTGACGTAGGGCTGAAGAAAGCGTAAGACCGAAACCGGTACCCTGAAATAAAGCATTTAAGAATTGGGAGTAGATTTATTTGTAAATTAATAATAGCATAAAAAAAGATGACATGAGAAGATTTTGTGTTAATTATTGAAGACTAAACAATGTGGCAAAAAAAGACAGAATTGAATCAAAACTGGAGATGCAACGCCGATTTGACAATTACCTCAAAGACTCGAAAGATGGAACAAAAAATGACGACCAAGATTGAAGAGATGTTAAAAGATGGTATTTTGGAATAGTCCATAAATAGCAAAATTAATTATTGTTATGCTCTATTTATAGACCATAAATTATAAACCGATAAAAACAACACAAAAAACAAGAATTCATAATACGAAAAAATAAAAAAAATAAAAAAAGAAAAAACTTTCTTAGCTGTTATTTGATGATCTAATTTCAAGTAAAAATAATACCGGTAGTATCTTCGTTTGTGTAGAAAATTAATAAAATTTAGAGGTGTGATTGGTTGTTGAGACAGAAAAGTATTAAAATTAGTATGTAGTATCTCAACTTGAAATTAGCTCATTAATGTTATTCGATCTATCTAATGCACTTCCCAAATTCCAAGTTATGCTTTCAAAAATTTTAACATGAAAAACCAGTTTGGTTTGTATAGTTGACGTAATTATTGCTTTCAGCAGAAACACACATATTATAAATTTTTTGAAATAAATATTTATGTTCCGAATGGAACTTGGGAATATAGATTTAATATGATCAGCCATATTAATTCTACTATTAAGAATTTTTTATATTTGAGATGGAAATCCCTATTAGTGACCTCAAAAACCCCAGAGTACTCCTTTGGGTACAATTTCGTGTAATATTTTCTAAGATAATAATGTTACAAATAAGCTATATTAAATTATAGTATTAGTGATTAGTAGATGCGAGTAGAAATCAGTGTGGCAGGTTTTTCATTTTGAAAATGACAATTTAGGCACGAGCACGGTCTGCCACTACATTGAATAAAATTTATTTGTTTCGTAGGAACAACCCTTTGAGATGTTGGAATTGAGGGACAGCAAAAATTGGGAATGTGAGCAGTTATTAAAACTCGAATTAGACGTTATTGTAAAATTTAATAAAAACAAAAATAAAAAGAAAAGTAATGAAAGTTATACGATTACAAAATGAGCTAATTATTCAAAATTTAAGTAAAATTTTACGTGCCAAAATTGAAAAGGAGAAATGAATGGTTAAAACAGAGTGACGAATCATCAAATTACAAATTATTACATTATGAGATTTATATGGTGCAAGAAAAACCACATTACATGGGAAATCACCCCCCATCGTGTTGAACTGATGGTTGATACTTTACGGTACTTTAATACAAAGAAAATTTGCCATAGATGACTTTTCAATAATTTAAGCTCATTAATTCTTTGGTAAACATTTGGAAATGTTTACATTTCCGACTCTCTGAATTATCATTGTATTTTAAGTGTGCAGATAACAGACGGAGTTGGTTCATAAACAAAATATTATACTTATACTGAGAGTTGCCTTAATCTAGAAGGAGGGTAGGAAAACCAAAACTAATTTCACAAACGGTATAAAAATGACTTACTTAAAACAACAAAAATTACAAAAGCAATAGGTCCATCCCCGAACAGTTCACATTTTTAATTTAATACTATTGTGCCAAACGATAACATTTTGAACCCTTTTGGCAATTATAAATTACCAAACGAAACCTCAAAATGGCTGCCATGGTTGTTAAAAAAACACCGAGAAGAATTAAATTAAAAGAGACTTACTATGTAACATCTTGTGGAGACGATCGGTTCTTTTCACAAACACTTTTACTTTTTAACTTCACAACTCAAAAAGGGGAACTTCAATTACTACTTCGCTGGTAACTTGTCATATACTGGTTCTCCCGATTAATCGGACGAGCTTATATATATGCTTCAGTTTCTTTGTCTCCACGAGAGTGTAAGTCACAACTCCACAAGATTTGTTAATATTATAAGCTAAAAGCTTTTCATAGCTAATTGGTGTCAAATCTCATGGGAAACTGTCCAGTGACCTTACATTGACTTTGCTTTGTCTAAACGCTTAAAAATTGAATCGCGAAATGAATTACTTAGATTTGATTTTCCTTTACAATATTTTTAGATGACCAAGAGGGCATCAGTGGCCCTTCACATCAGGATATAATTCGAAACTAACTTCTATGTGATGGCACACTTCTATTTTTGTCACTATAAAATTAAAATAAATAAAATATAAAATCCTCTATACTGCTAATATTCGAATTATCAAAAATTTGCGTTACCGAAGCGCAGTTTTGAGTTAGTGAAGTTCCACTGTATTAGGAATGGTTCATCCTGTATGTAAATATTGTTATTTATCATTAATTTTTAAATCAAGCTTACTACAATTATTTCAATAAGCAAAGTTACAGATAAACCCATTATTATTGCATAAATTAAAAAAATTCTTAAGTTTCATATCAATAAAAATCTATACTTCTAAAAAATAATAAAAGATAAAATGATACAATCAATACAAACTCTTCAAACAATATATTATTGTCATTAGTCACGATAGTAAAATTGATTGTCAATAGTATAACAGGTTGTACCTTAATTGTTAAAATCTAATAAAACAAATCAAGATGTAGTGATATCTATTGTCTCATTGATGGTCAAGGACTAAACAAAATAAGCAACCAAACAAGAAAAATTTTTATCTCAGTATATTGTGTACCAATCATTATTATAGAAGCAATAAGTAAGTACTTTTGTTAAACAAAGACAAAGAAACGTAGTTATGTATGTATCAAATGACGTGCATAGACTCTTGTTGTGTTCATAAGACTGATTAGCATTTCCAGGTCAATTACTATCTGAAATCACCAGTGTTTTCGTTAAAACAGAATATCAATATGAAACAAAAATTTTGTTTGTTCCTCACTGTATTAATTATCAATAAATCAACATCCCATAATCCACAAACAATTGAAGTACCCCAAGAAACCCGATATGAACCGACCTGGGACAGTTTAGACACCCGTCCCATCCCATCATGGTTCGATCAAGTTAAAATAGGTATATTCCTTCACTGGGGCGTTTTTTCTGTACCCAGTTTTGGGGGAGAATGGTTTTGGGCAAACTGGAAAAGTACGTTTACAATTATTTAAATATTCTACTTTCATTTTCTTAAGTAGGTGAAGATTCTGGGGAGTTTGTAGACTTTATGGAAAAAAATTATCCTCCCGGTTGGACATACCAAGAATTTGCAAAAGATTTTACGGCTGAATTTTTTAATCCAGATGAGTGGGCAGAATTATTTAAAAAAGCTGGAGCCAAGTCAGTGATATTCTATTTAATATTTTAGAATAATAACAGCAAATGTTGTAGGTATGTAGTTTTAACAAGCAAACATCACGAAGGGTACACGTTATGGCCCTCCAAATATTCTTTCGGGTGGAATGCTCAAGATATTGGGCCTCATCGAGACCTAATCGGTTAGTGAAACAAAATATTCAAATCTTTTATTTAATAGTACTTATTCATAACAGCCGATTTGGCAAAAGGAGTAAGGGATAAAGGGTTAAAATTTGGAGTGTACCATTCCCTTTATGAGTGGTTTAACCCCTTGTACCTTTCTGATAAAAATAATTCATTTGAAACTCAAGAATTTGTCAACAATAAAATGTTACCAGAAATGTATGAACTAGTTAATAACTACCAACCGTCAATTCTTTGGTCTGATGGTGACTGGGAAGCCAATGATACATATTTCAGATCCACAGAATTTTTAGCTTGGCTTTACAATGACAGTCCTGTTAAAGATGAAATTCTCGTTAATGACAGATGGGGAATAGGAATTCCTTGTAAACACGGAGATTTTTATTCTTGCAAAGATAGATACAATCCGGGAGTCTTGCAATCTCATAAATGGGAAAATGCAATGACAGTTGATAAAGAGTCGTGGGGATATAGAAGGAACGCTAATATATCATCATATTTCACAACACATGAGCTGATTCAAACTTTGGCAGAAACAGTCAGTTGTGGAGGTAAAACTTATCATTTTCGGTTTCTTCAATAAATATGTTTAATTCCAGGAAATCTTTTAATAAATGTTGGACCGACAAAAGAAGGCACAATTGTACCACTTTTTCAGCAACGCCTGTTGGATCTAGGAAGCTGGCTTTCAATTAATGGTGATGCTATCTATAACAGTAAACCATGGAAGATACAAAATGATACACTCACATCTGGTGTTTGGTACACTTCCAATGGTGAAAATGTTTATGCAATTGTTTTACAATGGCCAGAAAAAAATATTCTTCTGTTGGAATCAGCAGTAGAACTTTTTTCGAACTCAAACGCAACTGTTACTATACTGGACAGCAAAGCAAAATTAAAGGTTTTTTTTTAAATACAAGTTACTAACAGAGTTTTACTATGTATTTATTTTTTAGTGGTCAGTCAATACACAAACTGTTGGCATACAATTCCCCGATAAGGCCACTGTTGCTAGTCCATGGGCTTGGGTTTTAGAAATTATACCACATTAAAAGTGTAGACAGGAAGCAAAGAAAATAAAAGTATTTGAGTACATACACTTCTTACAACAAAATGTTTAAAAAATATAATTTATAAGAAAAAATTTGATTGATTCATGTGAAATATTCTTTTTTCTTGAATGTGCAATCTTATTAGGTACCTATTTTTTCTTATTTGAACTTAAGATAATAATGGCCGTATAGCTACTGAAAAATTGACATCAGTACCTAAATTAGTAATTTACCTAAATGTGAGAAAAAAAAAAGTTGCTTGCATACCAAAAAAAAACTTTCAAATTATTTTGCAAACTGTAAAATTTCTCGAAGATATTTTCCTGTTCTTCTAGTTGTTTTTCTCTCTAAAAGGTTCTTTTGTTTTTCTTTTTCCTCCAGTCATAGTTACTCGTTCTTTCCTTTTGTTTTTCCAAAAAATTCGTTAAATACTCCTTTTCTTGTAGACGTAGTCTTGTTGTTCTTTTTTCCTTTGCAATCATCGTTTTTCAAGTTCAGAATCTTCTTTTGTTCTCCTAGAATTTAAAGTCAACCTTAGCTCTTCTATCTCTTCTAATCGTCGTTAATAAAACGCCTCTAAAATCTTCTAATGCTGTTCTTTTTCCATCAGGTGACGTCTCTCAACTTATTCTAAAATTAGTTTTACTTTTTTTCTACTAATACGTAGTTGTTTATTTAATTCCTCTAAAAAAGTTTTTTTTTCTTCTAGAACCTTTCTCTGCTCTTCTGTTTTTGCAATCGACGCACGGTTTTTCAATTTCTTCTAGAACTGTTTCTTTTTACCAACCTTCGTTTTTCAAATTCACCTTTTTCGGCGTTTACACCGTTTTTAAGCACTTCTGAAGCATTTTTTTCTGTCAGCCGACATCTTTCAATTTTCTTTTACTTTTTGTACAAATATCATTCCCAGAATTCTTTTTGTTTTTTCAAACGCCGTTTTTTAAATTATTGTATTTACTCTAGTTCCTTAAATATTTTCATTCACTCTTTTTTTTCTTCCAAACAACGTTCCAACGTCTTTTGTTGTTTTGACAGAGCTTCTCGATCAGTAAACGAATCCCTTCCTCGATTTTGCTTCTTAAACTGCCTGTAGGTGCACCCAAAAAAATAAGCTTATTCTCCAAACACTTTTTAAATCTCAGTCCTGACCTCAGGTTGACATCTTTTATTTAAAATAATTTGCATGAGAACACTTTATTTGTGATATATTATTGGACAAAGCAAAATCCAAGTCAGATCAGGTCAGATTAAGGATAGCTTCATGGAGGGGTAAAATGGGTGAGTGATTGTAAACTCCATGGAGGAAAAAAACTGTTTTTTTTTTTAAATAATTTTCCTCAAAAATACCAACCTCCGATAAAAATAATCATTGTCAGAAGAAAATGTCAAAGAAACCAAAAAAAAAAAATAGCAAAAAAAGTGTTTAAAGACCTTCAAAATGAGGTATCACACGGCCTACTTATTTAAATTCCAAGAGAGAAAACAGTGTGCTCAAAGGGGTAGTAAGACCAACGTGAATTTATCACAAAAATATGTCCCCCAGGCAATAAAAATCTGCCTGTTTCGGTTTTTTACGCAAAATCGTTACCGAAAAAATTAGGGTAAACTGTGCCATTTTGGATGTGGCCAGGGTAGGCACCCCATTTTCAAAAACCCAATTTCACAATTTTTTTGTAATATTAAATTTCTTTTTTTACTACTAGACTACTAGATTTTTTTCCAAGGTCATTCGTGTTCTTTTCATCGTCGCCTTTCATGGTCTTCTTTTTCTTCTCTACAACTTATGTTTTCTTCTGTTTTTAGTATGTCATTTTATCCTTTCCTATTCTCCACGACGTTTTTTCTTCTCGTCTTTTTCTTCTCTGTGGCTCTTCTTCTTTCTTCGGCATTTATTCATTTGATCCAGCATTTATCTAAAAGCTCTGTTTAATGTTTTCTTCCTGTCTTCTTACTTCCAATTTTTTTAATACTTCCCTCGCTCCTTTTTGATCTTTTCGTCGTTTGTTCATTATTTCGATAAATTTGTTAAATTTACTCAGGTAGAGTCCGTACACTTTCAGAACAGCACACCAATAAAAGTGTGCAGATGACAAAATAGTGTCGAGCCAGTCCCATTTGCAAATTGAAGGGGAGGAAGCCAAGCGGCACGTGGTCAGCGAAAGGTCAGCGGCGTTCGTCATTCTTGGTCATTCTGTTTAGTGTCGTTCGCTGACAGATTTTGATGATCCAACATGCTGTTCTGAAAGTGTACGGACTCTATTGTAGTATGTAGAACCAAGACCGTATACCGCGTTTTCAGCAACAAATTTTGCTGACAGTGTGTTGTTCCCTTAACTCAACGAAAGAGATACTAAATAACGAGTCTTCCATCAAGAACGTCGGATTTAATTTAAAGGAAAAACACAGTTAATTGAGTAATTTTTATCAGATGTTATTGAGCTTATGTGGATTCAACCAAATGGCTGCTGCTGCAACATCTGGCAGACCACTAACGTCAGCATTTTTACTTAAAAATGACTTAAAAAATTGAAGGATTTTCCTGCAATTTGACGCCATACAATTTTGTGATTTTATGTGAATGAGACGAAATTTTGGTAGTTTTTCGAAAGTCAGTCAGACAACACTAGTGTAACTGTTTTTCAATGTTTTTTCTTAATAATGTAAAATATGTTTACTATTACGATTATCGGTTAAATTATAAGAAATGCATGACAGAATAACCAAAAAATTTGTCAATCTCAACTTCTAATACATCTTATTTTTTTACAATCTAATTCGTCAGGTAGTGATCTTGATTTTTTTTTTTTCAAAGTACTAGCATTAAGCTTACTATCATAATTCCCCACTACAGGCCATATCGGCCCAAAATGTATCGTAAGCACAGCTGCTATTTTATTAATTAGCCAACAGCACACAAGGCTGATGCAGATATTACCCCTTTTGGGTAATCATTTAACCAGGCCGGATCAAAGTAGAGACCTTTTACCCTCCGAAAAATTAGCTAGATAATCTGGTAACACCGGGAATCGAACCCTGTACGCTATACGTCTTGTTTTGTGGTCAAGTGCCATAGGTCCTTACTAAAGGTAGAAAAATCCTAAAAGAATAATGATAGACGGGGCAAACTTTTAATTCGTTTTAGCCGAATACGCATATTTTTACGATTTATCTGAGTCTACTAGATTAGTTAAATTATTATTTAGTTAAATTAGTTAAAAATTAGCTAAACCAATTTAATTAAAAATATTTATTCTTGCGATCAAGATAAAGTAGTAGATATAACATTTCAAAAAAGTTACACAAATGACTATCAGTAATTATTTATTAATTCAGACTAAATATTATACTGATAGGTATGTTCCAATTTTTAACTATATAGCGATAACTTTATTAAACTTAACAGTGCTGTAAGACACCGCTTATTTTTTTTATAAAGATAAAAAAGAAAAGTGATTATATCACAATATTTTTTGTATACACCACGGATATAAAAATAAAACTCAGAGAATACCTACTTAAAAACAGTATATTACACTTTTAATGTATTTAATCTTTTATTGTAGTATATTGGCAATTTTTCAACTTACGTAATTATTTTTTTTACGTCTTGTTGGCAAACAAAAAATACAAAAATAGATATTTTTATTTGAGGTGTAAAATGCAGCAACCCAGACTTATTGATATGTTTAACTTTTAGCATTCCTACCTAGTTTTAATTCTTACGAATTATAAAATTAAAGCCTGAGAAACTGCCCCTCAACTATTTATTTCAATTGTCCAACTTCATACAAATAGGCACCCAATAATTTAGTCTGAAAAACAAATTTATTAGCTATTTACTTTTATTTGGGTATCTCAACTCACCCCTTCAATATAATTTCTCATATCAATTTTTTCATTTTGTGAATGGGCGCCATCATCTCCTGCACCAACAGGCAATAAAATAACATTTTTTCCGGTTGCTTGTTGGAACGTCAGAGTAACCGGAATTGATCCACCCTCACGAGTAAAGTCAGGCTCGACTTTATATACATGTTTAGTAGCTTTGAGACCTGCAGTGTAGTGAGGGTGGGTGGGATCTTCAGTCCAAGGATTGCCCCCATCGATCATATGAGCCTGTAACAACTTTTGTGTTATAAATATGTTCTCAAAAACTTACAAATAATGATGTGACCAACTGCACTTTACCTTCATTGTGTTAGGGCTACCATACTCTTTCCATTTCTTCTCCAAATAAGACACCACGCATTTTGCTACTTGGTCGGGTTTTTGATTAGGAACAATTCTGATTGAGAACTTCCCAATAACTTTTCCAGGAATAACAGTTTTGGCCCCAGGTTCAGCGAATGCTCCTTCAATACCGTGAAGAGACAAAGAAGGGTAGCGCCATCTGTGCATCAAAATTTGCTCTTTTTGCTCGTTATGCAAAAGGCGATTACAGCCAACATCACTGCGATAGTCGTTTACATCAAAATCAATTTTTTTGTAAATATCATGTTCGGTTTCCATCAAGGGGGCCACATCATCGTAGATTCCGGTTACTTGAATTCTACCATCCCTGTTTACCAAAGTATTCATGAGGTACACTAAATCAGTCATTGCTTCATGTCTGCAAAAAGATAATCAATAAGTAAAATAACATAACTGTGTAAAATTTCCAAATTTTGCATTATGTTATGCAAAGTCTGTCTCACCGTCTTATCCCCAATTGTAATAAAACCTTACAACGCAAGTAACGATTCACGACCTAAAATGCAATGAACACAAAACGTATTGTATTAAAAATGTCACACTTTTCTATCTTCTTTCAGCTTAACGCGACGACAAAGACAAAGCTTCTAGGGTGAGTGTAGTATTAGAAACTCGAATGCAAACCAGATGGCAGTGCAGTCACTAGCCTCAGATATGTTACTTCAAAACGTAAGAAATTAAAATTTTGGGTATAAGAGTATAATTCCTTGTATTCAGTTCTGTTGCAGCAACAAAGGTTTCTGCAATGTAGTTTCCAAAATTACAATATTTTTTATTTAAATGTTTCGTTTGCGTTCTGATAAATGACAAATTCATACGAAGCTATACGTCGTATCGTAGATTGAGGCATACTCTAATAATTTTATTACGAAAGGAGATAAGACGGTGAGCAGAGTTGCCAACCGTCATTTATTTCAAAAGATAGTCCTTTGATTTTATAAACTGTCCTTTAGTCTTAAACATGTACTTAAACGACACAATTTGTCCTTTTATCTAGTTTTTTTTACCAAAGAGAAACAAGCAAGCGTTAGTAAAGTGACATAAAGTCGATGCAATACCCCAAGTCAGTCTTTTTTCTCTTTTTAACTAATGTTAAAAGAGAAAAATTATGTTAAAATGTGATTTGAGTTAGATAAAAAATCCCTAAATTTTTATATGTCGTAGCCGTCATGATCGTAGCCCCTGTAACCTTAGTTCCGTGACCGTATGAAGCAAAAATACACGTACCTACGATTGCTTACTAAAGTCACATTATAAGCTCACTGACTAGCCTTATTGCCACGACCTTACCTATTTATAATTGGTTGATTTCAAAAATAATTTAATTGTCTAGACGTCTTTTCCTTAATCACGATATACAAAAGTTGGCAACCCTAATGGTGAGACAGATTTTATTAATAGCGCATTGCCTAACAACAAGAAATTTCAAGTATTTTGATTGGTTAATAGACTCTTAAATAATGTAATACCGTTTAGAGATTGGCTGTTAGGTTTTAACTTACACAGTGCCTCCAAAAACTCCGCTATGCAAATCCTTAGCAGCACATTGCACCTCAATGAAGAAATAACAGACTCCTCTAAGCCCATAAGTGATACAGGGTTTCTTGGTTCCCAACCAATAATTATCAGAAATGCAAACGTAATCAACATTTGCTAAAAATTTCTTTTTTTCGCTATTAATCAAGTCATCCAAGCCCACACTTCCCGACTCCTCCATTCCCTCAAAAACAAACTTGATATTGACTGGAATATCAATTCCCAAACTTTGGTAGGACTCAATAGCATGCAGCCAGCATAACACAGGCCCTTTATCATCTGAGGACCCTCTCCCATACAATTTCCCCGATTTTTCAGTCAAGACAAAAGGTTCAGTATCCCACCCGTCTTCTTTTAGGGCAGGTTGGACGTCTAAATGTCCATAAACTAAGACAGTTTTCTTTTTAGGATCAGTTCCCAAGACTCCGAAAACGACAGGAGGCAAATCGATAACTTTTCCATCAGGCAACGTCTGTTTTCCCAATTCCTTAATTTCTGTTTGGATGTTGAGTCTTTGCATACGATCTCGGGCCCATTCGATCATTTTTCGAACTTCGCCTCGTTTGTGGGGCCATGCTGAGACTGATTGGATGGCAACCGCTTCGCGGAGGTTGTTAATAAATTTTTGCTTGTTTTTGTCGACTTCACTAAAAAAATAGGAGTTGTTAAATGGGGGCTGCGTTGGAATTTTTGCTTACCTGAAGAGTTTTGATAACGGTTCTGGGAGAGACATCTTGTTGACTCGGCAAATAAAAAATGAGGTTATATTGTTATGTTTATTGTCAGTGAAGGCTATTGAGGAGTTTGTGAGTTGTCAAATCTTTTATTGCCTTTTGTCAGTGCCAAGCAGTGGTCTGAAAGATCAACAATTTCTTATCATTTGTGGTTCTTTTTATAACAATAGATAAAAAAGGGTAAATAAAATAACCAGAGTAGGAAGCACAAACAAGATAAAATTTACAATTACTTTTTTAATTAAATAAGCGTGTTCTTAGTTGAGTTAAATAAATAAGACAATCCTTCTTACCTTCTGGTTCACTTGAGACTTAAAGCACCACGTATTACGTATTCCTTTTAACTCTCTGAAAAAAATGACTTTTTAGTCGCGTTGTCAGAAAGATAAAATGAGCTAGTGCTAGAGGTACCACCCACCAAAGATAAATTTTCAATTAAAAGTAATTGTAGTAAACAACTTTATAACAAAAGTCAAGTAATTAGCTTCAATTATTGCTAGATTAGATAAAAATTGAGTTGTGTACAGGAGTACAGGTATTTTCCCAACAAAGATCAAAAGAGGCATTGTTGCATTGGGTGACTACTTAAATTGTCATTCGGGTCAGCTTTGAAATTTTACTTATGACGGGGTAAATCGTAAAGGAAGGACGTTAGGCAAACATTCAAGGATTCTGTGTCTTTCAGGGAACATGCGAGCTCAGTCCCAGGTTGTTCTCAAATATTAACGATTAGACAGTGTTTTAAAAAATATTTATTATTTTAATTAGATAAATTTATTTACAAAATTTATTAAACTAGAACTCACGAAATGAAACAAAACCGAACTTCAAAAAGTCAATTTTAACATAAAGCAAACAAATTAATCTTTTTGATGAATTGTCGTACTTATTCTGAATATGGTAATGCAGTTAATAAACTGCAACTGCGGCATTCTTGGCAGTCCTATAACAATATCGGGAGATGCTGTTGTTGATGTTGATGGAGCAATTATTGATGAATTATTGGTCTGATTGTATTCAATCGAATTCAAAAATTTTTACGTCATATTCACTTTATTTTCGACTGATTCTTCTATATAACTTCCGGTTACTGTAGTGGACGACTTCCACCCAATTGAGAAAAAAATATATAGATTTTAGCAGATTTTGCCTGTAACAAAGACTTTTGGCTTGTTTTACAACCTCTGGAAGCGTAAGATTTTCCATTTCATAGTCATTTTCTTTCATAATGGCTCGCTTTCTGTTGATTGTAATTGAAAACCACTGCGACCTGTCACAATTTTAAATCTTGCTGCAGTACATTGTTTTCGTTGGTCAAGATTTGTATCTTAATGAAATTTTTTTATCATAATGAACATCATTAAAGCACAGGTAATTTGTAACTAATAAACCAATTAGAGTATGGGAAAAGAAAAAATATTTTATTGTGTGAACGAGAATGAACTGAATTAGAGCAAACTTTAGCCTGTTATTCTTTGTTTGAGTTTTGCGCGATCAAGCAAGGCGCCCACAGCCAACTTTAATTCAGCATATTATTGTTCTCACCGTTTTAAGGTTTCCAAAATTTATAACTAGAAATATATTGCTGTGCACAATAGTTTTAGCGGTCGGGAATTTTCATGACGCAAGCTTAGACTAGTTCTGAACTGGTTCTAAGCTGTTATTGAAACAAACCTATCTTTTTAAATAAATTTACTAAGGTTTGTCACATTAGCAGTCCAATTAGGGTCAAATTAGGGTCTATCTGCGATTTATTCAGGTTACAGCGAAATTTTCTTCAATTAAACTGTGAAAAAATGTATTCTTTTAGTTATGGTAGTTTTCGGCTTTATCCACTATCGTAGTGAGGCAGGTTGTCTATTATAATTTCAGAACACGGACCTATTTTTTAGCACACTATATGCCACTATCCGATCGCCTACTCCATTCTTTTACGATTTACCTTGCTGTAGCACATTTTTTTTTACAACCGGTCATTCAAATACCTGGTGCTTTCAGCATCATGTGTGTTTTAACTTGTTAACAAGTTTATCTATTTTGTTAAAAAAAATCTAACATGAATAATTATTTAATTTATGAAAACTGAAGATGACAAAATTGATTTGTCGAAATTCGTCCAATATCAGTATTTTTTTATTTATTTTCTATTTATATGTTCTTCTTAGTAGTTGGTTATCACAATTATTAAAAATAATAACAAACTACAATACTTAACAAGAATTTAGTTTAACTAAGATCTTTATTGAAAAATAAATTGTTAATAATGTAAACACTTTACAACGGAATATAAGCGTCCCTAGTGTTATATAACATCAAGGAAGATTTAAAATGTTATTTAAAAAAATGGAAAACAACGCATGATAATTCAATCTTTTGAAGCGTAAGTAGGCTCTTAAAAATGTATTCAAAAACAATACACTAAGATTAAATACTATGTATTATCAGTAAAGGTCCTTTGCAAATATGTACTTTATCTTTATTGCAATTTGATGAAAATTACATCACTTTATCATAACAAAGCACTTACAATCAAAAATATTTGATATTCAATACAAATTTAATAATTAATTTCTAGTTACTGGTTGTACTTGACGTCTCAGAAAGAGATAGATCTATGTATGTATATACAGAATGTTCCAAGATTATTCCAGAAGCCTGTAAAATTACCCACAAATCATTTTTTAAAAGTATAATCCATTGGTAAGAGTAAGTTTTAATAAAATAAACTTTTTTAAATGATTTTTTAAAAGTCTAATAAGGATAGTAAATTTATTTTTATTCAATTTTGTTTTAATGTCATTGTGGGCAAAACCCAAAACGTCATTTTGAAATTTTAAAGAAAAAGTAAGTGTTTATCTTTGTTGTTTGGTTTATCGTATGCCATACCTTCTTCAAAATTTGATATTGAACCTTCTAAAGCTACCCGTACGATGTGCAGGGAGCAATGTTAATTCAATATTAACTTTAATTGCGATAGTTTTAAAAGTTTCACCAATTTTGCACAACACACAACATTTTTCATCGACTTGATTTGTTGTCAATTGTTGTAATAAACAAACCGCTTTGCATCGCCCTCCAGAAACTCTGGCACAGTTAATCTACGACGTTCAAGTTCCTTCAAGCTCCCAAGAATGAGGTGCCATAAGCAGACATCGACCATCTGATTTTTGTAGATACCTAGACGTGTTCTCAGTTACAGGGTCGTCAAACACTATTGATTTTTTTCTAGTTAATGTTAGTAAAATTTCCTGCAAATTTCATCGTTTCATTCTTGATGTAATTCTACCACATTTGCGAAAAAGAAAAAAATATTTCTTTTGGGTGTAACACTTCTAATCTCACTGAGTATATATTGGTAACAAATTTGATCGAATTTGCTTCACTGGAACAAATTTTTTTTTATAACTTTAATGACCGTTATTTAAAAAAAAATGACTGAGTATATTATTTTAGGTAGAGAATTAAATTTAGAAACTTTTTCATTTCTATCAAAATTTTGATTGAACCCACCAGTTGAGAGTAAAATTGTAAAAACCGAAAAGATGCTTAAAGCACCTCAGAAGCATTTAAAAAGTGGGCTGTAAAGTTAAAAAAATCATAAGATTGCAGTGCTTTTATTTAATAATTAAAATAATAAGAGGGCCTAAGGGAGTTAAACAAAATCTTTCTTTTTTTTAGTTTAGTAAAAATTAACTAATTACCCAATTTTTTAAATATTTCAAGGCATTTTATGCAGACAAAATGAATGCAAATGAATGAAATGACAATTTTTAAAAGTGTAAATAATGCCTTTTTAACTATTACTTTATAAGCCCTTTGGATCATTCAATTTTACTCAAACTTGGTGCGTATTATCAAAAAGAAGCAAAAAAGTTGCTAAATGAAATTCTCTAATCAAAAATAGTAAAGCTCTGTTTTTTAAGCAAAGGGTGTTAAAATTATGAAATTGCACTTCCAGTTAAGTGAATTCAATCAAATTTGGTTCAGACCTGTTTATTAGCAAAATAAATACTCCACCATTCATTAAAATCTATTAAAAAATTTTTTAATATAGGTATCGAAAAAAAATCTTGTTTAACTTCTTATAACTTTGACCAATTGTAACTAGTTTAATGAGCGTGATAGAAAAATAATTTTGTCAGCTACGACACTCTACTGTACTACAGTAATTGTTGTTAAATTTATGCAAAATAATTCTGGAAGATCGCAAGATCAGGTACATTGTCAGCAGTAAGAATAACCGGGTTCACACCTGACGTCATAAATTTCAAATAGAGATAAATTGATATGCAATAATAGTTCAATTTACTGGTTTAGAGGCTTTTAAATGATTATTTCAGGAATATCAGTGGAGAGTGAAAATATTTGAAAAAATGAATATTTAACACGAACCAATTATTATTTTTTTTATTTGAATATCTCTTCATTTAATCTGATAACAACCTATAGTTAATTTGTTAAAAAAATATGAAAACCAGTAAGTTTAATAAAATAATTTATTAAAAAGGTAATGTCAAAAATCTCAATAAAGTGAAAAATTGAAAAACTAAAGAATAAATTGAAAAACAAAACATTAAACTTATGAGTTATCACTCAGCTTACAAACACTTAAGCAAATTTAAAAAATTCGAGTTTTTTATCCGTCAACGAAACCAAAAAGTTTCCATTGTGATTCTGGAACCCTTTCAGATCTAACACACTCTCATGAGCCGTGACTGAACACACTTTTTGCCCTGTATTAATACTCCACAGAAACACGCTTTTGCAGTTTTCTTGGTACGCCGCAACATAATCACTTTTATGTGACAGAAAACATGACTTTGATAATAATTTCTGCATGCCACCTCCTTGGAATGTGTGTACAATATTACAGTCAATTTTCTCTTGGTTTTTTTCCAAGGTGAACAACGAATGTCTGGCGTAGGCAGTTTGACCATTAGGCCTAGAAGACACTAACAATTGCTTTGTGTTGGCTTGGTATTTCATTGAAACGAATGGTCCCTCTAAGGAAATAGAATGTCGAGTATAGTCCCCATTCACGTACTCGTAGAGCCACAAAGAGTTCAGTTTACAGGAAACAACCCCACCTTGAGGCATAACCGCCCCTGGGGAAGCCAAAATCGACGCTACGGAGACCACAGGGGACAAATCACCCTCAATTGAAAAAGTTGAAACCGCTTCTGATAATTGACGAACGTCGTATTTTATAACAGATCCTGATTGTGTCCCCACGAAAAGGCCAAAAGGGTTGTTCTCGTCCCAACAACACGACCATAGAGGCATCTGATGGGTAAATTGATGAATTACGGCATTAGCGTGATTATTTATCACTTTGAAAGTCTTATCCATGGACGCTGTAAGCACCCAATTGTTCTCCTTGTGGAAACAAATATCCCGAATTTGAAGAGTATGCACCGGGATGAACGCAATTGTCCGATAATTGGAAATACTTATTTTCTTCAAACCAAAACCAGCAAACAAATTTGTGGGTGACTTCATTGAAGCCATGAGTAAGTCCAACTCGCAACTGGCATCAAAAACTCGACTTCCTCCGTTTTTACAAATCTCCATTGCCTTATCCATATATAGCTTTACACGTTCTGAGACAGGTTGGTGTATTGCAGGAACATTATTTTTGCGTGAAAAACCATCAAGTTGAGTTTTAAGTTGTGCAATTTCTTGTTTTAACAACTGTTCTCTGTATGCACAAGTGGCTAATTCAGTCTGAAATCTATTTCGTTGTTCTATTACTACATCTAATTGCGTTCTAATATTATCTAATTCTGTGGTATCAACGGCTGTAAGCTTCTTAGCATATATGTAGCGAATGTCATCTCTGCCTACTCTTTTCTTACAAGTGGGACACGTTTTTTTCTTGGAAGACTGCTCTAACCAACGAGTTATACATTTAAAACCGAATAAATGCCCACATTTAAGGGAACATATCCTGTGGGGGCCGGTGTTAGTCCATTCGTCCAGACAAATGGGACACAGAGAACCTTCATCTTCCGGCTCATCTTCATGTTGTCGTTTTTTAGAGGTTTGATTAGACTCGTTTGAATCTTCATTTTGGTTGCTTCCCTCGCCGAAATTCTGCGGGGAGGGTCCACGAGTACTTGCGAGTGATTCCGTCGGAGACAACCGCTCGATGTCAATGTATTGGGGTTCCTCATTAATGATTTCTACGTCATCATCTTCGTTTATCCCTTCGATTTCAAAATTTAGCGCCTCATTCTCTCTGACGATTACTGTGTCATCAACGGTTATTTGCTCGATTACATTTTGGGGCCCGCCATTGTTGAGAAATTCTACGTTATTAACGTTTATGGCTATCAATGCTAAAGGGTGAACTTCTTCAAAGTTGTTAACTACGACTGGTGAGAATTCCACAGAATTTTCAATTTCCATATCATTGTCAACTTCTGTAAAATCAAAATGAATTTTGTTAAACCAGTTTTGATGTGGCGATGCGTGAATATTCAAATCTTTGTATTTTTAAAACGGAGTCAAGTTCTGTTATATGTGATGACTGTTGGGGCCAAATAAGATAGATAACTTTTTATTATGACATAAACTATGACCAGGGTTCATTGTTTTAAAATTTTGATTTCTGTCAAAATTTATAGCTTCTGAAATTTAACTATTGAAATTAAAATTTTCGAAAAAAACAAAACACTGGTTATATAATTGTGTTTTAATGTTAAAAAAATAGGAATCTTCTACCGTAAACAATATCGTTTTAAGCCAAGGGAGACAACCCACATTTGAAAACAGAATTTCGCAAATTTCGTTCGGATTTTTTCCACTGTGATAATCTTTTATTTGGTTTCAATAAAGTAACCACTTATCTCCTTATTTTCTGCTTACAACAAAATTTAAATTTCATGCTCCGTTTTGAAAATACAGAGATTTAAAAATCCATAGGTCCCCACTTGAACTGAATAAAACAAAAATGTAATTTTATTCACCTCTGTTATCTACATCATCGAAATTCATTATTTAAATAAAAAAATCTTTGATATTGATATTTTAACCTCAAAAAACTAGTGGCACTGTCAAAAATAACATTTCAAAACAAGGAGATCTCTCTGCGTCTCTGCTAGTGGCTACAAAAACAACAGAAATAAAAATCTTGATAACATTCCTACAAACTTTAAAAGTACAGCGGTCCAGCTAGATACTCTACAAAAGTTGTTAATTGTAAAAGGTGTTCATTTAAGAAAAAAGTTGTCAAGTGTGCTGTGAGATTTAGATAAAAGAAAATGTAGCAAAAAAATGGATGGCGGAACTTGATACACTGTAACTATGGAAAACATTATAAATAAATAAATCGTTTTGATTATTTTTGAGTGCGCGTTTACAAGATTCCGGGTCATTTTTCCAGTTTAATTTTGTTCCTTAATTTTTGTGTTCAGTTTTTGTTCGTTCTAAGTTTTAGTTTTGTTTTTTATTGAGTCTAGTTAATTGTCATTTTGTCGCGATGGCTAATTAAAGTCCGTGGAGTGGCGTAAGACATGAAAATGAAAAAATCTCGGAACCCGGTTCCACTGAATGGATTTTTATAAAACCTTTTGAATTGCATTGTTTAAAGCTTAAATAAAAAAGTTTATCCATCAAAATTTGCCGATCTCGATTGCAACAATTTATAATAACAATTAAATGAAAAATGAGAGAAATATGAAGAAAAAAATTTTTGCAGTAAAGATCTCAATTTTATATGCCACAAATGATGGTTTTATAGTTACTGTAATATTAATTTATACACATCTCCATAAAAAAAACGCAGTCTTCTAGATTTAATTATAAATAATAGAAATTTTTGTCAACTTTGGCCACGTCTGGGGGCTGTAGGAGTGGGGAAGCAAAGCAACTACTATTTTTCTCTTTTATTTCACATTCATAACTGTCGATTAAGACAAAAAAAAATTAAAATCAAAACATTTTTGTTCCATTTCCGCTTAATTTCAGCTCAAGATCCGTATTTTTAACAGGTGGTTGGAGAAGAACTTTGTTAATTATGGCCTTAAAATTTTGAAACTGTGGGGATATAAATTTCGGATTTTTTTAAGGTATCCAGAATTATTACGGTCTTCCTAGGACGTTCTGTTACCAAGGGTCTTGGAGGTTTATTGTCAGCGATAGGGAGCCTCAACGGTACTATTTGAAAACAAAATTCTTTCAAACTATAATGCTAAAATACTTTCCAAAATTATCTTTAATGTCTTTTTTCTTCGATTTAATATACAGAGGTTCAAAATAATTTTCAAAGTAAAAGTAGGTAATTTTTGCTACTTTGTACCCCCATTTTTTCATTCCCTTATTAAATGGAGTAATTAATTTTTATAAAAATGTGTTTAAGATTTATATAATAAAAAATCACAGTCTTCTAGATTTATTTATAGATTTTAGAAATTTTCGTCAATTTTGGCCACGTCTGGGGGCTGTAGGAATAGGGGGGCGGAGCAACTGATATTTTTCTCTTTTATTAAACGTTTATATCTATCGATAAAAAAAAATTTTGAAAATCGGACAATTTTTAGTTCATCTTGCACAGCTCAAGATCCGTATTGTGACAGTTGGGAGAACCAGAAACTTTTTTATTTAGTCCAAAAAATCTGAAATTTTGTGCATATGAATTCCCTATTTTTTTAAGATGTCCAGTATTATTACAGTTTTCCTACAACATCCCGTTACAGAGGTTCATAGAGGTATATATTCAACGATGGGGAGCCTAAACGGCACTATTCAAAGAATTTTTTTTTTTCAAATTATTAAACTTAAGACACGTGCAAAAATTATTTTAAGAGTCTCCTTTCTTCGATTTAATATACAAGAGATCAAACAAATTTTCAAAATTAAAATTTGTGATTTTTGTCAATTTTGGTCTTATTTTGGGGGCTTCGGAGTGGATTTAAAGAAACGAATTTGACAAATTTAAAATGCCCGGTTTATTTCACGTATGGATATGTCAAACTTAACAGTCTGAATTTGGTCTAGTTTCAGCTCACGATCCCAATTATATATAATCTCTTCCCTCTTCTCACTTTTTTACCTGAAGTACTTTGAGGCCCCAAGAACAGATTTGTAATAGTTTTTCGATGTAAAATCTAACTTTAAGCAGAAATAATTTTGAACTTTTATTAAATAATAAATCTATTTTACTAAAAAATAAATTAAAACTCCGAAAAATTATTAATTATTTAATTTAATAATTAAAAAATTTGGATCGGTAAAAATAAATGGGTAAACATTTTAGTACTTAATGTTAAAAAAACATTTCAAAAAGTTTTATAAAAATCCGTTCAGTGGACCCGGGTTCCAAGGTATAAACCTTACGGCACTCCACTACCTACCTACCAAAAGTTGAAAATTATATTTCGTTGTACACAGTAATTAATATTATCTGGAAAACAGATTAAAGTTTATTACCTACTTTTCAAATATTCTAAGAAGGTATAGAATTACCTACCAGATATTCTTAATAGGTATTTGTTTAGAATTGTTGACAAATGAATGGGGATAGGGAATATAGGGATATAAATGACGGGATGGGGGTAAATTTCAGAAATTTCAATAATAGCTTACAGGTTGGCATTTTAATTTTACTTTTTGTGCGTTAAAGTTCTGTTAAAATATTTGGTGTCCTTTTTGCAACGAATTTTGCAACAGGTAAGTTCATTATTTCATTCTTTCTTTTGATTTCGGATTGCTATTGAAGATTTGAATAACGATTTATTGATTAGTTCAATAATGATCAATGCAACGGCAGATTTTTTAATTCACAAATAGAGCACGTGCCTTGCTAAGTTCGTTATTTCTTTCAAACTGTTGGAATGTTTAGGTAAATGTATATGATGAAAAGTATTATCTTTTGGAGAGATATTACTCTTGTAAGCATCTTAAGCCTCGGGCATCGAACCATCTGCCGTTGAAAACACCCACCGATTGTAAATGTTTGGGGTTGGACCCTAATTAATTTCAATAACAATAAAGTTTATGGTGGGCAAAACTTGGACAGAAAAGTTGAAAGTGAGTGGATCTATTCCGTGGAACACAGAACAGTCATTGAAGAAAAGTCAGTGAATTTGTTCACAGGATGTTGACAACACTTTAAAATCAGCAAATATTGCACTGGAAATGTTTCTCCATACCAGTAATCAATAATTTATTTAAAAAAAGCTTTAGAGGTTACTGATTTTATAAAATATTTCTTGAAATATATTGTAGGTCACTAATCCGACATAATGTGACAGTTCCGACATTTCTGACAACTATCACTGACACTGACAGTACGGCAGCCGAATTTAACTTAGAAATACATCAAAATGTTTTTGTATTGTCATGACACTTTCGACAACTTTTTTAAATGAACACTTGTTAGTTAACTGTTAAAAATTGAAATTAATAAAAAAAATAAGGAAATACAAATGTTTTACGTAAATTTCAAATAACAGTCTTACTGACAATCCAACTTGAGAAAATTCATTCAATCGTTTTGCATTATTTATTTAAATTACCTGATCGTCAAGAGGCTCTAAATTCTTGTAGACTGTAGAGAAAAGAATTGTGTTAAAATCCTTGCCGGGATAAGAATTAATGTTTGTATGGTCAATGACATGGTCGTTTTGTTGCAACAACTATCAGCAACCATAACATACCCACTAGACTTTTAAATTTGACTTTAAATTTGAATGTTCGTGTTGGATTGTCTATAAAGAATGTTTTGTAAAGAAACGGCAATCTCTAAGGTACATCTTAACGAGAACCCAAAAAACGTTAATTTGAAAAGTTTTCGTTTCTATTGTACGTTGTTTAAATTTGACCAATAACAAACAAGATAAAAAGCTGAAATGTGAAGAATCAAGTCACATACACTATCGGACAAAAGTAAAGCAACTATTTAAAAACAAAAGTGATTGTCCATATATTTTAGTACTTCTTTAAATTATTCAACCGAATGTATTTTTTCTTATTTTGGTATCATGTGTAAAATATAAAGAAAACATTTTCATTAGCGTCTATTACACTAGATAACAAATTTTAATTTTTTTATTTTTTTAAATAAATTATATACAAATTAGTTTTATTTTATATATGAGATAATTACAATATAAACATTTTTTTTCTAACACGACAGGTTTTGCAGAAAATAAAATAAGTAAATTAAATATTTTGACTTTATGCTAACTAAATTGTGTCGCTTACACTGGTCAACATGATTTTTTTTTTATGTCTAATACATGTTCCTTATGTACTTTTTTATGCAGATTCTAAAAATGTACTCAAAAATTGGCCATCACGTAAGGTTTCTGAAAAAACTTATAAAATATTTTTCTATACAGTGTAAATCATTTGTAATGAATAAATTCGATAAAAATTTAAGGAGTTGCCTTTCAGGAAAACGCTTGGACACGTTTCCTAATATTTTTTCATGCGTATTTTTTGACAAAAAAATTTCATATACAGGATGTCCCAACATCGAGATACGACCTTCAACTATGAGAACCCTAATGTTTTTTAGCATATTTGAATTCTATGTATAATTTTGCGTATTTTTTATATAGCACACCCTATGTCAATTTTCAGTAGTTTTTGAAAAAGGCGTTAGAAAAAAAAATGAAACTCTTAACATAAATTGAATTGTAGAAGAATAAATTCATAGTAAATGTTGAAAAATAACAGGATACGTGTCCGAGCGTTTTCCTGAAAGGCAAATCTCTCAATTTTTATCGAATTTATTTATTACAAATAGTTCACGCCTTTTATTCCGAAAAAGTATGAACCATTCGTTATTTCTGATTTGTAATGGAATTTTATCCAAAAAATTATCAATAATCTCATTTAGCAAAAATTCTAGATAATTATTGCCGTTTAATCTGTTTAGCAGGACCGTGGAGGAAGGAAAAACAGGAGTGGGTATAAGCTTCAAATCTTGGTCGATGCACAAACACCTTTTATGATAGTTTCACAGTACTCGGGATAGCTTTTTCCCCACTGTAAATTTGCAAACGGAGGTCTTGACAATAGAATAAGATCATAAAAGGTGTTTGTACCTCAACCAAGAACTTAACATTGTCGGTATAGGGCATGCCAACTCTTCTTATTCTTCCCTTCACGGACAGGACAAACGGTCCCCCCAGACGGTTTCTAAATATACCTGCCCATACGTTTAGAGAAAGCAGTGTTGTCATAAATTGCATTTCGTTCAAAAATAATTTTTTGAAAAAACTTTCTACAGCGTATATTCCAAAAACTGTAAACATTTGTATAAGACAAAACTAGTTTTTTGGCACCCTTTTAGCGAGAGCTATTACCTGTTAAAATCTTTCACATGACTTTAAAAACATTCTGTGTATGATAATAACATGGAGGAATAAATAAGACTTTTTTATCATTTTCAAAAATAATGCCCTACGGTCTTATTTAAGAATAACGTACTAGGTGAAAGGGTAACTAAATCGTAATTTTGTTGCTGATATGGTGTATTCGTAGTGGAGTAACGACATTTGCGAATTCCTTGATTTTTCATATTAGAAAAGCAGTAAATGCGATTTAAAAATATTTTCAGTAAAATATGTAATAAACCAAAATCGGACATTAAATGTTGAAGGCACCACGAGCGTTCTGATGATATGGTCGACGTACTTCCTCGAGGCCCCAAACATCGATTTCAAGCGTTGTTATTTCCATAACACCCTTAATACCTTATTTTCAAAAATAATGCCTATTAGGGTATTACATGGAGAAATAAATAAGACTGGAGAGAAGGATGTTTAAAAAGTTGAGATTACGCACCAAGCGCCAGAGTCATAAAAAGTGTTTGAACATGGTGCCGCATTCCAGAGGTGTAGCATCAAACAAAGTAGCTACAAATGACGCTACTTCGATACTTTTCTCAAGACGAAACGCCGCTGGTGAATAAACAGTGTTTGAACATTCGTCATTCATCGACACAGTTCGCCTGTATGTGCGCGTTAGTCAAAAAGGCCATAAAAGGTGTTTGAGTTTCACGCAAAAATTTTACATCGTGAATATAGGCGACCTTTCCTCCAGTCTCATTTATTCCTCCATGGGCTATTATTTGAAAATAACGTCTTAAATGGATATGGCGACGGAATTTTGTTATTGATAAGTATGATGATGTATCCACACTCCACAGTAACATTTTGCAAATTACTACGACCCTTGGGTAATACACCATCAACTTTAAGCGTTATTTTTATAACACCCTTAATACCTTAATTACTATTACTTTCTACATTTTACTATTTCCATAATGATTATCTATCTACTTGTAGAATGACGTTTCTCAAAGCATCTAGCTGGGCCGCTGTACTTTTGATGCTAATAGGAATAGCTACCAAATTTTTTATTGATATTTTTACATCGATGCACAAGGTCTTACTCAAGGACTTCTAATTCCAAATCATAGGATAAAGGAAATGGTAATATGCTCCAAATGTTAATATCCTTGCCAGTTTTACAAGAAAAGGAATTTTCTGACAAGATAATAGCTTATTTTTCGTAACAACAAATTTATAAATACATTTGCCACTTACAAATTTTCTTTAACATAGTGAATTCATAAATAACATTAATTAATTTTCATACTTATTTTTGCGTTTTACTGAATATATTACCCCTGGGACTCCACGTAGTACTGCTATTAATGGAATATTTGATTTCAATAGAAATTAAATTTTGAAATCAAACATTTCATAATTTGACCTTTTATGTAAATTTGTTGCATAACGAAGATGATTTTTTTATTAATCTAGAAAATGGTAATAATTTGGGAACCGTTTGAAGGGTTATTGTGTCACTGTGGAGTTTATATTCAAGATTTAAATTTTATTTAACAATATGCAGTCGCCAATTTACAAATGAAAACTGTAACTAAATGGAAAGTGTATATACAAAGATTTTCACTCAATTACCAAACTAAAAATGCTAAAAACTGACAGTGATTTATACAACCATGAACATAATGTAATTAACTGAAAGACTTCGTATATTTTAACTAACTGTAAGCAGTAACATCAATAAATTTCAAACACCAAATGACAAAGTTAAAAACCAAAATGAATGACGGCAACCTGAAGTAAATGCAAACATTCCTTGTTTATTTAAAAATGAAACGGTGTCTCATATATACATTATAGTAAACTATTGGGTAAAAAATAATTAACTGCATATGTACGGTTGGTTGGAAAAGTGTAGAGAGAATAGAGTAAAATGGCGGATTAAAACAGTTTACTAACTAAATAACTGTTCAGTTGCTCTTTCTATATCCCAGTTATATGAAGACAATGCGACCCGCGCTTGGTGCTCTTCTACTCCCATATCAACTAGCCTTTTAATTTTATCGTCACATTCTTTATTTACATGAGGACCTACAAACAATGGGTCAAAATGTTTTAATTAATTACATAAACATACCGCCTGCATAAACATTTGTCCAATGTCTGGCTGTCATTTGAAACATTTCTATATTTTCTTTAAATTGTTTTGCTACGACAGCATCTTGGGGGTCATCTGGTTCGGCAGCTGAAAGTAACGCTTGAAGGGACAGCAAAACTGTCCTTAAGGTCATTGCTGCAGCCCTGGAATGTTCTATAAGTGAACCGTTTTTTAAACCGTGAATTTACCATTGGTCCTTTAAAATATCTAAGCAAATTGCGCCCGTTACAGATGATATATTGGGGTGCCATATCTTTGTAATAAACCTGACCTGTACAAAACGTTAAGATAATTTACTAAGTTGTGGTGGAACTCACCTTGGGTGGATTAAAGGGGTATGTTTCAGGTACTTTAATCTCTAATACAAAGGTGCCCCCCTCATAGGCTGTATCTGGGGGCCCTGTGATTTCTCCTTTGAGTTCTGTATAACTATCATTTAAAAGTTCCACTTTGATGGCACATTTTGCTACCTAAATTTTAACCAAACAATATCATGTTAGCTGAGTTTGTTATTGTTACGAAATGACGTTGTGTGATAACCCCTTCAGATTTAATTTATGTGATGGGGCATTTTTCAGTACTTAATCAATAATTTTACTTTCGAGTACTGACAAAGTGTGAAAATTGAAAATGTCTGATGAAAGTGTAAAGGGTAAGTGCTATTTATGTATCAAATTGCCAAAATAAAAACAGTGACATAACGAAATGATACTTATATCAGAGAAGTTCCTACCTCTTCGCTTTTAATAACCTCTTTAAACTCTCGTCTTATTCTTTGTGCAGCTATGTTAGCCATTCTCTTGTGAGATTCCTAAATGCAGGTTAAAGAATAAATAAACATAACAGATAAAACAGTAATGCTAAAAAATAACAATTTGTTGACAAAAGTAAAACTGCACTGACTGAAATTCGACTTTCACACTTTTAATTTCTCACTGAAGTTAGGCAAAAATGAAATGAAATGAAGAAATGTCACTTGTTCTCAATAGCATTATAGCCAACTTTACAAATTTCATGCACCTGCCAATTTGGCTAAATTCTTCACAAATCTTCAAGGATTTATTTTTCACCGTAACAATAATGACGTAATCGGACTCCCATTGCGATTTTTGTTGACTATTTCGAAGATATTTTCAATGGAAATGTTCGATAAGCAGGGAGTATTTCGTCAGAAGGTTTATCATTCTGGAGCGTTGTTTGCCGATAACATTAGACCCCGATTCTGATTGGCTGATCGTTTTGCAGTAATGCCCGTTTCCCAGCCCGTACGTGCTAAAAGCTTGTTGCGGGCAAAGATTGAAAAGTCTTCTTCGTCCATCCTCCAGAGCAGAATGCCGAACATTAAAGTTTTCAGCGGGACTTCTCATCCCGATCTTGCCCAGAGGATTGTGGACCGGTTGGGAATCGATTTGGGAAAAGTGGTAACCAAGAAATTCAGCAACTTGGAGACATGGTAACCAGGCATTACAGTTAACTCTCAATAATTATTATTTAGCTAGTTAATTAAATAAAAGTTTCCTAAGCCGCCCTAACTTAAACTTTTATTTTAATTTCTAGTGTCGAAATTGGAGAATCCGTCCGTGGCGAAGATGTATACATCGTCCAGTCAGGAAGCGGGGAAGTTAACGACAACCTGATGGAACTTCTTATTATGATAAATGCATGCAAAATTGCATCAGCAAGTCGAGTTACTGCAGTCATTCCATGCTTCCCTTATGCCCGCCAAGATAAAAAGGATAAGGTAAGTACACAGTGTACCTGCACATGTGTATATAACCTACAAGCCACGTGACTTTGTAAACATTCAGATTTTAGGATTTGTACACCTTTAGATATCTAACGGTTGTGGTTTCTTTTTTTTATTCTTTAGATTAATGAATTTTCTTGTACAACATTTGAATCATTTTAATCTGACCATTTAAACAATTTGAATTAATTTGTTTACCGTTAAGTAGCCCCTAGGTCATTTAAAGTAACACGTGGTTAAGAGGGCAGCACTGAAACAACTTAGCAAAGCCACAGCTTTTAAATGTTTGCTTTTATTTATGATTTGTTAAATTATTGCTTCAAAATTATTTTTGTGACCAAAAAATTTATATACAACCTATATACGCTCTATCGGTGGAATTTTAAACTCGTGAAAATGTGCGTTATTGAGGGAGAAACAATAAATTTAAATTGGCAGTGTTTTTGTCAACGATTTAATTTCCTTTGTCAGTAACCCTTATTACCAAAACACCAAACTCCAACCGAACTCGCACTATTTCTTGGAATTGCCAACAGTCAATAATTTATTTACTCATATATCGGGTGTAGACTTTTTTTTAAAGTATTTTCAAAAGTGAGAAAATTAAAACTTAGCGAAATTATTATATAACCAATATTGAGTACCTGACTTTAAAGGCAAGTCATCTGTTTATTACTAGTGCAATAAAGATTGTATTGTTACCAAACGCAAGTAATTTATGGTCGTTAGACCCTTCGATGTCATCTGAAAAAACCGCCCGAAGCAGTTCAAATCCAGGTAAAAGTGGTGACAAATCTGCATGCCCCGGGCGGTTTTCTCAGTTGGCATCAAAGAGTCTAATAACGACCATAAATTACTTGCGTTTGGGAACACTATAATCTTTATTGCACTAGTAATAAACAGATGACTTGCCTTTAAAGTCAGGTAGCCAATATTGGTTTGGAACAGTATACAACTTATTGACAACTAGCAAATGTGATATAGACTCTACGGTGAAAGTTGAAACTCCTGAACTCCTGAAAAAGTGCGTTATTGAGGGAGAAACAATAAATTTAAATTGAGTGTTTTTGTTAACAATTTAATTTCCTTTCTCAATAACCCGTGTTACCAAAATACCAAACTCCACCAACAGAACTCGCACTGTTTGTTGGAATTGTCAATAGTCAATAATTTACTTACTCATATATCGGGTAAATACTCTCTTTTTTAAATGTTTTTAAAAATGAAAAAATTAAAACTTGGCGTAATTATTATGTTAGAAAATTAACAATATGTGAGTAATAGACTTAATTCTAGCACTTTCGGTTTTAGGTATATTTAAATAATCTACTTAAAATCTTGAGTCTAAAACACTGTTTTTTATGACTTAAAAATTTTTCTTTCACTTAAGATATTTGTTTTTTGTTGGTTATTTTTGCAAAAGCTGGAAAATGGATTCTCAAAATTTTGCTATTTCTATTAGATTCATAAAAACGTGCCAATAGTAAAATGCAGTGAGTCTCGGAAAACTAGTTAATCCGAAAAAACTAAATTATTTTAATTTACATGCTTATATTTTCCAAAATAGTGTATTGAGTTTATTATTATTTTAGTTTTTGTCTACATTGTTTAGAAATATTCTTTTTCCACGACAAGATCAAAAAATGTTCATATCAAGAGTGTAAATTGAATCATAAGAAGCTACATGTTGTACCGAATTTCATTTTGCAACAAATGCAATATGAAATATTTCGTGTTCGATCTGCCGTTTTCGATAACAAAAACTAAGGTGGCTTAGACCTTAGAGAATATAACGCCGAACGACAAATGTCATCAGTTTGTGCATTACAAATTATTTCTTGTTATTTTCAAGAAATCAGATAAATAATATGGATAGTGATAGTGACTTGGAATTGACACCTCCAAGTATAACAGAAGCAGCAAATTTAACAACACTAAATTTATTACCAGACACTTCCAAGAATAAAATAGGTAGGAACTTATTTCATATATCCTCTTCTTAATTGGTTGGGCACTGCTGTCCAGGCTCTGCTAATGAATAGGTAATTTCGTATTTTCATGAATCCGAAGCAATAAATAAAATATTTGTATATTTACTTGTATCTATTTTTAAAGTATAGTATGCAACTCGCACAAAATAGCAATTTTGCACTTGTTACATAATATACTATTATCAGTCTATGCACTCTAGATAAAAAACAAATCACAATTTTTTAAATCAAAATTTGCTTCCACAAAGAATTGTAAAAAGTAGTGTATTAGACTCATAGTATACGATGGTTCATTTTTAATGATTTTCTTTATTCTTCCGATATTACACAAAGAGACGAATAGTTCAACCTCACACTACTTTTTTTTGAGACAAATTCAATAGTAACTAGTTTTGCACTACAATCTTTTGTTTTTGAAATACAGTGCCCTTTTGATTTTTATTTAATTTTATTAAAATTCCATACCTTTTTATTTTTCAACATAATTATGTAAAATGAAAGAATTGGTAATACTATAGGTTTTTAGGTGAAATCAGATGGGTTAATTAAAAGTTTTTTATCCTTTTTAATTTTTGAGATATAGATCAAAGTTTTTTTTTAAATGCAAGATATAGTTGAATGGTACCTCAAAAAAAATATTTTCTTATTAAATCATTATTTCATTGTTAGACACTTATTGAAATAAGAGTTGTTTTTTAAAAAAATAGTTTAGTTTTTTAATGTCACTTAGAAAACTCACGAAAAATTTTTTGGGAAGTAAAAAAAACTCGAACGACAATAAAAAGACGCTGTATTTAAAAAACAAAAGATGGTAGTGGAAGACTGTTTACAACATTAAATTCGTCTTAAAAAAAAGTAGCACGAGAATGTATTACTCGTTTCTTTTACGTTTATTCGAAGTTGCACCATTTAGGAGCTACAGGGCACTAAAATTTGTTTTGTATTAATAACTTTTTAATTGCGATAGTGATTTGATTGACGATGAAGCACAAAAGTGTTACTATTAAAATTTAAAAATTTGGAGTCCATGTTTTCTTGTGATTATTGTTCTATTCTATAGCACTAAAGTCATCTCAATCTTCCAAATTTTTATTTATATCTTTTTTGTATATTTTTTTATTTTGAATCTGTATCATTACTAAGCACTTATTTTGTCTTTTAAAAAATTTTGTGTCGTTTTTAATGAAATTAATTTGTTAAATTTAAATGGAAAGTAAGAAATTTAAAAAAGCAAACAGCCTAAATTACTATTTTATTTAATAATAATTATCAAATATTATTGAATTACCATGGTAACAAATTAAAAGTGTAGGCTTTAATTTTTGTTATAGTCACTAAATTAGTTTTTTATTCACAACTAGAACAGAGTTGTTTAATTTTAATAGTGTTTTCTTAAATTTTTCTTGTTTCTTTTGGTTATATGTGGTTGCTTAACTTTTTTAATTAGGCCCAGCATAACAAATAAATAAAATCAAAAGAGCTCTACTTTTAGCGTTAAAAGACAAATTCACTGAATTCTTTTAATTGTTGATAATTTCGGTATGTTTTTATTCTAGGTCTAATTACAGAATTTAACCCAAGATAACCACAGAAAAAAGATTTTAGGACAACGATTAAACGTCTTGTCTTTCGTGTTAAATTTTCTTTAAGAAATATCATTTTTATAGCAATCACTTAAAATCCCGGATCGAAATTTTAACCATGTGTTATCTTTCATTAGATAAATTTTTCCCAAATTTGGTAGAAATCCAGTAATTCCTTCTGTATACAGAGTAGTTTAGTTATCACTTTTTTAATTTCTATTGGTATATTGTTTATGAGTAGTGAAAGTACAAGTTCCAAGTTATTGAATATATTTTTTTGCTATCAACGTAACTGACTACACACAAAATAGAGAGCTAGAAAGTCTCAATTCCTGATTATAAAATTACACAATAATTAATAAGTATCTCAATCGCTAATTTAAAAATAGTTGAAATGGTCAGAAATGCGTCAATAAAGTTAGTTCAGGTTCATGTATGATCTGTTTATAAATTGATAATAATGGAATGTTTAGCAAGAAATAATTTGTTTTAAATAGTTTTGTGCTATAAGATACTTAACGTATCAGTTATTGAGAAAAATAATTACAATTTTTGACCTTATGTCTGTCAGAACGTAAGAGTGTTGGAGGCGATTCAATTTTTTGTTACAAAAATAAATAAAATAAAAATGGGACTTTAATAAGTTACAGAAATAATTTTAACAAATCATAGTGTTTATTTTGTTTGATGCCATTATCTTTTTTTATTTGATACCTCTTATCACCTGCACTTTTCCACTATATTGTAGTGTTTGTTTTTGCATAAACCTACATTTTTTTTATTAAAATTTTTTCTTGAAATGAAATAAAAATGATTTTAGTTGAACCATTATAATTTTTTGAAACATCAAGTAGATGATCATAATTAGGTTTAAACTCTAGCTTCATTCACATACACATTGACCTTATTCGAAAATGATTTTAGCCAGCAAATAATGTCGAACGCAACGTGGAAAAATGGAAGTCTATCGAATGGAAATTCAGGGTAAAACAAAATGCCAAATTTTGTGAATGTTGCAGGGGCTTTTTGGGAAAGTGTTGTCTGACTATCATGACTTTTAAGCAATATCAGTGTTTCTAAATTTAGAGTAGTTTTTCTTACAACTCTGACATAATGTGCGTTGTTATTTACTAATTGGCTACACTGATATAAGATAATTAAAAGTTAATCTACACTTGATATACAGCGTGTTGGTGTCGTAATTAACAGTTTAAAGGAACTCAGAATAATAATTATGAAATTTTACTAGCACTTTTTTTTTAAATTGCAGCACGCTGTATTTAGGATATTTCTTTGAATTGGGTCGTTACAAGCGTTTGGAGAACTACAAAATATTTTCAGTTCAAAATTTTGGACACAACTATGCATTAAGTTTTATTTACATTAATTAACACGTAAAAATTCCACCTAGAATTGTTTTTGCCTGCGTGTTATTTTTTGTTACATTTTTAGGGTTGTTCTTAAAAAATATTTTACAGTAAGATTTTACAGTAGGATAATATTTTTCAGGATATCTCAAAATTGTGACGTCACAAACGTGGTCAAAGTCGTGTAGTTTCTAAACGAATAGAAAATACTATTAAGCAGAGTTATTTTTTACTTTAAGTTAATGACTTGTTACCAAGAGTAGGTTGAAGCCGCATTATTAGGCAATTTATAAATTTAGGAATCATAAGAGGCTTATTGTAAAAAAAGACTGATTCCCATTTTTATAAAACGCGTTCTGTTACTCCTAATTTTTATAAAATGTTGCAATGTTTCCTAAGATTTCATATACAGGGTTTTCATAAATAATTGTAAGGACGTAGGCGGCTGTGGAAATAATAAAAAATATTCTATCTTTTAAAGACAAAGACTTTAGCTATTATTATAATTATTAGACAAATGAGTAACTCCAGAAATCATTTTCCAATGTTCCGTTGCGTAAATAAGATATTACAATGAATATTCGTGATATCAAAAATCTCCACAGCCACCTACATTGTTACAATCATTTATGAAAAGCCTGTACTTTTTTACATATACAGGCTGTTCCTTAATGATATGCGAATATTTAAGGGTGTGAATCTACATAAAAAATTAATGTTAGTTTGCTTTATAAACTATGGTCCAAAAGTGTTTCCTTACAAAAACTCGGGGTGTTGAAGTTTAGGGAAAAAAATGGAAATTAATTAATATTTTCAAAACCGCTTCAGATATTTCAGTGATATTTAGTACGTAGTGAAAGTTAATAAAGGTGCATATTTTTTAATGCAAAAAGAATTTTTACCTTTAACAGTGGCGTGCGTACGGGTATTGACCTTTTTCCTTATTCTTAATTCCCTACCGCATGCGCGAACGAGTCATTTCTTCGACAGAACATATGACATTTCTCTCCATTGACCTTACAATATTTATAGATGGCTTGTTGGCAGAAAAGTTCTAGACAGATCGTGAGGTGGGCGTTTTGATTTCTTTACTATTATTGTTAAAGAATAGTGGCTGAGGTAACTCTTAGGTTGATTAAATTTATATTATAATTAATATTACTTTATTTCTTAAGTTGAATGGGCTCTCTATACTTTTTATAATTCAGTGAACTTAATGCCGCGGCGCATGCGGTAACGAAAATGACTTTAATAAGGAAAAAGGTTAATTAACTTCGATATTTTTTAAGAAAAAAATGGTACGCCAATGGTTTTTTTCCAAATAAAAACTATTTTTGAATTTCCCCTTCAATTTAAAACATAAAATCTCTCTTCAGTTGTTTTCCTTCGATGCGCCATTTTTGAGTAAAAAAATAAAACCGTTCTATTGTCCGAGAAAATTAATGTAATAATTGAAGAATGCAATTTTTATTTATTATTATTAACTTTCACTACGTACTAAATATTACTGAAACATCTGAAGCGGTTCTGAAAATATTATTTTCTATTAAATTAATTTCCCTTTTTTTCCCTTAAACTTCAACACCTCGAGTTTTTGAAAGGAAACATTTTTGGACCATAGTTTATAAAGCAAACTAACATTAATTTTTCATGTAGATTCACGCCCTTAAATATTCGCATATCATTAAGGAACACCCTGTATAAAATGCTTCCTGCTTATGAAACTATTCGACTATGAATTTAAGTTTTTGTAAAGTGAAGATCTTGCATAATTTTGATCGCAGTCATGGGGATATAATTATGATGTGAGTGTATGGTTTTATACCAGACATTTTCTAAAAAAATCATGATTTAACCCGAACTGCTCCTTTAATAAATTGTTTCTAGAGGAATAAACAGAAAATGGCATCGAATTGAAAATATTTTCTATAAATACTTAATATCTTTACATTATATTTAATTTAAGCAACGAAAAATTCAAATTTACGTATTTTGTAGTTCTACATATTATACTTTTAACTTCCCAGTTAATAGAGAAGCCTGTTTATATCGAGTGATTAGAAATATTTCCATTCAGAGTAATCCATGATTTTTCACTGTAATCTTAATCATATGTCATAATCATAAGACAATCTATTAGTTGACAACCTAATGATCACTTAAAATTATAGAAAATGTGTTTATGGAATTAGATCATTAGAACTTTTAGTGATTGAAGCCTTGTGGTAAATTCCAACATTATACCATAAATGATTTTTTTTGTAAAAATTATTAGGTAATGCTATACTGACAGCACAGAACATACACGGTTTGCATGTGGTTGAAGTTATAGCAAAAAATTATGTCTTATCTTCTATGCAAAAATTTCATAGTCACTCGATGTTATTACTTTTAGAAAACACATTTTCCCGGAACTGCATGTAATAAATTCAAATTAAGGGGAAATGTACTATTAAGAAATAATCTGTCACAACTACATTGACGAAATAATGATTATTTATCATTTTCCTGTAACAAACACAAGTCAAAAGTCAATATCTATTAATTTGTTTATTTTTTTGGTAGTTATTGAGTAAAAATTACCTTATCTGCCGAATAAATGATGTAATTAAACGATCTTGAAATTGTTATTCATTAAATTTTTGCATATCGAATTATCAATCCGATAAGGGGCAAATAATAATACCCAAGTCTGACTAACCCGACATGACATCTACTAATTAGCTAGTTCGCTTGGGCAAATTTCGTTTAGCTTCTAACAATTTGGTGCATTTGCAACTCGCTTGGTATTACCGTTTGTCCCTTACTAGTTGCAAATGAACCCAATGCATGCGAAAATTTTTTTTTCTCGACAGAGCCGTGCCCCAATCTCAGCTAAATTAGTGGCAAACATGCTCTCAGTGGCCGGAGCTGATCATATAATCACAATGGATTTGCACGCATCACAAATCCAAGGCTTCTTCGATATTCCAGTGGATAACTTGTATGCCGAACCAGCAGTCCTGAAATGGATCAAGGAGAATATCGTCGAATGGAGAAACAGTATAATTGTGTCTCCTGATGCTGGTGGTGCTAAAAGAGTCACCTCAATCGCCGATAGATTGAATGTAGAGTTCGCTCTGATTCATAAAGAGAGGAAGAAGGCCAACGAAGTGGCCTCGATGGTCCTCGTAGGGGATGTTAAAGACAGGGTAGCTATATTGGTGGACGACATGGCCGATACTTGCGGTACTATTTGTCATGCAGCTGAGAAATTGACCGAAGCGGGGGCGACGAAAGTCTACGCGATTTTGACACATGGAATTTTTTCGGGGCCTGCTATTACTAGGATTAATAATGCCTGTTTCGAGGCTGTTGTTGTTACGAATACTATTCCTCAGGATGGTCATATGAAGGACTGTTCTAAAATACAGGTAGGTTGAGGAAGAGGTACTGCTATGTATTCACTTTCTTTGTGACCGTTTGTTAAATCAAGTACACCCTGTGTGGCTGTGTAATACGTACTTTTTCCACTAGATTTATGAATACGTGTAATACAAGCTTCACACGTACTCATAAGTCTAGTGCAAAAAGTACGTATTACACATCTATACAGGGCCTACTTGATTTAACAAACGATCGCAAAGAAAGTGAATAGATAATATTGCCAATAGACAAGATGACGGTGGAATTTACAACTAGAACTCTGGACATTTGTGTGTAGTTCTGAATTCTACCATCAGAGCAGGCATCGCTTCTTGTTAATTGTCAGTAACAAACAGCAGGGAACCAACTGCTATTTTAAATTTTTATCCCAAAAGATTATTTTATTCAACACCAGGAATCTGTAGCTCTAGGGGATTTTGCCTTGTGCTCGATTAGAACGGATCAAAGTTGGTATAATCAGCGCTTGGTTCCCTGATAAAGTTGTCTAATAAAAATGTGGTTTTGACAAGGTTATTTTTACAGTGCATTGATGTTTCAATGATGTTTGCGGAGGCTGTGAGAAGAACGCATAATGGCGAATCAGTATCCTATCTATTCTCGAATGTTCCTTATTAACCGATTTTTATTATTTACAGTAATAAAAATTATAGGTTGTACTACAAATCCTCAGATGTAGAAAACATTGTTTTATTTCTTAATTATTAGAGTAAAGTTTTTAATTATTTTAACTCTTATTAATATGATATTTGTGGAAGCATGCCATAAAATAAAAAATCGTCTAATTAAAATTAGGCTCTTTCTTTGCAATAAAATTTATTTTTAATCTGTTTTTAATTTGATCTTATAATGTATATATTAGTAATTTTATGGCTTATTTTTGTACAAGAAATAAAAGACATGTGCTTTCTATATATTTTTTTGCAAATTATTTTGTATAAAATAACTTAAATACAATAAATAGATTACAAAAGCCGTTTTCGATTCATTTAAATCATAATCTAATTTTTACACTTGCCTTCAGGTAAAGGAACATCAAAAACTACAGGTAGATTTTTTGGAATATAATTAATATCACAAGTTGAAGCGTTGATATAGATGATTTTTCCATCGGAAAATACGCCGTAACCTGGAAGAAATTTAATTATATCAAAGATTTTTATCAATTTCCAGTGACCTACTTAGACCAAAGAATGAGAAAAAAAGGTATAGAGAGGGACTATAATTAAAATAAACAGCTAACTATCCAAACAAGTAACAGTGTTGTCAGTTATGCTTATTGCATCTGTCAAAACATATGTATGGTTCAATTGTTGAAGTAGCATCACTAGGGAATGTCTATGTAGATTATTAAGTCAAAAGTTTAATCACTCCATTAAAGGGTGCCAATTTGACGAAAATTAATAACCTCTAGATGGAGTTGACCAATAGATTACCTTTAGGACACGAGAGGTCAGCAAATTTGCTTTTTGCAATCTAATAAGCGCTAGCTAATATTGGAGGAATTAGGACATGGTGACATATGAGGACATAGTGAACCCGTCCATTATATTGTTATGGGAGAAACAATAAAAGGCAAATTCAAACTGGCAGTGTTTTTGGAACATGTTAAAAATTTAAGTTTTCTCCCTCAATAACGCGGAAGTCCAACAGTTACAAATTCCACCACCAAGAGGACTTATATGTTCTTATTAATTAAGTCTTTGGTTACAACCACAGTCATAAAACATTACAGTCCCCGCGTAATTAATTTTAAAATTGATTTAAGTCCTTTAGGGACTAAGCAAAATAATACTTACCTTCGTGTATGTGCCCAAAAACATGATATTTTGGTTTAACCCTTTGTTGTACAGTCGATAATAATTCTACACAACCAGCTCTGACTCCTGAACAGACTAAATCTCCAAATCCCAAGGGAGGAGTGTGAGTAATTAAAATATCTGTATCGGTTGGAATTAGATTCCATTTAGAGAGACACTCTTCACCTCTTTCTAGGTTAAAAGCCCAGCCCCCAAATTCAGGTTGCCTACAATTAGTTTTGTTAGTCTTTGCGTTTACAATTTTTAACTAATCAATTGTCAAAGTGTTATCACTTATCAGGTTGCCCTAATAGAAAAATGTTCACTTTTTACTTTGATAAATAATTTGTAAACGCTTAAAATAATGTACCAATGACAGAAAATTTTTATTTAAATTTTTTACAAACTGTCCTAGTAGCTTAAATATTGAGATTATATTGTCTTTATGTTTAAATATATTTTAAATATTGTTACTAAGTTATTACTTAAAATTTCTGAAATACATTAATATTGATTCACGAAACAAATGTGTTCCTTTTGATATACATATAGAATTTACTAAAAAAGTGAATATAAAAAATTACTTATTTGTTTTCTTATATATTTAAAAATAATTATCATTTTAATTTAGTGAATTATTAAAAAAAATTGGCGGAAGTGACATTATAAAAATATTTTGAAAGTACTAGGATGCCTTTTATAATAGTAATAAAATAATATTTGTTAGAATAAATACTTATTAAGGCTCATAATATACAGTTAGTTTGAGTGGTGTAGTACAGTGTTCCAATAAATTTTGACATAAACGATTGATTATAAAAAAACATTAATTATTGACTACTTACAAATGCCATACGCACTACATCGGTAGAATTTGTAACTAGTAAACACGTACCCACTAAATGTCAAATTCAAATTGGCAATTGAAGGCACAAGTGCATAAAATATAAAACATTTTATATTTTCTCAACAATATGAGTTTTCGCCCTAAATTATGCACGTGTTCACTTACAAATTCCACCGATAGAGCGCGCGTCGCGTCTTGTTAATTGCCAATACCCTTTTATTTACCAGGGTGTTCCATAAATTTTAATCCCACAAATTTCAATCGCTGAATCTTCTAAATAAGTACAATTTGTCAAATACTGCCTGATATTATCGGTATTTACAGCATCACTTATGTTATCTTTAGTATTTCCATAATTGGGGACTTCATCTTCAAGTGATCCAGTGTGTCTTGAACTTGCAGTTTTTTTAAAGTAATCTGAGAATTTTTTATCAAAACTTAATTCATGATTGCCACTGATTACAATCTTGTGTTTATGGGGTAATGACACTGAAAGTAATAAAATTAAATCATTCACTTCCTTATAATGCGACTTACTCAGCCATTTATTAAATTGTATAACTTCCTCTTTTTGACCACATTTTGTAAAATCTCCTGCATGTATAAAAACATCTCCATCTGGTATATCAAACACTAAATTCCTTATAAGAGAATGAGTATCACTCATACAAACAAATCTTACTTTATTTGGCTCAACAGGTTTTGATGGGGATTTGACGTTGAGTTTGATAATTTTTTGGTTCTTGGATATTTCTCTCCATGCTGCTGTGGGATTATTTGATAATGTATGAACTGTAATACTATTATTCTCCATCTCTGTGTGGTTACTCATTACGTATTAGTGGTTAAAATTGCTCGGTTTTCAAGGTCTGACATAAATACCAGACTCAGATTAATAGTTTTAAGTGTTTAAATCCCTACTTCCTATAAATCGTTATCAGAAAACATTTTGTAATTGTCATTGAGTGCAGATCAGTAAAGATAAGTTTAATTACTTGTATAAATTTTAATGCCTGTATTTTCAAGCATTTTTATTGACAAAATGCCATATGGACGTTTGACATTGACAGGAGCTTTAGAGACTTTTGTTTTCCCCTAAATTTTAAACCAAAAACCACTACAAATTCAAAGTTTCATTAATTAATTCAAATAGTTGTATTTGTTTATTTATTTACTTATTATACACAAAATGATAAAACCAATCAATTTTTGATCACTTTCCCTCTTATTATCTTAACCTCGTCAACAGGTCTGTCATTCTTATCAGTTTCCACTAATCCTATCCTCTTCACAACATTCATTCCTGAATGAATTCGTCCAAAAATCGCATGTTTTCCATCTAGCCACTGCGTAGGTGCCAAAGTTATAAAAAACTGTGATCCGTTGGAATCTGGTCCCGAATTTGCCATTGATAAAATACCAGCTCCACTGTGTTTTAACTCAGGATGAATTTCGTCCTTAAAAGTCTGTCCGTATATTGAAAGGCCCCCTTTTCCTGTACCGGTGGGATCACCCCCTTGTATCATAAAATCCCTTATAACACGGTGAAAAATTGTATTGTTGTAATAACCCCTTCTGGCCAATTCTGCAAAGTTTCTGCATGTTTGAGGTGAATGTTTCCAGTAAAGTTCAATCGTGATTTCACCCATCCTGTGAAATTATAGGTTAGAATTAAGACATGTTAATTTTAAGGCCTTACGTTGTTTCGAATGAGACAAATGGGGGCTGCCACATTTTATCCGGAATTCCGGACTGATTCATGCCTTGAACGGCCAACATCTTGTAGATTAAAACAATTTTCTTCAATAAATTCTAAATTGAGGTTAGAAAAGCGTAAACAACCAAAAGTAAAGTTTAGTGACTTTCGTGTTTTGTTTGGTTTTGTTGGTGTCATGTGATAAGTGACAGTGACAGGTAAAATTGACATAACCATTTTTTCAAGAAATTTTTTGTTTTGTGATGTGTAATAAATGAAGTAAATATAATTCTCGTCTTGTACGAGTTTTTATAATTAAGTAGTTCTTCTATAACAATGTTGGTATGTTAAAATTGCCATAAAAATGGACCATGTTACCCTTGATGTTTCTGGCACCACTGAAAATATTCATGATAGGAGAAGAACCAAAAGCTTAAAAAGGGTAAATTACTTTAACAAATTCACCTGTCGTGCTAAATCAGTCTCATGTTCTTTCATATTTAGCTCTGGAACCAATTATCAAAATGTCAAAGAAGCTGTATTTATACCATAGTCATAGTGTTAACCCTCACTGTATTTTATTTAGTATCTACTGAATCAGAGAAAACACAATTAACTATACAAGAAAACTCAAACGAAAATAAAAAAGAGGTATTAAGTAACATCCGAAATGACCCCAGAGACGTTGACACAGTATTCCACGAGATGGATAATGAGGGACAAGTCTTGGAGGAACCTGGGGGCATGGAAGCGGAAAATAATAGAAACCAAGTCTTGTTACCACCAAAAACTCTTAAGAAATTCACGGGACCTACAACGAAGCAACAGGAAGCTGTAGTAAAGGCATTTAAGCATGCCTGGCAAGGATATAAGCAATTTGCATGGGGTCATGACCATTTAAAGCCCATAACGGAGGGTTACAGTGATTGGTTTGGGCTTGGCTTGAGCATTGTTGACGCTATAGATACCATTTACATAATGGGTTTAACAAAAGGTACAACAAATTTGTACTGAGTTTTTACCAATATAAAAATTTCAGAATACAATGAGGCACGTGATTGGATTGAAAAACACCTCCATTTTGACATAAATCGTGATGTTAATTTATTTGAAGTAACAATTAGAGTTCTTGGAGGCCTACTTGGTATATATCATCTAACTCAGGATAAAATGTTTCTCACTAAAGCTGTAAATCTTACATCTTGTAGCTTGTAAGTGTTTTTATGAAACAATTTTAGGTTGATTTAGCTGACCGTTTACTGCCTAGTTTTGAGTCAGAATCGGGAATACCCTATTCTGATGTGAATTTATTTACAAGGAAGGCTCATGCACCAAAATGGTCACCTGATAGTAGCACATCTGAAGTGACCACCATTCAATTGGAGTTCCGCGATTTAAGCAGAATCACAGGAAATCCGAAATATGAAGTATAACATCTAAACAAAAAATATAAATACTGGCTAAAATTATAAATGACCCTATCAAAAGATCTGGACTTTACCGATTGTTTCATCAGCTTATCTTGATAAGTTTAAACCATTTAAAATATATGGCTCAACCTACAAGTTCATGTGAATTTGACAGCAAGAAAATAGATCTGATATTGAAATAATAAAAATATTGTATCATTTTGATTAAAATCTAGAAAAATTTGTTAAGACCAAAATTAATACAATAAGTCAATTTTTTTTAAGATCATATAACTGAATTTATATGATTATCTTTTACATGGATTCAGTATTTACCACAAAGGATTAGTTGAACTTATTTTAGTGAGTCGTTGAGAAAGTTTCTTAATCTCTAAAAATATTAATTTGTTTTTGGTCACAAAGATACATTAAAGGTGGATAGGGTTAAAAAATATTTATTCTTGAGTGATCAATGCGTTAATGTCTCCTAGTTTTTTGATTTTTCAAAAAAAAAAGCTTTCAAAAGTTTAAACATAAAGCACATGAAAAAAAGCGCTAAAGATATTTGTTCAAATATTTATATTTCAGCGCGAATTAACTCAAAATTAAATTACATTGAGTAAATCTGAAATACGGTGCTTTAAGAAGTAACCTCAAGCCACGTGACTAAATAAATATATAAAACGTATTATAATTTTTAGCTCCTAATTGCATCAGGGTAAACAACTGAACTACCGCTCTTTGTTGCTGTAATTTGTCAATGTATGCTGTAATTTTAGTCAATATTTCTATTTTTGGCGAAAAAATTATAATCCTCAGTTGTGATTTAATTTAATTTCTTATTGAAATGTTTTTACAGAATGCTGTCTCCAAAGTGTCACATCACATTCACAATTTGGAGAAAAAGGATGGTCTAGTTCCTATTTTTATAAACGCAAATACTGGACAATTTAGATCTTATGCAACTATTACTTTAGGCGCTAGAGGTGACAGCTATTACGAGTATTTACTTAAGCAGTGGATACAGACTGGGAAAAACATAGATTTGTGAGTTTTTCTTTTTGTTTTTTTTATTTTTTTAGTAAAAATTTAGTTTGAGAGATGATTATGTGACGAGTATTATGGGCGTCGAAAAACACTTGGCGAAAAGAACCGTTCCTAACGGTTTTCTCTTTATTGGTGAATTACTCGTTGGTGGGAAAGACTTTAAAGCGAAAATGGACCATTTAACTTGTTATTTACCAGGAACTCTAGCACTTGGAGTACACAATGGTCTTCCAGAAAGTCACATGAAGTTAGCAGAAGAACTACTTACCACTTGTTACCAAACCTACGCCCAACAACCCACATTTCTGGCTCCTGAAATAACCTATTTTAATATTCAAGTGAGTGATGACTGATTTGTTGAGGCTTGTTAACTTGTGATTGCTTTAGGGTGAAAATTCCAATGATATGTACGTGAAAAGCAACGATGCGCACAATTTATTAAGACCTGAGTATTTGGAAAGTCTGTGGTATATGTATCAGTTGACTGGCAATAAGACTTACCAAGATTGGGGTTGGCAGATATTTCAAGGATTTGAGAATTACACTAAAGTTAAAAATGGCTATACTTCCATTGGGAATGTAAAAAATCCTCTGAATGTAAGACCAAAAGACATGATGGAATCATTCTTTCTAAGTGAAACCTTAAAGTATTTATATTTATTATTTAGTGATGATCCGAAATTGATTGATTTAGATTCATATGTTATAAATTCGGAAGCACATCCTTTACCTATATACTCATCGTGATTTTTTATAGGTAGATGAATTTCGTCTAGTCGATTTTAAAACAGACATGTTTTACATGTCATCTGCTTGTTTTTCTTTAATAAAGCTGGGATTTATTTATTATTTTATTAGTGAGATTTTAAATTCCATAGAACGGGGGCAATGAGGTCTTTTATTGGCCAGTATTTTAGGCTTACGTTCCTTTCAATTAAAGGATGTACTTATTTGAATTTGTCAAGTTATTGTTTTAGCAGTTTAAGACTGAATGATCGTAAGAGATTGAATTCGATATTAAGAGAAAATTTTGTAACGTTTTTTTTTTTTATAATTGAATTACATGTTTTTGGAGCAAGTAGCTCTCTTTTTTGTAACTTGACAAACCATTTGATGTATTTTTATGATAATTGGAAATTGTTAATAGGAAATGTATTAATATCAAAACTAGGTAATTGTTGTAAATTGTGTTATTTAGTTTATTAGGCCAAAAATATTAATTTCACTGTTGGATATGATATGACATAGGTAATCAGTGGTAGAAATGCACGCTTCTGAGTGTTTGTTTGGTTATTGGACGTGCTGAAAGCCTTTGTTTCACTTTTTTTTCACACACGGAAACATTCAACTCAGTAGCCTATCGAAAAAATTTACATTTATACATTTTTGTGAGTAATTTTTACATTGTAGAAACGATTAATAAATTTTTACTCACATTTTTTTTTCATTTTTATTTTCAGGATCTGAAATTATTGTTAAACTTGTCTAAATCAATTTATTTACGAATATTGCACCTATCTGCTTCAAAGGAAATAAGTATAATTCTTTTTTATAAATAAAATACACTTGTATGGCATACAAACATTAAAATAATTAATTTTTATTAAGCCAAATGAGAATTAAAAAATATTATAATATTACTGAGAATTTCATTTAAAACCTCACAATAATTACTAATTCCGATTGTTTTACAAATTTAGGTCTCAAATGAAATATTTATTACATAGTTGGTACTCCTAATTGATTTAAAAGCAATACTGATAACAAGTGAGTATTAATATTTCAATTCAGAGCAGACCATGATTTTCTCACTTACTTATCAATCTAACAAGGTTTTAAAACATATTTTGAGCAATAATGTACATCATTTGTATTATTCTATTAAAATCAGCATTTAATATTTTCCTAACTCGAATTTTTTTTACACTGCTGTCAGTTGTAAAATTACAGCTTGTTCTGAATAGATAATTTTCTAGTCACTCGATACATTCATATGGGGCATTTTATACCAAATACGTTGACAACTGTTTGCCGAGGTTTTTTTTGCAAAAAAACTAATTATATAGTTCGTTTTATGTTATTATTTGTCTGTAATTTTACTTCGCGAACTAGACATCTCAATAATTTTCTTTCAAAATATTTATTTTTAAATTTAGGTTTCGAAAAGAAAAAAGCGTTAAGAATATTGGTCAATTTTTGAATTAAAATTTCATTAACGAAACTGATTAGTCAATGAATTTTTCCATTTTTTTGCAAAACTATTCGACATAGTTAAAGATTAAATTGTTTGGGAGCTTTATTGAAACTTAATTGAATTTTTGAAAAAAAAAAAAGAAAATGAAATTTACCATTTCGAAAATTCAAATAAGGTACGACAAATCAATCACCTACGTACAACTTCAGCTTCAAATTCGTAGAATAGTTTTGATAAGTCGACACACAGTTGCCAAAATAAAATTTTGATTCAAGAATTTCAGCATTTTTTTAAATAGAATACATTTAAAAACAGATTTTGAAAAAACTGGAACAATTCAATTTTTCGCGAAGTCAGAAATTCCACATTATAATGAATCGATTTTCAGGAAAAAAATGGTTTAAAAATAGTAGTTTTTGTAGTTTAAAAAATTCATCGGTACATAGTTTTTCAAAAATGAAATTTTAATTTAATAATTGAAGAATATTTATTATAAGCGCTTATGATATTTTTTATTATTGCAAAAAAACAAATTAATTTTTTTTTATTACACTATACATTAGAACTCCTATTATCCGCCCTCCCTTTATTCGGAAGTCGGTAACAATTTTGGTGTTATCCTGAATAAAAATAGCAATTGTTTGTTAAGATTTTTAGAAGCTAAGCGGAACTCTTTATTATTAACAAGTATTATTTCTGAAACGGTGGATAAACCCTACAGCTAAGCAAAGATGTTCCTGTATGAAACAAACATCTTTTACAATATTTACCATATTTTAAAATATTTTTTTAATAAACACATAAGAACGGATAATTATTAACCGGATATTTATCCGGAATAATTAGCCGGACAATCGGCGTTTTACTGTAGTTCAATTTTTTCAAAAGTTACAGATATTTGGAAAAAATAAATAAATAAATTTGAGATGAAGTCCTGAAAATTTATATGAAAAGTGAAAACTTCTATTAATAGATACTAAAAGAATAGAGGATTATAAAAAACGCACACACACACACACACAGATGTCAACGTAATTAGTAGGTCGATTGACAAGGAATATGCCCCATATGTAATTAAAAAAAAGTTTATTTAATGAGTTAAGCGAGTCCAGGAATAGATACGGGGTGATAACAAAAATAAAATAAAATTTGTTCAAAAATTGACGAAGATCAGTCTTGCAATTTACAAGTTATCACTCACATTAAAACATTTTTTCAATTTCTGTGTTTTATATTAAATTTAATGATACAATTATATCTACATTTTTTAATTGTAATGGAACGCTCACATTGCTACAAAATCTATAATAAAATTTATTCTATAGGTACTGCACCAAACATACCTATATTTTTCTTACACTAAGGATGAGGCACGCCATAAAAATATCACAAAATTATTTCCTACACTGCATTAAACTATGGAACATTTGCAACATTCCATCGTGTAATAAATACAATTCACGATACACGTGTCGTCCTCCTCTTCTTCGCCCGTCTCTTTCCTGGCATAGGGATTCGGTAACCGATCTAAGCCCCCATTGAGTAAATTCTGGTCCTCCTTTTTGCCGCTTTTGTCGTTGTCAAAGTTCGGATCGCTGAATTCAAGGGTCCTCTCTGCATTTGATTTGCGGCGGTTATCCTTATCGCCAGGATTCAGCACCGGTGTGGAGAAATCAGGCTCGTCATCTTCCTTATCTCTATCCTTGTTTTTTTCCTTCTCTTTTGGAGGTTCGACAAGCACGGATGCTGTTACAACACTTTGATTGTTGTCTTTTGAGGTGGTTGGAGCAGGCGAAGAACGTCCTTCTTTAAAATCAAACACATTTTCGTTTGTGAAAGCGTTCGGCGAATCTCCGGACATAATTGAACTGGAAAAAACGCATTGTTAAAAACTTTCACCAATTTTGTAAATATCGGGTGATCAAAAAAAAAGCTAAGAAAGAAAAAGACCGATAACGTGGTCATGTCTGTAGTTGATTTTGAACTGTCAAAATTTGTAACAGTAGTGATTTTTTCATAGCCTACTGCGATTCAATTTTTATTTAATCCAATGAGCGGAGAAAAAAAATCATAATGCTACATGCATCTTGTAAAGATATAATTTGACCTTCGGAATGATAATTTGCTTGTAATTTAATTTGATTATTCAAATGAAAAGCAATTAAAGAAATTGTAAAACTGCAAGTAATCTATGATGTCTGGAAAAAAGTCTATTCACCTCTTGCTAAAACTACAAAAACTTCCTTTTACATTTAAATTGGTCACCATTTTAGCCCTGAGATCGGCAAAATTCTTGATTGAAAACAACTGAAAGTAATTATGTAAGAAACAATGGGTTGTTGTGTTATCAATTTTAATCATTACCTGTTTGGGATGTGAGATGTAATGTACCGAAAAATGAATTGAGGCGAAACGTGCAGGTGATTTGACTGGACTAAAATAACGTTTGTAATGAAAACAGGTATTAAGTTCTCGTTAATCGCTTTACATTTTTCTTGTGAAATACAGTACCGTTGATTATTGTTAAATATACCACTTACTATAAATACTGGAGTAAGTATATCACCACTAAAATTTCGACAACACAATACTCGAACAGATCAATCATTTTTCATATTTTTGTTAAAAGAAAGTCAATTTGAATAAATTTACATCGTTCATTATTATACACACACTTTTATCGCTGCAAACCTTGGAAGTACACAACTACGCATTGCTCCTATTAAGCAATGAAGCTCTTTTTCAATTATCAATACTATTATTGTAGAATGAATGCATAAAGCACGCTCTGTTAAATTTTTTCCCAGTCGTTACTTTATTATATAATCTCTTGTTTCAAACTTGCATCTACTTTTCATAAAATTGTCTTTTAAACTCACTTTGGTGATAAGCCGGTATGCAACCAAAAAGATGGAGGAACGATAATACGAAACACTGGCATTTTTGAAACTAAAAATTTTTTAATATTAATTTTAATTAAATGCAATGAGCAAGTAACAAGTAGACTCGCGGCAAACTGAATAGGTAGGTACTCGCGATAATTTATCCACCCCTCTTTTTGGTGCCTTATTATTATTTAACCATCGTTATACATTAACATACAGGTGTTCTTTAATTTGGGATGTTAATAGATGCATACTGATACTGTCCAAATTAATAACATGAAAAATATTATAACTATTATAAAACCGTCATGTACAAAAAAATCTAAATTGCTCTTTCTAATAAAAACAATTAGTCCCCAGTACAATGTCGTTAAAATTTTTTTTGATACATACAAATGTAAAACTTTGTGAGTGCCTTTCTTGCAACGAGTACGACAAACTTATCTAATTGGAAACTTTCGGTGCTGCTGCGTTTTCGAATGCCGTCATACCGACATCTTCGGGGTGGTGGACACTCCATACGCAGCATGATTTTTGTCGGACAAGTTGACCACAATTTTTAAATTTTAAAACTATAATAGTGGTCAACTTGTCCGACAAAAATCATGCTGCGTATGGGGTGTCCACCACCCCGAAAATGTCGATATGACTTCACTCTATACGGGAGTCATCCCCGTATATCCAATTTTGATTTCATGAAATTTTTTTAGTAAAATTAACTGGGGACTAAATGTTCTGTTTGAAAAAAAAGTCGAGATATTTTAGTTTGTGTTTAAGCATCATTGCAGTAGTAAGGAAAGAAATACAGTGAAACTTCGATTACTCGAACAATGTTTTATTTAAATTAATGTGGAATTTTTGTATTTACTGAATCTTGGCATTTTTTTGTTAGTTGCCAGTTTTCGCATTTCCTTTTAGTTAAATGAAGCTCCTGGAAGATATGATTGAAAGAAGTTCATTGGATTGGCTTCAACTTCAGGGCTAGCGGAGAACGCGGAAAGGAAAACGAAGCAAAATTTTAAGTTTCTTTGACTTTATCCTACGGGATTTTAGTTTATCCTAATTGCTAAGGCAAGGTGTTATAAATTTCAAATAAAAAATAATCTGTCATTAAAAAAATTGAATTATTTATCTCAATAAGAAATAGTTATTTCTTCCCAAGCGGGAATAAAGTGAAGGTTTATTCCCTCGTTTTTGATCAAAAATGAGGTACTTTATTCCCTTGGGAATTTGAATTTTTTTATTTATTTTTTCATATAATTTTTTCACATAAACAAACTGTGTCGTTGGCAACCGCCAGCCAACACTACCTAGATCTTACCGTACCGGCAAATTATTTTCTTTTACAATTATCACTTCTGCCGCTTGGGAAGAAAGCTTTGTATACATCTTGGGAATAAACCTTCGTTAATCCCTTAGCTGAAGATGCCCTCGCTCCCTGCGGTCGCTCTGGCATCACTACAGCCGCGGGATTAACATGGTGGTTTATTCCCTTGATACCTAAATAACTATTATAATTATTTAGGACAGTGATTTTTATGATTGATAAAATTACTTTTTACTCTGATTTTCAAAAACCGGATCAGATGTATTCCCTAATTTTCATTTACATGATGCTTCAGCTCAGTTCCCGTCTTTTTTACCTTAGTTATTATTTAAGTTGGAATTTTATGCTTTGTAGACTTTTTATTTGTAATCGTGTATATCTGAGGCCAATATTTTTGATTATACATGTCCCAAACTTTTTAGGTATATAACTATAAGGTGATTCAAAGTACTACGAAGTAATACTTTTAACCCGAAATACAGCACCATAAATGATGAAAATCTGCAAAAAATGTTTGAGATCTTATATAATCAAAAATATTTTTGTAGATATTTGTAGATAGTAAACTTCTTAGTTTAGTGACAACTTTAGCGGACAAAACCATCACTTTCATTGACTAGGCAATATGTCAATATTTTTATGGATTAAACAGTAAAGCAAACAATTTAAAGCCGTTCAGAATTTTTCAACTGACACAAAATTTTTAAATTAAATGCAATCAGCAATTTTTTTTAAAAAAAGTAAACTGGTAGGACCAGCGAAAAAATTATATGTTCAATACGACAATAAAGCAGATTTAATGCCTTGCCTTTGAACTGCAAATCACGGCATAAATCACTGCTTTATTGACTAATTAAACAAACAACTACTTTTTATTGAAACTAAACTAAACAATGTTGAAAAATGGAATAAAATCAATAATATTTTTTCTTCGAAAAGTTTGACTTATCGAGTATGTGTGGTATGTACGTCGAATTATCAAAAATTTCGTATCTAATCTGAGTTTTAAAGTTCAAATTGTAAAGACAAAATTTCATATAAAATACGTTCTTGGTGCTGCCAGCAAATTTTGTTTTGAGTTAGGTATCAAAAATTCGAGTTATCGCATGTTCGAACGTTCAAGTTACCGAAATCTCACTGTAGCTACAAAGTAAATTACAGTATACAGTGTAGCTTACAGTAAATGTGTATAAAATGTCAAAAGTAAATAACTTATATTTTTTGTAATTAAAAAAAATTACATTGCATAATAATACCGATTGATTTTACAAAACTAAAGCAAAGAATGTCAAATAAAAATCTTTGCATCGCCCGCACTGTCATAAATTAGTTCAGATTATTTTACAACAGGCACTGTCACTATAGGAATTTAATTTGAAGGGTTCCTAATTATTTTTGATTTCCATAGATCTTGAAATCTATTCCAACACGACGTACTCTACACAATGACTAAGTTGCACTTAGGAACTGAAAAGCGCCAAAGTTAGAAATTAAATTGTAGAATGTCAAAGTGCTAATAGAAGTTCAAAATTTGTTAGATCAACTATTGAAGTTAACGGTAACACGGTGTTAGGACTAACAATTAAAAGAATAAAGCTCAAATTTAAGGTACAGTTAAATACAGGTTATTTTTGATCACAATTCACAACAAACTTACACCTAATGAAGAAATTAATCGAAAATAGAATAAAACGTTCGATGCACAGATTTCCTCCACTTCTAAGCTTCAACACAGGTCTAATAACATGAGCGAATCCCAGCAAACCATACCCCATGTGAATTAAGTCCATTCCATTTCCACGCGCGTATTTCCCCCAAAATGTTAACTAGTGATAATAAAGTCATTTTAGAGTATTGATGGACGAACTATAGCTGATCGGGTGACTTTGACAGCACGAAATTTGCGCGGTAGTTTTTATTTTCGATTAATTTCTTAATTATGTGAGAACTATTTGTAACTTGTAACTGGAATGTTTAGGATATTGAAATAGAGAATTTTTTTGCTTTATTTATGTTTCCATATGTGATTTTTATCAGTTAGAGTTTAACCATTATAATTTTGACCTTATGTACTGGTGTAATAATGGCGATTTTTTAAGCTATGTTTTTAAAATGACATTGGAGCGAACTTTTGCACGTAAATGACGACATACTTCTAAAGCCTACATTGTATTGATTGAACATGAAATAAAAAGGTGAATACCTTGTAGAAGATAATTCAAAAATCGTTTTGTACATTTTTACTTACTCTAAGCAGAGAATCCTGCGAGGGATAACCCCCCCGCCCCCCCCACCTAAACTGGGATTCGGAATGCCGTAATATTGAGACACCGTGTCTAGCAATGATTTAACAAATGCCTCCGTTAAAATTTGGCAATCCTAAATAAATTGCAAGCAAAACAATTTCAGCTTATGTGTAAAAACTTTCAAATAAAGAAACTGTTAAATTATGATTATTAAAAAAACACAGAAAAAAATACTAATAATAAAAAGGGATCTTAAAATTATCAGTCGGAGAGCTTGTGAATATTGGAGGATGGTTATTTCGTTTGAACTACTTTTTAGTGTACAGTATAATAATGTGATAAAAAGCCACAATACAAATGGAAAAGATTTAAAGCAATGAATAATCTTAATCACTTTGATTAGGAATTGCATATAAAACTTTTTCTACGTTTGTAATTTCAAAAGTTGCACCTTTAACACTAATTGTCTAATGAATATTTGTCAAGACTTAAATCAACAATTATTTGCATTCTAAATTATTAAATTACATTTTATTTCATATAAAAATATGTGAAAAATAAACTTAGGCAATTCTTGTTGACTATTATTTATCAAAAGGCAGCATGTCAAGGGGTTCGAAACGAATGTTTGCAGCGCTCTGGCGAGGATTTTAAACCGCGATTTCGTACTGCAGTTTTGGATATCAAATAAATAACTGCCCGAAATGGCATTAAAAATGCAGCTTGAACGGAATAATTAAAATTTTAACATCTTTATCACACACCGAAGAGGTTCTACCAACCCTTTTGAACCGTTTAATCCTTCTGCCATTTTAATTGTGGCTATTTCATCACGAAATTAAGCTGTACACCAAAAATTAGCCCAAACTAAAACCACCCACCAAAGTTCGCTAGCCCATAAGACTACATAGGGTACAATGATTGTTCAACTATTTTTTTTAGTATGTGTAAATAGAAGGAAATAGTTTGATGCATTACATACCAGACAAATTTTGGAAAATTGGGGCACTTTTTTACTTTAAATTTCGGTAAACGCAAACACAACATTTTTAATAATTTGGATTCATTGACTTACGATTTTGATTAATTGATGGACAATGTGTTGATCAATGTCAATTTATTAACTCCAGAGTTTTAATTTATCGAATTTGTGTTCAAAAATATACCACAAGAACACCATTTATAAAAGAGCACATGAGTTATGGCAAGATTCTTCACACTTAACAACACAATAATTATAACTACTTAACAAAAACTTCCTGCATTCAAGCATATCCAATATGACACTGATTTGACTGGTAAACATTTCGTTTGTTACTTTTGAAACTATGGTGTCCTTGTCATTTTTAGGTCTAATTTAGATAAATTTATACCACAGAGTACGTAGCCTTAATAGAACAGTGGTGAAATTCAACTTATTACAAAAAAAAAATATGAGAAAAAAAATTGACAAATTTGAATTTTGAATAAATTGTGAAATCTAAATTTAGATGATGAGAAGTAAATTTGATGATTTATAGATTGTAAAAACCGAGGTAAAAACGTAATCACATTATACAAATTATCATGCTTTACTCCTCGGTTTTTGCTTATCTACGACTTGGAATTGCTAACTGATTTTGCACATTTGTACAGTTATTTTGATAACATAATATTTCAGATATTAGGTATGATGTAGTTAGGCATACTAGACATTATGAAAAAAATATTAACATTTAACAATGAATGATTTACAATGTGCGCAAATATTTTAGGATGTTATTACAAAAATTTAGACACACATGTGCTAATCTAATTTTTTCCATTGTTTACGCATTTTCTTATTATTATTCTTGGAAAATAGTTATATACATAATTTCAATAAAACTACTAATAAAAACAAATACATTGTTAAAGAGTTTATTTACAATTAACTTAACAAATATGAATAAATGCCTAATTGGCAAAAAATATCAATTTCCCACATTAAACAAAACTTACATTATTGAATATGTATGTATTTACAAATTATAATCCTCACAGTAATTGTATGCACCAAAGTATATCACTGTACTAGTTTTATTATGTGGTCATAAGACTATAACAATATTTGCCTGAAGATAACATGAATACCATAAATTGAGCTTAACATTTTCTGACAAGCATGTCATCAAACCTATTTAAAAGTACTACTAAATAATAATAAATAACAGTTATGTATGTATTAAGGGCATAATGAGAAGGATTATGGCACAAGGGGATGTTTAAAGCCCGACGTAGGAAGGCATTTAATTTCCCGAGGGTCATTAGTAACAGTTATACCCGGGGTACATACAACGTTATATTTTATCTTGCATTGTTTTGGTTACTTCGAGAAAAAAAAGAATGCTTTTATCAAATTTTAACAAAATAATTACTTATTTGAACAAAAATCATCGCACAAAAAATGTCATTAAGTATCATTATTATGAAATTTCCAAATAAATTTAGTGCATAAACAAAGTTAAATGTGCTCATTTTTTTGACAACAGCCATATTCTGCTAAATCCTCCCAATTTCCATCTTTTGTAATCCATTTTTTGCCATACGAATCCCCAGTTTTTATTGGAAAAAAATTATGTCAATGGCTTCTGAATAAAAAAGTAAAAACCTATTAAAAAAAACCGTTTTTGAGATATTTATGTCTAATGTATTAAAACGAATTTTAATATTCAACTTCCTCATAGCTCCTTAAACACTGAAAGTAGCTATAGAGCTCAATTGTGTTAAATCGCTTTATTTTAGCTAAAAAAACTTTCAGTTGTCCTCTATATCTATTTTTTTGTTATACGTTTTATAATAATTAATATTTATATTATAATTTTCTTGTCAGTTGAGATAGTAATTTTTTTGTGAATTTTCATAATTTGTAGTGCTGTATTGTAGAATAAAATTGTACCGCGTATTTTTGAATCACCTATATTATACAAAAAATTACTTTTCCAACCCTATTTTGAAAGTCTATAATTTTGTTAATAAATAATTTAATGCTTCACTTAAGTGTCAGAAGTTTTCAGGCCGCATATACAGCCTCTGACGAGATAGCTGCAATACTACATCTAATAAAACAATAAAAAGTTAAAATTTACTTTTTTGCTTGAGAAAAAATAACTCCATTAATAATAATTTAATAGTGCATTGCTATTTTCTTGTTAAATTTTAATTTATTATACAGGGTTTGAGTTAGGACAGGTAAGCTTCATATTATAAAATATATCGAAACAATAAAAATATTTTTGAGTTAATTTAAAAAAAAATTGCTTACGTTTGGATCCTTAATTGACCATAATAATATATAATAATATATACAATATGTAGTTATCTTATAATAACTATATTGATATATTAATATAATTAATTAATATTTAATTCTTATTATTTTAATTTTAATTGTTTATATCTTACGTGTATCTACATAATTAGTTTTATATTTTAAATAACCTTTTTTTTTGATATATTGATACATATTTTTTTCGATATATCAATATTTTTTACCGATATACCGGGTGTAAACAAAATTAGGCTCACCCCTTTTTTTGATAGTAATTTTTTAAATAGAAAAACGAAACTTTGAGAACTTATTATGTTAAAAAAATCCCCATTAATTGAGTAAAAAATTAACTTTCTATGACTTTCGGTTTTACCAGAAACGACCATAACTTTGGATTTTTAAATGGAACACTATGTATATTACCGTTGTTGCAATTTGCATCCATAATAATTTTTTTCTAGTTTACGTGCGGTAACAGCTAGTGCAATTTACTGTTTTCGGATTGGTAACACCGTGTAACACGCTATCGCTGAAATGAAGCGTCACGTTTCTATCGCCGATGAGATTACAGTAATTATATTCGAATAAATTTTGTTGCACTTGATGACCAGCAGTATTCCTCAACAAAGTGTTTTTGTATGTGTTTTGTGTCGCAATTAATCTATAAAATATTTGAAAACAAGGTGGACACTGGACAGCGGTGGTAGACGTCACAAACTTTTCTTTTGAGGTTAGAACATCGTTAAAGTGAAACTTGAAACTAAAATGAAGCTTTTGGCCTTTATTTTGACCATTTACAACCCCCATAGCATTCGATAATTTACAAGTTATTTGCTAGATGACAGAGAGAAATAGAGAGTTGCAACAGGAATGGTAGGCATTGGACCCGTCGACTGTTCTCATCGCTAGGTAGCGCTAGTGGCAGACGTCGTTCAATTTTCGAATTAAAAGCTTTATATTAATGAAATACTTGCATTACATTTATACTAAAATTTATAAAAAATAATAATAGTAACAATGTGTTAAAAATAAAAATCTTAATACACCGTTAATTGCACAGAAATTATTTTATTTCCATTTGGATACTTCAACTGCTTTATGTTGGCAGCGACAGACACTTCTGACATTGACATTTGTTGAAATTTTAAAATACCTGGTCTAATTTGTGAGATATTTGTTTTATTAAGAAAAAAGAAGAAAATTAACAATACCGAAAAAAGTGTGCAGTACATGACTGCGGCAACACTTTTCGTGAAAATTCTAAAGTGAAATGGTTTCTTCCTAGTCGTAGGGTCGGCTATGTTTTTATTTGAGTTTGAGTTCTCAACGGTAGAGGCGCTATCGAGACCAAAATTTTACACGGCAGTTGCGCCTCTCGTTTACTATTTCTCTCTGCTAGATGAGTGTATAAATCTGCTTAATTGAAATAACGATGAAATAAAAGGAGTCGCTGAGAACCGCAAATGGAGTGGGAATTTAGAGATAAATGGAGATTTTCCTTACTGTATTAATGCCAAATGGATTATTCAATCAATAACCGATACGGTAGGTAAAAAAGAACCATTTGTGAGTTACTTACACAGAATTTTAGACAAATTTGAAAACATTTCAAAGTTCAAAGACTTCATTGACACTTTAGTGACATTTTTATTACCAACTGTCTCGTATTAACGCAAAAGTCCCTAAAGATTAAATAATTAACTTTTTTACTTAAAAATTACGTAAAACACGTAAAGTAGAAAAAATAGCATAAAGAACTTGTTTTTTAAAGTCATTGTGGCACTCATTCTTTATAAAAACTCGCGCTCGCGCTCGTTTTATAAACTTGAATTCGTGCCACAAAGATGACTTTTCAAAACACGTTCTTTAATATACTATTATGTATTTGAAAAATCGCAGGAATTAGGACGATTAAATGAAAAAAGGTTCAGCAAGTCAGCAAGTATAACCTTTTTTCATTTAATCATCCTAATTCCTGCGATTTTTGAACTATATATATTTTTATATTTTTAGAATCTACGTTAAATTCTAAGTGTAATAGACTACTTAAAAAATGTGAAATAATTTTTTTTTGTAATTGTTGTTTTTTATTTAGAAGGCTGTGATGATAAAAAAAATTCTAAATAATGTACGCAACCATTAAAAAATAAAACCACTCCCATAAATAATCTAATTTAGAAAAAACACGAATTTAAATTAGAATAAATTAGTTTTTCCGGTTTAACTCATTTTTTTTCAAATAAAACAATAGTGGCTCACTTGACTTTTTAAATTAACATTTTCTTTGTCATTCCAAAGATACCAAAATTTTGAAAATCTACTCAGTAGTTTTTGTAATATTTACAAAAATAATTTTTTAAAATCTGAAAAAAATTTTATATTGAAGAAATATTTTAAACAAGCTAGCATTTTAACAAGAAAATAAAATAGACAGCTATTAAACATAATTTGTTACTTTTTTATCTTTCACAGCCTGTTTGAATTTCAGTTAACTTTTAGGGATTTTTCCAAAATATTTTTGTAAATATTACAAAAACTACTAAATAGATTTTCAAAATTTTGGCATTTTTAGATTAGCCAAGAGCCACTATTGTTCCATTTAGAAAAATTGGATAAGACAAAAAAACTAATTTATTTCAGTTTAAACTCTTGTATTTTCTAAATTAGATTATTTATGGCACTGCTTTTATTTTTTAGTTGTTGCCTACATTATTTAGGAACATTTTTTAACCACCACAGCCGTCTAGATAAAACAATAAAAATTATAAAATAGTACATTATTATACGTCTTTCATATTGTGACACGAATGAGTTTTGAGCACGACGAGCGAAGCGAGTACTCTAACTTCTGGTTTATACCAAACTAAAAATCTTGCTAGAAACAAGATCAAAATTCTCCAAATTTGGACACGTTAACAACGGAATCCAAAATGCAGTCAAATCAACAAAGCCGCTTTAAGGTTATCTCCATATTATGTCAAGTAGTCGCTGAAGAAGTTCCTCGTGCCAGTCACGTGATGCTCACAACTAATTTCACTTTGTAGTGCAGAGTTTTGCGGATTGCATATAAAATGCCCAAGCGTGCCCAAGCCCAAATCGAGTTAACATTTGAGGTTATGTTCAAACAAAATAGTAAATATTTACATGATAAGAACAATTTAATTTTTAAATGACCAGCAGCTTACAGTTCAATGATTAATAATCCGTGATTATTTGCTAAACCATAAACAAAAAAACTCTTTTAATTAACTAATTGAATTTTAACAAAAACTTGCAAATTTTTCAATTGTTTAACTTACTTGTAAAACTTACTTGTATTTAAAAAAGAAAAAAAAAACAATAATTTCAGTTATTATTAAAAGCGAACTATCAAACAATAAATTAGGTCTAAATTGCACATTAATTATTTTGAAGGTTACAGTAGTAGGAATTAGATGAGCAGCCATCAATTTCTTCATTATCAGCCTTAACTAAATATTATTGGAACAAATAAATGCAATTTAAGAACAATACATGACGCACGTTTTGGACAATGACCGGTTATTGTTCTAGGATGATGTAAAGTTCAGAAATGTTTGTTAATTAGGGACTAGGGGTATCACTTACCGTGTAGGTGAGTCCGAGTCCGCGTGTGACACGTAATATTTATTCTTTTTCTTTCTGTGGGATTTTGGAATCCATAAGACCCGAAGGCCACGGCTATGTTTGCTTTTTCCAGCCACTTTTGTTTCTTTGATTTTAACAGGTGGTTACGAACACATCATGGATGCCCACTCTCACTCTTGCTTTGCTAGCACCGCAATTTTCAACACAATGACGTAGTCGTAATTTGTAATTCGAAACAACTTCAAGAAAAAGAACGCTGGCTCATTGCATAACTCACACCTCATCTGAAACGGTTTTGTGCTGAACATTGTACAAATACAGGACGTGAATTGATGTGGGATTGGTGTCATTTGCACCATGGCTTTTTACCTGCAGTTCCGCTTCTTTGGTCCTATGACTATGACTCCTATGAGGAAAGACCATTCTACCATTCAAATTAAAAAACGCGCGAACGAACGTAATAGATTTATTCAATTATTAGAAAACCGCACATTTAATTAACAGAAACTGTAAAACTAACTCGATAATGCAATCAATTTATTTAATGTTTGTTTACTTAATTTTAATGTTTAATAACTTTACTATACTTATCATTGTTGCAATAATTTCGCAAGTGAACTTTTTTTTTGCTAATTTCTATTATTCTTTTAACAAGAGATCTTTGACCCGATAACCGCATTTTTTTCTAAATTTTCGTAAAATTTAATGCTACCGCAACTTTTTCTGGTGTGGCATTATTAGTGTTTTGCATCAAGGTTTCAGTATTGAACATTTTTTTTTCATTTGTAACTATACCATATTTGCACACAACTAGTTTTTACATTTTACCCCTGATTTTGTTTTCATTGTATGTTATACGCTTTGAACAATGGACTTTGAATCTTGAATACATAACAGATAATGACCGCCAACTTAAACGAAATGTATAATATTAATATACTTATTTTTTGTTTTCCTGTTGTATATGATTTATAAATACATTTAAACATTTGTTATTAATAAGTTACCCGTCAGGATCTAATATAAACTAATATTATTTTTATTTATTTTTTTAAATAAAAGTAAAGTAAGAAATTATATAGTATCAGGAATGATGTACTGTAGTTTGTCTATAAATGTTCGAATTTTATAGTGCAATTGAGGCAATTTACTTTCTGGGCTTTTATAGCTAAAGAAACCGCAGTTTTTTCAATATTGTTTCAGGGGTGTCCCGTTAGCCGCTTCAGTGTTAATAGGGCTTAGGGTACTCTTCTCTCTACAACAAACAGGCCAAACTCAAAGCCTATCGCGGGCCAATAAATAAAGTTTAAATTTTGAGTAGACTGCAAATGGTTAAAAAAATAGTAGATATACAGGATGTTTCAGAAATGAATACAAAAATTTTAACCACTTGTAGATCTCGTTTAAAGAAGAGTTTTTTCTAGATATTTTTTTTTCCGAATCTCAACCGTTATCAAGATAAAATTAGTTAAAGTCTTGGCGGAAATTCTATACGCGCCACTGGTCCAAACAGTAGAATGCACCATTATAATGGTCACCATGATAACTATTGAAAATTCATGAATTTACAAAATTTCATGAGCGTATCGTACTTTTATAGGGGAATATAGCGGTAAAAAACTCGGAAAAACTTCATTTTTCGCAAAAATCTTACTTAAAAAAGTTGTTTGTTTTGGTGAGGTCTATTACTGGTTAAAATTTTTGTATTCATTTCTGAAACACCCTGTATGTACAGTATGTCCCCGGATCAATTTTAAAAGAGGAAAAAATTGCTTATTTTTGAATTTTCAGAAAATTTCCCTCTTGTTGATTTGCCCTTGTTGAAAATTGCTTGTTTTCAAACCCCCAAGCTACAAATTCTTTTTTATTTAACTTGAACGGTTCTCGAGATAATATCATTTTTCTTCAAAATTTGGTCTTTGTTTTTTCGTAATTTCGCTAATTCGCTAATTTGAACAGTATTTATGCTATAATGTTGACTTTACAACAAATAATTTATCTAATTCAATGTTACGGAAATGCGGAAGAGTGCTATCGAGATATCAGAAAATTCAACCAAAAATACCCGGAAGTTACCATTTTAAATTTCAGTGCAAAAAACTTGGTGACCAAATTTCTTAAAACCGGCTCGGTTTTAAACATTAAGAAGTCAAAGAAGTTGTTCAACAAACATGATGCTGCTTCAGTTCTTGTCGTTCATTCCGTAAGAGAAGCTTCAAGGTTGTCTTTACGAAGGAGGGTAATACAAACTGGGATAAGTAATTCTTATTTACAAAGAATTTTGAAGGAGAACAAAATTTTACCATTTAAATCGCAATTTGGACAAATTTTAGAAAATTGTGATGAAGCCAAACGTCTGGATTCTTGTTTGGAAATAGCTTATAAAATTTTGGAAGATTCAAATTTTTGCAAACGAATTATGTTCTCCGATGAATTAACTTTTCAACTAACGGAGTCGTTTTATCTCAACATTGCCGGTTCTAGAGTGAGACGAATCCAAACTTCAGGATTTCTTGTCGCAAACAATATTTTAAAAAGTGACATTCTTGGGCCATATTTTTTTAATCGAAAATTAAACCGTAATTTATATTATTTGGAAATGTTGCAAAATTTTTTAACTGATAAACTGGATGAATTGTTGTTAAACTACCGAATGAAAATGTTTTTTCAGCACGATGTGTGCCCTACTTAATATGCCGGTATTGTTTGCCAGTGGCTCAATACAGACTTTCATGATAACTGGATAGGGAGAAATGGTAGCATTTTATTGTCATCGAGAAGTCCTGATTTCACAATAATGGACTTTTGTCTGTGGGGTCGTTTAAAATAAATTGTGTACAGTGAGCCTCTAGACCAGCGTTTCCCAATTAATTTTAGCCGCGGAACCCTTTTAGATTTGGAACATCAAGACGGAACCCGGTATAAAAATAAAATACAAAAAAATCAAGTTACATTTTAATGGGAGGAATGTTATCTTTTCTTCCTTTGGCAATTTATTTTTATATCTGTTTTATATCTGGACCAAACATTGGCCCTCATCACGGAGTAATTTAATTTGTACATTTATTTATTTTATATTTTCTATTCGTGTGTTTTTTTCATCGTAGTTTTGTCTTTTCGCCAAACCCCTGCTTTCATCTCGCGGAACCCCAGGGTTCTGCGGAAACGGAACCCAATTTGGGAAACGCTGCTCTAGACAATGATGTAAAGCAATTAAAAAATAGGAAAAATGCAGTCCAGTTCTTATCAGTCTTAGAAATAAGACGCAATTTTAATTAATTTAGACCTTGCATTGAATTCTGTGCAGAAAAAGGAGGTGCTTTTTGAGAAAGTTATTTCATTTTAACATTTGTTAAATTTATTAAATAAAACTTGAGCCCAATTTGAATATTTTTTAGCAATAAAATGATATGATGTCGAGAACCGTTCGAGTTAAATAAACAGTAATTTGTGTTTTTGGGGTTTGAAAACAAGTTAATCAATAAGATTAAAATTTTCTGAAAAATCGTACCGTTTTAGTCCTAATTTGATTATTATCAAAAAGTAAAAATTATCTGAATCCGACAAAGCTGCAATTAGCTCGGGACGAGCAGGTCGACAGGAATATATCGAGTTATAAGGCAACCTTATTCCTGCCAGGGGCGGTATCACAGGACAGAGATAAGAATATTTTCTCTAATTTGCGTTTAAGACTTGTTTGGTCGTTTTGAGTGCGACAAGCACATTACTAAGCCTAGTGGAAGTTTAATTATAACTTAATTATAAAAGGCAAGTTACTCTTTTGTGGATCAGTAAGAGAATACACACGCGCAATTCTGTCAAGTATTATCGTCAATCTAACGGGCCCTTAGTTGATAGCGCTATCATAGGTCACCTATATATCTTCTATAGTATAACTAAATAATCGTTAATTGAAAACTTTGGTTTCAAGAAGTACCGTAGTCAGTAGTCACCCCCTGATTAAGCTTACTTTGCCTAATATTTTTTTGCATTTATTAGTTTCCTTTTCTTTTAAAATACATTGTTCGTTTTGTTATCTTCTGGTATTGTCATTTTTTGTTTTGTTATTCTTCTTCTTTCAGTAACTAGAGGCAATAATAATTTTTTTTTTATTAAAGAAGTTACTTGGCGCCCAACAGAATTTTTTTGCCAAGGAAAACCTCTCAAAACTAACATACGCTCACCGACTGACACCGGAGCAGTAATCTGCCTCAGGTAGGTTACAGTTTTATACAAATGTTGATGATTTTCTGGTTATACCCACAATGTAGAACTTATTTTCAAAAATTTGGCTTTGTGCAAGAGACGATATATTATAGCAATTTTTTTGATGTACAGGATGTAATCAGGGTGTATCTGGTGATAGTCCTCGTTCAGACGTTTCTAAATATTCAAACTTGTCCTATCAAATGCTGGGCATTTTTTAAAGAAGCTGCAGATTTTTTTTTAATCATTTTTCAGAGAGACATAATGTATGACAAGATTTTTCAGTAAAAACTTCTACAGTAGAAAGATTCTATAGAGTAAAAACATTTGGATAAAGCAACTTTGGATTTTTAGCATTCTTTCAACGAGGACTATTATCAGGTAAAACTTCTGTACAGCATTTGTTTACACCCTGTGTATTATGTATAGTTTGATATACAAATGTTCCTTAATAAAATGGTATACATACTTGGTTGCAAGATAAAACCATAAAATCATCTGGAACTCTTCCAAATTAATTTCTAACAATGCCTGATATAAAATAATCCGTACCAATTTATGAAAATCCTGTAGAAGTAAACATCTTTGCGGTATAAAATTACTACAAAGTATTGTAACGGACTCATCGATTACTTCAGCAAAATAACTTTAAACCGTAGCCAGAGTAGGCCAGAATAGGCCAGAGTCTTCTGTGTCCCTCTGTACATGCATCTCACGGCATGGAATAGTGGCGCAAGTTTCTTTCCAATTAGGTCTAATTAGGTCTACGCATAATAAGATAATATATAGTTCTCGTCGCGAGCGAATATCCTTAAACCATTAACAAAAAAAATATGATGGATCGGTAGATTTTTCGCCGCTTTAGCCTATTGCAGAATCAAACGTGGTAAAAAAAAACCTTCAGCACTCTTCTGAAAATTTTTAAAAACAATTTTAACGAATTTTTGACTTTCCATCACTTACATTTTAAGACACTTTTGCTTAGAACGAAAGTATACTCTAGCAAGCACAGGGGCTGGCAAAGGCTGGCTCCGCTCTGACAGTTTTACGAATTAGGAAAATTGTAATTTTAGAACTATATCTCAAACTACGTCATTTTTTAACTTGTGCTAGGAGAAGTAACCTTAGGCCTTACCGTGAATCCTAACTGCTAGAGGGACTCATCTGGTCCTCCATTTTCTACATCAACCTTATTGTATGCCGTCAGCGATGTGTTCAACCATAAACCAACATCATCTGTGACAGGATTAGTATAAGTTAATATATGGCCACCTACTACCACCTTAATTCTGACTACAACTCCCTTTCTTCCAAACAATCATTATCAAACGAAGCAGTGGAAAGTCTGGATGATAAAAGTATAGTGGACATAGAAACATTTGACCAGCGACTTTTTAAGTTTACAATAAATAAAATAATAGCCATTGTTGAATCTAATGGTATTACACAGTGATAACGATGAGGCATTTTGATTTATGGTAATTCGGAAATAAAGCAAACTTGTCACAGATGATGTAAGCGACCATCATAAATCAAAAACTGTGCACTACCACTACCTTCTCATTAGATTCTACAATGCCTATTATTTGGTTTAAAAAATCAGTGGCCAAATATTTCTGTGGCCATTACATTCTTTAGAATATTTTAGAAGAATTTGAAAAACGACGTCTGAAAAAAGACGACTGGAAAAAAAGAATAACAAAAGAAGCTTTTAGAAAAATTCGAAAAACTTTGACACAAAGAGCAGGAATAAGTTTTTGAGTTTGGCAATCTTGATCGCGGTATCAGGAAAACTAATAAAAGATCAGTTAACACATAAATAAAACGTGTGCTGTTGAGTGTTGACTGCCCAAAAGCCCGTATGGAAATTTTCGTCTCGCAGCTAAGAAAAAGGAAGGACAGTATGCTGTTTGAGGGTCGAATGTAATAACATGACAATCGCAATCGCGTGTTAGTGGAGCAATCGCTTCGATGGTGAAGAGATCGGTTACCAACCGCTAGAGGTACCCGCAATTGACAGGATGTTATTCTTGAAACGACCGGTGAAATAGCACATAGAAAAATCGACGTGACTTTGGATCTCGACATTATGAAAAAATATGGTTTGGGCTTGAGATCAAGAACCGAATGCTTCAGCCAGAGAATGAAGAAATTTTGTTACATTCTTCAAATGCAGAAAAAGTGATAAAGAAAATAACGATATTGGGCCAATTTTGGAGAATACAAAAACTGGAAATAAGAGGCCCCAATGCCAGGACATTTTCAACAAAACAAGAAATAAGTAACTAGTAAGTTCATACGTACATTACCTATACTTACCTACGTTTATCACTTATACTTAGATAAATATAAACTTACAAAACATAATTTTTCTTATGTACGTAGGTACTTATTTCTTTCAAAATTAGAAGTATTAGATATTTTGTTGAGAAATTCTATATACTGTGTTTTTATGATTTAAATAAATAACGGGTCATTTTTTAAATTATTAATTGGAGTAGGCGACGCTTTAAACAAGTTGGTTAGTAAAATTGAATAAACAAATGAAACATTTATGTCATAAAAGTGTCACATAATTAGAATTTTTTCTTTTACTAGAAAGAATAGAAGAGCAGCAGCGCGCACGTAGCGCGTCTTCTGAGGAAGGAGGGAGCCTGTGGAAGAGTGGAAGGAGCATTCGATAACATAACAGGTGAAGAAGGCGCGTATCGCTTCGCCGTCTCGTTTTCTCTGTTTTCTATTTTGATTTTGGCGCTTTATCTCACTGTCACAAATTCAGTACTGCCAACTACAAAAAATAATCCACAGCACACTCTAATAACAATTTTAAAAATGACCCGGTATTAAAATTGAATGTTTTATTTTTTTATTTATGTTTTTCTTTCTTATATAAATATAACTTTTCTTTGCCATTACGCACTTCCTAACAGTATCTCGGAAGTACGGATCAACTTTTCAAAAATTTTGTGTAAAAAAAAGAATTATACATTTAAAAAAAATATTATTTAGTTTTTGGAGGGTTCTCAAATTTCGATACGGCAAGCCAAACATCTTTCGCTAGTGATTCAGGAACTTCAAATGCAGCAAAATGCCCTCCATCGTATTCATTAACTTGCATCAATTTTGCAAATCTATCTCTAAAAATAGAAACAGGTTGATAAATAATTTCATGTTTGAACAGAGCACAAGCTGATGGAACATTTATTATAGCCCTGAAAATAGGAAAGATAGATTGATTAAGAGGAAATAAAAATTGATGAATTTTTACCTATCATCAAAAGCATTCCGATCCTTATTCAAAGTCTCCGCATAGATTCTCATGGACGTTGTTATTGAATTTGTCACCCAATAAATCATTATATTGTCTAAAAGTTTTGCATACGTGTACTTTTTAAGTAAACCACCATCAGCTCGATTTTTCCACTCTGGATTTGTCCAAGTGGTAAACTTTTCTAGAAGGTATGCTGCCAGTCCTACTGGAGAATCATTCAAACCAACCCCTAAAAGAATACTGTTATTTTCTAAAACTGTATTACCTATACCTAGTTAGTAAACATACCAATAGTGTCAGGTTTAGTAGCTTGCAGATGCATGTACCCAAACTCCAGCAACACATTCGAGAGAAAATTAGATAACGGATACAACCTGTGTTTATCTTTCTCCTCAATAACCAAACTTGGCCACACACTGCCAGCTAACAGTTTCAATTTCGACAGATAACTATTCGACATACACATATTTAAGTGAATCCCTTTGACTCGATCGGGGTAATATAATGCCATTGCTGACGTAACAGCGGCACCCCAGTCACCTCCCTGAACATAAAAACCATCAAATCCCAATCGGTTCATCAAATTTTTGAAAATCACAGCCATTTGGTATGCACCAAGTCCGGGTCTAACTGCAGCTTGTGAAAATGCATAGCCGGGTAAAGACGGTACAATTACTTCAAAAACGAAATTTTTGTCTTTTTGAACTGTGGTAAGAAATGGAATCATTTCGTAAAACTCTCTTACGGAGCCAGGCCATCCGTGGACAAGAAGTAAGGGAAGAGTTTTGACCCCACTGGGAACATTTTTGGGTTTAACATGGATGAAGTGGATATCCAAACCCTGGATGTTTGTTTTAAATTGGGGATATTGATTAAGGAATTTTTCACGTTCTCTCCAATCATATTTTGTAAGCCAATAATCAATTATTTCTTTTAATAGTTTTGTGTTGATTCCGTAATCGTGGTGGACCCCTTCAAGTGGAGGAACGAAGTCACGGGCATTTCTCAGTCTTTGCCTTAAATCTTCCAAAACCTAAACAAAAGTACTGTTTTTAATTTTTATTTAAAAACATTATTATATTTTGAAATGATAAATAACTTCTATAACTACAACGCCCCAAAAAAGATTTTCATCTAGTTACCTTTGAAATGATTTTACATGTTAATTTTTTTGTGCCGCTCTACTCTTTAAGTTTGAACTAAGTTATTCTGTCACCTATCAATCAAATGTCAATTCAGATTTGAAGTTTGGCAAGGGGACTTTGACCTTTAATGAACATCCAAAGCAGGAAAACTTTTTCTTTAAAAATTGCCGCTTGTAGAGAGACCGAATATATGAGGTTTTTCATTTTTCTTGTTACAACCTTAGTGACATTACTAGGTTTACTCGTTACCCCTATTTGCTAAAGCGGCATTTTTTATTTTACATGGGAAATTCACAGGCGACTAGATGAAAATCTTTTTTTGGGGCCCTGTATAATAAACTAATAACTTCCGTTTTCTTTAAAATAACTTATGAGTGTTATTATATATATATTTTTTAAGTGATTTGACTCTATTTTATAGTTTAATTCACTTCCATTTCCAAAACAGTAAGAGTGTTGTACTTGTTGCTAATGCAAAAGCCTTAGTAAGTATTTCGTTACTTTTATCATACAAAACTCAAGTAATCATTACTTACTTATTGTTATTTATGTGTATACTTATGAGTCGAGTTGTTATGTCGCTTCGCTCATCCTTCAAACAACTCTCTGCGATCGGTAAAACGCTCTTACCGCTCTTGGTACTTAATATACTATTATCAGCCAAAAGTTTATTGTAGGTACTGTTAAAAAATTCAGACAAGCCAAAAGTGAGCCCTCTCAAGAAATCTACTTTACAGCCTTGGTATAAAAAATACTATTTTGAACAAATAGTAATATAACTGATATACCGTAGTTACCTATTTATACACACGTAAATACGAGTTTCGACCTTGCTTTTATTGATAATTATGAGTAAAAAAAAACAGAATTTTAATAACTTGGTAACCAAAGTAGCCAAAAATGGATTCAAGGAAAAATAGATAAATACAATTTTTTTTCAAACCTTACCTGATTGGGAACTTCAACTTTGAATGGAACTATCCTTCTATCTTCTTTGGACGGATCACCAGGTCCCCACCACGTTTCCGGAGGCACCTTTACCGGTTCATTAATGCTTATCTTATAAATAACGTTACCTATAGCTAAGGCGATTAACAAAACAACGAATTTTACTACAGCATTCATCTTTGACTAGGTATCACTTATGAAATGATTTCACTTATCACTATTTATTTATTGAAGAAAACGTCGAGTCACTCCTACAATTTTGACTGAAACATATTACGTTTCATTCAAAGTCAAGTTTATCTCTAGGAGTCTAGCTAGGTAGTATTTGTGAGCCAACAGCCGCGGTGAAGAGTCGCGTGAATGATAGTTTTCCTGCCAATCCGGCGATTAGGTTCAGGGTCTAGCAATTTGGGAATGATTATTGTCAACAAAATGCAACACACTATACATAAGAAATATAAACAATTTTGTTATTCATTGATGGACATTCATTTTTGTGAAGTAAACATCATTTTTATTCCATAAATAAAATTAGATAACTAAATCTGAGGTTTTTTTCCCTTTTAAGTCAAAAATAATAGTTTTGATAAGTTGACAAATTTCCTGAAATAAAATACAATTCAAAACAAAACCCAAAATACCTGTGGCAATGGGAATGTTAGCTAAATTAACTAGCACAAATATCCATTTTTTGAGCTTTTGTAAATTCGTTTGGTTTTATGTAAGTTATTTTACTTACGGAAGAAAATTTAAAATACATACTCAACATAAAAGTGATAACACACAATCCAACAATCAACAAACAATGAAACATAATTTTGAAATAATGCAAATTTTTTGAAAATTACATATCCTAATCCGTGGAAATTAAAAACACTTGGATCCAGTCTTAACTGTCACAAATATATCAGAAATATTACTCATTCTTAGGGTTGCCAACCGTCTTTTATTTCAAAGGATAGTTTTTTAATTTTATAAACTGTTCTTTGGTCTTTAACATGTACTTAAAGGACACAATTTGTCCTTTTATCTAGTTTTTTTACCAAAGAGAAACGAAATTAATTGTCTAGGCGTCCTCTTAAGTTACCAAAATAAATTTGAAGTTTGTATAAACAAACAAAAGTTCTATCCAAACTTGAGTTATGAAACCCACGTAAATAGGTTATTTAATAATAGAAAGAAAAGAACAATAAAAAAATTTACGACTAGTGAAAAAAGAAGAACAGAAGTAGATTCAAGAAGAATTTGAAAAAGTAGATTTTTTAAAAATTTGTAGAAAACATGATCTAATGACAAAAAAAACTCAGAAGATTAATATGTATCTGTACAAGAAAAAAAAAACAAAGAAAAAATTTAAAAACGCAGTTTAGAAAATTTTAAAAGAACTGTAGATTCTATGCCTACAGAAAAAAATAAAGAATTACAAAATTAACGATTGGAAGAGAAGAAAAAGAAAATACAACTAAAACAAACGATAAAGGAATATTTAGGAAGTTGAAAACGTCAATTGGGAGGTTCTGGACTGGGGGGACAAAATTTAAAACAAATTTAAAAAACAATATTTGGAAAAAATAAGAATAAGAAAAACGACTACTAAAACAGAAAAAAAAGTTAAGAATAGTGAAATCCAAGGAAAATTCTAGATTAATAAAAGAATAATCCTTCGAGCCGGATACTGAAAAAAGTCTTGGTAGATACGAAGCAATTACAATAATTTTCGCTTCAAACAATAAAAAATTTCTATTTTAGTTATCTAATTAAAGTTTTTAATAGAATTTAGGAGCTGAAGAACACAGTTTGTACTCTTTTTTTTTAAATTGCATTAAATATTTATTTTTGTAGTCATCGTCGCCTTTGGTTCCCAAGGTGATTATATTTTAAGTCAGATGAAGAGATGAAGTCTTAGTGTTAGTATAAAAAAACAACTTTTCGCGAGTTTTTAAATTTATGTTTTTTATAAACTCTGCAGAAACATTTTTACGTTAGTTGTTTTTCGGCTCACAAAGTGTGTTTAAAACTGTATGGAGCGGAATGCAGAAAAATTTTAAGTATAGACTGGACATTTTGCAATAGTTGTATTTATGGTACCTTTTTTTAGACTTTTATTTTTGTTTTTGTTACTTTACCACTAACGTTTAAGAGCTTAATAAGCCTTAATAAACCCTAAATCATTGAAAAAGACATATTTTTTAATAAACAAATAAACAAAAATACCGAACTTAAAACGTAGAATTTTGGGACACTTTATATTTTTTCTATTTTAATATAAAAATTGTGTTAAAAATTAATGGTTTTTGGAGCAAGATATTGAGAAAAAAGTCTGAGATTAGAAGAGGTTATTTACAATAATTCTCGTTTCCGTCTTTCAAAAATGTATATTTTAAAATTTTTAATAGAATTTAGGAACCAAAGGTAACAGTTTTTATTTATTTATGATAAATCTTGTAGAAACATTTGTTTTTGGAATAATTATTGCTTTAATTAAGACTCCTAAATTGTTGCTTTTAATCCGGATGTAAAAAAAGTCTTTTATTGTTTTAATGTCTTTTATTGCGATATTGAAAAGTTGGTAGCCCTACTTATTCAGTCCTCGTATAGCGCCCTCACCGGTCATTTGTGATCTCTATTATCTCAAATAAATGAAGCAAAATTTATAATCAAAATAATCATATTTAATATTTTAATTTCAAATATCTATTTTGTTTTTATTAGAGAATTTTCGAATTTTAAAACAGCAAGCCATATGTCTTTGCTCAATATATCAGGAACTTCAAGTGCAGCAAAATGTCCTCCTTCATATTCATTAACTTGCATCAATTTCGCGAACCTATCTTTAAATATAGAAACAGGTTGGTAAACAACTTCATGTTCGAAAAGAGCACAAGCTGATGGAACATTTATTATTGCTCTAAAAATAGAAGTTACGTATTAATAATAGATCTACAAATATTCTTCACGTTTACCTATCTTCAAGAAAGTTTTGATTTTTATTTAACGTTTCTGCATAAAGTCTCATAGAATTTGTAATCCCATAAATTATAACATTGTCTAAAAGTTTTTCAAAAGTAAATTTTTCGAGTAAACCTCCATCGGCTCGATTTTTCTATTCTGGATTCGTCCAAGTAGTAGTTTTTTCCAAAATGTAAGCTGCCAAACCTACTGAAATCGTTCAAAACCACTCCTGTAAAAATATTTGAGTTCTCAATTAACAGAAATTAAAGTCGCACCAATAGTGTCCGGCTTAGTTGCTTGAAGATGCAGATACCAAAATACTAACAGTAGATAAGAAAAATAGTTAGACAGTGGATATAATTTTTGTTGATTCTTTTCTTCAACAACCAACCTCGGCCAAATACTGCCTGCCAACAATTTCAATGTTGACAAATAACTATTCCACATACACATATTAAAATGTATTCGGGTATTCCTTTGACATGATCAGGGAAAAATATTGCCATAGCTGAAGCAATGCCTGAACCTACATCACCTCCTTGGATGTAATATTTATCAAATCTCAGTCGTTTCATTAAATTCTTAAAAATCACAGCTATTTGGTGTGCACCAAGTCCGGGTTTAACTGCAGCTTGTGAAAATCCGTAACCCGGTAAAGACGGTATGATTATTTCAAAAACATTTTTTTTTCTTTTTGAACTGTGGTAAGAAGGGGAATCACTTCGTAGAATTCTCGTACAGAGCCAGGCCAGCCGTGGAGGAGAAGTAGTGGTAAAATTTTAATTCCACTGGGAACATTTTTTGGTTTAACATGAATGAAGTGGATATCCAGACCTTGAATGTTTGTTTTAAATTGGGGATATTGATTTAGGAATTTCTCGCGTTCTCTCCAGTCATATCCTACGAGCCTATAATCGATTACTTCTTTTAATAATTTTGTGTTAATTTCATAATCCTGGTGGACACCTACTAGGGCAGGTGTAAATTCACGGGCGTTTTTTAGTCTTTGCCTTAAATCCTCTAAAAGCTAAAAAATAATTACAATTTGTATATTTTACAACTCACAATCAGTTAAGACTTAATAGTTATTTATGTATTAAGGGCATGATAAAAAAAGGTTATGACACGAGTTTAAAGCTCGAAGATTATGCCTGAAATGTATACAATTTTATGTACATTTTTAAGCAAAAATCTAAATTTTCAAAAATTTTAATGAAAATTATGAAAAGATAACATAAGACGTAATTTGCAGTAACAATAGTTGGGCGTATATATTTGTAGTAAAATATTTAGGTAAAAATAGGAAGAAGTGGTTGATCAAAATTTTTAAAAGTTATTGTTAATACACATAGATTCAAAAGTTTTGCAGCACTTCATTTCTTCTACGAGTATAACAAACTAATTTATAGCGAAAAAAATAATGAGTAATTTATGATGATTTTTTTAAATATAAGAAAAATTTTGAACATGTTTTTTTTCTTCTTAAGTTATTTTAGCCATAAGAAATATTCTGAAACAAAACCGACATTTGAAATTTATAAAATAAAACTAAAAAGTAATTACTAATAGAGAGATTTTTTCCACTTGCACATATACGCTTGTTGATGTCTCCGCATGCTGTTTTGTCATTCTTCCCTTGTTACAATGACGAGCTCTGGGATTGTTCGAGAAAGATTTCTTCTAGAGCTAACTGCTCTAGAAAGCATATCCCAAGCCTATAGGATTTATGTCAGAAGACACTGCAGTGCAAACGGATGATTCTCTCACTCTCAAGGTACTTATTCACTGCTGCAGTCTGGTATTGTCTGCTGAGTTCGGGCATTGTCATCCATGAAGACAAAATTTTCATCAACAGCCCCTCTACAAAGTTGCAGATGGGAGTGGAAAACAGTTGTAAAGCTCCAGTTATTGTGTCCTCCACGTGCACTAAGTCCGTTCGCCCGTCTGCTATAATGCCTGCTCAAAACATAGCATTTTCTCTTTGGAAGGCAGGCATGGGGTGAGTATAAGCAAGTTGAGCAGTTCTTGTTTGCTTTCTCCACACACGAATTCGGCGACTATCACTTACTAGGCAAAATCTAGTCTTATGTGAAAATAAGAAAAAACACTGTTGTCGACGAACTCGGTGCTCATGTTGTAGCCTAGGAACTCTTTTTGGTCATCGACATCTTAACCCTGACTGAATAACTGAATAATTCTTCTTCGAAGTGTGAAGACAGAAATGTTAACTCCAAGTGCATGTTGCATTTCTCTTCGCAGTTGTGGCAATGATATCGTCGGATTCCTTCGCATGGCCAACCTTACAAAACGATTTTGTTTACGATTAGTGACTCTCCTTCTACCATTTTGTGGACGAACTCGCACAGAATTGGTCGCCAAATAGTGATTTCAAATGCGAGAGACATCACTTTGTGAAACACCAATTCTGAGCAACCCAGCGTTGTGAGTGGGCTCCTTCTACTAATACCACCATTTTCATTCGATCTAATTTAGAAATAACGTTTTGGGGCATGAAGGCACCTACTACGAACAGGAGAGGGGCCACCAAATATGACACAAATGAGATTTTAAAAAATAAAATTACAAGAAAACATTTCTATCGCTGCAAAAACAATATCATTCTAAGAGATAAACATCAGTTAAAACCCTGGCCAAAACATACACTCCTGCAACTTTTGTAACATACCTATCAAAATTGGGTGATGCAAAACTTTTGGATCTACATGTAAATGTGCATTGTGGAAAATGTTAAGTGAGAAATAGTTTTTGACGTGAGACTGATGACGAATAATTAGGTGAAACCGGTACCCAAAAAATCATAACTGAAAGAAATTTGCTTTTTAAATTTTTGTAAATAATAATATTAAATGTCACAATGTCAAAAGTGACAATTCCGGGCAATAAAACGATTAATTATAAAATATCTCAAGTATAACGAGGGATATACGAGGAGAAAACTATTATCTGAAAAAAAATTTCAACAAATCCAATATACAAAAAAATTAATCAGTCTAGTAGTTAGTTCGTACAATTTTAGGCTATTGATTAATGTCTCATTTTTGAGTATTTGCTCATTTGCATATACCAGGGAATATTACATTTGATATTCTTACCTGCTTGGCTGAATTTTAAATAATGCTATTACTGGATTGGTTGAAATTTTTTGCGGGTAATACCATATGATCAAGAAAATGTATTCTCTGGAAGGCTATGAAATTTTTTTGCTAATGTAAATTATATGGAAAGAAACAAAGTCATAGTCTTCTAGAAGATATTTCTTTTTGATTATATTGTACATACGTAAAGGTATACCTAGTAATATACCTACCTATTTTTTTGTGAATGTTTTAAAATAACAGTTAAGTATTTTTATAAATTTTTATGAAATTTACCCATTGTCATATTTAATATGTAGCACGTGTTCATTTATAAAGGCGGTATGTGGCGTCAACTCACATTTGGTGTCAAAGTGGAGTATGCTTTTATAAGAACAAAAAATTTTTTACTCCAAAAAGTACTGATAAGTGATAGAACTGCTGCGATAAGCAACCGATGAGGGCAGTCGCTTGGCGTGTTTTTGATAGCAGTTTGTAGACACTATAACAACAACTTATCAATAAATTATACAATTTTATTACATTAAGGTAAAAAAACCAAAATCGATAATAAACACTGATGATAGACAATATTTATAAAAACATTTTCGGGTATTGGTTTTGTCTTCCAGATAATAACAATTACTAAAAATTAAAATGTGAAATATGATGTTTTGACCTGATTTGTACCTGATTTGGAACTTCTATTTTGATTGGAACAATTCTTTTTTCTTTTGTAGATGGATTTTGAGACCCCACTACGTTTCCGGGGGTACTTTTACTTCTTTATCAACATTTATGTTATAAATAAAAATAAGATGACGCGAATATTATTACGATACATTTTATTATAACATTCATCTCTAACTTATCACAAATCAAATGAATCGACTATTTCGTTGTTATGGTTGTGTATTATACAATACAATATCAGTTATAAAACAAACGTTAAACCAGTAAGTCACAACTTTATAAAATTGATTGAACCATACACCGTTTTAATATTTATTGAATATTGTTTGTTAAATTAATTAAATCGATATTTAGAAAAAGAACTGAACCACTACTGATTGACGTGGTTCTAATCTAGGTACACACAGAAAACTGTAGTTTTAAAGCAAGAATCATATAATATATATATATATATGTAAGAATAAATATACAAGTATGTAAATGGTAGAAAAGATAAGACAAGTAGCCCAGCTAGCGATCTATCTAAAGCCATTCAGTGAGTAGCAAAGATTTGTTCAACTATAGGAAATGATAGGTGGATTGAAGGATGAACGTGCAAGCACAAGTTGTGCAAGTAAGACTTATATCAACAAAACACATGAAATATAGCTATACACTATGGCTGTACATATATATGATCTTATCTATACTTGAAGATAAAGGTAAACGTTAAAGAAAAACAGAAAAAAAACAGTTGTTTAACCTATACTGTAAATTCTGTGAACAGCTTATTACTATTTATGCGCTGAGTTACCTCTTTATCTAACTACACACATTGTACTGTAATTTATACAGAGTTTGTTCAAAAATTGTACTTGGTAATAGCCTTCGTAGAGATGTGCGATGTAGATTTTTTTTTCAAAAATTTCTTTTTACTAAAATGATATTACAGTAGAACCTCGATTATCCGGCTCATTCATGGGTAGCGCCGAGCCGAATAATCGAAAAACACGGATAATTGAATAGATACGTATTTGAACTCTGAAATGAATACTAAGTGTGACATTGATATATACAAGCAACAGAAAAGTGTATTTATGAAAAATATTAATTGTATCGAAAAAAATTACATTAAATTCATTAAAAATCAAACAAACTACAAAAAACATATGTAGGTAATACAATTGAAACTTATCAATTTAATAGCAACTATACAATAAGTTTTATTTAAAAAAGTCAGTTATTTTTTTCTGCCGCTTCTTACTAGGTATGAAGTTTTAGACATATTGTAGATCAAATTTTTCATACATTCAAAATGTCATTGTAATCACTATCTTCATCTTGTTCTAGAAAATTTAATAGCTCATTAGCATGTAAAATAGCATTTTCAAGACTGTTTTTTTTGCTTTCTTCTTCGGAATGAGTAGAAGTCGCAGACGTAAAGCTTTCAGTTAGTATTTCAGAATCTTCAAGAACTTGATAGCCTCTTTCATTTTCGTCACATTGCAACCATAAGCTTATGTCTTCTTCAGTAACAATATCAAATTCTATAACATTTCTAAATCCATTCAATAATTCTCTTGCCGTAACTGAGAACCAGATATCGGATGATCTTCTAAACGTGTTTGCTTGAACCACTGATAAACTGCGTTATCTAATGCTTCAAAAGATGAGGACTTGGTGGTTTGCCGTTTTGAGTTGGAGGCAGATTCAGAATGTGTTGCAAAATTTTGAAGTCGATTTTTTTGTTTCAAAATATCACGAACAGTTTGCTTGCCGATTTTATAAAAACTGGCCAATTTCGACACAGATTCCCCTTTTGCATATTTATCAATGACTTCTAGCTTTTGGGAGATCGTTAAAATTTTCTTCTTTCTTTTTGTGTTCATCAAAAAGAAAAAACAAAATGAAAATAACTAATTGTATAGCACTAAACACAAGAACGGTAGAAATGAGTAAATTTAAATGTTCTCTTCTTGTAACTTCATCCATTCACATTTGTTTTTATAAATATTTGACGCTACCCGCTGTCTAGACATAATACACTATAATAGTACTTGGAATTGATATGTAAACACATAATAATGCTGACTTCAAAACGATAATAAACGGTAAGGCACGGATAATCGAAAGTGAAAACTTAATTTCGCACGGAGTATTAAAACCTTTAGTGACGCACGGATTACCGAGAAACACGGATAATCGGTGCACGGATAATCGAGGTTCTACTGTATTATTACATACTTTCTGTCATTACGTATTTTTTTCTTATTATTTTTTTATTTGAACAAGAGGGGCTTGAAAGTCGGACTTCATACCAAGTCCTCTTCACCAATAATTATGTGCAGCTTCCCGAAATAGAACTATTACAGTAGTAAAAAGCTTAGTACCTTATTTGTAAAAGCCTTCTCTATAATAAAAAACATTGAGCTCTAGATATACATACATATATAAGAACTTTAAGTTTAAATCCCTGATAGCCGAAAACGCAGTAGCCATTACGTAACTAGTTTTGTAATAAATGCAATTTAATATTGCTGAAAATTTATGATTGTAAAACCTGACATTGTGTAACAAAATGCAAAAAAAAACAAATTAGAACTTAAAGCAAATCGTGTTCAGTTATCATCTGATTTTAGGTTTTTAAAAGGCTTTTTGTTGTTTAACTCTATAACTACTTATCAAATATGCAAAAACAAAAACTGTTAAAACAAGATTTAATTACCTTTCCAATGATGTGCCACTTGACTTCTACCTATTGCAGTTCTAAAAGTGGTATTCACCTCCGGTAAAGGGGTGAAGTATTAGTGTTGATATTATTTTGTGGATTGTTTCTTTTTCTAAACAAAATTGAAATGCTTAAGCAATTAAAAAAAAATGCGTTAAATACTCAAAAACTTGCTGGTTTGTTGGGCCAGCTTGGACATTTTGTGGATATTTTTTATTTAGTTTTTACATACTCGTATAATGTTACTTTTAACTAAAATGCTAATAAAATAAGTAAGCAAACTTTTTGAGAGAGGGGACATTGAAAAAGACCTTGTAGCCTTGTACAGAGGCAGCAAATATACGTATTTTGAACTGGAGTATGTACGGGTACCTAATTAAAAAAATATTCACGAGTATTACTTATTGTTACCTACATATTTTATGTAATTTTTCTGCAATAGATTTAATAAGCTATAATACTTAATAATTTTACTTATTTTTATTATTATTATACTTATTATTATTATTAATTATACTTATTTTATTTATTAATAATATATGTACAAATGTAATAATTTAAATAATAAAATAATTTAAAATATATGTACCTCTACCAAAATTAGTTTCACAATTATTTGGTACAAATTTATCCAAAATCATCATAGTAAAAATACCAAAAATGGTACAATTATTGTTCCGCAACACGTCTGTAAAAAGTTACGACTAATCAAAATTAGCGTTTTTGTGAAGTTTTTTAAAAACTTTGCAGATATTTTTGTTTTTTTAGATGTAGTGAAATTGGGACAGCATGCTTATACATATTATTAATACAGATATTTGAGTAAGATTTTATTTAAAATCTTTAACTAAAACATTAATTTTAGTTAGTATCTTTGGAGAATTTCTTTCAGAACTTTGACAGATGTTATCGGAAAAACCGTATGTTTAAAAAAAAAAATTAAAATTTGCAATTTGGGTCAGCTGTAAGTTTTAACAGAAACGCCACAAAACAATAATTTTACCGGCTTTGATTTTCTACCGGTCTATGATAAGTGTGTATAAATTTTTGCCAAATAATTCTGGCACGCTTTTTATTATCTACTATATTTTACTCTATTGCCAAAGATTAGATAATATATATACTGTGTAATCTTTGCGATTGCAAAGTACCAATTATGATTCATCACAAATATTGAATATCATTCTGTACATAAATTTGATGCAAACACTTCCCGTCTACTACGACTTACACTTACATTATTTGCTATGAATATCATAAATACCTAAACCACTTAGTAAGTGATGATACAGCAAATTTTAAATTTTTAAATTTTAGTTTATCTCATAATACTTCAGACTTTAGGTTATTTTAGTTTAAAGTTAATCAAATTTATTAAACCTCGTCTTGTTCCGTTTCTATTCGTTACAGATAATAGACCCGAACTTGTTTAAAGTTGTTAACTAAAAGTAAAATGTTCTATTTTAAATTTAGTGTTGTGTAAACATGAGTTTCCAATGGAAAACTTTAGTGATTCTAGCAGTAATCACTGTTTTCGCTGGATACAAAATAAATAATTTATTGCAACCGCCGCCTCCACCAAAATTAGACGAGCCATGGTGGGGCAGCGGTGACCCTTCAAAACAGGATACATCTATTCGACCTTTCCAAGTTAATGTTTCGGAACAGGTGGGTCTTATCACATTCATAAAAAATATATACACCAGTAATTATTAACGGTTTGCAAATTTTTTTTTTTTTGATGACTCAAGTTTTATACAAACTATGTCATGTTTTTAAATTGTAAAACTATAATTAAATTGCTATCTACTATAAATATTTTTAAGGATCTCCGCGATTTACAATATCGTTTAGACCACGCCCGACCCTTCACTCCTCCTTTGGAGGAAATTCAACAACAATATGGAATGAACACAAATCTGCTCAAGGAAATTGTAACGTTTTGGCGAACGAAGTACAACTGGAAAGAGCGCGAAAAGCTTGTTTTTAATAAATACCCCCAATACTTAACCAACATTCAAGGCCTTGACATTCACTACATTCATGTCAAGCCTAAACCTACTAATCTTAAAGTCCTTCCTCTCTTACTCCTCCATGGATGGCCAGGTTCTATTCGAGAATTTTTCAAAGCCATTCCTATTCTAACAACTCCCCAAAAAGATAGAGATTTCGTGTTTGAAGTAATTGTACCATCACTTCCCGGTTACGGTTTTTCTCAGACTGCTGTTCGCCCAGGTTTGGGTGCAGCTCAAATAGCTGCTGTTTTCAAAAATTTAATGAAACGCTTAGGGTTTGAGAAATATTACATCCAAGGAGGAGATTTTGGACATATTATTTTGCATCATTTGGCGGTTTTGTATCCTGAAGGGGTCAAAGGATTTCATTCAAATATGTGTACAGTGATGACACCTAAAGCTATTTTGAAAATGTTGATCGGTTCCGTTTTCCCCAGTTTTGTAGTAAGACCTGATCATGTGAATCGGATTACTTCGGTGGCGGATTATCTCAGTACGAGATTGCTTGAAACTGGATATCTTCATATTCAAGCAACAAAACCTGATACAATTGGTTGGAAAAAATATTTTTAGAGTTGAAAATTTAGTTTATTTTGTAGGTGTTGCTTTAAGAGATTCTCCTGTAGGATTAGCAGCTTATATCCTTGAAAAATTTGTAACTGGAACTAACGCAACGCATCGAAATCGAGAAGACGGAGGATTAAAATTGTACTTCGATTATGCGGATCTTTTGGATAATGTAATGGTTTATTGGATTACGGGGTCTATGCCTACTGCTGCGAGGTTATATGCCGAAACGTTCAATAAAAAACATATGGGCTTAGGAATTTCTAGGTTGTACAAGTAGGATCTACTTTAAGTTTAATTACATTTTGGAGATTTTTAGGATGCCGATTCAAGTTCCCAGTGCTTGTGCCCGTTTTGAAAACGATTTTTATGCGCCAGATGGTCTTTTGAATGAACTTTATCCTAATTTATTGCAGCTATCTGATTATCATGGAGGGCATTTTGCAGCTTTCCAGTTACCTGATGTTTTTAGCAAAGATGTGTTTATGGCAGTGGAAAAGTTTGAAAATTTTCATGCCAAGCAAATTTAATTTATATATTTGTACCAGTTTTATTCAATAAATTTATTGTTTTGTTACAATTATTTTATTTCTTGTTACAGTAAAAAAAAAAACAAAAGTCATCATATTTACCTGTTGAAGAATTCTAATGTCGCATTCCAGCGCCACGCTCATTTATTGGGTTTATCACGATTCACGATTTCGGTAATAAATGTCAAAAAATTACAAAAAATTAAGTTAAATAAATTATTAAAAAAATATATAAAATTCAATAAAAAAACTAAAACCAGAAATTCTATATTTGGCTATGTGACCTTCTGCATCAATTGTTTCTTGCAATTTTTTTGACACCAATTGCACAAGATGTTGGCAAATATTTTGATTTTTTAATCAACCTACTACTCGCGAGATTATGTCGAGCATGGACTGTCCTAATATTAGCATCCTCCTCCAGATCCCTCCATTGTTTTACTATGATCTCGTACTGATTTGGATTTTAAAAATTTAATAGGTGTAGTCAAGAAACAATTTGGGAAAATATTGTATTTAATGTTTGGCTAAATCTTGGTATTATAGATCTTTAGACGTTTCCTAATAATGCAAACGTAGGTAGTCTACAAATAGCAAGCGGTTATTTAAATGCTAGAACTGTAGGTTTGTAAAGAATGTCAATATGTACTCGTTTTTTTATAAAATTTATTTAAATCAATCAAATTACTACGACCAAAGGCAGAGGTACTTTAAGTAATGAAACAATAGATACATTGCGATAGTTAACAATAAAAAAAAACTTTAAAGGTGAAAAAACTGCAACGAAGAGATAAATCAGATCTTTTTAAACAGAAACACCATTTTCGACGTCTTACAATGTCATAAAAACGCAAAACAAAACAACATCACTGCCAGAAAAAATAGAACTCTGATGAACATTAAACGTTGTTTGTTATTTAAGTACTGCTTTTCTCCTTGTTTAGATCGAGACAGTAAATGTACTGCAAACTGCATTATAAACTGTTGTTCCTCTAATAATCTTGGTGGAATAAATCGTCATAAACTTGGGTCAAAAATAAGCCTGACATAATAATTTCATATTGAAGTTGCGTTTTTTATCTTAGTTAAAATGATTCCAATCGTAATAGAAGAATTGAATGAAGTGGCGTTAGAGCAAAAAAATTGAGAGAAATCAGAAGAAGAAATCTAAAATCTTGAAATCTTGTCGCGAGAAAAGAAAGAAATAGACTTTGCAAAATAAAACAGGAATAAGGATAAGACCTCATAACCATAAGCAACATAAATGCAAAAACTTTAATATCTGAAGAAAAAAAAATAAAATCGATTTTAGAAGTGACAAGAATATGTTCTAGGAATATTGTGAAAAAGTTAAGAGTTAAATCTTCAATTTGTAGAAGTCAAAATAAATCCAATCGTAATAGGAGAATAAAATGAAGTAAGATCAGATCAAGAGAATCGAGAAAAAAGGAGAATGATCGGGAAGAATGATCAGATATGTTTTTCGGAGTGTCTTTTATTGTATGGATAATGCCAAGTTGGCAGAAACCGGTAACCTAGACTCGACAATTTATTGCAAAATTTTGAGGCATCTCTCACAAGGGCAGATCTTTGTTTATATAAAAATGACGGTGGAAACAATTTTACCATACTTATAGTTAGATTCATACGTATGCTCATCTTCTCTAGTTTGGAACGTTTTGTTCCTGGGATTATGAGTCCATAATCTGTCAATTAACTATAGAAAATGGCAAATTTAAGAAAGCATACAACATTCACGGGCTTTTCATTAACTTGTCGCAAGAAGACGAAGAAGTAGGCTTAAAACAACAAAATTGGAGTAAAGAAAAGATCTTATAATCATAAGTAATACAGATGCAAAAACTTCAAGATTTGAAGTCTCATGATAGGAACTTCGAATTTTTTGAAATTTAATAAATATTTATTTTAATTTAATAAATTTAATAGCTTGATGCTGATAAGATTAAGTCTATTATTAAGAATGACGCTAGTAGTAAGTGTCATAAGACTCATAAGTCAGTCCACTCAAACTGTGACTCAAACGGATTATAATCGTAAAGTTATTGGTAACCAGATTGTACTAAGAAATAAGTGTGCTCTTGAAAGAATGATTCAGAGACGAAAAGAAATGTTTAACGCGATATGTGTGAATCTGAAAGCTGAACTGGAAGAGATTCTTATGAACACTTTAAAACTTCTAACAAGTTGCTAGAAATTTTGAAGATTGATGAAAGAGGACAACAAAGCACGGAAGATGCTTAAAATTTTGCAAAAAGATTAGATATGTTTTTCGGAGTGTCTTTTACGGATAATGCCAAGTTGGCAGAAACCGGTACACAAGTGCAGATTTTGTTTACATAAAATTGACGATAGAAGCAATTTGACACTACTTATAGTTAGATTCATAGGTATGCTTATCTTCTCGTGTTTGGAACGTTTTGTTTATTATCTTATAGTTTTATAATCTGTTAAAATTAACTGTAGCAAATGGCAAATTCATGAAAGCGTACCTACAACAATCTCAGGCTAATATTAAGGTCGGGACAAGACACGCAGCGAAAACCTAATGTGTCCCAACCGAAGAGATTTTCAGCTACTGGTATAGTCTCCAGTACAATGTCTTTAAAATTTTTTTTGATACATACAAATGTAAAACTTTGTGAGTGCCTTTCTTGCAACGAGTATGACAAACTTTTTTAATGGGGAACTTTCGGCGCTGCTGCGTTTTCGAATGCCGTCATACCGACATCTTCGATCTTCGGGTGGTGGACACTCCATAGGCAGCATGATTTTTGTCGGACAAGTTGACCACAATTTTTAAGTGTTAAAACTATAATAGTGGTCAACTTGTCCGACAAAAATCATGCTGCGTATGGAGTGTCCACCACTCAGAAGGTGTTGCTACGACGGCATTTGAAAACGCAGCAGCGCCGAAAGTTTTCCATTAGATAAGCTTGTCGGACTCGTTGCAAGAAAGGCACTCACAAATTTTTACATTTGTATGTATCAAAAAAAAAAAATTAAACACATTGTACTGGGGACTAGCAGGTATGTACAGGATAATGTAAATTGGATGTCTGTACATCTTGAATCTAACCAATCGACTTCTAGAATTTTTTTTGTATTTATTATAAACTTAAATATTACTTAAGATCATATTTATTTTGAAGACACAAAGACTGTATGCGAAGCTTTCAAAATCCTCACATATGTCTTAAATTTTGTTATCAATTACGAAATTAAATTTACACTACAAAAATTCCTAAATATTGGTCTTCTTGAACCATCTTGGTCTTAGACTTTACTTCCTGTGGCTAAGCCAACTAATAAAATTTTTAAATATTTTTCTTTTCATTTTAAACTGAGAAACAATTACTTAAATATAAAAAATATTAGAATCAAAAAAAATAAGCTTTTTAATAATGTCAAAACCATCTACGATTTCAATTTAAAAAAATGCAATTTTAGGTTATTGTGGCCAAACTTTATTAGATTTTGCGTAAAAAGTCTATATAATGTTTTTGTTTCAAATCAATATTTTTAATAATAATCAAGATATGAATGTTTCTACTTTTAAGCAAAATTTCAACTTTTGTCTATATTTAAAAAAAACTGTAGCAAGATGCAGTTTGTAGGTACACAAAATATTTTCTTCAAAAAGCTGCTTGAAAATGTACAAATTGTTTTTTTCTAAACTTTATAATTTCTGAGATACTCTATATTAACATACTAAAAAGACATTTAGTCAGTCATAGTGAAGATGACGTTTGGAAGGGTTATGCTGAAAATGAGGAAACTCGTCTTTACATTCTCTGCTACAGTTCCTGCTTTCTGCGTTTGCAGACATCAAAGATTTACACCTGGGTTCTCGATATCTGGAGCCCAATGCTATCGAGAAGGCTTCTTTCTGTAGACAAGGTAATTTGCAGGAGTTTTATTTACAGAGATTACACAATGGGTAGAAAGGACTTGGGTGCGGTCCCTTCTTGTAGTGCACGTGCACAATACTTTTTATTAGACACAAGAAAATACAACATAACCAAAAAAAATGATAAAAACAGATTATCCTTCAGAAGACTGTGACTTTGTTTTTTTCATATAATTCACATTGACAAAAAGCATTTCAGAGCTTTCTTGCAGATAATCTTTTTAATTATATAGTAAAAACTAATGAGAGTCGTAGCCAACGTAGAACTTAGCTTGGTGCACATTCGACTCCGCTCGTTATAATATGTGCTCGTATACTACATAGAATACATATATAGAGTAGAAACCAAAATAAAAATAGAGTACCTAGATATACTAAAATAAAAATGCTATAAGAGTTATGTTTTAAGAGTTTTGTTATTAAGTAAAACATTTTGATTTTTACAAACACATTTTTTAATTAACTTTTGTTTTGATAAAATAATTCGATCTTATCAATTCCCTTAAAGATATCTTCAGCCATAAGTTCTGGTTCTTCAAAAGCAGCAAAATGTCCAGCATCATAATCAGCTTCATATACAATATTTCTGTACTTTTCTTTCAGAATAGCAGTTGGTGAATACACAAGATCATGAGAAAATCTTACAACAGCTGTTGGAACATCTGTTGGTATTCTAAAAAACAAAAAAATAAATTATCATTACTTTTTCAAAAAAGAACACATTACTTAGTAATTCCAAGTTTTGCTTGTTCTGCACCTATACTTTCTGCATACAATCTCATAGATGTTGTTATAGAATTAGTAACCCAGTAAATCATCACATTATCTAACAGATTAGTATAAGTGTACTTTTTTGTTAAGCCACCATCTTCCAAATTTTTCCAAGCAGGGTTAGTCCAAGTTATAAACTTTTCTAGAATGTAAGCTGCTAAACCTACTGGTGAGTCGTTGAGGCCAACACCTAACAAAACAACAAATCTAAATTTTGGTTTTTATATTAAAATAAAAAATTTCCAACCAACTGTATCGGGCTTTGTTGCTTGTATGTGCATATAGCCAGTTTCGCCCAACCTTTCTATAAATTTCCCAATCAGAGGATACACTCTATCCACATACTCTTTCTTAATGATCAAAGTTGGATAAAAACTGTACAGTAACAATTTTAGATTTGACTTTAATGTGCTGATAGCACACATATTTGAATGGAGTCCTAAAATTTTTTCTGGGTACAAGGTGGCCATATTTTGTACTATGTAAGCTCCAAAATCTCCTCCTTGGATGTAGTATTTTTCAAAACCAAGCTTATCCATAAAATTTTTGAACAATATTGAGACTTGGGCCACTCCAAGTCCAGGTCGGACTGCAGCTTCCGAAAATCCATAACCAGGGAGTGAAGGTGCAATGACTTCAAAAACAAAGTTTCGTCCAGATTGAGGTTTGGTTAAAAAAGGAATAATTTCGTAAAACTCTCGGACTGATCCAGGCCATCCATGGAACAATAGTAAAGGAAGAACTTTAAGACCTTTAGTATTTTCAGGTTTGACATGGATGTAGTGGATGCGTAAACCTTGAACGCTAACTGTAAACTGCGGGAATTTGTTGAGGAAGGTTTCGCGTTCTTTCCAGTTGTATTCTGTTTTCCAAAAATCGACAATTTTCTTTAGAAGGTTTGTGTTAAAGCCATATTGTTGTTGAATCCCTTCTAAAGGTGGGATTAGAGGTCTAGCATTTTGTAATCGTTGCCGGAGATCGGTTATTACCTATGCAAAATTTAAAATTTTTTTTTAAAGTTAAATAAAAATAATTCCAAGGACACATATATGGTTGATTACAGTTTTTTCTATAATTTACTGTACTTTTTTAAAGTACATATACAGAACTAAATATGGGAATATTTACAAAGTGTTTAATTTACCTCATCCGGTACTTGGACAGTAAATGGTTTAATTGAAGTATCTTCTTCAGATTCAGGTCTAGATCCCCACCAAGTGTTTTCTAAATATGGAATTTCAGGTGTTTTAAATAACTGTTTGATTTTATGTACAAATTTTAAAATAAATATAACAACAATAGCAGTTATAACGACGCAACCACAACCCATTATTATTTGCTATGAATTGTTAAAATCTTTATCGTACACACAGTAATAACACTAATAATTAAAAACACACTAATAACAATTGTTGTTGTCTGTAGGCAGAAACTTATCGTATAGGAAAGTGACCTACAAACATAACAGATAATGAGATAACGTTGTTATGACGAAGCAAATTTATGATTTGAATGATGAAGCAGTAATTTCATAATAAATCACTTGAATTCATCTATTTGGTGTCTATCTAGTAAGATTAGAGTTAGTAAATATATCTTAACGAAGAAGGGAAAGAGTGTCCAAAACATAAAATTTTATAAAGACCCAAACATAGATTCCAATTACTTTATAATAGCATTAAAATTGAAACAAGCAATAATAACCAAAAACGAATAAAAAAATAATTTAAGAATTATTTTAAAATAGCATAATATATTAATAAAGATGTAATAAACAAGGCAATAAAGAAAAATACAAGATTGTGTAAAAAATAAAAATATATTAAATACTGAATAAGTAAGCAACTTCTAAACAAGAAGTAGAACAAGGTAAAGCATTGGTATGATAAAGATTGTAGACTACTTCAAAAACAAAAGAAAAACGCGACAAGACAAAAAATGCTAAAAGAAAATCACTAGATGCTAAAAAGAGCCAAAGAGGATACGAAAACAAGGAGCAGAGTAAAAAAAAATTGATAATGAAGAAGAAGCACTACATCACCAAAATAAATAAAAAGCTTTGAAAAAAATATAAAAACTGAAACATAAAACACCGTCCAAGTACCAAAAATTTGAAAATAGATAGCAATCAGAAAAAATATTTTGTCAGAATAAATACGATGGTCAACTAGTAGAAAGAAAAAAATAATAAAAAAATGAGATAGATAAAGACATTTTTAAATAAAGCTTTAAATAAATAATCACAAAGAGAAAAAACAATTGGAAAAAAATGGAACAAAAAAAACAAGCAAGTTCAAGAGGTAAAATAAATATCCTTATTATTGACAAATTAAAAAACAATAAATGTCCAGACGAGAACAACATACAAGAAGAAAAAGTATAGAGAAAAAACTTTTCTAAAAATGATGTACGATTTAATTAAAATTATGTATAAAGTATGTAATGAAGGGTTTGACTTAGACAGCCACATTTCAGGTTTTAAGGCTTTTTGTTTGACACATACGCCAGGTCTAGGCAGAACACGCAACAAAAATCTGATGTGCTTCAATAAAGACTATTGTTAAATTGTATAAACGTTTATTAAAATTGATGGACTATTAATCTTTTATTAACGCATTCTTAATCAATCAGAGCACCGTATTTTAAATTACCTAATCAAAGTTTAATGGTTCATCAACTTTGATATAATAATCGGACATGACAGTTATTAATATTATTATATACTAAAAGAAACAGATGACATTTGCAAGAATTGTGCTGATAAAACTCCTTTTCATGTTTTTTGTTATTGTCTTGAATTTGCAAAAATTTGCACCTGGGTTTCTGATATTTGGTCATGGTCATGATCTGTTATCAAATTATGTAATTTAGAGATAAGCTCAATTTTAAAACGTGTGCATGACAATTTAAATTAAAAACAAATCAAATTATCACTTACAAATAAAAAACTGATAATAATAATTTTTTCTACGAATTTAGAAATAAAACTCACTAATCACAATTAGTGAAAAATAGGTAATCATTATGTTTCAAAAAATTAAAATTCAAAAGTTATTAGTGTTTTTAATATTTTATTCATTTATAAAATTGTAGTTGCGTTCTTATACTTCAAACAATTATTTTTTTAAAAAATTTGCTATCACCATTTTTTGTATTGCAACAAAAATGTCTTCAGCCAATATATCAGGTACTTCAAGTGCTGGAAAATGACCACCATCAGAATGTTCACTCGCATATACAAGATTACGATATTTTTCTTTCAATAATCCTGGAGGTTGAGGAAAAATTTCATTAGGAAATATAGCACAAGCACTTGGCACTGTTATTGGAATTCTACAAGACACTTTGTTTATTTAATATTACACTAAATATTGTTTAAAACTTACTTTTGTAGCTCTAAAATCATTTTAATGTTATTCAAAGCTTGCGAATAGAGCCTCATCGAAGTCGTTATGGATCCACTAATCCAGTAAATCATAACATTGTCTAAAAGACTGTCATAAGTATATTTTCTAGTAAGACCTCCATCTTCCAAATTTTTCCAGTCAGAATTAGTCCAAGTTATAAATTTCTCCAAAATATAACCACACAAACCTATAGGAGAGTCCCTTAAACCCAAACCCAATGTATCAGGTTTGGTGACTTGCATATGCATGTACCCTGTGTCCATTAATAAATCTTTTAAGAATGTTGTTAAAGGGTACAGTTTTTTTTCTAAATTCTTTGAAACTACTAATGAGGGGTAAATACTTCCTAACCCCATTTTAACAGCAGATGTAGGCGAAGTATCAAAGCACAAATTAGAATGAATTCCTAAAATATGCTGTTGAAATAAGATCGCCATTTGTTGTGCAATCAAAGATCCCCAGTCTCCTCCATGAATGTAATATTTTTCAAACCCCAAGCGTTTCATAAAGTTTTTAAAAATTATAGCTACTTCAATAGGACCCAGACCAGGTCGAACTGCTGCTTCCGAAAATCCATAACCAGGAAGAGATGGTAGTATCACTTCAAAAACAAAATCATGTTTTTTTGTTTGTTTTGTTAAAAGCGGGATTAAATCGTAAAATTCTCGCACTGATCCAGGCCAACCGTGAAGAAGAAGAATTGGAAAAACTTTTAATTTTTCCGGATTTGATGGTTTTACGTGGATGTAGTGTAGTCGCAATCCTTGGATATTTACCGTAAATTGGGGAAACTGGTTAAGGAATTTTTCACGTTCCCGCCAGCTGTATTTAGTTAGCCAATAATCAACAATTTTATTTAAAAGTTTAGCATTGATGCCGTATTGGTGTTGAACCTCTTCTAAAGGTGGTGTCAGTTTTGCATTTTTTAGTCGAAATTTTAAATCATTTAGCACCTTTATAAAAAATAATGTTTTAATTTTTTTAGAAATAATTTCTTAACGTACCTCGTCAGATACATTAATTCTAAATGGTAGAATTGAAGTATCTTCTTCTGTTGGATCTTGTGAGCTCCACCAAGTGTTTTCTATTTTGGGCAAAATTGGAGGTTCTAACAATTTTTTAATGTGATAAGCTAACAAAATTGTTCCAATTAAGATGCCAAGTTTAGTAATATTTCTCATGTTTTAAAACCTGAGGTAAGATTGTTCCGGTCTGAACGATAATGTTACACTAAAGTTAAAATTATACTTAAAAAATTGTAATGGTTTGTTAAATATTTCACAAAAGTTATGTGCTTGATAAAGACTGATTCAAAGTAAATTGAATGGATGCAAGTCAAGAGATAAATTAGGTAGGTTTAGTAATGGACAGGCTTGACGATTGTTTCTCCTTTTTGCCTGTTTCGATGTTTCGATATTTTTTAACTTTACACAAAATTAAAAATTGTTGAAAAGATGTATAGAAAATACTGAATCTTTAAAAAAATTTACAAATAAAATAACGAAAATAGTTATTTATTATATGAGCGTGAAATGTAATGTATTAGTCAAAAGCAAAAGTTTAGCCATGACGCTCATAATAAGCCTGGCTAATTTTTTGAGAGACTAACAAGCATTTGCAACTTTCACACAAGTATAATACAAAGATTGCCGTTACTTAAAATAATTTGGCAACAATTTATTATAACATTTTGACAACACCTATTATCGAAGATTGTTTTTCAAATGTGCATTTGTGAAGTAGACAAAAGAAACGGTAAGCAGAAATATTATTAACAAAATTTTTGGTTTTACACTATTACTAAGTAGTGGTATCTGAAAGTCACTTTCTACTAAACGTGTTCTCTTACTCTACCTTCTAAAAAGCACAAAACTCATCCAATCTTCCTTGGCGTCTGCCAGCACCAAACGCTTCTTTATGAGCTAAAATTTCTTCATATGGCTCTTTTTGAGTACTGGAGCCTCATTTGTGTCTTCTTCTCTTAAAATTTGCCTTACTAATTTCTCCAGATCGAACGTCAAATTTTTCCAGAATCCACTATACAGAAAAACTTAATCTCTATCAATACTAGATTTTTCAAACTTCAACAAAAATTGATTACTCGAGTACTCAACAACAACACAGTCAACACTTCTCGCTACCTTCTTTTACAAAACAATGCTCTCTTTGTCAAAGTCTCTCGCTGTTCTAAGCGTGAATAGCTTCCTCCGAATTTCTCTACGACCTCTCAAACTACTTTCAAACTATAAGAATTTAAACAAACAAAATTCTGGAAAAATGTAAACGTTTTTAAAGAACTCAACATCACATCAACCCCGTACGAAAAATCATAAGTTACTCTATCTAACCAAGACTATTACCACTCAAGCGTGGGTAGGATATAATATCCTAATCAGACCAACGTTTATCTTACTTCTCCGATATTTACTTTCTCTTCTTTGTCTTTCTAAACAACAAAGTTTTACAAATTCAAAAGCTAAGTATTTCCTCATCGATGTACTCACCTCGTAATTACAACTGGTTTCGCTATTAATCTCAAACTTTTAATCTGTTCAAAGCACTGCCACTGTGACTTAATTTTCTCTGTTATCCACTTCTCACAACCTTCCAGTCTAAACATTCTATGCAAAGAAACAAACCTGCTTCAGTCTGAGTGCTTGATTTATCAATTGATTAGCACCAATTTTTTTGACGTTTTTTTCCCTTCTTTTTTGCATTCGAAAGCACTACTTAGTCTTTTTTTTCAAGCTTATTTGGAGATTCTGGAGGAATTTTTTTTTTCTTTAAGGCTTGGAGTACGTCACTGAGACTGATCAAAAAAATATTTTGAAACCAGTTTTTTCTATTAAAATGGTGGTTTGACCTAAACTAATTTGATCTCTACGATTCTATAAGCTGATTTAAAGTCCATTTTAAAAAAAAACTTCAGACCCAAAGTCTTCCCGATTGTTTCTTGTTTAGCACTTTTGAGGTCTTGTATTTTTTGTATCTTCACTATATATATATATTAGAGTGGGCCAAAAAAAAAAACGATTATAATTTTTTTAACCTCCGACACTGAAATATTGGTTTCTTGGCACTTTTAAAAAATGCTTTTTTAAGATAAGCTCTTAATTTTAATAGGAAAAATTCCCTCATCGCAGTTTTCTACTTTTTTTTTCAGTTCCATATGGTAAAATCAATATCTCGTCACTACTTGATCGTACAGAAAAAGTTTATTTACAGTTTTTGAAGGAAATTTAACTTTCTAAAAAAGGTATCTTACAATTTTTTTTATAACACTTACCGTTTAGAAGATATCAGAGATCAAAGTTTGAAGAATTTAGCAAACATTTTTTTTTCACTTCTAAATTTTATATCTCGTAGATAAATCAATATTATAAAGTGCTCAACATACGGTTTTGTAGAAAATTAAACGCTCTTCAAAAAAAGTCGTTTCTAGTTATTTGATTACTTCAATCATTTAAAAAAAATTGGAGATTTAGTATCAAATTTTGGTTTTTAAAATGCAAATATCTTCTAAATGGTTAGAATATTTAATTAACCACAAGAGACCTTTTTTATAGAGCGTTTAATTTTGTACAAGGCCATATGTTGTGCATTTTATAATATTTATTTGTTTCTGAGTTATAAAATTTAGAATTAGAAAAGGAATTTTTGTTAAATTCTTCAAACTTTGACTTCCGATATCTTCTAAATGGTAAGAGATATAAAAAATTGTAAAATAACTTTTTTGTAGAACGTTTAATTTGGTACAAAAAATGTAAATACAAATTTTCTGTACAATTAAGCAATAACGAGATATGGATTTTACCATACGGAACTGAAAAAAAAATAACAAACTGCGATGAGGGAGTCTTTCCTATTAAAATTAAGAGCTCATCTTGAAAAAGCATTTTTTAAAGGTGCCTAGGAATCAATTTTTCAGTGTCGGAAGTTAAAAAAAAAATAATCGATTTTTTTGGCCCACCCTAATATATATATTCCTCTTTTTTCTTATTTTTCGTGTTTGCAAGGTTCTTTCGTTTTATTTTCTTTTCTTGATTTTTTTTTCGCTTTTTTGTGTTGTGAATATATTTGTAAAAAAAAATTTCATTCTACTCCTATCATGCAATGACATCTATAGTTTTATATACCTAGTTAATAACGAAAATGTGCATTAAAAAAGTTACCCTACGGAAAACTATTTAAATTATTAAATATTTAGTCGTATAATTTATATTTTTGACCTTCACAAATTTCAAATAAGTTTAAAAAACAGAATTAGTTCTATAACATTCCGAGGGTTGTTTAACTGTTTTTCATATTTAAGCGTCTCTAGTGCTTGAAATCTTGGAGATCAAAATATCATTTGCTAATTTTATTATACAAATTTAATTCTCTAAAACTTTTTCCATTTTTTTGCAGTCTTGACTGTTTGTGCAGTATTTTAAAATAAAACCAGCTCTGCATAAATTTCAAATAATTCTTTGTTATTTTGTTTTGGTTAATCACATTAATTTTTTATTTTTAAATGATTTACGGCTGAGCAGTTGGCTGCGTCTCTCTATCAGCCTTAGGTCTACACACCCCTATACCGCAAGCGGGAGGTTGGCCGTCAGAGTGAATAGTCCTGTCTTATTATTAGATATTTGTATACCTAGAAAATCTCTTTAAATTTTGTTGTAAATTACGTATCAAATAATTGTTAATAATAATTAATAAATGTTTATTTACATTTTAAAGTAAAACTGTTCTTTTAATATTCAAGATTTAGAAGTTTATTTTTCTATGCTTTCTGTACCTATAGTTTTCCAAATTTAGCAAAATGTCTGTTTTTTTGGCAAGTATTGTGATAGGTATTTTTGCTACAAAAAAATACATTTTTAAATTTTAAACTCGTTTTGAGGATAATAAGTATAAGTAATACTTAAAATTTTTATACTAAACATGAGTTCACTTCTATAAAAAAAATCAAAATTGCTGAACTCTGCATAAATTTCAGAAAAAAAATCTTGCCAGATAACAAATATAATAATCACGTTGTTACAATATAAATATATATATTTTTTTAATAAATACCTAATTAAGGAGGGTTATATGTTTCAGAAAATTTGTGAGCTTCAAGATGTATTATAAGACTCTACAATCATATTATTTAAATCCATTGTTAAATAAGTACTTTTTGTATTTTGGACGTATTTTATAAGCGACCAGTTTAACAAGTAAAAAACAATTTTTAACAACACCATTTTAATAAAAAGTATAACAAAATAGAAAATTATTTTTGAGAAGTATTGGCAACTATCATTTTTTGCACTCCATCAAAAATGTCTTCAGCAAGTATTTTGGGTACTTCAAATGCAGCAAAATGTCCACCATCAGATTTTTCACTAAAATGAACAAGATTGGGATATTTTTCTCGCAAGATTATAGGCGGTTGGTAAGCAAGTTCATAAGGAAACATTGCACAAGCACTAGGTACTTTTACTGGGATACTACAAAAATATCAATTAATTATCGTGTTCTAAAAGTAAATAAAAATTACCTTTCAACACCCAAAGACATTTGGGCTTTATTGAAAGCTTCAGAATAAAGTCTTACTGAAGTCGTAATCGAGTTACTAACCCAATAAATCATTACGTTATCCAGAAGGTTATCATAAGAGTACTTTTTCGTTAATCCTCCATCTTCCAAATTTTTCCATTCCGGATTGGTCCAAGTAGTAAACTTTTCCAAAATGTATGCTGCTAAACCTACTGGAGAGTCATTCAAACTAACTCCTAGAGTATCAGGTTTAGTAGCTTGTAAATGCATGTACCCAAATTCTAACAAAAGATTCGAAAAATATGAAGAAAGAGGATACATTCTGTTTTCGAATTCCTTCGAGACTATAAGAGGTGGATAAATACTCCCCAATAACAGTTTCAAATTAGACAAGGGCGTATTAACAAAACACATATTCGAATGAACCCCCAGAACCTGTTCAGGGAACAAAGTTGCCATATTTTGCACAATCAGTGCTCCCCAGTCACCTCCTTGAATATAATACTTTTCAAAACCCAACCGTTTCATGAAATTTTTGAAAACCACCGACATTTCAATTGGACCCAAACCAGGTCGAACTGCTGCTTCCGAAAATCCATATCCAGGAAGAGACGGAACGATGACTTCAAAAACAAAATCACGGCCTTTTGCCGGTTTGGTCAAAAATGGGATAATTTCGTAAAACTCCCGGACTGATCCAGGCCAACCATGGAGAAGAAGTAATGGGAGGACTTTGAGATTTCCTGGATTTGATGGCTTGACGTGGATGTAGTGGAGTCGTAATCCTTGGACGCTGACCCTGAACTGAGGAAACTGATTTAGGAATTTTTCGCGTTCTCTCCAATTGTATTTGGTTTTCCAATGCTCAATAATTTTGCTTAGAAGTTTAGTGTTGATGCCGTATTGTTGTTGGATGCCTTCCAAAGGAGGAGTGAATGGACGCGCATTGGCTAGGCGCTGTTGAAGGTCTTTGAGTACCTAATAAATAAATAATTACGTGAATTATGTAATAGTTGCGTCTGGTCGTCACAACAATAAGCTGTGACCTAGAACTTGAATGATATTTATTTGTTTATTAAATTTATGTTTATTTTGATTTGTTATCTACTTACTTCATCGGAAACATTGATTTTGAAAGGTTTTATTGATGTATCTTCTTTCGATGGGTCTCGTGGGCCCCACCAAGTGTTTTCTAATTTTGGAACAGGTGGGGTATCAAATAATTTACTAATTTGGTAAGCAGTTAAAACCGTTACAATTAGAAAAACAAGTTTTATAATTAGGCCCATGTTTCACTAAATACTAGCCGTGAAAATAGAAATTGTTTACATATGATAGGATCGTTCCGCTACGAACGATAACACTGAACTGATGAAGTTTGAACTATGGCACCGGCTTATACAGTATTAAATTGTAAATAAAATTGATAGCTTTATATCATGAGACATACCTATTATCATATCTGACTTTCAACAATTTAAACTCTATAAAAAGATACGCAGAAATGCTGATAATATTTGCTTCTTCAAGTTTTCCTTAAGTTTTGATAGCGATTGTGAATGATTTGGCTAAAAAGTATGCGATGACAAAAATTTTAAAAAGTGAATAATAATGATTACAGTGTCTTTTTTTATAATGATTTTGAAAACTACTAAAACTAGATAAAAGTTTTTTGAACTTTCAACATTAACAGAATGTTTTATTTAAATATATTTAAGTACCTATAACCTGATTTTTGCTTTTATGATTTAAACTAAAAAAAGTAATACCTACAAAGGTGATATCCTCTAATTTTTTATAAAGATAGGAATATGGAAATTAGATTTATGATATGTAAAACATTCAAAAATGGATTTTTTTTTCTCTTATTCAAAACGAAAAGTGAATTTCATGACTCACATGTCACTATTTTTATACTTTAAGGGGATCTATATAAAAATCAAACTATAGGTATATGAAATAGAAATATAATTATTTCATGTTTGTTTATTTAAATCTAATTGCAAGAAATAAGGAATTTCACCAAAACTAATTATTTTTATGACAAAAACAATATTGTTTCTCATTTATATTTGTAAAGAAAATAGCTAAATAAGTCCTTGCTTTTGTATGGAAAACAAAATGAACCAGAGGAACATGTACAAACATGTAGGTATTTAATAAATATTGATAATTATATTAATTAAACTTGTTTGTTGCTAAGTAATTAGTTTTGCTTCAACTGATTTATTCTGATAAATTTCATAACTTGCCAAAAAATTTGAAGCAAGCTAGATTTTATAATTTTTATTATTCATTATTATTGATAAAAAATAGGAAACAGAAAATATTGAGGAGATGAGGGGACCATGAGGGTGGTATTTTTGACGTAATATTTGCCCACAATTAAAGAAAACATTTCTGTTTTCAAGTCCAGAGATCAATGTAATGTGTATGACAAGACATAATTTTTAAACAAATTAAAATGTTTAATTTGATTTTCACTATATAAAAGCACTTGTTTTTTTTTCTTGGACTAAATTTGCCCAAATTTATTATTTACATAAGTTTCTAAAATAGTTTTATAAAATTGTTTTTATAAAAACTTATGAAAGATTTTATTAATTATCTGTGTTTGTTTGAAAAAACTAAATTTTACCAAAATAGTTTATACATCCTTGCGGAAGCCTTTAGAAGAAACAATTGAAAAACCCATTTAAGAAAATTGCATTTTAATATTTGATAAATTTAACTCATGAAGAAATGCATGTGCTTTTTTACAAATATACCTATAGCAAAAACTGAAATTAAAAATTTTAATTTTTTTAGGAGTTATGCCTTGTAAAACATTCCATAAATCTTTAAGCTCGAGAACGGGAATGTCTTCTTTAAAACTAGGTCAAAAATGTAATTGATCGCCACGATTTAGGTTTTTCTTTCAAAATTCTGTTTTATAGTAAATTCGGTAAACGCTGGATCTTGTCTTGATATTCTTTTGGCAAATATTTTAACTTTTCTTATGTACGTTAAGTAACCTGCACAAAACAATAAACGAATTTACAAAAACTTAAAAAAATAGATTTTTGTGGTCGTTAATTTAGCTAGCATTCGATTTCCAAGTACGTACCTAACTTTCAATTTTGTTCATTCAAATTGTATTTCTTTTGATGAATTTCTCAACTACTAACCAATTATCTAAATACAAATTTTAGATTTACGCTTAACGTAGATAATAATTCATTATTTTACATAATTTTTTTGTAAAAAAGCACTTTTCTTTCCACAATACACAGTAATCCGTATTACCGTATTACCCTTCCTCATTATGCTTCCAAAATTTTTTGGAAGTAAATGCTATTTGCAATTTTTAAATCACAAAAACTGTAAAAAGGATACGTTTAACGGGAATAATATTACAAACAATAATTATTAACAATCTAAAACTAAACCATTTCTTTTCCGTTATTGGATTAGATCAGGCGATGTGGAGTAGCGCAAGTTTGGGTATCGCATGGTATAGGCTCGTCCCGCGCAGAATTTAATCTTTTAGATTTTAATAAATTAAAAATTAAAGTTGAAAAAGAAAAGACAAAATGTAATATTTTTTTTTGTAAAAAAGTGAAAATGTTTCAAAATTAAAATTAAATGGCTTAAGAATATAATAATAAACGTTTACTCGAAAGGGTAATTTTAATTTGTCGGAAAATACCGACAATCAGACAAATGTTTTAGAATTATAAAAAACAACCAGAATTTCTCTAATAAAAAAACTTTTTTTCTTCTGGAAAGGTGTCAAGACTTAAAAAGATTTAAAAAAAAATCAAGAATAAATTTCACAAAAAAAAACAAAAATGTTGCTATAGTTATCTTATAAATTTAAACAAATATTTTTTTTAAACATTGTTTCAGGTAGCATATTCCTAGTGATTTATACATGCCTATATTTTGTTTTTTTAAAAATTTGCATTGCGCCACTGAGTTGCAGCACCAACTTGAAATCGGGACCTAAGACGGTATAAGACGCGGGCCATAAGCAGATTAATGCCCTCTTGTTTTTTTCAGGTGGTTGAAAAAATAGCGCCTACCTATATGAACTTCGAGGCCCTAAGCATTTTTCGTGGTCTCGAACACTTAGGAAACCCCGGGCTGCGACCTCTATTTTCTTATCTGCGTTTTTGACTACAAAAACTTATACATACGACTTTTGAGGTCTATAATGCTATAACGAGGGTGTTGCACTAATTAGCACTATATTACGCTAATTGCAAAATCAGGTCTAAAAACATCACAATAATCCCGTACAAAGACTCATTTCTGTCTAAAGGTGCCTATAAATTCAAAAATAAATTAATTATGATTAAAAATTACGTCACAAAAAAGTCTCTTTCGTGCTTCCTAGATGGCGTCACCAGTAGGTGCCTTGCTTTGGTGTAGTTCAGGCAGACATTTTTTATTTGTTTTGTAACAAAACAAGACATTTTTTAATGTTATTTTTTGACCACCAATTCATTTGGCATTAATTGATTTTTCTATCGGTTTGGTCCGTTGTAAGCTCTAAGCGAACAAAAACCATAAACTGAACATAAATAGCAAGTACGTACGGCGTGAAACGATTCTAGAAATCCGTCTAGAAGTATCTGAAAACTGTAAAATAACAATAGTTTTGACAGTAGTAGGTCCGTTTCATTTGTAAAACAGAGATTATAAGTTTCAATTTTCGCAGTTTTTATTCCTGTCGTTTTTATTTAAAAATAAATATAACCACAACAACCATATCGTTTCGTAAATTCAGTTCATGAAGAGAATTCATTAGCTTAATAACAAAAAAAAAATTAATAGAAAAAAAATGCAAGGGATCTGAAAATTTTTGAGTCTGTTGACAACCCAAACATTATTAAAATTGGTCATTATTAAAGTTTGGACAAATATTCGTAAATTTTATTGTAATAAATTAGAGTATAGTGAGACAATCTGAACAAAGTTAATTTTTATTTACTTTAACACCTCTCTGAAGGTAAAATCCAAAAAAATTTTATGAATAACGAAGAATTTAAATCATGCTAATTAAAAAATTATGGCAAGTACTGGACAAGTTTGCTCCGTTTATAGCCTTTTTTTATTTTTAGAATCTACCTACGCCTACCTGTTTATAATATCAAGAACAGTTTATTTGTTGGCTGCGTTTGTTGTTTTGAGTAAAATTTTTAAAGTAAATTTGTTTCTATGAACTTAATTTTCGAAGTTTTTACACAAGTTGGGCACACAACTAGTGCCATTTTATTAAGATTATAATACTGAATAGATTTAGAACAATTTGAGTTGTAGGTGCTGTGGAGTTGCAAAGTAGACTGTATTTCACCTCTTATGGGTGTAAACGAAATTAGGCTCACCCTTTTTTTAAATAGTATTTTTTAAATTAAAAAAATGAAACTCGGAAAACTTATTATATTAGAAAATCCCCATTAATTAAGTAAAAAATAAACTTTCTATCACTTCCGGTTTTACCGGAAATAACTATAACTTTGGATTTTTAAATAGAACACTATGTACATTTTTATATTTTTGGAATCTACATTAAATTCTGAGTCTAAATAACTAAAAAAAAGTTAATTTAAAATGTCAAATGAGCCACTATTGTTCCATTTGAAAAAAATGAGTTAAACCGGAAAAACTAATTTAATCTAATTTAGAAAATGTATTTTCTAAATTAGATTATTTATAGAACTGTTTTTATTTTTTAATGGTTGTCTACATTGTTTAGACATATTTTTTTGCTATCACAGCGCTTTAGACAAAAAAACAAAAATTGCAAAAAAAAATTATTTTACAAAAAGTTATAAAAAGTAGTAGTTTAGACTCAGAATTTAATGTAGATTCCAAAAATATAAAAATTTACATAGTGTTCCATTTAAAAATCCAAAGTTATAGTCATTTCCGGTAAAACCGGAAGTGATAGAAAGTTTATTTTTTACTTAATTAATGGGGATTTTCTAATATAATAAGTTTTCCGAGTTTAATTTTTTTAATTTAAAAAATACTATTTAAAAAAGGGGTTAGCCTAATTTCGTTTACACTCGGTATACCTCATATCACTTTTTGCAGGCGTTTACGAAAATTCAAACCGGGTTAGAAACCCGTCACGTGATCAGATCTGTCAGATCCATGTCAGAACAGTGATGGGTTAGTTATTTTTGAACATAAACAATGAGTAATGAATTTGTCAAAACTTTTATAAAATACGCATACGGTCATACGGATGTATTGGGTTTGAAAAGCTACCCTGCTGTTGTGATCATATATCGATCCCTATCCCGGTTCAGTTACTCTGAATAAACAAACAGGGGTCAGACAGTGAGGTTGAATAAACGAACGGTCGGATCCTTAACCCAACTGTTCGAGTTGAATTTTCGTAAACGCCTTATGATTATGAAACATAAATATTAAAATTATTTCTTTCTTTATTTAAAATACTCCGATAAAAGACAGACTTATACAAATTTGACGTAATCAAGAAAGAGGGAAATAAAAGGTACATCTTATCCAGCTTGTCTTAGTATCGCCGTATATAGACTTTATAAATCTATGAAATCAAATAAAAATTATTTTTATTTGGTGGCAAATTAGTAAAATTTCATATTCCACCTAGTGACTTTTATGTGAACTACTCTGATGTGCCGTGGTTGTAAAATTTTGGTCTACCCTCGTATAACACTTTCCTACGTTCTTAGTAATTTTGGCGCTCTTGGGTTGGCGATACTGAATAAAAGAATCGTCAGATGAAAATGACACTTATTGACATGTAATGTAAAAGTCAGAATTCCAAAAATTGTGAAAAAAGATGTTAGATTAAATCAAGAATTTTTTCAACGGTTTGACACGCGTGAGCGATCGTGTTCTTGTTTAAGTTTAAAATATTATTGTTTAGTGTAAATACTGTTCTTAAAATGGCAAATACAAACATTGACGACCTTACAAATGCGTTGGAAAGCACTCGTGTGAGCCTTAGTGGCGTCTCTTTTGCTGGAAAGTCTCTAAAACTTGACACAGTTGAAGATGGTAAGGTTATGTTAAACTCGGCATTATCAAATTTAATCATTTTAAAAAATATTTAGCGAAAACAGTAATTGAAGAAATCGAGAAATGCACCAACCTCCAGTTTTTGAATTTAGAAGGCAACACTTTAGGGGTAGATGCTTCCAAAGGAATTGCAAAAGCTCTAGAAAAGCATCCTGAATTTAAACGAGCACTATGGAAAGATATGTTTACAGGAAGAATGAAAACAGAAATACCAAAAGCACTGGTAGGTATAATTAATTTAAAAGAAGTGAAATTGATGGTCCATTTTAGGAATTTCTGGGAAGTGGTTTGGTGACTGCAGGTGCACGTTTAACTGAACTTGATATGAGTGACAACGCATTTGGTCCTATTGGTGTAGAAGGACTTGCTGCTCTTTTAAGAAGCTCTTCTTGTTATGCTTTAGAAGAACTAAGGTTAAATAACAATGGCTTGGGCATTACTGGTGGTAAATTATTGGCTTCAGCGTTAACAGATTGTTACAATTCTAGTAAATTAAGTGGAAAGCCTTTGCAATTAAAAGTTTTTATAGCAGGAAGAAACAGACTTGAAAATGATGGAGCGAAAGCTCTTGCTCAAGTTTTTAAAGTATTAAATTTAATTTCAAATAAATATAGTTCTCATTAATTTTTTCAGATGATTGGGACACTTGAAGAAATAGCAATGCCTCAAAATGGTATTTACCACGTTGGTATTTCAGCATTATCTGACGCATTTACCCAGAACAAAAATTTACAAATATTAAATCTCAATGATAACACTATTGGAGAAAAAGGTGCAGAAGCTATAGCTAAAGCTCTTCCACATTTACAACAATTAAAAGAGATTAATTTTGGTGACTGTCTATTAAAAACTGCAGGAGCTATTTCTTTAGCAAATGCTTTAAAAACTGGTCATAATAATTTAGAAGAGCTAACTCTTGGACATAATGAAATTCGTTTAAAAGGGGGACTTCAATTGGTTGAAGCTATGGCAAACAAAAATAAGTTAAAAGTTTTAAATTTAAATGGAAATCAATTTGGTGAAGAAGGAAGAAAGCAGATTGAGAATGAAATTAAACAAATTGGTACAGAATATAAACATTTTTTTATAATTGTACAATTGACTATTTTAGGTAAATTAAATTCTTTTGGAAGCTTAAGTGAAGATGAGTCTGAAGACAGTGAAGAAGAAACCAGTGAAGAAGTGTCCCATACTGAAAGTGACATGGAAGAAGAAATTATTGAAAATAAAACAGTTGGAGACTTTCTGAATACACCAACTGAAGAAGTTTTTGTAGCGCTAGGTGATGCACGAAATGAGATGATTCTAAGAGAGGCCAAGAAAGGAGACGACATTGATGTTAATACGTTTATTCCAGTCTTAATGAAAGTGTCGTCTCTTGCCAATAGTAATAAAGAAAATGTTTCCAAATTGGCTCTAAACTGCTCAGAAATGTTATATAAAGAACTGTTTACATGGTCAGAAAAGAACAATAATTCTTGTGTGGTTAACAACACAATTTTAGTACATTTAGGTCTAATTAAGGTAAAGTGGCAAATTTATTTTTTTGCTGACTGTTTATTAATGAGCCTATTAACGATTTTCTTAAGAAATCCTTCATAAATAAATGATTTTGCTGTAGTCAATCATATTAATTATGTTAGTAAAACAGCAATAGACAGTCACAGTCACGCACTAATTTAACAGATTCATTATCATTTGTTTACCGTTAACGAAAAAATATTGTAATTAACTCTTATGCCATTGGGAGATTAATAAACTCGACAATTAAAAGCACTGATTCACAAATGTTTGTACTTGCTTTAAACAATCTCAATTATTAATTGTCTTTATTAATATCCTTGTTTATGAGATAACCGATTTATTTAACGTTTTTTTTTTTTCAGTCTGAAGATAAAAAATTTAAGCCCACATGGAATCTTGATGGATGTGTAAAAGCACTGAAAAGTGTTATGGAAAAGAATTATGTCACAGAAATCACCAAAAATACCCTTTCTTTGTTTCTACAGAAGGAGAAGGGAAGCAGATAGTACCAAACTTGAATAATTTTACAAAACCAACGAATTAAGTTTTTTCTAATAACAGTTCAGGATTGGACTGCACACGCGTAGTAGCGTTTTAGTGGTCCTAAATCTCTATTAATCATACTCAGTTCAGTTCTGAACTGGTTCTAAAGCGTTGACTGAACAAACCTATTATGAAATGAAATAATTTTAGATTTCCATGTTTTTTTTTACACTTTTTGTTTATTAAATAGTCAAAAAAGGTCGTTCTAGCTGATTATCACACAAAAAGGCTGGAACAGATCTAAACTGTTGTAATTCTTTTATTTATTTTTATTGTAGAATTTACAAAATAAAAAATAACTTCTCAGTATAAAATTTAATATAACAAGTCATATAATTTAACTAAGATAAATTGTTCCTCTATGTATAAACCTTCATAGATGAATGAATTCGTCTTCTACAAAGGGGGCATTTGCGACTGCCTTGCATCAGTCTTGGGGAACAATCATGACAAAGACACAAATGTTTACATGGGATAAAAACAACATTTCTGGTGTTATCCTGACACACTATGCACAATGTATCAATTTTTGTCTCATCAATACTTGTACTAGGTTTAGGTCTAAGAATTTGTCTAAATCTTTGTTTAAAAGTGCATCGAGTTAGGACATCTCGTATTGCAGTTTTCGCGCGATTGAATTCCAATCTTGTATTGATTAAAAACGCAAACAGTGTTTGTCTAAGGTAAGTAAATATCACATCATAAAACTGGATAAAAATATACAAAAAACAAAGTCCTATAATTAAACCTATTGCAGATTCTAATGGGACATCTGTTATAAAATAATAGCAGTTGTACAAGGAATTTGAGACTAGCTTATAGACTAATTTTACATTGGAATACATGTTTTTACATAAATGACTAAACGAATTTATAATGTAACTAAATGTTAGTGAACCTAAATACAGTAGAGATTTTGGTATAAAAACTATGATAAACCATATTCCATCCCCAAACAATATGATGACGTGTTTTATATATATGAAAATATGCTTAATGCCGTTCAGAATTCCGCTCAATGAAGCGATAAAGACTTTATAACTCCACTTTGGAACGTAAATTATCTCCTGACAGTATGTGATGTTCTCAATCATCCATTCAAAAATGTACACAATTTCTTCTCTTACTCTGGCATAGACGTGTATCACATCTTGAAGAAATATCATAAAGTCTTCAAACATTATAGTCAATAGTGTAGATAATTTGATTATTAACGATTTCGTGAGAGTCAGCAGGAAAGATAAACTTGTAACTATAAATTGTCCTATTTTCGAAATAATGGAAAACGCACAGACGATTGCCTTTATAAATGTGAGAAATGTTACCCACATTTTTGAGGGTGAGTTAGTCACATTTTAGTATCACAAATTCAAAAACAAAAACTTGTTTCAACTGGAACTGACTTTAATTTTTAGCACAGTTTTTGAGGTTATAAATTTGAAATTAGTGTGTGTACTGTTTTTGAAATGAAAATCCCTAGATGTCTGTGATCTCTGTATACAGGGGGAAATTACAAATTTTTATACAAGATTTATGTCAAAGATCATAATGTTCTTTTATCTACGATGTTTTACTGGCGCTGCTGGTTTTGACAGTATCTATCAAGGACGTTGAATGATCATACAACGTCCTTGGTATCTATATCTAATGAAAAATGTTGGACATTTACAAAATGAGACGTTTTCAGACTTCTATGCAACCCACCTGACGTTTGAGCTTTGGGACCTTTGATTATTTGTGAATCACCCACTAACGTTAGTATATATAATTAAAGTTTGGGACACAGGACACAGTACAGATAAGAAACCATTATGGACAACTCGCTCTAGAATCTAGATCTTCTGATTTAATTTCACCCAACTAGCATCCTTTCAAGTAGAGTCCACTAGGTGGAGCCACAGTATATGTAATGTTGGTTGACTAAAATAATTTTTTTAAATATTTTTTTGAATAGCATTATAAGTATAAATTAGATATTTTACTACTAGGTGAAAATAAACTACTCAACAATTGAAGTGATCCACTCTATAATAAGTGATGTTTTCATTTTCATACACATATTTCTTTAAAAAACCGTTATTAAAATACAAGCCGAGTAAAAAAAGAAAGGTACACACACATGCATCGCAACATCGTAAATCAGTATATTTGGTTATTTATTTAACTTTTTACAAAAACAGTAAATACTCCCAGCAATATTTTATAAATACACATTGCATTTACATATTTATTTATTAAACATATTGTATACATTAACATCTAGTAAGACCACCTCTAGCCCTATAGACAGCCATACATTTCCTTGACATACTTTCTATTAAATTATTGTTGACTTCTTAAGGCACTGCTTCCCATTCCTGTTCCAACCAAGGAGGTTAGATAGGACGGAGAGAGTACAACTTAAAAAAAATGAACTTGCCGCCTTCACTGCGCAAAGCCATAAACTGGTACTGAAAGCAGGCGCATCACGAGGTGGAAGTCAGTAGCGTCACACAATGTAGTGTAAAAAGTTTAATTAAAAGATAAAAACACAACAAAACGACAACAACAATAACAAAAAATATTAACAATCAATTCACACAGACCAAAAAAAATCAGTAAAAAAAAACAAAACATCGTTTGTTTGTAAACAACCAAACAAAAACTAGCATCCTGCGTCAGCTACGCCACTGTGCGAGACCAGACACAGCCAAACAGAATCTGTCGATTCTGCGCTTCATTTGAAACCTGTCATAAACTGGTACCAAGCTGGTACCAAACTGTTTACACGGGAAGTATAGGGCGTACTATCTCCTTTCTATCTAACCTCCTTGGTTCCAACATGTTTTGAAGCTCCTCAAATGTTTCTGGTTGGACATCTTGTTCCGATCAAGGACGTTGAATGATCATACAACGTCCTTGGTTCCGATAACCTGTGCTCTATGTACGACCATAGATGTTCGATGGGGTTGCAATCAGGAAAGCGTGCCAGCCACACCATTCGTTTAATACAATGTGCATTAAGAACATTGTTCACAATCCGAGCACGGTGCGGTCATGCATTATCATCCACAAACACAAACCCATTTCCAAAATTATTGGCAAAAGGCACTACAATCGGTAGAATACACATGTCCCTATAATGTTGTGCATTTATGCATAACCCCCTTAGTGCCACAATCTTTGTGCGGCCGTTAAAAAAATGTCTCCGTAAAGAGTAACAACACCTCCTCCGAAAGGTACCCTGTGCTCTTGCATTTCTTCACGGTACGTCTTGTTCGGGCGTCGCCACACTCTAATACGCCCATCCAAACGATAAAGGGTAAATTGAGACTCATCTGCAAACATACAACGGGATCATTCGTCCTGGGTTCAGTTCAAATGAGCTTCTCCCCAATGTCGCCGTTGTACTCGATGTTGCCGGGTACAACAGTGGGCAGGGCACACGTCTTCTAGCCCTTAAGTCATATTCGTGTAGCCTTCATCGAACTGTTTGAGTAGAAATAACTACTCCTGTAAGTCGTCGTAGCGCGTTATTTAACTGAGTAGCATTGTAGGTACTATTTCGGCGAGGAGTAATTTGTAAAAAACGAGTTTGTCTTGGAGTTAGACTGCGTGCACGACCTCCACCATATCTGAAACGAAGAGTTCCACATTCTTAAAAGCGATTAATGGCTCTATTGATCACTCCATGTGCTACATTAAAAATTCGCGCCACCTCGCGATGATAACACTTCCTGCACCATGTGAACCACATGCTGCAATTCTCGGTCAGATAAACGCTGTTGAAGCATTAGAAATTAAAGATAAGAAACCCTCAATAATACTTTTAATGTGTCAGTTTTAATATTACTGAAAAAGACACTTAGTTAAATTTTTATTATATATTTTTAAAATTAACACCTAAAAACTAACACTAGATAGACCATAAAATACTTCAGATAGGCAAAAAAGTACAAAAGAACAACAAAAAACAAGAATAAATACTGTATAATTAACAATTTTTGTGGTGGATCACTTCAATTGTTGATCAGTTTATTTATTTCAAAAAACAAGTTCTATCATTGACAAAAAAATAAAGGCACAGTATATCTACGTGATACGTGTAACTTATACACTATCGGACAAAAGTAAAGCAACTATTTAAAAACAAAATTATTTTTAAAACAACTTTAAAATTGTTGTAATTGTAAATGAATTTTGGTACTTAATTTTGGTACTTCTTTAAATTATTCAACCAAATGTATTTTTCCTTATTTTGGTATCATGTGTAATGCTAATGGTATATTTTGATGCCGCTCGTGCATCAAAATTGCCGCGAGAGGCGTAGCAGAACGCAGCAATCATGTGAGAGCGGCAAAAATGCATTTTGCTCGAAATATACACGCTATTTTTTCAACGACTGATTACACGCTTAATTCAAACAACTATCAGAGCCGTCATAAGAATTTTTTATTGATAACAATGAACAATCTGGCTATCTATGCATTGCTATAAATAAATTTTTGTTTACTCCGTTGCCAACACAATCAATTTTTATCTATACCCTTGTCAGCCCACTCAATTTCTAACATCCAATCAAATTAATCAAATCCAATCAAAGTTTGTTATCTATTATTGGTAGAAAGTGAAAAATCTCTAGAGCGGCAATTTTGGTGGTTGCGCTCGCACCGCGGCAAGTGTCAACTTTCGAATATCAAATGACACTTAGAAAAGCCTACTTTGAAGTTCAGTTGTCGAAAAAATATAAGAAAACATTTTCATTAGCGCTTATTGTCATTTAAACTTTTGAATAAATTATTTGTTGAATTGGGGCAAAATTTTACAAAAGTAAGGCAACTTTTACGAAAAACAATTTTTATTTATTAACAAACTACAAATATGGGTGGAAAGTAATAAAACTAACATTATTATAACGGACACAACGATGATAAAATTAAATTTTGAATAGTAATAATCAGCAGATTCGACTAGTATTCGATAATTTTATCAGTGAAAGACTTTGTTTAGAAGGTTTGTGGTACAAATCAGATAGGTAACTTCTATCCACAAGTTATCGATATCGATAGAACTAAAGTTCAGTGATCATGCTGGTTACTGCATAGGAGAATTAAAAAAAAATCTCAAAGAAGTTCTTGGATATCAGAATAAAAAATCACTGTGAAATTCATGTATTAGAAGAAAGTTTGAGAACAGTTAAACAATGATTAGTTGAAACGAAACTTTATAGAAGACGTTCAGCTAAGAAACTTTTGATTTCTGAAAGAAATCATTTCGCCAGACTTGAATCTGTGAACTGGTTGGTTCAAGACTAGAAAAAAATATTATTTAGTGACAAGACTCAATACAAAATTTTAAATTCTATCAAAATTAGTCTTGTAATGCCTCCAGTTAATATAATAATTAATCCAAAAACGTGAATTACACCAATAATAAAGCACGAACAATTAAATGGAGTTGATTCTTGTTAAAATGAGAAGGTCTATTACATTTCATAGATCATACTAGGAACTCATTGATATACAGAAACATACTCCAAAATGCAATGTTACCCTACAATGAGTGGAAGACGTCTCTACGGCTTGAATTTTAACACAACAATTATCAGAAGCACACATTTCTTTTTGCGCGTTGGTGATTCCACCAAAATGTTGTCCAGGTTCTGAAGTAATTGGCACAATTTAGCTTTTTTAGCTTTATCTAAAACTTGTGAAAACAAGTTGAATGTCAGACTCAAACTACAAACTATCTAAACACAGTCTTTGATTCATTAAATTATCAAAGACTGGTCGAAACTGCCGTTCAGTACTATTCAAAATTTAATTTTATCAATGTTGTGTCCGTTGCAGCCAACAATTAATATCTCATCAATAGCTAAGTTAATACTTTTATTATAATGTTAGTTCTATAACTTTCCACCCATATTTGAAGTTTTTTAGTAAAAAAAATGTTTTTCGTAAAAGTTGCTTTACTTTTGTCACATAAAATTTTGTCCCACTTCAACAAATACCTACTTAATTTATTTTAAAGCTTAAATAATAATAGACGCTAATGAAAATGTTTTCTTATATTTTACACATGATACCAAAATAAGGAAAAATAAATTCGCTTGAATAATTTAAAGAAGTATCAAAATACATACACAATTACATTGGTTTTTCAATAGTTGCTTTATTTTTGTCCGATAATGTATTTCATTCAAAAATGTTTAACCGCTTACATAATTTTAAAGAATCATTCTAATATTGAAGTAAGAAAAATAAAAAAAGATTATTAAAAGTACCACTATTAATTAAATAAATTTTGAGTTTTTTTTACTAAGTTTCTTATAAGGAAATAAACATTAGTTTTTAGAGACTTTATTTTGTATCGAAAATTTAGTACTCAACTTGATATGCTTCTAAAAATTTTAGTTTTAGCGGTTTTAAAATTATGGTTTAAAAATTTGGATACAAAGTTTGGTTTAAAAGTCCGGCTGGATTTTTATTTCCAAGACATCTTTGTTAAGACACTTTACAAAATTTATTTGATTGTATTAGACAACAGGGAGAAAATACATTTAATCCAACACATCATTTCAGTATGAACAGACATTTAAGAATTATTCATTTGAAGAATTTTTTAACACTGGAATTTGGAACTGCAACATAGATAATATAAAACAAATATAAAAAATTAAACTTTCCAAAATTTAATCAGTTAAAAAAATTGAACCAACACTCACAATAGATAATATGTGTCCCTCTTACTTTTTACTTCAGTAGTATCTGTACCTCTCGCGTCTTGCAGTCATCTTAAGATATGTCTAGGTATATTTGTAGGTAGTTTATTATTTGTTACAAACTAAAATGTTTTCTACTTTTTAATAAATTCTGACTTTGTATTTTTAGGATAATTTTAATCTTTGTGTGGCCTTTGATTTTCGATTATTTATCATATTATTCACAACTATAGTCTTTTAGATTTAAATTGTGTATCATTAGTTGCCTGTAGTAAATCCAAAAATCAGTGGCTCCATCTTACACATTTAACTTGAAAGGATGCTAGGTTTTTGAGAAGTTTGTCAGCAAAACTTTAAATATCAGTGCCGTTATCAGCTGTCCATGCTGATTCATTTCTACACTGTGTTCGGGACAACGTTCATGGTATTTCTTTACCATTGGCAAATAAATTTTGAGAATTTTTTTTACTTATTTAGCAAACGATATTCAAATTATTATTCAAGGTGGCATAAAGTGCACCTTGAAGTCTGTTTAAAAATATGGTTAAAACTAAATTTTTTTCAACCCTTTTTATGTAAATTACTTACTTATTAAAATAAAAACGCCGAAAAATTTTAATTTTTTTTACTAACTTTTGATTGCTTGTAATGATTGCTTTTGATAGATAAACAACTTGGGTTAAAATTCTCATCTTGTACAGGGTGGTTCATCTTCGATGGTTTTGACAGGTTTCTACTATATCCGATCATCTTATAAAGAAACGTATAATACATTCTTATGATACTTTTTTGAGACAAAATTAATGGTATAGTTTGGTCTTATCGCCTTTTGTTTATGAGGTACAGTGCGTTTTTGATATTTTAGCGATTTCTTTAAAATTTCGTAACTTTTTTATTTTTTAATCAATTTAAAAAATTTAAATTAGTACTATTATTATCAAGTGCGCGCGAATATTTGGATGAAACATTTCCCGGTAAATGGATAAGGCGAAGGGGGCTTATTGAATGGCCAGCTAGGTCTCCTGATTAGACCCCACTTGATTTTTCCCTAAGTAGGGTTATGTAAAAAGTCGAGTGTATATCTACAGACCATTACAAATCGAAGCCCTACAAGAACGAAAATTGCCACAATTTCTTCAAATATTTTGATTATTGTCAAGAAGTCAATGGAAATCATTTTGAACATCAGTTGAAGTATAAAAATTATGTATTTTGCTATTTTGTGTTTAAGCTTTTTTTTAATAAAATGTGTTCTTTTTTATTTAAAAATGTTATTTTAATAATTATTATTCACTTTTACTTATTTTTTGATTAATGTTTAGGCGGCAAAAAAATAACAATAGAAAAAGTTTTTTTTTCAAGGCTAACAAAATTTTACATTTTTCAAAATTTGATTGGTTCGATATTTTTTTAAGTTTTTGTTGAAATAAAGTCTTAAAATAAAGTACCTATGTGTTTTATCACAGAAATCTGAAAAAAATGGTCTTAAAAACTTTAAATTTGGCCCTTCTTGACTTTAAAAAAATTATTCAAGGTAGCCTTGTATCCCCAGAACAAAGAGATAGAAGTTTGATAAACATCTGAGACGATGGAATTTAAATACTTTTAAGCATATACCAAATTTCAATAAATTTTGATAAATAGTTTTTTAATATTAAACTGTATACGTATTAACTGTAACATATCAATTCAATTCACCTGCATATTGTCCGATTTTAGTAATCTGAGATTTTTTTAGAAACATTTAAAGGGGTAAAACAAGGCGCAAATTTTTTTAAACAGAAGATGCAACCTGCATTTAGTGCTTCTCTTTCCATTTTGTCCTTTTTTGTATTTACAATTTAACAAATAATTTATTATAAGTATACTATATGAAAAAGTCATTAAACAAAAAATTACTCTTGAGTTTAGTAAGGTTTAGTCGTTTTGACCCTTTTACTAAAAATTTAAAAATTCATAGATAAACAAATGAGTCCCTATTTTCCTATTTATTAAATTTTATTTTATATACTTTTTTTTATTATAATTTTATACACAAACAAATAATACTGCAACATTTGTAAGGCTCCTCGTTTCAGAGTTTTCAAAAGTGTTCGTTTTTAAAAGCCGTTAGAGAGCAATTCTGCATCTTGTCAATTGCGACAGTGTGGAAACAGGAAACAAAAATTAAAGGTTGCTTTACAAATCTTTTATATCATTGTTAAAATTTGATTTTGCAAATTTATTGTCGCAAATATTATTATTATAATTCCTAGTGTATAAAAAACAGAAACTTTGGCTTTTCTAAAAAATTTATTATAGAGAAAATACATTATAAACCAATCTTTATAATTTTTAATCTTAATATCCTTTCAAAAAATAAAAATGTATAAAAATATAATTTTCAATTTTTGTATAAACTCAAAAACTGTTTATCTTGTGGCAATTGCAGCCAATTTTCTTCAGAATATTTCGTATTTTTTTGCTCAATAACATGAAATGTGTAGGCATGTCGCGATTTTTGCGATTTGTTAGCTTCACTGTAATGGACAACTTGTCCGTGGATGAGGACACAAGAACCTACAAATATAATTTTAGAACAAATAAAACAAATATTGACGCCAACCTTTTTTTACTGGCACCGCAGAAAATCCACTTTTTTGATAATGAGGTGGTGGAGAAGTGTAAATTAACAAATCACTAGAATTCTTTTCAGGATTTCGAATATATCGTCTGTGTACTCCACTTTTATGTGACCCTTTTGAAAACCAGAGACATCCATTTTCAAGCGTTGCATCTTCTAAAGCTAACCAAAATCCAACAATTTTGACTGGCTCCGTGTATAGGTATGATGCGTCTTGGTGAGCAATAACTAAAATAAGGTTAAATTAAGTATTAATTTCGTAATCTAAATGATTCATTTTTGGCAATCTTACAAAAAATTACCTTCACTACCCAGACCAGGATTTTTAAATATGTACATGCTCTGGACTATCGCAGGATCTTCAAATCCTAATTGGAAACAACATTCTTTTACTTTTTCATCTAAAGTGTATTTCCTAAAAACTGGATTTAATTCGTGTAACGCATGACCAATTTTATTTAGAGATAATTCTGGTTTGACTTTTAATTCTCCATTAGGTCCTAAAGCGTCAGCTTCAAAAAAGTAACTTATTTTATCTGCACTGTCTATAAAATATTTATCTTTATCCTAGAACAAAATAATTACAGTAAAACAAATTTAATTAGGAAAGATGTAGCAGATGTTTCTGATAATTATTGACTTGCTTTTAATTTATTTCTACATTTATTAGTCATTATTCCGTGTTAACAACCTGCATTTATTACGGGTGGGTGAACCAGACACATTGAAAATAAGTACAAGAAAAAGTGACTGATCTTAGATATATGTATGTGACTCTCTCTTTAAATTGTTTATAATCAGTAAAAAAAAATGAGAATTACCACATGAATATTTATTATTGTAATAATTTTATAAATGTAAATGCCCTGTTTAAATCATAATCTTTATTAATAAAATATATTATATCAAGGTACTAAAATCTATCATTTAATCCCGAAAGAAGAAGTATGATCCTGAGGCCACAAGGGCCTGAGGGCTTCAATCACTTGAAGGATTAAGCACTTTAGTCCTGAGTTATATACGCTATTTTTGCAATTTTGATAAATAAAAAAGTCATTTGTAATTTGGCTTTGTGCAAATTTTAAGTTTCAAGAAATTTTGAATTTTACTTTAATTTTTTTTGGAATAAAAGTAGTACTTTAGACCCTCCCAATATGAACTAAAGTATTAATTTTAGCCACAAAAGTGCAGAAAATAATACCTGTAAAATATTTGAGTCAGCTGAGCTAAAAACAGCCCTTTTGGATTCCTCGGGCATATTTTTGATTAAGTTATCACATTCTGCCCTTAGTTCTTTTACTTCATCTTGTGATAAGAAATCTTCAAGAACAACATAGCCATCGTTTTCAAACTAGAACAAACAAAATATTCAACAGATAATGATTTTAGATATGTATTGTCTTATGAAGTTTGGAAAATTTAAACTACGTATTGTTTTTAGATAATTTTTTATAAGAAATAATTGTAAAAGGGGTCAGATTAAGATACATATTATCTTATTAAATTTTTGTAAATATTAAAATATTTAAAAACAAAGAATACATTTTTTAAAAGACGTGGCGTTAAAGAATTTTATTTACCTGCACCTCCCACGTAGTTTCAACACTCCGGATATTTTAAGCTACAATTACACATCGTTCAAAACTATCACTTTTGTTAAAAATATCGTTTTAAAATTCTTGCATAGATAAAAGCATATCTTAATTTGACCTCTCAATATCAATAACAAATTATAAAAAAATAAAGCCGTTTTATTGAGAAATATTTACTACATACCTGCTGTTTTATATTCCACATGTTTGCAGATTTAAGTATTTTTAAGTTTTCACACACTTATCAATATCACACACACTTTCTTCGATTTAGTTCATTCAAGAAACTAGTTGCGATCTCTGAATAATTAAATAGTGGTGGTCTCGTTTTGAAATTATGAACCGCTAAGCCGAACAGATAAGTAACGCATGCGTCTTTAGAAGCTTGTAGTGTTACTGTGCGTAAGCTAAGGGTGACTTACTAAAGTTTTATTGAGTCATATTTTTTAATTTTAGATCTGATTCTGGCGTTTTATGTTTTAGATTGTGCCAAAAAGACATTTTTTTCCAAAATATGTTTTTTTAATTTTCGAAACCACATTATACGTTCAAGACCACCATCAAAAAATACTTTTTTAATAATTACCTATTAGTTTAATAAAAAACCTTTCGTATTACAGTTCACCTGTTGACCATTATTTAATAGATATTTATATTGTTTTCATATCAAAGCCAAAAGTTATTTTTTTTTCATTGATTCAAGATAAGGGTTAATGGTGTGTCTGGCAGACAGTTCAGTGACAACTAGGGGTATAAGACTCACATAACTTTTTTTTATTAATCAGCACCTGTATAATATTATTGTACAGTTATTTTGGTGAATTACGTCCATTTTTTTAATTCGAAATTTGGTGTTACGGGGAAGTGGACGACAAGGCAGAGAAAAAAAAACTGTTTTATAAGGCCAACGTTTCGAATCCTTTATTGATTCTTCTTCAAGGCTTCTAAGACTAAGGCTTCTAAGAATTCTTCCGGCGACCACTGGCCGAGACAAATTGGTACCATGCCAAACAAATCTGACATTTATTAGAAGCCTTGAAGAAGAATCAATAAAGGATTCGAAACGTTGGCCTTATAAAACAGTTTTTTTTTCTCTGCCTTGTCGTCCACTTCCCCGTAACACTAAATTTCGAATTATTATACAGGTTGTTTAAACAATCGCCAGCACCGCGCCGCTTATAAAACCGACAAATGACATAATATTAAAATTTGGTTTGACGGGTATTTTAAACAATAATTATTAGTTGTACTTTGTAAGACCAATTCAACTTGAAACAAGAATAAAAAATAAATTTTATAGTATTTATTTTTTATGTATTTGATGAACATCATAAATTTTAATGGCTACGGTTTTTTACTTTTTAAAAGATCTGTTTACAAGTTTTTGCAATTTTCGTACAGTGTTTCCTAGATCCTATCATTCTACACGTGCTTTTGAAAATCCGCTCTCTAACTGTTCAATACTAGTATTTTAATTTCCGATTCGTATATTATTTAGCAATAATAACCCTCTATTCAAGTAGATTAGATAAGAAATAATGCTCAATGGCATAATTTTCGAAAATAATGCCCTAGGGTATTATTTGAAAATAAGGTTTTAGGTGGGATGGCAGTAACATTATTTTCAGTAAAATAATAAACAAAAACCGATATTAAACGTTACGTTATTATTTCATAACCCACGGAGGTTTTTAAAATAATAACATTTTCTGTCGAGGTACTTCCCTCAGGCCTACGGCTCTCAGGTACCACAACATCATCAACCTCAAGCGTTATTTATTATTTTTTTGCACATCCTACTGAGAGGGACTAAAGTGATACTCTTTGTCCCAAGGGACTTAAAATGATTTGGGATTTAAAATTGATGTTTAAAATTCTTTGGGATTTAAAGTATGAAAACATCCCCTTCATTTTAAATATGTATTACATAGAAACTAGGTGAAAGAAAATGAGAGAACAAGAGTTGTTCGATTAGAAATAGTAAACTTATTTATTTGTATTATAACTTTTCTAATTTATGAAGTTTTCTCCCGGAAATGCAAATAATAGCGTAGATAACATACCTCAGGCCTAAAATGCCTTTATTCCTCAAGTGACTGGAGCCCTCAGTCTCTAAACTTCCATTCTTGGGATTAAATGTTGCACTTTAGTCCCTTGGTATACATGTGAACAATTAAAAATACATACATACAAATACATACATACTATAATTACCTAAATATGTATAGTAGAGGGTGCGAATAAACAGGCAGTTATTTTTCAAAATAAGGGCATCTATTCAGAAACGAAAAGAAGATTTTTATTAAATTTAAATATAATAAATTATTAAAATTCGCATTCTACGATTTTACAGTTGTACACGCCGCTCTTTTAATTGTTGCTAATTCATTTATAATACAGGGTGACTTTGAAGTATTTGGAAAATTTATCCAGCTATAGTACCTACATAATAAAAAAAGTCGAAATCACCCAACTTGTCTTATACAAATGTTTATAGTTTTTGATGTTCACCCCGTGGAACTTTTTGTTTTTCAAATAACATTATTTGAAACAAAATTTACCTAATTTTATAAAGCCGTCAGATACTCCCATATCGTAGCAGATCTATTTTGAATCATTTTGCTCAAAACATTAATTTTTTGTAAAAGAAAATTCCACATTGTTAAATTACAGCTAAATTTTAAAAAAAATATTTTTGTTGCAAAAGAATTAGCTAGAAATTTTGCATTGGCATCTCTTGATTGATCAGTTGATAATTCTAATAAACTATCATATGATTCAGGAAGCTGAAAATAGAAAGGTTTTATCGCTATAACTCTACTTTTTCACAGAAAATAACGACAAGATGCCGTGGTCTGTAATTGGTAGCAATTTTGTTTAACATGCCCCACCACATTTTGAACAGTGAATGTAATTTTTGATTTAAAATGCATTAAAACATACCGAATTTTCTTTAATATGTACTAAATAATATTGCGAATTAATAGATGAAAAGAACTGTAGCATTTGTTAAAAAAATTATTTAAAGAGGGTAATCTCCAAAGCCTGAAAAGTGCACATTTATTGAATTTATTTCTTTTAAAAATTATGCTCAAAGAATCTTTTTTTAGTTTATGCCATTTACCCGTAAAAATCTGGATAGCGCGAGGCGCCCATTGCTTTATTAAGGGGTAGATGAAGGATCTTTAAATCCTTTATTTATTTACTTTTTTTAGATCCGAGAGGTAATTTTTTCTCGTTTCTAACATCTACAATTGCTATTTTAAAAAAATGTAACTTTATGTTATTGCGGCGAAATTATGGACTGAAAAAAAAGATAACACCATTGGATTATGCGTCAAAAATCTCCTACAATGTTTATTTTTTAACTCTGTATCTTTAATAATAAACGAGATATAAATTTTCAAAAATTTCAGTAAACTATCAATTTTTGTTTATATCTTCAAAACAAAAAACAGTAGCGGAATAGGGTTGTCTGTATTTTTGACTTTAATTTGACAGAATTTCGAAAACGTGTTTCCAGGCAATAAACACAAGAACCTATAAGGGTCGAGTGGCTATTGCCAAATGGCCAGTGAGAATGATGTACTACAGCAAGATTTAAATATTTATCAGATTGCCATGGACTCTTGACATTTAAAATTGTGATAGGTCACAGTGGTTTTCAATTACAATCAACAGAAAACGAGTCAGCATGAAAGAAAGTGACTGTAAAATGAAAAATCTTACGCTTCCAGAAACTGTAGAACAAGCCAGAAGCGCCACAAAATTTTTGTTACCGGCAAAATCTGCTAAAACCTATAAAAAAATTTACTCCCAATGAATTTGGAGAAACGACAATAAAGTTAGCATTTATATACCGGACACTGCTTTCTTTGCAGTTCTGTGATAATATTGGTTAATGCTAGTGGTGATATTACATCACTAAAACGTCACAGTGGGTGAAACTCCACTACAGTTATCGAAAGTTATATAAAAGAATCAGTCCAAAATAAAGTAAACATGAAGTAAACATTTTGAAGTCTATTGAATATAATCAGACTAATAATTCATTAATAATTTCTCCAACATCAGCAATAGTATCTGCCAGTATTGTTGTAGGACTGCCAAGTATGCTACAGCCGCAGTTTAATAACTGCACTGTTCAGAATATGACAATTTATCAAAAATATTAATTTGTTTAGATACTTTGTGATAAAATTCACTTTTTTGCAGTTCGGTTTTGTTTCACTTCGTGAGTTCAAGTTTAATAAATTTTGCCAATTAATTTCTATCGTTTTTTATTATGACTGGTTGTAGAAAAAATAGTGGATGCAATACGCATTTATTGGCTATTAAGACACTTGTATTCATTAACGCTCGTGTCGTATTTTTCATATTCGTGGCTTAATAGTTATCATTAAATGCTCGTTGCATAAAATACTATTTAGGATTAATTTTATTTCAATTATAAAACAAATTTGATAGATGTCAAGTAAAAAAACCGTTGTCAAAATGAAAACAAAATACTTCAAATTATTCCAGTGAATAATGTTTTGATTGGCTGAAAGGTACACATGTGACCAAAATTAATTTTTTTTATTGGTTTATAGAAACGTCAAAAAATTATCAATAAAATTGTTTTAGCAAAAAATGAGCTCAAAAATGTATCAGATGTTTTTCAAAAAATAAAAACGCTAAGGGCCGGTTTACAGAAAGTGAAATTAACTTAAATTGCGATTAAATAGTTAATTCGTGATTAAATGCTGATTTTGACCAATCAAACACGAAGAAAGCCGATTTAATCGCGAATTAACTATTTAATCGCAATTAAAGTTAATTTCACTTTCTGTAAACCGGCCCTAAATCTCCTAAATGGAGTTTTAAAATAGGACGCGTTTTGTTTCTGAAGTCACCGGGTATATTATTGTAGTTAAAGATTATTGAAGTTTCGTGGCACGTGTGCACCAAATGTGGAGACAACTTTGTACACTGGAGATTTTCAAACATTGTGGTTTAGAGTTCGACCATCAATATTCTGCGTTTACAACATAAGCCTGTGATTAACTTTTCGAAATTTTTACGACATTTAACCACAGTCTGTTGTAAAATCCTTTACCTATAAAACTAGATATTTCTTAAGCCTATTGTGAACATCTGGTCGGTACTATTTTTATTGGGGGTTTGCCGTCCAACCGTTATAAAGTTCTTGAAGAGTCGCAGAATATCTATAGTCGGACAATACCAGTGCCGATAGAGATTTTAAATTCAGAAAATTATAGACTATGAAAACATGTAACAAAAAATGGCCAAAATCAGAATAAAAAAATTCGTAGGTACTATGTATTTAATTATATTAAAAAAATACATATTTGTTTTTTAATTTGACAATTAGCTTACGTGAATAGCTAAATATAAAAGGAAAAACATAAAAAAGTAAGACTACAAACAATTAAAAATAAAAATGTACGAACATGTTAAAATTAAAACAAACTTTCAAATTTATAAAGAAATCTTTTTTGTTTTCACACTGGTAAATTCATTTATTGTTTGATCATAATTTAAATTTTGTGCAATATCTTTTTCAATACTTATAATGCTTAAACCCGATAGACGCTTTTGTGCCATTGACGATGTTAGGTATAGTTTTTAATCAGTTTTGATTTCGAAAAAGATCTTTCGGAAGGTGTACTTGTTACTGGTAAAGTAAGAAAATTTTTTAAAACTGTTGCTGTATTTAAAATAAAATGTGTTCAATAATTGTTATGGTCGTGGTTTGCTATGGTTTTCTCTTTCTAGCATAAACGTAGGTTGACGTGATAAGTTCATATGGTATGCTGTCAACTGTTTAAATGTTGTCTTATTTTTGCATTTAGAAGTTTTTGATAAAAATCACATTGCAAATCATGATAATTGTATGCAGATGTTTAAGAACTTACTCTGCAAGCGTTATCTCAGTTGAACGTGTGAACTTTTGACCGCATTGCACTGACAGCTGTCATGTGTCATTGTTTTGTAATGTTAAACGAGACATACGTTTTTTGAGACAATTGCCACACCCAGGCGATCTGACCAGAACAATTATTGAACACATGATATTTGTAAATGTTTTCTAAAACATTCTGAAATGTTTTTTAAATTATTCATTTCTTACTACGTCAATAGGTATAGCCAAATATTACCTTAGTTACGGTAACCATTATGACATTCATAACTCCCGAGGGAGTTATAGAATAGAGTTAAGAATTCTTAATTCCCTCTAATTTGCATATTAAAAAGAGTTACAAATATGGCGCTACAAGAAGAGAAAAAATGTTATTAAATAACAATTTTTGGCTTAAATTTCGGCTTTTTTTTGTAATTCTTTTAGAATTTTACTATTTTTATTCATTTTTGCAATTGACAAATTCAGAAAAAAAATTGTCAACAAATATTTTCCATAGCAATCATGCACAGTTAACTAAGTAAATCGTCCACAAAATTCTATTTATCCACAAAAAATACGTTAAGTAAGTAAGAAATAAAATTATTTATGAATCTCGTGAATTATTAGATGTTAATTACCTAACGGCCCTCTGGACACTCTTTGCCCTCGGTAATTAACATCTTTATAATTCCCTTGATACATAAGTAAATATTATAAGAGAAGTAGCTTTTTTTGTGAAAACTGAACTGCATTTAAGTTTTTGTGATATTTACTGGCTAAATCAGCTTCCTGTTTTTGCAATTCTGTTACTGACATTGTTGCTACTGAAACTGAATGTCCACTTAAAAAATCGTCGGTAACAACTCGCAGACTACGTATCTATCGTTTATTTCTTCCAGCAATGTATCTACTATTTCGTAAAAAAATACTCTATAATTATCACAAGCTTCTAATTTCTAATGTAGCATTTTGTGCACATTTTTCTAGCATTGATTTTATTTTTCTTGACCTTCTTGTTTTAAATCCGGGAGTAAATTCAAAGATTCGACACGAAGAAATTGCGTCGGTTATCAGCACTGTGTACTGTGTCGTAACAGTTTTCTCTAAAATGAATCAGGTACTCAGACAAAGCTTTTACTTGTTTACATGCGACATCAATGGTAAGATCTTTTCTCTGTACCTAATAACTTTACTTTATTAAAATTTTGTAAAATGTGATTCCAAAAAGTTAGACAAACTACAAGTTCGTAATTCTGAATTATTAAAAAAAAAAAAAAATTTGCACCACACTTAAGAGCAGCGCGCTGTCGCCGTTTCCCAAAACAATAATGCATCGATAAAAATCATGTTTATAAAGCTGCACAAAAGATTGCTTAACCAGAAAGCAAAACTATGAGTAGTTTTGTAAAAAATTTTTAACCGAGTATTTTTTTCCGCTCGCTCATTTTCTTATTTTAATATTGTGGACTTTCTTGATTTGGCGCCCTTTGGGGCGGCGCGCCTAGGCACAGGCCTACTTGGCCTATACCTAGTTTCGGCACTGGGTTTACATGATATAAATAGGTACATTATGTGTTAACTTTTTCTCATTTAGATGCGATAAGATTTATTTATTTAAACATCATTACTTTTATTACAGCTTTGTCTCAAAATTATATGAGACACTTTAGATAAATTACTTTTAAACGCCGCGCAATTTAAGCGTCATAAAATTTACATAATTGACATGAATTGAAAGTAACTATTACATTAAATCTTATCTCAGATGAGCGTTTAAGTCGATAAATACCGTGGTTTAAATTTTTACCACTTCGTCAGTACAGATGCAACTCTCACAGAGTAAGTATCAATAATGCATTAAAAATATCGATGATTTTGTAATCATGTGTTTAATAGAATCCTTGTGGGCAGTCTCCTCTCTCTTTCATCGATGTCGAACTTGTTTGCGTTGATTTACAGTTGCTTTTTGGAAGATTTCCAAGTTTTTATTTAAATAAAAAATATTGGCAGAAAGGTAAAAAAAAATAAGATACTAGTGTAACAATATTTCTTTATTCATTTTCCGCTTAAAAAAACATAAAAACAAAATAGCACAAATAAAAAAAAACATTAAAATTTCTACAATTATTACAATAATACCAGATTTAAACAGGTAAGTATAAATAAAATAACAAATAGGTAAGTAACAAACGATTATAAATATAAAAAAGAGTAATAGACGAAAATGTAATTTAGGTAAGTAGATTTTTTTGAAAAATATAAGAAACCAAAATACTGATAAATAATTGCACAATATCCAATAAATAATATTTTTTTCAATGTATCACAATAATTTCACAATTTGTGTAATAGTTTAATTTTGTTAATTTATAAAGTACGTATGATTAATGCCCTGTTTGATATTTTCTTAAAGTAAATATTCTTAAAGCTAATAATAAAAATCACGTGGAAGAAAAGTAAAATAACCTTTCGTGATTATTGAAGGTTAACTCGAGGACAGTCAAACTAGTATAATACTAACTGTAAAAGGATTAACTTAAGCCGACTTAAGTCAATCATTACTGATAAACCCTGAGGCCAATCCTCAATATTTTTGGGGACAATTCGAATATAAAAGCGTAAAAAATTAGTTCCTAAAGTAGAACTATGTTTTAAACCTACTTATTATGAAACATCAATGTTTATTTAAATGTGGGTCAAGGAACAATGCTTATCAAGCATTGATGTTTCAAAGTAAGACAGGGATTAATTAGCTATCACATTTGAGACAATCTTGTTATCCATATGTTGTCATTCTACTAAAGTCAATTCTTGTTGATCATCATAGAGAGCGCCTAAGGCTTCTGTTGGCGTTCTATACCGAGCCTCATAATCTAATAAAATAAATAAAAACAAAATAAAAACTAATTTTATTTACGTCAATATTAACAATAAGATTTTTACTTTGTAATACTTTTGTTCTAAGTAAATGAGCCAATAAAAATATTTTTTTTATTTCAACCCACCTGTACGCTTATTACCTGTTCTTTTAATTAAATACTGAACACCAGCATGCAACAAACAGGCTATAAGGGCCCCAATTCCGAATATTCTAAATGTCATAGGTCCTTGGTACTCATCGTACAAAAGTCCACCCACGAAACTTCCCAAAGATACGCCCACTCCCTCGAAGACGGCGCCCACCAGACCCTTCACAAAAAATATCAAATCGATTGCCTTCAATTTAAAGGTCAAATGATGTAAAACAGACTTTACTTTTAGATTTATCAAAAACTAAAACTTGCAACAAGTTTCGATTTATTTTACGAACATCTTCAGGTCCTTTTAGTCTAAGATCAGTACCAAATCACTGGTATCGTTTGTACATCCAGAGGTTATATCTGAATACTTCAAAAGACAGTTCGCTTAGTAACTGTTTTTTAGGGACATTTAAATTTTGTCAGGCTCTTTCTTAGTTTTATGTGAATCACCTTGTATGGTAGACGGTACAGAACCTGAAGATGGCTTACAATTAGCCGCAACATGTTATAAATTTTAGTTTCAACCTTATAGGAAACTTTCAAGTTTCATTGTTCGATAATTAGCGATTAAGTAGTTACCTACTTGAGAATTTTAAATAACAAAAGCTACTCGAGTGGTGCACTTAAACCCACCTGCATTGTTGCTTCTGTCCCTGGAGGTGCCACAACGCTAGCATAGGAGGCCATGCAAGCATAGAATAATCCAAAGGTTAGTCCATTGAGCAATTCAATCGGAAGGAACCACCAAGGATCGGGGATTACCGAATACAAAATGTATCTTATTCCAATGACTAAAAGTACAAGTGACATTGCGTTAATGTGTCCGATTTTCTTTAAAATTCTTCCGGAACAAAAGAAGAAAGGCATTTCTCCTGCTAAGGTTTGAATTGCCATGACAATTCCTTCAAGGGTTTTGATCCATTGTTGAGAATCGCATCCTTGATTTTTTGCCAGATCTTCAATGATGAAGAAAAGGAATTGCCAGATAAGACCGGTGCACATTCCTACTGCTATGCACCAAACTAGGAAAACGATGATACGGACTTCAACTAGGAGACGACCTACGTCTTTGAGAATGCTGGTAGATTGCTTTTTTTGGGCGTTCTGAAAGAAGACTTTAATTAAAAAATAACTGAAAAGTGGATAAGATTTTGTAAGTCTCTTCAAAAAACGTTTTCTTAGGTGATGGTAAAAATTTATTGTACAGGCTGTGCCAAGTTCTACGAGTACCTCCATCTCCTAAATAGTACTTTTTACGTAAGCAAAAATTCTGAAATAATTCACATAGGTAATACGAGTATCTTTTGAAGGAGTACATACTGTCCAAATTTGAAATCACTTATATACAAAGATTTTTGAATTTTTCTTTCAGTGGTGTATACATGAAATAAGATTTTTTTAATTTTTTTTGTCCCTAAGTGCGGTTTGTTAAGTTCACGAACTACATATAATAATACAAGACTATTCACTCTAAGAGTCAATCGATTACTTGCGCCATATTAATGTGGACCTACGATAAAGAGGACTGAGACAGAGAGACGTAGTAAACTGCTTCAACAAAGAAAATTAAAAATTGAAAATTTTCAATTAAAATTGTTTTAAAACAACTAAAAAAACATTTTTATATAGAAAATTACATTCTGAGTATTAGTATCTATTTAAAAAAATTACTAGAACACAACAGTCAAAGTTACGAAAAAAAAAAGTTAAGGTGAAATGTTGGCCTCGGGGACTTTATTATGCAAAATTTAATTCTCTACAACTTTTTTCTTTATTTTTTTGTAGTTTTGACTGTCCACATAGAATATTTAATAATAAAAAAACCTTAAAAATAATTTTCTGACAAATCAACAACCTCGGAGTCACCGGATGTCTAGCGACAATTCTGTAGAAGCTTAAAGTCTCCCTGAAAAGTCCCCAAAAGTCCCATTTTCCCACCCTCAATTATAATAATTTCTTTTTATTTACATTAACTCATTTAATATTAATTTGTAAAACATATAAATTAATTTAAATATATAGATATAACGGTAAGTAATGCTTATGATTCAGTTTTCGTTAGCATTATGAATGTTAAGAATATTTTACTGATTTTAAACAATAAGTTGACAATAAACTGTCTTTGAATGGCAAACTGGTCTTACCGTTCTTGATACCTACTTAAAATACTAATAACTAAAAATATTTTATGTGAATAAAGAAAAATAAATGTATTTCTTTGATATTGGTTAGTAAATGATTAAATACTGATTAGTTTTTAGTTTTTCGGTTTTATAACAAGAAATAGACATAATTTTGCAACCGAATAAAAAACTATTACATTGTTTGTTAATAAATTGCCGTCTATTTTTGATGGTTCATTTTTAAGCTCTTGATTAATCTCTAGATAATTATTGTAAATTAAAAATAAAGATAACTGAAAGCGACTAAACACAATTTAAGATTATTAATTACATAATGATAATGAATAATGTCAAATAATTGATTTTGACGCTTGTTTATAAAAGATTTTACAAAATTGTTCAATTTAAAAATTGACATTGATTTATTAGAGATTTATGAGCTAATTTCAAGTTGAGATAATACAGGTAGTATCTTCATTTCTATGACAAAATTAATAATATTCGCTGTTGTGATTGGTTGTTGCTAAGGAAAAGCATTAAATATTATCGGTTATTTCTCAACTTCAAATTAGCCTATTAATGTTCTTCAAAATATAATCTCTTGAAATTTTAAAATAATTTATGTAACCAAATTATATCTATATGAATTTATAACTATAGCTTGTATATAAATAGAAAATGGGAACAAAATAGGTTTTATATCAATGTCTAGGTATGTATAAAAAACAATAAAGTGTTTTGGTATCATAATATTTGACATAAATTCGTAATTATTTATGTATGACACTATGTATGATAATAATGTACTTTAAAAAGTTTTGTAATTTTTAAATACTTCATAAAAATACGGTTTATGTACAATACAAAAGTAAAAATTTATCCGTAACGATTTTATTTTTTTATGAACACATGAAAATTTCATTTTACAATTTTGAAATATATGTACCTACTATTCGCGTCAATAAATGTTATTCTTCCAAACTGAATCACCACTCATTTTTACGGAAAAGCGAAAAAAAACGCGGCAAAGTAACAAAATATTTTAAACTAAAAACAGTGACCTCAACAAGACACTATAAAATAGCTAATTTAATAAGTAAAAATAAATAAAACAATTATATGTATATGAATATATTAATGTTAAAACATCAAATTTGTCGCTGATAGAAAAGTTACCTTTCTTGTTTCCATTGAGCGCATTTCTTATTTATTGCATTAATAATTATGGTAGAAAGAGCACATTTTTACCTAAGAGAGCGATTTCTGAAGAGACTCACCAAATTTTTTTTGTCCAACTTGTCTAAATTAAATTAAGTCAAATAAATACTTACTTTAACTTTGTTGGATACTAGAAAATCTAACAACAAGAAGGTAAACGATAAATAAAATGCAGATTCAAAATTTTTCGTTGCAGAACCTTCACTTAAAGAATCCACCATAAGACCCGCAATTACACTAAATATTCCCCAACCTAAGGCCCCATACATACGTTGGTAGCCGTATCGGTCAGGTCTGTCATCTAAAAAAGAGTAATAACATTTTTTTTATTGCAAAAAATCGATGAAATTACCCAACAATTCAAAACAAATGGCATCTCCAACACTAACCACAATGGCTTGTCCCACCCACCCCAAAATCATGAGCATCAAAAATATCCAAAATTGTGACTTATTGTAAACATCTTCGTCGCTGACTGTAGTTTGAGTAACCATATTATTCAAATCGTAATCATCACATTCTACATCACATACTGTTGAAATGTGGCACTCCTTACCACAAGGACACAAAGCTTGAGTGTCTCTACCACTGTTCAATTTCACATGTTTAAAAGGAAAATACGTTGCGTTGTTAATTCTTATAGTTTTGTCGCGAATAACAAACGCAGTGAAATCTAAATTATTGGGGTGGTTATTTTGGTATTCAGTTGCATTCCAGTACTTTACTACCACCGCCCAAAATTGCTCCTCCATTGGACAACTCAACTACAATTAAAATTTAAAAAATAATAATAAATAATTAATAAATACTTGGCAAGTAACGTCCCCAGGTCTTTTTTGCAATTGGTCGATTAAACAATCGTCAATTTCAACTTTTGTTTGAGGTGAGGTATCAAAAACTGCGTCACCATCACAGGAAAAATGAACTTTTTTTTCTTTTGGTATTTCAGGTGAGAAATTTATTGCTAGGAAGGCACCTGCTGTTAAGAGCATTGCGGTCAAAAACATAAATTTCTGGCACCTAAATCTATCCGCTATGGCACCGACTAGTGGTTTAGCAAGCATACCACATATTGGTAAAATTGTGTAAATTACTCCTACAATTGTAGGGGAAAAACCGAGCTGTCTTGCATATGTAGAAAGGAAAGGTTGCACTGGACCGGTTCCTGGAAGAAATTCCAAAAGTTATTGGAGTTGAGTTGATGAAGATTTTTGAATACAGAAATAATCTCCTTTATAAAAGCTGCTGTTGTTAGATTAATATGATGAGGATTTCGTGAATATAGAAATAATCTCCTTAGATTCAAAAATAGCTGATTAGAGATGAGAAGTGCAATTCTATTTAATCATAAATAAAAGTGAGCACATAAACCGGAAAAAAACTTGTTTTATTGTTTGTTAATAGATTTTTTGTGCTCCATTTTTTTTAATTCAATTAATCTGTTAACAATTGAAAATTATGTAGGAATATAGATCATTCGATTGAAGTAATAACAAGAAGCTAATAATGTTTCAAACTACTTAGGTCAAAATCGGTTTTTGTCACTTTGATAAACTCTGAAGTCTATGATTGTTTTGCCGACCTTTATTCTTTGAAATTGTTTTAAAAATATAGTCTACAAACGGGTTGTTTTGACTTATTTTTTTTACAGTGGTCCCTAAACCGATTTAAAAAATTTTTGAGGGATATTTAAGTAAGCAAAAAGACACTTTTATGAGTAAAAAATACTCGTAATATAATGCCATTAAAAAAATGTATCATTATGACGTAACACTTTTTTGGAACATCCTAGGTATATAATTAGATATATTTTCCTGATATGCGTCCTGGAATACAGTAAAGTCTACACAATAGAGCAGGGCCGGATTATAGTTGTAAGCACCCCTAGGCTAATCTTATTCTGCGCCCCCCCATTTCTTAAAAACTATTTTATAGGAAAAAAAGTGCCGTTTTTTTTATTTTATATAATATACACTTATTTGTTTTTAAATAGAACAGTAAACACAAGTATTTATTAAATTAAAAAAATAGAAAATTACAAATATAAACACTAAAATTTAATTTTCCGACACAAATTCTTTTATGACTTCATCAAAATTACAATTTTTAACCAAATCTGACTGAATAGCCAAAAGTGAAAGATATATCAGTTCCTCCTGATTTAATAAACTTCTAAGAAAATTCTAACAGAAATACATAAAAAAATCTGCAGCGCCACATCAACATTAGGAAATGTTGACAAGTTGACATAATTTTGTTGTTCCGAATTAATTTAAGCATTTAATCCACACTTAGACTAGTTCAACTTATATTCTTCAAAGAATATTTAAACTGTACCTACACATTCTTAAAAATAATATATCATCTACATCATTCGAAAAAAGTTTTGCCTAACATTTTTTAGAAAATATTAAAAGACTTACTCAAACTTTAGATTATTCAATTTAAGCAATTTGCTTTTCAGTTAATACAAAATTTTCAACCACTTTATCACATTAAATCCAAATACCGACTGAGTAAAAAACAAATATAATTTAGTATTTTTTTAGAACTTTGTTACAGATAATAAATGCCTAATAAGTGTATTTTAATAAATGAATTCTACTTATATTTTTCCGATTTATTTTGGAAGGTTTATACTGTAGCTTGAATTGTGTGTAAATAATACAATTAAGTACTTATCAGTAATTGACATCGCCAGTATATGGTTTCAATAATTTTGTGAATTCTACAGAATGTTGTTGTTATCAGATTTTTATTAAAGTCTGCCTCATGAACTTATCCCCTTTTGTAATAAAATTATTAGAGTATGCCTCAATCTACGACGTATAGCTTTGTGTGAATTTGACATTTGACAGAACACAAACAAAACATTTAAATAATAAAAATATTGTAATTTTGGGAATTAAATTTCAGAAAACTTTGTTGCTGCAACAGAACTCAGTACACGGAATTATACCCAAAATTTTAATTTCTTAGGTATTGAAGAAAAGTGTGAAGATAGAAAGAAAAACAGAAGATAGAAAAGTGTGACATTCTTAATATAATACGTTTTATGTTCGTTACATTTTAGACCATAATGTCGAAAGAGATAGCAATAAGAACGTGAATCCTTACTTGCCCTGAAAGGTTTTATTACAAAAAGGGATAAGACTGTGAGACACACTGACTTTACTGATTAGCATGAGTGATTTTGTTTCGAAACGTTTTTTTCTAAAAAGAATATTTTATTTTTTATTTATCATAATTTTTTTTTTGTTAAATGCGTCCCATTTTTCAGTCTAGATAGCCTATTAGGTAATCACTATTTCTTTCTAAAATTTGAATAAAAAACAGAACAGATACAAATTACAGGACGTTATTCACTGTCAACGCAAAAGTGACTTACTTGGCTTCTGAGCTTTCTAAATACCAAAATCCCAACTTTACTAACTTTTATGTCATTATTGAAAGTTGATCTGAAGTACCCTGTATAACTAGTGTAACAATGCTGTTATCATTCAACTATCCAAACTATCCAAAAAAGGTCCTGAATAGATTAATAAATACAAACAATTAAATTACTAATAAAAACTCATGATCGAACGTTTCAAAATACCTAATTAAGTATAAAACAATAACAAAACCTCGAAAAATTGGATAAAGATTATACAACTTAACCTTGTAAATAACTGATAAATTTATTATTAATTTCACGTTTATGGCGTTTATAGAATAAAATTAATTAAAAATGTCATTCTTAAATGTAATCCGACAAACGTTTTGCAGGACGGTGTCGGACTATCGAATATGTCGGATTATAGAGTACTTTCATAGACACGTTAAAAAATAAGATACTACAATTTTTTCTAAACAAAATTTGCTTAATAAATTTTTATTATTATTACATATTATTTAGAGTACTACAATTGTAACTGTCTCTGCTATTTTAAATATGGTCTTGTTTAAAAAACAATACTAAACAGTTTGGTTTTGTTTAACTAATGATTTATTATTAAATTTATTTTTTGAATATTGCAATTTATTATTATATCAGTTACAATCAAGACTACGCGAATTATCGTTTTTCTATTATTAAAAGCTTAATAATGCAGATGGGATAGGGAACCAACATAGGACCTCTAGTAATAATTCTTTGATAATCTTTATATAATTACAATAAATAAGCATATCGATTTATCGTATTTTTCATTAAAATGCATTTTGTTACTTGTGACGTTTTTGTTTCGTTACGAATTTTGTTTTCTACTCTTATAATTGCTATAGTTTTAATATCAAATTTAAAAAAAAAATGGGTTTCTGTTGACGTTTTCTATCAGTACACAAGCGGTAGTCCGACTCTTTTAAATCATTGACTCAGCCTATATTTTAAATACTAATGGCCTGATTTCAAGTTGGGATGATACCGGTAGTATCGCAAATTTTAATACTTCTCCATGAAACAGCGAATCACAACCCCGAATTTGTTTATTTTTCCATGGAAACGAAGATACTACCGGTATTTTCTCAACTTGAAATCAGCCCATAAGTTCTGGAACACTTTTAAAAAACTACGTCTGTGTTTTAAGAATTCCAACTTGTCGCATGTAGAGTATTTTTAATCTTATACATAAATTAAAGTAAAAATCTAAAAAATGTTGTGCAGTAACGTTTCTGTAAAATATGATCTCTGGGCTTAGCACAAAAGGACTTTATGTCTATTATTTATCAATGTGTTGGTATAACTGAAAGATTCTAGTATCATGATTTCAGGAATCTAACCCAAAGTTATTGCATTACAATTACCACTAAATGGCTCAAGCAAATATTCACTGTTCTTTCGACAAAAATAAAAAAACACCCCGATCCCAAAATATCTCAGACAGTTATATTTTTGTTTAACGTGAACGTGGTGAGCGATATCACCAAACATCAAACAACACAAAAACATGACTCCAAATGTTGCTTTTGGAGGTGGCTTTAAGACGGTTTGTGGTGAAGTTTCTTTAGCGTAGCGCACGGACCTGCTCATCTTAAATGAAGAAACCATGAATGCTCCACGTTATATATATCACGACTTGGTTATTTAACATATTATAATACCATTTGCACAAGAGTTTGGACCAGATTTTATTGTTGTAGACAATGCTCGCCCTCAACGAGTTGAAACTGCTAATTTGGCACGTTAACATCATCGTGTGACACGGATGCAGTGGCCTGCTCGTTCACCCGACTGTAATCCTATAGAGCAGGTATGGGACCATCTTCAGAGACACCTTTATATACGAAATCACCAGCCACAAAATTTGGAGGAGCTTGCAAATGCTCTTAGAGAAGAATGGCAAGCTATCGATCAATAGTTTATTCGTTCTCTAATTTTAAGTATGCCGAGAAGTGTAAAAACAGTTTGTAGGGCAAGAAGAAGACCGACCAGAGGTACTGAATGGAAAATTACAGCGGTGTAAATGTTGTTTTAATAAGGTTTATTTGTTTAAGTTTTTGAAGGAGAATATGATATCAGTTTTCTTATTGTAATAACAGTTCTGCTGATGAAGCAATTTTGTTATAATTATGCAGCTTACTTGCTTACTGCATAATATAAGGATTATTGTAGTAGTAATTTTTTTAAAAATTATGTCACAAGTATTTTGATTTTTGAATTATCCACTTCAAAAGACGCGCAGTTTGTTATTATTCCTTGCATTTACATCAATTTTGTCATAAAAAATCTTTTTTTATGAGAAAAAGACGAATTTATAAACCGCAAGACCAGCAGTTTTTTATTTAATTATGAAAAAAATATTTTTGTTCTTATTTCGGATATCCACATTTCGAAAGGGGTTGTAAAAATGACAAAAGTTTTGATACATTCTTTATCAATAAGTCGATCCTGTTTTTTATACATATTTTTTATAGACCTAATATACCGACTATAAAAATAAAATTATTCTATTCATTAGAATAATTGGATACATTTCAAATTTAATTTAAACAAAAAATAGCAATGAAACTCAGTTTTATTAACTAAATACATATTAATAAAACGAAAATTCTAATATCATTGTTTCGATAATACCATATGGTCATCTATAAATAGTATTTATTTAACATTCCCGTATGTATTGTATTATTATTTTATGTATTAGAATGTGTTCTAATAATCCAATTCCACATAAGAGCAAAAAACGTATTGTGAATTTAGGTAGAACAAAACTATTGTGTTTTTTTTTTTATAATACACTTTTGAGCGATGATGTCATTTGTGTCTCAGATTACTTATTATTACCTTGTGTATAAAAAAACGTAGTATGTAACAAATAATCTTATTAGAAAATGTCTCAAAAAATAGTTAATTGCTATCATTACTCACTACAAAAATATTTCTGAAATGTTTTATTAAATAACTCAAGCTCATTGTTTAGTAGAAATTAAATACCTGTGCGTTATCTAATACTACCTAATATACCCACATACATATTTAAGTTAGGTAGCGTTTTTAGACTAATGATAAAACATAAAAAAATATTCTAATATTACAGTTTTACTTATAAATTATAATTGCACATTGTCAGCATTATCTTGTACTTTAATATAAATCATTTTTGTTAGAAGTAACTACACAGTTAAAACTGAATAAATTCTGGTATTATGTAAGCATTGTGTTGGTGAATTGTTAACAAATAACTATAACATTTTCAAGAGTTTTTGTTGGTACAAATTGTTCAAAAATGTAAACAATTACTTTATTTAAGAAATGTTCAAGTATATTGAGATAGGTACTTAAATTACTGCTATTATTGTAGTAATTATGTCTCTTATATAGCATTAGCAATCCCACAATAAAATAAGATAATATTATTTAACAATTACGGCATAATTGTTACAATATAATAGAGAAAAATATGATTGTTAATTAAACAAAATTATGAATGCCAAAGTTCAATACCAATTACCTAACCAAGCTTTTTACTTTTCAGATCATAACTACACCTGCCTTTTTATTAATAACAAATTTATGTATTTTATGTTTTAATTAATAGTCAAAAATTACCTGCATTAAACAGAAAGTAATGTGCTTTCATAGGAAGCAGTTCTTTATTCACCCGATCAATCATTTTTGATTTTGTACTTTTCCAAGACCTGTAAAAAGGTAATTTATGAATAAAATTAAATCTCTAATAAATATTCAACGTACCTTTTAAAGATTCAACAGTTAATATTTTGTTTAAACTTGTTAAAATCACATAACACAAAATATTAATAAATATTTTTTTATGTTTTTTTAGCAACAGTAATTACCTTGCAATAATTGTAATTATCTATATGCTCGATTTAATGTTATCACAAAAAAAAATAAAATAAGCATGCATTCACTTTTGTAATATGACACGATAAAGGGGTTATGAACGTTCCGATCGCATTTAGGTTATATTTCTGTCATACATCACGTGTCAGAAATTTGACATTTCGAAACCGTGGGCCCTGATTGGCCCTCAAAAATCTATTTTTAAAAATAAAATTAAATCCAAAAAATTATTTAAGTTTATTTATTTAAATATTTAACAACTTTATTTCATTTTCTTCAACTTAAGTAAATGATTTCTAAGCGCAATTTGTTTATCCTTAAAACTCCGCTTTCCCTTACTTTGCATTTTATGTTTAACCATTTGATAGTTTTTGGTTTTCCTTTTTTCCCTGTTTGTTTTTGAGCAGTGAATGTTCATTCTCCCATCTTTGTAACCGAATTTCTCCCTATCTACTTGACCCGCTTTGACACTCTCAATCCTCGTTTGCTTGTCATGCTTCCGTTTTTTGTAAATATTTTCAATGTCACCCAGTTTTACAAGTTCTGACGGTTCATTCACTTTGACTTCTTCCATTTTGCGCTTTGTTCCCTTCTTAGAACCCTGAACTTGCTTCCTAATGTTAGCCATATCGATTCTTTTGAAGTCCTCATCTGTTAAAAGGCGCTCAATTGTAACTTTATGTGCAAGTACTTTTTTATCATCAGTTGATCTCTTTGCTTTTAATATTTTCCGTTCTTCTGTCCCACTTTGCTCTTCTTCTTCCTCCTCTTCTTCAGCTTCACTTCCACTTTCTTCATCAGAAGAGTGCTTGATATCAATCCACTCCTCATCATCAGACCCTGACTCTGAATTAATTTCTACTTCTTCCTCATCATCTTTTAACAGCACTTCAGCCCCAGGAACATAATCTTTAGCATTCACTTGTCCATAATTTATTGGCGCAAGTTCTTCAGTTGCTTCAGTAGGACGCCCTCTGTCTTTCTTATGAAGAAACTCAGGTCTTGTGTTTCTAAACAGATGAATTAGGGATTTTGCTGCCATCATCACAGCACGGTCTCTGTAATTTTTGTACATTGCTAAATCTCTTAGTAAATCCTCGTTTATTGCTAATGGACATCTGGAACAAATTTCACGAACAGCATTTAATCCTATAGCCATAACATCTGAGGAATTTCTTTCAGTAATAAAATTGTTTGCCAAAGTTTTTAAAATCGGCTCAATTACATCTGGAGGGATCAATTCATGACTTGCTTGTGCTGCAAATTGTAGAATTCTTGTAACTTCACGTTGATGGGGCTGTAAAAACCGTTGGATATAGGGATAAAAACTGAACAAAAAGAGTTGATGTAACCCAATCAGTCGTGATATTACGTCAAGAGTTATTATTTTAATTTCAAATCTCTTGGTTGTTGTTTCTAACTGGTGGAACAGTTTTTCAGCCATACCTTAAATAATTCAATTCAAAAAAAATACACATATTTATAAGAAAAAAAGTGTTTTACCTTGAGGATCATGAATTAAATGTAAAGCAGAAAAATTGAAAGTGGGAGCTGCTGATTTTTTCTTGTAGGCTTTTGAAGCCAATTTTTTCACTTTATTCAGTTGTTTCTCTCTTTTTCTTGTCTTTTTATTGACCTTATTAGCCATCATAACTTCTTTCGGATCAATTTCTTCATCAGAGTCTGAATCTGAATCTTTTTCTTCAGTGTCTTTGCCCAAGAAGAATTTCATTGACGCTACCATTACCTATAAAATTAAATTTCTTTAACAATTACTACAAAATTAAATGACTCACTTTTGTAAATTTTGAGAAACACCCTGAAGCAATAACATTCACAGTTTTGGCATCATTCCAGACATTTTTCTTATACAACTCGATCATAATATCCACTGACATTTTTGCAGCTCTAGAATTCGTATCTTTCAACATCGTAAACATAAAATTCTGCAAAGTCGTGTTCAATTTTGCATTTTTATGTTTCGCATTCAAATTTTTAATATCTGTGATTATGTGAGTTTCCAGAAACGACCTCAATGCTTTATCCTGACACCTCAGTAACTTAAAAAACAATTCTAATAAATCAGTAGCGGCTAGTAAGTTTTTATTGCGTAAAAGGATCAGAGCCCTACAAAATGTCATCCTCATTGCACTGTTTAAGACTGTACTATTCTTTTCCAATAAGTCAATCAGTTGTTGAGGAAAGTTCATAAGCTCCTTGGGGTAGCAGTGTGAGACTTGTGCCATAAACATCACAAGATCATCCAGAGTCTTGTTAGTTTGGTCAGGGCTTAACTCAAAAACTTGAATTGTGTTTTGGAAATGTTGATACTGTTGCATGAATTCTTCATGGTATGAAGCTGAATCACGCTTGATGAGATTTTGGAGTTGGGGAAGGTTCTCTGGGAGCTGGTTATTGTGTCTTCGTACCATTTCTTCACACTTTGACAACTACAAGACACGTGCAGTTTGAGGTTATGTCACACCTAACCTAACATTTCCTTGTACCAACACAACAACAAAAAATACAGTTCTTTATAAATAAATTTTGTGGGAAAAAATCATTGTTTAACACTTTTATAATCAAAAAGTAGTTGCCCGTTGCGTTTTCTGTAATAACAGCTGATATTTCCTCAAGATTGCATATTTTAAGTTTGAAATAATTTCTGTCAGGTTGTAGACCTGTCTTTTGACGTTTGTAGTGTATAAGTGAAATGGCGGTTTTTTGTTTACAAATTTATCTTGGAGTTTACTTTTTTAAATATGTCTTTAATAAAGCTAATTAAGTTGAATAGAATAGGGCTCATACAGAAACTAAACGTTAATATACAAATTAGGCGTTATAATGATATTCCATTTGAAGACATACCTGAGGTCTCCCCAACTTTGATTAAAAGGGTTCTTAACAGTAAGAAAATAAGTTTTAATGAAGGTTTTACTTGTTTTATAATAACCTGTCCCTTATGTACCAAGAGAGCAAAAAGTCATTTGCATAATTTATACATTAATAAAGCTACAGGTTTGTGTATTTTCAAATGTAATTTTGGTTTAATTAAGTCATTTTAAGGGATGTTTATGTGCTCATCCTGTAAGTTTACTGGACAGTGGGATTTTCTAGATCATCATTTTAATATGAAGAAAGAAAAAAATAAAAAACTCCAAGATACTAGTGATATTTGGAATCATCAAGAGAAATTACAAGAATCTCTAAAAGCAATCAGGGAATCAAACCAAGTATTAATTGATAGTGATAAGTTTGAAACAATTCTTAAAAAGTTTAAGCTTCCAGTAATTATTGTTATTAAATCTTATTATTGTGTTAAAAGTATTTTTTTTTAGATAATTTCAAGTGAATCAATTAAAAGTCTAGATGTAAGAATAGATAAACCATTACAGAATCTCTATTTTCCTTTAGAAAATGTTGAATCAGAAATAGTAGGATACAGAAAAGTTAATTACCAAAATGAAGATGATGTGATAATTCCTCACATAATGTATGGAGGGTTGCTTGTAGGAAAAGCACTAAAAAATAGAGAGACTGCTATTTTAATACCTAATATAACTGATTTCTTGATTTTATTAAATTCCAAAATAACTTTAAATGTTGTTTGTTTACCAAATGGTGTAACTAATTTGTCTCAATATGTTTTACCTACTTTGGAGAGATTCCAAAAGTTAATTCTTTGGTTTGGTAATGATTTAAAATCCTGGGATTCAGCAAGACACTTCTCGAAAAAGTTGGGCGAAAAAAGATGCTATTTTGTCAGGTCTGTTTCATTCTCTCAATTTATTTTCCGAAAATACTTTCAGTAATATCTAAAAAAAAAAAAAAATTAAATGCTTAAATAATAGTTTCACTGACATGAGATTTTTTTTGTAACTCATTTACGGATTAGTTTATTAAAGTGGCTTTGCATATTAAATATAGTTTCACAAAATATATTTGGGCAAAGTTTTTAAGTACTCCCAATAAACAGAAACATAAAAATAATTGCAGTTACCGCAAACATCAAATAAACCATAAAAATCTCATAAAACTTGATGTATAAGAGTAAACACTTTTACATTTAACAACGACCTTTTCTCGGAATCATTAAAAGATGTAAGCAAACTCTGTCAAGGTTATTGTTAAATGTGAAAGTGTTCACCCTTATAAATTAAGTTTTATGAGGTGCTTTATGGTTTATTTGATGTTTGCCGTAACTGCAATAATTTTTATGCTTCTGTTCATTGGGAGTACTTGAAAAGTCTGCCCAAATATCTTTGGTTAAAATATACATGCAAATGACAACATGAATTAATTTATGATAAAATGATAATAGTCTTTTGTTGTAAAACGTTTAGTTTCCTATATAAATGTGTACCGTCATTTCAGAAAACATATTCGTAAACGAGTTTTAATATTCCAAAGTTAAAAAAAAATGATAGCGGAACTGTTGAACAGAGGGTTTTTAAACACAAAAAATAGTCCATTGTGTTGAATCACTCTAATTTTTAGGCCTAGTGAAAAACATCTTTTACCACATCTTGTTGAAGGCCAGGATTTCAAGTCTATTGTGAATTCAGCTCAGCCTATTTGGCATAAATCCATAACAAGTTTTGCAAGTTTGCGGCAGGACGTCTTCTCAGACTTACAAAACATTGACAAGGTTGAGGGTGTGAAATGGAAGCGTTTTCCTACACTCAGCAAAATTATGCGGGGGCACCGCAGGGGCGAACTTACTGTGATAACAGGGCCCACAGGGTGCGGCAAAACGACTTTTATAAGCGAGTATTCTCTGGATCTGGCAATGCAAGGTGTATGTGAAATCTCGGTTAGATTACTGATGAAGTTCCTTTTTGGTTTTAGGTGAACACACTTTGGGGGAGTTTTGAGATAAGAAATGTTCGGTTAGCGAGGACTATGTTACAGCAGTTTGCTGGGTTTCCTCTGGATGAACATTTGAATCAGTTTGATTCTCTAGCTGACAAATTTGAACTTTTGCCTATTTATTTCATGACCTTTCATGGCCAACAGACTATTAAAGTTGTAATGGATGCTATAGAACACGCTACTTATGTTCATGATATTGCTCATGTTATCATTGACAATGTACAATTTATGATGGGAATTACAGATGATTACAGACATATGGATCGTTTTTGGGCACAGGATATTATAATTGCGGCTTTTCGCACTTTTGCTACTAGGACAAATTGTCATGTCACTTTAGTAATCCATCCAAGGAAAGAAAGGGATACGGAAGATCTCACCACAAGTTCGATTTTTGGAGGGGCCAAGGCGTCACAAGAGGCTGATAATGTATTTATTATTCAAGACAAAAGACTGACATCTACCAGAGGAAAAAAATATTTACAAGTTTGTTGAAATTCATGTTTTTTTGAGTGTTGTAAAATTTATTTGTTCCCAGGTGTGTAAAAACAGATATAGTGGTGATTTGGGAGTTATGCCTTTAGATTTTGATAAGGCAAGTTTAAGCTTCGCCTCCAAAAAGAAAAAAGAGAAGGTCGTGGAAGAGAAAGCCAGTACAAAAGATCTTTTGTAAGATTTAATAAACGATTTGTAATAGTCGATGTTTGAATTTCCCGCAAATTCTCTGAGTAAAATGGCACCGCCTCCCGGGATGTCAGCTGTGTTTTGTTAAAATTTGAAAAGTGTGGTTGGAAAATTTATTTAGCGCTTGTTTGAGGAAAATTTACAAATGATTTTACGTTAAGTTTTAAAAATGATTTTGCGAGTCGTGGTGCTATGTCTCGTCTTGTGCTTGCAAAACGTGGCTACAGAATGGAAAAAACCCACTGTTTTTATTGCTATTTTAGCTCGTAATAAAGCTCACACGTTGCCATATTTTTTAACAACTTTGGAAAATTTGGATTATCCCAAAAAACGAATTTCGTTGTGGTAAGTGTTGACAGTTTTGTGTTTACACCGGTTCAGGTAATTTCCGGTTTGCTGATTGGTTGCTAAGGAAAATGGCGGGTTATTTGAATGAAATCTTTTAGGATTAGGAGTGACCATAACAGTGATAAAACGCTAGAAATCTTGCGAAAATGGATAAATGAGGTCAAAGATCAGTATCATATGATTAGTACTGAGTTTATTGAAGGGGATGAAGCTTATCCTGACGAGAATGGGCCTTGTCATTGGACCAAAGAAAGATTTAATCATGTTATAAATTTGAGAGAGGCTTCTTTAAATTTTGCTAGAAATATTTGGGCTGATTTTTATTGGGTAAGTAATTTCTTAATTAAGCTATTATTTACATAAAAATTAACGGTTTATTATTTATACTCGAATGTCCTGACGTCACTACAGCGCGAAATTTTAGAATAGATTTTTTCAATAAATATTTGAGAAAGTCGACCTTATTCCATATCTAAATAACGTTGAATTTACAAAGATCAAATTTCAAAGATTCAAATTTTATTTCAAAAAATACATTAAATAAAACAAGTAAGACTCCAAAATGCCGACATTCTATACCCTAATCAGTGATGGGCGCGTAGATTACGTCGGAGTAAACAATTTAGTTGTCTACGTGTAAAGTATGTAAAGTAAACTTTAAAAAAGTTTTACCTTAGACTATGTAGACAATGTAAACAATAAGAATATTAGATAAATTTTTATTATTTTTATAAAATGTATTATAAAAAAACCTTTATTAAAAAATTTAATAGTTATAATATAAAAACAAATTAACAATTTATTCTAAAATTAAAAACAATAACTAGAAAAAACTATGATAAAATTTTTAAACCTATAATAAAAATAATTTTTATTTTAAAATATTTTAAATCCCTTGTTGTCTTATCCTCATCACTCATCAGTCTTTATTTATTTCATCAAATGCTTTTCCCAAATTATTATTTTTGATCTGATCTTGAATTTTTAAAGTATAATATATATTCATAAGTTTTTTGGAACGTTCAAAAGTCAAACGATTCCTAATTGGTGTGTTACAATAGGTATACAACATACAATAAAAAATCTCTGACGATTAAATGAAGAGTTAGGTTAAAAAAACATAACCTCAAAATAGTTATTGTATACATTGTCTACACAAAGTCTACATTGTTTACGCTTTTTCTACGATGTAATGTAGACAATAAAAGTCGACACGTAGATGCACATCACTGACCCTAATAAACATTCTATTTATCAATAAGTCATAAATTACAACAAATTGTTTTTTACTTCAGTTATTGACAATTTGACAAAATTAAAAAAAGTTTGTAAATCAGGTGATTCAAAAGTATGGAGCAATATTTTAACTAGAAATGCAGCATCACAAAGAATGAAAATCTGCAAAAATTTTGTCCTATCTTAACCTACTAGAGATAGGATTTATTTATGCTCCAAAAGCAGAGCGGCACACGATTTAAGAATCAATTAGCATGGTGAGACGCCATGCGAAAGCAATACGCTCGATTCACTACTAGTACGAACTATTTTTTTGTATGATAAGCGGTTGAATGAGTTGTTTTCAGCGGCGTCTCATTCAGTTATAATAAAACATTGTAATAAAAAAATAAATTTTAACAAACTGAATAGTTATAAAGGTCTCTACGTAAAATAAAAATATTCACCTACATCATTACTAGACAAAGAAGAGTGATAATACTAAAATATATATTTTTTATGGTAATTTTAATCTCCTCATTGCTCGAGAACGAACGCCAATGAAAACATATATAAATCCGATCTTTGGTTATTACTAATACCCAAATAAATTATAATTTAATTTTTTTTTTTTAGATTTTTAACAAGATTTTCTAAATTCAATTTTTAATCAAATTTTAAAACATACAATACAAATTAAAAAATTACAAACAATGCAATGTTTCACCGATTTTTTTTTTAAATTTTATTTATTCTGTCATCTAGTTCACTATACTTCTTAGCTCTCTTACTCTTTTGTTTCACTTTTAGAAATTAAGTTACAAATTTTTGTAGTGTAATTATTTATTAAAATGTGTAAGTTTAATGAATAGAGTATTTAAAAAATTATTACTAATTAAAAATAATAATTTTAAAAGTGTAATCTGAAACATGCTCTGCAAAATTTGTTAAAAGGTCAACTGACAAAAAAGGGACAAATACAGGTAAATTTACAGCAACTACCGAAATGAGAACTGATGAAGCGACACTCCAAGTTTTTTGCTCTGGTTAAACGAGGGCTAAATAGAAAAAAATATAGATCGAATATTTTTTAAAGTACTTTGCAATGAATTTTTTTTGTTCAAAAATGTTTTTTATCAAAAAAGTCAAAGAATAGTAGTTCATTTTTTAGATTTAATTAAATTATTTGCAGACGATTGACTGCGATGTTTTTTTAACAAATCCAAAAACTTTGGATATACTCATATCAAAGAACTACACAATAGTAGCCCCCATGTTAAAATCCGATGGCTTGTATTCAAATTTTTGGCACGGAATGACCGACGACTACTACTACCAAAGAACTGAAGACTACAAACCCGTACTAAACCGTGAAAAAGTCGGTTGTTTTAACGTGCCAATGGTCCACTCTTGTGTTCTTGTTGATTTGCGGAGAGAAATCTCGGATTATCTAACTTATATTCCCGAAAAAGTGCCATATTTCGACGGTCCTATTGATGATATTATCACATTTGCAATTGGAGCAAACAGGAGTGGAATCGCATTGAATTTATGCAATGATGAGCAGTTCGGGTTTGTTATGGTGCCATTGGAACAGGATGATAAGTTGGCAATTGATTTTGAACAGTTGACGAATATTAAATTAGAAATCCTAACCGAAGAGAAACCTCTAAACGTTAGCAAATTATTGAAACCTTACACGTGGCTTCCTGAAAAGGACACTTTGGGATTCGATAAAATTTTTATGATCAATTTGCTACGTCGACCTGAGAGAAGGAAAAGAATGAAGTTCTGTTTTGATGAACTTGGGCTTCAAGTCACAGTTGTTGATGCAGTGGATGGAAGGTAAGAATTTTTTGTTTTATTTAAGTATAATATTGTCACAGTAATAACCATAATATTTTTACCGTATATAAATGAGTCGGAGGTGAAAAAATAAAAATTATTTAATGGCTAGAATGTTGTGGACGGTTTGTTTTATGTGCTGATAAATTGTGTTGTCATAAACACTATTCAGACAAAAAAAATCTGCCGGGACTCATCAGTATGGAGAAGGTCCAGTCACCAATAAAACATTTAGCAGAGGTTTGCTGAGTTAGGACCAAATTGGCGATTAGAGGAAAGTAGCGAAATGAAATTATTGCGTCGTTGCTTTCGTAAAAGCGATTTGCTTTTGGTTTAAATAACTCTAAGCTAAAATTAATCATTAACTAATAGTTTTGCAACAAATATGCATATAACTTCAGGGAGTGACTTTATTAAGCTTGAAAGTTTGAAATTAATTTAATGTTACTAATATTGTGATCAATATAGTTTTAATGACGCTTGAAGTTTTCTATTTTAGAAATTTTCTATCATTTTTTGTCTACTTTGTTAATTATAATACGAAAAGTGTCTGTATTTTTAATAATAGTAAAAAAAAGGTACATATTTGAACACATTCATATCGATTTGGATTTTCTTGTTATTTGCTATATATTTTGTGACATTACCTACTTTATTTTAAGTGTTCTGATTTTTAAAATAAAATTATACTATACTTAAACAACACCAAACACCACCTTAAATCTGTCATATGTCACCTCGTTTAAACTAATCCAGGAAAGGAAAAGAATTTCTTGACACTGTCAAGTTGATATGAATATAAAAGCATTGCTGGTACCCAATTTGGTTTTCAATTGATTATAATTGTTTATAACATTATTTCTTTCGAAAGTGGGTGGTTGTTAAAATTTTTGTGTTTTGAAGTGAATAGTATGGGCTGACGATAAATGTCCGGAAACGGGAAAAATTAGGAAGAGTAATACTAATTAGTGTGTGTTTTATACCAAAAAAAAAAAATGATAAAAAAGTCAAAACATTACATTCTACGTTAAGTATAAGTCTAAATAATTGTATTTAGGTAATTGGTTAGTAGTTGACAAATTTAGACAAAAAAATATAATTTAAATTACCGAAATTGAAAATTTCGACTAAGTTACCTGCGGGAATTATTGTAATGTTAGCTAAATTAACCAGCATAAAAATCGATTTTTTTTAGTTTTTATACACTGTGATCAACAGATATCAATCAACGAATGAGTTGGCAATAAAGTTAACTACTTAAAATTTTATTTATTGGAAGTGGTCGGTTTGTCAAGATTATTACAATTTTATGTCAAGATACAGGTTACGTTTTACATCTATCAAGAAAATTCCAAATAAAATTTTATAATCAAATTAATTTCAACAATAATAATGATTTTATTAAATAGTACAATAGAAAATAATGCAAATAGAAAACCAGAAACAAAATTTAAAGGTGAGATTCAAAGTGTGCACCGTTATTTTCAATCTATAAATTAACTTGTTGGTGTAGGTTATTAAATACATTAATTAGTGTACTCAGAGTTAATTTGAACGAGAATATCTTTCACATCTTCAGTAAGAGTGAAAGGTCGACTAGGAGGTTTTGTTTTTGCAACATTAACCTGCATTGAAAAAAAGTTCCACAACCCGCATTCAGTGTTGTTTGAAGGTGATAAAAACTACAACCACTTTGGGATAAGTCTGTCAAAATTGGTCGTACATTGAGTCTAGAGAATATTGCTAACCATTAATTTTATTGTGGACTCCACTTCTGAAGAGGATTCTTACATTTTGGGCGAAGTCAGAATTTCTCTCTATTCTATTTAATTGGTCTGCATGTTTACTATGTGAGCAAGCTTTTATGCGAAATAGGGTTGCTAGCGGACCTCTCAAGTAACGTACAATAATCACGGCTACAGTTGTTCACAATTTATAGTGGTCTCTTGCGCTGCTAGGCAATAAATTTATGACTGAATTCGGGTAAAAAATAAATAAACAAGAAATAAAGCACATTTATCAAAATCGTTCTATTTGCAATAATTACATATTTTTAAAGCCAAGGAACAAATGTGGGAAACTAAATTATCACATGCTCCCAATTACTGTTATGTACAATATTACATAGACTTTTATAAACAAAATAAAAAACCGACAAATTAATAATAGCAAAATTTTATTAACCCTTTTAGGTATGTACCTTACATTACAGTCTGCATAGTAAGCAATGATTTTATTATTTTTATAAAAAAAATTAGATACACAACTTAAACATGTGTGTACCTACAGTCAGGTGCGTAAAGTCCACTTCGGATCATAAAAGACTGCTGAAGTCGCAAACATGAATTATTTTTTCTTATAAATATCAATAAACATTTTATCAAAAATTTTTACTTTTATGTACCTATTGGGACTTTTACATTTTTATCATAAATGATTTGTTAATTGAGAAAGGTGGCATTCTTTACGCACTGTAGACTATACATAACTTTTCAAAATATGTGGTGATCGTTTATAACCGAAAAATGATACGATGAGGCTAATTTTGATGAATTTACAGTGATGAAAACGCAATATAGAAATTGATAGAGCTGATGCCGACTATGCATTTTTTTATTTGATGCATTTAAGTACTGATAAAAATTATAAACACTTTCAAATATTTAAAAAAGTACATAAACAAAAACTGAAGAAACTGCTTGTGTAAAAGGAGTTTTTTCGCAAAATATTGAGAAGTAGTACATAATCCTGTACAAATATTTAAGAAAAATAGATTATCTTAAAAAAAAAAAATCAGATCTACAACAGTAAACAAAATTTTTGAACAATATTAAAATTATACAGGTGTATCACAAATGATGGTCAAAAATTTAGCCAGTGATAGGTCTCTCAGTGATAGGTAAAAATCTTAAAGAATATTTTTTTCTAGGTTCCATTTTTTCGGTTATTAAGATGAAATTATTTAAAAATTTAGTACAAAATACCATACACGCAACTAGTCTATGTGGTATTATAATGGTAACTAGGCAGACCTAACCTATTTGAGAAGTGATCATAAATAAGCCTATCGTGATTTTATGGGAAGGACAAAATTCAAAATTTTTAGCATTTGTCGCAAAAATGTTATAAAAAAAATGATGTTTTTTTTGACGAGATGTATCACTAATTACATTTTTGATTATCATTTTTATCACCCAGTATTAAAATAAAACTGACACATCGTAATTAGAAATTACGATGATTATCGGGTGTTTTGGACGTGCAAAAAAATAAAAAACTTTTAATCTCTTGGTTACGTTTCGTGGCCTTTATTATCACTTCTTCAGACATTGGATTATAATTTTAATTTTAGATGTTTATTTGAATATAATTTCATTTTGGGCCGGAAAGTATTAAGTAGTTCCCCATTTTGTTGAAATTCAAAACAAAATGGAGAACCACTTAATACTTTCCGGCCAAACATGAAATCATATTCAAATATACATCTAAAATTAAAATTATAATCCAAAGTCTGAAGAAGTGGTAATAAAGGCCACGAAACGTAACCAAGAAATTAAAGGTTTTTTATTTTTTTGCACGTCCAAAACACCCGATAATCATCGAATACGTAATACAAAATAATGGACAATAACAATAATAATCAGTAATTAAAAATATCGAAAAGAAAATATTTTAGGTAAAGAAAAAACATGTATGTAATTTAAAAAATATTTTTATTAACATTTAAAGTCAAAAAATTGTTTTTCTCCAAAGTTTTTTGCTTATAAAATTAAAACTAAAGCCTTATACACATTTTGTGTAATGTAACATGTAGGTAATTTAAAAAATATATATAGTGTTTTATTTAAGAATCAAAAGCTAAATTAAAGCTAATAAAAAACTAATAAAAAAAAAAGCTAATAAAAGCTAAAAGAATCAAAAGTCTAATTTCGTTTACATCCTTTATACTACGGTTCTATTTAAAGTCGTCAATGCCATGAAAAAATTTATCTGGTTTTCTAAAAATTTGTGGTATCACTTTGTGGTATCACAAGTACACATTACCATTATATATCACCTTTATTATAACAATTATGCCCTAATTACATGACATTTTTGATCATACCACAAATTGGTATTGACAACCAAAATTTTTAGTTAATAGTTTTTTGCTTTTACGGACGTCCGACAGTCCCAATTTTTTTTTTCACTCATTTTGTCACGAAAAGTACAAAATACAACTAAACGTTGAGTAGACAAATTAGCCAATTTCTTTATATTAACATTTCTTGGAAACCATAAGTACTTACAGGAACTACAAAGGAAGCATGCCGATACCTAGAGTCCGTACACTTTCAGAACAGCATGTTGGGTCATTAAAATCTGTCAGCAAACGACACTAAACAGAATGACCAAGAATGACGAACGCCGCTGACCTTTCGCTGACCACGTGCCGCTTGGCTTCTTCTCCTTCAATTTGCAAATGGGACTGGCCCGACACTATTTTGTCATCTGCAGACTTTTATTGGTGTGCTGTTCTGAAAGTGTACGGACTCTACCTGTGAATGTGAAGAGAGACGACGAGAGAGGATAGAGAGTTCGATGATTTTAATTCTTATCCATTTTACAGGAAAATTTCCTCAAAAAAGTACAGCGCCGCTAATTAACTGACGAACCTCAAATTTTAATAGTATATAGAAAACATCTTGAATTTATTGCCTTGAATATTTTTTTTTGGGAAAATAAATGATTATCTAAGCAAAATATCGTTACAAAGATGACATTTCATTTTTCCGAATTTCTCAATTTTTTTAAAAGAAATTTAATAATTTTTCAAGGGTTTTTTGGTTCAAGACATCTAAGTCATAATGAGTTGTGTTATATATATATTTTTCGTAGAAAAATATCGAATAGGTAAGTCACAGTTTTTTGACGAAAATCCCACAAATTCCCATTAGTTGATGGCTGTGTAAGAATCCCCTGAAGTAAGCCATTACAATAAAAGTGTCATGTTTAATTCTAGAACCATTTTAAACAAAACTTTAGCAACAACTAATGACAATTTATTAATCAAATTTTTTAAATGTCAAATTTGAATTTGAGTTTGGTCAGAATAGCGAATTTTAAGTGAAACTTTCATGCTGATAACCCACTCAGTATTTGATCTTGTTGTAATATCCTTTTTGGTTTTTACTTACGGAAAAAAGGTTACAACAATTGTCAAAAGAACAATGAATCATTTTTTGAAATAGTGCAAATTTTTTGAAAATTACAAAAACCGTGGCGACTGTAACCTTTGTTCTAGCTTAAATTGTCACAAAATTGTCAGTACTTTTATGCTTTTCTCCTTTAGCGGTCTCATCAGTCATTTCCGTTTCCAATTCTTGCTAAATATTTTATTTCTACTTTAATAACATCACCGTAACATTTGTAATATTTATTCAGTTATTATTTGACATTATTGATTGCCAATTTAGTTTACGATTGATATGTTTAGTAATCATAATCCCTAAACAATATAAATTAATTGCTAGTACGAGTATAACGTGTAAGCCACCTCAATTTATTACTGATAATTACTTGAGGGAAGAAAATTATTTTTAGAATGAAAATCTCCCGTTAGTCGCTTTTAACAAATTTATTTTTTTTGATACACAAAGGGACATAATTTAAAAAAATGTCTTAAGCTCGCTTTTAGAAAGAAGTTTTCATTGCCCAGTCGGAGATTTTTAAAGCCAAATTAAAGTGACTTCACCCAACTTACCTTTATTCGCAAAGAAAAATGGTCTTAGATAAGCGATAGATGTCGCACGATGTGCGTTATTTTTTACGGGGATCTAAAAATAATTTGGCATAAAAAACTACAATTAAATGAAAGTGGCATTTGCTTCAACTATTTGTTACATTTATAAATGACGAGTAATCATCTACGCTCATTGTAGAATTTGTACAATTCAATATAATTTTTTTCAGTATAATTTTTGTTTACGATTAAAAGGTGAAGTTTCAACTGATCCGAATTTTAGCACTCACTTTTGGCTGATCATAACTGAAAAATAAAATTAACCTAGATTTGACAGTTTTTTAGATTTACATTTTTTTTATTAAATAGTAACAGATTTCTTGCTTGTTTTCTGTAGAGCGCCAAATAAATCGAAAATTGCACTCAATTTCATCAAACACTTTTTTGTACACGATGCGCCTTTTGATAACGATGTTACCATTCCCAAATGAACTTACGTTGTTTTAAATTTTACTTGAGAATGGTAACATTGATAAGTTTCACTTGTGATTGGGTGCAGTTTTTGATTTAAGTCGTAACAGCGTGTTACAATAATTAGTTTCAGTTGTTAATTTAACTAATCTCCAACTTCATCACTTTTTGTATACCATTGCTTAGTTTACGTTAAAAAGAATATCAGTGACTTTTCGCAATTTCTAGATAGAAACGATCATAACACGCGCGGTAAGGAAAATATTCTTCCCGCATCTCTAAGATTATCCAGAACTCAAACTGGTACAAGATACTTCTGCATAAATTTTTTTAACTATTTGCCCATCAGTTTCAGAAATTTGCCTTTAACCATTTTTAGAAAAAAATTAAAGTGTTTTCTTATTTCTATTTGTTTGTATTCCTATGATGATGACAGTGACTTCTCTCAGCTTTTGTAATTGATATTTTGTATTTCTATTTTATTTTCTATTTCTGACTTATGTATACCTTCTTGGTTTCTTCACATCAATAAATATTATTATTATTATTAACTTTTCGTATTATTTTGCCTTATTTTTGTTTTAAAATCGAAATTTTTACAATTGCCTTGAGTTTGACAGAAGCGTTACAGAATAACTTATAAATATGACAAATTCTACTAAAGTTTATTTTGACGAACCTAATTTAACAACTAGTTGTTTTTGAAAAGTAAAGAATCTGTATTTACTTAATTTGGTTGTCATGAATAAAAGCTAAAATTGCAAGAAAAAATAATATTTTTTGTAATTCAATAAAATTTATTTTATTTACTAATAAGATTCTAATTTCAAGTTGATATATCACCGATAGTATCACAAATTTTTTAAATTTTTCATAGAAACGAAGATACTACTTGTATTATCTCAACTTGAAATTGAAAGAGGCTGTCAGTGAAATGCGAACAGCAATATCCCTAATATGGAAATTGAAATTAGTGGCTTAAATTCAAGGTTTAATAAAAACAAGTGTATCAAATCAGTATTGATCGATATTAAACTATTGCGACTAAAAATCACTCCCAAATAGGGTAGAATTTGTTGTAAAACGAAAATATTAGTTTACTGGATGGTTGTTGCATTATACGAATTGTGTAGTACATCAAAGAAATTTTAAACAATTAGGCAATATGGCTCTACCTTTATTTTTGCAAAAATCGTTTTTTTTATTTATTTTTAAAACATTTTTATAATAAATTTATTATAATTATAATAACGTGTTTTTTTAAATGGAATCTTAGTTTGTTTTTTTCTGCAATAAGCTTTTTAAAGAAAATGTTGCTGTACATTTTTTTAATATTAACATTACGCCTGCCTAGCATAATAGTGTTCTAACTCCAGTTTCATCCGAAATTGAGATTTTTTTATCATTACGGTCTAACTTCACTTGTACATGTTTTTAGTGCTATAACAAATTTATTTCTTGTTTTAACAACTTAAAAACTATCTAGTATCTATGGTAATAAATGCATTTGGTTGGTTTTTCAATTACCTGCAGCACATAAAAGTCTCTCATGTAAAATTTGTTACAAATGGAGTTAGGACACTATTATTCTAGACAGGCGATTAGGTATCGGTTTACAGAAGGTGAATTAAATATTTAATTACGATTATACACTTAATTCGCGATTAAATTGACGTTTATGATATTTTTTGCAATTCCGAGACTAAAGTGGTCACTTTAGTCTGACATGTTAGAAACTAAATTGTCACTTTTAGACCCAAGGGATATAAAGTGACTGTTAAACTCCCAAGTGATTTAAAATACAAATAAAAACGTACCATAGTCCCATTAATCTTTATTTGTTGAATTAAAATGACAAGTAATGTCACTCCGTGACGTGTTTCTCATTGCACCACCTTCATATAGTTGTCTCGATTTTTGTGGTTTTAGTTCTTGAGAAATTGCTTCAGCAGCCCGATCTACGTTGAATTCTTCACTTTTATTCATTTTCACTGATTTTCTCTACGTTCACAGTGGCGTCGTTTTCACAGGGACTTTGTTTATTATTGTCACAGAAACAAACAGTATACTATGTTTATTGTGTTAGGGCTTCATATGTAAGTAGTATTTATTTTTATTAGAAATGTATGTAGAATTACCGGAATTGCAAAAAATAGCGTATACACCTCTCGACTAAAGTGACATTAATCTCTTAGGTGGATTGCTTCTCTCGGGCTCCGCTGCGCTCCGGCCTCAGGAATCAAACACCATCCGCGGGATTAAATGGGTCACTTTAGTCGCTTGGTGTATAAATAACTATGATTGGCCAAAATAGGCACTTAATTGCCAGTTAACTATTTATTAATCACAATTAAAGTTAATGTCGTCTTGTATAAACCGGCCCTAAATGTTAAAACTTGTAAAAAATGTAAAAAATGTAAAATTTTAAATGAAAAAACTAAAAAAAAGTTGTTTAAAACGTTTTTCTAGTGTTAACTAGTCGGAGTAGGGTGGGACTGTGCGTGTACAAACTCGTATCCCGAGGCTTGACCTGTGGGGCGGAAACTTGGGTGGCATTAGTTAGGTATTTAGAAAAACATCAAGACAATCAATTTTTTAAATTTTATATTGATGTCCAATTTTGTATATTTTCTTTATGTTTATTCTTTCATTGTTGAACTGAATGACTAATCTGCTGAAAAAACGGTCGTCTATTTGCTATTTTTCGTTTTGAACAAAAATTCTTCTTTGTGAACAAAAATACCAGTAGCACCTTTATTTCCAAGAAAAATTAAAAGAATTTTGGGTTTTGCTTTGGTAGTTGCATGGAAAAGTATTAAAATTTGTGGTACTACTGGCATTAGTTCAACTTGAAATTAGCTTCTTTGTAAGTTATCTGGTTGCTCATGAACAGCTTGCACCGAACTTCAAGATACCTAAAAAGGATCTGGTCGCGCCTGACGTTTGAGAAAAAAAAAACACGACAATTTAATTTTCATGACAAATCTACTCTTTCTAACTCACTTTTTATACTTATAAGCCGTTAGCAAACTAGCTAACTACCAGGTTGTCAACTGGCGTTGACATAGGTTTTCCTATGAAGCTTATCCTACTTTCTCGACATTTCGTAATAATCTCGGTGGTTAGGTATAATATGTTAATCTACAAACAGTTTCAAATGAGATTTTTTGGCGAGTCTTGTTTTGTTGTGTTGATTAAATATATGGAATAATAATCTTTCAAAATTGATTTAACCCAGCTTTTCTTAACTCAATGTGGATTTAAAGGGGAGAAAGTTTACAAAACAAGCAAAGGAAAATGTATGTTATTATTATTTCTATGGAACGGCTGTTCATTAAAAAACGTTTTCTAGAGTGCTTATAAATCGTAATGCAATGGTTTTGAATAGTTTTTCATGTCTTTGATTAGGTCATCTTTTTTACATGTTGGTTTGAAATGTTTGGTTAACAAATCATGTTAAAATTACTATTACTAAAATAACACTGTTTTGAATAACACAATTATTTAACTCTCCATATTATTATACAAATACATGTGTGCTAACAAATAACATTGCCTCCATTGTGTATTAAAAACAGTAATTTGCTAAAATAGCAATATTAATTTCAGAACTGAGAATTTCAATATTCAAACAGAATTGAGGTGATTGTAGTAAACAAATGATTTTAAAATATATTTTTTCTACTTTGCGTCTGTAACAGATACCGATTTGGGTATCGTATTAGCCAATTCAGCACTCAAATTGCGTGCGTAAATTACTAGTGCAATTTATTTTTTTTGGCTTGGTAACACGCTTTCGCTGACATTTGTGACGTTTCAAGTTTATGTGTCAGCATTATGAGATTATAATAATTTTATTCCTTAATATACTATTTTAGCACTACTCTACTAAAAATCAAGTGATTACGCACTGAACGAACACTCGAGACCGTCAATTTTACAATCATTCTCCGTTTTTACCACACTAGTGCCTGCAAAGAGCACAGGGATCATATCAGAGTCCAAGTTTATAATAAAACAATACACTTTATCACTTTTATTCAGATAAAGTAGCAGAAATGCATTTACAATATTGCATTTAAAATTTAAGTTTAAGCAGCGCCATCTGTGAGAAATTGTAAGTTATTAAAATTTCAAATTTTGACAGTAGATTTTAGTAACTTGAAAATATCTGACAGTTGGTTACCTACATTATCGACATCAACATCAACGCACTTGATTTTTTCGACAAATTAAAGATACAGTAGAAGCTCGTTAACGTAAACACAAACATCATAAGGCAGTTCATATTAGCGCAAGTGTTCATGATACCGGAGGTTCTGAAAAAGTTGATTTTTTGAGTCCAAATTTACATAGATTTTGAGAACTTAAATACGCGGGTGCTGATTAACACATTTTATTTATTCTATTCATACACGAAGAAGTAATACTAATTTTGATTTGTTGGCATACATATTATGTTCTCTTAAAAAACGAGGTGATCTTGCTTTGTTTCAGTTTTTTCGCAAAAATTTGATTGTTCACATTATTGAGACGTTTACGGTAACGAGTGTTCACACGTTAACGAGCTTCTACTGTAAATGTTAAAATTATCGTTTTTTTGGCCTTGTGGAGGATCCGTGCAAAAGTAATATACAGGGTGAGTCATGAAGTTTGGCGGATATTTAAACTGCGAATTATGCTACCTCTAAAAGTAACTTTTCGATGGTCAAATAAAAAAACACGTGGTTACGAACATAGGCGCAATGATTGTTTGATGGTCACCGGATTTATATCCAGAAAAAATTATCGATAAGCAGCGAATGCAAACGACGAACTGTGACTGGCTCTTAATCTCCCTTCTTCAGGTAAGCAGCGCTGATTTTTTTTGCCGTTTGGTTAATATGTAACCATTGAGGTAATAGTAAGACTGGAGTGAGGGTAAGCAAAGAAGTACGGTGACAACATATTGGTAGGCAAAACATTAAAAGTGGTGTATTTACCGTGTTAAAGGTGGTATTTGCATTTAGACAAGTGTTAAAATCGCTAAAATTTGCATATTTTTAAACAATTGTGTTTATAAGAAGCGTTTTAAACAATTTTAGATAATATGATTTCAGATAAATTAAATATTAATTTGTAAAGTATGAGTGTTGTATGCATGCACATAAAGGCCTGGCGCTCATAATTATGTTTACTGAATTAAAATAAAAATTTATTTTTTTGTTTTATTATTCCTGTGTTTTCAAAAATTCAACGTTCTTGCCTACTAGCAAGTGATTTGCTCTCTTTCAAGTCACACATTTAATATGTGAATTATACTATCTCTCTCTCTCTCTCTCTTATACTATGTACTGACTATGTTGTCACCGCAGCTCGCTTCGGCAATGTATAGGCGTAGGCGAGGCTCGATCCAGTCTTATTATTAGATCTATGTATGTAACTTTTTCTCTCTGACTCGAGTTCGTCGTACCCTTGCCAGTGGTTTTCAATAAAAAAATTTTATTTTTTTTTCTTGAAATCTATATATTTTTGATCTAGCGATATTTTGCATTTGTGATTGATATTGTGACTCATCTGTATAAGAGACGTGCGGGAACAGTTGAGGAGTTTGCGTGCAAAACCGGATATATCCACTTTTACAAATTTTTCAGATGATGAAAAAAACACCTTACTTTTTTTTTAAATAGTGTTATTTAGCGAAAAGAGTTTAAATATAATGGAGTTATGCAAGTGATTGACATATATTTTTTTAAAGTAAATAATGTGGCATTATTAGCAAAAAACTATTGGATATATCCAGTTTTGCCCACAAATAACATACACTGAGCGAAAAAAATATTTATTTTTCCTGACATAAACAAATTTAAATTGGTATTTGCAAAGAGAACACAAAAATTAAATATGTACTGCAGCCTCTTCGTTCAGGTAACTGCATAGCTCCTCGTTATCTTCTTGGATTTTATTCTGTTCCACGTTTCTTGTCTCATTACTGTGTAATAAGTTTTTATACCTCAAAAAGTCTTCCTTTTTTAGCCAATCTTTCCCAAAATGTTCTTTTAGTAAATGTTTCAAGCTTTTTTTCTTCTTATCTGGATATTCCGTTGTTGTTTGTAAAATTTGGATAGATATAACCGATTTTGCTCCAAATGTCGAACTTTACTTAACGCTTCTGTAAAGAGGATTTATTCGGTTTTGGCTGCAAAAGAATATATGGGAATATAGACATCACAACTTACACCCAGGAACCACCAAAACATGATTTTGTGTGTAAAAACTGTTGTACTTATATTCAGAATATAAGTTCCCGCACTTATCGTGTAAATAACTATTTAAAATTTCATTTAAAACAACTGGATTTTTTTTTACTAATTTTACTGTGCGAAGTGGTACTTTTTTCACTCAGTCAAAAAAATTGAAAATGATGTAATAAAGTGAACATTTTTTTACTGTTTTCGATTTTTTTTACTAAATGAACTTGCTTTTATTCTGTGCTTTTTCATGTAATTTGAAATAGTTATTTTTCAATTTTGAATGAAATTTTAATTTTTTTAGAGACAACTTGTGTTAAAGTGCATTTTTTACGCGTATGGATTACTTCGGCTACGCCTGGTACAATCACACACACTACATTCCACACTAGAGAAAAAAAAACTTCACGTTCCTCAGATAGAAGATTACGAACGCACTCTTGCATTACAATTCAAAGCAATCTGGAAGACGTTTTTTAATGAACAAATAAAGTCGTTATTATGTTGTGGTAGATTCTGTGTGTATGTGCATCTATATGCAGAACGAGATATTTGCAATAAGCTTTACGGTGAAATCAAACAGTCGTCGATATTAGGTTTATTAGTTTATAAGTAACTAGTTCAGTGATATTTTTTGTTTGTTAAATACACATTATCTAATATTATGTTTGAAGAGAAAACTGATGCAGCTTGCACACAAACTAAAGTTCTTTCATAACTGTATGCTGTATGTGATATGATACGATTAATACGGATATGTTTTTATGGTTTAAAAAAGCCTCTGTAGTTTAAAAGTGTTCTGTACGTAAATTATAAGTTTGAAAGTAATTCATTCTGCTAGTGCTGACGTCGCGTTGCAAACAAACATTTTGGAGCGTTTGTTTGACTTAAGTTAATAGTTGTAAAGTAAGTTCACGTATTCACTTTAATACAAGAACCAAATAGTCTATTGCAACAAGGATTTTAGCACTTGTTATACATATATCGCCTGCCTAGAATAATAGTGTTCTAACTCCACTTTCTTTCGAAATTGAGATTTTTATTTCATTACGGTCTTATTAGTCCATTTTTACATGTTTTGAGTGATAAAACAAATTTATTTCTTGCTTTAACACCTTAAAAACTACTTAGTATCTACAGTAACAAATGCATTTGTTGGTTTTTCAATTACCTGCAGCACATAAAAGTCTCTCCTGTAAAATTTGTTACAAATGGAGTTAGGACACTATTGTCCTAGGCAGGCGATATAATGTTTTTGTTTTGTTTAAAACGCAACGTTTTTCTATGAGTTTTACGTCACGCTTGTAGGATTAATAGGTTTCAGAAGCTCTGACCTCACTACACCGCGAAATTTTGAAACACTGTCTTTCGATAAAAATACCTTAATAGAGTCAATATTATTGCATACGTAAATAAGGTTAAATGTACAAAGGTCAAATTTTAAGCGATGAAAAAATACAATAAAATAAATAAGACCTAAACAAGCCGACATTTAATACCCTAAACATTCTACTTATTAATTACCTTAATAATTAAATTAAGTCACACGTCACGACAAATTAACATATAATGAAGAAATTAATCGCAAATAAAACGTTTGATGCACAAATTTCCTCCATTTTGAAGCTTCAATGCAGGTCTAACATGACCGAATTCCAGCAAACTATGCCGAATGTGTACGATTCTCCTCTATTTCCACGCGCGAATTTCTATTTTTATGCATTCGGCAATTTTTGGCAGTTGTTTTACAGCTGATCGGGTTACTTTGATAGTACGAAGCTTGCGCGGTAGTTTTTATTTTCTTAGATTAATTTCTTAATTATGGGAGTAGAGTGTTTTCATGCCTTATTTGTGTTTTCGATGTTTTTTATTTTATTTTGGAACCATAATCTACTTTTTATGCTAGCAAATTAGGGCGTAATCTTTATTTTTATAGCACTGAATTATTTAAAGTTGATACGCAACAATAACAAATAGATAACTGTACATTCGTCTAGCTGTCAAATAAACGTCTTCAATTTGGTAAACGTCACTTTTTTACATTAAATATCATTTATCATGAAAAAATTTTTATTAGAAATTTATTTAAATTAGAGATTTATTTCAAAAACTGTTAAACATTACAAACGCACGGAGAGTGACACAACTTTTTCTTGAATTTTGGGCTCTAACCTCTTGTATCTAACATTCTTCTAGAATACATTTTTTCACACACAATTTTTACCAGTTTTCATTTTGAAAAATCGCAAAACAGAAAATAACATACAGTTGGCTTCAAAAAAAAACGGGAACTGTCAGAAGAAATTCTGTCAGATTTTCTTAAATTTTTATGTTTTGAAACGGCTTTTTAAAATTTAGGTTAAAAAATTGCACTTATGTGTCAGAAATGTAGACACAAATTGACATTAATTGACAAATTAAATTTCCAATTCACATTAGGTCAAATTTATTTCCCGATTTTTTTGAAGCCAACTGTACTGTATCCTGGCAACGACAAGATAGTCAACTAGTTAATCTGGATTTTTTTTAAAGTTTAAAAAAAGTACCGGAATTTTGAATATTATTTTTTTCATTTGAAAAATTAAAACGATTAAAAATAAAATAAAACGTTGCATGTATCACGGGCGTAATCGTACTAATGGCTCTCGGGAAATTAAAAGCTCATCTACGTTGGGTTTTAAACATTCCTTCGTGCTATAATCCCCTTGATTAGGCCCCTAATACATAAATAACTATTATAAGTTAAAGTGAAATAATTATAATTTCTATCTTATTTGATGAGACACTAGTTATAAACAAATCGTCGCAAGTAAGTTAACGTACTGAGCTAGACAGTCTACCTTTAGTAAAATAGTGGCAGATAAAGAAAGGAGTTACATTATTAATTGGTAATTATTGATTTGTGTAAATAAAGTAATGGAATTACGAACAGAAGCTTACCCATAAACTAGGGCTTTTTTTTGATGGAACACAGTTGATTTAGTAACATTTGGTTTTAATCGTTGGGATAAGCAGTAAACAAGACTGTTACTATAAAAATTCAAAATTAAATAAAAATTAATGGGAATTAAAATTTTACGTTGAAAACACGTTCTAAGATTTCTACGGACAACAAGTACTAGAAAAATTTAAGAACATAAAACAAACAAGATGAAAAGGAAAGTAAGGTCAAAAAGAAGGAAAAAATAAGGAGAAGAAGAAGGAAAGCGACATCTGAAAGTAAAAGGGGAGCCATACAACGAGAAGAAAAGAGATGCACAATGGAAGAAGGAAAGGGAAAGTTAAACAAAAAAGGATGAAGAGCTGCGCAAGGAAGAAAGAGAATTTTTATGTTATGATTGGAAGGAATACAAAAAGATGTTAAACCGATGAGGACAAATATGTTAATGAGGACAAACAAGAAAAGTGGAGCGGGAAGGTCAAGCGATGGATGAAGAACTTTTGGAAATGGATTATAGAGACTAAGGTAGTGGTAATAACGACTCATTACTGCTTAAAAATTATATAAATTTGGAGGAGAAGGATATATTGTTTTCTTTTGGAGGTGCCTACTTAGTAGGACTTAGACTAGTAGGTTTTGTTACTTTTTGAGGACTTTCCCTTTCATCCAGGAGAAGGTTAATAATTAGTGTAAAAACATTAATTTAAGATAACTACTAACGATTGAGGTCCTAAAGCAAAGGATTATTTATTGCTATTAGTTGTAAAGGAAATAGCTGTGGACGTTTTTCAAAGCATTTCTAAAACATGCCACTGTAATACAAGCCAGGAAGTGGCGAGCTGGAAACTAATCGGGTTTACAAGAGCCAGGTGAAAAGCTAAATACTCAAACACTATAGGTATTTGACGCCGACATTATCCTATTGACAAGATTAAATCACTCAACAGCAATGTAAAAATTGTAAATAATGCTAGATAGAGTGGCAACAGGCGTTGATAATAAACAATTATAAGAATTTGCTTGAACCGTCTTAAAATAGTGCAGTGATCTGAGAAATATTGTCTCACCGGCATCGGCAGAGTGAAAACTAGCTGCTAGATTTTATCTCTCCTTCTCCACATTTTCTGCGTTTAAGCTTTTCTTTTAGTACTAACTTGACTAAGTTTACAGTGTCCTGTAAATAGTGTAACTGTTTTGTTGAGTTGTTGCTTGCTCATTTGTAGCAATTAGCTAGAACCTTATTATTTTTTTTTTTTGGAAGGTTCGCTAGTAAACATCTGTCATTGTACCAGTTTCCAGGCAGGATTTCAATAGGAGTTATTAGACTCACGTCTAGCAACTAGGTTACTGAGGAGAATTGTTGGAAGGATCTTATTAAATGGTGGAGAAAATCTAAAATGTATGCAGCGAACCGAAATAACATCTATTAGCAAGAATTTAAGAACAAGAAAAGTGGTTACTGAATTGTATATGTACTGCTCGGAACGAAATTCACCGATCAAGGAGATCATGCTAATTTGTTCAACGGTCCAGAGAAAAAAATTGAAGATTAATTCAACGGAAATAATTGATCACGATTGAAGATCTTGAAATTAATAGTATAGCTTCTATATGGTTTGTGCTTTGTGAGTACTTAGAAATTTCCCAAAGCAGGCAAGTTGTATGTAAGCAGAACCAACCAAGACGCTAGAAGTCAGTTAGTCAGTTTGTGAGATAAACGTTAGAAAAACGTTGATAGCATTAGAAACAAACTGTTTGTTTTCCAGAAAGGAACCAACAAGAACTACCAGAACTAACCGCAAACATTGAAATATTTATTTGTCATTGGTTTATTTCGAATTTAATCAATTCCAATTGAGTATTTCAAACATTTGATGCAATAACGCTTACTGATTTCTCTCTGGTAAAGTAGCAGATTTTTTTCTAGAGAAGTGGTAAATTACTGAAACTACTAACAGAAAATACATTTATTTTTTACATTTACATAATTTTAAGTATATTTAGTTATAACTAGAATTACATAATTAGAAACATTTATGCGATAATCAATACCTCACAATATTACATTATTACTAACAAATGTAAATCAGCTGAAGTGATAACACTTGATTTTTTGTATTATAAGCTCAAGCATGTTTTATATTTACAATAAATATATTTTATTTTCATTTGTTTTTAATCACAATTTGAATTTACGAAGAAATATTAGAAACAAATTGTGTGTACAGGCGAATAGAAAGACATAATACATCCTAACAATAAAAATCTGTTAAAAAACATTTGAGCAAGACTCATTTATAAAGTCTCAAATTTTTTAGAGTTTTTACAACTTGAAGGTAACAAGTACCGTCATTGTCATTTGATCGACAAGCAATTAATCTTCGATCCACATTTCCACTCTCCACATCGTTGTTATCTCGATATATATTTTTTTAAATTGAAACGTATAGTTTTTACAAAAGCGTGTTAACCAATTCGGTTCGTCCAATACTAACGTGGCTTGTATGTCCACCGTTATTTATTGAGGTTGTCGTTAATCGTGTGCGTAATGAACAGTTGTATGCATTTGGCGATCGGCGGGAAGCGAGGGTGTAATTGTTACTGTCAGGTCTAGATGGGCAAAAAATTTTCAGGAGGGTCGATTGCATGTGCTTTGTTCCTTCCTGAAAAAAAAATATTAATAATATATCGAGTTATCGAAACTGAAGTGACTATTAGTTTAATCAGTCGACTGGAACTTGGGTAGCTGTAATTGAACTAAAGTGATTTGAGTACTAAACTGGAAATAATCTTCGAAATGAGAAAATCTATGAGGAGTGCCTTTGGAGGTTTTTATAAAAAGGGAATGGATATTGATTATCCTGAAAAATCAAGATGTATGGAGAAAAAAGAAAATTAACTTTCTGAGCCTAGAAGCCTTTCAAGTAATACATTAATTCGGGAAAAACGACGTGCAAAATTTCTTTTTGTCTAGTTAATCCAGGCTTCATTGGGATCACGATTTCAAAGAACGTGCTTTTTATGGCAGTCTTATGTTTTAACAACCGTAAAAGTGCGAATCTGAGTTTTACGTGTGTTCATCGCGTTAATCTACTTTTCACCAGAGTTTATTCGACATCTACAAAATTTTATGTCAGCAAATTTGATTTCACATCAAATAACTTAGTTATATGAATTAAACAAATTTTTAGAGTATTAGAAATATTTAAAATGCTGAATGAAGATTTTGTTTTTTAAATTTTTTTTATTAAAAATTGCTTATAATTGGAAGAATACACACGATGAATTTTCATAGAGTGATTTTAAAAAAAAGTTGAGTAAACACAATTTTAGGAATATTATGGTTGTTTTTATAATCTCCACAATTATTGTTGATTTTTATGAAAATTTGTATTATGAACAAAATATTTCAGAATGTACCTAACAAAAATGTCGAGTATTCTTTTTTTTTCAATTAGAACAAATTGTCTGAACGTTTTTTCAGAAACTTGATTATTAGCGCCACTAAGATGCTTATCATCTGCCTACACACTTTTCCTTTAAAATGTCAAATTATAAAAGAGCTTTACAATTAAGTGTAATTTTTACATCGACCTTTGTGATTAATGGATAACACGCAAATGTAAATTGTACAATTTCCTCTCTAGTCTCATTTTGACAAACAGCTAGATATAAAAACATTTGCTAACGCCTTACAAATGCTACGAAATAAATTACTTTTTGAGAGAAATTTACGTGAGAAGCAGCTTGTTTAGATTTAGATTTACCTTTTCTTTATAATTGTAACACTGTAGGTGATGGAGTTTTATTGATTAAACTACAACATCAATGTCAACCATTTATTAGTTATTTACGTAATCAGTTATAAAAGAACTGTTTTTGTTTAAGAAGTCTACCTATCTAATGTCTGCCAAAACGTATAAACATTGCGAACGAGGTTTGCAAATTATGTCAGTTGCTAAGGAATAACAGGCTTTTTGTAACGTATTATTATGTATAGCATTTTTCCTCATTTTTTTGTAACATTAAATTTTATTCTCAAGTAGTAGTAATAACTAGTGGGCACATATTACGCAACTAGTGATGTAATAAAATATGTTATTACATAACAAATGATATAATTTTAACTGGCGGAACTTAACAAATCTTTAGGTTTGATTTTCTCAGCAATTACAGGAGCTGTTCCAACTAATTCTCTCTTTTACTCTATTACTGTATAAAATAAACTCTCCACTACCCGACCTCTTTCTGTTTTTTCTCTTGTTTTTAACTATTTTTTCCTTATTTTACAGCATTTTTTTAGCACACAATCTGAATGAGACTGTTTTTGTACATTTGTTGTATTATACTTATATCCTTTTTAACATCGGTTTAAAAAGTTAAGATGCTGTCGTAAAAAGTTCAAATTGTATTTGTGCCAAATCTAATAGTTTGTCGAGCTTATTTTGTGACTTTAAAAATGGCGGAGTTATGAATTTTTCAAAAAAAAAATTATTGGTTTAACTTAAAATCAGTTTTGTTTGCATTTTAATTCTCTACAATTTAAAGATAAAGCATTAAGATTGCTCTATTAGTTTTAATTTTATAAGCAAAAAGATGATTTTTTTGGTTTTAAATATTAATAACAAATTAACAAATGATAGTTGCGAGTGGAAAACATAGCAGAATATATTGTCACGAAAAGAAAATTTTCGTCGTCAAATTGGTGTTTTGACATCAATAAAAATGCTTATAAATAAGCATAGATATTCTTTTAGGATTGAGCTATCAGCCAGTGTCGCTGCTTCTTTTATCAATTAGCTCTCAAAGTTCTTTTTATTGCTGAAAATCTCTTAAGAGGGCTGAAAAAAATAAATAAATGGTAATTATTTTTTTTTGATTAGATAAACCTAAACAATTTGAGTTTTCAAATGGTTTGAAAATGATTTAAATATTTTTATAAATTAGCTCAAAAATACGATGTAAACTAATTTTTCCTTGTTTATTGCGTGGAATTTTTGGGATATGGGACAATAATTGTAATACTTTGTTAATAGGCTTGCCAATTCTAATTTTGTTCTTTTAACTATTCCACAAAAAATAATAATAATAATAAAAATTTGTGTCAACCACTGCCGGCTGAATAAAAAGTAACGTTTATACTTATAAAAGCATTACTTTCAATTCATTTAGATGGTTGTGGTGCCAACATTGCGACTGTCAGATTCAAATTTGTCAGAAAATTCTGAATACTAAGGACTAAGTGATATTAGTGATACAGAGTCTGTTTCTATTTCATTTTTTAAATCTAAACAGTTTTTGCTCATATTGAAGACAGCGTGACTAAATGGAAAAGCCGAGCATATGAGCATAATTATCGGCTTTAAAAGTATGTATTTGGTATTTAATGGTCTAAATATGATTCAGTTCAAAAAGAGTTATACCTACAAAAAATGTATATTAAATTGCATAAAAATAAATAAGAAACACCGAAACAACCCACTGATCTGATTTACGCTTTATACTTAGTGTAACACGCATAAACGAATTAAATTATCTCTTACCAACCCTATTCAAACCCAGTTTACAATGGTACGAGCGAAAAGAGAAAATTAAACAATACTGGGAATTAAAGATATCAGATTAATAAGTTCTGTTAAAAATTAACTTAAAAATTTGTATGAGGTTCGTGCAAGCTGTACGACGAGGCGTAAAAAAAGGGACAACACTGCATTGTTTGTTAATGTTAATGTACGTATAAATTAATATATTAGATTGTTTTTAAAATTTGTTTATAAATTTCTTATAAAACAATACGAGTTAAATTTTTATACCCAAAAAGTATAATTTTTACGTGCCTCAATAGTAATTTTAAACGTTATTTTTAGTTTTTTAACTGTAATAAGTTCTTAATGCTTCTATGTGTGGACGTGGCCTGCGAATGGCGAATGCTCGCTGAACCGTTTGCAACAGTTCATTGAGATTGAGAGTCGGTTTTTGCTCCGAGCACAAAGATACTCGCAACGAAAGTTTGGACGGGCTGTGAGCGCGAATGGACGAATTTCTGGAATGAATTCGGTAATATTTTCTGCAATACCGTGTTTGTCCGAATTTTGCAGAACAAAGTATTTCCCACGAGTACACGATGTCTATACGAAGTTGAAGTCGTTATTGTACCTTCTATTTTATTAACAGATCTAGAAATAACATTTAAACTTTTTGAGTATTCTCAAGCATAGCTTTAATAAAGAGCAATAAAATCCTATTTCTATTTGCGTCTTTAATAAAACTTTTTTAATAGTAGTTAAAACTAAGAAAATAAATTTTTGCCGTTAATTTATTTTTCTACGAGTATTAAATTGAAACTTTAAAAATAGATTTGTGTTTTGTAAAGCTGTCAGTACTAAAAAAATTTGTAGTCCTGTTTGCTAAATTGAGTGAAAGTAGCTCTTTCAATTTAAACTTAACTTTTCTTCTATCTTATTTATGTTACTGTTACATCTCATACATTTTAAGAGCGTTAGGCACAATTGTATTTCGCAGTTTTTATAGTCCTTTTGTGAGAAATACACAGGAACTGTTTTGTTTTAATTAACAAAGATTATGATAATTGAATTGAACTACTTCACGAAATTCGCGTGTTCTAACCCCTAAACAGTAAACTCAGATAATTCATCTTCTGCGAAGAAATGCGGTAATTTGATGAATTACTAAGTAAAAATTTCATTAACAAAAAGAATTTCTTTCATCAAAATTTTGGAAGCGTATGTTTGTTACATATGCTCAACTCGTTTTTTTTTTAATAATAAACTACTCACACCAATATTTATACAACTGGTAAGTATTGTATGCATGTATTAATTTAACCGATAATTAACAACATGTAGGAATTATCTACGTAAATATTTTTTTAAACGGCAGGTTTAGTAACGATGATTGATTCGTTAATTAATTATTATTGCTGTTATCATTTCTGAATTTTTGATAAATTGTTCATGTTTTATTTTTTCTGTGGCAACACTAAATAATTTATATTACACATTACATGTATATTCATCCTAATAATGAAATATAATACAAGGTTTTAAGCATATTTTTATTTTTGATGAATTTTATTAATTTAGAGAATTATTAAATCAGCATTTTTTATTTTGTAAAGGATAATTTGAAACTGATTTCATAAAAAAATCCAGACAATTTAACAAGTACTATTGTTTATATCTGGCATTTGGAAATCCGATATATATTGTATTACCAATATCGAAAAACATAATTCTCCAAACGAGCTCTCAAAGTATTTGCGTATCGAAATATTATATACCAAAATAGAATAAAGGTTTTACCTGAATTTCTTTCATTCGTATGCTATAAATGATGGGATTGGCCAACATTTTGAGCACTATGAGCATATTTTCAAGCAGTCTCATCGACATAACTTCAATGAGATAATTTTGATTCAAGCTTCTGAGCTGTGCGCCATGTATGTAACAATCTTCTTTGCACATGAGGACAAAAATGAAAAGAGCAGGCATCCATCCAATAACGCACGATCCCAGGATGAGTAATGTGGTGTATATTGCTCGAATGTTGCCTTCTAATTGTTTCTGCTCTTTATTTGCTTTATTTGGGCAATGCTTGACGGACCTTCCTGACCATTTTGTGCTCCCTACTCTTGATAAATTCTTCCAAACGTTTTGTTGTTTTTTAACAATGATTAAAATATGGGTGTAACAAATTGTCATGAGGAATATGGAGATGATAAAATAAGCGGAATAACTCATTCTGAATCTGAACGTGTCTACAAACGTCGTCTGGTTTTCCATATCTATTTCCGTTATGTTCCCGAAGATCTCACTCCAGTAGGAGCCCTCGGCTTGAGACGTGAATAGGAAAATGACGAAAGCCGTTGGAAACATCCAGAGCAATATCGTTACTGCCGTCACTTTTCTTCGCGTTACTATTGAGTTGTAGTGCAAGGGTTTTAATATTCCGATGTAGTGATTTAGGGCAAGGGCTAGTAAATGAGTTACAGTGACGAGAATTCCGCTCAGTTTCATCATTTCCATAATTATTTCCAGCCATCATAGATTAATACCGATGGACGGAAGGTATGTGTTTATGAATAGAGTTACAGCGAATATTGATGAGCTTAGTGCATCTGCAGCTGCTAAGCTTATACTCATTTTCAAAATTGGAGGCATAGGCCGTCTTATCCAATGCACACTCATGAAAACCACTACGTTCACGATCATTGCTAGTGCAGCTGTGATCACCAATATTGCGATAAATACGTTCATTACTTGGAGCTCCATTGCATATTCCATACTGAAATTTCTCTGCGAGGAATTGTGAGTTGTAGAGTTCTCCATTGTTGCTTAATCTGAAAAACAAAAAAATTGATCACTTTTATCTACTCTCGACTCCATACGGAAAAATATTGAAAAACACGCACGATTTACTCGAAAGATGGTTAGGAAACTAACTTTTCTATTACATTTGCTGGTGATATGTTTTAGATAAGTGCTATTAAATTTCTTTGCAGGACGTTGAATGCCAGTATCTTGCAGCAAGTGTCTCTTCTGCCAGAATATACAGACCCATATCATAAAAGGTAATACTTCTAATATCATATGCAGTTATTTAACTCAAAAAGTGACAAACTCAAATTGCTTTTCGAAAAGTGTCTCAGCTATCTCATTTTATCATTTCATGCTTGAAGTATGTTTCGCAGATGAGGTGTCAGCTTTCCGGTAATTTTTCTGTCAATTATAATTGAATTTGATTTGATTTGCAGACCGATGACACTCGGAGAAATTGGATGCTTTTTGAGTCATTTTAATATCTGGAGGGAAGTAAGTTGTCAGAATCCTAGATGAGAATTATTTTAATTACTTTTTGTTGTAGATTGTTCGGAACGGATATGAGACTACTCTTGTTTTGGAGGATGATATTAGATTTGAACCCTTTTTTAGAAGTAAAGTACTGAATGTGATGACCGAAGTTAAGCGTGTTTCCGGCTGGGATTTGGTGTAAGTAAAATTGCATTTTTGTTTTTAGTGAAAATACGCTAACAATGTTCGGTTATAATCAATTATCTATGGCACTTTTCTTGTCAACAATGTTGCATCTTGTGCGGTAAATCTCATTTGAATACTTAATTTTAGAAACAGAGGGTTGTTGAAAGATGTCTAAGGAACAGTGAAATATTAAATTAAAGCGTAAATCAACGTATAACTTAGTTTCCGTACTTATTTTCTTAGAATGTTTATTAGGTACAAGTTACTTATTTCCGTGAACAACAATTTTTAAAAAATGCAGACAAATTAAACCAGCTTTTCAGGAAGGAAGTTACTTCATTATTTTGTTACTACATCGTTGAATTGTCTTGCACTTTTTAATGACAGGCTTATATTTTTAATAATGTGGATTACACAGATTTATTATGTAAACACCAAAGTTATATGGGAATTTTTTTTATTTTATTTGACATTTAAATTTTTTTCTGATTAGTAGCTGTTCAGATTAGAATGCAGCAGGTCTAATTGTAAGTAAACAGTTGGGGCATTGTAAATAATTTAATGCATAAGATTTTTAGAAAACTTATTGGACGACAAACTTTAAACGACTTTTATCTAAATAATACTAATCGGGAACTATTTTAAATTTTTTTATGTAAAAAAAAATCTTGTGACATAAACTTCTGACAAGAATAGTTTTTTCTTAATTATTTTTACCTTCCCAGTTTAATTTTGTTATTTAGTCCATTGCTGCGGTTTTCTGTATGGATGTTTCACGTTTATTATACGTTTTACAGTACAGGAGGCTAAACAATTATTTATGTTTAAGATAGACGGTCCAGTGGTTTAAAATAGACGGCACAACCGTCTATTCTAATTTATAAATAACTGTATGAAACAGTTTTTTTGCTAAAAATTTGCCCAAGTAAGGTTTTTTTATTTTATATAAAGTGAATCATTTATTTCCATTAGGCTCGAAATTAAAAGGTTAAAATAATTTTTTATTGTCACCACTGTTGAGTACAAAACACAGACTTATTTTGTATACAGAACTTGCTTAAATGTAATGTAACAGGTTAAATGAATAAATTTATTTTTTTGGTTAATTTGATTTTGTAATTTTGTAGCACTTGTTACAAAAAGAAACTTTACCTATAAACAATATAAACGTCTCTTAGGTACTATTTTTCAACACCACTTGTCACTTCTACGATTTTATCGACAAAGTTCTGATTATTTTCGTGCACGTATTTGTAAGAATTTATTGTTTTCAATATTTTTGTTTCCGAACCAACAGGTCTAATACGCATTAGTAGCTGTGCTTTATTAATAGACGAAGAAAACAACCGACGAGGATTATAAACAAACTGGCGGCTAAAACATATATAGCTTGTGAATTACTAATCTTCTATTTTGATATTATTTTACAGATTTGTTTTATAAAATAAGTTAATTGTTAGGTCATTTCTTAACTATATACCGTTATCTGTCTCTTTTCAACACATAATCTATATTACTTAGCAACATATACATATACAACAATGTGTTGAAAAGAGACAGACAACGGTATATAATTAAAAAATGAATTGTACATTATGATCGGACAATATATACTTTTTCAAATGTCAGAGAGTTTTGACATTATTGAACTAAGTTGCTATACGTAAAGTTTTATTCTTGGTTTTATTCCTAACTTTCTAATTTACGCCTAAGTTCCAAATGAAAAAATAATTGACCAATCGTAAGTACTGCTGATGATAGCATTTTTTTTGATATTGTCATCTATTAATTGGAAAAATATAGCGTTTTTTATGGCGTTGCCCAAGTTACTGTTTGGGCCTCATCTGTGGCAGTTTATGTCGGGCGCACTTTTTTTCTTTCGTCACACTAGAACTGCTATAGATTTGGCACAAAAGGTATGGCTTCTTAGCGTTATAAAGATATATATTATTATCGACGAGCGAGTGTTAACGATCAAGTCAGATAATAGGACAACTTCAGATTTACTAATTAGTTAATTGTGTGTACAACTGTTAAAAATAAAGTTCGATTTATTGTACAGTTTTGTGGCCATATAACAACTTTTTATTATAGTAGTAAAACTTTATTTTCAATTCTACCAAAATACCTACTGAACATAAAGTTTACTCTATTTTACTACTGGAATAACTTCAAAACTCTACAATAAATGCCACTATACAGTTCATTCATACATAACAATTTATTAAAGATCGAGTTTCATTTTTTTAAGGTTTAACGTATTTATGCAATACTGCAATTCCTAATATATAATGTACTACAGGTAGCTAAAATGACAATAATTATGTATGGGATTTCTCGAAATGTATTGTCATCTGTGTTCTATTGTTTTAAACATTTATTGTTAATGTTTTTTGGTGTCCTGATAGGTAAATGTCGAATTAACGTTCAATTGACACTATTGGAATTACCGTATTCACCAGTTGGCTTTTTTTTCCCACGTGCGATCTTAGAGTAAATCTGTCACAAATTTATCTTCTAATAAATTTATCGAAAAAAAAGTGCTGTTAAACTGTATTAACTTTTGATCGTTAAATGAGAAACCGCAAATTACTTTATTTACAAATGCATTATAATTAACTTATTACTCCTCCTATTTGACCCTGTTTGAATTGAATAATGACCTCTATTATTCCGCTAATGATGTAATGAAAAATCCATCAATTTAGATGTTATTGAAATCAAAATTACATACGATTATAAGATTTATCCGACAAAATCGAAGACATTGCATTAGCCGCTGTCTTTTGAATTTTCCGCTTCAGAATTACTTAAATCATTTATTTTAGTCGTTTTATTTTATAAGTCAAACTTGTCAAAATTTTGGTTCGTTTGTTCTTGATTTTGAAGTACAGATTATTATTTTTTTTATTTTGTATTTGTAGATAAAATCTTATATATCATTTGTGGGCTAGAGCATATTACAGTAATTCGTGTGATTACTAGGCTTCGGTGCAAGCGAGTCTTGGCTAAATGATCAGGTAATTAATCGGTGTAATTTAGCGGGTTGCATGTTATTCATCCAACTGATCTACACCAGTTGACTAGTAGACTAGTTGAATGAATAACATGCAGCCCGCTGGATTAACCCGATGAATTACCTGGTCATTTAGCCAAGATTTGCTTGCACCGAAGCCTAGTGATTACAGATGGACTCGGGCTCGTTATCACCAAACTTTCTGTCCATAATACTGAAATTATGCCTCTATCCCATTAATATATAATTTAAATAACTATTAAGGTGTGTTTACACTATATGAGTTTTGTTAAGATTTCCTTATGAGTACTCATAAGAAAACTCTTTTCGTGTTTACACCTTATGATTTTTCTTAAGATAAGCACTCATAAGAAAACTCATAACGAAATCTTAAGCAAACATAAGGACTCATAAGGAATACGTCCGCACCTATTCGTTATGAGAAACGTTGTGTGATTTTGACGTTTCGTTATTGAGGTTATGTTGATAACGGTTAAATTTTAAATTGCCATGAGTAGACGGTGTTTTCACGTGTTATCTTTGAGCTGTACAATTTGTATTAGTTATTTATTCGAAATTTGGTTTTACGGGGAAGTGGACGACAAGGCAAGAAAAAAAAAACTGTTTTATGAGGCCAACGTTTCGAATCCTTTATTGATTCTTCTTCAAGGCTCCTAATAAATGTCAGATTTGTTTGGCATGGTACCAATTTGTCTCGGCCAGTGGTCGCCGGAAGAATTGCCACTGGCCGAGACAAATTGGTACCATGCCAAACAAATCTGACATTTATTAGGAGCCTTGAAGAAGAATCAATAAAGGATTCGAAACGTTGGCCTCATAAAACAGTTTTTTTTTTCTTGCCTTGTCGTCCACTTCCCCGTAAAACCAAATTTCGAATTTAATAAAAAAATGGACGTAATCCACCAAAATAATTAGTTATTTATATTATATTAGTAGTGAAAGAGGATGGTGGACACTAAACAGAAAGCAGAAAAGCAAAAGGTCAATGCACTCTTAACGAAACACATAAGCCACTCACAAGCTTTCTCATAACAATGTAAACGTGAATGAGTGTGCTCTCATCTCTTAACAAAATCTTAACAAAACTCATATGATTTTACTTAAGAGTACTCATAAGAAAACTCATATAATGTAAACACACCTTTACGTTTTTTTTTACATTTAACTCCAATTGAAAGACGCTAAATCGTGTTGCGAAATCTTTTTGCCGTATTTTTTAAAATTAGTTACTATAGTGACAAATTTTACTTCTTGATGTTTAATGAAAAGAAGTTAGGTTACATAATAATTTTAGAATTTTTAATAAAATTTGTCGGCCAAAAAGTTTAAAACAAGTCTTGTGTGTTTACTATTTTAGAGCACTTGATCACTAAAATTAATTTTGCGTTGTAAAGTTTGTATAAGTTACCACACGCGAATGTAAATAATTATTTTATATGACACTCGTACTGGTTTAATATTTTTTTTCATATCCAATGTTAGGTACGTAACAATAACAATTAAATATTTATCCATCAAAGCCTATTTTTTTTAACGCTCGCTTTTCTTTTCTCTTACGCTTATCTCACAACTAGCTTTTGTGGGCAATTACTTATTTTTATATGTATGTATTATACGAAGGAAATTTCTCAAAACTTAGCCTACACTTTGTAGTGTTATTTATCAAAGTTTTTAGTTGTATTTTTAAAGTAATACATTTTTGATGATTTAAAAAAATTACATTGCTTATCAGAATTTTTTTCATCAAACTGGATGTAAGGCAGGTATTTCTGATATAGCAAATTTAGTTAATTTATGTCATTAATTTGGCATTTACCTTGTTTGAGTAAGTTGTGAAGTTATTATAACATGTACCTCAAAACTTTGTTTATCGAGTTATCTTTTGACGTCGTGCTTATGTAGATTCTTAATATAAAAAATGTATGACATAATTCAATTTATAATTAATTCAGTTATACAGACTGTTTCAGAAATGAATACAAAAATTCTAACTACTTGTAGATGTTGTTTAAAGAAGAGTTTTTTCTAGATAATTTTTTTTTCTAATCTCAACCGCTATCAAGATAAAATTAGTTGAATTTTTGGCGAAAATCCCATACGCGCCACTGGCAAACCAGTGAAATGTACCATTACAATGGTCATCATGATAACTATAGAAAATTCATGAATTTACAAAATTTCATGAGCGTATCGTACTTTTATTGAGGTGATATAGCGGTAAAAAATTCGGAAAATTTTTCAATTTCATCAAATCCTGCTTTTATCTGACCAAAAAAAATGACAAAGGTTTTGAGATACAGATTAATCCAGTATTACTTTGAGAGTCAAAAAACCCAACGAATAAATGCATGTAGTGCCTTCAAAAACAATCTCAACGCAGGTGATCAATTTGCTTATAAAATCATTTCAAGGCTTCGTAATTTAATCACGCGAAATAAAAGATTTGGCTTTTAGATTAATAGTTTTTTTCGTGACGTATTTGACCAACAACACACTTATAGCATAAATAACTATTAAATGAGTGAAATAAGTAATTGATTTATTCCAAATTAGTGTAATTCCCGTTTATCTTTTCTAATTTTTTGTAAATATAAAGATAAATATTACTTAGTCAGTGAATTGATTTTATTCGATTATGGAAGAATTAAAATTTAGAGATTTAAAAAGATAAATTAATATTTAAAGGCAAAAAAGGTCAGAATTTGGTTTTTAGTAGGAGAACTAGTCTTAAGATTGGCGTTTAGTTTTGAATAACATGAAGTAATCGTATACTGAAATTGACAAATTTTCCGCAGGTTGGTAACAAATCCAAACACTTTAAATAACACATTTGTATTTTTATTGGCCTATTTCTAAGACTTTGGACGAGTTAACAATATTTAATCCTCTCGGTATTGACGGGACATACGTCTGAATTATTTGTGTTGTGTGATAGAAAAGTTTTCTATTGAAATCATATTATTTGCTGTTCCAGCAGTAACTGAATATTTTTACAGTCCAAATGAATTGCCTGCAACGTTGCTTCGTGCAGTAAAGACGGTTTCTGAATTTTTGTATTTATTTTATTACTGTTGAAAAAAAAAAAACAAATTATAATCCTCGTATTTGCAAATGTTTATAAATTTTCACACGATGAAGAAGTTTTTGCTCAAAAACAATGTTGTCATACATCGTGTAGGTCAAAAGTAATGTTTTTTGAAAAAAAATTACAGTGTGTATCTTAACAACAGCAGCATTTGAAAACGCAAATTGGGATATTTTGCATTCTTTTAACAGGGGCTACCATCTGTTAAAATTTGTAAAGTTACTTCAAAAACACACTGTATATTGGATTTTAACACTAAAACTAGGACTATTATCAGGGAAAATTTCTGCATAGATTTCAATCACACACTGTATACCAAAAAATTGCTATAATACATGGTATCCTGTTCAAAGACGATTTTTTTTTAAATTTTACCATGTATGTCTCGAAATCGAAAACTATAAACATTGTAAACTATAAACTTTACGAAACTAAAAGTTTTTATTGAGACTGTTATTTTCGTGTTTCAGTTTCCCCATTTTTAGCAATTCTATATTTCGATTGTTGACCTCCATTATATCGTGGCGCGGACTAAAGCAACAAAATTATTAATTTTTTTTATAAGGGTGGGTCTTTGGGTTACGTGTATTTTTAATCAAAAACGTAAGAGAATATCACATATTTGCTTGTGGAGTTACAACATAAATCTAATTTCGTGCGACTTTTTGTAAAATAAAGTTGATTTCCAAGTTGTTATGAAACTTTTTTTAGGATCGACATCTACACTTTTAATAAGTTTTATTTGCCAAATTTTTATTTCTCACGGGGGCTGGTGAAGTTTGCTTCAAAAAATCTTTTATAAAAAAGCATTTAAAAAAGCATTCTGTTTTTAGTTATTAGGTGCTAAATTTTGTTTGTATGTATGTATGTAAAGTATGTACATACATCGTATTTTGATGAGGCGTTTGTGAAATTTTTGGCTATTTGATCTAGTTGTATGAAAGCTGTTTTTTTATAGCATTGTTTATTACTTTTGCTACTGTGCAAAAAAATTTCAGTGTTGCTTGTTTCACTGAATGTCAATTGAAATTAATTATGTTTTTCTACCTTGGAATCTGCATCATTACTTTTTTCTTCAGGGTATTTTCAAGAATAATAATGATTTAGAATATTTATTTTTCGTTGTTTTTTTTGCAAATAACGATTTTAATTTTAATCGAAACTGTATATTAATGTTGTTAATTAGTTTTGCATCAATTTTTGGCCAAAGCTCAAATGACGTGTTAATTCAATTAGCTTTAAAAATTGTGCAACATCCAGTCTTAATTAAATTACTGAAATTTGAAATTCTGTCATTTGTGAAATTGTTTCGAAAATTATAAAATAATCGTGTAACAATGTATTTTTTACACATAAACTGTTGACGACATTTTTATTAAATTAATTTTTAGGTATTTCGGTCGCAAGCGGCTGCAGGAAAACGAAGAGCCGTGGGTCGAGGGATCAAGTTTGTTGGTGGAAGCGGGTTATTCCTACTGGACTTTAGGATACGTTCTCAGTTTAAGCGGAGCTAAAAAACTTTTAAATGCCGATCCTCTCTCGCGACTTGTACCGGTTGACGAGTATTTACCGATATTATTTGATAAGCATCCTCAGGAAAGCTGGAAGGGCCATTTCCCCAAGAGAAATTTGGTTGCATTATCGGCTGCTCCCTTATTAGTCTATCCAACACATTATACAGGAGAGCAAGGCTATATCAGTGATACGGAGGATTCTGTTCTTGTCAAGGAAGGTGCATCTCCAGCTCGCGACGATCTTTGATTTAAATTTATTTATGTGGAAGTTAGATTCGTTTTTGTTAATGTTCCTACTAAACTAACTTTACCTCACATTTTTCATTAGGTGGCGACAGTGCAATTTATATTTATGTGCCATTTGTTAATGCCATTATGACACTTTTATTATAATGATAAGCTGTAAGTTGCTTATAATAAGTGCCTTATAATAACATTTTATGTCAAAGGATTTTATAACACAATAAAAGATATTAATACAATGTGAGTTTTTTTTTAATAAAATTTATTGCAGTACCTAAGTATAGATTAGGCGGTAAAATCCGGTGTGTAATAAAATTTATCTGTCATATGAGAACCATTTGGGTCATTGATAAATTAAGAAAATAATTATTGATTATACAGGGTGAACTAAACGTATGGATCGGGCCGTTTTTGGGAAAACTAAAAAGAAGTTTAAAAAAACAACTTTAAACATTTTTAACAAAAAATTAAACATCGAATGTTATCTGTGGTGTTTGCGTGACCTACTAAATATTGGGTTAATTCAAGCTAATAACAGTTCTCCAGTCTAAACTGTTTTCTATCTTATTAAAGCTTGTAGAATGTCAAATGGGTGTTTGTTTTTACTTCCGACTTATTCTACTATCTGATCTGGTATCAATTCTTAATCCTACCCTTACGTATGATCACCATCTTAAGTGCTATATTACTGCCATATGTTACCACTTAATAACCCACGCTGAAAAGGTCTTAAGCCTCAGTAGCGCACAAGTAAGTCGACAAAATGTTGTAAATTAGCTTTAAGATAAATTGCAAATATGGTCGAAAAAATAAATGATTTTGCTTTGCCTACTAACTCTGTACTGAAAAAGAAGACTTCTTTTTTCTTTAAAAGAAGACAATTTTGATAGAAATTGAGTGTTCCTGATTTATTTCTTAGCAAAAAACTTTGCATCTCTAAACGCTTGTTTTGAAAAGAAAGGATAAGTTTTACGAGAACAGCAGAAATGTTGCTACAGTTGCCTTAAAAATTTATAAATAAATAAAAATTTTACATGATTTCAGGTAGCATATTTACAGCCATTTAATGCCTATAAATTTTTTTGAATTTTTATAGTTTAGCCAAAAAACACCTAGATCCACACTTTTGATTCAGTCTGTATAGCTATTTGTATTACAAGTTCGGAAACTGCCAGCTTGCGAGTACGAGTGCAGTGTTACTGTGGCGAGCGAAAGCAAGACACAGCATTGCACGAGTACTTGCAAAATACTTTCTAAATGTGTCATATACAAAATTTAATTTTCATGCAGTGGACCATATTTTGTTTTGATTTTCGTAATTTATTCGCAAGTATCAAATTTACCTGGAAATCTTGATATATGGGATGATTCAAAAATATGGAGCAGAATTTCAACTTGGCATACAGCACCTCAAATAATGAAAATCTGCAACAAAAGTCGTTTTATTTTTTATCTCGAGTGAAAAAGAAAATTAAAAAATAGGGTCTTTAAAGTTTGGTATAAAAATTCATTTTTTATTTATTTATTTTTTGAATAATAACCGTTTAACCGGTTATGAAATTAATTGTGCTATTCTCTAAAAATGTTATTTTACAGAATGTTAATAAGATAATCTTAGCAACAGACCTCTATTATGTCAAATATAACAGAATTTTAACAGTGGCATTTATTTTGCGATTCTCTGATATATTTTTTTTTGACAACTGTTATTGTCACAATTTTCATTTCGCAATATTTTCGCTTAAAAAATGACGAGTGAGCCATCGACGAACAGAAAAGGCCTTTAAAGACGACATATGAACAATACGAAAAGTATTTAAACCCTATAGAACTATAGGTAGAGGATGACCAGATTTTTCGAACGGTGACAACCCATCGCATCGTCTTCGATTATTAGCTAATAATTGTTGAAATTGTTTAAAGAAACTTGCCGCTCGTTTAAATGGAACTGGAAAGGTTGTCCAGTGAAAAAATAAGGAAAATTTTTTTTGAGACGGGCTTTAAAATTGATGGCGATACTGCTGCAATACTGACTTTTTTGGAAAAATAAGTGTCATGTGTTGCAATGGCGGACACCCCAATAGTTCTAATAGGGCTAGTTTGTCAAGGAAATTGGGGATAATGTGAAAATCTTTTACTTCTAAGTACAGGGTTTTTATATTTATAAATCATTTGATTGTGGAATCGTAGGTGGCTGTGGAAATAATAAAAAATGTTCTGTTTTTTAAAATTAAATATTTTAATTTTAGCTATTGTTATAATAATTATTAGACAATTGAGTAACTCCAGAAACTATTCTTTAATTTTCCGTTGCAGAAATAGTACATTACAATGAATATTCGCGATATCAAAAATTTCCACAGCCACCTACAATCCTACAATCATTTATAAAAACTCTATACATACTTCGTTGATTGAAAAAAAAAGTAAAGAAAATGTACAAAATTCAAAACCTAAGAAGTGAGAAGCCAGAAATACAACCACAAGCAAAATTTGTCACATTTAAATGAAATTTCAATAAACGCACGTTCAGTCCGGTTTACAGGCGAAATGGTGGCTCAGACATTTCAAATTAGATTTTGCATATCTTACATTTTTTTCTATTTGATGTATTTTTTAAGAAAAAAATTTATTATAAAACACAGAAATAGTTATATTAAACTAATAAAGTTTTTATTAGAAACACCTAAATATTTTGTTGTTCTATAAACAGTAATAAATTTATTTTATAATATTCTCCATACTGAAATTTTTAAAGAAAAGTAAATTAAACGAACTAATAATATACATAATATCCTGAATAATTACAGCTTTTCATAAACTTATTGTACTTGTAGATACCTAGAACCAAATCTATATCAAAATTTTTATGAAATCGTCAAATTTACGGTACTGTTAGGGTTTACAGCCAGCATTTTGTTGAATGTTATTTTACTAGAGTATGTTACCGTTATCCTGTTACTAACATAACGTAATAGTAGAGAATCCAAATTTTTTTAACATACGGTTATTTTACCCTAACAGTACGATAACATTGATAATAGAGTTAAAAGCATAGCTTCATTATATTTTTTTCTCCTGATAATATTATTTACAGAATAATATTATTTACATAATAATAGCAAGATTTTGCTAAATATTCTGAATTTTCGGTTGACTACTTCCGTCCGATATTTTGTTGATTATCCAATTTTTATGCGTTCTTAACTTTAATTTTTATTACAAAGATTAATATGTTAATGGATTTTGAATAAAAGTAAAATTGAATTTTAATCTCTAACTTTGGCGTCATCTAGCTTCTAAACGGCGCAATTTTATATAGAGGTAAGTTGTGTTTTAGAGCTTTATTTTGATATGAAAAACTTGCAGGTGTTTTATGCCTATATTTCTTTGTTATATATACCTACAATGTTTTATAATAACTAATTTTTAGATTATAATTATGTTATCAATTGAGATAATTAAATTTTTTGTAGATTTTTTTTATTAGTGGTGTATTTCTGTTTAAAATATTTCTCTATACTTTTGAATCATCTGATGTAATATACATACATGACAAAATAAGTAAGTGGAAATAAATAGGAAATTATTTAAAATGTCATTTTTTTACCATGCAAAACAGTGTAAACTGATGCACTCAAACCAATGATTTTCATTGTTTCATATGTTATTAAAAATACTATTTATTACGTTTTTGTCTTTATTCGCTACCAAATCTTAACATTTTCAGACGATTTGTTTATTATAAAATTTTCTAAATTTTTTTAATGATTGAAATTTTTGTTTTGTCATTATTAATATAATTCGTTTTCGTGCCTAATTTGTTTTAACACTTTTTTATTTTGTCGTGCGATTTTTCTACCGGATCTACCTTTGTGCATTGATTATTCCTGGAATTTTATTTTCGTGCAATTTCTGCAACATCTTAATTGGACGACATGCGCAAAAAATTTCTGTAAATAATCAATGAACAAGTGAGATTACAAGTAAAATTTTTTGTAATAATATTGCAAATTAGGTATGAATTACCAAAATAATGAAATAACTATTTACCTATTCAATAATTAGTTATGGGTATAATAAAAAATTATCGAAAAAAATTGAGAAAATAACAGATGGCCAATTAATAAACAAAGATGTTAATAAAGGCAACTACTAATCTAGACTGTACAAAGAAAGAACGAATGTTAGCGAGTGTTTTTAATTGTTGAGATTATTAGTTGCTCATTAACATACGAGTTGATTACAATGTTTTTTTGTTGACGATAAATCGTTTTATCTTTGGCCAAATCAGCTTTGAATCTCCTATTATATCTTCACCAGTTAATTGAATGTTTGTTTTTAATCTTGTTTCTTTACTCTGCTCTTTATTGGTATTTCTACTTTTTTTAAATTATTATTCTAATCAAATGTTAAATTGATAAAAATCAAATCTTTTAGAAAAACGCATATTTAACCGGATAAAATTTTTCTTTTGTCAATTTTTCAAATAGCAACCATTTATTTATTTATTTGGTAAAATAAAGATTTTTAATATACATTTTTATTTTTATGTTTTAATTAATTTATTATTAACAAAGTTTGGTAAGTTTCTCTAATACCTAATTTCCTAATTATCTAATTAAAAAATACCTATTCTTTTATCTTTTAACTTTACTAGATTCAATTCTAAGTTGTTATTTTGCACACGATCACTTGATCAGTCTTGGTTTTAAATAAATTAAAAAATAATTTAAAATTTTGGACAAGCTGTTCAATTAAATTTAAAGGAAAAATATTTGATGAAATTTAATTTAATTTTATGAACAGCACTGGACCGTAATTGCTAAACGGGAAAAAAATCATTAGTGCGCTTAACCTAAACTCTGACATGGGGAAAATATTATAAAGTCGGTAAATACTGGTTTTAGGGTGGTACAGTATGGTTTTTGAAGAAAGTTTGACATTGACAATTGATTATAAGAAAAAACCGAGTTTAGTAGAACTAAATTTTGCTGATAAATTTAGCAAAATGTTTTTAAAAAGCGAGAGAATTTTCTAATTGTAGCTATTCAGTGTAGTGGAGAAAGACCATAATTATTATATAGGGTGATATTACATTAGGTTTATAATTGCGGACTTGTCACTATGTTGTCTATTAGGGAATGTTGTGGAGAGTGAATTGAGATGTCTTAGAAGTTTCAATATCTAATATTTTAAAGATGACCTCTATTTATTTGCTCTATTCTCATTAATATAATATTATTAAGCGCTTGTCTGTATTAATCTACTTGTAATATCACTGCTTCGTTGTGCACGTACCCTTAGGTTATTGTGGCTAAACTACTAGTTAAAAAAATATTCAACTTCTCTGTTATGTTCTAATTAAAAAAGTGCGGTTTGTACAAAATTATTTTCTCAAAAACGAGCTCAAAAAGGTGATAACCGTTTTTTCTAAATACTAAAGTCTCGGAGATACTCTATACGGACATCAAATTTACACCACCTACATAATTTTTAAATTTCACGGTATTTTAAATGTCACTTTAGGTTCTTTAGAATTAAAAATGACAGTTTAGTACCACTCATTAGGGACCAAAGTGTCAATTTTAGTCCCGGAAGTGCAACAACAAAATAATTATCTTGTTCTTTTCTTGTTCTATTAAAAATAGGAAGCGAGAACATGGCAATTTTTCTCTATCTAATGGCGATGTAATTGAAAATTGAATTGGACAATAATTCTCACGTAACGTACAATTTGATATTTTTAATTTTTATTAAACATGTCAATTGCATACCATTTGATTGGATTCATATGACTACAATTCGGGTAAGTGTAATTAATACATCTTTTTATTATTTTATTTTTTGTTGTTGTTTGTAAACGTTTTAATTGTAAGTAAATATCTAAAGCAACACAATTGTCCCTGAAATTTCTATATTGAATGGACTGTAAGCTTGCACCTGACAACACAATTTGTTTCGTTCACTGCGATTCTATTTTTATTTTTGCAGTTATATTTGGATTATTGATTAATTTTAATGTTATTTATTATTATTGTAATTAGTACTGTATCTATTTATATTTGAAAAAATGATATTACTATATTATTAGACTATTACAGACTAATTTGTTTTTTTTGCTTTAAATATTCAGTTTTCCAAAAAACTTTTGTGAGTATCTAGTGAAGTAAATAAAAATGTTCTTTGTTTGGATTCGTATTTTTCTTTTAATTTATTTTTTGAGACATATTACACCTTTTTCGGCAGTAGTTTGTTCTATTGTTAACTAACTGCTGACAATTGCTTTTTCTAAACGTAATGTCTACACTTCGCCTCGGAATCAATTTATACCTGAACGAATTACTAATCTTTTATTTCTTTTTACATTATTTTATTGCATAAAAGTTTTCTAATTATGTGTTAATTGGAAGAAAAAACTTTCGATAAGTATTTTTTATTTGTTTCAGAAAAACTTTTCAGTTGGTCTGCTATTGTTTCTCTTTTTAATAATGATTTTAACGAAAATTTAACTAGGACTACTGTAATATTATAAGAATAGGTTTTTTAATTTAGTATTTAACAATGTTAAATATTAAATTTTATTTTATTATTGCTAGATTTTATATGAGAAGAATTAGAGAAAATGCAATCTTACTTATTTTAAAGACGCGGTTCAGTAATTTTCCATGAATTGCAGTTGCTTTTGATTTATAAAAATGCTTTGAGCTTATTTGAATCATTAAAATTTTATCTATGTTCAAAGCACTTTTAAACATATTCTACTTTGGGGAGTATAAGAATACAAATGCTTGGCAAATTTAAATGTTGGGTGAAATTAACCCAACTTCTGTTTGAAATTTAGTAGCATCTCCTGGAATGTAGAGCTTTAGGCGCAATATGGATTAGTTGCTATATAATAAACCACAAACTTGTGAATGTAAAGATGCACAAGTTTAGGAATGCAAATTAGAACTTTCTGAAAATAAATTTTCTTGAAATATTTTATTGACATTTCGGTTTATATAAAATATATTATTGAATTTATGTTTTTGAAACAATATTTTGACTTAACCTTGCTGATGAGTCGTAGTTGAAGTATATGATATTTATGTATTTTCTCCCACTGACAAATGCATTACATTTGTATAAATGAAATGAACGTAAGATTTATTTAGGACGTTTTCAAATGAAATTAAATTGATCCTGTGGGTTACTTAAAATTAATTGCGCAAATCAGTTGCTTGTAGTTTTGTGTATTTCTTCGATTTATTCTAGACGGAGTTTAATGATTAAACAGTTTCAATAATAAATAAATTTCGAGAAGAAACACCGGAAACTTGAATATGACTAAATTTTTAAAATGGTAGATAGTAAAATTGTTAAAAATATATCGGACGAGATACGTGTGTGGAATACAAAATAATTAATTTTATATTGTTGCCCACTTTTGACAAAGGCATTCATGAACATTGCTGTTATAAATATATACTTACGTAGACAAGGTGTGATACGAAATGGAATAGCAACAAAATGGAAATGGAATATCAAAACGTTTTATAGAAGAGTGTTTTATTTATGCACATCTATACCAAATGCAATTTGCCTGAAATAATTAAATTAGAGGTAGAGCAGTGGTCAGTAAACTTTCTACACAGTCTATATTTATACAAATTTAAATAAAACTGCCGCCAATCGAATACCTACATCAGTTTATTTATCTAATGTATTTTTTTAGGGAAAAAATAGTTCAAAGAGATGACTTATTTTTGTATATTTTTATTGTTTGCAAATAAAGCTTTAACAATTAATTGTGTTATGGGATAAGTATTATACATATTTTCTAATTTTTAAACTAGTATAGTATGTTAAAAAACAATCACCCTCTTTGTGACACGAGTGTTACAAAGAACGAGTATCACAAAGGAGAGGTTGTAACACGTATTTCTTACACTATTTTTTTATCGAGTTATTCTAAATGGTATTAATTATTAATTTTTTTATCTGATGTTTGCTGTCATCTGTCTAGTAAGTTTTGTGTTAAACATTTTTTGTTGGCAACATTGCTAAATTTTTGGATTTTATAATGAAGTAAATCAAAATTAACAAAGTTACTACGGTAATTTACAGTGCTGGTAACATAAAAAGTTACCAAAAACAATGCTACAAAGTTAAATATTGTAGCAGTTTTTTGAGAAAACAGTGCTTCAAAATCGTCATTGTAAACGTGAAATAGAAAAATGTAATTAATGTAACTTTAGTTTACTTACTTGTCAAAAATTGTAGATTTTTTTATTAGGAGTGACTTTAAAAGTGTGACTTTTTGTGACAAGTTTTCTCGTTTTTAGGTCAAAAAAGTAGCTTTTCTACAGTTTTAACACGTGGAAAAGCTACTCATGAGCGAAGCGAGTGTGTTTAACAAAACAAAAATTATTAATCGTGAATTAACAAACGCAAGTTGATTAAAAAACTGTTCCGTTGATCGTACTTTAATTAATTTAAAAAATACTTAAAAATTGCTATCTAACGATCACTGGACAAATATTTAGTTGTTTATCTTTCAAATAATTTTTGATAGATTTAGACAGTTTTATTTAAACATTTTAGCTTAGTTTGGTACAAACCGGTGGTATTTCACATTACAATTTTAAATTAATTTAACTATTTTCCTCAAAAAATTTCAAACAATAAAATTACTTAAAAAATTCAAATTTAGCCAATCACAATCAAACTACAGCGAAAATACGCACATGTGCAATTTCCGATAATTTTTTTAGTGCAAATTTTCGCCTAATCTAATTAAAATATTATTTGTTTTTTTCATCGAAAAATTGTTGAAACTTTTTTCACGCAGAATCTCTAACCTTTTTTGTATTTAATGGAGTTAACTGATCCAATGCAGCTCTATTATTTCTTCGAAATTCTGCCCCAAACATGAACTCATTCTGCAATTTTTTTCCGAACAAAACTGTTGTCAATAAATTACCTTAGGTACCAATTTAATTCAATTATGATGACCGTGAATTAACGTGTAAAAATTAAAAAAAAAGTATTTCTAAACACATAATTAAGTTTATTTGTAGAATTTTTAAATTTTTGTTGTTTAAATTTTTTTCGGGAAATAGTCTTTTAAAATATCTCTTGTGCATTATGAAATTTTCGATAATTTTATATGCACTCGGGATATTATTACTGATTTTTTTTAATGTACTGGATAAATGTGCCCATGCGCAGAGTGTTGACATCACTTTTTTTTACAACGATTTTTCAGAAAAAATTATGCGTTTAATAAGCTTTTTTCTAAACGATCAACAGAAAAAACTGAACATAATTATCAAAATAGTTTGCATTTAGAAATATGTAAGACTACATTTCTATGATTTTTTTGTTTAGCAACGCGTGAATTTTAAAAAATCGTTGACTAATATCAATAAATAATTTATTAATAGTTTGGAAGATAGACAAAAGAGTACCTAAGCATTAAGATTTCTACTTCTATTATTTGCAAAATGTTAGTTTGTTGCAGATAACTGTTGATATCACGTATTATAAACGATATGGAGGATAGAAATTAGGCAATGTAAAGATGGATACTGGATATATAGAGAGAAATATTTATATAATAAAAAAAATCAAATGTTTCATCATTCAACGTCATGCAGCTAGACCTCAAAACAGAGTAATTAGTCAAGAAGTTTAAAAGCTTAACATTTTCTTTCTTTTTTGTAACTATACGTCCGCGTATTACTCGTATCTGTATAAGATTAAAATATTCTTGTAATAATGTCAACAAAATTTGAAGATAAAGCCACTGCTTAAAAAATGTCAGATTTATTTTTTTTGCTGTCGTCACCAACAAGTTGTTTTATTAACGTTAATCGATTTAATAAGGATCTCAGTTGGTCAATTAATTAAACCAACATAATTTTTTAAATAAACACTCATTGGAAATTAAAAATTTAGAATAGCATTTTTTAGGTTTTTTTTTTGTTAAAATAGGGCAATCTGTTAGAATTGATGTTTGCAAATTCATTTTTTGTGAACACCTTGTTAGTTATTAATACATTTAAACATACAATAAATGCGCCGTTGTTATCGTCCACAGTTTAAATTTTATTTGTTTATTGTTGTCACAACAAAATGGCCGACAGGGAAAAATCTATTTAAACATGTCCCTTGTTTCACATTCTAATAAATGCAAAGTAATTAAAGTCCGAAGAGGTGTGAATTAATATTCGGATTGTCATGATAAATTACTTTGTTTTATTACAAGAGTTTTTTAATAATAATAATAATTTTTATTTTACGAAGTCGTCATATGTTTTATATAATTTACAAATAATAACAAATAAATAATTATCGAATAGATACCGGGTGTAGACGAAACTTTTTTTATTGTTGAAATTCAATGAATATCTAATGAGAGAAAATTTTGAAAATGTTTACTTCTCCGATCGGGATTTAAACTTGGGTCTCCAATTCGAACTCGGGTTTCTCTAATTGCTAGTTAGGTGCTCTCTCTTGGAGCTAGCGTAGAGACACGGGTCCTTGCCTTACAATCGGTTTATACCTTTATACAACATTTTTATTAGTATTTTTTAAAATTAAAAAACAAGGGAAACTTTGGGAAATTATAATGTTACAAAATTATCATTAATTGACTAATAGTACAGCATTCTAGCACTTCAAATGGAACACTCTCTATGTATGTTAATTAAAAAAAAACACGAATATTTTTTGTTTTTTGAAACTTTTTGTTTAATGGTAAGGCGAAAAAAGATTTTGGTTGAAACATAAACTCTTAATATTAATAATTTATATTCCCATTTAAATAACATGAACAAATTTTTTGAAATAATTTGTTTATTTTTTAATAATGAAGTTTTGAAACTTGTTATTGACTACAATTTTTATTTAAATACAGGGGCCCGAAGCGCGAGCCGCACACCGAGGCCTACGCCCATTGTGTGCTACCTCTCGGAATAGTACTACTGCAGTAGCCCTGTGTCTCTGATGCAGCTCAGTACCTTGTCTGCAGGAGCCTTCTCGATAGCACTGGGCTTCAGATATCGAGAGCTCAGGTATAAATCTCTGATGCCTGCAAATGCAGGGCAGTAACAGAGAATATGAAGAGGAGTTTCCTCATCTTCAGCACAGCCTTTGCAAATCTCGTCCTCGCTGAGTCCGATGACGTGCAGGTGTCTTTTTAGTAGCAATGTTCTGTGTACATACCTACCACTAACTGAAGGTCTCTACGATTGAGACGCATCAAGTTTTCACTGCGTGCCTTGTCCGGTCCTTTAATAAAAAGCCTGGATTGCCGCATGCCTTCTTGAAACTGCCATTCAGAGAGATGGCGAAATTCCATCCACTTATGAGGTGTGTTTTTCTGTCGTCTTTTGGTAACGCCAAGAGCCGGTTCCGCCCCGATAAAGTCCATTTGTGAACCCTCTCGAGCGAGAACGTTAGCGCTCTCGTTACCCGTTAGACCACAGTGTCTTGGTACCCAGCAAAGTACAACCTTTTTGTTGCACTCCGCCAGTTCCTGTAATCTGTTGTGACATTCCCAGACAAGTCTCGATGAGTACCTGCATGATTGCAGGGCCTGCAGCGAAGCCTGACTGTCGGTGCAAGTGCAGATTCGCCTATTTGACAAATCCCTCTGCACGCACTCAGTCACACAAGCGAGCAAACCGAAGATTTCGGCTTGGAAAACGTCAACATGTTTGCCCAAAGGTATTGAAATTTCAACACCGAGCCCACATATGGATATCCCTGAGCCCAATCATATTTTTATATTTCAATCATATAAATATTTGATTGGACAATTCTCATTTATCCTTACAAATATTGAAGGTACAACTCTTTTTATTAAGCGACAAGAATTTTTTGTGAAAGTAAAGCAATTTTCTTCGAAGTGAGCTTTACAGATAACTGATTGATCTTTTATACTTGCTACATCTGTAAATACCAAATAAAAATTGATAAAATTGATACTATTTTGTTAGGGTTTGTGTAAAATTACCACAAAATTCTTCAATTATTTCAAGCCATTTAGTGCGTTGATGAAAATCACTAGGGAATTCAATGAGCTGTGTATTGCGCTTGCCACAAATCAAACATTTCTTTCCCATTATGCAATGAGAACGTACGTTTCAAATTATAATTTGACAAGATACAGCAAAAATTTTGAATCTGTCAACTTTTAAAGTTCACCGTTCAATCGTTTGGGGGCAGCACTTGCGTAACGCAATTGGCGACTAGACCAGAACAGTTTTATAAACGGAGCGTTATGGCCGTATCGGAACGAAGTCTGTGACGAAGTGAAGATTGATACAGTTGGCCGTGTTTGAATTCAAACATTTTTTTATATTTTTGACATCTAGCTGTCACCTAACCTAAAAATCTGCAACAAACTATTTGTAGGACATTTCTAAAAGTTTATCTTATTTTATTATACCAAAATAGAATAGTTCTCTATCATGTCGGGACAATATCTGAGATGTAAGTAGCCCGCAGTAACGTAATTTACAAAAATAAATGTAGTAAATGAAAGAAAAATTTTAATTTTTAAAATTTAAACAAAATATTTAATACAAATTAATATAACACTTAAAACAATTCTCAAAACCAAGTCCTTTATTGGCCGTCCCAAGCACATTGACAGCGTTTCTTTGTTGAATTGCCAGACTTAATATTTTGAGCCTGTATAGAACCTAAAAGATTTGAAGTACAAGAAACCAAAGCCAGAGAGGCTGGCAAAATAAAATATATGCAAATTGAGTTAGAGGAAATAATAATATATAAACTAGTGGTTCATACATGTTTTCAAAAGTGATGTAGACAGATAAGAGAAGTTTAGAATTTTCAAAGTTTTCTGGAAATTGGTTTTGAAGTTAAGTTTAGGAAGTATTCGTTTTCATATTACTAAAGTTGGACGAAACAGGTTTCAACAATTTTTCCAAAATAATGTCTATAATTTGGTACTTATGTTCTTTACAAACAAAAAACTGCAACGAAACCAACGCGTTCTTTAGAATGCTTGCGATGGCTGTTCTTGGTTGGCAACTGACGGGTATGTATTGCAATATTTTTAATGTAGAACTAATTAGTTGGGTTATCAGAACCGTAAATACATTTGAATGATATCGCAATGAGCCCCTGTCTTGCAGATATATAAGAGCCACAAGAGAATTCCTTCCCGCAGTACTTGACAAACTGTTTAAGCATGTACCGCAATGAATCCTTTCCTGAATTGTATGTACAATGTACCCTGCCAGAAAAGCTGTGGACGCAGATTCAATTGTAATTTCTGGTAAAACAAATAATTTGAGATCTCGTATTACAAACAACTGCTTTTTCTGTTAAGACAATATCGTCTTGTGCTACATAAAAAATTATTAGAAATTATAATAATAATCAAATGTAATTAATTTTTAACCAGGTTCTTGAAATATACTGTCACACCATTTTTTCCGTAGCTGCAAATCACTAGGAAATTCATGTAGTGATTCGGGTATCATCTCTTGACATGAAGGTTCAACACAACGGCTGTACTTACGCGGCATATTTATTAAATTTATATTAACTAAGAACGAAACTAATACGTATGAATTACAATCCAAGAATTAACGTAAACACAAAAATTATCAAACACGTTTATATAAATCAATAATAACTTAACAAAGAACACAAGAAACATGCAAGAAACGCAGAAACACAAAACCACAAAATGTTGTAAGTATTCAAACAAATAAGGATTTTAATAGAAATTAATAAGAATCGAAAACACAGATCATAAACAATATTATGAAAATTATGACGTTAGGTGTTACCCGAACAAAATCGTTTGAATTCCAATAAGGGCGGGAATTCGCCGGGTAACTAGCGACATCTTTCACATTAAAAAGTTGTGTCAAATCGAGGTCTTGACCAGGCCGTATATAAACGTCAATTTATTTAGACGGCCGTGGTATTTCCTATTAGAATATTTATACTAAAAGTCGGCTACTTTGCTGATTTGCTGCTATATCTAATAAAAAATAATTGACAATACAGATTAGTTTTGACAGGTTTAAATTTCAAAATTAGCACATTTTATGGTACACAATATTAATAAGTAAAATCACTAAATATTGATCTGCCAACCCAAGACACTTTGACACTTGTTTCTAATTTTGGAATTAATAATACATATTGTAACTAAAAGAATGATGTAAGTTTTATTTGCATGACGTCTTTTTTTAATTATATATTTTTGTAAATTACAATTTTTTAAACTGAGTTGACAGCAAACAGCTAGAAATGTAGAATTTATTTATAAGAGGCTAAAACTCTATCAACAATTTCTAGAGGCTTTACCTTAATTTATAGCAGATTTAGTTTCAAAAGTTTAGTATGTACGTATACGTCATAAATTGTTATAATTAAATTTTCTCTCCAAGTGTGAATTCTCTTGTTTTTCGTATGATGTGCCTACGCTGAGTTTTAGTTTTATCATCTGTGCCAGTGTGAGTTTGATGGTATAACTTCAGTTTGTTCAGACTGGTCAGTTATCATTTATTCTCAAAACCAATAGTCGTGTTTTTCAAACGATAAAAGTTTTATAAAAGCTTGATTCAAAGTGGTTTCCGAAAGTAAACTTGTATATTTTTAAAATTGTTGAGTGAGGTGTTCACGCAATATAACCTTGACACTGTAAAGTAAATAAACTCGTATTTTATCGTTGGCAAAAAATAAATACAATCTAATAACATTATGGGTATTTTAATATAATAAAGGTAAACCACTCGAAACTTTGCGACAAAATCAGAATGAACTGTCGGAAAGGGGAAATAAAGGACGGTGGGTTTAAATGACATTCGATTTTTATTGGAGAATAGGATTTTTACGATTTCGTATTTTTCTGCCTATGGTGAACCTCACGTCATTGCTCTTGTGTAGTGTCGGAGAGCAACCAGCAAGTTGTGTAAAGAAAAACTCCAATTTAGATTTTTTTGCTACATTTTTTATTTGACGGCAAATGTATTAGAATTTGGTGCTGTCACTTATATTAAGAGTATAAACAGATTGCGAGTATTTCTCAATTACAAAGAGATTTGAATTTAATTCTTTATCTAGAGCTGGTTTTGGTTGAAAGTGGATTAACATTTTTCGTCAAGTGCTATAAAGAGCGGGGTTGGCTTGATAGTTGTGCTTTTATCTGCTCTATTTTATGGTAGAGATGCAAGTAGCTCTGAATAAACGACAAACTTAAGCTTGAAACTGGTATAAGTTTGAATATGTTGTGTTGTACTTTCTCTTTTGGGAGAAGAGTTTCAAGTGTCTTATTTAACTTTATTTGTTTGGATTTAACCAAACTATATTACAAACGATGCTTTCTACGATCATAATTTTTAATAAACGTTTATGGAAATTCATAAAGATTTTGGTAACCTTCTTTTTGCTGTTATATTTTAGACTAACTTTAACTATACTGTTATAATATATGATACAAGTTTAAAAATGTGTTTATAAATTTATTATATATCTGTAATAATTTAGTTTTGAGGGTTTTTGTGCTTTATCCCGGCGCATCCACCAAATTTGGATACGCGTAATTTTTATTTTATGATGATGAACGTTCTGTTCGTGTCTAAATTTGGGCTTTATAGCTGTAATTTTTAAGAAAATTTTACTCACACGCAAAATGCGAGTATCAAGAACGAATATTAAACTAATTTTTATAATGACTGCTACCGAGAACACGAATTAATCAACAATATCTCTTTTTAAGAAAAAATAATCATGTTAATGAAAATATTTTTAAATTATTTTAAGAAGTGTTATTTTTACTTATATTGATTATAAAACTTCGGGAATAAAGTGCTCTTTGATATTTGAGGAAAACAACTTTTAATGAGATTTTTAGCTGCTGAATGGTTCAAATCAGTTTCTTGTTGCACTATTTTGTAGCATCTTTAAAAGCTTTTGTTAGTTCGTCTTCGTTATCTTAAATATCTAATAAAAATTTTATATGGGCGTAAGTTGATGTAAAATGGCAGAACAAATGCCAATTTGTTTTTTTATGGCATCACCACAAAATAAAAGTCGTGTTTTAAGATAGCATTAGCTTAAGTTTTTAAGAAAAATAATCCTTTGGGGGATTTTTTTACAAATTATTTTCAACCCTAAATTTTATTTATATGATAATAATATTTGGTGCTTATAGTAAACAAGTTTCTAAAATAAAATAGATATTTCTACTTAAATTATCTAGACGTACTTCTTATATGTTAATTGTGAATAGATATTTCGTTATGTTTTATTGTATTAATTGTTTACAAATTTATTCTTGTGTAATTTTAAGGTAAGTTTGTAATATATTTTGGTTGTAAACAAATTAATTATAATTTAATTTAAATTGTTTTCTTCCTGGAAATGTACTAATAAAACGTTTTCAATCAGATTATATTTGTAAGAACAAAGTAAGAAAGTTTAGGATTGAATTATTAATTTAGAATTCATTACCTATCTTATAAAAGTATATTGATTTTGGAATACTTACAGTTTATTCCAAATGTACAGTGCAAGATTACGATTTAATTAAATATAGCTAGATAATTTAAAATAAAGGTGCTGTTGTATATCAGTGTACTTTTAAAAAATATTTGGATAACATAGGTATGTCTAAGATATTGTAGTGAAGTTATAACACAATTGGGACAAATTAAAGCTAAGGTAACTTATAAATACATATAACTGGAGTTTGCAAAATATGCACTTAAATATAGTAAAATATGCATATATATTGTATACTTTATTTATTATTTATTTGCCGTTGTCTGTTTCTTTGCAACACAACCATATACTGTCGTCTTCCTCAAATTTGGAAAAATGATTTAAGTTATAAATCTTACAACAAGGGGGCTTGGGACCGATTATCAAACTGGATAAAATTTTAAACATTCCGCAGTTGTAGCAATGTAATACCATAGATGTCTTTAAATCCTCGTTTACAAGCTGACTCACTATTCGGCACAACGGTAGGCGGAGATGGCGCTAGAGGTAGTTTTTTCTAAGAGGCAATTTCTACTAATGTCAATTCATTTTATTCTACAACATTTTAAAACAAACGAATATTTGTCAATTTTATTTTTTTTAATTCTAAGTGTACAACTACTTACAAACAAATAGTTGCAATGTAGACAAACGTGTTAAAATATTCTACGACTTACTTTAATCATAAACACTTCTGATAATAAAACTTTACATAATTCATAATATAATTATAATAATAAAACACTTCTAATAATAAAACTTTTCATTTTTTATGTAAACTGTTTTCGTTAATAAATTATTTACTGCAAACTGCATATACAAAAGCGCAACTTTAAAGTAACTTTGACTGACAAATTTACAAGAACTCAACCTGCTACTGAACTATTTTACAGATCTGGAATTTTATTTGTGTTTGGTTTTGGTATAATTGATTTTATGGGTATTGGATAAGTCAAGCCGTCAAACAAAAAAACATAATCAGTTATAGCTCTTGTCCGACATTTTGTGCAACGCTACATCAAAATAAGAAATTAATTTATTTGCTTATGCGTTGCATAAGATATGTCAGCGTGTGCACTGTAAAACGACACCCTCTTTAATTTTTTTTTTTTTATTTTTTTTTTAAATTTTAGAAAAGTTTTCTGCTACAAATCGTACTCTAGTTTTAATACAACCAACGTTCAAATTCTGCGGTCTTATTTAAAATACTAAGTATTTGCAAAAAAAAGTTAAAAACAAGTCTATATGTTTTCTGTCATTTTTTGATTCTCAAATAGTTATGAATCTATCCGTAAACGAAGTTTTAACTAAAACGTTAGAATTAAAAAAATATATTTTTATATTTTATTGAGTTAATATCTGCAGAACGGTTTTAATTTATTAAGATTGATTTATTAATAACCTGAGATCAAAATGTAACTGAATCAGAGCAAGCCGTGGAAGTGGGTATTAACATCAGACACATGATTACAGTTTTGCTGGCACAGCGTAGTCTGATTTAGTTACATTTAGATCTTACCTAATTGTTTGAAATATTAATTATTATATATTAATTTTGATATATAATGCACCTTAATAAAAAAAATAATATTTTATTAATGCAAATTTGAGTAAAAATTAAGTATTTTTTTGTATTTTTTTATTAACACAAAATCGAAAAACAATGATTATACAGTAAAATCGATTAGTACGACGAATAAACAATAAGTGTGGAAAAGTTATGAAAATAATAATAACACAGGTAATAAATAATTTAATTAATTAATTAATAATAAGATGAGAATAAACCAAAAACTGAGTGCTGCTGAAGATAATGTCCCACTATTACTAGATTTACTAATTATAAATAATCACTAATATAATTATTTACAGTGTTTTTCTTTTGCTTCTGCTTTGTTGTCAATTGCTTTTATATTTTGTTTTACAAATGGTTTTCTCTCACATCTAAACGTCAGCCTGTTTTTTAAATTAAATTTTTTTTTGTTACATAAGTTTTACTATTGACATCGCAATCTAAAAAAAATTTGGTTTAAAGAAGCAAATAATACAGGGTGTTTTTGAAGTGATACGAAAGATTTCAACAGGTGATAGCTCTTTAAATGAATGCTAATCTATCTATCTCAACTTGAAATCAACCCATAAGTTTGTTAAAAATTGTATATCTTAACTTTTTTCAAAAACTAGTTATCACACCGACTTTAGCCATTAAAAACTGTTTTTTTAATGCTGTTAAATTAAATTTGCCTTATACAAATCTTTGTAGTTACGAGGATACATTGAGTATCTTAAAAGTAATAGTTTTTGAGAAAAAATTGCTATAACATATTTAACATTGTTTTAATGAGAACTATCACTAGGCAAAATTTCTGCACATATTTTAATCACACTTTGTATATCAAAAATTGCTGTAACACAGGGTGCTGTAACTTTGAAGTATGTTTGGGAAATTTAACCAGCTACAGTACATAATAAAAGAAGTCGAATTAACCCAACTTGTAGAACTTTTTTAAGAATTTTTTTTGAACGGGATACAATGTATTACAGCAATTTTTTTAATATGCAACAATTTTTTTTTGGTAATAGTTCTAGTTTTAATGTTAAAATTATATACAGGGTGATTTTTTTATTTGTTCCCGCCCGAAATCTTAAAAATAGGCAATACGTTATACAAACGATAAACAATTTAATTAATTAATTAATGTGGCTACATATGATTCAAATGAACTGACTTTGGAAGCACTGTCGAAGGTATTGTCAACAATGTTGACATTAATTTACAACTCTCTATGCCTTAATTTTGAAAATTAAATTTTCAAAGTGTAATGCTTATTTTTGGAGTTTTGGGCCGAAACAAATAAAAAAATCACCCTGTATATAGATGTTTTTTAAAAATTTTCTACAAACGGTGTCAGATGATAGCCCTTGTTGAAACGATGCTAAAAAACCTAATTTTCTTTATACAACTGTTTACAGTTTTTGAGATATACGCTGTAGACATTCTTTTATTTTCAAAAAATACTATTTTTGAGATACACAATGTATGACAACACTGTTTTTGAGCAAAAACTGTTACATCGTAAATCTCTAAATCTATATGCTCGAAAACGTATAGTGTATCTTAAAAATAATGTTATTTGAAAAAAAAAGTTTTACAGCGTGTACCTCTAAAACTATTAACATTTGTATAAGGCAAGTTGGGTTATTTCGACTTCTTTTATTATGTACCTGCTATAGCTGCTTAAATTTTTCAAACATTTTTTAAAGTCACTCTGTACATCGTATCTAGTTCAAAACTAACTTGAAAAAAAAATTACAGTACAAATCTCGAAAACTATAAACATTTGTATGAGATAATTTGCGTTATGTAGTATTATTTCAATAAGGGTTATTACCTGTTAAAATGAAAATTCTTCAATAACTCTGGCAGACCTACACTTTAAAATTGATGGTAACTGTAAGCTTGCTACTAACAGAAACAAAGTACCTAATATGTGATAAAATAAACAACGGAATGTTTATTAGTATAAATATAAATTTTAATACGTAACTGAAATTTTGATTTATTTATTGGTTTTTTAATTTTTACCTGAAGATGGCAAATTTGTTGTCGAAACGCGCGTCGTGTTAAGTTAGTGCGTGGTGTTAGCGGGTGGTTTTTAAATTTTATTTGACACATCATGAATATCTAACAAGAAAATATTTTAATTATTTTGATAGTGGGATAAAATTACACTATCATTCCACAAGTAGATGTCACTTTAGATGCCTCATAATTGTAGATAAAAATAAATTACTAATGACGATGCGTTGATATCAGTATGTTAAAAATGTCTTATTCTTTTTCATTGACGAATGAAGTGTTTCATCAGACTGTAAAATGTTTCAATTGCAAATTGTCACTTTGAGTGGCTTTAAATTCAATTCTCTTTGAAATTCTTAACCCACGTATCAAATAACGAATTAGCCTGGACCGAATTTTCAATCGTAGAGTATCAACTAGAGTCGATCAATAGAACGCACTCCAAAAAATGTTTACATTGCTTTCTTTGCTTTGCCCAATATGGGGGGCTAACAAATTTTAGATAAATGTGAAGTCTGTCAAAGGTGTGAACCCATTTCAATCAATTTTATCTAACATATTAGAAACCTGTGTCTGGACTCACAACTTTATTTCAGATTTTGTGAACAATGTTTCTTGGAAAACAAAAGCTAGTATCAAATAATGGTCCGGTTTTTCTTATAAGATGTTCATTGTTTCCCAAATCTGTTGATTTATAATATAAATTAATCTGACTAATGAAACGTACTGGAATTGCTTATCAGATTTTGTTTCAGAAATTTTTGTTCGAGAACACTTTTTTTATTAAATGAGCTACTAAAATCAATTTTTAAGAAATATGTATGTTTTACGTGATAGCCAATTGATGCAAAGTTTTAGATTAAAACAATTCAGTTGAGTGTGCACTCTGGAAAGTGTAATCAAGCCGTAAAAGCTATAGAATGAAATACACAAAGAACAAATGCACGATTGAACGAGATAAACATTGCGAAATTATTACTTGTGCAAAGTGGCTTAAATAATTTTAATTGGGTATATAAACTTTTAATTAGACAAAATAAATTTTTATTTAGCTCTTGAATAAAAGTATTAAAGCTAACTTTTTTATAAGCTTTTTTAAAGTGTTTAAGAACATTTTTCTTTTAAATTTTCTTGAAATATGAATAAAGCAAAAGCAGAGATCTTTTTTGCCACAGTTTGTAATTATGTAAATGATGCAATTAACACAGAGTTACGTATTTTATATATTTTTTTTTATTTTGTAAAGGAAGTTCAAACGTAACAGGAGAAGTATCTAATTATAAAATTAAATTATTTAACGCTATCAGTAATTTATTTTAGCAAATATCTATGATGTTCCTAAAATAATTTAAGAATGCTATTATTATGGAATCTAAAAAAATATCTTTTTTAAATAACTCAGAAAACTACCTCGAAGTTGATTTTTACAAACTGCATATTTTAGAATAGAAACGTTTGTCAGATTATATAAGTTTTTTTAGTTTAACAATACATCTTTAATATATGTCTAAACTAATTTTGTAGATGGTGTTCTCCACATAAGCTAATTTGGCAGTTATTATTTTCTATATTTTTTTAAAATTAAGTGAATAAGAATTTTTTGAATACATATTTTTACGTCTTTTACGACTTTGTATTGCCTGTAAATCATTTCAGGGACACACTGTATAATGTTTGAAGACTAAACCATACTTCCTTATTTAAACATAATTTCATTCTGAATTCAGATGTTCAATTTCCGCTCGACATTTTTTGTTTTTTACACTCTGTCGGGCGTTGCTAAGTTAGTTAAAATTTTTGTTTGTCTTCTTTGTATCAATTTAACATCGGGACATCGGGTGCAGAAAAAAGGAAAATATTTTATTTCAATATTGGGATTTTTGTGTAAATTTACATTCAACAAAAATTTATAAGGACCGTACGGTAATGATTTATTGGGATAAAGGGATGATAGACTGACTGCCAGATAAGGTCCTATCTTGTGTTTTTTGTGAGTACCGGAGAAGAAAGAAATTTCATATCTGAAAAATCAAATAAAATTTAGTAAAGCCGCTTTGGAAGATATTAGAAGAATATAATAGAAGACAGCTTACACTATATTTCAATTTATTGACAAAAAAATTGAACAATCAAAATAATAATAAATGTCCCAGAATTTGGTTTTGAAATTGCATAGTTAGTTAATCTAGCATATAGTTTTATAAACTAACTCGATATAAAGCAGATCATGCAAGAAGAAGAGCGATATAATTTTAATAAAGATTGCGTAAACAAACAAATAACAAATTAACTAAATAACAATAAAAACTGAAATTAATAAATCAGATTAAAAATGCAAATTTAAATTTAATATGATACAAACTTAGATTTTCTACGAGAAATCTAAGGACTTTGCACTATTTAGACTATTTTCACTAATGCAGAAGGGACAAATTAATTAATTGAGGGAATTCGTACTTACTTAATCTCGAATCACTTTTGTAATATTAAATTTCAAAATTCAACCCAAAATTTTGGCTTTGTGAATGATGTTTTTTACCGAAAATTCGGGTTTTTAAAATGTAGGTCATACTATATGACAATGTCTCGTTGACGTTGTCATATAACATAATTCACAAAGCCAAGATTTTGGGTTGAATATTGAAATTTAATATTACAAAAGTGATCCGGGTATATAAAGAAGTTATTGGTCTCATAAATAGATGGTGGTGACCACTAACAGGTCTACAATAGAACTTTTAGGTAGTTAAGGTGTATTTAGATAAAGAATTTTTATAAATCTTATAAATTTTTATAAATCTATTATTTACAAACGCATTATAATGACCTTATTACTTCTTTTATTTATCTTACTTTTTTATCAAAATTAAAATTAAATAAGAAAATTTATTCGACAAAATCAAATATATTGCATCAGTTGTTGTCGTTTGAAGCTTAAAATAAAATGACAATAAAATTTTAGAATTTTTGTTTATTCGTTTTTGAATCGTTCTTGATTTTGTATAAAAATTAATAGACTGTTATTTTTTAAATTTTATTGCATTTTTAAATGAAATTTTACATATCATTTGTGGGCTAGAATATATTATAGTAACTCGTGTGATTACAGATGGACTCGGGCTGCGCCTTCGTCATCTGCAATCTTCCTACTCGTAGTGCTCTAATGATGCTTCTATTTCATTAATATTATAAATAACTATTTTTCAATATTTTATACTATACTTATAAAATACGTTGCTATTGAAGATGTATTTTATATTAATGGTAACACAGAAACAGTGCAGGTAAGTAATGTTGAAATGTCTATAGATCCTGACGGTCTCTTGAATATAATCTACGACTTCGATTGTTATACTTTCAATAAAACTCGTTGTTATAATTACTATTAAAATCGCAATAAAATGATTATTTTCAAAATGTGTAATACTAAAGAGTTAAAATACTAAAAAAAACAGTATTTAAAATGAATTGAATTAAAAATAAATAATTTGATCCATAAACTTTGATACAAACAAACAAAATTTAAGGAAATAGTTCTTCAGAGAGAGAGAAGGCAAGAAAAGGAAAACGAAGTTATTTAGCTGACCGCTAATTCAATATAAAAAAGGTAGGTAGTTATCTAGTTTTTCTTCAACCAGTGGAACTACTGGACAAATAATTAAACTTGAAAAAATAACAATTTTAATTTGCACTCTGTAAACTTTAAACCTTCGCGTCGCGTCGTCTGCGTGGATGACATTTAGTTTTCTGATGTTGATACATATATAAACGTCACAGTAAAGGTCATCAACGCAGACGACGCTTTAAACAAAATCAAATTAAGACAAAATGAATTACAATAGGCTGAAATTAAATAAACTTTGAATTACGCACGTTTGACTTTAAAAAAAAATCCAATTTTTTCGCCTCACTTGGTTTCTAATGTCACTCTCGTATGACTTTTAACTTTTCTTATATAGGGTGTGTCAAAAGTCGCGAATTTCCTTTAGTGGGAAGATTTCCACCATTAAAACAATCCAAACCTTATAGAAAAAAATTTCTAACTTCAAAATTTGAAAAGTTATGAGTATCTGAATTTGCAAAAAAAATTGAAATTGTCTTGATATAGTTAAAAAAATCATAAAAACAAAAAAAAAACAATAAAGCATTTGAAATAAATTACGTATTTATAAATCTCAAGAAAACACCAAAATCTCAAGAAAATACAAAAAAACAAAAGAGTATTGAACTTTTTTAAATAAATTTTTTTGTTCCTTGAGGGTCTTCCATGTATCCCTCCAAAGGAAATTTGCGACTGTTGACGCACCCTATATAGTCGTCCACAAACTCTAGTAGTCTAGTAGAATGACTTTATAATTTGAAAGCTATAACACTACCCCAACAATACAACTCTTTATCAGTAGGCGGTCAGAATAGTTTATGGCAGCAGGTAGTTTTGCCGAAAGACGGGTTTATTCAAAGTTTTCTTAACTATTTTGACTGCCTACTGATAAAGAGTTGTATTGTTAGGGTAAGTATTATTGCTTTCGAATTGATGAAGTCATTCTACTAGAATTTGTGGACGTCTATACATACCAATTTGTGATCTAATTTGAACTAATTTTAATTTTAAGATTCACAAACTTTCATTTCCAGCATTGTCGTTCAATCTACATTTGATTGGTCAAAGCTAAAATAACTATATGAATTGTATTTACAAAATTTTTTAATTGTTGCTAAAAAATGAGTAGAACTAAGCTCTCTGGAAATAAAGTTTTAATTTCTGACAATAATAATGTGCAAAAACATGAAGCAAGCATACAAAGTTAATGTTTAAGCAATATAGGGGTCAATATTGTCAAATGATACGTAAATCCATTTCTCTTTGAATTTTATTGTTTTATAAATTTTGTTTATAAAGAATTTTTTGTGTAAATATTTGAAGTTTTTACGTTTCGGAGAAGGACAAAATCTGGCTAATTTTTAAACCTTTAATTGTTTGTTTTTTTCTGCTTTGTAAAAAAGTTGTCAAGTTATCAAATTAAATAAACATGCAAAATAAAATACGATTTGCAGCCAATTGATAGGATTTATAAAAAGGTGTTAACAAAATTAGGAAAGTTAAAAAGATCTAGCTCAAAATCAATTGAATTTAAACAACTTCTACTCAGAATTACAATATTTCGTTGTTTGAAACATTATTATACTTACACTGAGAATCTAAAGCTTTTGAATTTGATAATAAAAAATGTAAACATAAATAAATGTATAACAAATTATCAGACTGTAACAAATATTGGCCATGGCCTACAATCTATCGATGATTCTTTTGTTTTGAAAAATTTAATTTCGTTATTGATGTTATTTCAACTTTCCAAAATTGTACGTGTTTGAAGCTCGTGTTCACAGAACAAAAATTCATTTTTAAAAAACTGTTATTCTTATCGCTTTATTTTAATGCCTAGCTGAAGATATTCCAATACTTAACACTAGTAGTTTATTATTATTTTCATAATATATAACGTCAGAAGAAATCCTGTTCTTAAAATACTGACAGGATTGTATAATGGATAATGTAAATCGGTTGATTTATGGTTCGGAATAAGGTACGAGTGCATCCATCTATTACAAAATAGAATAATGTAGTAGATGTTTTAAAAGCAAATTTTATTAAAATACTTACACTCGCTTATATGAAACAGGAAGTGTTATTTGCTAAAAAAAATTTTAAATTCTACAGAACTTTTAGAGCGCTCTTTACGTTTTTTATCTCTTCGTGTCTATGTCAGTGACAGGTTGTGGTAAAAATTTAATAACGTCTTTGTTTAAAACATACCTACCGGCACACATACCTGCATGTATAGTGAGCTATCTACTTATATGAAATAGAGCCTTTACGTCAAGACAAATTTATGTTAAATTTAAAGTATTCTACTTTAGATAGGCGAATGTGTGTATTTACAAGTAGGAAGAAATATCAGACAAGCTTTTAAACCTAGGGGTCTAAAGTCTGTACCTATAAGTAAACATAAATTCAAGACAAACAAGTGTTGAATTTTCTTCACTTTTTGTAAGCTTTACATGTTTCATTTTATGACAAGGTATTAAAGAAGCGCTCTTGTCACAAAGGATTTTTAAATAGTGCACTACTGGGTTTACTTTTAAGTTTTAAAAACTTAATTACAGTTTTTTTAATACATAATTTTACTCTATTTTCTGTTCGACCAAAGTTCTTAAGAAATTTTAGACATTATTTATTCAACCGTACATTTAGGAAAAACCGTGTCGCTTCAAGGTGTCAGTGCGGCTGTGAAAATGATTTATCTTTGTAGAAATTCTGTGTTTGCATTTTATTATTTTTCTCAAAGGAGGCATAGCGGTGATTTGAATTTTTTTTATAAAGATAAATAGCATATAGGGAAGAAGTTGTGTTTATTGAATATAATTGATAAGTGGTAAACTAAAAACTTCCGACATTGGGATATAGTGATTGATGGATTGACACGAGTATTTACAAGTTTCAGATAAGTTTTTGAAAGTTTCTAGTAAGTAAATTAAGTTAGAAAAAATATCCGATTAGTAAACTGACAGGCAATTTGATCAAATTAGTTGCCCCTGAAATAATAAAAATGACAATGATTATTATTTTTGATAACATATCAGAAACATGATATGACAAGTTTAATTAAATGGCTGGGAAAAGTGTAAAAATAATGATCTGTCAAATGCACCATTGAGTTACTCACGGAATCAAAGAGGATTACGATTTTTGGTTTAAAAATAAATCTCTAACATGAAGCGATTTTTGTTTTTTTTTTGAGATATAATCTTACGCTATTGTTCTTGTTAATTGAGTATTTCAGTATTTGATTACTTAATTATCTATTAATTTTATCAGTGCTGTACAAAATTCTTTTGTTAAAGGGAAACACCAAATTGGACGGTTTTGTACTCTGGTATTAAACTATGTAATAAAATGTGGATTACGCACATGCAATCTCGAGAAGTTTTCAATGCTTAGGTAATTTAATTACTTTATTAAACACGTTTAATAAGACTAACTAGCTGCTGGAACGGCTAGATTTATTTAGAGATACTCTAAAATGTTATATGATACGTTGATTTATGTTGCATTCTTTAGGGGAAAAAGTATTAAACGTTTTACACATTTACGAATTAACTGCTTTGCTTGACGATATACAAATACGCTGAATTTTTATAGTGTCTAATTTTGTACTACAGAACAAGGCAGGCTATGTAATTAGTACAAAATTTTAGGAATTTGAAATTGTATTTTACTAAATATGTTTTTTCTACTTTACGTCGGTAACAGAGTCCGATTTGGGTGCGGTAATAGACATTACCGCACCCAAATTGCGTGCGGTAACAGCTAGTGCAATTTAGTGTTTTCGGATTGGTAACACCGTGTAACACGCTATCGCTGAAATGAAACGTTGTTTCTGTCGCCGTTGAGATTACAGTTATTATATTCGAATAAATTTTGTTGCACTTGATGACCAGCAGTATTCCTCAACAAAGTGTTTTTGTGTGTGCGTGTCGCAATTAATCTATAAAATATTCGAAAGTGGGGCGGAACAAACGACGGTGGACGCGACAAACTTCAGCTTTTGAGGTTAGAACAGCGTTAAAGTGAAACTTGAAACTAAAATGGAGCTTTTAGCCTTTGTTTTCACTATTTACAGCCCTCATAGTATTTGATAATTTACAAGTTATTTGCTGGATGAGTGTATAAATCTGCTTGATTGGAATAACGATGAAATGAAAGGAGTCGCTGAGAACCGCAAATGGAGTGGGAATTTAAAGATAAATGGAGATTTTCCTTACTGTGTTAATGCCAATTGGATTATTCAATCAATAACCGACCGAAACGGTAGGTAAAAATGAACCATTTGTGAGTGACTTACACAGAATTTTAGACAAATTTGAAAACATTTCAAAGTTCAATGACTTCATTGACACTTTAGTGACATTTTTATTACCAACTGTCTCGTATTAACGCAAAAGTCCCTAAAGATTAAATAATTAACTTTTTTATTTAAAAATTACGTAAAACACGTAAAGTAGAAAAAATAGCATAAAGAACTTGTTTTTCAAAGTCATTGTGGCACTCATTCTTTATAAAAACTAGCGCTCGCGCTCGTTTTATAAACTTGAATTCGTGCCACAAAGTTGACTTTTCAAAACGCGTTCTTTAATATACTATTTTTCTGCTTTAATTACACAAAGAAAGACAAAAGAATGTTGTGTTGTTAATAAAATTTAATAAAAGTAGCTTTATAATTTGTTACAAAGATTCCACAAGTAATTTGTCAAGTGTCTTTATTTATTAATTTATTATTGTTATACTTATTTATCTGGTTTTGTTATGAGTTTAGATGTGGTCTGTTGCATTAAAAATCTTTTGCCGTTTGACTTGATTTTAATAGTTGGGTGTGAAAAACTAATAAAATTATTTAGATTTTAAAATTTAATTTACGCGTAACGTTTCTTCACTAAACACTGTTACTTCTTCAGGCTTATTACAATAAGTTCTGATTGACGATAATAAAAAATGGAACAAGAGATTGAAATAAAATAATTTTCATGTTTTGTTAATTACCTGAAAGGAGTTGGTGAATTTTGTTCAAATTTACTAGAAAAGTTTGTTCAATTAAAATAAAAAATAATCAAAATTTTAAGTGGTTGCTAAAAATTGTTTTCGATTAGTAAACTGACAGGCAATTTGATCAAATTAGTTGCCCCTGAAATAATAAAAATGACAATGATTATTATTTTTGATAACATATCAGAAACAAACATCTTTACCAATTTCCAGTTGTATTTTTATTTTTGCTGTTTGACATTAAACGCTAAATTTTTATAACAGCTAAAATATTTGACTTTCTCTAAAGAGTTTGCTTCACTGTCTAGTCAATAAATGTGGGACTTTAGTGGATTTCAATTGTCACCAAAATGAGACAAATGTCACATTTAAAAATATAGGCGGAGTCAGGGCCGTCTCTACCCTCATTGCCGCCGGGGTGCAAAGTTCCAAGTGTCGCCCCTGACATTTTTCTTTTACAAATATCTCAACTTTTTTTGAGTTGTTTTTATTTTACTATCAAATTACAAAACAGTATGATAAAAAGTAACAAAATTCAAATAAAATTAACAAAAAGTAATAAAATACATAAAAACACATTCAAAAAATTATTAACTAAATTCAATTTTCCTTCCTTTTTTAACAGAAAAATCTCTGACAATATCAGTTACATCCAAGTCTATTTCATTTTCAATATTAATTAAAGCAAAATTTGACAACCTTTCCTGGGTCATACTAGATCGCAAATAATTTTTTATTAGCTTAAGCTTTGAAAATGATCTTTCCTCTTCTGCAACTGTAATAGGTAAGGTTAAATAAATGCGTAATGCAGTAGACAAATTTGAAAAAAGACTAATTAAATTATTTTTAAATAAATAATTCAAAATATCCAGTGATGATGTATTTAGTTTAAGATAACTTGGTAAAATTTCTATTTTATTTTGTAAATCATGGGCATTTACATCCGAATGATTTTTTTCGAAATCCGTCAATTTATTTTGCAAATCAGCACAGTACTTTAACATCTCATATGAGTCTATATTTGTTATTTGATAATGTGTCAAAATTATGTAGAAAAGAAAAATAACTGTTGTGATCATACAACAACTCAAACTGCTCATTTAATTTTATAATAGCTGTGTCTAATAAGAAAAAGTAGAAATTAACTTTAAAGTGCAATTCTGGATTTTGTATAGGTTCATCATGATTTTCATAGTCAAACAATGGCCGTCTCTTTCTTAGTCGAATGCAAGAAATAGCTGGAAAAGAAATTTCACAGTCTAATTTCACATTCATTCAAAAAAGATTTAACATCTTCTAACATTTTAGTAACTTCTGGAAGAATTATAGAAGATTTTTGCATAATTTTGGAAACAAAATTGATTTTTAATAAAATGTTGTACCAGGTAATTAACCAACAAAAAATTTTATAAAATTTTATTTTAGAGAGTAAAAAATTTGCCAAATTTTTTGTATCATTATCAAAATTTGAATTAGAATAAATAAAAAATAAAGCATCATATACTTTTTCCAAATTGAATCGAAGAGTTTTTACAGCATCAATTCTGCTTTCCCATCGTGTATTGCAAAGAGGTTTCAGAGTTAATGTTGGAAGTTCTTTTTTAAAAATTTGCCAGCGCAATGTTGAAGCAGAAAAAAATACGTATATTTCTTGAACGCTAGAAAAAAAGTTGGTCACCTAAAAAAAACTTTTGGCAGCATCATTAATAACTAAGTTCATATTGAGAATAACAATGCTGTATAGTGTATATGTATAAATAAGTTTTTATAGAAACAACTTATATTAATTTTTCTTTTACACATCTTAAGATTTTTAAATTTATTGATGTGAAAATTAAAAGTTTTGGGAGAGATTATTTGAACAAAGTTATTGTGCAATATTGTTATATAGGATGACTGCTCGCTTTCAAATCTTCTAGTTTTGACATAAATAAATTTTTCGATTAGCAAAAAAATAAACAAAAATTATTTTTATGAAATCTTATTTATATTCAACAAACAGTTTGCTCTCTGATATAAACAAATAACTTTTCACTTTAGTAGGTACATTTTTATAATAAAAATTTCTTGAAAATGGTATATTTTACAAGACATGAAAGTAAGGTTTTTTTGTGAAATGATGATTTGTTCACGAACAGCGAGTGAGCAAATATCTCGGGAACGAATAAACTGAATTTTATATCGAGTACTGAATATTATTTATTTTTTCTAGGATACTGAAATGCTAATTTTATCTTTGAAATCCATAATTATAGTTTGCAATTAATCAAACTGTTAATGCGATGTCACTGCAAATTTATTTAATTTTTTACCTATTTTCTTAATAACATACATTTATCTCTATTTAAATAGTTGTACATTTACATAGGGTTTATTGTATCAAACTACTTTCATATGCATGAGTAGAAAAAATGTTTTTTTTGTATAACTATTTTTATCTACTTAATGTTTTTTTTGTTTTTTTTTTATTTGGTTACTATATACCGTAATTATAATCCATTTTACTTCTTTCACATTGGTTCTTTTTTTCATTAACTTTTTGTTATGTATTTCGCTTTTTGTTTCTTCTTTTAATATTTTTTTAACTGTGGTCAGGAGGTCTGATTTAGCCTTTTTAGAGTTAAAATTTTTCGATAGTAATCTTATAGCTTATTATTAAGTTGTTATACAAGGGTTGCCTTAGTTTAATTTGATTTTAAACTTTGGAAAGTTTTGAGTTAGTATGTGGTTATGGCGAGCGATATACATTCATCCATACTAATATCCTTCGACCCCCTAACATATTCAGTTTTAAATATAATAAATATTTAAATCAAATTTCAAATTAATCAAATTTCTGATTAAACAGAAATATTTCATTAAATTATTGTAATATAAATTAGTTTAACAGATAACGAAGCTTCTCAATTTTTTTGATACCTAGTTGGGTAATCTCGAGAGTAATCTCTTTCCACCATTTTTTTATATTTGTAATGTGTTAAAGTTCTCATTGCATATTTTGTGAAACTGATAATTGGGACACACAGTGTTGTTATTGTATTCATGTTTTATAAATTGACATTAAAATTGAGGTTTAGCAGAATGGGTTTTATTATTGAAATGTAATAATTGTACAATATGCAAACAAAAAGCTTTTATTTAATAAATTATAACAATTCAAATTTTATTATTACCTGTTTTACATTGTTTATTGGTAAATTACAGTATATTACCTATCTAAAGTAAATACCTTGGAAGAAAAGGTAATCAATCTTTTGAAGTGGCGTCTTAAAGTTGAGTTAGTTGAGTGAAGGTTACCGGGTCTTGACACAATTTATTTATAAATCAATTAGGCTTTTATGAAAGGTTTCCATCCTTGTAAATGACATATTCAGGCAATTACAAACTCAAATTGATTTAAGTGAGTGTTAATTCCAACAAATCAAAGTTTAGTTCAAAACATTATAAATCCTGTAATTTAATACATTTTTTTAAATGAAACATTATAGGAGAATATAATAATTATTAATGAAGTTGTTTCGCTTCTTCATATACCTTATTGATTTCAAGTGGTTTTATTTATCACATGATAATGGACTTTAATTGGGTTCTGGTCCTGAGTACCAAAGTCATCTTTAGTCCTTCACCTCCAGGGAGACACAATTGTCGCACGACCGCACTTTAGTTACCCCTTGTAGTCTAGGTTAATGGTGTCCGATATTCCACATTTTAGCTCACTCCAATGAATGAGATATTGCCTAGTATGCGTTAATTTATCTACGTTATTTTAAACTTTGTTTGATCGAGTTAAATTACGTTGATTTATGTTGTATTCTTTAGGGGAAAAAGTATTAAACGTTCTACACATTTACGAATTAACTGCTTTGCTTGACGATATACAAATACGCTGAATTTTTATAATGTCTAATTTTGTACTACAGAACAAGGCAGGCTATGTAATTAGTACAAAATTTTAGGAATTTGAAATTGTATTTTACTAAATATGTTTTTTTCTGCTTTAATTACACAAAGAAAGACAAAAGAATGTTGTGTTGTTAATAAAATTTAATAAAAGTAGCTTTATAATTTGTTACAAAGATTCCACAAGTAATTTGTCAAATGTCTTTATTTATTAATTTATTATTGTTATACTTATTTATCTGGTTTTGTAATGAGTTTAGAAGTGGTGTGTTGCATTAAAAAACTTTTTCTGTTTGACTTGATTTTAACAGTTGGGTGTGAAAAACTAAATAAAATTGTTTAGATTTAGAAATTTAATTTACGCGCAACGTTTTTTCACTAAACATTGTTACTTCTTCAGCCTTATTACTATAAGTTCTGATTTACGATAATAAAAAATGGAACAAGAGATTAAAATAAAATGATTTTCAAGTTTTGTTAATCACCTGAAAGGAGTTGGTGAATTTTGTTCAAATTTAGTAGAAAAATTTGTTCTATTAAATTAAAAAATAATTAAAATTTTAAGTGGTTGCTAAGAATCTTACAAAATTTTTAACAATAAAGTCGTATGTGAGTTTTGCACTTGTGCTTTTCCTACTTTTATAGTTTTTTTTGAATAAAGTACCTACTGGGTTGTTTAAGTTTAAGCTGAAATTTTGTCTAGCATTACTTGTTTTATTCAAATTACATAATAATAATAAAACAACAATGAATCTATAGAAACAAGAAAGGTGCAAGTTTTGAAACACGTATGTATCACGACTCAAGGTTCGTAATAGTACATTATACACCAAGGTAGAGAAAACACTTTTTATAGCCGAGCGGGTTTAATGCCCAAGATGCGTAGCATCGAGGGCAATAATAGATGCGAGGCTATAATATTTTTCTCTACCGTGGTTTATATATGATTTTTTTCACTACTAGCACATTAATTTATTATATATCATATAAAAATATAACCTCATTTAACGAGCACACATCCAGACTAAACATAACGTGTCTTTATTTATTGTCGAAAATTAAATTTGATGAAAATAAAAACGACTGATATTTAACTACAGACGTTTTTTCACTTCGGATATTTAACTTCACAGATAAAAATCGAAAAGGACGTTATTGTAAGCATCTTTTATGTAAGCAACTATTTATGTACTGGAAAACAAAAGAGCGTAGATTTTCTATCAACTGAAAACTTCAGAACCCCAAGTTCAGGATTTAAGTTGACAGCCCCCGCTTTCCTGGTCGGAAACTTGAAGAATGGAATTTGCAACAAAACATATGGTCAAATTAACTATACACAGGGCTCCACACTTTACGTGTAACCTTATAAAAACCCATTTTCATTATTTACAGCTTTAATAGCAGTTGTTTTTATTAATTCTGCATGAATTAAAAGTAAAATTTTTGTACTTGTGTTTGAGGTTATGTTATTTACCTACCAATTTTTAAAGAATTTTCCATTTCGTCACACTACAAAGTGTTTTTTACAATAAGACAAGATCAAAGTACATACTTACATGTATAAACTGTAAAAAATTACATTTTTTTTAATGCAATCAACGGATTTCATCACTGGTTGGTTGAACCATGACTACCTACCTTTTTCCATTTTCTTGGATTAAAAATATTTCATTATTAAAACATCAACTTTTTAATTATGCGTTTATTCTGCTTTTTAACGTTTGAGAAGATATTTCGTCGATTTCGCGCAAGCGCACCATTTTGTTTTGGCAAATTAGAGATGAGGTGCGGTGTTAAACAAACTTGCCTTGAAATCACAAATATTAAATAAACTGTTTATTAGGTATTTCTAGTGCACCTAATTTCGGACATTATTTTTTCCGTCAACACTTATATCTATCGTTCATAAAAATTGCAAATATATTCGTATCAGGCAACACAGTTGAATGTCGGTATCCACTCAACTCTAGACCATTATCTCCCTTGGTTTATAATCATTATTGACTACTAGGAGAAGAAAACAACTACACCCTCTCGACAAACTAAATAATGTTGTCTTCTGAGACTAGTAGTCAAAAAAATTAATTAGGGTGTCTGGTAACTTTAATCCAATCAGAGATCAGATGAAAGCCCGCGAAAGTGACGTCACTCAGCGTGGCTTTTTAAGCCACAGCCACTCCATCTTGAAAATTTTAAATGGCACTACCCTACTTGTGATACATCGTTGGAAAGCTCGTAACAAACGCTTTTCAAAAATGTTATGCAAAAGCCTATTTGACAAAGTCATTTTCCAAATACTCGAAAAGAAAACTTTAAATTTTCATTTGTGTTATGGTGTTATGCAATGTCCTAAAGGAAAAATTGACGTTATTGACAAAATACACAACCAAAAATATGATTTAAATCCTAAAGACTACGTTTCTTTTTTTGTGATTTTTTTGTGTTTTGAATCTTATCAAAATGACAATACATTATGGTTTTTGCACTCCTATGTTTATTGGGTTTAGATTATAATGTATCTGTTTATCTGTTTTTGTAGATTTATACATTTCATTTATTAAATGTTACCTGGTAACGATATTGTAAATTGTCAAAAATTGACAATGGTTTATAGTACGGCAGAGCGTGTTGAATTGATATTTATTTACGGTTCTGAAAATTGTTGTGCTCTTCGAACAGCGGCAGTATTCAATAATAAATATCCAGAAAAACATGTTGTTCATGCGTACGTTCAGAAGTTAGTCGCCAAATTTAAGGAAACAGGTTCTGTTAAGAATAAAAAAAGAAGTCAACCAAGAGTACTCAGTGTGGAAACCCAAATTGAAGTACTTGGACAATATGCTATAAATCCAAAAATGTCAATTCGTCACGCAGCTAGGGAAACTGGATTATCACACGAATCAGTACGAAAGGTATTGAAACTTCATAAATTTTATCCTTATAAGATGCAAATTCTCCAAGAACTTGGCAATGACGACCCGGATCGGCGCATTGAATTTTGTGAATTGGTTACTGAAAAATGCATTACCGAACCATTATTCGTAAAAAACATTTGTTTTTCGGATGAATGTTCGATTTATTTAAATGGAAACGTAAATAAACAAAACTGCAGGTATTGGAGTGATGTAAACCCTCACATATTTAGAGACGGACATACGCAGTATCCACAAAAACTAAATGTTTGGGCTGGGATACTAGGAGATGCCATTATTGGACCTCTGTTTATTGATGGCAATTTGAACGGCGAACAATACGCTAATATGCTGGAGACGACCATAGAGCCTCTTATGGTTCAGGAGCTTGAAAATCAATTGGACGAATTGGAAAATCCAGGATTAAATGAACATCTAATGCATTTTCAACAAGATGGAGCACCTCCACACTATGTACTTCCAGTCAGGCAATGGTTGGATAACCACTACCCAGATCAATGGATTGGGAGGAGAGGACTTATTGAATGGCCTCCTAGGTCACCAGATCTTACACCACTGGATTTTTTTTATGGGGCCATTTAAAGTCTGTGGTTTATAAAACAAAAGTAGATTCACTTGAACAATTGAGACAAAGAATCATTCAAGAGTGTCGAGCTATTTGCAGAGACACTTTTCAAAAAGTTTGTGAAGAATTTCAAAACAGGCTCTATTTTTGTTTAGCAAACAACGGAAATCATTTTCAACATTTATTATAGCATTTAATAAAATTTAATCACTTGGGCAATGTTTTATTTTAGTTTCGATTAGAGTTTATTTACTACAGCGAATAACAAAAATGAAAATTTAAAGTCTTTTTTTTTCGAGTTGGAAAAATGACCTTGTCAAATAGGCTTTTGCATAACATTTTTGGAAAGCGTTTGTTATGAGCTTTCCAACGATGTATCACAAGTAGGGTAGTGCCATTTAAAATATTTAAGTTGGGGTGGCTGTGGCTTAAAGGGTGGGTGGGGGTGCGTCACTTACCATGTCATTTTGATTCCCCCTGGCAACCACCAAAACGGTTTTAAGTGATTTTCAATAACTCTTTCAATTCTAGAGATATTGCCGATTGCAACTTTTAAAATTGACACACTGTATATATTAGTTTATATACTCTAACCACTTAGAAGATATTCGCATTTTAAAGACCAAAATTTGAGACTAAATCCTCAATTTTTTTTAAATGGTAAGTGTAATCAATTAACCACAAAAGACTTTTCTTGTAGAGCGTTTAATTTATTACAAAATTATATGTCGGGCATTTTTTAATATTTATTTATCTACGAGTTATAAAAGTTAAAAATATTTTTTTTTTGTTAAATTCTTTAAACTTTGACCTCTGATATCTTGTAAACGCTAATTACTATAAAAAATTGTAAGATACCTTTTTTATAGTGTTCAATTTTATATAAAAAATGTAAATAAAATTTTTCTGTACTATCAAGTAGTGAGGAGATATGGATTTTGCCAAATAAAACTAAAGAAAAAATAGAAAACTGAGATGAAGAAATTCGAATCAATTTTTCAGTGTCGGAAGTTAAAAAAAATATTCGATTTTTTTGGCTCACCCTATTGTATATATGTATAAATAAAGTAATAGCCTGAACAAATAATTTCAATTGTTAGAAAGACAACGTCCTTATTTTTAAATAAAACTGGAGTGGTAAATCTGATATTCTTATTAGACCTGTTTCACAAAGATAAAAACTGTACCTAGAGTGCTACAATAGTCCCATAGTCCACCAGCTTTTAGCAGTGCTAACATTTTAAAAATAATGCTCCGTATTTTCATTCGACCTTTTTGTCCAATTTAGAAAAAAAACAGAATCAGCTGATGACAGAGGGTAAGCATAAAATGGTTCATGATTATTTGTGTCAGTTTAGGAAATTGATATTTTGGATTAATATAAAGATATCACATCTGGAATAACAGATAAATATTTACTGTTTTGCTGCAATTATGTTTTGTTGCAATTACAATATCAAAAAGTTATAAAGACTCCCTTTAATACGACAAACAACTGTTCTGGCCAAAATGCTTTAAAAATATAAAAAAATTTTTAAAACTAGACATTTAAAATTATAATACAGCAAAGGAAGGACAAAGTATCAAATTCTGATTAGTCTTAGAACACCATATTCAAGCGTTCATGAAGATTCATTGTAGTTCTCATCGAATTTCTTAAGAATAAAACAACATTTACATTTCTCATTTAACAATAATGTCATTAGAGATAATTACGTCAAACTTTTAGGTATAGGTTTAAATGTTACATTAAAGTGGAGCTTTCACATTAAAAACTTTTGTAACAAATTTGCTAGCAAATGTATCTTATCAAGCAGCTAAAGAAAGAATTATTAAGTTTAGAATGTTTAATAACCGCGTGTAAAGCACATTCATTTTTACTTATGATGTTATAATTTAAGAAAACGGCTCATAATTTATCAAAATTTTTAAAATGGCCTTTAGGTGCCTTGACACTTGTAGACCATAATTTACCAAAAACGATATTTTAACACTACCTTCAATTTTTATATATTTTTCTTAAGTTAACATACATAAATAAGCCCAAGAATAGGATTGCGCTTATAAGTAGCGATACACCCTCCCCCCTAAAATAACGGTAACGCTACAATACTACAGACTGAAAGTTTATGAACTCCTCTCTTTTTATGCAGGCTGTATATTGGTTTTATATACATATGAATCTATTTAAACCTTGAACTCTACAATAAGCTAAGTCCAAAAACGAGGACACTCAAAATTAATTTATTCAGAAATGTTACCGGTTGTATAAGTTCAACCTTTAAGGTTTTAGACCCCATGCCATGGCTTAAGGTTTGTCAGCATTCTTGCACCTTCTACTGTTTTAGTGTTTTTTATCCAACTCAGTTCTCTTTGTTCTCATTCTGTGTTTACGTTATATGATACTTTTTTTGAGATACCTTGTGCCAGGCATTCTTTGACGTGTCCCACTGAGCACTCTGAGTTTTGACTTTTTAGGTTACATTCGGTACTCATTCCATTATTTTTTTATTCGTTTGTTTTCTTTAAGTTTCCTTATCATGTTTCACAACTTGATAACAAGGTGTCTCAAAATTCAGAAAACCATCTTTTTAATGCGTTGTCAATTAAGATCCAAAAATTGCAAAAAATATTTTTTTAAAAATCCACCTCAATTTTGCCAATAAAAATAATAATGACATTATTTGACATAATAGAGATCTTAATTAATATGACTAAAATGGTGAAGTTTAAAAAACTATATTATCAAATAATTTTTGTTTGAAAACTTGTATCTTATTAATAACTAAAAGACCTGGATTTTTTTTATTTTGTGGAACCCTAGTGAAACGTGTAGCATTTCGTTGGTCTGCAAACTATGAGACATCACGTATTTTACACACAATATTCCTTTTCCCTTTTCTAATTGTTTCGCTGTACTTTTGCTCAATAACTTTAAAACAAAAAATATAAACAAATGAAGTAAGACGTTGTGAGATTTCCGTTAAAAATGATGTCACAATATCCCTTTCAAAAAAGAGACTACCGAGACCTACTCCTTCCTGTCGACTCGTTTCTCTTTTAAAACTCTACGGTAAAACTTTATTTTCCGGCTTTATATAATAAATAACTTTAATAAAACAAAGTTTATTTAATAAACAAAAACAGCTTGTGTCAGCATGGTAATAATATTGTTAAAATAATGAAAAATTCTTAGCGTCATATTAATTTTCTGAAAACTGACAAATCTTAGCTCATTTTATCCTTATATTTTGATCCTTATATTGTAAAGCACGTCCAATGCATTTTTCCTATTTGAGAAACTCCAAGAGTTTTTATTACTTTCAGATCTAAAAACACACACACTATCTTTTGCCACGAAAATGCGATTTAAATCAAATATTTTAAATTTTTAATACTTCAATAATTCTACTCGTATTTACAGGGAATGTATAAATTTATCCTATCTTGTTGCATTACAAAAAAACTCCATCTTATCCTTGTATTTCAGTCTTTATCCATCTCATTCACGACACGAGATATGAAATTTCGTAATATGTATAGGTAGGTATGTTATTAAAGGTTTCAGTTCCACTCTAGAAAGAGGAGAAACTGTAAAATAAATCTAGAGTAACGACAAATTGAACACCTAGATTGTAATGTTATCGTTCAACTTAGCGTTAATAATGTGGCTTGAAGCAGTTATTCTGATTTAATTGTCTGAAACTCAGTTTTGTAAAATGTTCAAAAACAGTTCAGCATTTGCTGCAACCTATTACAGTTCAAAAATTTATAACAACAAATTATTTTAATAACTTTGTTTTATACTTTATTTTATTCTATATCGTTACCATGTTAATAGCAGTTTGACAACAAACTGCGTTAAAAGGTTCCTATAACAGTACTATTGTTCTTAAAAAAATAACATCATTTAAATAAAGCATCAATAAAAAATCATTTACATCCAGTTTCCCTTTGCGAAAATGTCTTAAAATTATTTCTTATTATTTAAAAATTATCATTGTTGGATAAAATAAACAGTGTTAATAAGATATAATACGCAAAGTTATTCGCTGTTTATATAACCCAAAAATTAAAGAAAAACGCACCTGCGTCGCTCGTTCTTTTCAACAATAAAATTCATCATAACCTTACTTGTATCGTAAATATCTATTACCAAATACAAATATGTGCTAATTTACAAAAAACAAAAACAGATATTAACTGTTTATAACATTAAATTATTATCATAATATCAGAATCATATCATAACTGACTTGTTTAATTCAACAAAGCTAATAATAAAATCTAAAAATGATTCGAAATAATTTTAATGAAATATTCGGAGTGTTTATTTAAATAAGCCACTGAGCCAGATGTAAATTTCCTTTTGGATTTAACTATTACCATCATACGAGGATTTATAAAACAAAATTTTACGTTTTGCTTTTTTTTAATTATTTCCCATATGTACATATTTTAATTTTTTATTATATTAATCTTACAAAGCTTAAAGAATTTTTTAGATAATGCATTCTTTCAAAATTATTAACCGCCTTGTATATTTTTTAATAATTTATGGCGCTCTGTATATCAACCCCTGATTTTGGTGTATATGAAAAAAACATAGTTTTTCACATAAAACACTTAAGGAGCATATTTTGTTTCAAAAGTTTGTAACACAATCTTTATAGAACACTTCTGATTAAAAACAAAAAATTTAAGTAATTTCGGTATTTGACCATTTTGGTTGATCAATATAAAATATAATTAAAAATTTAGCATTCCAAGATAAAGAAAATAAAAACACTTAGTTAGGCGACATAATTCAAGTTAATTTATTCAGACGATCAAAACCTAACTATTTGACAGAACCACATGGTCATTATATATTTTAATTTGTTGAAATTTTAACTTTTGAAAGGCTTGAGAATGGCAATTGTAAATAGTAATTATTATAAAATGTAAAAGGCACTCACTAACACCAAATACTACACTTGACACGACACGCACGCGTTTTAAAAACAAAGTAGCCATCCTCAGGTGAGAATTAAAATTGTGTAGTGTAGTGACATTCGACAGATCAAAACGATCCAACCAAAAAAATTTATTGATTGTTATCTTTATTTTTTAGTTATTTAAAAATCTTAATTTTGAAAATCAATATTTTACGTACGATAAACATAATAGTATAACAATCTCGATACAAACGTAATTAGATACCTAAATACAATAAAAAAATAAAAGCGAAAAAAATTTAAATGATGAAAGAACTAAACTTATGGGTTTGACTTGTATTGTAATCCTCTCATCATTTGTATGAAAATCGCCCCACTTTTGAAAAAATATGCTTTCATCGAATCTAAGAAAATTCATATGTAAGAACTTCCAATATACTGACTTCTGACGGCTGCAGACTGGACATATTAGGTTTGATTAGGATCTGACTGTTTTGTTTTTTTTTTCTATTAATAATAAATATATTACTATTATTATTATTATTATTATATTAAATAAAGTGATAAGTTTTAGCATTCAGAATTTATTTTTAATCATTAACTTTTACTATATGTTGGTAAAGAATCGTTATGCTAAAGTGGTAGATTTTGTTGTCTTAAGTACTTTGTTTATAAATTAACATAAAAATTATAATCGATGAAATTTCAACTTTGGTAAAGCACCTAGACAATATGTATATACACTTTTAAGTTTTGATACCTTTTAAGGTGTGTAATTTCTAGGTATCACGTAATCAAGACTGCTGACTCTAATATACTTTTTTATACACTAAATTCAAGCTGTTATTAAATTTTATCCAATTCTTAAATTCTTGTAAGGGTTAATGGCGCTTAACGTAAAGCTTTTTAAGAGTTGATAATCACACTAAACTGATTGTTTTCTGTGATTTATTTTCAGTCTCAGTATTACTAATTATTACCCATTTATTCTATTCAAAGTCATCAAATAAATATTTATCTAATCTGAGACATAGTGATCAGTGATCCCAAAAATTTCCATTATAAAATATTACTTAAAGCAAAGAAATTGAACATCAATAAAAGTAGCATAGGACGATGCTTTGTATATAAAATATTTGTAAATCAAATTCTTTTTAAACAAAACTCTTTGTATGAGAAAAAGAGAAAAACCAACTCAGCTCCATTTCGAGCAGTCTGTAGAGTTGTCCTCGTTTGGATTTATGTAAAACGAAAAAAGACGAAATAGATGTTGAAGCCTAAAAATCACAAATGCTTTTTGATTATACCATTATCGTTGTTTTTCTGCGAGGACTTTTCTCTACATGATTTCAATTTTTCACATCATGACACGAAATTAAATTTGCCGCTATTATAAACACTTTAAAAAACGCAGATAGTAAATATTGTCGGTCTCGAAGTTCAAAATTAATAGCACTCTATTTGTAAGGATTACGCGACAAATAGTACAGGATTGTGAATTGGAGTGAATTTACTTCTTCTACACATTCACACTTTATTATGACATCGAGAAACATAAATAACAACAAGTTCTTTACTCACAACTTATTATCTGTTTTGAATTCATTTGCAAACAGACAAAGAAGAGAAAACAAGGTTTTAAAAAACACTTTGTCAATGTCCTAAAAAATATTCAGTACATATTTTCAGGTTTCGATTAATTCAACTGTAAAGAGGCTTCTCATTCTGCAATCCAATATAAGATTCTGAAATTAACTGGTTAATGAAAAGTTCTATTTTCATGAAAAGTTCACAATAAGAATGAAACCACTGGCTCAAGCTTATTGTAATGTAAGTCTAAGCTCACATCACAAAAAGTAGATTATCTTTACATGGATGTCGACAAAATCAATATAATTCACTGTGATTATTTCACTAAAAGCACATCTATTGTATTGTCTGAAGTGCGTATTCTTTCTCCGCATCCTTTGTTTTTGCCTTAATAAGTTTTGTTAACATATGTAGATATTAAACGTTTTTAAGAAGATTGTTTTAGAAATGCTGCATTTATATTTTCAAAAAAGAAACCTTCCAGAGTATTACAGAAATGATTTTAAGCTCCACTTGTGCTTATTTCCAATGTGCTCAAGAATCAGAAGCTGCTTTTTGATAATGGAATATCGGAAAACAAAGTTTTCTTAAAATTATAATGTTCTGGCCTAAGTAATTTTTAAGTAGCCCTGCACTTTAATTTTATTTTTTTTATACACTGAATCAGTTCCAACTTTTTTCTACAAAATCTTATTTGAAATTCAAATTACTTAAGATTTCTTTCTGTATTAGCCTACTTATGAAAATATTGGTTTCATATTTGACTTTTTTAATTAAAAATTCATTTTAAATAGTTACATAAAAGTAATTAACTAATTAGTGTAATGGATAATATAGTAAGAAGCCTTAATTATATAGGAGTTTGTTTATATATTATTAGGAGATTAAATTGGAAATACCTCATACATATTACATATTAGTACATGTAATGTGTACCAAAACTAAATAAAAGTTATAATTGCTCTGTGTGAAACCAATTTCATGTACTTAAATGAGATCTTCACAACTGATTAATTTTCACTTAAAATTTAGTTTAAATTAGTTAATTCCAAAAACAAATTACTATAAAACAATTGTTGGTTTATGTAACTTCAATCATTTTATATTATTTATAATCTAGTTATGTAAATTTTCAATAAACGTTTCCGTTCTTTTTGTGACTGGAAGAGTGGAAAATAATAGAAAATAAATGACGTTCTGGTTAGCTGAAACACTATCAAATTATTTGTTTTCTATGCATGTCATAAAACGTTTAAATTAAAATGCGTTTGAAAAAAGTTTTTGATCACTTGAAAATGCACATGCATGAACACACAAAAATAGTATATTTGCACCTTCATCCGACAAAAAAATATATCGTTTAAAAACGAACAAATTGGAATTAAAAAAGATTATTGCAACATACAAACACATACATACGTTACTTTTTACGAAAAATTTATGAAACCTCTGAAAAGTTGTAACAGCAATAGACTTTTCCTGACCGCTATAAATAAAATATTTTAGTCACCGGTTTGATTAATGACGGTGGAGGTTAAGAGGCTAGAACTGTAAAAAAGAGCCTTTTCTGGAAATAACTGTCAATCAGCGTAAGCTGCTTTCAAATCTCTCTTATTATACAATACTCGTAATACATTCAAATTTAACAAATAATTCTTAGAGTCCTTATATTTGAAAACATCCCTTGTGTAAACTAATTAGAGTTGTTTTTAAATACTTATTTGAAAGATAACAATTACGTTTTCTGGTAGAGAATACGAGTATACACAACGATTAAACTTTGTAATTTAGCTTCACCTGTTCTTCAGCTGGAAAATTCACTTATAAATCTTATAAAAGTGAAATCAATCTTAAGAAGTTACTCAAAGTGTAATTCGACTGCAAATGAAAAAAACAACTTTAACTATCTAATAATAAGAAAATATATCACGTAATGCAACATACACTAAGTGTAAAAATATCAACACGCTAAATACTAGATATGTAATAGGTACATATACTCTGTTCTGTATCATAAAAATTGCATCATCTAGAAGGATAATTAATTAATTTCAACCAAATTTGGTAAAAGTTTACTCGTTTAATCATAAATTTTCTTTAGCTTGTGTTGAGGTGTTTTTCTTTGGTAATTATGTATAGAATAAAAATATGGCAAAAAAGATCTGTTAAGTCAAATTATTGGTCGACATACATAATCTAGTTTTTCCTATAGATATAATGCTATTTATGTCAACAAAAGTTTTTGATGTAATAATTTTAATCGTCCTGTTGAAGTTATTATAATGTGGTTTTAGTCGGAATAAGAGGACAAAAAGACAACTTAATTGTTTCTGTTTATCATGGTTTTGCTGATTTATTTATTAATCTTTTGGCTTTTTAATATTCTGAACAACAATTTATTAAACATATAAAAATGATGATTCAAAAATAAAGTCAAATTAACATAACAAAATTATCAAAATCTTACCAAAAATTTTTCAGTTTTGTGTTTTAAATGTCTACGTACAAAATTCCCGAAGCAGTTAGAAGCAAAATTAAAAGAGAAAGTTTTCACTGGCGCCGACATAAGAAAACTTTTAACCGACACCCATTTTGTGGAAAGTATGAATGAGAAGGAAAAAGAAGCTTGAGTATCGTTCAAGGATGTGGTGTGAAAGTTTTTGGGAAATACTAAGGATCCTGACTACAAAACCACTGTTCAACGGATGCTAGTGGCATACGAAGCTCAAGACTGTAAGATGGGCTTAAAGCTCCATTTTTTACATTCCCACATAGACTATTTTCCTAAAAACCTGGAAGCTTACAGGGAAGAACAGGGGGAGCAGTTTCACTAGGATGCCCGTAATATTGAAAGACCAAGGAAGATGGAACTATGCATCAGACTATACAGTCGGATGCTTAAGCGGGAAACTAAAGATGGAAATCGGAAAAAGATTCGGCAAAGTATCAACGAAAAAAAAAGGTTTCATAAAAAAGATAAATAAGTATATAAATATATGTTTCAAAATAATGTTTCATTGGTTGTAAAAAACATTATGTTTGATAATTTTGAATAAACGAGTGTTTTTACCAATTTTTTGTGTTAGAAGTTGCAAAGAACTCTTATGCGATAGAAAAAAACGGCTATCACTTTTGAACTCATCGCATTTTAAAACATATAATTCAGTAAAAATATCTCATGCAGCTGACAAAAATTTTTTTGCAGACCTGTGTAATTTGACTTCCCGAATGTTGACAACAACGCCTTATTTTTATTTCAAACATAATAAGCTCACAAACCAGATTTCAGATTTTGTTTCGCTGTACCAATAGTTACTTTTTTAAAAATGAATAGACCCGTCTTTTTGTCTTTGAAATGGATTTATTAGAACTGCGAAAACGAATTTTAAAAGTTAAAATTTTTCTTTATATCTTAGAAAGAGGATTCTTTCCCTATTGTCAAAAAACACCTGCTAGTGGTGATTAAAGTTTCCTAAATTTACAGGTTGTCTGGTAACTTCAAAACAAAAGAGAGTGACAGATATAGTCGCCATGTTTATGCTTCATCAAGCGTGCGCAAACTTTTCGAAGAAGATTTTTTGTCTGTGTTGATTGGTTTTTAAATTTTTTGGAAATGTAGTGTTGTTGTTTTGAGTCAAATGTTGAGCTGTATCGTTTGTTAAAAAAAAAACTTTAAGTAAGTGATAGAAAACTGTTCACAGATTTTTGTCTCTAAAGATTCGTAAAAATATGAAAAAAATTGTAACAATCTATTTCTGTTTTAATCAAACTATACTTCTTTCTCTTTGATTGTATTTTTATTTTATTATATTAAAATGTTTGTAATAATAAACAAAAATTTCAGGTGTTTAATAAATCATACAATCAATTTAGATTATTTGATTTTCAAAATTCCAGATCTGTTTCTGTGAAATAAAGTTTATTCTCTTTCGTCTTCTAAAACTTAAAGACAACAAATCAATACAGAGTAAGACATTAAAATAAAGGTTTGTACAAAACTTTAAATTGAAGAGAGTCGGAATTTTTTTTGACAAAAACGATTCACCTAATTACAAAAACCACGGTTTAAATTACCAGAAACTTGAATTTAATCAAAAACAACAACTATATTACATATAATTTGTTAATTAATAAACATTTATACAGTAAAAATAAACTAAAATTTATCTTACATGTGACTTAAGCTTTAAAGGGTGGGTGGGAGTGTGTCACTTACCATTCCATTTTGATTCCCCCTAGCAACCACCCAAACGGTTTTAAGTGATTCTCAATAACTTTTTCAATTCTAGAGATATTGCCGATTGCAACTTTTAAAATTGACACACTGTATATATATATATATATATATATATATATATATATATATATATATATATATATATATATATATATATTCTGCTATCATTAGCACGGCCATACATTGCCCGATCCCTATCATTAGGACGTCCAAGTGCATAGAGCGCCCGTATATGGACGCTCTGCTGCAACCCCATGTAAAAAAAATTTGGGAGCCTTCCTACACCAAGACGAAGCGAATGGCAAAAATCGATTTGGACGCTTTAATGATTTCTGGATGAAAAATTCGTATAATTTTTAGTTCCGGCGTATATAGGGGTGGTGGCGCTGGCGTAATATACGTATATTTAACCTCGGTGTAATAGAGCGTCCGTCAGTTTGGCAACACTGTAACGATATGAATGAAATTAAATAAACGATTCCTGACCTGAGTTGTGAGGAATGAAAAGATAGACGCGCGCGTTAATGCTTCAAATTTAAATCTACTAGTAAGCGGTAATATTGTGAAACATTTAAAATAACTTTAAAAGTATTTATTTTTTTTTAAATTGTTCGGACAGGTCAATTTTATTTTTAAATTGCGCGTTTTAATAATAATTTGTTAATTAAATTTAATATCTATTTTATTTAGTGTGACCAAAAAGAAGATACCAACATCAACTTTGTTTTTTCAAAGAACACTTTATAATTTTAATTACATTTTTAAAATTTATGACAAATTTTGAACATATTTTGTGTATAATGTGCTATACCTATCTTTACTAAAATTTTTGTGACATTCTTAAATTATTAAAAGTTGAAATAAAATAAAAATTAAAAAACCGAAAAACTGAAATTTATTATTATTGAACTTATTGTTAAAATCTAGCACCTTATAACTTTTTAACAGTTAAAAAAATACTGGCAGTTAAAAATTTGTTAGAAACAATAATTAACATTTTAATTTTTTAAAATAAAGTTTTAATTATAAATTATTTGTTTTTTTTTAATGAACTGGTATTGTCAGATAACAGATAGTGCCCGAGCAATTTTTTTGAAGTAAATAGTTTTAAAGTTATTTTAGATGTTCCATATTTTTGCCGGTTACTGTATATAAAAAAAGTTTTGTATCTTTTTGCCTACATTTCGGGGATGGTAAAAAAATTACTGAAACGTCGAAAAGTAATAATAATTTAAAACATCATGAACGTTACTAAGAAAACTAAAATTACTTAAAGTTTGATAAAAAATAAATGTAAGTTTTATTTTTCTATAAAAAACTATTAATTCTAGTTGCTATTTATTATTAATTATACAGAAATAGTTATTTCTATGACAAAACCAGAAACTGTCGTTTTGTGAATATGAGCAAGGTTGTGGGCTGAGGCGAAGCCGAGTCTCACAAGTGCGAATACTTGCAAAAAGGTTTCTGGCCGTGTGATAAGCGACGTTTTTTAAGCCGAAAAGTTGTCTAAACTAAAAAAAAACTATTTTGATTATTATGATAACTATTTTAATTGACATTAAACAATTATAAATTGTGTCAAATCGTGCTTTTGTGCTAAAATAAATAAAACTTCTTCCAATAAATTAGAAAATGGAAGACAATAATAACCCAGAACATCTAAAAAACGCAGTCAGAAAAGCAACTGAAAATTCTTAGGTTTTACTTTCAATGTCTAGACAGTGCAAAATAGTGGCAAACGCAAACAATCATCTTTCCGACAATTTCTACGACTAGAAATTTAGTGTTTCTAAACGGAGGCCTAAAAAAATATTTTAAATTATTAGTTCAAATTTTACTAATAGCATTTTTTTGCTTCAAGTAATTATATTTTGATTTTCAATGCTTCTGATCGTTTATTTATAAAAATGTAGTAAAATCTAATTTTGAAATTAAAAAAATAAAAAAAAATAATTTAATTTTTTTTTAATTATTAGGATTAAAGTATTCATACATAAATATAAATTGGTTAAAAATAACAAAATTATAGGTAAAAACGTTGCAATAAATGGTTTCTTTAATTTGCAATAACAAAAAATTTTATTTCTAACATAAAAGAACTTCTCTCCTACTGTCAGTGTAATAATTATAAATATTGATTTTTAATAACTTTTTCGGCCATATAATAATTTTATAAAGTTGTCGTTTGATAAGGAATTTACAGTGCTTAGACTTATTTCATAATTTTTAATTCTTTAAATTACAGTGAATTTTATCAAGTATACGAAAAAATAACATGTTCGACACGTTAAAAAAAGTGAGTTTCTTAGGATCGTGTAAATTTCATTATAATGAAACATTAACACTCACTGGAAAACAATCAGGTTTTTTTTAACTTGTCAAACAATCTCTATCACTTAATAATTTTGAGTTTATTTTCAATAATACCTTCTCTTGGTTTATTTAAGATCTATTTTCTTAAATTGTTTACAATATTGTACACTATTTTTGCATTGCTTAAAGCGGTTTTTTATCTTTATTTCAAACTTTTTTCATAACTTTGCTTTACCGTTTTTACTATAATTTTTATGTTCTCTTTTTGTTCTTTATACAGTTGGTAGTCATCTAGGTTTTGTTGTTCTCTAAGTACTTTTTCGATAACAGTTTTTTCTTAATTACTTCTTGTTTAATTTTATTGTTCTACCAGTGTTTTAGCTTTTTCGTATTTGTTGTTTTGTTTACTCCACATATTTCTAAAACTGATTTTTTTAAAATATTTTAGGAAATTTTGTTTTTTTTTAATTTTTTTTTGTATTTTTTATATTCTTGTATTTTTTTATGAAATTTTGTTATACCTTTGTTTAGTCTCTATTCTATTAGTATAACATTTTTTTATCTTTTTTTTATTTCTGATCTTAGTAACTTTCCTAATATTTCATTTCGGTTTTTGGTTCCTGTTGTCTACTGTCAAAGCTGTTGTATTATTTTTGTATTTTATTTTTTTCTAATTTTCTATTTCTACTATTTTTTTATTATACTTTTTTATTGTCAATTCGTCAACTCGATGGTTATCTTTCCTTACTTTCCGTTTTTTGTTTTATAGATAATTTATTTTTCAATTTTTTTTACAGTGAAAAGTTCTTAATTCTTTTAGATTTTTAATTATTCTTTTAAGTTTTAGCATATTTATCTGCTTTTCCCAGTTTTTTTTATGTATTAGATATACATTATCTCTTGTTTGTTTTGCATTTTTAATTTTTGTTTAAATTTTTAGAAATTTTGTCTATATTTTTCAAGATATTTTTATTAATATGTTCTAAATATTATTTTAGTATATTAATAAAATATTAAATAATCTTTTATTTTAATATTATAACGACATCCAAAAATAATGTAATAGATAGTTATTTTTGAATTAAGCAATAAAACATGTGATTTAAAAAACAGTTTTTTTTAAGAGAAACTTGATGTTTGACATCTAGTCTCAAAATTTTGTGACAAATGAAAAACGGCTTTAAAGTGTTTGCTTTACTGCTTAGTCTATAAAAATGCTGTATTGCCTAGTCATTAAATGTGATAGTTTAGACCGCTTAAATTGTCATTAAAATGTTGTGTTTACTAAGTTTTATAGAAGAAAAAGTAGACCAAAAAAAGGTTCTAAAAATGCAAATTTCATTATAATGAAACAATTACTTTTTTTACACAAATTTTTCTAAATTTTTATAAAATGTTCATTGGTTGGAAAACAAAAAAACAGCACAGATTTGGCAAATTTTTGGACTTATTGTCAGAATTTTAGTTAAACATTCACTTAATAAAATTAAACTTTTTATCTCTAATTAACCCGTTAACACCCAGTGTCATATAAACAGGACAGCAATTAAAACAAATTTGAAAAATAAAGTATTATTTAAGTCTTTATTAATTAAATTAATACTTAATTTAAGTATTATTTATTTAATTTTCTCAAAAAATAACTTTTCTTATATGTTACCTAAAAAATCAATGTTAATTTACATTAGTAACTGTTGTATTTTTTGTTGATATAAAAACTTTATTTTTTAAGATTTACAGTAAAAAATTAATTTTAAAAAAGCATTTACATTTGAGGAAATGGAAGATATAGTTAATAATCTAAATTTTTGGATTGACGAAGATGAAAATAGAATTCCCGAAATTAAAGAAAAATTAGAAGCCGAAACTTCCATGCCAAAATAAGAGCGATTGTGCAATACATTACCAAATTGGAAAAAGTGTGTACCAATCTATAGTTTTTTAGACAATCAATTTTCAACTATTAAAAAAAACAAAAATAGACAGTTGAAAAAAAGGTCTAAGCTTTCTCACATCTTCACAACTCCTTTAAAGATTTTTAACTACTGACATTTTAAAAAATATTAGAAAAGAGGCTTTACGTTATGTTAATTGTATCAAAAATGAAGCTAATTTTGCTCTAGAAATTAAGAAACTTAAAACGCTACATCGAAGTACTTTTATTTTCTGGTTACCATAAAGTACCATCGGAAACTTGTTACATGTTACTAATTTTAAATTAATAACATTTGAACTAATAATTTAAAATATTTTTTTTGAATAACTTATAATAAATAGCAATTGGAATTGATAGTTTTCTATGGCAAAATCAAACTTACATTTATTTTTTATTGAACCTTGAGTAAAACTAGTTTTCTTAGTAACGTTCATGTTGTTTTAAATTGTTATTGTTGAAACTTTTCGACGTTTCAGTAATTTTTATTTTCTTTTTTCAACGTTCCTATGCCTCAAATGTTAACAGAGAGATAGAGAACTTTTTTGGTATTTAGCCTACCTTTTATGTCCAAGTAATAACTATTTCAAACAGAAATAATATTTTCATAATTAAATTAATAATTATTAATAGAAGATATTTTAACCAAATCCGTGCACACAGATTGCGGCTTATTGTTAGTAAGATTGCACTGGTCGTTAAAAAATTGACTTTTAAACCACCATTGGAACGTCCATATATTTGCATGCATAAAGCGTCCTTTTGTGTATATTCTATTTATAGACACAAAATGAGAATTACAACTGGCAACACCGCATGACGCTCTATGACGGTCAATATACACCAAGGGACGCTCTATGCACCAATATACGGACGCTTCATTGATTGTTCCGTAAAAGGACGCTGCAATGGTGGTACAACGGATTTGAAAACTTTAGATTTGCTTCATATTTAGGCAACGCCACCTGTAAGGGAATAGACGATGTATACTGGTGGAAAACTTTTAAAAAACCAGCTTACTTCTCTGAGTTTTAGACCCGGACGCTCTAATAATGTTTTTCGGACGGACGTGCTAATGATAGCGGGATGTATATATATATATATATATATATATATATATATATATATATATATATATATATATATAGAATAAATATTTAAAAGTACTCGTGATTCTATTAGCTTCTATACAAAAACAAAACAAAAGAGGAGTAGTTACCAGTTTCTCTAGTTTAGAGATTCCAATGTAAATGCGCGAATCTATAGCTAGTTTATTTATAAAAAAAAAACGGTTTTTGCCACAAGTATTATAATAACATGGACTACATTTTAATTTTTTTTAATTTTTAATTTCGTTGATTTTAAATTTTAATAATTTTTTAATAATTATTTTATATTATTTATAAACATTTTTTTAAAAACTACTTTCAGTCATTTTGTAGTTAATAATGAGAAAAATAATTGTGCCAAATTTAGTGAAAATATTTTCATAAATAAAAGTGCTACAGATTCGAGCGTTTACATTGGAATTCCCATAAGAGAAATTACCTCCATACTTCTCTTAATCTTAGATTAAAAAATTGGGGAGTCAATTGCCTACGCATTGGTCAACGATTCTTCGGTGCAGCGGTGCAGCTTTTCTAATGAATTCAGTTGAGTTTTATAAACTTTAGATTTTAGTTATTTATATAGAATAAAATCTAAAGGATAAAATCCAGAGATCTTGCCGGCAATTCGGTAGAGTCTTTTCTTTTAATTCACTGATCCAGGAAGTTTGAATCTAAAAACTATCTTGCAGGAGCTGCGTAGTGAGGAGTTAAGTCTCCGACAATAAGTTGTTATTTTCTATTATCTCAACAACTTGAGGATTAATACCATTGGATTGGAAAAAGGGGTCTTTTCGAATGGCTGACAAAAGTTTCAGATCTCTGTCCCTCAGACTCTATTACATGGGGAAAACTGAAGTCGAAAGTTTATAAAACTTACCCGAATTTATTAAAAAACTGCATCACAGCGTAGGCAAAGAACTCTTTAAATTTTTGAATTTGTTGGAAATGCGTTTGAGTCTTGTGTTTATCTTTAAATGGAAGCTAATAGAACCCATTTTAAATAATTATTTTTATAATTATTAAAAGTAATAATTTTTTGTAACGTTTTTTAAAGGGTCTTGAAAAGCATATTAAATGAGCTTTTATTTGAGTTCTCACAAATAGGTTAGTGCTATTTGACATTTCACAAACAAAGTTAAGATGCGTGGGAGATAAGGAGGTACTAGAGAGGCTCTGAAAACTGTATATGTGCGTTGACTGTATTGCCGCGGTCATATACCAATGTATTTCATTAACTTTGTGGTGTTATTATCTTAAAGTGAAATAAATTTAAAAAAAAATAGAAAAAATTTTTTATATTTTTTAATTAACTGCTGCTGTGTTATAGTTCTGGAACATCCTACATTTAAGAACATGTAGGATAAAAAAACAACTGTAAATGAACATCAATCTTTTATTAGAACCTAAGGAAGCCAGCTTTTTCAATCAATTCTTAATCTCTGAACTTCAATAATTGTATGTTTTCAGCAGCTTATCTTTATCTTGAATGAATCACATGCGAGAGACTATTTTTATATTATTATTATTATTGACATCAACCGAGAATGTAGGTGTAGATGAAATGTAACGCGTTTAATGCACGGAAATTTTATTTTACTCTAATAAAAACAAATGTATAAATAAAAAAAGTATATTTACGTCATAATGATAATAATTAATATATATTAAAACCTTGATGATAATTTGAAATATATTTTTTATAGAGCTTTGTACAGTATCCTATTTTCGTTGGGATTGGGTAATTATAATATACAATGTAAGGGGATTATATGACAACATTTGGGTTGTATTTCTCATTAGATTATTTTAGTAAAGTGGTTAAATTAATTTATTTCAATTAATTACAATAATGTTGACAAATGTGTGAGTTCAAGCACGAAATGCAAGTGTAAACATTTTCCCTATTATTAATATTTAATCACTACTCATCTCTAATGATTCTAGAATTAAGATCGTAGGCGAAAGCTCAGCCAGCTTAAATATTTTATTTTTTTTACTGTGGTAGTATTATATTTAAGTAGAGTTAAGCTTTTATTAACAACAAATAGCACTAATTTGCTATTCATCTCGTTGTTAACTAATTTATCGTCTCTATAATTACTAATTAGAGACCTAAAGCTCACAACAAGTTTTAAAGTCACAATATTGTAATTTTAGTTATAACATATGTTTATTTCTATGCTATTTTCAATAATTATAATGTAAATACTGAGATTACAACAACAAATATTTAAATTTCTTATAAAAATTTTGTCATATTAACTAATTATGAGAGTATAATTAATTAATTATAATTAATTAATAAATTTAAATGTAGGTAGCTAGATTATTATTTGTGATAAGTATACCGTAATAAACAAGCATTGTGGTCATTGAAGATTAGGGTTTAAGGATTATTGTTTCAGATTAGTGGAAGAAAACAGATTAAAATGGTGGGAACAGGAACAAATGTTTATTTAGGATGAAATAAATTTTATTATAATTAAGAGTAAAATAGAATGATTTGTAAAATGACAAAATTTGAATAGGTACATGATTGTTCTTCAAATTTTTGTTTAATAATAATGTAAATATTTTGTTACTACATCTTATGCTAAATGATTCCATGACAATGACGTATTTTTTTAATTTTATTTAAGGGCTCTAGAAATTATATGCACTGTTGCAGTTTTGATATTACAAAGGAACATATCCGCAGGCAGATGTCAGTTAATTAAACACTTATAATGAATTATCTTATCTAATAATAGTAGTCATTTCAAGTTTCCTACTAATTTAACTTTGAGGATATTTATCAAGTGGAAATACCTGATGCTAGTTTCAATATCTCATGTTTTGACAGTTTTATTTTCTTTCATATTTGACTAATTCAAGAGTTACACAAGCAAAATTTTAGAATAATAAAATTGATAACATAATTGAACTTAGACACTAAATACTAACTAATTTTATTTACGTCGTATTATTTAATTTTTATTTATTTAAAAAATATTTTTATGACTTTATTACATGCATTTTTCTACATCGATTTACTTACATACAAATTACTTCTGATTTCTTTGAACCGCACGTACTTTTCAGAAAAATAATATCGCGCGAATCGTCACTGAAACAAGAGAGACGCGCTGAAGTAACAAGTGAATAACGCTGAATTACATTGCCGACGCGACGCTCAGCGTCCAATTCCTTGACGGGTGTCATCCTTGCGCACGCCCAACAATTCGGTTCATTCAAAATTACCGACAATATCAGTGCAGATTTATTTTGCGTTCTTAACTACTTAAGTTATCGATTCAGAAACATATTATGTAAATTTATGAAGTTGTGTACTCTTCAGTAATCGACAGAGTTTCCTTGATTTTTATTTGCATTCATTCCGGATGCTGAAAAATTTTCCTAACGATCTCGAGAAAACGATTTGCAAAAAGCTGGAACTGGATACATTATTAACCTTCAGTTTCTTGAAACGTTTTCTGCAATCGTTAGTTTATTGGTTCTATAATTTCGAAAAGTTCACATGATTGGTTTCAAGGAAGTGTTGCTAAGCAGCTTTCAGCTTTTAGTAACGGTGATAATTTTCTTTTAATATTTACGTTCTATTTAAAAGAAACAATGAACTTTAATTTTGAATTTGGCAGTAGTGTAAAATTTGTTAACTTGAAGTTGAAAGTTTCTCTGGAGCCATATTCACTTATAATTATTATTATCAATCGATTTTATGGATGCCAATTATAAAATGTTAATTTACATAGTTGACCAATAGTAATAGACTAGAATTTGGTAATAATTTACATTTATATTTTTGGTTTTTTTTGTGGTTAGAAATGAAAAATGTTAAAAAAATTTTACTAAATAAAAATTAATAATTTACCTCGAGGATACTTTTTAAATTTTAAATGAAAACAAAAAAGATAACTTACAATTAATGATAGAAAATAAATATATTATTAAATTAAGAATTTTAAAGATTACAAGTCTGTAAATATAGAACTGACTTTTGTATGAAGTATTTAAGTTTTGAAGAAATAATTTTCTTAGCACTTAATTAAACTGCATAGAAACAAGAAAGATGGTTAGATAAGTTTTTTGCATTAAAAATTTTATTTGTGTACGTCATCTTGGTTTTAACGCAAATATTTGGTTAGTTAAAACGTGAAAGAAAACTAATCTAATATTACTTTACGGAAATTTTACATTACAATCTACCCTAACGCTAACTTGGTATTAATTTAGATGATAATGAAGTATAATAAAATAATAACTATGCAAATAAAATTTTGGTGTAATACAGAAAGAGTAAAGTGAAATGAATTTAAGGCGGTGATACGAAGTTGAGTATAATTTCTGAAAAAAAAATTTAATTATGGAGGTAAGATTTGTATTGTACGGTTGGACCGCAAATCCCCAATAAAAGTAGTGCCGACCAGATGTTGACAATGACAATAGACTTAAGAAATATCTACTTTACAGGTAAAAAATTTTACAGCTGACTGTGGTTGAGTGTCGTAAGAATTTGGAAAAGTTAATCACAGGATTATGTTGTAAACGCAGAATATTGATCGTCGAACTCTATATAGATAAGCTTTTTGTAGAATAAAATATAAAAGTCAATAATCAAATGAATTGTGTTTTTAATTAATTATAGATTAGGCATTAGGTATTTGATAAATAATACCTAAATGGTAGATAAATAGATATTGATTTTTTTCTTTTTTTTTATCAAAACTGTACAACCTCTGACATCTGTAGGGTAGTTTGAGACAAGTAGATCTATACCCTAAGACCTGCATAATGAGTAAATTACTAGGTTTATAAATCGTGTGCCCTGAGTAGACGCAATAAGCCAAAAGTTGCCTTTTTTTCATCTGACCAGCAAGCTTTTTAGCCGCTTCGTGGTATTTTAAGATGGAGAGATGATCTTTATGGAAGACAAAAGTATTTGTCTAACATTTTCTAAACAAGAGTAGCCTTATAAAGTTTTTGCAGAAGTTGCCTATCTTGACTTGAAATGATTACTTCGAAAGAAAAGTTTAGCATTATTGAAGAAAACGCTTTCTTATTCTTTAAAAGTTAAGTTTGTCTAAAGAGAAGGTTTTTAGCTATGTATTATCGTAGCAATACACTCTTTTTTTTGCAAAAGGGCTCTTTTTTTGCAGAACGGAGGAAAAGACTACTTCTGAAATTTTAAAAGATCTTTTCTTTTTGTGCTTGCTGCATTGTTACTTATATTACTAACTACTGTTTACAAATTGTTACTGGATGAAGTTTTAAAAGAAATTTAAATGCTTTTTTATGAACAACGGATGTCTTTATTTTTGTAACTGTAGACAGGATACATGATAGGACGAAAATTGTTTGCATTAAACTTGCTACTTTTCTATAGATTGAACATTCTCATAAGGTAACTGACTAGTATGAAACATAGATCTAATAATAAGACTGGATCGAGCCTCGCGAATACATTGCCGAAGCGAGCTGCGGTGACAACATAGTATAACAGCGAGAGAGATAGTATAATACACAGATTAAATGTGTGTGAGAGAGCAAATCACTTGCTGGTAGGCAAAAACGTTGAATTTTTGAAAATACAGGAATAATAAGGCAAGAAAATAAATTTTTATTTTAACTCAGTAAACATATGAGCGCCAGGCCTTTATTGTGCATGCATACACACTCATACTTTACAAATTAATATTTAATTTATCTGAAATCATATTATCTAAAATTGTTTAAAACGCTTCTTATAAACAAAATTGTTTAGAAATATGCAAATTTTAGCGATTTTAACTCTTGTTTAAATGCAAATACCACCTTTAACACGGTAAATTCACCACTTTTAATGTTTTGTCTACCAATATGTTGTCACCATACTTCTTTGCCTACCTTCCCTACAGTCTTATTATTAACTCAATGGTAAGAAATGATTGCGTTATAAGGATACACAGACGTTTGCACAAGCAATTAGCTCAAGTTTGTAGAAGTTTTAGCCTTGGCGATCTTTTTTTCAGGAGGAATTTTTTTTATAGATATCAACTTGTTTGCATAGGCTGGCGTGTAAGACTTACCCGTTAAAGATCTCTTTGCCAATCATTCTTATTGCCACTTGACTAAGATTGCGTTTTTTTTCTGTCTGGTTATGGCTTTATCTTCTCATTTCTTATGAACAACTAGCAGATGCATTGGTGGTGTCGCAGTAATTACCTCTAATATCACGTTAGAGATAGTTTTATAGACTTAAACCGTTCTTAGCATTGTCTTTTTTTGTATCTATTCCAGCAGTTTTTTATGCTAATTGTTCTTGGTTGCAGTATACCAGATTGGCGTAGCGTGCAGAATTATATTTTGGTGACACTGCATAATACACTCGTCTTGATGCTCTTTCTTGATTATAATTGAATTGAATTTGACTATGTTCTTAAGATTCATGACGGTAAGGACCTGGCAAATTGGAAAGATTTCATTTTGTTAGGTCAAGGTTTTTGCAGAAATCTATATCTGAGTTTTTATGATTAGAGATTTACAATAAATTATGCAGCGATGTCAACAAAAACTTTAAAAAAGGTGATTGGCTTCAATGCTGGTAAAGGTTAATCTATTTGAGAAAGTTCAATGAGCTGCATAATCATTTACAGATTCAGTGCGTTTAAAAATTTGCCACAGAGCTCGTTTTATCCTAATTAAACAAAGAATATTGTTGTTATTTATGAATATTTAGAAGACATTTTATAGTATTTATTTAACGTTACTTGCATGATAAAAAAGTTTTTACTTCTGAGCCGCAAGACAAGCCTGTTAAGTCTGTTACCTTGCGGATATTGTTGAATGTTTTATTTGTTTTTTTATAATTATTTAAAAAATTTAGTAATTGGCATAGAATGTTACTGGTATTATCTTGGAGACATCTTTCTATTGTCGTCATTTTACTGGACCAGTAAAATGACAATTTTTACAGATTAGGATGTTATAAGAAACTTTTGAGGTAAATACATTGACTGATAAATCGACTTTTACAGGTAAGAAACAAATAAATTATAATTAATAAATAAATTTACAGGAATTATTAGCAGAAACAAAAAAAATTGTGTAGAAGGTTTCAATTTTTAAATTTCTTAAATACACTCACCGTCATCAAATTCGATTTATACAAAGTTTTCCTTATAATGTTTTTAAATAATTTAAACTTTTATCTGAGTTTTTTTTGCAATATTTGTTTTGACGCTTTGTAACATTTTTTCTATTTTCTTTTAAAGTACAAAGTTAATCTTAAATTATAGTTTTTTAAGAGTTTACACTGTGTTAAATCCAACTGATTTTCGCATTTCTAATTATTTGCATTTTACGATGTAGTGTACAAAGAGCTGAAAAACTGGAGAACTACACTAAAAAAGTTGTATTAGGAATAAAACAACGTGCTACAATTCAAGATAATCTTTTTCTCACGCTACAAATATTGAGAAACAGGAACACAATTGCTGTTGCGGCTCAAAACTCACTGCAAGAAGTGTGAGGTGTAGTAGATAATGATCGAACGGTGACAAGAAGACTGGTGGAAGAAATTTTAAAGGCAAGCAAACTAGCAAGTGACTCCATCTTGTCTAGAAAGCATTGAATTGAGCGACTACAGGCTCATGAACATGAGAATTAGGGTGTTGATGAATGGAGCCAAATTCTGTTAAGCTGAGTCACGATTTTGTCTCAAATCTTTAGATGGACGACAGAGAGTGCGATGACAATCAGGAAAAAAATTTTCACAGTGAAATGTTGTAGTAAGTCTGAGTTTTGGAAGATTCTGCTGTGGGCTGGCACTAGTTTGTAAGCTCCCATAGAATTAGTCACTGTAGATAGAGAAACAATGATTGCTAAGAAGTATATTTAACACATTTTGGAACCACATGTTGGGCCGTTTCTACCATTTATTGGATGAAACGTAAAACACCCACTACTGCAATAATACTAATTATATACACATCGCCAAAAGTCTTAGACTCTCTTAGAATACGCAAAAAGTGAACAGCATGGCCATTGAACAAATCATAAATTTGAAGTAGATTTATTTTTAATCTTAAGCCAAAAGACATTGTTTCTTTTAAAAAAGTTATCTTCCGATAAACCAAGAAAGTCTAAAAAGTGTTTAATAAGTGACTAAACTCAGTATCGCAAATTTTACAGTCGTGTTAGATTTTTTTTTGAAAATGTTCGGAAACTCGATTTTATTGTTCAATAAAGCCAGAATAGTGGTTTTACATGAAGAAGGCCTATCGAATCATTAAATTGCACACAGGCTCGACATTCTTAGGAGTTCCGTCATTCGGATTGTCTATTTGTACCAAGAAACCGGAAGGGTCAAACGAAGACATGGGACTGACCGTTCTAGGGTAAAAAACATAAGACAGAATCGTTACGATTTTGTGCGTCAGGATCGAAACGTTTTAGTAACAGCGTTTGTGATCACTTTTTGAGAACTTATCGATTAGTAATTTTATGATCCACGGTTTGTCGAAGGCTTCGTTCTGCAAATTTGAGATCAAGACGAGTTTTAAGGGTACCTACAGTGGGCTCAGGAGCATAGAAACTGGCTTTTACCTCAAGGGCGAAGCGTAATGTTTTCCAATGAGACACGATTTGGATTAGTGAGTGATAGCCGTCGTTTAAGGGTTTGAAGAGCACCAGGTAGGCAATAAAGACTTCAATTTCCTAGAGAAGTGGTCCCATACCACAGAACATCAGTCATGTTTTGGAGCGGTATCATGTGGAGCCGTTGTTCAGCGCTTGTTCCTATAGCTCGTACAATGATTGGAGACATTTATGCAGAAAGCATCATTCGGACAATTATTCATCCTTTAAGTAATAACCTCGGAGAAAATTTCAGCTTTATGGATGACTAGACAACGTTTCACCGCATACGTAGAGTTCAAGACGCATTAGAAGAAGCAAATATTCAACGATTACCATGGCCAGCAAATTCCTCTGATATGAATCCTATGGAGAATTCTCAAACGCTATCTACAACCGAAATAACCCTCTCATAACTCTTGAAGAATTAAAAAACGCTGCACAAGAAGAGTGGATCAATATACCCCAAGAAACAATTAATAACCTCATTGCTTCAATACCCAGGCGTGTTATAGCATTGCTTCAGAATAGAGAAAGACACACAGAGTATTATAAGCAATTTTGTTTCAGTTTTCTGTATGGTTTTTTTCATTTTCTATAAATTATTGAATATCAACCTATTGTTAAAAAATAGTTTTTTTTGCTTTTTCTGTATTAATAATACTGTAATATAATAATGTAATAATACTGTATTAAGTAAAATGTTTGGTGTCACTGGGTGTTTTAGTTTTGATTTAACACACCAAAAAGAACCAACAAGAAGATTCCGTTTATTGAAGGAGATCTTACTCTTAGTAGTGATAATGTGTTATGGACATATACTTACAAAATGTTCAAATACAACACATCATATAAAGAGAATGAAATCTCAACTTTAATCTAATTGGGCATGATTGGCACATAGTAAGAAGAAAGCTTCGACGCACAGTTATTGTTTCTTAGAATTTGAGAAGATTAAGTATGACAGTAACTTTTTAGAGTAAAATTAAGCAAAGAGAGATTGTACATTTAATTGAAGAAATACCAAGAAAAATGGCAAGTGTAATTCGTTCACGGGTAGATAATAAACAATATTAACCGTTTGTTTTGGTGTTAATTCTTTGTTAACTTTTAATTTGGATTTAAATTTTTTACCTGTCGTATAGCAGCACACTCGTGGGGCCCACCTGTATAATTTATGTATGTACTTAGTAGAGAATAAAGTTAGTCTTAACTAGATGTGATTGTGTGATTGACCCCATTTCTTTGACATTACCAAAATTTTACTTTATTTTTGTCGTGACAAAAAAACAATGTAATGTTTAATTTATGTTGATTTTTGTTTATACTTGTTTAAAAGTCTTTAAAATTTTTAAAAGATTTTTACAAACTAAAATAAAATTTAGCTTTCTGAAAACTGTCTTTCTTATTATAAAGCAAAGTTGATGATCAACGTTTAAAGTAACATGGTCAGATTTATCAAAGAGATATAAATGTTCCAAATTAGCGAGCGAACTTTTCTCGAGAGGCTTTCTGGTTAGATCTGTAACGGGTTGGTTCAGATACGATTTGATGCAAATGACTGTTTACTAACAGATCGATCAACAGCTGAGACGAACCATGTTCTAAGTATTTGCCAAATTTAAATCAGTTAATGATTCAAACGTGACACTGTTGTTATTTATGTGAGTTATTAGTGGTATTTAAATATGACTATAAATAAAATTTAAATTAGAGTTTGATATCCTTATAAGCAGAGCAATTCAACTCCAAAGGTGCGAAACTCTTACTCTAGAATTTACTAAGATGGTATCTAACGCATAAATGAAAACTCCTCTCTTTTCTATTTACCACGTTTTGTCTAAAAGTCGTGTATCCATTCAGTGAAAGTTGAGGCAGGCAGAGATGTTTTAAACTTATAAGCGACAACTGCTTTATAATTTGAAATTTAAGCATTTGATCTGTAAAATTGTGATAATATTTTATACAATATTCTCTTTGTTTTTTTTTATTATTGCCATTAAAGCTTAATATTATTCTCTTTGCTTTTTATTAGTGACAAAGATTGTAAATAAATGTAAGAGCAAATGAGCTTCAAATCGCTTTAATAAATTTAAGTAAAGAAAAAATGTCATATCAATAATCTACAACTTTATAACTAAATAAATCAACGAGCTTGAGTCATCGATCAGTCACAACCCTAATCTTCAAAAACTTGACAGTTTCGCTTTTTTTCATTTCAATGATTTATTATTAAAGATAAATTTTAGTATGAAATTTTAGATAAAGTTAAAAAGTTAATTTTTGATAAAAAAACGTTTTTAATTACTCTACCAATTAATCTTTATTAAGGGAAGACAAATTTATATCAACACTTTGTAAAATTGGTTTTGTGTTACTAATTTTATTGGATTGGAATTAAAAGTAAATCCATGGGATTAATTGTGAACATAATCAAATTGTCTTATTTCAACTTTTCTTGAGTCAAGAAGGAATGAAATTTCTTTCATAATCGATCTTATATAACAATGCCTTTCCTTAAAAAAATACTTTTCTTACATTTTTGTGGAAATGGTTTTATGATAAATCTCAATAATTTAACGAAGTTTTCTGAGAGAAAATGTAATTATTTCTAGATAAAGAAAATAAAAAATTGACTAAATAACAAGTAAACAAATTTTGAATGAATCGATAACTTTAAATCAAATAAATTTGAGACTTGAATATCTAGGTACATACATGATTGGCTTTTTAGCAAAAGGTCATACTTTTATAACAGAATTAAAGCATTTTATACATAAAATTAAATTTAAATTTTTGCTGAAACATTAAGATTTATATTTCTTTACTTACAGCACATAATAAAAGTAGATAATGAGAAGGGTTTCTAATTTTGGTTGCTATTAATTTGAATTTGGAAGCTTAACAACAGCTTAGAGCTTGTAAACTCATATATCACTCTTTTAAGTTAGACTTAGTTCAGCAATTTATTATAATAATGATTTCATTATATTACGATTTTAGTAGTGTTCATGTGTTTAATAGTTATAAATAAACATTGCAAATATTTTAACAACTTTATACCAATGTAGTACTGAATCTCGATTATTATTCGCAAACCTTATTTGGTTAATTGTTTATTTTTCAGCATTTATTTACCTTTAAAATTAGTTTGCTCTTGAGTCTTGCTGAAAGATAAATTTCCGGTTTACACCTCGTAAATTGTAGAGGTAAAATTCTACGTTAAACTTAACAAAAATATAGATGCTTTAAGATAAACATTGATTTTAGTATAGAGCAAAATATCAGAAAAAAGTTACAGAGCGGCAAGGCGTGAGATATTTTGTGGCAAAAATTTTTGGCAAACGTTTGTGACTCTGTTTACTTGAAGGTTTACTTTGAAGTATGTTTGGGAAATTCGGCTAGCTATTGTACATAATAAAAGAAGTCTAAATAACCCAACTTGCCCTTTACAAATATTTATAGCTTTTGGGACACACCTTGTAGAACTTTTTTAAGAAATTTTTTTAAACGAGGTACAATGTATTACAGCAATTTTTTTAATATACAGTGTGTGACTGAAATACATGTAACAATATTTTCTGGTGATAATTGTAGTTTTAATGTTAAAATAAGATATACAGATGTTTTTTAAAAAATTACTACAAATGTTATCAGGTGATAGCTCTTTTTGAAACGATGCTAAAAAACCAAATTTGCTTTCTACAATTGTTCATAGTTTTTGAGAAATACGCTATAAACAATTTTTTTTCAAAAAACACAATTTTTAGGTTACAGGATGTATGATAACACTATTTTTGAGCAAAAACTTTTACATTGTAAATTTTCAAATCTATATGTTTAGAAACAGTATTTCATATATCGTGTATCTTAACTACAATGTTATTAAGGCAAGCTGGGTTATTTCGATTTTTTTTATTATGTACTATAACTGGTTAAATTTGTTGTATAAGAAAACACTCTGTTTTAAAGCTAGTGAATCAGTTAAGTTACAAATTATAGTGAATGAAAAAACCGGATAGATAAATTATTTTAAATCTTTACTGATAACTTGTTTTGACACCACTTTCGCCTAGATATCAGTTTTAACTAACACAGATGTATTTGATAGCGCTTTATTGCAGAAGATGTTTCTTTCGGTATTTTATGAGTGCCAATTTCAACCACCTGTGCCACGTAGGCACTTGCTTATTATATGGTATAATAAATATTTTCTCATACAAATAAGGACATAATTAAAAAAAATAAAATACTTTATTGATTATGTTTTTTTAAAAATATATCAGTAAATATTGTATGAAAGCTGAAAGAAACTGTAATGATTTTGTTCAAACCACTTATAATAGTAGAGATTTAAAGATAGATATGTATTTTATTTATTATGCGATTTTGAAATTTTAAAATGGACAAAACAAAAGGAAAAATTATGGCAGAACAATTTTTCTTTCATTTAGAATTTAGGGCATAGCGGTTCACTCTTGTGAAAGAAACGCATTTATTTGCGTCTGAAAGAATGCATTAGAAATCGATTTACTACAAAAATTTTATTTTTAGTTCTTATCGTTTTCATTTAGAATGTAACGCGTGATTGATGAGTTTAGCTTAGGTATTATCACACCTAATTGCACTTTCTTGGATTACCTTATGTTATTTTCGATTTTAATAAAAGTACTTAGTGCTACAATTATTATTATCATTGATATTATATGCAAAATTATGCTGGAGATGTCATATGTCAGAAAGACAAATGAAGTGACTAGTTTTACTTTAAAGAATTTAACTTGTTTAATAATCAAATCATACCAAGTGGTACAACCATTAAAAACTTGTTTTTTAAAACCGCTGTGATAGCTTTTAACTTCACATTAACTAAGGACATTATGCGTATTGATGCGGTTATTTGTCATTATGCCGTACATAAATGCATTATACTGTACTAAGTAATACTAGTAAAAACAAATTAAGAGTTAGTTTATAGAATAATAAAAAGAACAATAAGTTGCTTTTATAGTGTTATTCACGAGAGAGTTACTAATAACTGAAAAAATTTGAGCCGCAACCCATAATACAACTTACAAAGATCTCTACTACTGATCCAAATAATAAAATTGCAGTGCTTCAAGCAGTTGATGAAAACCCTCACATAAGTCAAACCGCATTTGCTAGACAAATTGGTAGTCATGAGTTTGTCGAATCCTTCGTGAAAATAAATTTCACCCCTACTACGTAGTACTAGTTCAAGAACTAAAGCCTACAGATTTTTCAAAAAGATCAACTCTATTTTTGTCACTTTTGATGCTTTCATTAAAACTTAAGACATAACTTACTTTGATCACTGATTCAAATGAAATTAAAAATGGTATTCAGTAATCTACGCTAATATTATTTTGGGTTGCGGTTCAAATTTTTTCAGAAAAAACTCTCTCGTGAATAACACTGTATACATAATAGAGTTCGTTTTTCCTTTATCAGTTCAGTCACTCTTAACCTTTCATATACAGAATTAATCGATACAGTATTAAGTTTTTTTAAAGATATTCTTGCACGTAATAAGGAAGGGAATAGGAAGCACATACGTCGGCAATAGAGAATAGATATTTGAAAGTCAGATGATCTTAACTAAAAACATGCTTTTTCTGAAATCATCTTTACGGTGAACGAATTAAGATGTAAAATATTCTTAAATATTTTGATAATAGTATATTAAAAACTTCTGTTACAACCACTCTTATATTACTCATTATAATACAAGTGTAAAATGAGTGTTACAATGGAAGGTTGTAACACATATATATTTTTCATACTGTTTTTCTCTATTGACTTATTTTAAATAATTAATTGCTATTTATTATTTTTATTATTTTTGCCATCCGCTATTCTCTGTCTAGTGAATTTTGTATTAAACATTTTTTCTCAAATTATTTAAAATCGATAAATGTTACTATGATAATATACAGTGATGGTTTTCTTGCAGGGATTCATTTTTAATAGAATAAAAATTTACGAATTTATTTAATTTTTAGTTTTAAACAATATTAACGCTAGTTTCGTGGTTTGTTTTCCGCTTCTTCAGGACTATAATGAAGAAACTTATAGTTCTTAAACAAGTGGCTAATAGGCCACGAATCTGGTCAACAAATTTCTACAAATTTACTTTTTGCTTATACCAGTTTATTATCTTAAAAACTATTAAGTAAAAACTAAAACTAAAATAAATCAAGAACTTATCTTTAAAATAGTAAAATTATGGACAAAAGTTACTTTTTATACTTTTATGGTTCTTTTCCTCCGCTTCCGCTTCCATAAATGAACACTCTATGTCAGATAAAAAAACAATTTTAGTATTTTATATACAATTTTGGATAATAAATTTGGGACTTACTATTTTTTTGTTATTTATTACTGTTATCGGGAATGATACTGCGACTGTGGTCAAAGGAAACAAATAATTATTTTAAACATTTTTTTAATGCCAAAATCAGAATTTGATACCTAAAATTAGTGTCGCGCCTTGTATTATTAAATTACTATTAAATTAACTAATGTCAAAATGCAAATTTTGTTAGAGTTTTTATTTTTTAATGAATTACTAATAGGTCTAAATCAAGAACGTAATAATAAATTTTTTATTATGGTAAGTACATCAAAAATTCTATTTTACTTTTCTCAAACCTTTTTCTGAGTAATTTCTACTAGACGAAATACGAAATATCTTAAAACAGCCATAGGCACTACTTATTAGACGAACCACCAAAATGCAACAAACCTCTTTTTTTATATCTGGGATTAGTAATAAAACTAATGCTTATATTGAATCCTGTGAAAGTAGTCAAAAAAAAGGTGGACGTTTTTATATAGCAATTTATATATTTTTTCTTAATTTGTAGAGCAACTGTAGGTTTTATTTATGTGACGCTTTATTTGAAATATAATGTAGGTAATATAATATATTGTCACAATTTCTAAAGTCCAATTTTGACGATATTTTCCTAAAAAACATAATTGGATCATATGCTGTTCTGTGTTTCAGAGGTTGCGACAAATAAAACCACGGATGACCGTGTTTTCCAAATTAAACCAGGTCTAGATTTTGTCAATGTCAGCAAAATACTGTCGAATAAAAGCATGAACCATCAACAGACATAGAAGAATTTTTATTAGAGGGCATTAATTCTTGGGTCGGTATGACGCGTAGTAGAGCGATGATTGTGACAAGTGCTTTTTAGAAAAAGTTTTTCTAATACTCTAAGACTGATTTTTAGACCAAATAAACTTTTTATATAAAACACTGGTACGGCTATTAAATTTTCACATTCTCTCTCATGACATATGGTGGAGGCGCCGGGTAACGATTTTGGTACCTCTCACAAGCCATGCGAAAGCTCTACCATCTGAGCTATAATTTCTTTTTAGTACCTCTTGCATGTTAAGCGGGATAATAGAAATGTAATAATCAGTAATCTAATAAAGAATTGGCGATTATTTGAGATCCACAAGAGGGCGCTTAAACTGACAAAATGATGGTTGTAGCCGTGAACAACAAATGCTCTTTACATTGGTGTACATGTGTTGCTTGTAAGTCTCACCTGTTTGGTGCACATTTTAGTGTTGTAGTCTCGGTGATAAGTATTCCAATAATTGATATTAGTGCAGTTAGTGAACAACCAAAACTAAAATAGAACAGATCTATAAAAAAATTCTCACGTAGTCTAGAAGATTTTGTTCGGTCTCACAGTGTTCCTCACATTGCACAAATACATTCCTCTACACACCTTTCTCGTCAGTAATTCAAAACTTTGTAAATAATGGCGACACCAGTTAAAAATTTGAAAAAATATAACCAAATACATCCTTATTTCCAGCAAGCACTTTCAATTATCCGATTTTTTTTGATAGTTACTGTAAGTTTGTAGTCTTTTGATAAAATATTATTCTACAAGAAACTTATCCATTTTTCAGCAAATGTTGTAACACAAAGGAGACGACTGAAGAAAGGTGTTGTGCCTTTTCAAAATTTACCACTTTCATCATTTGATACACAAAACTTTGAAAAAGGAGATTACAGCTCGTAACTCTAAATGGTAAACGCGTTTGTTTGAAAAAAATACATACTTGTAATTTGTTTATTTTAGAATTGATAAAAAAAGGAAATAAAATTATTTTGAATTTCGCAGAGCAACAAAATCAAGATGTATTTGAACAAAATGCAACAGATGTCGCCCACTTCACAAAAATCGCCAATTCTTTGAAAAAAATGTTTAGAAATTTTGACGCTTAAACAGCGAGATTTTTTTTAACGTAATTTTCTTCGAGGATTTACAATAACGCAGGACATTAACACACTCTAATAGGCTAATTTTAAGTTGAGATATTACCGGTAGTATCTTCGTTTTTATAGAAAAGTAAAGGAATTTAGTGTTTTGATTGGTTGTTGCTATATGGGCTAATATCAAGATTATATTATATTAATTATATTATATTAAATTATATTATATTATATTATATTATATTATATTATATTATATTATATTATATTATATTATATTATATTATATTATATTATATTATATTATATTATATTATATTATATTATATTATATTATATTATATTATATTATATTATATTATATTATATTATATTATATTATATTATATTATATTGCTTTTTATTTTTTATTTTATTAAGTATGTAATGTCTATGTTGAAGAGAGAGATTTGAGAGAGAGACGTGGGACTATATGCTCTAGGTATAAAAGTTATTAACTCCAATTCGGCCAATTAAAATAGTTACAAAACTAATAAAGAAATACTGTCATATATAGGGTGTGTCAAAAGTCGCAAAGATTCTTTAGAAGGACACATGGGAGACCCTCTAAGAACACAAAAATTTATTTAAAAAATTTCAATACTCTTTTTTTTGTTTTTTTGTTTTTTTGTTTTTTTTATATTTTTTTGAAATTTGGTATTTTCTTGAGATTTATGAGTACGTAATTGATGAAAAAGAAACAATGAAGCATTTGAAATAAATTACGTATAAATCTCAAGAAAATACCAAATTTTAAGAAAATACAAAAAAACAAAAAAAAAACAAAAGAAAACAAAAGAGTATTGAAATTTTTTAAATAAATATTTGTGTTTTTTGGGGGTCTCCCATGTATCCCTCTAAAGGATCTTCGCGACTTTTGACACACACCCTATAGAGGAGTAAATTTTTATTATTATTATGAATTAAAATCTACTTAAATATATTTTTTAAAGAATTGTTTAATATTTGTTCTGCGTCGGTTTTATTTGAAAACACTGCCCAAATGCTTAGAGGTATATAAAATTTTTATGGAAAATTAAATATTTTTTAAACAAGTTTGCGAGGCAATATATTTAACTTTTTTAGTTTAGGCACTACAGATGAAGAAAAGATAAACAACATTTTTTTATTTTTAAACGTATAAGAGGCTTAAGTTATTAGAAATAAATACATAGCCTTGGAGGCATTTTATACAAAATTTTAAAAAATTCAAAATTGTACCATACGTTGTACCATTTGGGCAGCATTTTCAAATAAAGTTAACACTGCATAAATTTTAAGCGGGAAATATATTTTTCAATATATTTTAGTAATTTTTTTGTTATTTTTTTAAATACAAATATTAATATTTTAATTTTTTATATTTAGTATTTTTATGTGTAATTAAATTTATAATTTTTAATACAGTTGATGCTGTCTCTTTCAGACACATTCTATGTAGGTACTAGCTGATGAGTGAGGACTACCTACTTTCTATATTTTACTTCGTGATTTTGTCTAACTATGACTCTTTTGGTCAATAAAAGTAGTATAACAGATTTTTGACTAAACCGTTTAGGCCAAACCGTTTCTGAGCATTATACCTACAATTGCACATTTCTGATTTTACTTCACGTTAATTAGCTTGAATCTAGCTGTGTGTCCAAGACTGCCGTCACGTGCACTTCAATGCATAGGATACATAATCTTTATGCTTTCTTTATTGAAATATGACTCTTTAAGAAAAACAGTTTTAAAAAAGCAATTATAATTGAATTTCGTCCGACACGCTGCTGTCTGTCTAATATAGTTTGGTAAATTAAAGAGCACTTAACATTATTCACTTGGACACTGAATTAAATGTAAAATCAATAATGTTAACACTATAACTGAATAAGAACATATGAATTTGAAAAAATAAATGTATTATTGCAAGTCAGGTAGTTAACGTAATTGACTTCGATTAGGATAGCTTTACAAATTTAAAATTATTAAAGAATACATTAAAAATGTGTATAGATGATCAAAAATTATACATGAAGTTAGTAATTAGTGTAATTAGAAAATTGTTTACAGTACTGTGATATTTTATGAAACATGGTTGCTTTTAGTTAATTACAAATTTTATGTTGTATAGATATTTAATGAAGCGTTTTAATCAGTAAATAAAAAAAACTTTAAAACGAAATGAAGTGTTTAAATCCTATTGTCTAAATTATTCAGCAGGTCTTTTTACTTGATTTTCTTTTTTTAAAAAAAAGTTTAAATTAATTTATTTTCTTTTATTCAATTACAATAGCGAGAATTTTTTATAACGAGATATTTTTAGAATTTAAAAAATACTTAGGTATATACGGATAAATGATGTCAATATGAATGTACAAATTATGGTAAATACTCTGACTTCTAGAATAATAAGTGGTAAAAGTCAGAAATCTAGTTTAAAAAAGTTAGGTTTCAAAGTGGAGTAAGTGCTTGTAAGGATAAAGAACGCACAGCTTCCTTAAATAGCGCTATTTACTGTTTTGGATTGATCCGTATTTCAAAATCAAAGATTATTGCGTACTTGTATGATCGCTTTTTTTATTAAACAATAAACGATAAAACGTTTTTTACGAAATTAATAATCGTAATTTGGTACTTTTATCAAGAGTGTCAGGAGAGTATCAAGATTTGGATATTCCATGTTCTGGTAAAAGTGAAAAACTGAAATTAAATAACTACATTTTAGGGTTTTACCACTTGTTATTGCTAAAACCTAGTATAAATGCACTAGATGTAGGATATACCATTTTTCAAGTATTTATAACAACTACACATAATCAAGTCAATTCTGTTTAAAAAATAACAATATTGTTAAAATAGCAATAATGTTATTGCTAAGGTATACAAATTTTGATTGGTTGTTGCCAAAGTAAATCAGTATTGTTTTTAACAATATTGCTATTTTTTAAACAAAATCTACCTGAATATAATACATATTTAATTCCGTTAACTGTTTATTCATAACATTGATAAGCCTTATAATGTATGCTTTTATTTAGGAAATCGTTTATTAATACAAATTATTAATATGTGATTTAAATAAAGCCTCGTATTAGGTGTACCTGAAGTCGTTGACAAACAAAATTTAAAAAAGTTATTAGTATTTTTTTGGATTTCACATTGTAACATTCTTTGTGATTGTGTATTGTTTCTGCATGATTTTAGGAATACTCGGTATTATTAATGAATGTATTTTTTTAATATCGAAAAGAATAATAGAAGATATAAGATATAAATATATTTTTTTCTACTTTGCGTCTGTAACAGATACCGATTTGGGTGCATATTAGCCAATTCGTTTATGCCAATTGGAGTAAGTATTCAACCAATAACCGATACGGTAGGTAAAAAACTATTTGTGAGTTACTTACACAAAATTTTGGACAAATTTCAAACACTTCGGTAAATTTTTGACACTTTTATGACATTTATTACCAATTAATTTGTATTAACGCAAAAGTCTCTAAAGATTGAAAAAGACTAAGATTAAGATTAAATCTCTAAAGATTTAAAAAGCACGTAAAACGCGGAAAGTAGAAAAAATAGCATAAAGAACTTGTTTCTAAAGTTACTGTGGGCGCTCGTTTCATAAACTTGAATTTGTGCCACATATTTGATTTTTTGAAACGCGTTCTTTAATATACTATTTTATTATAGAAAAGAATAATAGAAGATTGTCTTTCAGTTGAAATATTTTATTTTTAATATGATCAATAATGTAATAGGCAAATAATGTTGATACTTATTTATTCTAAGTATGATCAATTATTATGTTTTGGTCTAAAATTTTTACAAGTGACTAAGGGGGATCAATAAAAATATTTCAATTTTTTTATGATTAGCGATTAAATAATTGACTCTGTAACGTTTTATTAATATCTTTTATTAAAAAAACTTGTTTAAATTAATTAAATTACTATTTACTATTCAACACTAAATAATGGTAGCTGAAGAAATACGAGTATTATTATCAGGATTGATGTGACCAGAGTAATTTCCGTGCAGTAGACACAAAGCGCTCTTATTAATGTCATCAATATGCAATGTTGTAGATTTTCCCAATCACTAAACAAAACAAGCACGGTATAATAGTACTTGTTTTTCTTATTACCTTAACAAAATACAAACAGATAATATTATTCTAAAGTGAGGAGAATATCCAGGAGAAATATCCAAAATAGTTGAACCGGTCCCTCTTCATGTAGCAGATAACATGGACTAAAATAAGTGTTGACTGTTGACTGGTAAATTATATGTAAAGTTGTGGCAATAGGGCTAGATAGTGATCTTATAATGTGACTTTTTTTTGTAATAAATTGCGCATGTAAAATGTGTTCAATAATTGTTCTGGTCGTGGTTTGCTGTGCTTTTCTCTTTCTAGCATGAACGTGATAATTTCATACGATTTGCTGTCAACTGTCTAAATGTTGTCTTATGTTTGTTATTAGGAGTTTTTGATAAAAATCACATTGCAAATCATGATAATTGTATGCAGACGTTTAAGAATTTACTCTGCAAGCGTTATCTCAGTTGAACGTGTGAATTTTTTGCCGCATATTCGTATGTATTTTTGTATGAACACTGACAGCTGTCATGTGTCATTATTTTGTAATGTTAACCGAGACATACCTTTTTTGTGACAATTGCCACACATAGGCTATCTGACCAGAACAATTATTGAACACATTTCACAGAGATACGTTTTCGTTGATACCCTAACTTTTTTATGTTTTGGTAGTATAATATCTTAAATCAGCGCACGTGAAAATTTCACAGTAAAAACAAAAAATAAACACATTCAATTAAATAATCTGTAATAAAAATTAGGTCTAAAGTTACTTCTTCACTCGCCTTAAATTATAAGTACAATAAAAAATAATAAATTAATGACACTTTTGACAGCAAAATTTGAGGTTTCAAACTTGAAACATTCAAAAATTAAGTTATTCTTATCTCATCCAGTTAATATTAGTTAAAAAGAGATAAAAATACTGACCTGGGGTAATTTCAAGACTATATTTTGATTCTTTTCGGAGGTTTTTCCCAGTGTATTTTAAAAACGACATTATTAATTATTAGAAGTTTTTTTAAAGCATCAGAAAAAACTCCTGGAAATGAACCAAAGTGTGTTTGTTATTCTGGAAGAGAATCAGATGACAAATAATTAATTTTGTACTAAAAAATATGTTTCTGATACGATTGTGTGTCGAACTGATATGTTTCATAATCAACAAATTTCTTTGACTTTCGAGTGGAATATTAAATAATTTATTTAAAATTAGTTTTATTAAATTTGAAAATACTTCTATTTATTAGTTTTACTTTTGTTGCGTAACATGAAAATACTTCCAGAAAAAAAATAGTTTTATAAAAAAACAATTTGTAATATTCGTCTCTGATTGGATCTAATATAATATTCTTATCTACATAAATATGTATATAAGTATGTATTTTTGCTTAACATTAGGTATGTTTAACATTTTTTGTTCTAACATGTTTTGCTTAACATTATTATCTTATTTTTCGATGATTTTAGAGCTTTTGTGTGTTCCTGTTATATTCAGGCTGCGCAAGCTTCACCACCGGCGTCGAAGCCTGAAGAAATAGACGAAAATGCAACTGCAAGGGCTATCTGTGGTGTTTAAAAATTTGATTTTTTTATAAACAGGTTCTCGCAGTAAATTTTTCACACTCTAATATCGGTAATCGTATTACCCGAGTATGGTAGCGTCAAGAATGAATTTAACTTTTGTTTTAAGATTTCTGATGTGCTCGTGGTCTTAAAAACATACAAATTACATTTTTTTGGAGACAATCGTGTAATATAACAACAAAAACTACCAATGTAGTAATGCCATCAAAAAACGGTACTAAAATACGAAATAATAAGTAACGGTTATTATTAGGAAAATAATTGTCTAAGATTATGGCGGTTTATCAGAGTCGAAAGCAACATTTGCTATTGTTTTTGTTAGCATTTTAGAATTGCTATTTACAATAAACAACCTTCGCCAAAATTTTGTTGGGTTGTGGGCTTTTTATTCTATGTGAGACACGAAGAACCAAAGGCTAGTGTCACCTGTGTAGAAGAGCTTCAAGAAACAATAGCTAATTTATGTTAACATGAGGACAAGATTGCCTATCAGACAAAAAAGCTTAAAAAATATCTGCTCACTGGTTAAAAAGATATGGCCATTTTTGTTATGTTGCTGACTATTTTGGACCACTTACGCAACACACAACTGACTTATTTAAAGTTAATTAACAATTGTAAATAAAGCCTATTAACAATTCTTACATACACATCAAGTTTTATTTAAGTTGCTTAAGCCGTTTATTTTTTATAATAAATGATTTTTTGAGATTTTTTTTGAAAACTTTGGCACTTTATAACGTTGAACCGGTATACTTTTGCACCTAGGTAAATTTGGTTTAAACGTTTTATTTTTGCGTCAGAAGTATGTGATAGCCTGTTGTACAGACCTTTAAGGGACCCTCTGTATACCCTCTGACTAATTTATTTTTAATCACAAAACTGCACCAAAATCTTAATGCCAACTATCTTTGCCACTTTTGAAGATTTTGTTATCGGTCTCTATAGTTTTAAATTTAGGTATACGAGTATATTGATTTTATTATTATCATGGATTTATTAGCTCTCGTCTTCTTTTGCTCAGGAATTAAGTTGAAATTTTTGTTCTGATTATCTTGGTGATCCCAAAAAATGACAAATCAAAATTATATACGGAGTAAGTAAATTAAAATAATAATAAAATACTCGTATATAAAACCTGAAGTTATGCCAATTTTTTTATTTATAATTTACTGGACAAAATGGGTACCAAATGAAAGCTGAGATCATCTGTTAACCGAAAAAAATAGGTTACTTTTTTTCACACTGATTGCAGTACCTGGCAACTAGGGTATCCCTCTCGAAACTTTGGGGGAATATGTTAATTTGAATGTGAGACAAAGGTCAAAAAATTGGGACTTGTAATAAAATTTTAGTTAAACGTGTTATTTAAACGGCGGAATTTGAGTAAGCGACATTTTTATATGACCAAATATAGCTAGTAAACAATTTTTTAGGTAATTTTGTATTCTTATACAAAAACCTTATTGCACATGTAGAAATGTATGCAAAATTTTAAAAGGGCTGTATACAAAAATTTGAAAGGATGTCCCAGAACTGGCGGATCAGCCGTAAACTACAAGTTCCTCTCTTCAACCTAATACCAAATTCCGAAAAAATATTTTTCTAAACTCTATCGTTTTCAAATTACAGCAAATTTTATTTTAACCAATCACATAATAAATACTAATTGTAAAAATAATATTCATATTACTAGGCAATGAAATTAACCCTAATTAACCTTTGACACGTGTCACTTTGACAATTTAGTTATTACAGTCAATCAAATAATAAATACTAAATAATAAATATTAATTTTATTGCCTAGTAACATAAGTATTACTTTTACTAATACAAGGATTAATATTTATTAAGTGATTGGTTAAAATAAAATTTGTTGTAATTCGAAAACGATAGAGTTTAAAATTTTTTTTTCGGAATTTGGAATTAGGTTGAAGAGATCAACTTATAGTTTACGGCTGATCCGCCAGTTCTGGGACACCCAGTATACAGCTCCTTCAATTGTATTTTTTTGACAGATCAGGTTTTTAAAAAGCAACTTTAGCGAACTGTATTTATCGCGATACATAATATTTTCTCTCAAAATTTTATTCGGTCATGAAAGCATCCCATTTTTTGCAGTCATCTCAAGTGTCAATTTATATAGATTTAAAAAAGTGCCTTTTTAAATAAAAAGAATGATTAGAAATTATAGTGCTCACTTTATAAAAATTATGTGTCACAAAAGGCATTTTTATAATAATCAAAAGCAACAGGAAACGTTTTATAGTTTTTTAAAATCAAAACCAGAAGTCGTAGAAATATAGAAATATTGTATTTGCTATGTTTGAGTAAATAGCTCGACATTTTATATATTGTCTGATTTCACCAGATGTTTATGTTTTATAGTCACTTGATGTTATTCATACTCATTTCACTAAATGTAAAAAATCCCAAGGCATTTCACAAAAAGTCTATAATTGTTGGCTTTGTTTAACGAAATTCTTTAATTTACACAATCCTTCAATGTTTCGTATACGCTATTTAACCAGACATTTCATAAAATGACTTTTTTTATCAGGTGGCTGCGACGTATACGTACAACATTTATTGCTCGTGGATACAAATATATGAATGATTTGTTTTGATTTATTAATAAAACTATTTTTAAATTGAAAACACGTGTAGACGTGTACAAAATATTAATTATAAGCAAAATATGTTTTATTTAGCAGCAAGAGCTTTCAATAATAATTTCAGTCATTGTTCATGCATGTATCAATTCTGGTATAAAAGACGAGGCTGTTGCTAATTAACAAATATTGTTATTTATGCAAATTGGAGAATGGTACATGGTTGGTGCATTGTTACTGAATACAGATAATAGTGAAATTAACTATATTCTCTCTCTTGCTCAAAAAACTAAATTAAAGGAACATATAGGTTCATTTTCAATGCATAAATTATTTTGATTTCAGTTGGAGTAATTGAGGTAGGGCCACCAGATATTCAAACTACTGCCATGTCCTTATCATCTTTAAATCAAATGTCAACCGAAGTTAAATCATCTAATCTCACATTTAGTAAATGGATCTGGTGGTAAAGCCCCGTAATTTATAACAAGCAGAAAGCAAGAAGATTTAATAGTTATTTATTTATTACTGTATCCATGTGTATGTATATTAAGTAGTTAAAACATTCTAAACTGCAAGTTGCTGTACGAAAATCAGATTAAAATTTATTTTAAAAAAAGAAAATTGTTATTTTACCCAAATCTCATTTATTCCAGAATTTATGAATGGAATTTAAATCTTTTGGGATGTGTAAAATTTCAAATTCTTTATGGATAAGGAAAAAATGAATATTTATTCTAGTCTTATTACAAACAGAAAATATAGAAGAATATGAGGTTTAACAAGTTTAATTTATTCAATATTCTAAGAAGGATATAAGTTATACATTTTTATTGTGCTTTTGTGAGTTGTGATTTAATTTTTAGCTAATGTATTTAGTATTTGTGAAAACTTGAAACAACTTCATGTTTGCCAACAGAGTTTAGAGGGGTATTTGATTTTATAATTTTTTGTTTTTATTGGTGTGATTTTTGTTCAGTATAAGTAAAGCTGCAACATCTTAGATAAAAATAAAAAACACTATTTCTTCACTTTTAGTTTTAGCTAATGTTTTTTGTAATGACGTTACATCTGTATGCATATTTGCACCTTCTGTTTATGACAGTTTAACAAAGTAATTAAACATTAGTTTAATATGTACATATACCTGCTTTTGGCGTTTTCATGCAGAGTAACAAATCTAATCACAATAAGCTCGATTATAAGTATGTACTACGACTACCACATGTTTAACAAAGTTTATAACTGCAACTGTTTTAGAATTAAAGGGTTTTTAAAAAAGACAAGTCACCTCAAAGCTGAGTTCTGTTATTAAAAAATACAATGATTTTGTTTAAACAAACACTAGTCAAAATTTGTTTAATTTGTCAAAATAGTTTTATTTGGTTTTATTGTTTCTTTATAATATAAACAATTTAATTTAGATAAATTTTAATACCTGGAAATAAGGACTCTTAGCCCGTATTTAAATTTAATTGTCCCTGAAAAGCTGATATGTTTAAAAGCATAAAAAAAATTTGAAACAGTTTTTAAATTTGTGAACTTGCTTTCGTATTTGGCTGAATATAAGTACGATGAACTATATATTTATAACAAGAGACAACACGTTACCCAAACTAATTTATAATTAATGTAAAAATAGAATTCATAAATATTTATTATTATTTAAGTAAATAAACTCTTAACGAAGAACAGGCCGTAAAGATTCTTTTTTCAGATGACATATTGCAACAGGTCATAAAGAGTCTTTTTACAGTCAAAGAGAGAAAACAAGACAAAAAAATTTCCATAGTAACACAAATTCAAACTTTATTTTTTTCCATTTTAACATTCTAGTTTTTTGTCCTAGAGAAACTTTAAACACTGAATGTAGATTAGACCTACTGAAGACACCAACATAAAAAAACTCATCTTAAATTGACATTTACCTCATTTGACACAACCGACAAACAATTGTCGATTATTATAAAAATTTTATGATAATTATATCAAAGCTAATTTAATTTAATTATCGGCGATTTAGCCAATCAAAAGTTAACTATTTCGTCGTGAATAAGCCGTTTTTTCTTTATATCACATTTTACACTCGTATAATAAATAACACTATTAGTTGAAAAAAGTACAAAATTTAATTCTCTATTTTTTTAAATTTTATGGAAACATTTTTTTCTCAAAGTGGGTGTCTTAATATAAATGACTAAAGAATTAAAAATCCAAATCAATCTCACAAGTATAATCGATATGTCTTACATAAAAATCGCAAAGCGCTTTTGAGAGCTAAGCCTCATTATCAGTGCATAAATAGAAATGTAAAAAAAAATTATAAAAAATTTAAAAAAATAGATAAAACTTACCTAACTTTTGTCGGTAATAAATTAAAACATAAAAAAATAAAAATATATTGCAACGTATGTGCGAAATCAGGATTCTTTTGATTCAAAGAGTTGGATTAGTAAGGAATAATGTATTTTCTTGTACACGAATACACACAACAATAATTAAATAAATAACTCGATCTTCACACAGTAACTACGATTGCCTTCGCATCGATGTATCGCACACTTTTTGCTTGTTGAGTTTTATACTGGCTGACTGTCCGGTCCTTGTTTCCTCCCGTTTCCATAACGATACATCCTTCCAGCCTGTGTCCGAAAATTTTGCGACTTTTCTTCACCCATACGAAGCGATGACATCATTCTTCTCGATCGGTCCATGGACGTGGTTATTAATGGTTTTGTGGAATTTCAAAACTCCCTTTCTCTTATTGTTATTACGAATATTGTTATTGTTACAGTAAACTAAAAATAGCATAAACTTTTTTGCATAAAATTTATTGCAAATGTGAAGGATTTTAAAATTATCTGTAGGTGAAAAGGAATGATGATAAGACTTATCTCTCAAAAGCGCTTTGCGACTTTTATGTAAGAATTTATTTTAATTAAACTTGTGGGATTGACTTGGATTTTAAATTTTTTTATCATTACTCTATTTTTACACTCACTATTTTTGCAGTAAATGTCATCGTAAGAGAGAAATTTTCTTACAAACAACTTTACCTTCTCAATTTTTACCTGTTTGTTTATATATTTCAGCGAGCGATTTATCAATTTGCATCTTCCCCCGACATTTTTTATACTAGAATGTTTTTATTGCCTGCTCTAATTGATCTTTATGTTATTTAATTTGATTTAAATTTAAAATAAATTTCGTATGGAGTTTTGTTTTTTAAACAACAAAAAGCTTTTACAGGAAATAATAAATTATTACTTTACTAATGGAGTAAATTTAAAATAACGAAATAGTAATTTTATTAAACATTATCAAATATTTATATGACTTTTAGTATGATTTCTGTTTCTCAATAAATCAAATCTTATGATTGAGTTATGAAAAGTGAAAACTATATCACGCAGAGTATAACTGTCATCTAATAAGTTGCTTACATTTAATTAAGTTTAGCAAATTAGAGTACAGAAGTAAAGTCTTATGTATCCGACAAATTGAATCGTTGCTAGTGACACTGAGAAACTCATCAAGTTGTTAAATTTGTCATTAATGGATAAAATGTGTTAGATAACAGGTAATTTAAAACTATTAATTCACTAACTCGCCCTTTAACGTAAGAGGAAACTAGTCTCATTTGGCATTTGGCTAAACGGTAATTGAAAAGTTTACGACTTATTTAATTAAGTATTTTGTACAACAAATTTTATAAAAAGTAGAATAAAGAATAAATTATATACAGAGTGTTGGTAAAAGGTAATCTCTAAGGCAGATTGGTAAAAACTATATTTTAAATTTTTTTAGTTTCTAATGTGTTTAATTAATAAATTGATCTAATCAGAAGATCGTTGGCAAACGGCTTGACGTTAATGAATCAAAATATTAATGTCAGACAATAGCAAAATTGTATCAAATCTGACATTTAAACGGTAGTGTTCTGTTGAAGTGTTGTCGGAAGAATAGGTTGACCTTACACACACAAGTTACGCTTACACAAAGTGTGTTCTTGCAAATTTCAAAATTCTCATTCAAAGAATTTTTATTTTTTAATACGAATCTAAGGTACTCGTAGTAGCAAAGTAGTATCTAATCAAGCAGATGGTAAAAAAAAATGGAACAATTTCAATTTTATTTTATGGAGATTTTAACTGCGGATTTGGGAAGTTGCACGTTTTTCAAAATGTGCATAGAATGAAAGTTCAATGCAAGTGTGTGTCAGCATTAAAAATTTTTTTAAGGCGTTATGGTATATTTTATATGTGAAGTTACGGAAAAATCACCGTTTACGTAATATATCAAACTTGTGTGGTTGTCATTTGAGTTGATAGTAAACTAATCATTGTATTTGGATTTCAATGTTTAGAAACCCTGCAATCTAAAGACTGCCTTCCGGACTTGACCATTATGGCCAGATTCCAGTCCTAGAATCATGTTGCACCGGTTATCACTAGGCGGCCCAGTCGTTACACACGTGCTAGAAGTGCTCTCATACTCATATTGTATTTCGCCGTAGAGTGCCAGCATATAAAGACAGCACATGTAATCATTCACTATTGTGTATAGCCTTGTAGTTTGAGTCCTCAGTTAGGTCTCTACAGGTATCTAAGTCGTAGGGGCCAAACATCCCTCAGTTACATTTAAAATTTTGCTGTGAATATGAACGCGCACCTAAGAATTAAATGCCTTTTTAACACGGCTTCATTGGGTTATGTTGTTAATAATCTAATAAAAGTCTTGTGTTTGGTCTCTACGATTAGTCTGGCTGCTTATAAAAAGAAGTAATCTAGTCCCCTAAGTATCATATATAAAAAATAAGTCTCAGACTATAAGTAAGATTGGTTTTTATTTGTCGATCTTTAAAGCGTTTGGCGATAATTTATTACCGCCGACAGAAAAGTGTTTGGCAGTATTGATTATTAATTCTTAACAATATTTTGTAAAATATATGTAAAAATCAGCCCTCAGACTTTAAATAATGTGAGTAATATTTTTACTTATTTGTAGCACTTGGTACCTGAGAATTGGCCGTCGGTCCAAGCTAGCAGGTATGAGTAGGCTTGCGGTATAAATTATCACTACTCTATCCTACACCTTTTGTTTATCAGTAACGTCGACAAAATGGTATGTATATGTTGATATGTAATAAAGTTCGTCTCACCGTCTTATCTTCATTTGTAATAAAATTATTAGAGTATGCTTCTATCTACGACATATAGCTTCGTGTGAATTTGACATTTGACATAACATAAACGAAACATTTAAATAACAAAAATGTTGTAATTTTGGAAACCACATTGTAGAAACCTTTGTTGCTGCAACAGAATTGAACACAAGGAATACTCTTATACCCAAAATTTTAATTTCTTAGGTAATGAATTACGCTGAGGTCTTTGACTGCGCGGCCATCTGGGTTGCATTCAAGTTTCTAATACTACCCTAGAAACTTTGTCTTTGTCGTCGCGTTAAGCTGAAAAAGATGAAGACTGTGACATTATTAATACAATACGTTTTGTGTTCATTGCATTTTAGGCAATATTGTAAAAAGAGATAGTAATAGAAACGTGAATCTTTACTTGCGTTGAAGTTTTTATTACAAATGGGGATAACACGGTGAGACGGACTTTAAAACACTGTTCTTTCTATATTTTTATCTCAGCTTTAATCAGCTTTTTACTCGTTTCTTTATTTATCTGAAATAAATTCTAAGCTTTTACTCTTTATTTTGGGAAACAACGTTTGTTGTTCTTTTACCTCCCGCTCCTAGTTTATTGGAGAAAATATACATATTGGTAACGAATGATATCATTGGAAATAAAAAAAGCGAATGTGACAAAATTTAAAAAAGAGCAACAGGCGAGGCAAAAAGAATTCGACGAACCGAAGAAGAAATGACGTATTTAAAAGAAACTTACTTTGGTTAAAAATTGTTTTCTCGAATAAACGACAAGTGGAATAAGAAGGTCTACCAGTTAATACAAAACCATTTTACAAAGGAGACCTAGCAAAAACAGCGGAAATTATGAAAAACCTGGTATAGCACATGGTTTGAAGAGAATTCCTGCGGAGGCACTAAAAAGCCGGAACTAATGCTAGAAACATTCAACAGATTACTACAAAATCAAAAGGTTTTTGAAAACTTTAAAGTAGGAAAATCGTTCCGACTTTTAAAGGAGGAAAAATACCTGAAGAACTTAATTCGTATTCTTATATATTATTATTTCAAACTCTTATCAAGAACAAACTAGTACAGGAGATTTACCATAAAGAAGTTTTGAAATAAAACTAGTTTAGCTTTGTAAAAGGAGCTTTTACCTTGACGGTACTGAAAAAAAGTTATGTGCACGAGGAAAAAGTGTAGAGAAAAATGGTTGACGCTAATAACGGCCGAAATTAAAATGTCTTTAATATATTTTTTATAATTTTTAAATACCTTATTTAATGTGATTGCCACCTACTTGGGAAAAATTAATCTAGCCATTGGCAATAATAAAATAAGACTGGAGTACCATAACGATTGGTTTTTGAATCGATTCTATGAAACGTTTGATACGATAATATTATGAAAGGAACAGCTGAAGCTATCTGTTTGCAGACGACTTCATAGTGAAAACAGATGACAAAAATTGTAGCAGCTACCAACGGATGTTTTAGACGTATCAATAACTGGCTAGAAGAACATACATTTTTAATGGCGCCGCACAAAACAGAAGTCTTAATACTTAAGGGCAGAACAAAGAGACAAAAAAACAAAATACATGATTCAAATATCTAAGCTTACATATATCAATGTGTTGAATGGGGAAGCTTTTCTAACACTCTAAGGTTGCTTTACAGGTAATTACTGCGACACTACCGGTGTCTTGTAGATGTTAGATGAGAGAAGAATTATTTATAAGAGAAGAATAGATAAAGTAATGGCTAGAAAGGAAGCTATAGCCGCAATCTTAATCAAGTGGCAAGAAGAATCAGAGAATAATAGGGATAAGAGACAATGGACAGAAAAACTTATATCAAAAATAGATAATGAGTCAAATGTCTAAAGAGAAAACTGAACAACTATTTCGTACAAATGCTCTTTGGATATGAATTCTTTAGAACCTCTATACAAAAAGAATTGGAAAAGAGGAGGACGACTCATGGCATACTGATGTAAAGGAGAGATAGTAGATAACGTTGAGTGCACAATATTCAAATGCCCATATTGGCAAGAATAATGAAATGAAACAAGTAGGGAACTTGGAAAAGTGCCAAGTTCCGGCACACTGATCAAAGATAGCGCAGTCTAGAAAAATATTAGACTGTTAGGACAAAAGTAAATGATGTGTAATGCAAGGAGACAGATAAGACAAACAAGTTGTTAAAACAGGATACCGGGTGTTTTATGCGTGGCGAAGAAGAAGGGTTTTTGTTGGGTTTTTCTTAAATAAACTGAATAAAACTGAAAACTGAAAACTATCTAAATAGCTGTAGTAGATACGGTGACTGGATTTCCGCATTCCGGTTTTGCTTCTGTTTATTCATGTTCTAAAATTAGGTCCTATGTACCACGACATACACTGTCTATTTGAGAGTACTTTGTATGAGTCTTCGTCTACTCCCATGATAAGTTTCTTCTTGTTACTCGATGGGTCCCAGTCAACTATTTTCCACAGTCTTGTATTAAGTATTGGATTTTGTATTGTATTGCATTGATTGTAACAATGGTACTACAATAATATTACACTATATTATTAGTATACAATAATATATACTGCACAAAAAAGACGACAAATCTGTGGTTTTAAATTATAGGGGTACTTATTTCAATATGTACAATCCTGCATTCTAAAATTATTTAATTTAATCATCACTAAAAAACTAGCGCCACAATTCAAAAATGTTATTCTTGAAGAACAACATGGGTTTTTCGAAGGAATATCAATAGAAACAAATATGTTAATTTTTGTTAATTACATAACCCAATCATTGGGAGAAGGCTGTTTAGTAGATGCTATTTACACCGATTTTTCCAAAGCCTTTGGTACTGTAAAAGTGTAAATCATAACAGACTGATATATAAACTGCACGCATTAGGTATCGAAAATCCTTTATTATGGCTTGAGTTCTTTGTCACCAATCGGAAGCAAATTGTTAAAGTTAATGTGCAAAGATTGGATGAAATATCCGCGATCCTTCAGGGCTCTCACTTGGGTCCCTGCTGTTCTCACTGTATATTAATGAAATATTCTTAGCTATTAAAAATTCACAGATTTTACTTTTTTTTTATTTAACAAAAGACCGCATCAACCATAAAGGTTATTAGCGGTAGGTACAATAGGTTAAAGGTATTTATAATAAGTGGATTATCTGGACTGCTTTTAGAAAAGATTTGAGTTTGTCCCAATGACTTCGCAGAAGCGTTTCCATAGATTCCGGTGCGAGGTGTTGTCTTCGGTGTTGTTGAAACTGTTTGCATTCGTCTACGATGTGTTGAACAGTGAGAGGAGCAGTACACCAGGTGCAGAGTGGTTTTCTGTCACCGGTGACAAGATAGCTATGCGTTAGACGAGTGTGTCCTAGTCTCAGTCGAGATAATATTATTTGTGACTGCCTATCAGATGGTAAGGTCATAGATTCTAGCACCGTGGGTTTAATGTTCTTAAGAGATCTGGAGCTTGAAGACCACACAGATTGCCATAAAGAGTAAATCTTTGATTTAAGTTCAACACAAAGATCACTGTATAAATTGAAGAACGAGAGAGTAGCTTCAGTGGTGTTGATGGCAGATTTTGCAAGCGTGTCTGCTTTTTCGTTCCCTGTGATTGCTACATGAGGGGGGGTGTACATAAATGTTAAAGTCCTGCCAGTTTGTAGAAGAGCCGATCTGTATTCAGCAATTTGTTGGACGATGGGGTTGGATGCATAAAGATTTTGTATGGCTGCCAAGGCACTAAGAGAATCTGTGCAGATAACTAGATGGGTGTCCGGACTTTTGCTTGCATATTTCACTGCTTCATAGATACCTGCAAATTCGGCACAAAAAATGCTGCAAGTTGTTGAAAGCTTGACTTGTTTTTGAAAAGATGAGGAGAATACTGCAGCCCCTACTCCATTTAAAGATTTGGATCCGTCGGTATATATAAACAAAGCTTCTTGGTGTTGGTTGTGTTGCTGAAGGTATTCTTGAAGTAAGATTTCTGGCTGGGTGTCGGTTTTGCTGAACTGAGTCAGTGTGAGATTAATGTTAGGAGTCGGTATGGTCCAAGGAGGAGTTAAACTTTTAGAAAGATAAGGTGGATAAAGGAAGGGGTCAAATGAAAGGAGATTATAGCGTTGGCATATGGGAGCTGATAAATGTGGTTTTTGTGAAAAAAGGTTGCATTGCTATGTTTGTAGAATATTGAAGAAGTAGTTGTTGGCGTCTATACTGCGGTGGAAGTTCTTGTGCTAGGCAAAATAAATTTTCATTGGGACTGGTTCGAAAAGCTCCAAAGATGGTTCGGAGGGCACACGTATGAACAGAGTCTATTCTCTTTAGAGTGCTTTTGCAAGCGCTGCCGTAGACTATTGCTCCATAGTCAGTTCGCGAACAGATCAAGGTGCGATATATTCTAAGAAGCGAGTTTGTATCGGCTCCCCATAGGTGATGGGCTATTGTTTTGAGAAGTTGAAGACTTTTAGAGATTGTGGTTTTTAGAGAGAGTATATGTTCTTTCCAAGTCAGCTGTGAGTCGAAGATAAGGCCTAAGAATCTAATATGGTCTACGACATCTATTTGTTGATCATCAAGTTGTAAAGCAATGTGATGTTTAGTTTTATTTCGACTAAAGAGAATGCATTTTGTTTTGGTAGACGAGAATTTAAAGCCAGATAATGATGACCAATTCTGTAGTTGGTTTAATGTTTTTTGCATATGGTTTTGAAGTTTTGTAATGTTGACCCCTTTGACATATACGATCAAATCATCAGCAAAAAGGTATGCGTAAAGCGGGAATTGTATTTTTTCTATTACGTCATTAATGGCAATCAGGAAGAGTGTAACACTTAATACAGAACCTTGTGGACAACCGTTTTCAAATGTTTTTGCTGTGGAGATATTGCCGTTTGCTTTTACTCTACACGTTCTGTTTTGCAAAAAGTTGGCTACAAAGTGAGAAATATTTCCATTTAGGTCCCAATCTTTCAGTTTAAGTAGGATTCTCGGTTTCCAAACCATGTCATATGCCTTCTCTATGTCGAAAAAAACACACAGTAGTTTTTGTTTTGTTGCGAAAGCTTCATGAATTTCTGATTCTAGTCGAGCTAAATTATCTAATGGAGATCTTTTTTTGCGGAATCCATTTTGAGCGTTTGTTAATTTGGTAGACGATTCGAGTGTCCAGCATAGACGATTATTTATTATTTTTTCTAATAGTTTGCACATATTACAAGTCAGAGAAATAGGGCGGTAAGCATCTGGGAGGGTAGAAGGTTTGTTAGGTTTTAGGAAAGGTAAGATAATGGCTTCAGACCAAATTTTAGGAAAAACGTGCTTGGTCTATACAATATTGTAAAGATAGAGTAAATGTTTTTTGGCTTCAGAAGGAAGATTTGCTATGAAACAGAGAGGAATATCGTCTGGGCCTGGGGTAGTATTTTTTGAAGTTTTAATTGCGTTTTCCATTTCTTCCATAGTGAGTATTTTGTTTATAGGATGGTTTGTGCGATCTTCTAGAAGAAGGGATTTCAAGTCTGAAGTGATATGTCGTTCACGGAATTCTGCATTATAATTGGTGGAACTAGAAGATTTTTGGAAATGTGACGCTAATATTTCTGTGACTTCACTACCTGATGAAGTGATTTCGTTACTGGAATTGAGAAGTGAGATGATGTGTGATGAAGAAATTCCTTTTATTCTCCGGATTTTAGACCAGACTTCTTTTGTAGACGTATTGGTAGTTATGCTTGATACATACTTTGTCAAGATTCTTTCTTACTTTTCCTGATACTAAAACGAGCTTCGGCACGAGCTTTTTTAAAGTCAATTATATTTGCCAGAGATGGACTTCTCTTCATTTTATTAAAAGCTTTTTTGCTATTTTTTATAGCAGTTTTGCAGTCATTGTTCCACCATGGTACTGTTTTGATTCTAGATTGATTCTGAGAGGACGATTTTCCTACACACTGCTCCGCTGTATTGAGTATTAGTGAGTTAAAGTCAGTTATTAGAGTGTCGATGTCTGTTGAATTTTGCAAAGAAGGGATTTTTTCCGTTATTATTTGTTGGTATCTATTCCAATCCGCTTTTTCTATAGTCCATTTCGGGTAGTTTATGTATGTTGAAGAAGATCGTGTTGGTAATGAGATATGAATAGGATAGTGGTCACTATTATAAAGGTATTTATCAACATCCCATTTTAAAATAGGGGCTAAAGTTGGGCTCGCTAAAGAGAGGTCAAGAGCTGAGAATGTACCATTTGTCGCATTAAAACGTGTGTGCTTTCCATTATTAAGTAAAATTAAATTTAGGTTGTTTATTAAATCTTCTATTATTTCACCTCGTGTGGTTATTGAATTTGATCCCCATGAAGGGCTGTGTGCATTAAAGTCGCCAATCACGAGGTAGGGTTTTGGAAGTTGAGTTATAAGATCAGTATGCGTTTCAAGGGTTATATTACAGTTTGGCGGAAGGTAGATGTTGCATATCGTGATTTTTTGATTCAAATGAATTGTAACTGCTATTGATTCAAGAAGTGTTGTTAGTGGGAGTTGCTCACTGACAATTTCGTTTCTAACATATATTGCGACACCCCCCGCAGCTCTATTTGTTGTTTGACGGTTGTTGTAATATGATTTAAAATTTCGTAGAGTTCCCACAAAGCCTGGTCGAAAATTTGTCTCTTGAAGACATAAGACTTGACTGTGTGTAGCAAGCATTTGTAATTCGGGAAGGTGACTATAAAAACTGTTTATATTCCACTGAAATATAGAAGCCATTTTGAAAATGTGTGAAAAGGAAGGAGACGAGAAGAGAAAAGGAAAGAGAAGAGAGAGAGAGAGAAAAAAAGAATATGTATATGGAGCGGAAGTAAAGAATAGGATCATTAATAAGTGCTATGTTGTGACAATGATGTTGAAGAGTCATCGGTGTCAGACGATATGTCATCAGTCAAGGGTGCTTTTAATTTTTTCCTTAATTTTTTCAAGGTTTTTGTGCATCGTTGTTTCATACCACGGTCACTAAAATGTGGGCGAATTGTTTGTAAGAGATTCATGAGATAACCGATATCTTTTGTATATTTGAGAGCAAAACCAATTATATCTTCCGTACCTGCGACATTTTCAAAGAAATGTATCAATTTTTGAGTTGTCATTTCTTGTGGTTTTTCGTTTATAAGAATTTCCTGTATTGAGAGAACTTGTTCGGTTATTTTGTCATCATCTTTTTGTGGACTGTTTATCTTTAACTTTTTAGGTTTTGGTTTTTTAATAGTTTCAGGTATTACAAAAACGTTTGATTCATGTATTTCTGGTGACAGGTGTTCTGTAGTTAAATTTTCAGTTGATGCGGTTGTTAAGGTATCTCCTGGTCGTTTGTGTCCAAAACTAATGGTATTAACTGGTGTACTGGAGGACGATTGTGGTGAATTATTTACGTCATTTGCTGCTAATTGTGTTGTGGTTTCGGTATTCTGGGGTGTTGTTTCTTCTGCTACACTTATTTGTGTTTCTATAGCGTTTTGTCGTTCAGTTTGAGGTTTTATTGGGTCACGTTGCTGGAGAGTGATAACCTTATCTGGGTTCGTCGGACATTTAGAAGCTGTATGGCCAGGTTGTTTACATAGAAAACAAATCATTTCATCAAATGTAAGGAAAATTCTGAAATTTGTATCTTCGTGGGTGATAACAATAGAAGAAGGAAGCTCAAAGTTTTCGGGAGGCGGCGTGACAAATATTTGTCGTCTGAAGCTTTCGACGTGTGCATATGCATCGTTTTGTATGCCTGCTTTTAATGTCGTGACTGGTGATACTGTTGATAAACCTAGTTTTTTTATTTCGTTTTCGAGGGTATTGTTTGGTATAGAAGCCTACAGCAGATATTATTATGCGTTTTGCTGGTGAGACTAGCTTTCTGATTTTTATTTCATAGTTTTGGATTTTTATTGTGTTTATGATTTCTGTTAGGTAGTTTACGTGTGTGGTTGATGTTAGGTAAATGCATATGCGATTGTTGGCTATCCTGGACGCAGAAATGATATTTTTGGGTCCAATAATTGTACCGACTGCTACTACATAGTCTGTTAATGTCAGGTCGTTTATTGTGTCAATTAATATTGCTTGATTTCGTTTAATGATGTTTGTTGTTGGTTGGGTTTTTGACGCATTAGCATAGGTACGTTCCTGGGATGGTATAATTGTTTGTGGATTGCTCATAGTTTTTGGCCTCGCTGCGTATCAACGCAGCGGGCTGTTTCTTACGGGCTTGACTATCTGTGCGCGGCACGATAAGAGTCGTAGCAATGGGTATTGATAAACGGGAATTTTGGTAGTTATTTAGGGATAAACCCTGGACCGATCAGCTCACCCTTATCACAGTTGTTTATTCAATTCGAAAAGGGCACTTGGGTGTAGTTTTCTTGCCGGTGCACGCACCAATTTCCACTGTATTTGATACTTATAACTTCGGAGCGGTACACGCACGACCGAAACCAAACATCGTTTTTCACAGATTTTACTCTTTGCTGACGATTTAAAAATGTTTGTAAAAGTAAAATCAAATCAAGATTGCAACAACTTTCAACATGACTTAAAGTGTTTACATGATTGGTGTGTACAAAACAACATGGATTTAAAAATAGAGAAGTGTAAAACTATTCGTTTTGCTAGAAAAAATGTACTAAAGCCCACAAATTAGGTATATAAATGGCATACTGTTAAAATCCGTTAAAGAAATTAGTGATCTAGGTACCTATTATTATGGATGCAAAATTAACTTTTTCTAATCATATCGAGTATACAGTAGCTAAGACAGGGAAAATGTTGGGTTTTCTAAAAGCCAACACACATAGCTTTAAGAATACCAAAGGTCTTATTATTTTATTTGTATCTCTAGTTAGGAGTGTTTTAGAGTATGGATCTATTATTTGGTTTCTGTACTATAGATGTTATGTAGACAGACTTGAAAATATACAAAAAAAAATTAAAATACCTATGTTTTAAATCGAATATAGGTACATTTTGACTACGAACTTTATAGAAATTTATTGATATATTTTGGTTTGACAGCACTTGAGTTAAAAAGAACATTTTTTTAAAATTTGTTTTACTTATAAAGTTCTTAGTGGATAGATCTAATGTGTAAAAGTTTTGTATACATTTCAATTTCATATACCGGCTCGAACGGTACGTTTGAATTTATTCCTGCATGAACAATATCATAGAACACTTTATGCTAAGTCAAATCCTCTAGATATGGTAGGTGTACCAGCAGTACCAATAAAGTAAATATATAACCAAATCGATTTTTTTGATCCATGCAGTAATAGATTCAAGCGTAAAGTTAAAACGATATTACAATTTTAATCATTGTAAAGTGTTTGTAAATTTTGTATTTACTGCATATAATAATTTGTTAAGTGTCACTGGCGTAAATAAATAAATATTAATATCCATTACTACTACTATTACGAACTCTTGTGTCAAAACATTTTCTACCAAATGATCTTACCTACTACTTTTCTATATGGTTTTGTTAGACCAATACTTCCAACTACAGAATTTGTAGAAATAATTATATATTCCTGTTCTCTAACATTCCTCCAACTTCTTTTATATTTATATCTTTTCTAGAATAATCAGTAAGTTTCATCGCATATATTTATATCTAGCACATTTCTATATATTTTAGCTTTTAAACTCTTCTGACTTTTGTAACAGAGGCCGATTGATTACATCCTCCAGCCATTTTGTTTGGATTCGAATTTAAAATTTAACACACAACTTTTGGCGGTAGGTATGGCCTTTCTAGATCATTAAAAGGCGGTTCGGTATCTACGATTCGGCAAAAAAATAATTCGAGATATTTTTTAAATATAATGATGTGGATTGATCTAATAGTGTTCATAATAGCACGTTAGAAAAATAATAATACATAATAAATTGCTGAAAATATCAAGATGACAAAGGAGGATGGTTCGACGTAAGGAAAATTGTCTAATTTACAATGCCAAAACAGAATTGTTTTGCTAAATAAATAACAGATCATGGTGTGTTATGTTGAAGTCCTGTTTTCAACAAAAAAAATATGAGCTTGATATCTTAAACAATTTTTTTAAATTATTTTTTTAACATTCCATGAACACCACTAGATCATGTCGCTTCATTATTTTGAAAAAATTTTGCGGTTAATTTTTGGCTAAATCACGGGCACTAATAAACCGCCTTAAGTACAGATACATCCACCGTGTGTTAGAAAAAAATTGCTACCAATAAAGATCACAGCTCTTTGTCACTATTTTAAGTGCAGATTTAATTACCTTAGATGTAAGGAAAAGTGCTGGTAAAGAGGTAATTTAAATAAGTCACGTTACACATACTTATTAAAAAATATTATATATTTTTAAATTTGATGTGAAATTACTCCCTTGATGATTTTTTTTAATGAAAGTGAGATTAATGAGATTAAATTTTTGGATTAATCTCACTTTCATTAAAAAAAAATATATATTTTCTTTTTCTCAAAAGTTATGCGACATTTATTACTTACTAATATTGTGGCGCTCTCTTTATATTGGTAGCCGAAGCACTTACAAGTTTTCTAGAATCTAGCTCTTCTTTTCAACTTTTAGTAAGAGGAGTTGGTTTAGATGGCGGCACTATTTAGATCTTAAAATGTTAAAATTTTTAAGTTAGATATCAACTGAAGCTCCATATATTGTTTTTAGTTTTACTGTCCACATAATTGTTTTTAAATTTTTTGTTAACAACATTAAATATGTATGTGTAATTCACATAAAGCATTTTATATTCTTATAACTATATAGTTCATGATTTGATTATATTGTTTTTTTTTGAATTTTTACTATTTTAACACCACAAGGTATGCAGAAACTCTAACTTAATTATTTGAAAGAAGGAAATGACCAAATATACTTATTTTTAACAATAATTATCACTTAGACAACCTCTGAAAATTGATTCGATAAGCCATCAAGTAACGTAACGGAGCTCCTTTAATTACGTAGTTTTACTTTTTTGAAATAAAATATTTGGTAACACTACAAATACATTGACATTTTATATACAAACATTTGATGAACATATTATTTTCCTTAATTTATAACTAGTAACTTTTATTCCTTTTGATCTTCCTAGTGTTGTCTGTAGTTATAAAGGCGTGGACGCTGTAGCACTGGATATGGCAAGAGAGAACGGCATTGGCTGAGCAGGTGGCCAGGTGCACGATGCTCAGCCCCTCAACTGATTTGTTACCTGTCACCTTGGATCATCACCGCATGATGCTCATTGATGTCTCTATCTTGATTTCTAATTTAACCATAACAAAATTATAATTACTGCATTCATCTACTCATCGAGCAAAATTTATTCAGTTAAAATAAGGATACTAGACACTAGAGAACTACCTAGCTTCTAGCATTGCTAGAAGCTAGTTTTTTCACTCAGATCTAATACAAAACTTATTTTTCTTGGAATTTTTAATTCTTTAGGATATAACCAATTAAGACTGATTTAACAGATGGACAACCATGCCGACTCATTTTCCTTCAGGCAGGATTTAACAATATTGTGTGTATTACTATAATTTGACATCTGCCATGTTCTTACCTGCTTCAAATTCATTTCGACATGATCTTTTCATGTTCTTAATAAGATATGACTTTAAGTTCTTAATCACTTTATGAAAACAACTTTTTCTTACAATTTTAAGATGTACCTACGTAAAATTTCGGTTCTCACATTTGCATATAAATACACGCACATTATAGATATGTATTGAATGGTGGTGAAAAATTATTTAGTGTTTTAGACAATAAATGATAAAATACTCAGTTTTGGGCTAACGTTTCGAATATAACTATAGTCTTCTTCAGGTCATCAATTGTTGACAAGACGACCTTGTCCAGAACGTTCACATTTCCAAAGCACCTTTTATGGCAATAGTAATATTCGAAATCTTGACCGAAAATTGACTATTTTGTCATTTATTGTCCAAAACGTCAAATAATTTCCCACCATGCAATTCCTTGAACAAGATGGACAAAATATATACAAATTTAAATTTGCTTGTTTCTGAAGCTGAGTTTAGTACCCTACTATCGAGTATTGATATTTACGAAAGAATGGAAATGGAATGGGGCTTAGGTAAGCTTAATAATTAAGCAAGTATTCTTAAATGCCGACTTACGATGCAACAGGTTTAAAAGTTTGGGTTTAGGGACTGGTGTTGGATAACATTCACTTGAGATTATGTATCACTTCGAGCTTTCAATTGCTTCTTTGTTAGAATTTTTTATTACTTAAAGGAAATTTTTCTTCTTTCGTAAATGGACAATACCTACATACTTACAATACATATAGCAGAACAAATACAGAAGTTTGAAAATAAATAACAATTTACTTTAATTTAAAAGATCAAAACCGACATAATTTATTACCGGTATGGCAATGGCGGTAAGTTCATGGCATCGTTGTTGACAGCCGGTACCATGTAAGTGGAACATCTCCATACGTCACATTCTAGTTAGGATGATGTATCTTTACAAGTGACTTTATTATGTATCTTGACCCTAGATAATCAGATACAAGGGGAGAACCGTACCGTTGTATTTCTGTAGCATAATAATATCGCATTACAACACAAGATGCACGCATTTTCTTTTTTTACTAAGTGTTGCTACTGCAATAAACGTAATGTAAACCTGTACAACCTACGCGTCACAGAAGCGGTTAAAAGTAGATAGAATCTAATCTGGAAGCTCAAACTTGACCGTGGTCTAAACCCAGTTTGACCCCAGAAAGACGGATTTACGTGATTTACATATGGAGGTAGGTGCTTTTGTATATAAATCACATACATATTTAAGGCTGTAAATGTGTCAAAATTATTGGAATAATTTTATTTTTTTCGATATAAATTTAAACGTACAATTATAAAATACTTCGGCAAATTAGTAGTATGTCCAAACTACTGATTATTAGTGGCAAAAGAAAAATTATTAGAGAAAGATTAATATTGAATTATTGCCATTAATACAAGTCGAAGTGCAAGGCTTATGCGCCTTTCTCATTCACCTAGCAATTTTATTCACACAGCTATTTTGTTTGTTAATATACAGAAGAAGAAAATGCAGAAGACAGAAAGGTTCCTAAAATAACACTAATAGAAGTGAAAACAGCATTGAAATCATCAAAAAATGGAAAGGCGCCTGGACTTGGAAACATCCCCATAGAACTAGTTGCGAGTAAATATAGACCAAATATGCTACATGAAATCATAACAAAAATATACAATAAGTGTATACTCGTATTAGAAGGAAATGACATTCCAAAAGATTGGACCATAGCTTATATTTGCTCAATATACAAGAAAGGAAACAAACGATCATGTCCGAATTATAGATGCATTTATATTAAAGTGTACATAATTAAAGTGTAACTAACTCAATGGGAAGGTTGTATAGAAAAATTTTGAAAAACAAAATCGAAAAAAAAAAAAATTAAAGAAATAGAGGATCAAAGTGGATTTCACGCCGGAAAATCTTGCATTGATAATATATTCGTTCTTCAACAAATAGGAGAAAAAAGAAAAGCTAGAAATTTACCCACTCATTTGACGTTTGTTGACTTGGAAAAAGCCAATGATACGGTTCTCTGGAAAAAATCATTTAAAACACTAACAACATGTGGAGCTAGTAGGTAAAACCTATATCTGTGCAATTTTGAATATTTATCGGAACTCCAACAGTTCGGTTAGATTAGGTAACACAATTTCAGAATCTTTTCGAATAACGAAGGGTCTTAGACATGGTTGTATTTTATTACCTACACTTTTTAAAAATACATACAAGAAGCACTATATTCGTGGAAAGAACGAATTAAGAGAATGGGGATAAAAATTGAAATCTAATTTTTGATAACGCTGCTATTTGCCGATAACCAGGTAATTATAACAAGCGATGAAAGTGATATGGATTTTTTGTTCAGAAAATTGATAGAAGAATATAACAGATGGGGATTAAACATAAATTTAACGAAAACTGAATATCTAACAGTAGGAGATGAGAAAATAAACGCAGAACTACAAATAAACAAAACAATTAAAAGATGCAATAATTATAAATACTTAGGCAGTAAAATATCATAAGAAGGAACAACAAAATAAACATAAATAACATAGTAATACAAGCCCGGAAAAGCATTCGAATGCCTAACTCATTATTATGGTCGAAACAAATAAAATTAAACACTGATATAAATTTGTACAAAACGATTGTAGAGCCAATATTATTAACATATGGTTCAAAATGTTGGCAGCTTTCGGAAAAAGAGAAAAACAAAATCAAAACGATAGAAATGGACTACCTAAAAAGATCATGCATAATATCAAGAGAAGAACACATTCTAAATGAAGAAAGTAGACGACACACAGAAAGAGTATACACGACGATAGATCATATAGAAAAACGACAATTAGTATGGTATAGACACGTAATGAAAATGCCTAGAAACCGATGACCAAAAAGACTGATAAAATACACGCCTTGAAATCGAAGAAGAAAAGGTAGACCCACAATATTCTGGATACAAGGAATTAAAAGAAATCTAAACGATTAAGCTATAAATAAAGAAGATGTAACAGACAGAGAAAAATGGCGAACGAAATGTGGGATGCAGCGAAGGCTGTAGGAACCCCACTCAAAAAAAATTGATAGATTTGCGTATTCTTTTGCTACATTTGGAGATTTCTACTCTTTATGTAGTACTTTCATGAAATATCAACTCCTAATTCGCAGAGCATCGAAAGCAAAGGCAAGTGAAGTTAGCGGTGTTACTGCTTTTAAGAAATTTTGCTATGAAACTAGACAAGTAATGAATATCGACTGCTTGCATTGTACAGTTAGTACTTCTACGGATTTAACTTGGGCCGCTTTTTTTGCCAGTTGATCGTTTGTTTCATTACCTTGAATGCCGACGTGTGACGGTACATATAAGAGACATACTTTTTTTCTCATTTGGCTTAGTTGTTGGTATTGGTCTACTGCTCGTATTGCCAGTGGGTTTGTGTTTGAGTGACTGGAGAGAGCTGAGAGAGTCAGAGCAGAATATGAAAGCTATTTTCTCTGATGTTGATATGTGTTCTATAGCTTTAGTATGCAAAAAGCTAGCCGGTGTAGACGCTACGTTTTTAGGAAGTTGGAATTGTAGATTTCTCCATGAAGAGTGAACTGCAAAGCTTACGCCATAATCTGACTTTGATGCAACGCTGTATATAGGGAAATAGTGTTTATAGACACGAGTTTGTAGAGAGTAGACTGGAATTTAGATCTAAGCAGCACATGCGGGGTATCTGTTTTGGAGAAACGGGACAGCGATAGGTCGATGAAGTAAGGTAAGCCGAATTTTTGAAATGATGCCGATAAGTTGTAAATCGTTTAAGTCATAAATTTTTCTTAACAAAGACGGATAATTGACACCAAACCACACTATTTGGAAGCTAAAGAGGGTGTCTTTTGTTGGGATATTTCAGGGTAGGTAGATGAGTTTTATGACCACAAAGCAAGATGTTTACGTCCAACAAGTGTGTTGAACAAAGATACAAACAATGGCTGTTAAGAAAAATATTTGCACAGTGAAAGCGCATTTATTTTTCCAGCGTACCCAAAAATGTAGTTGATTGATGGCAAATGGTTACAAATAAATACAAGGTGTTTATAAATGGCTGTAGGGTCGTAGGAGGCTGTGGAAACAATAAAAATGTTTTGCTTTTTAAATAAAATGATTTTTAGCTATTATTATACTTTATCAATTTCTGTTGCGTTAGTATTAGAGAACTGTTTGAGAAGCGCTGAACTATGCCTGAACTTGTCACTTCAACCGCTCGGTCCTTACCCGAGCAATAAAGTTTTATGGCTTACCGGCACCAATTCGAAAATTTGGCTGTGGTTTATTTCTCCAAGGTTGAATTTTTTCAGTTTGTTTGAGCAGGACAGGAAAGTTGTCGAGATTTAAGGATTGTAGGTATGACTGAAGGCGGAGTTTGAAAGATGGATAAACTTTTGATCTGGATTGAGATTGTTTTTGGTTATTTTTGATTATTGCGTTTTTAGAAAAAAGATTTTTAGGATTTATGAGGATATTTGTTGCCTAAAACACTCTTAATAACTTGAAACGATAAAGCAAAGGCATTTTATTTGCTAGGCATAGTAAGCAATCTACTGGAGATGTTCTAAAAGCTTCTACTGCAATGCGAAGGGCAGAAGACTGAATAGATATGACCGGTTTAATATGACGCACAGCATGACGAGTACGCTACTGCACCATAGTCTAGCCTCAGTCTAATTAACATTCTATATATATGTATCAAGGATTTGGTGTCAGCTTCCCAGTGATGATGAGATAGGACTTTCATTAGGTCTAGAAGTTTGAAACAGTTACGACATCTGGCACATCAGTCACATATCTGTGGCACTTTCAATTTAGGTTTTGGTCAAAATGTACCCCAAGAAATTTTATTTCTTTGACAAAATCCAGCGTTTTATCAGCTAGTTTCAATGCAGACTTTTCTGCTTCAGAGCGTTTGGAGAACAATTTGCTGCAATTTTTAAACCATGTGTTAGTGACCAATCCTCTAGGCGGTTTAGTGCATTTTGAATTAGCAGTTTCATAGATAAAAGATTTTTACCTTTTATGAATATCACTAAATCATCTGCAAATAAGTTACCTTTGACTGGAGCAGAAACAATCGATAGACTATCATTTATTGCTATTAAAAATAACATTACACTCAGCACTGATCCTTGGTGGGCACCATTGCAGAGTTTTTTTTTTCAAGGACAGGGAGTTTCCTATTCTGACAGAGAAGGTTTTGTTGCTTAAAAAATTGTCGACAAAATGTGTAATGTTTTCCACCAGACCCCAATTTACTAATCGTCTAACGATATCGTATCTCCATACTATTTCGAACGCCTTTTCTATGTCGAAAAATACTAACGGCTAACATTTTTTGTTTCTTGGAAAAAGTATCTTGTATTTCCGATTCTAGGTTTACAATGTTGTCTAATGTAGACCTTTGGTATCGAAAACCGCTTTGATGCGTGTGTAATAGCTCGTTAGATTGTAAGTACCATAGCAAACGATGGTTTTTTTTTATTAATTCACACGATGCACATGTCAATGAAATTGGCCGGTACGTATTAATGTCTTTCTTTATTTGTTAATACAGACTTTATGTAGTTTATTTCTTTGGTTTAGTATTTCTTTATTTTGTTAAATAATTATAATTATAATACATTGTTTATTTCAATTTCTTTAAAGTGTATGTAATTCATAGACATATTTTAAATCTGTACACTTGTTCCTATTATAAAGATACAGTTCGTTTATCTAAACAAGCATTATTTTAAAAAGTATTAACTATAACAAAAAAAATCAATACATTTTGCACCTGCTTAGGCCATTAAAAGAGCTTGCATTTAATGTATAATTGTAGGTGTAAGAGAACTATCTGCTAATAACGAAAATTCTCTTCTTTTGAGGACTCTTAATAGCAGAATGAACAATGTTATTCTGTGACAGATTTTTGTGTACTGAATGGAAAAAAGTCATTTGAATTGTTAAAAATACTGAGCGGAAAGAAATATTTTCTCAGTGCAAAGCGGCACATGACATAGCAATGAGTTAGCCTGGTAAAACGCTGTCCAAACAGTGAACGCTTGAGTCGATGATAACACGACATTATTCTTGCTTTCTGGGATTGGTTAAACACTCAGACGTTTTTTACTACGTGTGCCTGCTTAGAACGTTATTAATGGCGTAACATACAAGTTTTATTAATAAAATGTATTTTATCGTTTTCCCAATTTAAGTTATCAATAAAAATAATTATAAATCCACAAAATAATTAAAAATTATAAACTGTAATTATAACAAAATAATAATGTAATAACTGTAATTATATATAATTATAACAAAATCACTTGTCAAATTGCGCCAATGAATCGTCGTTCTTCCCACCGAAGAAAATATTTGATTCCGCTCATTAGTTAAGAGCCAGTAAAACAATGTGTGAATTTTTTACTTAGCAACAAATTTTCCGTTAATAACTTTTACTTTTTATACCTAGTTAGAAGCACTTTTCTTTTTATTTATCTGTTATCATACAACTTTTTTGTGTTTATAAAGAATTATGAAAAAAAAATCTTTTTTTATCTTTTCTTTATTTTTTATTGAATACACAAAAAATAGCATGTACAACACGAAAAAAAAAGATTTTCTAGCTTATTAAAACTTAACTCACTCGCTGCGCTAGTGAATCATTATGTTTTCATCTCTCTGAAAAATCATTTTTATTTCTAAAGCAATCTACTATTTTTACTTTTTAGTAGTTTTTTTAAATAAAACTCCAAAAAAAAATATTTATAAATTAGTTTTGAATTTTTAGAATGTATTATTGGCTGCCTAGTGTTTTGCATACAACAGTTCCGACTTTCGAAGATTTTATTTATTATAAATTGACTAAATAAAACTTTCTGGTTTACTTATTGTCACAAAATGTGTTGTAATTTTTGATTTCTAAAGTTTTTTTTTAATATATATATACACTTACAAAACGGGTGTCAACAGTTACTGATGCTAACTACTATTAATTTTAATTCCAGGAACTACATGGAAGCTCCAAAGATAAGTAATTAATGTTCCAAAGCATCTTCTTCATTTCATTTTGAATTAATGTATAGCAAATCCGCCGTGATGTGTGTCCAAGTAGCAGCATCAACACGCAAAATTGTGAGCCTCTAATTATATTTCCCGCCGCTCATCGATATCTTTTATCTGAACCGCAAGATCAATTCAAAACGTGTGGCAAACAGCCCACCTACGAAACCTTTGTATACTGTGCACTTGAACAAAACTAAACACGTCAAAATCTTACAATTTCCCAGAAATAAAATAAAACCTCACATATTTTCTCTTACGAGATAATAATTAAAACATAAAATTATAAGATCCTTCAGCTCCAAGCCGATGTTATCCTTGAACCGATGAGTCCATGAAAGCGAGCCGCATGATATCGGTAACAACTTAATTTATGGTTAAAAGTCTATGTGGATGGTTAAAAGAAAGCTTTTTTGTTGCTACTACGGCCTACTTATCTATCTAACAGATACCTTAGATGATAGTCATATCCTGCCAGGCCCAATTCACTAAAAAACTTACGCTCCTACAATCAACCTGTCATTGGCGTGTTCCTAACCACAAGATTTGGCGGCACTTAAAACACAAAAATATAAAAAGGTGTTTTAAATGCAGGAGCGGACTCACATATTTTAATATATATCTTTACATTTATCTAAATTGTATACTTTTTTTAGAAATATAATGAAGAGAGAAAATTCCTCAGTTGACGTTGGAAAATGGTTTTTGAATAACGTTTAGTGAACTGCGACTTATGATTATTGAGTATAGTTCTGTCAATAATATGATTTTAATCTGCCAGGTTTATGAATTTGTATCGCAAAGAATACAGTCATTGCCTAGTGTCTACTTAGATTTTTCGATTTCATAGTATTATTAAAAAATAAAATTAATTTTTTGTTGCTTACTTACACGATGAGCTTCTTTAAGGCATTCTAAAGAGTTTGTTAACGTTAAACAACTCTTTTAACAAACTGCTAATACCAACCGTACAAAGCAATATTTTGACATTTGTATAAACTGTCAGAAAGATTTGGTACTGAATTTTTTATTGTATCTCAGAATTGCTTTTGCATACGCTTATATAATAATTTGGAAAAATTGCTATTTTAAAATCAACGGAAAAATATTGTAATCAACTTCTTTGTTAATAAGCGATATCTATTAATAAGCGTCATTAACAAATTTGTTTGTTAAATAATAATTATTATTGTGGGACTTCATGTTTATATAATTTTTGTAAAATATGAATATTGTGAGATTGAACTGAGGAGTATTTCTCAATGTTTGTGGTTAAATTTTGTTAGTCCGGTCCTGCTAGCAGGTAGCGTCAGACCGTGAATGTTCAATGGTTATAAATAATGAAGCCACAGGCTTAAATCTTTCATTAAAAATCGGTTAGTTTCTGGCAAAGATTTTAATCGTTCGGATGCTAAATTTGCTATAATTATTGGGAAAAGGGGCTAGTAACAGTTCTGCTTATAAATCAGTAAGAGGTTTCACGAATAAATCGGCAATTATTCAGGCCTCACGTCAACATATATTATTGAATATAATTGAGTCATTTTCGTAGATTGCATCAAACATGAACCGACCATCATTTAGCGTCCGACAACTTAACAACCGAGGTACAGTTTTAGCCAGGTCTTTTATTTTTCAAAATACCGGTCGCCCAGGTATTTTATTAAAATTTCTTCGTTGCGTGTACAAAATTGAATAAAGGTCGTTATACCACAGAGGCATAAAAATAATTACCACATCAATAACAATTAATAACATATTGTTCTCCTTTTTGAAACAAAAATTTTCATAACATGGTCCCAAAATGGAATGAAAAAAGTGTCATATTTGGGACACTACGCTCAAAAATTGGTTGCAGTTGCAATTTCTTACCAATATAATGATGTGTTTTTGTTTTTATACCAAACATGGAGGATTTTTATTACAACGATGATGAATCGCATCGTATGGCTTAATTTTCGAGAAACGGATTATTAAATTATTATTCAATAAAGATAGCGTGATGTAAACATACTGCCATAAATTTTTGGTTTTATAAAAAGTTTACCTGATGAACAATTTAAATGGGGTTTACGTTTTATTCACCGAAATAAGTGAAAACTAGAAAGCAGAATTAAATATATACCTAAGCAATGTCAAGCTACTGATGTTTAAAAAAAACGATCAAAATGGCATCTATATTTATTATCAGCACCAGTTGTATAGTATTATACTCAAAATATCTAAAAGTGGGTTGACTTTTTAAAACTCTTCTATCAACCAAATAATAGCCATTGTTTAATTTATGAAGAGGCAAACCAGCGTAAGGATGGATCTTGATTTATGACTGTTTCGCACGCAAATATTATAAAATCAGGCAAAGAGGACTGTCATAAATTAAAATTTATCCTTACGGTGGTTTGCTTTTCCATAAATTAAACAATGGCTATTCTATAGTTTATAGAAGAGTTTTAAAAAGTCAGCCCTCTTTTAAAAAATTTGAGTATACTAACTTACTCATACAGTCCAACTCTATTGGGTTTTTCAATGATAGAAAAGATAGCGTATTTTTAAATGTCTCATATAACTTGGATTTAGTCTCTCTTTCTATTTTTATAGAAGAATAGGCGGTTTTGTCATAGCACCGTTAACAAATAAATAACGGTAATGCTTCACCTAAGTGATAGAGTTTTCAGGTCGCATTTACAGTTTTTGTTATGACTTAACGACCATTTGTGTCCAACGACAATGGCTTAAAGTCTTCTCCAAAAAACAACTGGTATAGCACTGATAATTTTTGCAAACCACTAATACGATATAATAAAAAAAAAATCCTCTAAAAGTTTATGGAATACTTTTTTCTAATGTAAATGAAAAGAAATAAAGTCATACTTGTCTAGAGTATAAATGTTCTTGATCATATGGTAGTATATTAACATCGCGTTTTCAAAAGTTTTGTAGCACTAATTCAAGTTTGTAAGACGAGTTTTATAAAGAATGGATACAACCTATAATGGCTTAAAACACAAGTTCATTATATTGTTATTATTATTTCTTAGAATTTGCGCATTGTATCTACTTTATTTATTTATTTTAAGTACAAAAGTAAAATTTTGGTAAAATAGATTTTTCTGGTTGAATTTGTATGTTATTTTAAGTAATTTAATGTTTCAATTATTAAGAAAAACACTAATGTTTTTATCAATATTAGTTTTATATCATAAATAGTAAAAGTAAAACACTGCGTCGCATTAAAAGGAAGGAAAATTTTTTAGTAAATCTTTGAAACGTTGGCGATTACAATTTTTTTTGTTCTTAATCCTATCCGATTTAACTGATAATTCACCAAAATAAATAAGTAATATTTTGGGTTCTGACATATTAGAAGCATATTTCAGAAGCATCAGAAAACATCGAATAACAGAAACAAAACAGGTAGTCGAAAACAAAACTACAACAATAGTGTATTATTTGTCTGTTTGGCTACATTTGTTGAATAACGAGGTTTCTCTTCGCCCTCTGATCTTTAACCACTTTTTTAGGTGAAAACACGTTTTCCTGTTCAATAAAATCCCAAATAAGTAACTTAAAAAAACGCAGTGCGTTATTTTTGCACTTTCAACTACACTTAAAAGTTGTCTATATTTGGAAGAATTTTATGGTGATATAAAAAATTAATTTTTTGGTTTCTTACCGATAAAGAAACCCCAGCCCCTGATTTTTAAATAGATTGTAAATGTCCGACGCATGGCACTCGAAAAGCTTGAACACAGTTCTGTTTGTTTGTTTCCTTCGAAGTTTTATCGACAGACTAGCTGGTCGCTTCGGTAACAATAGAATTTAATTTTTACAACCACCTTTATTAAATTCCTCATAAACTAGTTAGTAAGTCAAAACCATAAAATTCTTCTAAATATAGACAACTTTTACCGCTTAAACGTAAAGACTAAAACTTACTCAAAAGTACATCACGGTTTAATGTGGTCTAAAAAAAAACAATTAGTACTGTGACGTTTATTATATGTGGGTTTCTGATTTAAAGAGCTGGAGATAATTTCTCGGCAAGTTTATTTACAAATCAAATTAATTACAACTAATTAACACAGCTAATATTCTAAATCACTAACGGAACACAAAACACTTTAATTTATCGCTTTCTAAATTCGCTGGATATCGCCGGAGTTCGCCTTTATGTCGCTCTCCCAAAACCAGACTGACTGACTGACTCGCTGTCTCGCATATATATAGGGGTATGGACTCTTTCCAGAATTTTCGAGTATTTTCTCGCGTTTCTCCTGAATTATTTCAATTCGGCAAGATGATTGGAATTCAATCACAATAGCGACAAACAATGCCGACGTAAACAAGAATAAATAAACCCATTCAAAACGTAAATAATACTCGAAGTTCTATTCAGTTCCTAGAAGTGAGCGGTCCACAACACAATACTCGATACTCTGATTCACCGCTTCTTAGAATTGAGTCGTTCGCGTCACACTACCCCCCTCTTAAGAATTGTTCGTCTCGAACAATCATTCATCGTCATTTGAACCCGCATAGGGGGCTAAACGGTCTAAATGCACTACCTTCATCTTAGCCCTGGGGTTCTTTTGGATTCTATACACCACGTCGTTAAGTCGGGTCAGTACGGTATAAGGGCCTTCCCATTTCGGCTGAAGCTTCGGACATCGCCCTTTCTTCCGTTGAGGGTTAAATAGCCAGACCAAATCTCCCTCTTGAAACCCTACCGAATTCGCCCTCAAATCGTACCGCGTCTTCATCCTGTCACTGGCAATCTCAATTCGGTCTCGAGCCAAGTCGTGGATATGGGACATCGTCTCTTGAAGCTCTTCTACATAGCTTCTAACTTCCTTGGGTTCTTGAGTGGGTGTCCCAAACACAAGGTCACAAGGCAAGCGGAGTTCCCGTCCAAACAAAATCTTGGCTGGAGTTTGATTTGTAGTTTCATGGATCGCCGCTCTGTAAGCCAACAAAAACAACGGTAAATGGCGATCCCAATCTCTTTGATGGGCCTCTACAACTTTCGATAGGTGCTCTTCCATGGTGCTGTTAAAGCGCTCGACCATTCCGTCGGACTGAGGATGCAGCGGTGTAGTCCTGGTTTTCCGAATACCCAAGAGATCACAAATTCCTTGGAAAACCCCTGACTCAAAGTTTCGCCCTTGGTCCGAATGCATTTCCATGGGAAGCCCATAACGAGAAATCCAATTATCCACCAAAGCACGAGACACAGTAATAGCTTCTTGGTTTGGTAACGCGTATGCCTCAGGCCATTTACTGAAATAGTCGGCAACAACCATAATGTATTTGTTGCCCGAGTCGGTGACTGGAAATGGACCCGCAATATCAAACGCAATCCTCTCAAACGGAGCCCCAACGTTGTATTGCTTCATGGCTCCCCGGCTACGAGTTTTCGGGCCTTTACTCGCAGCACATGTTGTACATTTCCGGCACCAATTAGCGACATCTTCTCGGCTATTGACCCAATAAAAGCGTTCGCGAACCTTCCCCAAGGTTTTGTTGACGCCGAAGTGAGCTCCAGATCTTCCATCATGGATTTCCCTTAAGACTTCCTTTACACGACTCTTCGGTAGGACTAGCTGCATTGTTACCGTCTTTCCATCCGCGCTTTCCCAAGCCCTTTTGAGCAGCCCATTTTCGACTTTCAGGGAGTCCCATTGTGCCCACAACGCCTTCAGAGCAGGACTCTTATTTGAAATGTCATGCCATTGCGGTCTTACATTTCCGTTCTCCTTACTTTGTAAAATCGGTCCGATCTCATCGTCTTGCAGTTGCTCTGTTCTTATTTCTTCAGCTGTCCATCCGTCAGTAGGTTGCAAAACTAGCCTTCTAAGGTTGCACAGGTGGTCAGCTTGTTCTCGTTGGCTACAATGTTTGCAGTCGGCTCTGCACGGTCTTCTGGACAAGGCGTCTGCATTTTGATGAGACCTTCCCGAGCGATGCTTGATTTCAAAATCATACTGCTGAAGTCTCTCAATCCATCTCGCTGTTTGACCTTCAGCATTCTTCAAATTTAACAGCCACTTTAAAGCGGCATGATCTGTCCTTAATATCCAGCACAAATCCATATTTGTCCATAATGTCCAAACCCAAGATCACTTCATCAACTATCTCAGCTACAACCATTCGGTGTACAATATTGAATGGTCCTATCTCAAGTTTGACATTAGCTTCTCCATGTACTTGTGCTGTTTCACCAGTAGCGGTTTTCAAAACGAAGTTACATCTTGTCATGTAGATATTTTGAGATGTTTCCAGCATGTCCCGTCTCACTAGAGAAAGTGTTGCTCCCGTGTCAACCGTCATCTTGGTGTCTCGACCGTTGATTCGTCCATCCAGCAACAGACTATCATTTCCTTTTCCTAGCTGCGAGACGGAGATGATCCTAGGGGCTTTGGGCGTATCAGCTAGCACACGCCCCAAAGTGCTAGCTGAAATTAGTTTTCCTAATGCCGGGAAATTGAGGCCTGTGACATCTTCCTGACCCCTCCTTACATCCTCAGACCTTCCCCGTTGGCGGCAATCCCTTCTTATATGGCCTATCTTACCACAACCATAACACTTAGGCCGTCCTCCAGTGCGTGCTGGTGTCTGCTGCATCTTTTCCAACATACTCTTCAGTTCTTCGCAGCAGCAATTATTTGTTGGAGTTTCCTCTGCGGACATCAATCGCACGCGTTGAGCTGGTCGTCGTGAAAAGTCTTCATTTGCCGCCTCATATTCTAACGCGTGGATAAGCGCGTCAGCACAGGTTTTATATCTATGTAGACGTAGATAACGTCGTAAATCGCCATCTCTTAAACCATCAATAAATGCGCTGGCTTCCATCTCATGGCGAAGGTCTGCAGGTGCGGAAGGATAACCTAAATTAACCAATCTTTCTATTTCCGCGGCATATTCTTGCAAACTTTCGTTGCTTTTCTGATGTCGGGACTTAAGCATCATTTGGTATACTCTGTCCATGTGCTGGTCTCCGTAGCGCAATTCCAAGGCGTTGACCACTGCGTGATAGTTTTTCTGATCACGATCAGATACATTCTGAAGCAGCTGGAGAGCTGGTCCTCGCAGTGCTAACACCAGAGCTGTGGCTTTTTCTTCATCATTCCAGCAATTTATCTCCGCCGCTGCTTCAAACTGCCTCCTATACATTGACCACGAAGACTGACCATCGAAAGTTGGGGGTTTTACTCGTTGCGATGTTACTTCGCTTCCTAAAATTTGTCCTGTTCCAAGTTTCTTCATTTTACTTTCCAATTCTAAAACTTTCTTTTCTAATTCTTCCCTAACTTCTTTTATCTCTTCTTTTACTTCTTCTTTTACTTCGAAAACTTTTTCCTCAAATTCCTTTTTTACTTCTTCGACATCTTTCTTAAGAGCATCTTGTAAGGTATCGAATTTTTCGAAAATTCTTTCTTGCTCTTCCATTCGACGTTTTTCTTCTTCTTCTTTTTCTTGCAGTCGTCGTTTTTCTTCTTCTTCTTTTTCTTGCATTCTTCGTTTTTCTTGATCTTCCAGAAATTTCTTCTGTTCTTCTTTATCTTCCAAGCGTTGTTTTTCTAGTTTCTCGAAGAATACACGAAGTTGTTCCTCCATGGTTCTTGTCTGACTTCTTGTTGTTCTTCCAGAAGGTTCCAGAGACATAAACTTTTCTTTGTCCACCAAGCTTCTTTAAATCCCACTTCTGACACCAGTGTGAAGTTTATTATATGTGGGTTTCTGATTTAAAGAGCTGGAGATAATTTCTCGGCAAGTTTATTTACAAATCAAATTAATTACAACTAATTAACACAGCTAATATTCTAAATCACTAACGGAACACAAAACACTTTAATTTATCGCTTTCTAAATTCGCTGGATATCGCCGGAGTTCGCCTTTATGTCGCTCTCCCAAAACCAGACTGACTGACTGACTCGCTGTCTCGCATATATATAGGGGTATGGACTCTTTCCAGAACTTTCGAGTATTTTCTCGCGTTTCTCCTGAATTATTTCAATTCGGCAAGATGATTGGAATTCAATCACAATAGCGACAAACAATGCCGACGTAAACAAGAATAAATAAACCCATTCAAAACGTAAATAATACTCGAAGTTCTATTCAGTTCCTAGAAGTGAGCGGTCCACAACACAATACTCGATACTCTGATTCACCGCTTCTTAGAATTGAGTCGTTCGCGTCACAGTACGTTATGTTCTCTCGGTTCTAGAAATATCAGTAAAATGCTTTTTTCTTTCAATTTAATATTGATGTATAATCTATCATCTACTTATTTTAGCCTTTATTTTTTATTTTTATTTTGGTTACAGTTTCTTGATCTATACTTTCATATTTAATGCTGTAACACTATTAAATATATATTGACTTAGCTAAATCAACAAAGCTAGTTTTAAACCAGAATTTAGTCAACTTTTTTAAAAATGCACAACATTTTTTTTTGAAAATATTTCTACATTTAAAATTAAAAATTTGTTGAATATTATTTATGTAAACACTTTATTTCAGTATAAATAAAATGAAAACATTTGTAAAATGCCAGCTCGTTATTTTATCACGGCCAAGGTCTTAAATTAAATTTCCCTGTTAATTGGTGTTTCAGACTTGTGAATATTGGTGCCTGGTGGGTGTCTAGTCGGTTTGTGGTAATAAAAATACAAATTAGTTTCTTGTATAGTCCGCGAGCAGGTAACATGAAATTAAAAGAGCCCACCTCAGCTTTTTAGGGGTCTGAGATAGTTTCCGAGCCAATTCACTTATTTACGAGTTTCTTGTTAGTCTAGTGCGGTTTCTTTCACAAGCAATTTTTTTCTAATAGGCCAAACAGTCAATTTCTGTGGTCAAAACAAAGGTAATAAAACTAGACCAATACTCAGTTCATTTGTCGTGAATCTTGTTAGTGCTGGGTGAGATACCTATTTATAAAACGAAAACTGGTGCCAACTGTCAAAACAAGTCCAGGTTTTGTTAATGGTATCTAAATAATTACAGGAAATTAATAATAGGAAATGACAGATCAAGTCTTTGGGATCAAAGTAGAAGTGAAGTTTAAAAATAATTTCGTCATAACAGATCAGAAACGCTTAAATAAGCACTCGGGAATGGGGTAAAGGGGTCAGGTTTGTTTTGGGATTACTTGTAATTAGCAAAAATGCGGTATTTTTTGTGATGAATCTGTTAAGTCAGATGCATATGCGCGTGTTGGAGCCAGATGCGGCCGGAGCCAAATATACAATAATGACTTCCTGTGGAGAGACAATTATATACCTCAGTCAGGATCAGTTCGGATACAAATGGAAATGATGATTTAGCAGATAATAGACTATTATCGAGATTGCAAATGGGGATGCAAAATTATAGGCGTGGGATTGACCAAATTGCGCAAAAGAAAAACATTAAATTGATTCGTCGTTCTCAGTATTTATGCAAAATAGAAGTGGATACTGATTAAGTAATGCATCGAGGATATTTACATAATAATTCTATTTTAGACAATTATTCAATAATTTCATTGCGTCCTTTGCATACAAATTCTTAAATCGTAACAAACGCATTTTTCAACGAAGATCATGCTTCTTATAAACTAAAGGATGGTTATTAAAATTTGAACATTTTCGGGACACTAGTATTTAAGCTTGTTTTATGAATTTAAAACTCGCTTGTATTTAAGAAGATGAAAGGGCGGTGGCCTAAAGCGCCTGAGGTGGCAAGTGCAGCTACCAGACAACCAAAATTACGCCTTATTTTAACCTTCTTGCAAATTTACTAGGACTACCGTGTTCCACTCTGATTACTCGATTAGTAGCTAAATAACAAATATGTACCTCTCCTTCACATGAAAAAAGAAAAAAGGAGACAGATTGCCTCTCATTACATTCAATTTAGTAATTACCTAACAAAACTTTTTTTTACATAAACCTAAAACTTTTAGTCTTAAATTTTAACAAGTTCGTTTTCGTTAATCTCTGTAAGTATGGTTTAAAACAAGTGTATTAAATTGGTTTTTAAATAGGTAGGTAGATTAAAGAATTATTGGTGATTTTAATAGGGTATGAATATTGAAATGACTATTTAAAATGTATTCGATTTATTGAACAAATTTTTTATGAAAATTTTCAAACACATACATTTTATTTTTTGTACTGAATGCATTACTGCCAAAAACAGATAGGTAATTATAATGTAAATTTGACTTTATTATGAAAAAAAATTATTTTTACATAAAAACACAATTATTTATATAATATACTGAATGTATGTACCACAAATAAGTGTGTTAATTTTAAGAGATATCACAGATCTTGATAATTTAGTTTTTTTATCTGTAATCATTCAATAAAAGCTTCGAAAATAATTTAATATTACTAAAATAAAGAAAATTATTTCCAAAATATTTTTTCGTTTAGAAACGAAACTACGAACTGATTATGTACAGGATGTTCATAAATGTTTCTTAATCAAGAGTGCAATGAAATTCATGTTACTCTTGTGTTATGCCTACTTATTGCTCTGCAAATAGTACTAATCTTCCTGATTTTTTCCGTGTCGTATTTTTTTTCTACCATGTAATTATTAATGAAAAAATGACAAAGAGTGAAAACAAATTTAATAATTCTCAGGAAGAGGCTTGTTCCCACCCAAGATTAGTGTCCTATGGTAGTTTTTTACATACATATAATTTTATTTGGGTTACACCAAAAAATTTATTACTCCCCTACTAAGAAACTTCAAAAAATTTAAGTAAATTTTTTTGACTTTATATAAATTATTCGTTTTTCTGAGTTTTTTTTTATAGAGTGATTTCATAAAAACATTTCAGTTTTCAACCCTCTAGGTTAAGTCAGAATAGTTAAGAATCCATAACGATTTTATACAATTGCAGGATAAATGACATAAATCTGACAATTCTCGAGAAAACGGCAAAATAAAAGTTGTTTTTATACTTAACGGCTTGTTTACATAAAATTATGGGGAAAAACAGTAGAAAGACTACTACATACGTAATAAACATATAATAACCATAAATTAATTCTCTCACTGAAGATCTATTCTTCGAAAATTTATGATTTTATGCCATAGCAAACACGTAACAATTTTATATTCATTTTGAAGAATAAAACGTAGTTTGCAAATTAATCAGCTAATCGATTAAAAATGATACTACAAGAGTTTGTAAACTAAATGTTTTCATAAAATATAACTGTCAGTTTTGTATCTTACTTTACAAATATAAAAAAAGTTATTACTTTGTGCACAACTAAGCAAACAACAAAAAAGCAAAATTTTTTTTATTTTTAATTTGGTGTCAAGTTTATGTAAGAAAAGGAAAAGAAAATAAACAAGAAATACAAGCAAAGTAGCTTTAAAAATTAAATATGAGGTGTAAATAAACAAAGAAAATCTTAAACTTTAGTAAACTAAGTTTACTTGAAAAACTAATTATTTACTCAATAGAAAAAAAATAATGGAACAAAAAGAAAATGCATTAACACAGTATCAAAGTTCAATTTTTACATCTAGCAATAGGGACAAAATTCACAAAAGACAAGGCAAATATATAGAAAAACAGGTGAAATGGACTGCCGTATAAACAATGAGAGAAAAAGTTAGTAAAAAAAATTTGAAGACATGGCTAATTGGTCAGAGCAAAAGAGAATTATTAAAGCAAAAAATGATTGTCTTAACAGAGAAGATAATGAAAAAAAAACGAAATAGACTAGACCTAGCAAAGGAAATGACACAAAACAGGAAATAATAAAATAAGTTAGAAAAGATAAAAGATAAACTTTTTTATCCTAGGATTTTCAGAGTAGGAAGAAGAACCAAGAATGTCCTGTATGTTGGAGTCTATAGATCACTATAAATGAGACATTTAAACCGAATACACTTGTCGTTACCTTGGAATAACAAGGTTCTATTTATATTTTTTTTGTAATTTTAAGAATTTAACAGAATAGGATATATTTATTTTAAACACTGATTAGTAATCTATATTCCATTGTAATATTATCGATAAGCACATAAGCGTAGTCAGCCTAACTTCTCATTATCAGTGATCAAGAGTGTAAATCAAGGTACAACAGTATAGTTTATTCGTGAAAAAATAATCTTGATCGTCAAATTTACTTTAGTATAAAAATTTCTTTTAGAAAATATGTTTTTAAATTTTTTTGGGTATTTTTTAAAAGGTTTTAGCAATAATAAACGCAAGTCTAAAAAAACGCAAAAAAGCAAGTCTAATGTTTTCATAAATTATTTGACTTGACTTGAATATCAAGTTTTTTTGAAAATTAATGACTTGAGTTGACTTGGTTTTATGCGATTACTCTTTGACTTGATATAAAGTAATTTCAAGGTACTTGACATTACTTGATGGCGTATGGCAAAATTAAGAAACGGAATGATTCTGGGTAATTAATCAAAAAAAAAACAAAACATAAAATTCAGAAACAATACATGGGCATCATGCGTAGAATAATTTCTTTATTCTTGTTTTAAATAATTACTTTTTCATCAGAGATTTTAATATCTTTGAGTAAAAAGTTTTTATTCATTACTTACAATTGGAAATTTGTTACTTAGTACTTCCTTCAAAGTTTAATGACAATTTTTGTTTTGTTGTAATTACTCTTAAATGTTTTATCTCCCGATCTCGTACCAATCTTTAAAAATTCTCTTACTTGGCCGAGTGGATTTTGTAAAGGACGATGTTTTTACATTAATACTGTTAATTGTTATTCAAAATTAAAGCAGCTGCTGATCTTCAGCTGCCAATACTTGACTTGAACTTAGCTTGACATCAAATCAAGTGAATTTGCTTGAATATCAAGTCAAGTCGTGAATCTCTAATTTAAAAAGAAACAGTGTCACTAACTAACAGACCAAATTCTAATTTTAATGGGTTAATTATAAGTTCAGATAATACCGGTAATAGTTTTTATAGAAAATTAAAATTCGGGGTTGTAATTGGTACTACCGGTAGAATCTCAACTTAAAATTAGACCATTAGTTTACAATGGAGCAATTTTTTTTATATCAAAAAATTACTTGCAGATTAAGAATATCCTCTTGCGTCTGTTTATAAAAGATCTTTCTTATGTTTAAGAGAACTTTAAACTAACATAGAAGAAGCATAAATTAATAAGATAATTACCAATAAATTAACTTTTATTGAGTTAACTGATTTATTTGAAGGTAAATTTGGTGAAAGTTAAAGCTTAGCTAGCATTAAGTTTTCTACTTCATTGTCAATTTCATATATTTTTACTTAATTTAGTTCCACCCAGTGGCGGCCGGTGATTTTTTAAAACTCTGTATTTTGAAAATGGGGCATGGGATCTAAATTTTGTTATAAATAATTACTATTGAAACCAAACTGAAGAGTACTGCCAAAAAAAATTTGAGAAAGTTGATTTTTAAAAATGGTGTGCCTCCCCTGGTTATTTCCGAAACGGCTTATGTTAGAACGATGACGATTTATTTTCAGCATTATGAGACAAATTAAGGACTAATTTTATTTTGTTTTTTTTTTAATTTTAATTATAAAAAAAGTTAGGAGCATTGAAATTTAATTTTCGAAAAATATTCTTTCTCTAAAATTTTATTACCTCATATCTTTTTCTTGAATTTAAAATTTTAAACAAAATTAAAATAAACTAGTTATCAATTTAGTTCATAATGCTGAAAAAAATTGACACTGGCCTAATATGAGCCGTTTCGGAAGTAACCAGGCAGAGCACATTATTTTTAAAAATCAAATTTCGCAAATTTTAATGAAATTTTTTTTAGCAGTAGCCTTCAGTTTAGTTCCAATAGTAATTCTTTATAACAAAATTTGGATCCCAATGTAATCAATCAAAATGTAATGTTTTGAAATTATTTTGTCAGGTTTTCAACAAACTTAAAAAATTCTTTATAAAAAATGAATACCGCTTGTTTATGTTATTCTTTAAAAAAATGTTGTTATATCTTCAATTATTTATTTTCAGTTAAAAAAAATAAGAAAAGTACGGTTCCTACTAAATTAAATGCTTATTCTATGTAACTACGGTCGGGATAGGGAATACATGTTAAATGTACGATTTTCAATTGTTAATATTTCGAAATTTAGTACCGCAAGGACTATTAAAAAAATACCTGCATATGAAGAACAGTTAGAAGTAAGTGTATGTAAAAATTGAAAGATATTGTAAGGAAAGTATTTTTTTACGGAACGTCTTTAAGTTTTCAAGAACATTAATTTCAAACCACTGCAAAACGTCACAATTTTAAACGTCAGAATGGCGTAAGATCATGGATTCTTGTTTTAGAATATTATAAGTTTACAGTCTGGTATTTATATTATTGTATGTGCGGTCTCTTATAAATATCTTACTCATTTAAACGCCCTACTAATCTATAAATTGTGTAAATGTTTTTTGTATTGCCTGGAGTATTTCGTTATAATAATCGTAGCACATATATTGGTTAAAGCTAACGCCCTAAATGAATCGATATTTTTTATTGAGATGTTAACGTCACTATTTCGTCTCTAGTTAGAAAAGTACGGTATGTGAAACCAGGCAAAAAATTAATCTCAAACCCTCAACGATTTCCTGCCCCTATTTAGTGCTAATCTTCTAATCCTAAAGTGTTCGTGGTCGACTTTGGTTGTTTCCCTCTCACGGTTGTACGCACTCTAGGGATCCCCATATCAACACCATGTCCAAAATATTAATCCTCCTGACAGCTGGCTCACTCTCCATAATATCTACAAAGACAGTTTAGACTTATGTATCACCTGGGAGGTTATGCTGACTTATTGAATCGGATTTTAACAACGTATTTTTTTCTCATATACAGTTATTTTTTTACAGAAAACACCAAAGGAGCTAACAAAATCTGTTTTAATAGGACTTCTTTAATAATCTTCAATATCTACAATCGTTAAGTGGCAAGGAAATCGTATTGTTATTAGTCAATTGGCACAAGTAATGGGATAGTTTTATGTGTATAATGACTTGTTTCTGGTATTAAAAAATGTGGACAAATTGTGGGCAAAAAATCAACCAACTGTCTATAACTGTCATGGTTGAATGAGTTATAAATTATAACTAATTGTAGACTAATGATTTGAAATATATGGTAGGCTGTGTGTAATCGATTACAAGCTGAAACCTTTTTAAATTGTGCACCAAACTTGTTTATTTTTCCTCGTCTGTGTAATATAAAATAATGAGATACAAGTACAAGCGTAACGAGAAGACACATAGTAGCAGAAGCAGTTACGTGCTTTGAACACATGTTACATTTTTATCAGCGCATCATTACCGTTTTAAGTGGACAATATCTAATGAAGTTGGCTTGTTTTATCTTAGTTGAAGCTATTTAATATCGCGGTAACAAGTTTTGTATAGTTTTCAACATCTTGAAAACAGGCATTAACCCATTAACAGCATGCTCTGCTGATATAATAAGTCCTCCTATATGGGTGAATTATTTTAGACACTTAACTGGTCTCGATGAAAGGGCTCTTTTATGAATATTATAGAAGTAGTACGTGCTGTTCAAAGAGGAAAAGACAAAACGATACCATGCTGGTATTGTTGGTAAAATCGTAATTACCTTGTTGTGGCGATGGAATTTCTGGGAGATAGGGCGGAGCACTCCTTCAATAAACCCTTTTTTATTTATTCAAATCACTTCTCAATACATTTTCACTCGGTTGATTTTTCATAATTCATAATAAATCACGTTATACCGTATGGAGTGCATTTCATGGAGAGCAACGGATTTTGTTGTTAAAACAATCGTATTGCAATCTCAGATTCTATTTGCATGCAATCGTTTATGGCGTGAATTAAATTTGTTGTGATTAATCTGAACAATAACAATAGAGCTAGCATGTGCTCCACCTGAATGTATTATGTATGTCTCGCTGATTTGGAATTGTTTGTATGGGTTAGAGGCTTTATGTCGTGATGGCTATTTAAATCTAAAACTTATTTATTTTTATTTTTTGGGACGATTGTCACTATCCTAAGTCGTTTAATTATGTAAATGAAGTTAAAATAATGTCCTATTCTCAGGTGTTTATTAATAAGTTTATTGTGCTTACTAGTTTTGCATCCTACCAAAAGGAATTTTCAAGTGTTGGAGTATAATATTCTTCGCCACATAGAAAAAAATATATTATTGGTATAGCTGCCTCAGAAATCTATGGTCCCTGACTTCTAAAGCCCACAATAAACAAAATAATGGCCATCGTTGAATGTAATGGTAAGCTGATATTGTGTGATAAGATATTTTAATTTATGGATGGACGTTTATAACATCTGGACCCAGAAGTATACTACCTGAGGCATCGGCAGGGATCGTAAAAAATTGAATTTAATTGTGTTATTTATTGAAAATGAATTTGTTGATTATATAAAAATTTAAAATTAATTTCAATTAAGTGTCACAAATTAAAATTAACAATGACATTTGTTGGAAATAATTTCAATAATAAATTGAAAGCGAATGGAAAGAAATAATGTTATAAACGTCCATCCATAAATTAAAATATCTTATCACTTAATATTAACTTACCATTACATTAAACAATGACTATTATTTGGTTAATTGCGGGCTTTAGAAGTCAGAGACCATAGATTTTGGAGGCAGCTATACTATTGGTAGGAGACTAAACTAGAAAGTACTCAAACTTATCAAATAATACCTGAAATGCTAATTTATCATACACAGCGTCTGATATTTCTTATAATAATTATACGCTATTACATATTATATTAATTATGTGTCTTACCATTCATTAAGCTACATTTTAACAAACAGTTACTGAAATGTATTAATTTTTGGTACTTATCTCGTTAGTCTAACGTCACTCTCGCGACATTGTTGAGCACTTTCGAAACTCGTGGTGAAAATAACTATATTGAAAATCGTTTACTTGACGACGACGTTTAGATACAACAATTATTGTCAAGAAGCCAATTTTGAATAAGAATTTTTTGTTCACTACACTAATTCTTATGAAATTAATTCAAATCTTATGGGCAGCAATTTATCATACTACTTAATTAAATATACATATATTAATTGTTTATTTATATTTTTGTAAACTATTGCAAGTATACAAACATGGTTTATGTTAAATAATCTGAATTTTGCTTTCATTATACATACTCTGATATTAAATTATGTATTATTATTATTTTTATATGTATACCTAATACAGACTTAGGCAAAGAAATGTCACGGCGGGAAATCCAAGCGGTGCGATCGCTACACATTGGCGCGCGCACCGAACTAGACCGCCTTATTAACTAGATTTTACCTACTTATTTAACAAATTTACAGAAATTTGTATATAGTAATCGAACTGTCCGCCGTCTCTCGGATTTTACTTTCTAGTTATAATTTTCCTGTTGTATATATTAATAATATATAATACGGTTACACACGGCAAGCCTTGATCCGACGCTTATGGCTCAAGCTGACTGCAAGCGAGTGCAGTGAGTCTGCGTGACATTGCTATGCCTATGTCTGCAATAAGTAAATGTCTAACTCAATTTTTAGCTATATTTCCAAAAAGTAAAACTTTTTTTATGTCATTTACTTTGTTCTTACATATGATTAACACTGTTTTTTTTTGTTTTATGAATTGACAACCTCCGACATCTAAGAGGTAGTTTTAGTAGAGTAATTAGTCACTGTGACGTCTCGACAATAGTATAATGAATTTTTTTGCATTACCAAAAATGAGACACTTTGACAGAAAAAAATTGTATTTGTGAATACATATTTGTTCTGAAATTATAGCAGTTTAACGTGGGGAAGTAACAACATGCTCACGATTGTCCAAATAGATGGAGAGTAACGATTTTAATAAAAGATTAATTTATATGCTGCAGTTTTTAAAATTTTGAGGGAATGTTGCCAAATTAGGTACTCCACTTTTCAACAGCAATCACTGTATAACCGTTTTTAATTTTAGGTTTCTGGAGAAGTATACAGAGTGAATATTTTAACTGGAATAATTTCCATAACTTCACCCTCATTAATGTTTTAAAAAAATTTAAATAAACACGTTTTTACTGTTTTTAATTTGCCACTTTTTTTGCGTTTTTATGAATTTCTTTCTATTCGGGGAATGTCACCCCATTTTATTTTAATACATAGGAACTTATTTTCTATTGTGATAGTTCGTTGAAAATGGCTTTAAACAGGGAATATGGCTTACTATAAAAATTTAGATTTTGGTAATTCGATAAGTACAAATAGTAGCGAAGTTATTGAAAAAGAAGCATAATATCGGTCAATAAAATGTTTCAAAATGTCCAAAATGAGATGAATTTTAGCTTAGTATACTACCACAAAACAACAAAAAATATTTTCAACAATTTTAACGTTAAAAAAACAAAAACAAGAAAAAAATTTGGAAATTTTTTTGTAACCTAGAAAATATCAAATTGAAATATGTTTCGGGACACGAATAATTCCTTTTTAAAAACTTTTATTTATACAAATTACAAGAATATTACTAATTGACTACAAGAATATTACTAACATACTAACTTTAACGGGATTATAACAAGTATATATAATTTTATTCATGCACACTCAGCACATCATCACATATCATCGCACGATGCACTAGTCTGTTCTGAGCGGCGACGTAATTATTGTAAAAATTTATAGTCATATTATATATTTTGAGACACTTTATACGAGCTATCGCAATAGGTATATATTTTGCAATTAAAAAAAAATTAGGGTTGTTTGTCTTCCAGATGTGAGAGTCAAGTTATAGAATTTATTTCCGTTAAAATACTAGTCTTGTATATACCTATCTTCCAGTATCTACCTACTTGATAAATAACATAATTATAATACTTATAAATATTTTATTGAATAAATATTTTTGTCTTGATCTGCTATGCAAGGAACTACAATTTATTTGGTCAAGTTACATTATTGGAGCAAACAAATGCAACAAATTTTGAAACAGACATTACGAGAGGGAAAGCTGAATAATTTATCTTGTGCTTTAATGACACATTCATTATCAAAATTTATTACCAGAAGCATCTTATTACCTATTAGAACATTTTTTAACGAAATAATTAACCAGAGGGACTCCATTAAAAACAGACTTGTTCTAAGCCTAATTTACGACTCTTAAGTTAACATTTGTTAAAGATTTTAAAAGTATTAAACAGGTATCCACAAAAATTATACAAAGTAACTCATGTTTGGATGTCATAAATTTATTGCTATTTTATTTGACTTGCGGTTTTGTAATTGATATGTCGTGTACTTCTAAGTACTGATGTAGGTATATATTTACATATTATGTTCTTTTTTATGAAACTTTTTATACAGCGTGATTTGAAAGGGTGTGTGGTGATAGAAAACGTTAACAGAAACGCAAATAATTTGTTATAAATTTGTGTACGATTTATCGTTTTAAAAATATCAATGTTTATTGAAGATAGAAAAAATAATTCATTCGCTTCGAAATAAAATATATAAATAAAATAATGGCTTCGAAAAATAGTAATGACAAATTTTTGACAATATTAAAGTGTTTTAATACAAAATAATAACTAACTACTTAACAAAAAGTTAACATTGAAGAAGCATTTTTAGAAGCTGTATATAACTTAGGAATGTTTGTTAGCATTTTAAAATAACCTAAGTGATTCTTCTAAACCCAAGCGAGTATGATTTTTTTGTATTTTTTTTTAAATCACCTTGTATATGTTTCATGCTAGACTGAAGGTGACACGAAATGGTTCAACGATAAATACCGAATCTTCAGCTCGAGGGCATGTTGTTCCGGATTACAATGGCAGCATTAGGCATTCCTAAGCACCGGCGTCCTAATTGTCTACTGCCTAGGATAAAAAAAGAACTTTGTCTCCGACTATCAATTTTGTTTTGCTAAGGGTTAGAGAGAGTGGGGTTAGCTTAGAAATCTGCAACTTCAACCATTTTTTTGCGGACCGAACAACTGCAAAGTTAAATTGTCTTTATTTATAGCAAAAAAAGTTTTTTTTTCATGCATATAAAAGTACGCATTTTTGCTACTATAAATATAAAACCTATGTAAGTAAAATTGTAAATTTTTAATAGAGATGAAAATGCGTGTCACTAAGGAAGCGGGTAAAAACTAAAAAATTTGCAGTGACTTATGAAATAGGTCACTAAAAGCTGACATAAATATGAAAAAAATTGTCAACACTTTTTATTTTTAAGCATTTCTATGCTCTGAAGTACTAGTTTTAAACAATTTTTTTTACAGTAGATTATTGCTGCGAGAATAATTTGAAGTATTTTGTTTTTATAAATTACAGCTATTTTTTTATTTGTTCTCTGTCGTCAAATTACCTACCTACCTACTTTAAATTTTTATCTAACAATAGTGACTTTTTTCAGGCAGACTCAAAAGCCGACTACTTTTGTTTATTTATTTGAATATCTTCAACGCGGGTTAATCTACGTTTCACCACCCTGATGATGTTTAAATAAATGAACGAAACTAATCGACCTGAACCATTTGTTTTATTTATAAGTCCTTGTTGTGGGATAAAACAGTTTATCAGCTTTTTTCAATTTATTTTTACTTTATGGTGATATTACAACTGAAAATTTAATTTTCTTTATTTTTCTTTACATTTTTATAGTTTTGACGGCGTTTTAAAATAAAACTGACGCTGCACAAATTTTAATTTTTAACATTATTGTAAAATATGTTGCAGTAGCTTTTTATGTATTAACAATATTAAAGTTAAAAGAAATCTTACAAACATGAAAATGGTTAATATTGCACAAAAATCGTTTTCTATCGTAAAAATGCTAAATTAGCAAATAAGCATTAAAACAAATTAGTTTATTTAAAATAGAAAGCCTTAATTTGACTACATTAACAAGAAATTTTACGCTGATTAATATGCATTTTGCTAGGTATCCAAACCCTAGTTATTGATATGGCATATTTGAAATATTTATCATATACAGTTGTTTTTAACAATATTGCATTTAAAACTATACATTAAACATGAATTGCTCCGTTTTCGTTAAATTTAAATATCTGTGCATGTAAAAATATTGATTTACCCTCCGGTAAAATTCTGCCGGAATGCGCTTTCTTCATTTTTCTCATTTTATCTTGCTGAAAGCAACGCGAAAATAATTGTATTCATGTTCACAAAGTCGTAACAAAATAATGGAGTTATTAGTGTGATTCGGAAGGCAAAAACAGTGCGGATCACCTTGTCCAGATCAAACAAAAAGCCCCAGCTTAGCAACTTAATAATTGTGTCGTGTCTATGCCATATTATTATCAGACCAGGACCAAGACCAGACTATGTTTGCGCCGTCACAAAGGGCACAACTAGCGCGCCATGATCGGCAGTCGTTTTGAGAGGGATGGGATGTGTGTAAGGATCAGGTCTGAGAATTTATGGTTATAATCCGCTTTGCACAAATTAGCTGTTAATCTTTCACAGTGGTCGCGTTTCTCGCATGGAATCACACTCAGAATGCCGGCTGTCGGTAGCTCAATGGTAATCACATCGACCAACGTTGGTGCTAGATGACGGGAAAGGCGTTTTGCTGCCGGCTGCACAGATTTTAGGCCATTTAAACCACATACGGCCTATACGATGATGTTACATAATAAAACCATTCAAATATACATTAAAAACAGCATTTTTACTAGCTTTTAAGCACACAGCTTTCAAATCCAGACATATTTGCAGATTTACAGCTGCTCTAGAATTATCTTGAGTGATAAGGAAAGTGATTTATGTTCGAGAGCTTTTGAAAACATTTAAGATTCAAGCTTTTACTGATGAGCAGTGTTGTTAAATATTTAACTACGAGTAGTTAAAAATGTATATAGTTTAACTACTTTTAATGTAGTTAAATCTCTTTATTTAACTACTTTTTTATATTTAACTACATCGGTATCTATCAATACCTTCAAACAGGTAAATTTTGTTTGCACATACCCTAAACAGAAACAATTGGTATAAAAGGGTTTGACTCTTTATAAAAAATAGTCCCAAATTTTTCCTAAGTAATAAGTATTATAGACATTGGGAGATAGTTTACTAAAGAAATTATTGTTTGCCTCCTTTTCAAATAATTTGCGTTTGGTGTAAATTCTTATTATTATTTTTTTCTGGCAAATAATATTAGACGGGGAAAGCTAACCTCGGCACCAGTAAGTATTTTAATTCGTGTAACTGTTAAATCCTATTCATAATTTCGACACCAATATTTCACTGAATTTTTAATGACGGTTATGGAAGATTTTTTTTTTGACCGAAAAGAAGTGTGATGCGCCAACAGCAAAAATATGATCCCGGTACGATATGAAATAAATTAGGTACTCAAAAATGGAAGTAGAGAAAAGTGTTATAAAATGACATTTTTTTTTGGTAGCATATGTCTTAATTATTATTAAACTTAAAACCTAAGATTTTTAATGAAATTGCAGAGCATTGAATGATGAATGAAATACGCGTATTTTCATTCTAAATAACATTAAAAGAAAAACCGTATACAAAATGTATATCTTATGTCATTTTACCCATACACAGACAACTGTACACAAATTAAACAAACACAAATTACAAAATTGTTTATATTTTATTTATTAATTGCACACTTCACAAATGAAAATTTTTGTTTTTAAAGAAACTCTAGGACATTCCAAATGTGCCCATTTTTTACAGGTCATGCACTGTAGCCACTTTTTCTTTGCTCTAGAATGTTTTAAAAATGCGTTACAATATAAACATGAAGCGTCGTCGTCGTCTTGGTCATCTTCAAAATAAGGATCTTCTCCTTCGTCTTCGTTATCTAGATAATTTTCTGTCTTTCTTTAAATTCCGCTAATAGAAGTAGAACTTCTACTACAAATCACACGCTTAGCTTTTCCTACTTCTCTAGTTTTGACCTTTTTTTTAGCCTTATGTTTCCACTCAATGACATTTAGTGAGGACATAAGTACAGAAAATTTATTAGATTTAACCCTTCTTTTTTTCGATGTTGAAGAAGTTTTGGGCAAAAGTAAAATTTCTTCGAAAGTTACTCTCTGTGACTTATCGTCAGATGTAATTGGTATTTCTATTTCTTCTTCGCTCTTAGTTAAACTTTTATTTAAATTTTTCTTGTCCTCATCGTCATTATCGTCACTTTCTTCTATAGTAAAGTTTTTGTAAGAATTTCCGTCATTTACTAAATTTTTTCCTTTACTACTGATTAAAATATTTTCTCCAAGATTTTGTTCTTTAACCTGATTTGCAGTTACTTTTTCTTGAACAATGTCAGTTGTATCCGCTGGTTGAAAAACATGATCACAGAAAATATTTTTATTAAATGGTAATATCCCCGTTTTAGCAAATCCACTAGTACTGTTTTGTATTGTGGCTGCTTTACCATATGCCGATGCAAACAAATTTCCAATTTGGTAAATACCGATAGACCTCTCTTTGTGATTTTTTTATGTAAACTAAACACTCTTGGTTGTAATAAGTCTTAAGAGGTCCAAAAAAGTGACAGGTTACATGCAGTGTGTACAATGCGCTGAAAAGCACATCATGAAAATACCATTGGCACTTGCATATGTCAAGGCTTCTAAAGACTTATAGCTACTGTGTCCATCTAATAGTAACAATACTTTGTTGTCTTGGGACGGTTTTACAACACTACAAAAATGCTTTAAACATTTTACAAAAAGATTTGTAGTAATCCATCCAGATTTATAGTAAAACCTTGCTAAAGACCCTGCTAGGGCCTTATCAGTGAGTTCATGTTTTCTGTTTTTTCAGAGAAAGATTAATGACGGGCGAACAAAGTTTCCGACAGCATTTATGCAACAAATGGCAGTAACATATTGCCCCCTTTCTGCACTGGTCAGAGACCCTACCGGTTTTTTACCAGTAACTGCCAAAATCTTAGGAGGTTTTTGGGCGGTGAATAGACCACTTTCGTCCATATTATAAATTTTGTCTGGTGTTATTGAATTTTCCCTAATTACTGTTTCTAAATTTTTATAAAACTTAGAGACTTGAACTTTATTGAACCCCATAGCTCTAGCTATAGAAGTTGGCTCTGGTAGCCTTAAAGTAATATCTGTATTTCTTTCGCAAAAACTTGGAACTCATATTAACTCAGCAATCTTTTTTCTTTGTTAAATTGGTGAGGGATATTATTTTTTTCAGCTAAGGAATACGCAAGTTTCCTTACTTCTGTTGTAGTAAGACCGAAAAGCCGAGATTTAAGTAATTTAATATGATCTACCAGTTCTTTTTCGGTGTTCTTATCAAAAGTATAATCAAATTTAACCAGCACTTTTAAAACTCCCTTGGTCTTTTTGTTTGTATTTTTCACACGCTATCTTAACATTGCTTGTAGAATCCCGTAAAACTTTGAAGCTTTAAGTCATTCCATTTTCTTCTCTAAAACAGCTTGGATGGCATCTTCCATAGCTTGCTCGCTCCGAGATTGACGATTAGTTTTTCTGTTATATGCAGGACCCATTTCGAGTTTAAAAAAATGTAAGTTATTTATACCCATAAGAGTTAAAATGACATAGTGTGTCACTTTAAACACATCAATAGTACGTCATTTTAGCTGCAGTGCTTAAGTTTAACAACTCACCATGGGCTTTGTACAAAGAATAGTATCCTAATAATGGCAATAATACTTATAAAAAAAGCACAAAATACTGTTTTGTTAGATATGTATAAAGTCTGGCAAAAGTTTTTTTTAAGTTACTTTAAATTATTTTTAAACTATTATTCAAAATAGACAATAAAAATTTTTTACTCCCCGAATACTGTTTTTTTACGGTTATGAAATAAACTAGCGCTTCTCAGTTGGTAAAAACCGCCAGCGGCATTGTAGAAGCCTATAATTGAAAGTTATACTATTGTGCAGTAAATGGTGCAGTTAATATGCAAAAAAATAAGATTATGCCATTTTAACTCTTATGTCATTTTATAACACTTTTTCCTATAATTTTTAAGGCTTTATTTTATAAGATAACTTCCATGAAATTAACCTCTTGACACGATTTGAGATTCTTTCACGGAATGCTTTTTTATGTTAGCTATTGCAAACAAAAATTATAATGTAGATCTTTTATTTATTTACATTTTATAAGTTACAATGATATATTTATTATCTAAAAGATGAATATTTTTTATATAATTATACATTTGTGTAAATTAATCAGGTAGTAGAGGTCAATTCTGAGAAACAGAGTACTAAACTAAAACAGTACTAAAATTACCTACCCTTTATCAGACATACTTTCAGAAACAGAAACATGTAAATTTAAAAGCTAATTAAACCAAATATTCTTTTATTACATTATAATCGAAAACTGATTTTTAATGATTGTTTTAACGTAGCCTGTTTTTAAAATAAGGTTATGCATTGTAATAGTTCTTCATATTTACACTACAGCAGATATTTGGTCACAAAACAACAACGGGAGGTAGTATCTTAACTCCATTCCGAAATAAATTATGTTTTAAGACGTACGAGTATAAGATATATAAGGTATCTAGCGGCTGCTGACTGCACAAGTTTTTTGAGATCTAACTACTTTTTTGACATTTATGAACATAAAAACCATAAACAAAATTGTAATTTTTATACAATACTTTGACGGTATTTTTAACTCTTGACACCTCTTCAGATGAGTTATTTGTAGAGATCTCGCAACCTAAACTTCTGACACTAATATACTTACACAATAAATGCAAGCTATTACTAAATTTTGAACGATTGGAAAACATTTGCCATTTATTGGCCACGGGTTCTCAGACTAATAGTTAAATATTTAATAGTAATAACTACATTTTCAATATAGCTAAAATTGTAATTAAATAAATTTATAAAAATTACAGTTAAGCTGCACTTAGAAACATTTTAAATAAAATAGTTGTAGTTGAGCTGAACCACGTTTTGGAAAATAGTTTTAACTCTGGTTTTATTAACACTGCTGATGAGAAACTGCAAGAATTTCAACAAGATCTTAATGATAATGCACATAACTATGCATTTATGCCTCAGAAATAAAGCCAAGCCATTATGCATACTTAGAACTTTTAAAGCCGACGGAAAAAGTTTCTTGGGTTGTTACGAGTACAAAATTAAATTATGGTTTAAATGAGCTGTCTAAAGCAAATATAATGTTAGTTTCCCGAGCAATATATTATAATTATAATGATGCATAGAAATTCTTAAAGCTTATAGGTGATTTGCATGAAAATATATTTTCAACTATTACAGCATTTTTACGGCTTTATTTGATTTTATCTATATAATATATCACGTGGATAATGTACATCAGTGTACACATATTTATTTAGTTACTGTTTCTATTCATGTAATTAAATACAGCTTTGGAGTAATATATAACAAGTTGAGTTATTAACAGTTAATTTGTCTTACCAGTCGGAAGAAAGTGATGGATGTTTAAATTAGACGCTGGAGTGGGTGAAGCTTTATTTGTAATTAATTACTTATTTAAGTACTTGTTGCAAACTGAGCAGGAATTATCCACACATTTGTAGCGATAAAAATACAGGATGTCCAGAAAATGCAGTCTTGAAGCTGAAATTATGGATTTAACATAACTACCATTTATACTAAGGATCTACAAAGTTATTTATATAATAACGCTCATTTTATACATATGTACAAAGGAGCAGTAAATGGTCAGTGAGTAATCCTGAGTTAGTAATTTTAAGGGTACGTAATAAGTTTCTAGCCTTGTAGATATTGTTTAAACATAAAGTAAACATTTACAGGTGTTTAAACATTTTTCTGTCACAGGAAAAGTCAAATAAGACCCATCATACTTTACTAAACCTGGATATCTATTCGTTTACATTTCTGTATTTCAAATTTTTGAAGTACATACTAACTTTTTTGGTAAAAATAAAAAAACGCTATTTTTAATTGTACTAAGCAAAAAAAACCGTTTTTTTTAAGTTTTCAGATATTTTAGTCATACCATTTTGAAGTTAAAACTCTACTGTCTAAGGAAAAAAGATTTTCTTTACGATGAATTGACTAAAAAGTACAGCAGTGACTAGATTAGGTATAGTAAGAGGAAAAGATCTAAGAAACTGACTTAGGCAGAAATGTATTAGTAGCCAGCCCCTTTACAACAAACCTCAATAAACACTAATTTTGTTACGGTCAACTACAAAAGACCTACCAACCAAAAGAAAATTTTACAACAATTTCTTAATCCGTCTACCTAAGTATACTTTTTTTATCACAAAATGAGAATGTGACTTAAGTCATAAAATACTTAACAAAGCAAGCGTTCTTAGTCTATCATTACTTCTGTCAACAAGTTTTCAATTTATGACACTATTTTACTAAAAACAGATAAAATTTTTGGGTTATGTTTATTAGTATTATAGTACAAAGTACTTTACACACGTCAAAATAAAAAATACAGAAATAATTAAGTATAAGTATAATAATTAAGTTTAATCTTACCTACAGATATATACAATTAAAATAAACAAAAAGAATAACTAGAAGAAAGTAAGAAGTAACTCATTGTTTTAATTCTCCATATCACTAAAATCATGTTGTAAGTATTCTTCTATAGTGAAAAAAGCTAAAGTTAAAGCCTGACTAGAAAATGCCGTTGTGGTATCAGCTTAAATACGACTGCTTTGTTAACAGTAATTTATTATTTAAGTCAAATTCTTATTTTCTGATAAATGAAGTATATTTGGAGATAGCGCCTGGTTTCTTGTTTTTTATTTATGGTACCAATAATTCTCTGACCATAAACTATTGTGCACTTAACAAACTGAAATTGATTTATTCCATAAAAAGTTATTACAAAAGAATGAAATCTATATCTATATACCTTCATTCTTAAGAAATTTCAAAGTTACGTTCTTTGACTTTCCGTTAGTTACCGAGGTCAAATTTGTTAAAAATAATTTGTCGTTTGTTTCGAATCAATTCGACCAATAGATGCTGAGGTATTAAAAAAAAGATATCAACAAACTTGATTTTTTGTAAATTGTCGGAAAAAGTGATTAAAGGAGCCCGCAGAACGTTGCGGGATTGGAAAAAGTATTTTCTTGTTTACAGCAACGGTTTTTAGCAGGCTTTAAAAAAATTAGCTTGTCTTCAAGCTTTTCCTTATTAATTTTTATAATTCGGAAGATTTACTCTACCCTTTTCTTTGTATTATTATAGAGATTTGCTTATTACACAGGATTCTACTTTTGCTTTTTTTGCTACTTTTTCTACGTTTGCTTTGCAGTCCTACTACTAGGAGTTTAAGCAATGCTAAATTTAATAGTTTCAATTATTAAAACATAGCAAAATTTATTTTGAAGTCGAACTTAGTTTTAAGTTTGTGTTGCTGAAACCGGTTTATAAAAACATATTATAATACTCATGTGAGTGCTACAAGAGTGCTATATTATAGAAGAGACATCTTAATTACTGTCAAAAATTTAAGCGTGTAAGAAGGTAATTTGGAAGAAAATTTTTGAGTCTGAATTGCGGTCTAGTTCTACAACTCGGGGAGTCCTTAGCGTTTAATATTCTACTTTTATTTGACGTATAAAGTCGGCGGCGGCCACGAACTTATACTTAATATGGACTGATATTCAAATGTTAGAAATGGCTCCACTATGGGCGCCGCCATGATGTACCAAATAATGGAGGGAAATTCAAATTTAAAACAAGCAATCAAAAATCAATTACAAAAACAAATTTAAGAGTCGAAATAAAACAAACAAAAATATAATTGTTGAATAGTTTATTGCTTTCTGTTAATAATTAAACGATTTAAAACGATTTCAGTTAATAAAACGATCACATAAATTTTCGTTAATTGTTTTCGCTAAGCTATGCAATCTTACTTTTTCATAAGCCCTCACAATTTCGTCAATCAATATTTTTTTATGAGGAATTTCGAATGGTGATTGATCAAAAATGTGATCTTCAAGACAACAGAACAAGTTTGTTTTGTCATAATATTTATTTATGTCCATTAATAGTAAATTAAGCATAATATCCTTTGCTGGTAATTTTCTGTTATACAAGTTGTAAATTTTTTAAATATGCTATTCAATTTTAAAGCAAATATCTTGTAGATCACAAAGAAATAATAATCCACTTTAAAAACAAAATGAGTATCTATAAATAATTTAGGTATATAATATACTATCCTCTTTTTTTTCGTAGAATTAATTTTAAGGAATCATCATTTTTATATGGTAATGAGAAAACAGATTCATCAGAGCTAAAAAAGTTATTACTATAAACTTTGCCTTTTTGTTAAGAAAAGTGTACCTAAATTCTCAATGTTCAACTACTTCTTTTTAGCCAATATACTTCTAATTTCTTCATGAGTAGGCAGCTTAAGAGGAAGAAAAACTCCTCGTTTTAAAATTTTACGATTTCCCACAAAAAAACTGTCTCAAGAAATTGTTCAGAACAAATTCTGTGATCATTATTACTTTACTTTCTTAAGAAATGTAACTCCTGGTGGTAGACTATAACTGTTATTTTTCAAATCTTTAAAAAAACAGTGCATTTTGCATCCGAAATTTAATAAAATAAAAAAAACTAGTCACCTGAAAACAGAAAACACAATAAACTTGATTCACGCTCACGTGAAAGTTCGTGCCATCGTACCCACGCGCACGTGCAACAATCGTTGGACAACGTTGGACACGCTGTCGGACAATCGTGCCAACCGTTTATGCACCCTAGTTGAAAAACACTACACAGTTGGTAAGAATGGGTACATCATGGCTGCCTCATAGTGGGTGTCATTTATATAAACGAAGCGATCCGGTAAATAGCAGTCCATATTAAGTATAAGTTCGTAGCGGCGGCGCAACGTTAGATAAAATGGGCTTTACAATATTATAAAATATTGATCATGAAATTATAAATCGTAATTTTATTGACTGATTTTAGAAAAGAAATTTTTAAAAAATTAATATACTTAGAGATTTATAATTATTAATTTTGTACAACTTACGTAACTAATAAACTAAATTTTACGCCTTTAGCTTCGCATAAAACGTGTGCATTACTATTATTAATATACTATTATTATTAACAATCAATAAGGATACTTGAAGTTATAATAAATGTCCGAAGTAGGTTTCATAATGTATTTTTTTCTACCTTTACTGCTGATCTATCTCGCTGAAATTTTTGACCGCAGTTCGAACAGAGACTATGTCCAGACAGATAATTTTGACCGCAGTTTGGTCGCTCCGATTAAAGCGCTAATTATAACAAATAGTATAAAGAACGTGCTCCTTAAGTTATTTTGAGCACCTTTTTGTTAAAAAAATATGGGACGAGTTAATTCCCGTTAAACTCAATAAGTAGAAAAACTAATAGGTCGAGTTGGTTCTTGGATTGGCTAAGCTGTTTCCTGGGGGAGCAGATTAATTTAAAGAATTAAGGTTTAGGCATATTTTTTCTGTTTGTGATTTAAATGGGTAAGGTATATTTAAATGACTACTTAAAAACCTTCGATTATTTTTATTTTTATTTAAACAAATTTTTATGTACAAAAAACTAGTAAAAAGTTGCGTTTCTAGCAAATTACAAATTGTAAGATTTAACGTCATATGAGCATACCCTTGGCATTACTTATTATTTTTGAAAAATTGGAAAATAAAAAATTCAAAATGTATACTTTTTTTATCAGAAAATAAGAATTTAACTTAAATAATAATAATTCATTGTTAACAAAGTAGTCGCTGATGGGTTTAAACTTAAAGTAATAGATGGCTGGGCCGTCGCCCGATTCTCCAACGAAAGCTGTATTAATTCTCAATGCACCTTATCAAGGGATTACCAACCCCTAAAGAGTGCAGGTAAAGTCTTGCGGTTTAAGTATGTATCTGATCATCTGGTAATTCCTTTGTTTGTATTTACTTAAAAATGTATACTGTGGCCTGGAAATAGTCTGAGATAAATAATTTCTTGTAAGGGAAAAAGTTTTTGTTTAACAAAAAACATATAAGATATATACATCTATTATTTAGGTAAATAATTCAAGCTTACTTGTTTAACAAAGTTATATCTGTTAATATGATTATTTTCAAATTTAAAAAAAGTTGCATTTAAAAAAGGTCTTTTTTTATTTATTGCGGTTTACTTTACGCTCACGGTTTGCACGTATTTCATTTTACAATATACGTAAATTATAATGTTTAACAAGGTATTGCAAAATTTAACAATGTGGGGAGCGTAGTGTAAAAGTTTTCGTTAAATTTTGATTAAAAAGACAACAGTTAGTAGTTCTGTACAAAGCGTTCGATTTTGCTGCCCAAAATATGTGGGGGAAAAACTGACATATTTGAAATATAATTATCATATAAATATCTACGTAACGCTACAATTCTCTCATCAGCCGGCATTAAATAATGCATTTCAGTATTAAAAACGTCTTCAACTTTTGAATAATCTAAAATCTTCCTAAAACAGGCTTGTGCCAAGTGCAATCTAAAACCTACAATAGTAGAATCAGTCAGAATCAGAATGGATTGTTTTCTCAAAATCTATCACTATCTTTTTTAGTTTTAAAATTCTTGTAACTATGAATGGTGAACATTTGTGCGAAATATGTGGTACTTGGCAATATATTGGTCATGCAAAATGAAATGAAGGAATATAAAAAAAACAACTTTTTACCTGTTTTTAGTAAAATAGTGTCTTAAATTGAAAATTTGTTGACAGAAGTACTGATAGTCTAAGTACGCTTGCTTTGTTAAATAATTTATGATTTAAGTCACAGTCTCGTTTTATGGTAAAAGAAGTATACACAGATATTTTTTTAGGTATAAATACCAACAATATTATGGTTAAGTCTTGCTTTCGAATTCTTTTCAAAATTAAAATTAAAATAATACTGCAAACAAGGTTCGATTCAATAATTTTTGTTTTGCTTACAAGGTTTTTTTTTATTCAACATCGAGTGCCCAATTTATACTTTCAGTCTTTTTAGCCTTTCGGCAGGTATATAGATAGTGCGGCCAATATTTTCTCGTATTATGTTAACTTTTTAACTGCTCGAGTTCTTTTAAGCCATCCAATCGCGTTGTATTCAAATTCCAAAACTGCTCAAAACAAGTTTACTCGCAAGACCTAGTTAATTAGAAATAATAATAGAAAAATCCAAATTTAAAAAAACATTGTTTTTTAGCGTTTCTAGACTTTTTTCTAATTTTTTGTTTAGAACAAACAAAACAGCTTTGTTGAATTGATGCACTAATGCATCACTCAGGCAAACTGCTGAAAACGAGTAAACTCGCAGAGACGGAAGTTAAAATTTGACTATAGCACTCATACCACTGCAAAAGGAACTGTAGCATTGTGGCAAGCAGGTATAAACGGCTTCAGCAGATTTCGAAGGATAATTCTCGTTAGGAATACTTTCGCCCATAAATCTTAAAAAACTGAATATTTTCGTCTTGAACAGTCAAAGGGTTAATATTTTAATTTGTTTAAATGTCTTGTCTGATCTGCAAAACTAACTCGACCTTGACCAAGAACCAATTCGGCTATAATTAGAGAAGTTTTGTGAATTTAAGAACCAACTCATCTTTTCTCCTTAAAAAAATTCGTCTGGCCCTCGTTTGTTATTATGAGCATTCATTTTTTTATAATACTTTTGTTGGTACTCGTAGTCCTACTTTTATAGAACCTATTCGTCCTACAAAAGTGACTTTTTTAAACGCGTGTTTTATAAACTATTCTTATTACTAGAAGGATACTTTCTATGTATCTGAATGTTTTTCTTTTATTTGATTTTATTTAAAGTTTCATGTTACAATAATTAATGAATAACTACATAATAATATGATTAGTGTACTTTTTTATAATGGGAATATTAAACGTGTATAAATTCAAATTGTTATTTCTGGTCAAGTGTATAATTAAATAATCTTTATGTAAATTCGGCTATTTGTTGTATCAGGCGTATAATTTTAATTTAAGCCTCTCTCATTGACAACTAATCCGGTTTGATGCATCTTCGAACTTTGATGAAGGCGGATCAAAAATCCAGAGTGTGGTCCAAAGACACTCCAGGGTACGAAATGAGGCAAAGATTTACGTGGGCAGATGACGCACCACATACACATTATCTTGATAATAGTGTTGCTATACAAACATGCCGGTCATTATAGGGGAAACTAGAACCGGTCAGCTTGATGTCTCACTCTCGTCGACCAGTCAAGTCTATCAGGACCATTGCTCAATGTCGACAAGAGCAGAGACGCGATTCGAAACGTTGTTGTTAGCCGTCTCGTTCACCGATCACATTTTCCAACTCCTCAGCTTTCAGCTAGAGTCATAATTCATAAATTAATTATTAAAAGTTCTTGATAATTGTAATTGGACGGGCGCGAGCTGATTTCGAAGACGTGACGAACCCATCAGTCACCCTAAGTGAGGGTAGGATGGGCAGGTTCTATTCGGTGGTTTCCCACGTGCTAATAGGGTGCGCCGTTCCTCGTCATTATACACATCAACATGTGGGGAGAATAATGATGCCCCTATTCAATTACAGAGATTTAGTATGGGCCCTAAGCTTTCACTCTGAATACATAATGACACAAGCCTTTGATACTTCTAATATAATGGCGACTCTTCAATTTGAGACCGAAGATGTATCTCATTTTTACATCCATATTTACACCTTTTAAAAATTGTGTAACAAATTTACAGTACACACGCACTATAAGTGACTACCTTAATACTAAAGCTTACTCTAGTTACTACTACTAATTATTATTAATTCTAGTATTTTTGTTGTACCTAGACACCTCACATATTACCAATAAATTAAGTTAATTTCATCAAGTGCAGCGGTGATATATCTGATATAAAATACGTAAACAACACCACAGATGCTAATAATGATAATAAAAACAGGAAATGAGGAAAACGATAACAGCAATAATAATATCTATAGATGACAATACGGATAAAGATGATAATGGTAGAAAAGATAAAGAAGATACGCCGCATGAAGTAAAGGATAAGACTAGAAACAACAAAAAAAATGGCAGGTTTTCTTTGACTTTAAGAAATATTGAAGAAACGTTATCGACTTTCAGCAGACCAGACAATTACAATGTGGAGAAATGAATTGATAATTTTGAAAAAATTTTAAGCCTTCCAGTATGGAAGCTAATTTCATATATTTTTCACAAGATATCAAGATTTTGGCACAACCGAACTTAAATCTTTTTGCAAATTTTTATTATTTGTGATGCTGTATTTCAAGTTAAAATTTTGCTTTATGCTTTTATTTCACTTGACATAAACTTTCGTGTATGTAGTGTATTATTACAAATTTCCGACGGACAAACTTCTATACAAAATTTTGTGACTTTGAGTATTAAACAGTAAATAGAGCATATTATTAGGAATTCTAAAGCGGTTTCCATCCAGAGAGAATAATGATCAAATCTACAAAATCAAACAGTTTTTAACTTTTTACTGCATTGAGATATTTAAAACATTGTATTTAAAAAAAAAACGCTTAAACTAGAGTCGTCACTTGAAGAAAATACATAATTTTATTAAACGATCTATCAAATGCGACAATGAATAAGAAGAGAAAGACACAACACACAACACTTTGTATTCTTGCGCCCCTAGATGTTTTCTACAGTTAGTATAGGTGACATTTGGTTATACCTTATGTGTCAACTTTAAAAAACAGTTTTTTATAGAAAGGATTTTACTCTACTATAAGAGTAAGACTCAAATTTCGTGGTGAAATGAAGCACAAAATTGATCTGCATCAGTTTAGTTAGGTGCTGAGATGCTATGCAAAGATTCCAAAATTCTATTAAAATTGGCCTTAAATATGAAATTAAAATAAATAAATAAAAGTACTATTAAAAAGCTCATTTAATGTTCTATGCTTATCTAGTGTTATATTTTTAACAAATAAATTTTACTTTTAACTCTGGTTGTTAAAGTAGAAACTTTGCCTTTTTTGGGCATTCTTAGCAGAAGTTTTAAGAGGTAATGAAAACAATGCTAAAACGTCATTTATAAAAAACTGCAATAGTTTATTAAAAAAGTTAATTTTATTGTTTATTTTATTGGGAGTTCTAGACTCTTGCTCTACGAAGCATTATTTCTAACTGATAAGGTGCAGTGGACAAGTAACATACGGATTTCTCTTATTAGTTTAGTATTTATAGAAAATGTCCCTAAAAGGGTTTACAAGCAATACAGTCATAAAGAACACTTTAATATATACCTCAATATACAAGGTTATTGACAAATAACCTTGCCAACTTGGCAAATTATATGATTACTTTTATTATTTATTATTTTATTATTACTTTTTGAATCCGTCACTTTTAGTTTTTGTACTATTGTAACATGATAGAGATAGAATTTATTAAGCGTATTATTCTAGAAACTGAACTCTGGCTAATTTCTAAATTTTGTTTCACAGCATTTTGCCCAATATCTGGATTTTCTGTAATCGCTTGAATTACACTAGTCTTATTATTTTCTCTTGTCGCAGTTTTATTTCGTGGCTTTTTCAAGGGACACCAGCTTTGACGCAATTTCGCTTCAAGTCAGTTGGAACCACTCTTACTGCAGCTGAAGCATTTTTTCTACATTCTCTATATATAAAGATCACTGCTTTTTTTGTCTTCTCGTTATCAGTGAACATAAAATTATGTACAGTAACTATGATAGCAAAATTTTTTTTGAAAATCAATTATATCAAAGTCTCAGGCAAAAATGTAAGATTGGTTGCATAAATCTTTCGGCATCATTTGTAAGCCTGTATATACGGGTGTTGTTGAAGTTATTTTAGAAATTTTAACAGGTGATAGCCTTTGTTGTAAGGATGCCAAAAAGCTAAATTTAAATACATATGTTTGTAGTTTTTGTACATATTGTACATATGTAGTTTTTGAGATATCGGATGTAGAAATTTTTGCTTACAGCGTTGTCATACATCGTATAATAATGTTTTTTATATTAAATAATTAAAAAATTATTATTACGGAGAAGTGGACAAGGCAGATAAACTATTTTATTACGCCGACATTTCGAATCTTTATTGAATTCTTTATCAAGGCTTATATATAATGTCAAAATTCTTCCGGTGACCACTGACCGAGACAAGTTGGTACCATGCCAAACAAATTTTGACATTACTTATAAGCCTTGATAAAGAATCCAATAAAGATTCGAAACGTCGGCGTTATAAAATAGTTTATCTGCCTTGTCCACTTCCCCGTAATAATATTTTTTAACTATATAAATAATGGACGTAAAAGACCAAAATATTAAATAATGTTTTTTGAGAAAAAGTTCTATAGCTTGTATAGCTCAATAACATCTACATTTTAAAGACCAAATTTAAATATTTAGCATTGTTTTAATAAGGACAATTACCAGGTAATATTTCTACACATATGCATTTTGATTAAGCCCTGTATGTCAAAAAATTGTCATAATATATCGTATTCCGTGTAACAACTACATTTTTAAAAAAAGTTCTACAGTGTATATCTCGTAAACTATAAAAATTTGTATAAAACTTAAAACAGTTTGAATTTTTTAACATTTTTTTAATAAAGGTTTACTTAATATCACTTGTTAAAATTTGTAAAGTAACTTCAAAAACACTCTGTATACCGGGTGTAAACGAAATTAGGCTCACCCCTTTTTTAAATAGTATTTTTTAAATTGAAAAAATGAAACTTGGAAAACTTATTATATTAGAAAATCCCCATTAACTAAATAAAAAATAAACTTTCTGTCACTTCCGGATTTACCGGAAATGACCATAACTTGGGATTTTCAAATAAAACACTACGTATATTTTTATATTTTTGGAATCTACATTTAATTCTGAGTCTAAAATACTACTTTTTATAATATTTTATAAAATAAAAATTTTTTTTTGCAATTTTTGTTTTTTTATCTAGAGGGCTGTGACAGCAAAAAAATATTTCTAAACAATAGAGGCAACCATTAAAAAATAAAAACAGTTTCATAAATAATCTAATTTAGAAAATACACGAGTTTACATTAGATTAAATTAGTTTTTCCGATTTAACTCGATTTTTTCAAATGGAACAATAGTGCTTTACTTGACATTTTAAAATAACGTTTTCTTTGCCAATCTAATGATATTAAAATTTTAAAAATCTACTCAGTAGTTTTTGTAGTATTGACAAAAAAATATTTTTTTTAAATATGAAAAAATATTTATATTAAAGAAAAATTTCAAACATGCTAGCATTTTAACAAAAAAAAAAAAAAAAATAGAGAGCTATTAAATATAATTTGTAACCTTTTTTGTAGTTTACAGCCTGCTTGAATATTAGTTAACTTTTAGGGATTTTTCCGAAATATTTTTCTCAATATTACAAAAACTACTGAAAAGATTTAAAAAAATTTGGTTTTTTAGATTAACAAAAAAAAGTTAATTTAAAATGTCAAGTGAGCCACTATTGTTCTATTTGGAAAAAATGAGTTAAACCGGAAAAACTAATTTAATCTAATTTAAACTCGTCTATTTTCTAAATTAGATTATTTATGGAACTGTTTTTATTTTTTAGTGGTTGCCTACATTGTTTAGAAATATTTTTTTGCTATCACAGCCATCAAGATATAAAAAACAAAAATTGCAAAAAAAATATTTTATTTCACAAAAAATTATAAAAAGTAGTGTTTTAGACTCAAAATTTAATGTAGATTCCAAAATTATAAAAATATACATAGTGTTCTATTTAAAAATCTAAAGTTATAGTCATTTCCGGTAAAACCGGAAGTGATAAAAAAATTATTTTTTACTTAGTTAATGGGGATTTTCTAATATAATAAGCTTTCCGAGTTTCATTTTTTTAATTTAAAAAATACTATATAAAAAAGAGGTGAGCCTAATTTCATTTACACCCGGTATATTAAAATTATATAATCTAACTTGATTTTAAAAAAATTTGAAAATGTTAATTGTAAAATTAGGTTATTTGGAAAATTCTATTTAAAAAACCTATTCAGATATGTATCAAAGACTTTCTGGTAAACCCCAAAACCGTATATAATCTTATAAACTTTTTTAATAGAAAATATGCAGCTTTTAATAAATAAATTTTGAGTTTTTTGAGCTATTTTAAAAAGATAGAATTTTTCATTTTTATTTTAACCCTAGCAGTTTTTTCTGGCAATGCACTAAAAAAAATATATTTTTTTATTACTTAAGTACTTAGTGTATGTGCACTGTGTTCGACAAGAAAATTTAGTCAAACTGTAACGTTTTTAGGCTAAGAATTTTTAATTAAACGTCATTTATTATAGAATTTTGTAATATAAACAATAGGTGATATTTTTAGTACGTACATAATGTTGATATTTATTCTGTACTACATATCCTTCTCTGATGAATAAAGTATGTTCTACAAACTTAGCAATATAATATCCATCACGAGAAATAATAAAATGTCTCTTCACAATGCGCCATTATCCAACCGTTTCAAAATCCAGGTATCGCACTGAGCACTGAATGGAGCAATGCAAAGTAACAACACCAGGATTTATTGTAAATGCAAGAAAGCCTAACCTTGCGGCTTACAAATGCAAGGTACAACATGTTAATAGATGCAATTCCACCTCGTCATTGGCGGCCTCGGCGCGTCTGTCTCATCGTCTAGGCGCTATAAATCTCTTCTCACTCACGGTTGTTTTACCAAGACAATGACATTTACAAAGATAATTGTCGACGCTCTTTGAAAATGTACCACAACAAATAGAACTGAAGCAACTAGACATCCGCTGTACCACGTAAATGATTAAGTTTCAATTAAGGAAGCCAACCATGCAAATTATGATTATTGCAAAATCAGAGTTGAAAGTAAATTCACGAAAGAATGACATCAATGCACAAGTTTAAGTGTCTATCAAGTTTTTTCACGAGAAATTTAAATGACTTGTTACGAAAGATGAAAGGCTCCGCTATCCTCAACCTTAGCGTTCTTCATTCTTTCGATAAACCGGCAAAGTTTTCGCATTGCCGTATAATAAGAATCATTAGATGCATCAGATTGTAACTTGAGCTTTAGCAGTAACGTTTTCATTGCCGCCGTCGCTCCTGTTTTTAAACTATCGAATGACAAAGAGACGTTTCCGCTACACATGGTGCCAAAAGAGATTTGTCAATGTTTGGAAACAAGTGACGACTTCTTAACATCGTCTCAACCCTCACTAATTATGCCATTGGCGTCCGGAAGGAACCCTCAAACTTTGAAATGTTTTTCCGGAAATTAGCAACAATAAAATTTTATTTTTCAAACGCACCACTATTTGTATTCAACAGTTAGCAGCGACTCATAAAAAGTACTTATTCAGAAACAGATAAAGTCATCAAAGACAGGCATTGAAGCTAGGAATGCATTTCTACGCATATGGCAAGTGACAAGTTGTTTACTGTTCGGGACATGTGTCTGAACTTCCTGGAAAGATGAAGAATTTTACATTTCTGCATCCTCTAATTTATGGATCCCCAAAATTAAAACTATCAGCAGTCAAATATATTATAACTGCCTATATTTTACTCCAAAATAATATTGCTGTAGGCAGTGGCGGCTCGTGAGAAGAACTGAGAAGACTGACATAATTCTCAGTACATTTTATACAAGTAATTAATTCTTAAACCGCTTAGTAAAAATTGGTTTACCGGTACCGGTAAACGGAGTAGGTTGTCACGTCACTCAAGAGGTATACTGATAACCCGTTGACTCATAAAAGGAGGTCTCACCAATAGCCCTAATTTCAAATAAACTATAAAATACTTTTATATAAAAAAACATATTTTTTTTACAAAAAACAATAATTCTACTTTAAAAAACAACAAATTATTCTTAAAAAGAAACAGATCTTTAAAATAAAAACACATACGCCATAAAACATGTCACATTAAATATTTGTTTTGTAAACAAAATCAAGTTCTCTGTTCTTTTAAGCTACGAAATTATTAATCACTACCAACTTATCGATATTTTCTGTGGCCTGAATAAATTCTTTTTTTACTGAACTTACTGCCAATGCACAAAGCCTCTCCTGACCCATAGTATCTCCTGTAAATGTTTTTATCCTTTTTAAAGTGGAAAAACATCTTTCACTTTGTGCAGTTGTCATGTGAATTGTATATAACATTATTAACAATTTTACTATTTTTCTAAAAACATTTGACAGATTGTTGTTTACAAGAATTGTAATAAAAATTGTAATAGTTGGCGCTGCCAAAATCTTCTCTGCTGTATATGCTCATTAATTCCTGTTGAAAACAAGTACCTTCTACATAAAAAGTTTTTAAAGTCGTGGAAATAGGGCTAGTCAAAGCAATTATAATATGATTTTTTTTATTATTATAAACTTTTTTATTATATATTAACTAATCGTACGTGTATTTCTGCTTCATACGACCACATAACTAAGGTTACTTAGGCTACAACCATGACGGCTACGACATACAAAAATTCAGGGATTTTTTATTTCGCTCAAATCACATTAGTTAAAAAGAGAAAAAAAACTGACTTCGGGTATTGCATTGACTTTATCTCCAATGTTAAAATAATTTTCGGAAAATGCTACTCCGTGACCATTAAAATAACGTGTTTCAAATAACAACAAAGCTTTTAAATAATTACTATCAAAAAATCTATTTTCAATATTTGTAAAATTATCGTATACCTCTTTAGTCACTTGTTTGTTGTTGTCGGCTGTGACACTGTCTCCTTTTGGGTGGATAATCTATGTTTTTTAGTACGGTGCACGGGACGCCTAAAACGCTTTAAAAATTCTGCGGGTGTCTTAAGAATAAAGGTTAATTTTTTAACAAATGATGGCTTATGCCTTAAAGATATGATATCCGAAGTTTGAGATATAATATCAAAATTTTCTAGATATATATACATTGTAATTTTTCTAAACACAGGTTTTCTTCTAGTAACAGTTCAATTCAATCTCTGTAACCGTTTTTCTACAAAAATATAAAATATTTTTGAAAATGCATTGGTTCTTATGGGCGTTCGCAACTTCAAAGCTGAATATTTCCGTTTAAGATCCCGAAAAATTTTATTGATTTTATTGCTTTTCGCCACTTCTCAACGATTATCTCAAAAACTAAACTTTAATTTGAAAAATATGTCTTTTAAAAAGTTTTTGTCCTATCATTTGTAATTAGAGTAGTACCACATTTATATTCTTTTTGTGTCGTTTTTTCAAAAATAATATAATAAATAAACTCTGTACAAATCATTTAATTGTGAGACCTCATTTTTTCTCTCAAGTTATCGATCTCCCACTCTAGATTTTATGTTCTTATAATCTATGACTACAACAGTAAGACAAAACCTATATTTTTAAATACGTCATAGTCAAACTTTACTTCAAACTTATCTTAAGAGTTCATGAAATATTAGATACTTTTTTCAACAGATTTTTTTTTTAAACCATAGACAATGATCAATGACAAATATCAGTATTTAGGGGCACAGGTTAGGGGTAGCCAGCATCGTGGCTTAAGAGTTAGGAGAGTACAAAAGCGAGAGTAGGGGATCGACAACTTGAGAGAAAAGATGCAGTGTCACAATTAAATGATTTATGTAGAGTTTATTTATTATACTATTTTTCATAAGAAAAATCACAAATGATAGGACAAAAACTTTTCAAGAAACATATTTTTTAAATTAAGACTTAGTTTTTAAAATAATCGTTTAAAAGTAGCGAAAAGCCGTAAAATCAATTAAATTTTTCGAGATCTTGAGCGGAGATATTCAGCTTTAAAGTTGCGAACGTTCATAAGCGCCAATGCATTATCAAATATATATTTTTTTGTAGAAAAACGGCTATAGAGATTTAAATCAACTTTTACTAGAAGAAAATCTATGTCTTAAAGAATTACACTAGATAAATATCTAAAAAAATTTGGTTAGTAATCTTTTGCATAGGACAATTTTTGGACAACTTCGGATATAACATGTTTAGGGCATAAGCTATCATTTATAATAATATTAACTTTTAGTTTTAAAACACCTACAGGGTGACACATTTGAGAGCATTTGACACTCTACTACTTATTATCGTCTCCGTCATTATAATCTAAATTCAGCTCATCTCTAACGTTCTGAATAATAGTTTTTAAATCTATTATATATCTTTGATCCTTAACACTATTGAGTTCTTGTTGTTGTAACTGATAACACTGGTAAAACAAATTTGACAGCCTTATTTTAATTTTTGTTTTTGTGGGGGTTACGTTTCTCGAGTGCAGATTTCATGCGTTGCAGGTTTTTTCTTTTGCTGTAATTTTTAATATTTCACGACGACGGCGACGCTTTGAAATTGAGATTAGGATGCAAAAGTTGTGTAGGAGTTTATTAGTGTTGGTGGGGTTTTTGTGCAGGATTTTTTTTTTAAACTGTAGATTTTACTGCCGCAGGAGGCTCGACACTGTTTTTGCTAAAAACCTTCTTGTTCACATTTTGTTATTTTGTGTGTTTTTTTATTATAAAGAAAGAGAATCTAAAGTATACATAGTGTAGTTGTAGTGGAATTTGTTCTTCGAATAGTCAGTTTCTATGTGAGGATCTTGGTTTTTGACTGCAGTTTAATTGTGGGGTTTCTAAAGGTTCTTTTATCTGCCTTTGTTAGTTTTTTTTTATAAGGATTATCTACACGTTTTGTGGACCGCCAATGTCTGTCACTTCGTGCTAGAGTAAAGACACGTTGCTTTAAATGGCAATCCTATCTTTAAAGCATCTTCAAAATTGCTGAACGTAACGTTTTTTTAAGGAGTCAAGTATAATTGTACGAAAGGCACTACTGTTGAAAACTCCAGTCGTTTGTAATATCGCGGGGGCGTTGCAATTTGCCCGGCTCCTCCGCCAAAGTGACAAGTTTGTTGAGTTGAGAACTAGTTGAGAACAAGTTTGTTGAGAACTATTTTATTACAAGACCAAAAAAAAGTATAAAAGGTGTTTCGTAAAAAATCGGTAATCTCTAAGGTACAACTTGGTAAAACCCCTAAAAACGTTAATTTGAAAAATTTTGGTTATTATTTCTACTATACTTAGTTTAAAAATGAACGCAGTTTAAATTTGACAAATAACAAACAATAACATAAAAACCAAAAATGTAAATAATAAATTTATATAGGTGTAAAAAATTAAAAATTTTACACATTAGTCAGGTCTATGAGCGATCTATCAGACAATGGCAATGACATGGCACGATACACAAAAACAAGAGAAAAACCATAAATTAAATTTATTTAAATAGGAACTGATTTCAAAAAAAATAATCACAATAAATGTTCAGGGTGGCAACCATTTGCTTGTAAACAAGTCAAACCCGTCGTTGTAAAGAGTCACGGACGAAATAAAAAATTTCTAAATTGTCTGCAATTTGGTTAGATCCATTTTGTAAACTGTTCCACAAATTATTTTGATTAGAAACTTTAGTTTTGTCAAATCGCTTTGATATGACCCTACAGATAAAAGTCCATTCGATAAACGCCGGGAGACCTGGAAGGCCACGCAACTGGACTAAAGCTACCGATCTTTTGATGACCAAATGCTCGATTTAAAAAATAAATAACATTTGCTGACAGTGAAGAGGTGCTTCGTCTTGCATGTACTATACGTTGTTTCTTGTTTGTAATGGCAAAATGTGCAAAGCCAAAACACGAGTTTAATAAAACGGATGTAATTTTTTTTATCTTGAAACGTTTTCTAAACGGTAAAAGTAGAAGTTCCAACAATTTGGCTCAGTTGTTTGGATTTCCAAATTTTCTGTTTGAATTTTTTTTTAATTAGTTCTAAAATTTGTTCACATCGTTCAACAAAATCATGATTATGAGGCCTACCTCTATCCAAATTACGAAAGGTGATATTTCCTGATTCCCGTAATTGCTGGTCAATTTTTTCAAAAACGCTTCTATGCGGGATTTTTCGGTTAGAAAATAACTACTGGTAACGTCTTCTGGCTGCCAAACTGTTACCTCTTTTTTCCCGTATAACAAATGCATGTCTGCGTATTCTTCAAATGTGAAGCGGTAAGCCATTCTTGTAACATAAATTTAACAAGACGCTAATGAGTTATTGTCAGATTAATATTATATATGTGACAAATTTTCTAGCATTTTTTTTTTAAATCGACAACTTGATTTATTAAATTACGATTCATTTAGAAACGATTTTCTGTTGGTCACGTTTAAACCATCGCCGTTTTTCATGAGACTATATTTGAAATGCAAACTTTTTAGAATCACAATTCTTAGATTTTTACTTATCCTGTTCCTAAAGATTTTCCTAAATTTTGTATTTTGAAGAATATCCACAATTTCTGAAAATTTCCGCATTCTGAAGATTTTCTTGAATTTCTCAGTAAATTCGGATGCATCACATTTTATTTACCTAATTAAAGATAGAAAAATAAATATACCTAAAGTTTGTTTTTTATAGTTAATTAACAATGTCAAAATTTCTTGAAAAACCATACCAAACCACCCTATAACTTGTATAACTTTGTTACCTTTTCCCTATATCAGAGTTTAGGTTATGCGCTCTATTGCATTTTTTTTTAATTTTTAACAATAAACGTTTAGTATCTTTCGGTGGTAAAGTAAATTTAGTTTCAAACTGAAATATCCTTGTTTCTTTTTTTACTATTTACAAATATTTAGCGACACATGTCATTGACATTTATGCTTGCAACATAACATGAAGATATTACCAATATTTGTCATTTTAATGAATTGCAGCACCAACCCCTGAAGGCACTTCGACAATTGATTGTAAAAAAAAAGCTTTAGCTATTTATACAATGTGTTCTAGAGTGAGCACCAGATCTTTGCACTAGACGTGAAGATTAAGCCACTAGTGTTAACAAAAATTAAAAAAATTAAAGTATTTTAAAATTAGCTCTTTTGCAACGTGTTTTATACAAGTTTTTTAATTTGACATTTTTTACTAGTTTTGTTCTATGCCTTTCCAGTCTATTTTGTCAGTTTTTAATTGTTGGTATTCTGTAGTTTTATGTCTTCTTTTTTTCTCTTTTCTTTAGATTGATTTTAAACTTTTTGTGTTTTTTTTGCTTGGTTTATTATTTATGTAAAATATGTTCTGAAATTATTTAAGTTTACTTTTACTTTTTATTGCCACTTCTTTTTTGTAAACTTTGTCTAGTTCTGTTTTGCTAATTTCTATTCCTATCTTCGCTGCTTTTTGAGTCTGCACTTTTATATTTATTATTTTAAATAAATGCTGTAGCTTATGTTTCAGATCAACTCTGTTTTCTTTTTTTATCTGTAGTCCGAAAGTTATGATGCTGTTTTTGACTATATTTTTCTAGTTTTCTTAGCTGAAAATTTAATTTAATTTGTATTTGTTATACTTACCTTATTTAACTCTAAGCTTAATTAAAACACAATATAATAATATAAACATTTTATAATTTTGCAAAACGCTTACTTTCTAGGCTTTCTGACACTATTTTTTCTATATGACATGATCGATATGTCTTTAAATTTCTGAATTTTAAAAACGCAGCATGGGACCTAAACTCTGTTATAAAGGGTTAATGCTGGAATCAAACTGAGTGCTACGACAGAGAAAAAGTTTGTTCAAAATTTGCAAAACTTTTTGATTATTAAAAATGGTGTAGGTACTGACTCAGATTATTACAATAATGTTTTTTGTTCACCATTTTGTGACAAATTTATGGTTGGTCTTCGTTTAGCCTTTTTCAAAATTTTTGTTTTAAAAAAACCTATAAAGTAATAAAATTTTAAAAAAAGATAGGTAGACACATCATTTTTGAAAATCAAATTTCGCAAGGGTTTTGCAGTGGCTCTTACTGCTCTTAGTTTGGTCTCATAACAACAGATGCGGGTCTCATGCTTTGTTTTCAAAATACAAATATTTAGAAATTCACGGTCCACTACTGATTGCGTATAGAGTTCGACCATCAATATTCTGCGTTTACAACATAATCCTTTGATTAACTTTTCGAAATTTTCACGACACTTAACCACAGTCCGCTGTAAAATCTTTTACCTACAAAACTAGATATTTCTTAAGCCTATTGTCAACATCTGGTCGGCACTATTTTTATTGGGGGTTTGCCGTCCAACCGTTATAAAGTTCTTGAAGAGTCAGAGCAATAATCGCAGAATATTTATAGTCGGACAATACCATATTTGAGCCGGTATTGATCTTGAAGTTTTGAAAACTGCGCTTAACGAGTACATAGAGGTAAAATTAAATCTGATCGTGTGTCAGAGTGGGCCAGATAGGCGAGATCTCACGGTAAAATCAAACACACTAAATAACACCGGAGATAGTATTCAGAAAGTCGTGATTGCCGATGATTACAATGTAAATCGCATGGGGCCCGTGAAGTGGTCGCACTCGACTTGCACAGCTCCGGTGCAGGTGAAGCGATCCGTTCGGAGCTCACTGTGTAGTTAGAGATTATCAATCATCGCTGACAGCTTTATAACTTGGTTCAATTCAGAAACACATCAATATAAATTACGTTTGGAAATTTTTAAATATAATTACACAGAAAGGTGAGCGCTCTGGAATCGTGTGTTTGCTGGGGCCAATTACCGCTATTTATGGTGTACAACATAGCGCTGAAGATTTTATGTTTGAAATAATTGGAGGCATTCTTAACTAGAATTTGGTACCTAATAAGACTTTTTTCTCATTTTTCGCGTGAAATTTATTCCGAGCACATGTCGGAAATGATGCTTATCGATGGACATAAACTTGCTAAGTAAGTTTCCGTATGTCATACGATTAAAAGCTTATTATTTAATAAACGAATTAACTGCAGCCACCGCTCTTAAATTACCATATAATTAAAAGCTACTTTTAATAATGGCGAGACATAAACGGCGAGTCTGATAAATATCACGAAAAAGAGAACGTTAACGTTTTAATTTCAGAAAATGGACGCAATTTGTCTGATGACCACTCCCGGTTGTATGCTTTTTCATTGTTTTTAGCACGACCGGTTTTATTTGTTAAATTCAATATTTTACTTGCCACAAGCTGCATACGTCCAAACATTGACATCAATGTTTGGATGTTTTGCATTCTAAATTTAACACGGTCAACAACAAATTTATACATCACTTTTAATAAGATCATTACCTACAGCTAACAGAAATGGCAACTGTAAATATTTTTATAACTACCTACTTTCTACCAAAATGACATTCATTACGTTTTTGTAAATTAAAGTACTGTTTAAATATGTATAAAGTCAAAATTTATTATTAAAAAAAAGTTAAATAAAGAGCAAAATGAAGTATGTAGAATAATTAAAACTTATATCTTCAGAATTACTCACAGTGTTTCTACAGAAAAGTGGTACTTTCATGTCTTTTCATCATAAATTGAGTTGTGCTAGAGATATCAACCCAATTTTTTTTACCTTAGAAAGAAGTCTATGACATGTATATCATTTTTAAAACACCAAAGGCTTAAAATATGTTTTTTGCATATTTTTTTAACTTTTAAAGATTAAATTCTCATTCCCGTGTCTTGTCTGTGCATCAAGTTGATTACTTTGAATTGAAATATTAATTACTGTGTTACAAGTAAATAAATTCCAATGTGCTAATTGAATTTTAAATACGTTCCTTTTCTCAAAATGAACCACAGAAAGGTTACATTTATTATAGCCACCAAGTAGTGTCACGTGACACCCTTGTCACAAGCATTTTCCTCATTCCCGTGTCACATTTGAAATATCCCGCCATGCTAACACTGAGTGGATCTAACTTCAAAATTATAGTTGACATCAAATCGGATTGTTGTCAAAAACAAATATTTTTCATTTCTGTGGTTGATTTTGGATGAGAAGGACATGATTTTCTTTTTTTAATCTAGGAACTCAACGAGTTGTTTTTTTTATAATAATAATAATAATAATAATAATAATAATAATAATTGATTTATTGTCAAACAGAAAAAAAAATAAAAAAATCCAATTAATGACAATAGAAATTAAAATAATAATAGTAATTACAAAATAAACAATAAACAATTTACATAACTTGATAGCTTCTACAGGAAGACAACACAATCTTTATCGAATCAAAAAACAGATCGATAACATAGGAAACTGAGTTGACGTTTCTGCAAGGGGTATTCAGAGGCGACCTGAACAGAACATTAGTGTTGGTTCGTTTATGATAAAAAGTAACATGTTGTCGCGCATTACTTCTCGGAACAAGAATATTGATGGCATTTAAAAGTTGTGGACAATCAATAAGAAAATGAATGATTTTATATATAAATGCGACAGATCCGAGAAATCTTCGTGTTTCGAGAGATTCAAATTTAAATCTATTTAAAAGTAATTGATAATCATAACCTCTTAGAGGATAGGTACCATCAATTTTTCAATTGTGGTTATATAGATCTTGTAAACAGGAGACCATATTACTGAGCAATATTCTAATTTAGACCTTACTAGACAAAAGTACCGTGTAACTAAACAATTATTTAGATTTTTAAAATTACGACAGTTTCTATACAAAAACCCCAAAACACCATAACCAGATTTGGTTATAGAAAGAACATGATTATTAAATGATAATTTAGAGTCAAAAAAAACACCTAAGTCCTTAGTACTGAAGCAACGATTCAACAAAGCAGAATTGATACTGTAATGAAATTCTAAGATGTTCTTTTTTCTAGTATACGTAATTACGAAACATTTACTAACATTTATACAAAGTTTATTTTTATTACACCAATTAATTACTAAGTTTATATCACTCTGTAAGCTTACACAATCTTCAAAACTGTTAATACTACAAAAGAGTTTTAAATCATCCGCAAAAAGAAGCTTTTTACATTTCAACAAACTGGGAAGCTCATTAATGAATAATAAAAATAACAGCGGTCCTAAATTGGATCCTTGGGGAACACCTGATGCAACGGAATAAGGAGTCGATCGGTGATGATCACATACAACTATTTGCTCACGGTCGAAAATATATGAATTAAAGAGATTACACAGCGATTCAGTAAAACCAAAATGTTTCAGTTTTTCAAGAAGTACATAATGATCAATTTGATCGAACGCTTTTTGTATATCCATATATATAACATCAACTTGACCTTGAGAGTCTAGAATGTCCGATACATATTCAGTGAAACACGCCAAGTTAGAGATGGTAGATCTTTTTTTCGTAAATCCGTGCTGGTGTTCAGAAATGAGGTTTTGTACATCATTGTAAATATATTTATAAAGAATCATTTCAAACACTTTCGAAAAGTTACATAAGATGGAAATTGGTCTGTAGTTATTAATGTGGGAAGGATCGCCTTTTTTCAAAATAGGACACACTAACGCTTTTTTCTATACAGATGGAAAATGCCCGGTTTTTAATATCAAATTGAAGATATATAGCAAGGGCTCTGAAAAAATTTGAGCACAGTCTCTAACTATAAAACAAGGCATTTCATCTATACCTGCAGTACTTTTATTTTTGATTTTTTTTAAAGCAGTTAATACATCATTTAAAGAAAAGTTAGTAACAGAGATAGATGGGGTTTGTAAGAATTGGTTCTCTATAGCGATTACGTTAGATGCATCAGAGTTATTGTAAACATTTCGAAAGTATACACTAAAAGCGTTGACAATAGCATCTGCATTATCATGTTCTTTACCATCAATATACATTACTCCAGGTAAGTTATTATATCCTTTCCTAGTTCTCACAAACTTCCAGAAACTACGCGGATCATGTAACAGATTACTCTCTATCTTATGTAAATAGACAGAATATGCAGCGCGAATTTGTTTTTTGACAAGAGTTCTTAGAATTCTAAATTGTTCGAGATCAGAGCATGAGTGAGACTTTTTGAATTTAAGATGAGCTTTATATTTCTTTTAGAAATATAAAGATGAGCTTTATATTTTTATCTTCTCATTACCATGTCGCCAGCCATTGGGTGAGTTTTAATTCTTTTTGTTTATAATTCAGTGTACAAGTAACATTTAGGTACCTTGATTTAAATTATTTTTAATCACATTCCTGTGGATCAATACCCATGAGGTGGAGTGAAATAACTTTAATAACAAAAACCTCATTCCCGTGTGGTGTCTCATTCCCGTGTCAAATAAAAAGCACGGGAATGATAAGAAGGACATGGGAATGATAATTACTGCAATTATCCCACAAAACAAGTAACTATCTATCAAAGTTAGAGTATATTCACAGAAAAAGTTTATCAAGGACCATCTCTACAAAATCTCCTATTCATTGTTTTGTCGTCTTCGGCCTTTCTGGGTAGTCTACCAGAAAACTGAAATCAGAGATACTTGCCAGTGTAAAGCCCATGTAAACGTTGATTATATTGTTAGATCTCTACACTACAACAAAATAATAAATGAGAGAAATAGAAAGTTTTTGGCAAGAACACTAACGTGTGAAACTTATGGTGTGAAGTGTTTACTTCGACAGTGCGATGTTTGCCGCAATAATGTAATAAACTTCAATGAATTCAATAGAGTAATGGACGTAAATTATCATGAATGGGCTCTTGTTGATGAGAAATATACAGACGGAAAGAGAGAAAAGAAGAAAGTGAAGCATACAATCAAGAGAACAAGAAAAGTACCAGCCTATGAACTTGTAAATCAATTGGATGATATTATGTTCAAATTCATGCACCATGAAGCCATATTCAAAATCAGTTCTCTGCTCTCAAGTACCTCAAGTTGACAATGTCATCAAATCAAGCATTACTTCATATAGACTTCAGCGAAAACTATTCGCTAAAATATGCTAAAGAAATTCAGAGCTTCCACTTTGGTGGAAGTCGACAGCAAATCACACTACACACTTCATCTTTACAGTATAAGAAAACAGTCTATTCAATTGAGTTGAAAACTAAGTCGTTTTGCACCATGTCAAAAAGTTTACAACATGATCCGGTAGCAATACTTGCTCATTTGGAGCCAGTCTTTGACCATCTTTCAAAAGAAAAGCCACATTTTAAAGCTATTCACTTTGTCTCAGATGGCCCATCATCGCAGTACAAAAGCAAACACATGTTCTAGATTTTTGGAAATCTAATAAACAAATATTTTGTAAATTTGCAATATTCCACATGGAATTACTTGGAATCGGGCCATGGGAAGGGGGCCCCCGATGGCATTGGTGGAACGGTCAAAAAGATGGCTGACAGGATTGTCGCAGAAGGAAAAGATCTGAACTCTTTTGAAGTTCTCTTAATATCACTGGAAGAGAGACTGCGAAATGTAACTGTGACTGAAGTGACTGAAGATAACATCAATAATGTAGCAAAACAATACAACAAAAAATTATCCATAGCATTCAAAGGAACTAGAGAAATACATCAGGTGTGCCATATTCACAAACCTGGGCATGTTGAGTTGGTAATGCGTAGTATGAGTTGCTTTAGATGCCTTGACATGTCAAATCTAAAACTGTGTGACCATTATGTACGAGGATTTATTAAATACCCTCAGTCTTTGATTCAGCCAATGCCAGAGTCTCTCACCCCATCAACCAGCAACCCAATAGCAGAGTCTTCTATCCTGCAGTCATCCTCACTCACTCAGCCAATCTCTGAAGTCCTCTGGAGTAATATTTGGCCTGGGTCATTCTTATTAGTTTAGTTTGGCTCATTTGGTAAACAAGCTACTAAACTGTACAAGTATGTTTGCTCTGTTTTGAGTAAAGATAAGGATGATGGAGATATATTAGTATAGGAATTAAGATTGTTCAATGAAAAAGGCACTCAGTTTATAGACTGTGATGGAGATAAATCAACTGTCTCATTAGAAAATGTCTTGGAAATACTTCCGGAACCTAAAACATAATGGACAAAAAGACGCATTACCTATTATACCTTTAAACACCCCATAGATGTGTTTGAAAAGTAATGTAAAATGTAAAATATGTGTATTTTTTTTCTTCCTTTTTTATATTTTTTGGTTTGTTAAAATACCTTGTTTATGTTCATTAAAATAAAGTTCAAAATTTTGTTGCCTCATTTTAAAGGCTAAATATAAATATTGATTACTTTTTAATCACAAGCCCTTGATAATGTTAAAATGTTCTTCTAGGTACTTGAAATCACCTAATAATCAGTGGTTATATTAAAATTTTCAGTATTAATCTTACACTTTCTCATTCCCGTGTGTACACTCTCATTCCCGTGTGTGTGCAAAAACAAAATGGCGGCTTTTAAGGCACTTTCAAAGGCTTGAGCGGTTTCTTAAGTATGGAAAATTAAATTTAAAGACTAAAAGATACTGTTGCCAAAAAATAATAATTAAAATGGTGAACAAATAATTTTAAAAATTACATATTACAAAAGTACCACTTTTCTGTAGAAACACCCAGATGTAAAAGTTTAAATGTATCACTGAAATTATACACATAGATTTAAAAGTTTTGTATCACTTCATTTCTTGTATATTAGACTAATTTACCGAGAAAAAAATTACAAAGGATTTATAAGATTTTTTTTTAATTATAAGAAAAATTTAAAACATGTTTTTTCTTTTCTGAAGTTATTTTTGTCATAAAAAATATTCTGAAACAAGATCTACATTTGAAATTTATAAAATAAAATTAAAAAGTAATTATTAATTGACAGTATTTTCATCTCTTGCATGAATACACGCTTGTTGATGCTTTCACATGCTGTTAACTAGGGCAGATAAGTGTTCTTGAGAAAGATTTTGCCATTTTACCCTTGCCGCAATGACGAGCTCTAAGATCGTTCAAGGAGAATTTCTTCTAGAACTAACTGCTCTGGAAAGCATATCCCAAGCCTGTTGATCAAGCCTATCGGATTGATGTCAGGAGACATTGCAGGCCAGACGAAACGAGTGATTCTCTCACTCTCAAGGTACTTATCCACTGCTGCAGTCCGGTGAGTTCGGGCATTTTTACCCATGAAAACAAAATTTTCGCTAACAGTTTCTCTTCAAAATCGCACATGTGGGTGCAGAACAGTTTGCAATGTACCTACCTACAGTCGAATTCTCGAATTGGTGCCGGTAAGCCATAAAACTTTATTGCTCGGGTAAGAACCGAGCGGTTGAAGTGACAGGTTTAGGCATAGTTCAGCGCTTCTCAAGCAGTTCTCTACTAATTTCGAACAGCATAATAAAATAACGCAACAGAAATTGATAAGGTATAATAATAGCTAAAAATCATTGTATTTAAAAAGCAGAACATTTTTATTGTTTCCACGGCCTTTTACGACCCTACAACCATTTATAAACACCTTGTATTTATTTGTAACCATTTGCCATCAATCAACTACATTTTTGGGTACGCTGGAAAAATAAATGCGCTTTCAATATGCAAATATTTTTCTTAACAGCCACTGTTTGTATCTTTGTTCAACACACTTGTTGGACGTAAACATCTTGCTTTGTGGTCATAAAACTCATCTACCTACCCTGAAATATCCCAACAAAAGACACTCTCTTTAGCTTCCAAATAGTGTGGTTTGGTGTCAGTTATCCGTCTTTGTTAAGAAAAATTTATGACTTAAACGATTTACAACTTATCGGCATCATTTCGAAAATTCGGCTGTAGCTTTAGTCACTGTGCTTTTCACGAGCACTAAGACTGACATAATGCCTGCCCAAAACATAGCACTTTCTCTTTGGAAGGCAGGCATAGGGTAAGCATGAGCAAGTTGGGCAGCTTTTGTTGGCTTTCTCCACTCACGAATTTGACGACTATCATTTACTAGGAAAATTATAGTCTCATCTGAAAATAAAGCAGAATGCCAGAATTCATCAGGTAAGCAAATGTGTACTTCAGCCCACTGTAATCGACAAATTCAGTGCTCATGTTGTAGCCTAAAGACTCTTATTGATCGTCGACATCTTAACCCTGACTGAATCATCTCTCTTCGCAGTTGTGGCAATAATATAGTAGAATTTCTTCGCATGTTTAACATTATAAAACAATTCTGTTGACAATAAGTGACCTTCCTTTTACAATTTTGTTGACAATCTCGCACAAAGAATTTGTCAAAAATGTATTGAATGAAAAATTATAATATAAGTTTCCTTGAATTATGGATACTGCCTACTAAGATCTGCAAACAGTGAAACTTTTTGTCGAACAGATTGAAGTTTCTGTGGTAAATCGTTCACTTTAGTTTTTTAAACATTACGTTCTTGTATATGTTTAATTATAAATGGTATGTTAAAATAATACTTTAATGTGTCCATAAACATGTCAAAAACAATATTACAGTCACGCAATGTGTAGATAAATAAAAAATCAGCTTGTTGTAAATAGTTACAAAAACGTGTAATATTGGTTTTACTATAGGTTCGTTTTCTCAATTGTACTTGTTTACTGTGTATTTTTTGCGCTATACTAATAAATACGCCAAAATGACCAGATAAATTAATTTTTAAAATATTCACATTATTATGAGAAACACAACTATTTACAAAGAAGTTATCAATACAACTACTTGATGTAGAAATTACACGGGTGGGGTCATTTATTGCTAATATGTTATAAGCATTTAATATATTTTTTAGTTAGTAATTACCTACTACGAACAGGCCAACAAAATACCACACTAAAAAAATTAAAAAAAAAAATACAAGAAACTATTTCTATCGTTGCAAAAACAATATCATTTTAAGAGATAAGCATCAGTAAATACCTTAACCAAAACATACTCTCCTGCATCTTTTGTAACATACCAAAATCGGGTGATGCAAAACTTTTGAATCTATAGGCCAAATTCTAAATCAGGTTTACGCCGGTGTAATTTAAGATGCTAGTGGCAACGTCGTAACTTTACTATACGCTTTATATTAAATGGCGTATCTTTGCGCTACTCCGATGGACTAACGTAGTGATTTAGAATTCCAGCATAAGTGTATATTTTTCATCAATAAAACAATAAAACTAAAAACCTATTGTACAGGGTCTTTCAAAAAGGTGTTACCAAACACGATACAATGGATATTATAAGATACAATGTTGCGCAGCATCAAGATTATTGTGACGTCACTAAGAGAGTGATTGCAAGTATAAGCCGGTAAACTAAAGCAGGTATTTTAGCCGTTTCGCTTGTATTTTTTTAAATTTTGAATCATCTTTAGTGCTATAAAAGTAGTTTGCTATATTTAGACAAGATATTAAATTGTTTCTTTTAACAATCTTTTGTTTTTTTGGTGTAAAACACCTTTGAGGCTTTGAGGATTGATTTGTGCCGCTTAAGTCGTTATATTGAACAGTTCTTTTGCTTTTTTCCAGTTTTGTTGTATTTCAAAGTTTTATAAAGTATTTTACTATATTTAATAATAACATTTATTAGTTGTTTTTGTTGCATTACTAATGTACTACTAATTTTTATTACTAATTTCGCATCAATGAAGAAAGAAAATTTTTGAAACGTTTTATTTTTAATCTGTAAGCAGTGCCGATTTTAATGATTTTTTTTAATGTTTGTTTTTATTTATGTTTGAAATTAAAAACAACACAAGCGCGATAGGGACGACCGCGCTTGCATTACAAGACTAAAATTTTTTAAATTTTTTTTAGTTTTTATCTGATATTCTCACAATTTGCGTTATTTTCTTACATCATTTTAAAAGAAAATTTAAAATTTTAAAAGTAATTTATTTTTGTCGTATTTTTTTTAAGCGTAATGATATTTCTACTGCTACTGCTAGCTATAAGATACTGCTACTTATGGCTTGATATACTGCCATCACTCTCCCTAACAGTTAGTTCCTTATGTGTGGCTATTGGTGTGTCACTCATCAAAGATTAAATGTCCAAGTATCTAAAAATCTAATGCCCGGTTGCATCAAAGTCAGTCAAAATTTATGCGTAATAAAACTCCGATTAATTCAAAATACGGTGCTCTGATTTTTTCTTATCTACAGTGGAACTTTCCTATCTCGAATCTCCAAGAGACTACAGAAAAAGTTCGAGTTATGGAAGATTCGAGTTACAGAAAAACACATTTAACTATCATTTCTTTATTATTAAGTAATACAATGGTATATGTATCTAATAGTTTGCAAATATATATATATTTGCAAAATATATAAATATATATATATATATATAAATTAGAAAAATAATTGTCATAAATAGGTAAGTATAACATTAGTTAAAAAACAATTATCTTCATCTTGGTCTAAAGACCTTAACCTTTTTTTCGGTATTTTGATGAACACTATTAATTACACAAAGAGAGTGCATGGTTAAGAATGTTTTTTGATTAATACGGATAATTCTACAAAACAAAAGTAAGTTTTTATCAGAAAAGTTCGAGTAAGGCTTTGGTATACGTGCTAAATATCAGTTCGAGTATTAAAAATATTCGAGTTAGAGAGATTCGAAATTCGAGTTAGGGAGATAAAATTAAGTTGAAATATTGTTGAAACGTATTGGTAGACCAAGAATATTCGAGTTATAGAAAATTTCGAGTTAAGGAAGTTTGAATTACGAAAGTTCCACTGTATTTTGATTTTTGTGTATGCAAACTGTCTGGAGTCTCTTGCTGTCAGCAAAACAACTTACGCTTCTGGTCAAAAATTGCTCTAGGAACACAACGGTTCTTTTTCGACTGGAGGTTTACATGTAAAAATTGTTTATGTCTTCTACAAACCTGTCAAGTGTGACAACACTTTTTTGAAACATTTTGTATAGTACACATAATTTCTTACTTTTGTGTTGGGTATCTAATAGCAAATTGTGTCAAATTTAGATTAAATGAAAAATTGAATGTGTTCTGTTACAGGCAATCTCTTATTTCCAAGCATACGTATATTGAGTCGTTAATGGCATTTACTATGCGACTTCTTATGGTCTTATCGCAAACACAACGTGATCATCAATCACTGGTTAAGTTGCCATAAAATTGAATCAAATGATTTATATGAGACATGCAAGACGATTTGATTTCGTTATTATGCCTAAGATTTGTATTAAAAATGTTTAATTACATCTTACATCGCATCACATTTGACGTAAATTAACAAATTGAGACTATTTGTGCCACTATGGAATTAGAGAGTTACTCTAAAAAATTTTGATCACAACTACTTGATAGAACGCAAATCGTCTACTGGAAAAGAAAACTATCATCAGCTAGATCACTAACATGTATAGTTTCTCATGGCACGGGTCAATTCTGAGCCCTATCTTGATATAATATATATGAATCACTTTTCCACCATTATCGACAATGAACAAATAATTTTATATGCAGATGGTACAACGTTCCTAGACAAAAAACAATCACCTTGTGAAGTAAACCAAAGTGAAAACGATATCATATAATCAGCCATTTGCTGAACTAATACAAAAAAAATTAAATTTAATGGTGAAAAAACACAAGTTTTATCTTGCTCTGCAACACAAAGAGATAACCAGAGCAGTGCAGTGCCAAGACTGCCAAGTTGCTGGCTGTGAAAGTACATACAAAGTAAATTCATTCTAAAAGTTCACATCTCGTACTTCAGGAAAAAACTCACAACTGCAATTTATTAGTATCAAGCCTATGAAAAAAATCGGCACCTACGAATGTGCAAGAACAGCTTACTTCACAGATTTTTATGGAGTAGTTTTTTATAGGACTTTTCTTTAAGGGTACTTCGACTGATAATTATTATCAGATCTTTTGTTTTTAAAAAACATTTTTGTGTATTGCGTGGCCTAAAATTTAATGAAAGCTGTAGAGTTTATTTTAAAGAGAAACGAATTCTTATAATGCTTTCAATTGTTATTACTTAATTGTTTGAATACACCCACAAGAATTCTTTTCACCACTATTATACAAGAAAAATCGAGATCTAATTGTAAGTGTATCATTTTGTAGGCATACGAATAAAACTTAACAAAACAATATTATTTTCTGGAGAACTTTTTGTAACAACACATTGCCACCGAGTGTTAGAAAATTACCATTGTAACAATTTTGCATAGTTGCTTTTACCCTCTAACACCAATGGCCTGTTATACATAACAGAAATTTGTTAAGAAACTTTTGCTATTTATTGTTTGTAAAAAAATGTTATATGTGTAATTTGTTTTTTACTATTTTAAATGGTCTGTTAGAAAAAAGTAGTACATACTACATTTAAAATGTTTTCTAATATTTTGACGTTTTGGAGATTTACACAATAAATTATAAAAGTTATTTGTTACAAGCACATAAACTTATATTAATGGTTATTACTCACGAGAAAATGATTCATTGTAGAAAGAAGAAAGATGAATCCAATCATGTGAGTAATAGATGCATTACAGGCAAATAAAACATTGTTATAAGTACATATATTTAAAAACGAAATGACTGATGTCCACTTCAATAAAATTATATCCTGATGTCTACAACTGAATCTATATAGGTAATAGCAGAAGCCTCTTTCTTGATGTCTCTAGAAACTTTTATTCGGGAACTATCTAGAAACACTGCCAATTTTCTGATCGTAGCAATAATAGGACTTTAATTATATTACTTGTTTTGTCTTTTGCTATATCTGGTGTATTTTAGTAAATTTGATGTGAAGGCAAAAACTGTTTTTAAAACCAATGTCAGACATAAGATCTGCTTTTTAAAAATAAAGTTAACAAAACTAAGAAAAAAAATATTAAAAGATAAACATACAACAGTTTTGATAGATTTAATGTGTAAATTGGGGAGAGGCATAATAACATTGCGTAGCTATTATTTCACTAATCGCTTTAATTGCAAAATTAAATTTAGTATACACACTAGAGTGGGCCAAAAAAATCGACTATTTTTTTAAATTTCTGACACTGAAAAATTGGTTTGAAAAGACTCCCTCATCGCAGTTTTCCATTTTTTTTGTCAGTTTTATATGGCAAAATCCATATCTCGTTATTACTTAATTGAACAGAAAATTTATATTTACATTTTTTGTAGGAAATTGAACGCGCTACAAAAAAATTATCATACAATTTTTTATATCTCTTACCGTTTAGAAGATATCGGAGGTCAAAGTTTAAAGAATTTAACAAAAATTCCTTTTCTGCTTTTAAATTTTATAACTCAGAGATAAATAAATATTATAAAATGCGCAAGATACAATCTTGTAGGGAATTAAATGCTCTCTAAAATAGATCTTTTGTAGTTAATTGATTATTCTAACCATTTAGAAGATATTCGCATTTTTAAAACCAAAATTTGATACTAAATCCTCAATTTTGTTTAAGTAGTTGAAATAATCGATCAACCACAAACAACTTTTTTTGTAGAACGTTTAATTTTTTACAAAACTGTATATTACGCACTATATAATATTTATTTATCCAAAAGTTATAAAATTTAGAAGTAAACATTTTTTTTGTTAAATTTTTTAAACTTTGTCCTCTGATATCTTTTAAACGGTAAGAGTTATAAAAAAATTGTAAAATACTTTTTTTAGAGCGTTCAACTTTATACAAAAAATGTAAATAAATTTTTTTGTACGATCAAGTAGTGACGAGATATGGATTTTGCCACATGAAACCAAAAAAAATGGAAAACTGCAATGAGGGAGTCTTTCCTATTAAAATTAAGAGCTCATCTTAAAAAAGCATTTTTTAAAGGTGCCTATGAACCAATTTTTTAGTGTCGGAAGTTAAAAAAAACATAGTCGATTTTTTTGGTCTATCCTAATATACACTTTGCAATACAGTGTGGTGCTAAAGTAAGGAACAAAATTCATAATTCTTTTATTGAATGTTTTTGAGCAAAACACTCGGACAGGTACAATTTTATTTTTTAATTTGCCACTTTATGACATAAAAATTTGACTTATGACGTCATGTATTATTGCGCAATGACGTCATCATTGGTTTTTTTAAATGACAACCCCATTTTTTTGGTGTTTTTTGTAGGAGGTGCAACTACTTAAATGATGGTGTAAAAAAATTGGTACCTTAGATAACAATTTTTTTGAGAAAATAACCCATTTATGTTGGCTACCTAAATTTACAAAAACTAATTTTTTCTACTCAAATTTGACACGCAATTACTGTTTACACTTTTATTTACAAAAATTGTCAAAATGATAGTAAAAATTAAGATACAGTGCTGAGACTTTTTTAATTTTCAGAAACAACGACTTTATTTCGTGATTGAATTATTATCTGAAAATAATAATTCAGATAATAAGAAAAATAATTAAAAGTCTCAGCACAGAATTCTAATTTTTACTGTCATTTTGACAATTTTTGTAAATAAAAGTGTAAACAGTAATTGCGTGTCAAATTTGAGTGGAAAAAATTAGTTTTTGTAAATTTAGGTAGCCAACATAAATGGGTTATTTTCTCAAAAATATTGTTATCTAAGGTACCAATTTTTTTACACCATCATTTAAGTAGTTGCACCTCCTACAAAAAACACCAAAAAAAATGGGGTTGTTATTTAAAAAAACTAATGATGACGTCATTGCGCAATAATACATGACGTCATAAGTCAAATTTTTATGTCATAAAGTGGTAAATTAAAAAATAAAATTGACCTGTCCGAGTGTTTCGCTCAAAAACATTCAAGTAAAAAATTACGAATTTTGTTCCTTACTTTAGCACCACACTGTATTTAATATAAACCAGTGCAGCTCAGTAAAAGAAATTATTGATAAATAGCAAAATTAGATCCTATTTTGTGTTCATCGTTATTTGTTGACGGTCGATGGTTGTTGACTCCTTTACTAGGACATCACCTGCGAATAGTGCTGAATAGGACTGGGCAAAATAATTGATTAATTGCAATTCGATTATACCTTTAAATTAATCGATTAATCGATTATTGATTAATCGATTATTGATTACATGATTAATCGATTAAGTAATAATTGATTATTTAATGCTTATGAGGTAGTAGGATCAAAATTTTATAATTCTAATTTATTCTAAATACTTAAATCAATTAATAAAGATTAATTAATCAATGTAATATATAATCGCTTATTTCGAATAATCGATT